>OZ024928.1:92883287-94133287 GCA_964017235.1 Sabellastarte sp. h YS-2021
AATATTTTTATACAAATACATTTGCCTCGAGCACTTTTGGTGTGAAGTGTGATGCCTGGACTTCAATCACGCAAAATGTCAACTACTTGAACGACTGAATAAGAATCCAATCAGCGAGTAAAAAAGTTACAAGCAGTTTTTTTTATGGATATATAAAAAATCATCACGTAATTGGTTAAAGAAAGGTTGATAACGGTCTTGATAAAACAGTATCATTTGTTTAGGATTATAAGTTGTTAAATTACACCTGAGAGTTTGTCCTTTGTTAAAAGTGTTCAATATTTTCCATTGTTCCACTACTACAATTTATTTCATCTACAGTGACCATAAGAAACCCCATTATACACATCAGAAACATAGAAATGAGAAGTAATAATGTTATTAAAGAACATTTTTAAAAATTACAAATTAAGGAAGGGGTTTAATTTAAATCGGTATAATAGCCTCGTAAGTGTCCAATATTTGAAAATAATGTACAGCTGACAAGGTCACTTCGGGCCTCGTAAACAATCCATTATTTTTTCAAATACTGGGCACTTGTTTGAACAATCTATTTTGGAAGAATATGAAGAATAGGTGTATTGAAGCTCCAATTAGATAAGATTAAGCCCACATTGGCTACATATGAAGCTGCCTTAGGACCAATGTATAAATTATATGGAACAGTGTTTGTTCTGTCTATATATACTAATTCCTAGATCACACTGTGTCGCGTTTGCACAAACTACATACGAGCATAAAATATTTATCTCATCTGGGCTAGTTTATTCTGGATATAAAAATATCCTTAATTTTTGAGGGTCTCATATTCAATGTATTTTCAACGACTGATATTCTGGTTGGCATTATTACTGCATAAGTAATGGACAGATCTTTATTAAATATTTTTATGTAGTCAGGGTCTGATCAAAGGAAGGGGTGATTACATTTTGGGAGAGATTCAGCTCATATCCTTGATAAAAATATACGGAATTTTTAGACCAGGTGGAGGTTTGACCTCTATAACTGCTTTCTAGTATTTCGTGTGCCTTAAAATATGTTCTACCAGAGAGTAAGCCAGACAGGTCAGGTAAGATCACGTGATACATCAAGGTAAAACAGACCATACAGTCCCATGGTTCATGTCATGTTTTCCATCCTGAACAGGTAAGGTAGAAAGGATATGATCAGATGTTAAAGTGTTGAGTCAATGATTGTAAAAAGAAATCACAAAGTTACATGCGGAACTGGTAAATATAAATAATTGTGGCTTATGAAACTTGTTCAAAGTCACGTGCCAAACAGTTAGAGGGTGTATTTCTCCTGGTGTTTCAGCACTTGTCATTGATGTACTCAGATTTTATGATGTTGCCTTAAGATCTCTAAATACAATAAAGCCACATTAAGAAGTTGCTGTGGTTCGTGACTCCTACAGAATCTGGTTCTCTCCTGAGTACCCTGAAAGTCCAGTTGTAAGAGTAATCTTGACGGTTGCACAACCTATCTTATTGATTAAAGAGATGGGGAGCAATCTCAGCTTTCAAACATTTTTGAAAACCTTTTGATGTGAGTATTTCACTCCTGACTGCCTCAAAGTTATAAACACAATCATGCCTATCTTACGATATATATCTTGTGGGTGTTATGACCTATCTTTAGGGTCACACAACTGTCACAATACAACTAATCTTCCTATAAATTGAGGTGAGTAAATATAAGTCCCAATAAAAGTTCACCGAGAGTATGAGAGCTTGGATTTGCCAGCTATCTTACAGGTCGTGTAAGTCTTAAGCAGATCTTCAGACCTATTTCTTTCAGTTATGCAACTCACTTTGTCTGTGGTTATACAAAATACATATAATTTGAAGCTAATGTTGCCGTGTTTAGTCTCATCACACCTTAGAGAGCACGTCAAATTAGAAAGGTCTTAAACCTAGGTCACAACTGTCCATACTGAAATCACGAACTACAACCAACTTGTTGTGGTTCGAGTCAGCTTCATATTTTGGTATCCTACATTTTGATTAGCATTCGAATGGGACATGTTCTTCAGCATGCGACACAACTTGAAAAGTGTTTTGCATTGATGACCTTTTTTGAAATGTTTAAAATACCCTCTTGGAAATTTCACCAGCTGTGTTTAGAAATATATGTACTGTAGGGGTGAGGTGGTGGCGGATATTCAGGGCTGCTCATTCTTTAACAGCTACTGCCAAAATATGATGGTCTCTTTTCGGAGACATAAGGACAAGGTCATTAAACAGAAAACAAATATGTATGTACAGATATAGCTGCAAGGGAAAAGTGTGACCTTACCCTAAAGACAGGTCGTATTAGTGGAATTGGGGTATTAGATTTCAAATAGAGATTAATCTATTTTTTTTACAAAAAGTTCTAAAGGAAAGGAAAATTTTCAATATTACCAATGTCACGTGCCAAATAGTCGTTCTACTGGTTTTACATGTTTTTTTGAGTTTCATTGATTTCAGCTGTCTGTAAATTGCAAACCCATAGACACAGCAGAAAATCTACACAAAGTTTAAATTTATAGTCTAATAAATTATGCATCATATTGAGACACACTGTAATATCACATTGGTCTTTGCATTAGCCATCTTGATACCTTTTGTACTACATGAAGTATCCTCGTTGTGAAATGAATTTCAGCACATCATCACTGGTCACAAAAAAGTAGGTTTTTATGAAGTGTACGTGCAGTTTTCCATGTATCTTTACTTGACTTTTTCATAGGAGTTACAAAAAAAAACAGTTATGAAAGTCAGCATGAGAGGACATAATTATCTTTAACATGAAGGTGTATTTCACAATATAGCTAACAAATATGCATGACACCCAGTACATTTTGTCCTAGAAATAATGCACAAGTACTGGTTCAATATGTTGTCACTTAGATTTTTTGTTTAATTTATCTGAAATACCTAATGTTGCTTGTCTGCCACTTGAATTGCCAAGAGCAGAGGAATATAGATACTCCTTTGCATGTAGTAATGTAGATTTCATTAACAAATTACAGTCTTACATGTCAGGTACACAGGAATATATCATATATATTTCTCCAGACATTCCAATAAATTTATGATAAAAGTAGCAGATACTGGCATACAAAACATATTCTGAGGTCTTATGTAATTCTGATAAGATCCAATCTAAATGTAGCATTAGACACAAACATCTTATAATGAGCACACACAGATTGTGTTGATCTATTGGTGATCAATCTAAGCTTCTTTTATGAGGACTTCAAATCCTTGGCTAACACTCATCGATAAAAATCCTTCTATATCTCAGGGTCTTTATTGAGTTTGTATTATAGATCCAGGCTGGAGAGGGGAATTATTTGTGAAGCTAATTCAACCGCCTTCTTATATGGCAAAGATTCTTTAATGAAAGAAAAGTTTTTATATTTGTTTGAGGAGTGTATGTACCCTATATCTTACATAATTATCGTCATATATTTGTTCAAAAGTATGATTAGCTTTTTAAAACCCAACCGGGTTAAATAGTTTCAATTGCTTCCCTATGATTTTAATCAGTACTGTTCTATACAAGTTACTTCATATATAACTTGTAAGTTTTTTGATAAAAATGTTGTTGCGTTGTTTTAATTACTATGATTATTTAAGTTTAAATAAAATGTTAATAATAATTTCTTGAGTAAAAGAGTAAGAAAACTAAATTGTCATCTGCGGTATTATCGAGTCAATGGTGTTTTCGTGTATCCAGTTTTCCGTGGGTTTGGATATAAATTATACTGTAATATTCTGAAATTCTGCTTACATCAATATGTTTATTGTTGGAAAGTTTTGTTTTTATAAAAATGTAACGAAAAAAGAATGATTTCACAGATAAATGATTCTTCTCACATTGATTTTCATGTGATTATTAGATTCTTTAACTTAAATTTAAAAATGTATTTTTGCTGTTGTCACATGACTCCACGGCATTCGGATATTATAATA
Source organism: Sabellastarte sp. h YS-2021 (assembly GCA_964017235.1). Classification (NCBI taxonomy): domain Eukaryota; kingdom Metazoa; phylum Annelida; class Polychaeta; order Sabellida; family Sabellidae; genus Sabellastarte; species Sabellastarte sp. h YS-2021. The sequence goes on from OZ024928.1 coordinate 92,887,247, forward strand.
ATCTATATTAATTACAATTTGATGAGTAACATTTTTGAAAGATACAATCCAGGGGTCGGTTTCACAAAAGGATTTAGCCTGGACTTAGACTTAAAATCAAGACATTTGTCTTTAAATCATGCTAAGTTCGTGGTCTTAGACTCAGCAGATTCCACAAAGCAACAACTCCTAAGCTTTGACTAAGTTTTGAGGCTCAAAATTAAGCCTACCTGGGAGTGGGCTTAACTTTTCTAAACAAAGACTTAAATATGGCCGCCATAAATTTCTCTCCACTTCAAAACTGGAAATGGCTGTAAATAAAGTATAAATATATAAACTACCTCCCTGATGTAGTCTTTGGAAAGTTTTTATATGATAACAAGTTTTTCCATTTGAAAACGGCACTCATCCTTAGACAAAATGAGTTAAATGAAGGATATTTGCCACCAATATTATATTTTGAATAGAAATAAAAGGTCACCTGACACAGAAAACCACTGTGGTTATATGATAAGCTTGGGCTTAGCTAAGTCACCCTTTGTGAAATCCATTTACGTCCCAGACTTAGCTGAGACCTAAGTCTTAGATTTAAGTCCATGACTTAACCATAAACTTGGCTAAGTCTAATACCCTTTGTGAAACCAGCCCCTGAGCACCTGCAAATTGACTAATGAGCAGGTAACTCGAAAAACTCCATAGTAAATGTTTTTAATCTGTCAATTATTTTCATAATATTTTTGGCTTCAAAATACGTTTTAAAGCAAAACAAAAATATATTTATTTCTGCTCTGTAGCTTCAAAATATATACAAATTTCTATTCATTAAATTTGTTATATATTTGAAATTAATTGGTAAGAGTGCTTACAGGAATCATACATTTTTAATAGCATGAAAACTCCATGGCTCACCATACATATAAACCGGCGAGGCTAGAGTTAGAACAATTCTGGATATATGAACCTGTTTTGGTAGATATTATTTGTTTTCATTTACTGTGAGGAACTTATTTTAGGGTAAAATTTATAAAAATAGACTCGCATCTCATTACATTTCATCGAGAAGAAAGAATGAAAAATAAAATAAATGATAACTATAAAATATCACCTTTATACACACTTTTTCTACTATATGTTTGAAATTATTATGAGCAGGAATATATATTGCAGATTATTAACACAAATGTGACCATACATGGAACTTTCTGGATTTGTAAATTACTCCACTTTGCAGTAGGTATAATTGTTCATGGCAGAGTGACAACAGTTGTAATAAATCTCTATAATCTGTTTTGGTTAGATCAACTATTTGTCTTGTATCCCAACAATTCCAGTATTTATTCTAGAAATCTTCACCTCTGAAGCAGTAAGTCCAATTCATTGCATTATCGTAGTCATGTGTGTAATCTTTTAATATCCATTGTGGATTCTACTTTGCAGCAAGGTTTGAAGTATTAACATATTTATTCGGTTGCATTGCTGTAGATTATCAGCATTATTTCTGTCATGAATGAGTTATAAACCATGATTACTAGAAGTATTTGCAAATGTTTATTTACCTTTTTGTACAAAATGTGCAAAACATTTTAGTGAATCATTTCGATGTTATAACAGTAATATACTGTAGCTATACCTGCAGAATCCTCTATCCAAATGAATATAAAATTCTGTTGATAGAAACAGATAGATAATTTCAGTAAATGAATTCATCAGCTGTTTCCCACTGCTTGAAATTGACTGCTTGCTGTCAGCTTCGCTGGGAAAGATTAAAAGGCAACACCTACAAATTGTGTTTATTATAAAAAAAGAGCAGGCAATTTACATAACCTAAACTTACCAGCTAACAATGAATTTGCTGGAAAAATGCACTCCACAGTGAGCTATAGCATCAAATATCAATAGGAATTTTCAGAAAGCAGCACTGTTTTAAATGGTAAGAATTTGTTTGTTCCCTTGTTTGTTGCATAATAGGAAACTCAATATTGTATTCCCGGAAATTACGGTAGAGATAAAAGTGTCTTGTATGTAGAAATGGTGAACTGTAGTTAAGGAATGTAATCTAAAGTCTCCATGCATAAACATGTGAAAGAACCAATGGATTAATTCTCATTGGGCAAGTATTTGGAAAAACAAGATGGCGGCTTAAATGGCGGGGATTCTGTGGCGGGAAAATAAGCAACATGTCTTCATGTACCACTAAACCCGATGAACTGAAAAAAAGATTACTACAAATTTATGAACCTTACAGAATCCAGTGTCATTTGTGTACCCAATAGATTGACATTAAGATCTCTATAACCATTAATAATCCTTCATTTATGTGTGTACATAATATAATGCTGGAGTAGATGTATAAAAAGATTAGATGAGTATTTAAACAGCCACTCTATTGATTCATCTATTATGAACATATCTCTGGAAATAATTGATTCCTCTAATTCTCTCCTACTAATTGTCTTGATATAGTCTGATGTAGGCATATTCATTACCTAAACATGTTTTTTTTCCTGTAGAACCACTGAATCTTACTACTTATGTCAATATCCCTTGATACCTAAAGCTTTTGTTTTAAGCAGATAAGCTTCTTCCTTCATAATCACTGATACACTGTTTCAAAGCTCTCTTTAACCCTGCTAGGATACGGCTTGACTACTATTGTATGGTTTGTATTGATTGCGTGCACAGCAACACAGATTTGGACATATAGACCACTGTATTTTCACTTACAAACCCAAAATGATTAGTTCTTTGATGGTGTGTGCATTTCTGCATAGGAAAATCAAAGGAGACGACGAGTAAGTAACTTTACTTTGGAATAAAGAAAGGTAATATATTTTAGCAATAGATATTTATCAAAGCCTTTAGGTGGATCAATTTACAGTTGGAATATCAAGTAATTATTTGATTGCTTTGTGCAAGAGTTTTTATTTTCTTTATAGTATGTTGACTGAGGATATCCTTTGTGCAATTTAAAACAAAATTTATTGCCATTTATTTTAAAAAGCTAAACTTTTTAAATGTTAGACATTGATATATTTTGTTAATTTTTATATGTTGATATCATGTATGATTTTTTTAATAAATATGTGTATTTCTTTCGTCAAGAATTGGAAAATATACACATAAAGGAAAATAAGTTTAAAAGTCACAGAAAAATACTGAACAAATTAATTTGCTTGCAGATTTTGCAGACCTTTTGATGATTACATCGAATCTCTGACACTTTTAATGATATTCTATTTGACAAATTGTCTTTTGTTGATTTAATTTAGATATTTCGACTTACTATAGAGCCAGAGAATAAAACACAAAAAGGTGATATAAAAATATTCATAAGTATTCTTATCCTCAATAACTGTCTGAAAATCATTAATTGACCAAGAGAGATTATTTGAAGGCAGACATTTTAAAATCAACTAAAATACTTATGGTTTCTGTACCGAAGTTTTCTACATGACTCCCCTTGTCGCCAATGTCAAAATGGCCGCTTTGAAGGTCAACAAAAAAAAATGGATTTCTATTTTAGGGACACACTCTCCTGGTATCAATCAGCCAATGAAGAAAACGAGGAAGTAAATCAATGCTTGGTTCTTATCTATGCAAATGCTAGAGGCCAATTGAACTCCAGCCCAACTGAGAGTACATTTATAAAAAGTATTATATACAATGTTACACAATATGTGTTTTAAACCTCGTTAAATTTTTTTATCCCTAAGTTTATATTTGCGTAAAACACATAATTTATTCATAAAGCTCTCCAGAAGCTGGACTTTAATTTGATTAAGTGTGGTACTGGTATATAGTAGCTATATGATGTTAAAACATTTAATGACCGACATGTTACATCTCTAGATCCAGGGGTCTGATAGAAGTTTGATGTATAATATAATGCACTTATCACACTTAGAGGCGGTATTAGCTACGTAAACTGCCGGTTAAAATGCCTTACGTCAAGCACAAGCAAGATAAATTTTAAAAAGTTACAATTTAAAGTACGGAATGGCACAATATCCAACATTTACTCACACAAGCTGTGGGTAACACATTCTCCTCCCACTTCTGAGGTTGGTGGCTCGTACCATGGAACCAACCCTATGTGGAAAAGTTTGTAGTTGCTTACCGATGCCTGGCAGTATGTAATGCAGAATCTTGACCAACTAGTATGTATTGGTTTCCTCCACCCTAAACACTGTCTTGATATAACCTATACACTCCATTGAAAGCGATGTTAAATGGCATATAAATCAAATGAAGCAAACATAAGGCGAGTGAGAGTTGGTCCCCTGGCATAGACCACTGGATGGGGAATATATTAGAACATGGCTTTAAAACTCCTTGTCCATGGTGCAGTCATTGTCCATGTTTGGCAGACATTTGAAGCCTGTTTTCAAAACATAGATTAAACATTTGAACTGCAGCAGAATCTGTCATTAAAGCTGCTACACCCATAATGTACCTATAAAAAACTTATCACAGATCCATAAACATATCATTTTCACTTGTGCATATATATTTGTGTATTATTTATAATTCATATGTTACTTTAGATGGAATTGATATGACTGATAAGTCACATTTTTCTTGGGTTAATCTTACATGTAAAATGTACAATATCTATTGCTGTTAAAATTGCTACTGGTTCCACAACTTTCCTATAGGAATAAATACTTCACAGTCATGTATTGTTATATATATATAAATGCATTGGCAGAAATCGAATATAGCAGTGATTTATATCATACCATAGCACAACGGGGAGGTATTTAGTGTTATTATAAATACCTGCCATTTTTCCTTAATACTTTACATGGCGGGCCCCGCTGTCTTGGATTTTTCATCAAGTGATTCACAAAAAAAATTGATGAGACTGGTAACTGAAAGTTTTCGTGTTCAGAGTTAAACAGATAAAATATCTTTCCTGTTTGGGTTACCAGTCAATCTTCGAAGTGGTAGATTTACCACTGGCAACAGTGTGCATTTGTCGTTCTAAAATTTCATGGCTGTGACTTGCATAATGCAGGGTTTTCCGGATATTAAAGCAACGAAGCCCATAGGGCAGCTGATTGATAGTTTTAAAACATCATAAAGCACGATAATTTGTCATTTATTCCTAGTCTAAAATGGTTAAATGGACATTTTGGTGAAAATAAGGGGTAAATCTTACTCAAAAATCAAAACAAATCCAAGGCCATGCTGTCTGTTCCACCTATGTGGTGATATCTTGGGTTAAAAGAGTATTTTTTGTCACTCTATTTTGATATGAAATATTAAGAGATTGTCATTGTAGATGCTTTCAATTTGCTTTGAGCTTTAAAAATGTTATTTGTTAAAATAAAGCAAGAAATAACCTTTATCAATATGTTAACCACTCATGGAACGTAGAATTTCACAGCGTTACTTTATTTACCGTTCTGTATGTGCGATTCCAGAATTGCTCAAAAGATGTGTCCACGGTCACTGTGCAGCATACCATTTTAGAATACACACCAAACAATAATCTACCCCATACTCTATTCCACCCCTTCATTCACCTCACCATCATGTGTATTTTAATACAGCTCATCAGAGGATGTAAGGGGTATTTCAAACATTTTTTTTAAAATCTGCCCTGAAGGCTGGTCAGAGTTGTATCATATCAACCCTAACATGACCGACCCAAATATGGAAGCTGGTCGAATTGGCCCTTTGCCAAATTGACCCTCAGCAAATCCGTCCCCTAACAACTCGGCCCCTGGCTAAATTACCCCTTAGCAATTGGCCACTGCAAGATCAGCCCCCGTTGAAAACTCACAAATGAAATGCATTGCAGTAAGAGTATTTTTATAGCACTTAAATTGCACCATATGACAGACTCTAAGGCTGACATTTTTTATGAAGGGTACATCCAAGTACAACCGAGTTTTGCTCTAAACCCGTATCAAGCAAAAGTTTAACTCAGGCTTTGGCTCAGAAATAATATTATTGGGAGGATGAATTAAATTTGTACTAGCAATTTACAACTGGTCTGTAAAATCTCACAAGTTTCATTTGTATCTCAACTTGAGAGTAATAAATATGTCAATAAATTAAAAAACAGACAAGACTCAGTTTGAGGACTTAAGATCTGTAGTGAATGTAGCCCCATATTTGTTTCAACAAACTGGAATGGTTTCCGCAGACCCCCCCCCCCCCCCCCCCCCCCCCCCCCCCCCATTGGAATCCTAACATTTTGTAGCTTCATGAAAGACATCAATTTCTGGGTGTGTCATTTACACCCTGGATGTTGGTGACAGGAAACACACAGGGCGATAATATGTAGGGTGAATGATGTGCACCTGTCAGTCTGATACAGCTGTCATCACACCTGAAAACTCCCAATTAATTAATTACTTTGCTATATTGGTTTCTCACATAAAATCCAAGTAATATTTGAGATATAGCTATATTAGTCAGCTTAATGGAAATAGATGTGAGTAATAACTAAGATGTAAAGCTGCATTTGTAAACTTAGTTAAAAAGAGGTGCAAATAACTCAGATGTGTAGGCAAATGAGAAACAGATATGCATTAATTAGCTCATATATATGGGTGAATTTTGCTTTACCATGTATAAGATATACTTACTTAAGGTTTGGTGATGAAATAAAAGAACAGTTAAATATAAAACTTTGACAATTTCTATAACTCTATGCACATCAAGCTTGCTTGAAAATTTGCTAAATATATCACCCAAATTTTGACATACTCTAATATTTTTGGGACCTCAGCAGTATTACATATCTCATATGGTTCTTAAAGTAAATTTCCATATTGCCATAATGTCAAGTTTTAGCTATTTAAACTGTATAACAAATACCCACAAATATGCTATCGTACGGCAGTGACAATTAAATAGATTTGATACTTCTAGTGTTATAGATTAGCAAGCAAAGCGACTCAAAGTGGTGTACCTAATGCTATGGAGCCTTAATGAAGCACATTAATTCTGATTCACAACCCATATTACATGTATAGAGAATACTATACAGGAGACATGCTATTTGGTGGATCAGTAGCATTACTACACAGTGCTGGGATTATCAGGAAGGCTTGTAATGCATTGGCAAAACCAACAACTGCTTTTTCTAACAGACTCCCCGGTTCATAATACTTTATCATGCAGGTTTACGTAGATTGATTTTATGTTTTTATAACTCAAGACAGATCATTTATAAACGATTCTCACACACACATACATGTAAATATATGCCCCTCAATATATTATCAGTTCGGTGAATTGATGGACATATAGCTAGACAGGTAGATTAGCTATTGAGTAGATATTCTCAAGAGACTACTAATAATGATCTAGTAAGATTATCCGATGTCAAGTTTCTGCCTATTAATGAACATGATTACTGATCAATTGACCCTATTGAGATCCACAAAGGGTGACTTGTCCCCGTGTGTAAGTCTGACAGGTAATTAGTAGGCCAAGTAAACAACATCTCTTGTAGAGCAGGTAAACAACCTTTACTCAAATATACTGAAGCTTTATTAATTTGGGTTGAGGTATTTTCATTTAAATTTAACAATTAAAACGGCAATTGTGTACAGCTCTGGTGAACTTAGGTGTCATTTTTTATACTACACAAGTTTCCAATGTTTTTAATGGTTTCCACTACTTAAAATTTTCCAAACAAGCTTTTCGCAATATTCCAAGTAAATATCAAAATTAATAGATATAATAAGATTCTATTCAATTTACAATAGACACTCCATGCAGAAATTCACATGTTACCTGTGCACCATTTATTTTACAGTATAATTGGTAGAAGAATATGATATAAATTAAACAGTAATTATGATTTTCAAACATATATTCAAGATACTGGTAGACATTAAGTTATGCAATTCATATAGAAATGCATATATATGCTCATCTGATAATCACTTAAATTAGCATAAAACATCAAGATTAAGCCTAATATTCAATGAGCCAGAAATGAAACAGTTAAATTACTTTTCAAAAATACATTGAAATACATTGAAATTAAAGAGTTTTCTCTGCCTCTTTTTTCACAACCTGATGAATGTCAAACTGGGTTTTAAATATACTTATGGCATTGCGACATACAATAAAACGTGTAGTATGATATAATATCATGTTATATATTCATAAGTGACTGTGATCTTTGTAATTTCTAGAGAAAGGTGTCAATATTTGATATTTATCTAAACTCTGTCGAACAACTTTTCTCAAGGTCATTATATGAAATCTGCCACTAATTCAGATACCAAACAAATATTGTTTTACTCTAAAAGTCAGATTTTCTACACAAAAGTGACACTGAAAGGATTATATTTCAGGTTTCAAGGATCTTATACCTCTCATATTCAGAGGTGTAGTTTATCATGAGTTCCTAAATAAAACTAATACTTTCTGGCCGCAAGTTGTGATCAAAAAGAAAATGCTTTTATTATTAATGCCTTTGAACACTGGTAATAAAAATGAGTGTTTCCACGGCTAGTTGAGTTAATATTTATATTGGGAAACGCTCAGATGAATATAAGTATGTTTTCACACATAAATATTCCATAATTTTAACACTTCTAAGGGCGTGTCTATATGCCGAGAATTCTTCTGATAGTAGTTCTTCTTGTTTCAATATTCTGGCTAGAATATCACAACTTGGCTGCATCACTCCATCCATCACTATACAAGTCTGGAGCTGCCTCACCTTCCCTTAATTGAAACAATAGTCTGCAGGAGATTGTTGCTCCCAAACTTTATTTCCCTCTCCAAATCTGTTTATTTCTGACCTTTTCAGAGATGCTTGGCTATTATTGCACACTGGAACCATTAGCACCAGCAGATGCTGTACCTGGGGATTCTCTAAAGCTAGACTGAAACTTATTCTCTCCTTAACTCACAGACATCTCCACAGTGTTGTCAATGCAATACCATAATTTACCTCGTCTACCTACAAAAGTGATTAATGCACTATAGATCTCCATTATATTATCTTCTAAACAGACTCTTGTTACTGAGCCATAGATATGGAGGTATAAAACTAGACCAATTTGAAACTAATAGACTAGGGATAACCTGCTGATAATACTGGAATATTTGTATAACTTTGGCTTCACCAAGCACCAGTAGACTTTTCTCTGAACCTTGTTCTATATATAACTCAGTGCTTTCCTTATCCCCTCCTCTCTTTGTCTATAGCTACCAGGTATATACTTTCCATCAAGTTCTTACAGGTAAACATGCAATGGCTGCAATGACGTTAGTTGCTACAGGCAGTTGCTTGCTCTGGCCATTTGGCCATTTGCACATGGAATTTTCTACAGGGGTAGCTCTAATTGCTCTACTGTAGTTTTTCCTCGTGTGATAATGAAAAATAGGAGGATGCAAATGTGGGTTCTGCTGTGTTTACTGAAATTGTAAATAGGTAACAATAGCAGTGCTGATAATTATTTTGTGAAACATTTTCATATTGTAACTGGTAGGTGAACGTATTAGAGAGTTATTAGCATGCACAAATACTAAACTAGAGTCATAGTCATGATTTAGGAATCTTCTGATCGTATCTTAAAACGTAACATGGGCAGGATTTGATGATAGTTTTAAAAAGAACTGAATGACACTTTATAAATGTAAACTGTAACAAGTTGTTAAATGAAATACATGTATATCCCTAACATACTTCTGCAGGCCTAAAATGTGAATAATATCTCCAAATTCACAAGTAATATCTTTATGGGCACATATTTGTTAAGTTTTTTTTCTTATTATGCTCACTGCTTTATAGTTAAAGATGGTATTTTACATAATTCGGCCAGGGCCGAAATTGGGACAGGTTGGTAGCATTTGTCACTTGTAGGAACTGAATCCACACAGACATGATAGCTATCCACACCCTGTCACTGCATTAAAGACACTCTAATGTGAGCACTATCAATGGGTAAATCCTTCTGGTGGCCCAAACAACCCACTGTAAACAATAAACATGCATATTCATAAATGTGCACAAGGGTTTTGCAGAAGGTGTAGATATAGGTCATGTATTTAGGTCAGTGGCTAGCTGGACCAATGGAATGGTTTCTGAATGTGTGAATATTGACTCTTTATCTAAAAAGGGACATTCTTGACCTTAAGGAAAACAAAACTGAATGCCATGAAAAATGGCACAACTAGTAATCAACATACACAATATCCCTACTTTTCAACATCTCAAGCTGTCATTGTCACAGAACCATGCATGTAAGTATAATGTTTGGCATGCCTTGCTGAAGCGAAAATATTACTGTGCAATGTACTGTCATGTATTTAAATCTTTTCATATTTAATATCAAGACAGCACCATCAATGACAATGATGGCTTTGGTATGATTCACCAAAAATATTAAGATGTCAAAGATTTGTCCATTGTCAAAATGAAAACTTGACATGCAGGCAATATGATTGTGTCAACCTAGATGCTTGAGTTTTGAATTTTTTTCTGCATTAACTTATTTTATAATTTTATAAGGGGATTTATAATTTTTGAAAGAAAAGTTTATAAATACGGGGAGCTAAAAATATTTTCACAAATAGGGCAAACAAAATAAATTGCAATGTTCTGATGGTAGTAAGTAAGACTCTCCTATGCTCTGGTTTCAATAATTGTATGTATATTGATAGATAGTAGTCAGGCCAAAACTTCCCTCCAGAAATGTTGCAAAAACCTCAGATCAATTGGTTATTGGGCTGTTTTTGGTTCAGCAAAGGATACTCAAGGTTACTCTAGCAGAGGTCAAAATACTGAACTCCATTTACTAAGAGGCAACTTGTATGAAGTAAACGTAAACAACCATTTGGGAAGCATTTACAAACATAAACAAGCCTTTTTATTTACCATCATATATATATATACCATTATTAAAGGCACTGAAGATAATAATTTGACTAGAATGTACATATATTTTGATATGTATTTATTTAGATATATATGATACTTAGATATTTGCTCTTTATTCTGGCTTTACTGTTTGCAACTCCATCTCTTGTTTGTCATAAAAAAGCCTGATGTGATGATTCTCGGTATTGCTGTTGCCATTGGCTACACATTTGGCTTAGTTGTTGTGATATAGCGATACCTTGCTATTTTTTCTTAAGACAGACTTAAAGTGCAAAACCTTATGCCTTAGGTATCCGGGAATTTGTAGCTACTTCATGATATATATAATTCAACATCAATATTGGCTTCTAGCTGATGGAATTCTATATAAAATATATATTGTACAGCCAGTAAGAAAGTAAAATGATTGTGTTTACTATTTCTATTGTTGCTTCACTATTGATGGCTGCCCTCAAGGGACCTATAGCCTAGAACACATTCATTTACTGATGGAGTTTTGCTACAAACAAATATTGCAAGAGGCTCCGCTTGTGATGGTAGTTAGCAATAAATTCCTCTCCTTCTATCTGTATCTTTCTGCATTGCTCACTGTATTTCTTGTATTAACAAATACATCACCCACGTTTCTGCACAAAAGCATCAAAATAAAATACTTCAAACTAAGATTATCTCAAGCATATATACATATATATATATATTTCGTTCATGCTCTAAATATTACTTCTCCCAGTGTATCCACTTGCTTCGAATTCAACTATTCATTAGAGGTATTATCATATTTATAAATTATATCCCTGGAATCGAATATTTTGGGGAAGTTTGGTTATACGGATTTCTTCATTTCTGACCAGATTGCAAATGTGTATTATATATGTAAATAGTGTATGGTAATGTTTGTATTGCAAGTTCTGAGGATTATTCACACACCCATGCTGGCTTGCTTTTCTTAAGAAGGTTGACAAATAAGAGTCACTTCTTCTGTTTATTAAACCTGTGAGATGAACAGGTATGACAGACGCATTAGTTATTTCATCAATACTGAACTTGCCTGACATCCCTGTTTTTGTTACGCAGACTGCTGGTGATATGATAAGGTTACATGACAAAATACTTGGTCTGTTTGAAGCTTCAATAAACAGCATTGCTGTTGCATCTTTGTTAGTATCTGAAACTTAGTTTTTATATTATATATTCCTCCTAATATTGACCGACAAAGCTGCCTCAAATTAGACTGTTATAGGGCTGTTCCATTTGGGTGATCAAATTGTAAAGCTACTTTTCCCAAATTGAAAAAAAATAAAACGATTCACGATCCTAGGGTATGTTTTTAGCATAGGTTTCCTTATTTCCGGAATTCCCTAGAGGCTATCTGAGTTATGTTGGGAATTGTTCAAGAAGTCTTCTGATAGGCTCCCAAAATGTTTGCGATAGTTTTCCAATCTGTCTGAATGATCTACAAAACTAAGTATTGACTTAATGTGGAAAAGATTGCTTTGAAAATGTTCAGATAGGTTTACGATTATAATATGGTGAATTTACAAGGTGTATATTAGGTTTAAGATGAGTTTCAGGATCATAATCTAATTGGCAAGGCCGATCGACCTAATGGAACAGCCCTCGACTGAACCTGTGAGATGAACAGGTATGACAGACGCATTAGTTATATACTTAAATTTTTAGCTTCTTTAACACCAATATGGTAATCTTACTATTAATATAGCTATATTGACATGGTCACAAGAATTTTAAATAGAGTGGTTTTCTTTAAAACCACTGATCAAAATATAAAAAATTAACTTCTTTTGGAAAGGATGTTTCTGCGCTCACATTCAGGGCATAAGCACAACCCACTCTTCTCATGGGTCTGACAATATTGCTATTTTATCTGCAAGTACCCAGCCCCTTTTTATTCCAGCATCATTGATTTTTCCAAGAGAAAACCTGGGGCCCAAAAGTGCGCAAAGACTACAAATATCTAAATTAAGTTTACTCAGTACAAACAAATTCACTGCCGATATATGGTCTGTATCCTATTTTTAAATGGACGTACTTGTCTCCTGAAGACGTAATTAGATTATGCTTATAAAAAGCACCAATTATATATTAGCTTAACTTTAGAGTAATTCAATAAATTGGCTCTTAAAAAATGAAGTTTCAGTCAATGGAGTATTTTAACATGTTCTCTCAGTACAAGTCATAAATCTTGGGAGGCAGTTTTCAGTGGAGGACCCAGAAACAAGGATAGTATTTGGATCTCAGTATTGAGCAATCACCCAAATTGATATCCCCTTGCTGTCACAAGTAAATGGCCAGCATTTGCACAGGGCTACAAAAACTGGATTAGGCTCTGAAAATGTCGATAGGAAAGAAGTATCCGAGGTCAAAACGCCTGTATACTGCTCCTTTTATGGGAGTAGTGCCCTCATTTTATGAAGAGCATTTTTCCCCGTTTAAAAAAAATAAAAACCAACCCTTTATTTTCCACAGCCTTCCATTCATTTTATCTTATTGTATGCTATAAATTAATAAAAGTTCTAGGAGTTCTTACTTTTTTCACATAAATTGTTTGACCAATAAGCTTACTCTTGGAACTGCATGAACAGTGTAATCAGAAACATTTGACATCCCACTCTCACTCAAGAGTTTAGGTACAACCATTTGCTTAATGTCGGTGTAACATCATATGTTATATAGATCGGTTCAATTAAGAGGCCAACTTTAAGTTAAAGTTAGCTACATGCTAATGACATCAGGGTTTTAGCAACATCTCAGCCTATGGTATTGTAATTAACACAATTAAGCAAACAAGGAGATGCCACTAAGACACAAATAGAATTAATGATTCCAAGCTATTTTCTTTTAGGTGCATAATGGGTGTTGTAAATACTTTCCCCACAAACACATTTTAGCAATGTATGGCAATATTTGTTTCCCAGAAGCAGTTTTATCTGTTAATATTTCTTTCTTCTCGATCTTAAATATCATTTTCAGCAAACAAAATATCAGTGGTGAAGGCGGAATATTTATATTTTATTATCAGTGCTTAGATACACAGTAAAGGGTAATAGGGTTGAATGACCCAATGAAAATATATTACATAGCTTGAATAGAAATAAGTCAAATCTTTGGATTGTGCCTGCAATTACAGTAGGGATGCTGAATGTTGATAGCAGTTATACTTCTCTTATCATACTTACGGAGATATCAGTTGGTATAATTTACAAAGAGAAGTTGAAACAAATTGGCTTTACGAGTTTATCAAATCAGAAATAACCGTATGATATTTCAACAGTGCTGTCTAAACTGCAAACCCACATCACCATTGGTTAAGACTGCAGACTACTAAGTGAAAGGTCAACCACACTTCCATAGAAATATGTTTCATCTAACCTAAACTTCAAATTAATATAAAAGCTGCGAGTTTTGGATATAAGAATAGTAAACAACAGTTTAGTTACTAAATTATTACACTAATATAGTAATTGGGCACCATCACTAAACTGAAGGCAGAAATTCAAATTGTTGAAATTTTTTCTTTGGATAAATAATCCTGGCATCAGCTAATCAATTGCCACATTTCTCCTCACAGACTAACAACACCTAATGGATTTGCCATTTTACCTGGGCAGATAGCTAAGCAACAGTGGAACAAAGATCGTTGGCATTGTATATGGATTAGCAAAAACACCACATCCTGGGAATCTAGATCCAATACATGTTTTTGGCAAAAAAACCGGAAAGCAGCCTAAAAACCTTAAAGTTTAATCATGATACTGCTTTCCTGCCTACTAGAATAATAATTGCAGTTGTATGTCAGACAATCTATTTTCTCATTTCAGTGAAAATGTTTTTTACTATAGTATGTTATACCTGGAACTTTGCTATTACAGGAAAGTCGGGGACCTTTTGAAAAAATAGCTCTCACAAACAAACCTGTTACCTATGATTGATCATAAACTATGAGAAAGTTCACCACTTATTGATGCACACACAAAAAAATAAAGAGTTGAAATGTGCAAAAAATATGTCAGATTTATATCAAATTGATAATACAGAATATTGAATCTTATTGTACGCAATTGTGAGTACCTTTGGTTATCAGTTCATAAAATAAAACATATTTGTCTTATTATATTTCATAAAACATTTACATGTGGATAAACAGAGGAAAGTGGCTCAGTTTAAATACTTAGTTGTTAGGTAGGAAATACAAGTGTAGTTTAGATACAAGACATATTCATCGACCCAGAAATTTTTGCTTCGGTATATTTAGATAGTTATTGACTGACTGCAGCCTAGAGTTTCCCTGAATAAGTAAATGCCATATGGTTCCAGTCTCTTTCCAGAAGTAAAAATATTTTTATAATTGCTACACCTACAGCAAAGAAGAAAGGTTTATTGCAGAGATAGGGTGAACTTATTCCGTCAGCAGATAAGGAACATAGAAAAATATTGCGTTATCTTGATGTAGGTTAAGAAGGAATGGACTGAATTAAGCCTTCTTTTCCTGTTGGCCACAATACCTACTAATGGGTGAAGTCAGTGGTCTTACCTTAAGTGCAAAATTGCGCTATTGCAAAGCTAGAATTATGAAAAACCTTTAAACATGCTTACACAATTGAATAGAGTTTCCTAGGTTTATGCTGTCAAACTTTTAAACATTTAACAAAAAGAAACATTCTATTGTGACAGAGTTTACCATATTGTTGTTTTCTAGAACTTAACCTGCAGCATAACTCCCTTCTCAAAGAAATATTTTCTGTTCCAGAATGGATTGGAAAACGTACATCTTATCCAGAGGTAAAATGCTACTTGTTTGAAAAGTTTTCAGGATATGTTACTGCTATAGCAATGAAGAGTTTAAACCTAATCCTAATTAAATAGGTACGCTAACAATGTTATAATATATACTACACAAGGCTGCTCAATATATACTATTATAATAATGCTAAAGTTGTACTTTTTAACTATTTATAGATTTTAACTATAGAGAATATTATTGAATTATATGAGTTTTCTGTTTTAATACAATAATCTCACCTTTCCCGGACAGAGCAGCTTCTTACAAAAATAAATGTTCTATTTATAATCTATTTGTACAAACGTGGCAATTATATAATTTATATATGTCTACATTTCTTAATTTAGCATTTGTGAATATGACTCAAACGATTCACCATGAATCATGAATTTTCTCTTATTTTAAATTTGACCTACTCTTCATTATAGACTTTGTATTTCTGAGTAAATGGCTTACATGTCAAATATTTCCTACTGGAAAGTTGCTGTGTGCAGGATAAAGAAAGTAACTTACTATGTTGCCATGGGAACTTACCTTCATCTTCGTCGGGACTTTTTTTCTTTCTGAAACTCTTCGAAAACCAGACAGATGTTGCAGGAAGGAAGATTTGTGGTGAAAGCAAAGGTCAATACACCTGCTTACCTCTCATAAAGGCAGCTTGCTGACCATTTATATCATAGATATATTTCTTAACAGATGCAAAACAAACACATTTCCTGTCAGCTGTTAACCTGTTACAGAACATTTGTATAAGCAGGTTTTTATTTTGTGGATAGATAAAGACTTAAAGAAGTTTGAATTATATTGTTTTTTGTGTCTGGATTGATTAAGCACTATCTATCACACTGCTAGGTTAATGTCAGGGTTAAAAGCACCTGCAAACGGTGCTTTGGATTCTGGGTAGTTTTTTTTTTGTATTTTAGGGAAGATGCAATGCATTATTAGTCAAAATTCTCCAAATACTTGCTTCTCGCTCAAGTAACTTGAATAAGAAATCAAATTATCTTGAAACATTAACTGAAGATAGTAATGGACTGCTTGAATGAGGTCGAATGAGATTATAAGCATGTGAAAAAATATATGCTGAAAGAAAATAACATAAAACAAGTGAAGATTTCCAAATAAAGAAATAACAAAGTATCGACAGATGTCTTTGATTGTATGTATTGACTTTAAACAATGGAAAACACAAAACATGTGAAAATATTATAACTATAAAATTATTAACCAATGGCATATATAACATTTGTGTTCTTTATTTCTGGGTCAGTTATGGCATCTTCCTTTGAACGTATCGACAGACTATTATTTTCCCTGGGAGAATGTTGTACAAGAAATTCAGCTCCTCATTCAAGATGGAGATTTTTTGCTGCAGAATCAAAGTACTATGGATCAATATAATAAGATTGCCATGTCCAAAGAAAAGCAAATGGTGAAGTAAGGCGAGGCAAAGAGACAAAAGAGGTTTTTGCAACACAAATTCCTGAAAAAAAAATTGTTTTTAGGTAGCAAGATATAGCCCCAAATCAACACGTGACTGATTTATGACAATTGGTTAAAATCATCTCTATTTCTCATTATCCTTATGATAATTAGATCCTAAATTTACAGCCTGACTGTGTTATCTTTATCTGATATCTCGATGCAAAAAATCCAGAAAGGAAAAGTAATTTATATGACCATATTTATACATGTTTAAATGTCTGCTTTACGCATAAAAAACTTTGAAGCCTTAAATTAATTTTATTTCACAGGTTCGAGTGATATTGTAGTCGAATCTCAGCTTTTAAATTAATGACATCTAATGGTTCAACCAACAACATGATGTACACACGAATGAAATGTCAGTGTTTTGTGCGAGAGCATTATGAAGTCTATTTCCATCGTTTCATAAACCATGTTGACCTTTTCTTTCGGAAACGAAGGCGCGCGAGGGGGGGGGGGTAACAAAAAGCTAGGCAGCCATGCCAAGAATCCTAAAAATATGCCATTAAATTTTGGTGTTGTGGCAATATAATTTTACAAGTGGATGTTTAACTTTGCTTTGAATCTGTGAAAAAAATCTTCCCGAACATTTTTGAAGTTTTCACAACTATTGTAATATAATGCCCCAAACACGCTAATTACAACATTGCCTACATTTACAGATATTTTGTTTAACCCCTTATTCCCCCATATATTGCCACACTTCTATGAGTAAACTTTGAGTTCTCTTACATTCTATGCTTACCGAAGGAAGACACAGAATGGTTTTAAACTCTTTGACAAGCAGTATCTATAATTCTGTAGGGTGACTGATGGGTGTTCTCTTATTTCTTTAACAGTTTTGCTACCTTACCACCACATTCTGTGTTATTCTGTCTCTTTCTGTGTTTCTAGCTAAGTGATACGTTTGCAGTTACATTACTGTATCATTACAGTGTCTTTTCTGACTATTTTCCCCCGAATTCCCACTATCTTCTGCAGCAATACACTAGTTAGTGTTTTGAAGCTGGGTTCTACAGCAGGCATAGCAATCTGTCTTTGTTTTTCCTGCCATCTATAACAGCTGGGCACTTGACCTTTTTATTTGACCTAATTTTACCCTGCTAAATCATGTCAGACTTACATTGGACTCACATGTGAAATTTAGATTTAATGAGGTTTATCTTTCACAGTTGTGCATAAATGTATTCATTGTATTTGCAGGTATTCATCAGGAGACAGTCAACCTACTATGTACAATACCTATCGTGACGGCCAAAATAAAGGTAAAAAGCTACAAGTCATGGCTACCAACACTTCCAAGTATGATGCTGAGAGCAACTTTCCTGATTTCTATACTCAGAGGAGTATGACAGAGAGTCATCTTCCCCTGTCGGTATGTGGACTATGTCACATTATTGTACCTATCATTCAAAATAATATTCATAAGGAAAACCAAAAGATACTGCATTGCTTGCCGTGTAATCATAGTCAATAAACCAACTATGGTCAAACCACATACATGTGTTTTCTAATTTTATTTCTCATCTAAAGTGCCAGTATTTCCAATGGCCCTGGCAAGCTTTTCAATAGCTATACAAACTAATTATTCATTGTTTTGTCCATCATGGGTTGTCCTTCGAAACTAAAAATAATGATAACAGAAAAACATGCTTGTCTATAATTTTCACTCCAGACTTGCAGTAGACTTTCACCAACTCCTTTTGTCTTTTGTATAATAAATGGGTAATGTATGACTTTTAGACAAAGAGCCAGACCTGAAAAAAAGTATTTTAGAAATTATCCCCCTTACTCCAGAATGCTGGTGGTGTAATGAACTACTGTAAGTTTCCAATTTAAATTTAACTGTTTAAGTCAGTGATGGATACCAAATACAAAGACTTGTAGCGAGTCTATAATTGAAGGGAAGAAGCTAGGATTTTTGAATTTGGTACACCCTGAGTTTTCAGAAAGGTGTGGTTCTGTGCTATATTTGTTAGGGGATTAAGTGTTTTATATCTCATTAATTATTCTGCTAGCAAAATGGTAGCCCTGGGCATACTGGCTAATACATAACCTAGAATCATAGACAATTCGGCCCTTTACCAAATCGGCCCCCAGAAAAAAGTATCCTAGTCATATCGGCCCCCTTTGAACAACACTCTAGTCATATCGGCCCCTGGAAAGTATTAACCTGGTCAAATATGCCTCTTGATGTTAAATGCATATAAATATTAGATGTCTGTGTATATATTCAGGAACAACAGTTTTAATCAAATCGGCCCCATAAATATATTGTATATATATTCAGGAACAACAATGTTAATAAAAAAAAAACTTATATAAATATTACACAAATATTAATGAAGTAAGCCAATTGTTCTCAAATGATCACAAGAGTTACAAAACAGTTTAATGTCTGAGTATAGGGATTACAAGCACAGCTACTAATCGAACAGTAGCATACAAATTAAAGCAAATTGCTCTTCAAAGGTTCCAAAACTTGATCACAAAAGTTCTAAAACTTTAGTCAACATTAACATGGACCAGATTATAATTCAAAACCAATTAATTAAGGCATGCAGATTTTGTTGAAAATGACCACTTATGCTTCTGTTTCAATAATCTTGAAGAAATATCTTAATCAACCCAGTCAAATGCTTTCTGCAGGCCTATGTATAAGTTCTAATTACAAAAGTTTTCAACTGGGGGCCAATTTGCCCGGGGCTGACTTGTTTAGGGGGCCGACTTGCTGAGGGCCGATTTGGCAAAGGGCTCCCCATAACCGACACCCCTGAATTGCTAAAAAGGCAGAAGGTATATCTGCCCTATGCACATCATTCAAATCGATGGCACTCAGGACTGAAATCCAGCTGATGCTTTATAGTTTATCCACAACAATAAAAATTGTATGGAAAAATAAGATAGACAACAATGATTCAGTAATTTAAAATTTGGTCAACTGATAGATGTTCATCGCAATGCACAGGTCATAAAATGGCAGTTACTTAAAGGGGTGGAAGAGTGATACACACTGGTTGGTCAAGGTTTTTGTGTTACAAATCACAGTACATTGTCAAGCAACTAACCAAGCTTGGGCAAAGATTGAAACTCAGAAACCTCAGATTTGGGAATACTAACATCCGCAGTGAGGCAGCTGAGCAAACTTGCAGCAGTGCAACATGGGTATTAGGAACAGCACATAAGACAAAAACAACATGATTAAACTGACTCGTTTTGTCAGCCAGATATCTAATTTTTATTTCGGAAATTTTGAGTGATGTACTAATACCTTTTACTTAAGCAAACTATTTCTTTCACCTAAATGTCTATTTTAACGAGCCATTGTGATAAATGCTAAATTATTTTTGTCATTTACAGCTTTACAAGAAACTCTTCCATGTGCAAACACCACTGGGGGTTACTCTAGACAAGTGCATACAAATTGGTTGTGAACAGCCTAAGCCAGATGAGAAACTCATTGGTTTGGTTGCAGGTGACGAGTATTGCTATGATGTAAGTGTATGGCATGCTCATTTATATACTAACTTTTTCATTTGGCATTTTAAACAAATATATTTCTATTTGAACATTATTTGGATGTGTTTTTTTGGACAAAACAATAAACAAACACAGTATTTTTGTATCAATGATTCTAAGTGATACACCTTTAGTTCCTGGTAATAATGCTGAATTATAATTCTGATAAAACTTACGATGAACATGCTTCAATTAATCACATTTGCTGCTGATGTTGGTGTTTAGGATTTTATACTTAAATATGGTTTCTCATTAAATGCATGCATGTCTATATATATAAAAAATCAGTAAGCTAGATACTATCCAACATGTCAAAAATATTAATGATCAATCGCAATGTAACACTGGCTGTTAGGATTGATGTTAACAGCAAAGTTTGAGTTAAGCCGAGTAATTCAGAATATCTGTTGCTTTCAACAAACGATGAACTACCAAGAAGGAAAGAACGGCTTTACCATTCTAATAAAGGTTCCACCACTTAACTGATGACATTCAATCTGCTACCTCTTTAACATCCTTCAGATCAAAATTAAAACCTTACATATTCTCCAAAGCTTATACACCTTAGTTGTCTTTTTTGAAACTTGGTGTGTCCATGTTTGTTGGCCCCTTTTATGTCCTCACTATCTGATTTAGGATTCTGGCTAAAAGATATGTTGCACCCAAGAATCTGTAGTTGTCAAAGATAATTACTATAAAAGTTGAATTAGAAACTGGAAATCATAAAGCAAGTGATGTTGCAATAAAGCAGATAGTCTCATCAGTGGATGGTGATAATTTAAAACGATTTCCTTGTTGCAATTGGAATTTTGTGGCACATGTTAGTTGTATTTCAATTTTTATAGGTCTTCAGTGAGCTTTTTGACCCAGTGATTAATGAATATCATATGGGATTTGGTCCAGAAGAGAGCCACCCAGCACCAGACCTGGATGCCAGCAAAGTAAGTCTACAGATCTGTAAAAGATACAAGTGTAAAAAATGATTATTAAGGGGAAAAAATCGTCGTTTTTCTCTGACTTATAGCATTTTGTATCTATTTTATGCCATTGATATAATACAAAATTATTTTGAAGTTTAATTATCTTTATTTCATTTTAAGAGCTGTTCCAGGGGTGAATTTAGTATACTGTTGCCTGCCTATTTTGTGCAACAGTTGTCTGTGCAGGAAATTAGGCATATTATCACAGGCTATTGCCTCTGTCTGGGTTAAACTCCCAATGGTCATAATGGTGGTTATGGTGACATGTCTGCATGTCGTCACATGTGATGATATATATGTATAAATACTTAAATAAATTAATTTTCGTGTTTTGTTTCCATGCATGCCTATAAGTGTTATCAACATTAACAATTATGGGTTATTAGATTTGGCAGATGATAATTAAAAACTATGTATTATATATCATTAGAAAGGTCTTCCTACAGTGTTTCTGCTCATGTTTGTTGCATAAAAATGCATGTAGAAATGACTGAGATATTGCAAGTTAATGATTGAAGTTTTTATATTCACTGCTGTCCATGCTTTTTGACAGCCATTTTCACATTATCTCATTAAATATTCACATTATTTAACCCATAAATCATGCAAAATGGTGGATAATAAAGGTAACACATCCCTCATCCTGATATATACGGCAAAAAAATATATCACTCATGAAGATTAACATTATAATATTTGTGCTACGCACTCGTATAATATTGTCATCTTCATTCGTGATATATTTTTGTCTGTGTGTGTCATTCGGGAAGTTTCCCTGCTGTACTCGAACACAATTCCTGCTTTGTTGTTTCAGCTGACGAATGGTCTATTAGATGCCAAGTATGTGAAGTCTTGCAGGGTTCGCACTGCTAGGAATCTTTCAGGGGTAGCTCTCCCACCCTGTGTCTGCAGGGCCGAGAGAAGGCTAGTGGAACAGGTCTTCACGTCTGCCTTAAATAACCTGGGTGGGGATCTTAAGGGCCAATACTATCCATTGACCAAATTGACAAAAGAGCAAGAGGAGAGCCTTAGAAACGTACGTAACAAGTTCAATTATAAATTTGTTCTACAGTTCTGCTGGCTTGGTAATTTGTATGCCATTTATACTGGCCAAAAACTAAAGCAAAGAGGAGCGCTCGGCAATTGCAAGCCTCCGCCAATTCACACAATAATAAGTAAATAGAAAAATCCGGACTATTATTTTTTTTCTTTTGTATCCAGACTGTAATCCATGCCACTCTCAAAATTTGATGGTATCTAAGTTTGACCAGGACCTATTTTTTATTTATTTTTTTCATGAAGTTCCAACCAATAGTATTTATGTAATCCTGCTAACAAACATACAAGCAAACTTGACAGAGGTTACAATAATTTAATATCTAGTAGTTAACTTCTCCAAAACACTTTGAAGTTTTAACTTCCTACGTAGCATTATATGCATTATGTTTGACCAGACATAGTTAATAAGTATTTAGTTGTGGTTACCTGGAGGATATATGATTTGTTTATAATTGTTCTAGGATCACTTCCTCTTCCAAAAACCTATCAGTCACATCCTCAATAACTCTGGTGCCTGCAGAGACTGGCCCACCAACAGGGGTATCTGGTGAGTAACTTCAGTTTATTTATATCTACTTTATGTACCTAAATTTATTTGTTTTCAATTATCAGTAACTAGTAATCTTAATCCATGTAAGAAATGTTTGCTCAAATTTGAAGATTTTAAAACTGTCCGTAATGTCTCTTGGCAGACCGTATGTTTACCTGTCACCTGAAAAAATATTTTGCTTTTAAAGGCTGTATATGATACACACTGGACAAAATTGTTTTGATAGTTCTTCATCAACATCTGTTTAACAGTAATAAAATTATACTCGCAACATTGTTTTGTATGTTGCTACTGCTTCTCCGCTTTGCTGAAACATTAGTAAATAAACTGTTGTGTACACACAAAAATTTGTGGTCATTGTATGTTGCCTTTACTTTCAAGGCACAATGACAAGAAGAATTTCTTGGCTTGGCTCAATGAGGAGGACCATTGCAGAATCATGGCTATGGAGAAGGGAGGAGACATGAAAGGTGTATTCGAAAGATTTGCTCGCGGCTTACTGGTGAGTCTTTACACATTTGTTTTATTTGTTTAATTCTTACAATTTAATAATATTGCATGGGAAGAGTTGCCAACATTTTTTCATTGTTTAAACAGAAAACAGAAGAAAGGTGAAACGACTAATGTGAATTTAAACTAGATTTCAACCCATTGCTACAAAGTTATTTCTTAGTATTGTTGGAGCCCAACTTGGGAGTCAGCTCATCTTAAGATGGGCTAAAGCCCAACTTAGGATCCTAAGTTGGGTAGCCTATCTTAAGATGGGCTAGAACATATCAGCCCAACTTAAGATAATAAAATGCAAGAATGATTTTTATGTGCAATATAATATTAACTATTTATAAGGAAATTATTTTTCACGGAAAAGATGACATTAACTTTGATAAACTTAACTGACCCTTCTACAGAAGTACTTTGTACTTCTTTTTTATTTTATATAAATTTGTTTAATTTATGCAACCTCAACATAGAGTGTTTAATTGCAGAAACTAAAATGAATTGTGTTTCATGAGCCTTGAGAAGCATTTAAACATTCCTCCGATATTGATTAAATTGTGTTTTATTGGAATGATTTGTTAATTGGATTTGTGCCGATTGTTTGTTGATCACTCCACATGGGTTTGTTCTTACAGCTTTGTTAATTTGGTTTAGCTTGAAAGATGGTTTCTTGTAATAGCTACCATACCTTTGGCTTACTTTAGGAAGTAGAAGCTATGATGAAAAAGGAAGGCCATAAATTCCAGTGGAGTCCTAGACTTGGTTACTTGAGTGCCTGCCCAAGCAACATTGGAACTGGTCTCAGGTGCAGTGTACACATGAGGCTGGAGAATCTTGGAAAGGTTTGTCAGAATATGAATACACCATCCTGTTTGGGAATCAATAGAGCCATAAGTGGGTAACCTACTGAATTAGAGAAAGCCTTCACGACTACCCAAATGATTTGCCACTGAGTGTCATGCATACATTGGCCATATGCAGATCATTGGGTGTCCTTAGTGGCCTAGTGGGTATAGCGGGTTTGGCATCTAATCGCAATCTGTGTGTTGGTTTGACTGCCACAGGTGACAATGCTGACGATCTGTCCCAGTAGGACCCTGGCTGGTGAATGGGTCATAAAGTCCCAATTTTGATTTTTTACAGATCATAGGGATCCCAAATAGTCAGCAGTTACTATGTTACCTTAAATGACAGTTTCATATCAATTTAAATTCTTACAAAAGTAATATATTTGCATCCAGTTACAATTTCAATATAACATACATTGAACTTTGTCTTAATTGTAGTATACTTGCTTCCGCTTTAAAAGACAGGTCAATTATATGTTAAATTGAAAATGAGATTTATGTACTCAGGAAAAAAATATTAGCACCATAGCTTGAAGTTACTCTTTTTTTAAATTGAACCACTGAATTTTTTCAGCGTGAAGATCTTTTCAAGGGGATCTGCAAGAGCATGCATCTGGACAAGAGGGGAACGGGTGGAGAAAACACTGAGACTGTAGATTTTACCTATGACATCTCTAATGAAAAGAGAGTTAAACACACAGAGGTATGCATACTTTTAAAGAACTTCTGAACTGTGTGACAATATAGAATTCATATCCACGTTATGTTGATATTGTATGGATATTTCATGGATGGTGATGGATAATCTCAATTGAAATTAAAATAAACAAATACATGTATGTCATTGTGATGGGACTACGTTGTCATCTAAGGAAGTATGATTCTAGACCCACTTGAAGGGGTTCAACGTACCTTTCTGTGACAGATTATTGTATCGTAATTTTTATTATATGGCATAAGCTACTGGCTAGAAATTAATTAATATAAAAGTGACATTGAAAATAATAAATAAGAATTGACATTGAGGGCCAGTTTGAAGATATAGCTTTAATATTTTATCCTGTTTTCTTTCACCTTTACTTTATTTGACAAGCATATAACCTACATCTAAATAAAAGAGGGGGGGGGGGGGGGGGGGGGGGGGGGGGGGTAATTACACATTTTAGGTGTTATTGAGTTAAATCATTGGTTCAATTGCTATCTTCCCTTCTAAGCAAAAAATAAAGTAGTAACATGATCATAAAATACCACAGTATTCATATAAATATAACCTTCTATATATAAATAAATATTTGTATGTTTCTACATGATTATGCAATTATGTAATATTACATAATATTCTGGTCAATGTGAATATGCAGGTGGAGTTTGTGCAGGAGGTCATTGATGGAGTGAACAAGCTGATTGAGATAGAGAAGAAACTGGAGAGGGGAGAAGAGGTTGCTGCACCAACCCAGCAACAGCAAACCAAATAGAGGACGAACTTGCAGAAAAAGAAGTTCAAGCTATTCAGAGAACAATTGAGCTTTCATAGCAAATGTTGACATTTAGATGATATGTTATTTTTGAAAACCCCCCCAACTATTTATTTTATCAGGTATTTGTTTGCCTTGTGATAATTGTTGATTGGTTTGTGACATAGGTTTTGATAGTATTATGTAGCATGTTGTCATATATATGTGTATGGAAGATCTCAGTAACAGACTTATAACAATCTAAAGAAACAGTATTCAAATTTTGAATAGTAGTGCTAACGGTTTGCTTATGGTAGGATGAAGTGGAACATCTTGAGGTATTGTTGACTGTATATTGATTAAGTATATTATGCAAATCTTAGATCAAGTCAAATTCGTCATCAGCTGTACTTGAACTAAAGGCGTGGTCTGTTGTTTTGCTAGTAGTGATGATTCAGTCGTCTCCCTAAAAAGATAAAAGATTTGACTTTTAGGTCTATTGTTCTGCTTTAGAGAATATCTTAGATA
This sequence comes from Sabellastarte sp. h YS-2021, assembly GCA_964017235.1. Lineage (NCBI taxonomy): Eukaryota > Metazoa > Annelida > Polychaeta > Sabellida > Sabellidae > Sabellastarte > Sabellastarte sp. h YS-2021. The sequence goes on from OZ024928.1 coordinate 92,913,809, forward strand.
CTGCAATTAGTGCAGCAGCATATAGTTGTAGAAACACTGATAAACTGTGCACAACTGTATTATTTTGAAATGGATGCTTAGAAATGTACACTCCGACACTCAGTAAATGATGTATTTTTAGTATTGATAAGCAATATACATTATTGTTAAAAAGACTTTTATTTAAAAAAATTCTTATAACTTATGCAAGCTAATCCAAGTATTTATTGAAAAAGGTTGTTGTCTTGCTGTTTTTTTTCTTTCTATAGAATAAAATGCTCACAGTTAATTTTGTTGTCTCTACTATATCTATGACAAACATGTAAATATTTTTTAAGAGTATTTAAATCAAACTTTTGCAAGCAGCATTGATATAATACACGGAGCATATCTCAAAAGTTAAATTTAAGATTATTTCAAATGTACTTATAGTTTCTGATCAAGACAATATATTTGCATATCAATGCTTCAGTCAAACTATCTGGAATACAAAAAATTCTTTGCAACATGTGGAGTCAATTTCACAAAAGGTCATAGACTTAGCCCAGACTTAGGCTAAGCCTGGACTGGCTTCAAGTCTTTGTATTTCTTATTCCACCAAATCCGACTTACATGGAATCATTATGAAACCTTCTGATGGTTGGAGATCAAATTCTCTGGTGAAATACTTTTGTCAGCACCAAATTCTGGGAAAAAGGTAGTTCAGTCCTCGTATAATACCTAAGCAATAGGACTTGAGGAAAGTCCAGCTAAACCATGGTCTCAATAGCTCAGCCAAGTTTTTGTCTCAAAAAGTTCTCACAGAAAGGGCAAGCTTATCAAACAAGTGGTTTTCTGTATCATGTGACCAATTATTTCTTCTTAAAATATTCCTCTGAGGAGACAAATTCGTTATTTTGAAACATTTAAATATTTATCTCTAGCATAGACCTTATGCAAGGTCCCTCCTTAGTGCACTATGATTCTCTGAGAGGATTACCCTCTAGAAGGAAGTTTATTTTTGTGAGAGTGTAAAATTCAGACTGTTATAAAATGCACTCATTTATTGTCTCAACAAAAAAAAAACAAAGAAAAGACTCGTGAGCAAGTTAAGTCTATCTTTGGTAAAATGTTATTTTGGACTGAATAACATTGTAACCACATTAATATATTAATAAGTCCAAAAACTACTTTAAGGGTTTTTAAAAAAACATTTGCACCTTGTTTTCAGCCAATACAAATTTTTTGTCAGCCAAGGTACACAAAAATGTAAATGAGAAAATTCGGATTATTTTTGTATCGATGGTGATTCAGATCACTTTCAAAATTTAATGGGGATCAGAGTAGGACCAGACCTATCTTCTGATATTTTTTTAAAAAATTTTATTTATTTATTATTATTTTTTGGAAGATCCAAGCAGTGTAGTATTTGCGTAGTCTTACAAACAGACAATCAGGGGACAAATGGTCATATATTATATATCATCATGTTATAGATCTTCACACTGGATTGACCAGCTACAACCTTTATTTTCTTCTGGATTAATGTTCTTATGTTAATGACTTATTCACTCTTATACCTTTCAGTCGTACAAGATATCTAAACCTCTGAACATTACATTTATCTATTGTACTTCTACAACAGAGCACAGTTAGACACATAGTATTTGACTTTTAATGATGGCTATTCCTCAACCAGCTAATAAAATGTGGGCCTCTGTGATTGGGTTCTATCCCAGATGGCAAGCTAAAGGACATCAGGGATGTTGATTTATAGTTTATAGTAGGATTTATATAGTGCAAAATTGATACAAATCCTCTAATGCGCTTGAGTCCAAGAAGGGAGAGTCCAGGGACAGGCATGGGTTGACATTTAAAAAGCGCCCGCCAGGGTATAACTAAGGTGGTGGGTATGCCAGCCTAAATAAGTAGGTCTTTAGCTGGCTTCTGAAACCATCTATTGTTTGCTGAGATCTGACAGTCTGTGGCAGCTTGTTCCATTCAGCTGGTGCAGCTACTGCAAAGCCACGCCTGCCTATGTGCTTCTTAGGGCGGGTTGAGGAAATAGATAGCCTGTTGCCGCGAGTGAGACTACTCGATCTTATTAAAGCTGAGAGATATGGGGGCTGTCAGAGATTAATAGCCTTGAATACCAAAAGATTATACTTGAAGAGGATGCGATGTTGAATTGGGAGCCAATGGAGTTTTTTCAAAAAGGGTGTAACATGACTCATTTTGTCAAGTCTGAAGATGATGCGGCAAAGAGCATTCTGGACTCTCTGGCTATGTTAGACTTGCTTATTCCATATAGTAAAGAGTTACAGTAGTCTAGACGACTACTGACCATAGCATTTGCCAGAAGTATTGCTGTCTCGACTCCAAGGAATTTGCGAATTCATCGCAAATCACGAAGATGATAGTAACATGCTCTGCAAACCTTGGCAACATGATTGTCAAAGGAGTTGCCTGAGTCGAAAATAACACCCAGATTTTTTACTTCCACCGACGGAGAGATATTGTTTTGGAGGAGTGGAACAGGGAAATTTGGTGCAAGCGACTCTCTGATGGCTTTTTGACCTATAATGATAAATTTGTTTTTTTTCTGGGTTTAGTTTTAGTTTGACACCGTCCATCCACTCCTGTACAGACTTGAGACACTCGGTCAGCTCTTCCATGCTAGAGTCAAAATTCCTGGAGTCAACTGCTAGGTAGATCTGGGTGTCATCGGCATACAGGTGATGAGTAACCTTGAATTTTGAAATAACTTGACTGAGGGGACTAGTGTAGAGGGTGAAAAGGAGAGAACCCAGCACAGAGCCTTGGGGGACTCCGAAAGGGAGAATTACCGCCTCACCTATTTTAATTTTTTGTTTACGGTTTGAAAGATATGATTTGATCCATGACAAAACAGTACCATCTAGACCAAACCAGTCATGCAAGCAATCATATAAAAGAGAATGATCAATAGTATCAAACGCTGCCGAGAGATCTAATAATGTTAGGGCCACTGCCTTTCCTGAGTCCACTGAGAGAGCTATATCATTTTGAATCTTCAACAATGCGGTTTCAATGGAGTGGGAACTCTTATAAGCAGACTGGTTGACATTTAAGAGCCCCTCGAGATGCCCCTGATGAATGGTCATCCTTAAGGCTTTGTCTTTCAGTAAGGGAAATGTCAGTTACATGAGAGCTTGGGCTGTACTTGATCAGTCGGCATGGGTAAAATAGCTCTTTGACTCAAGTAGTACAAGGAAATGTTGCACTAAGTATAAATATACAATACAATAACAACATACAAACTGGTCATGCAAAATCAACGCAACATGATGTTGAATGTCATCAGTGTATAGAGCAGTTACAGGATCACACTTTCCTAATAATTATGATATAATTCTGCCACACTTTCTCGGGACAGATGTGAATTATTGTAGTCAAATGTATTCCTAGTCAAATATCAGAATGCATTCGTAGTCAAATATCAGAACCATAGTTGTAACTAATCCTTATCAAGTATGAGGAATGCCTAGAAACGTGACCATCATTGGTGAAAAATTGCGCCGGTATAGTTAAGGATGCAGCCGATACACTGCAGAAAACAACATGAGACAGATTCAGACTGAGGAAAGACTGGATGGTACCATATTCTAACCAAAGCATACCATATTCTATCCCAAGCAGCATATTTGCAACCATTATCTGATTTCAAAAGGTGCGAAATTGCGTCTTTCACAATGACAATAATTAGAAAGCATCTGCTTCATTCAAAGTTGTATCATTCTAAAGCATCTACTTCATTCAAAGGTGTGTCATTCTTTCTTTTCACTGACTTGAGGGGTAATTTCATAGACTCAAAGTTAGTGTTTTACATCCTATTCAGCAGCCAGGGGCATACTGGGGCAGACCCACAACCTTTATCACTTGTCAAACCGACATAGAAGTGAGAGTCTGTGATTAGTTGCCAAACTTGCTAACTACTTGGCTACCGAGGACCTTCAGTGATTTTAAAAATAATTAAAATATAAAAGTTTGAAAAAATATAGCTTATCATGATATATAGTAATTTAGGACTAAAATATTTGTTTGCTGAATCAGTTGAAAAAAAAACTGTAGAAGAAATTCTCGCAAAGATTAAAACAAAATTTACATTCCTGTCTATGTGTATCATTCCCCTACCCCAAAAGACCTACTGAATTAACTAGTGAAGATTTAAGAATAGAAATTAACATTAAAACTAACAAGTCAGAATAATGTGTGACCTCTAAGGTCAAAAGGAGGTCAGAGGTCAAAGCACAAGGCCAGACCCAAATTTAAGCATTAGCGATTTATAATCTCCAACGCAGAAAAATGTTCATCACTACAATCCAAGCAATCATACCAGATTTGACCTGAAAGGTCAATGAAGGGTCAAAATCAAAAGTCGAGGTTAGACCCCAGTCCAGGTACAAGCAATATTATAATCTCCCACAAAGCACCAGACATCATGGTGCAAAATTCATACCATAATGATGGAAAGACTCATGTTTGCCACATCGACCTCAACCAAGGTCAAACCAAAGTACTGGTATGGCCATGCAACACTGCCTCGCAGGATCTCCTATGCATTTACACTAGGGGTTAGACCCAGCATCAGCCAGGGCAAGCAACAGGTCAAGCTCAAGGCAACCACTCGACAGCAGGTCAAATATACCAAAGGTCAGACTCCAGTTCAAGGTAAAAAAGGTGCACACACACAATCCATTGAACACAATAAATGACCCAGCAATGGGTTTTTAACATTTATTAAATTATTTAAATCATTTAATCTAGAATACACAACACTAAAATTTCTTGTAAAGTCAACATGTATACATTGTATCAATAATGAAGGCCCCACAAGGGCTAAACCATAATGTACTCTTAAAATTCTTGGCATAAAGCCAGTGGGGTAATCCACAACAAAGAAATTTATGTAAGTTAATGTTTTTTACCATAGAATTGTCATATAATGGCAATTCCAAACTTTTTATACTAATTGTTACAAAGTTCAGGGCCAAGCCCAGTAAAATGGTAGGACATAGCAATATGCCTATGAAAAAAGGTTTTAAAATAAACCTAACTGCACTGCAAAGCAGTGAGGGGTGAAACCCCAATTTTCTTACTTAATTTGCCAAAAAGCTAGAAATAAATTATTTAAGAAATTTATATGAGAAAGGCTCACCCAAACCAAAAGTGAATAATAAAATAAAAATATGTGAATTAACTGGGAGCAAGCCTGAAGACAATAGAACAAACACAATTTTCTTACTTAGAACAGCCAAGGAAGAGGGAAAACCCTTTGAATGGAAAAATATATGAATATGGCCAAACAAGGTTCCAGTGCTGAAGGTTACCCAGTCTAAAAATAATAATTGTTTAACACATATAATGTTAAACAGTCATAAGTTATAAAATAATAGTTATTTAACCCAACAAATTTAAACTCTAGTCAACCAAGTTATATATCATAAGTACCAGAGGTAATCACTGGGCTTTTTAGTCATGGCAGAATTATATATACTGTCAGTCATTACATAACTTATCACAGTAAAAGCATCGAAAAGCCATCTAATGATGCCACAAATTAATTCTTTAAAAGTTGTCATAAGAACTTGTAAAAAGCAGCATGGCATTATATATGCGGTAATTAATGAGCAATACAATAACATGAGATTGCATAAGTAAAATAAAATAAAGTAATAAAAAGCGGGTTTGCAATTACAGATCTGACTGGCAATAAAATTCAACAACTTTTGCTTTGATCTACACAACAGTTCAGTGACCCCACTGGGGCAGAGCAAAACAGTGTCTCTGAAGAACTCCGGAGTCACAGTCCAATTCGAGGGAAAGACAACCCTACAGTGGTCCAACCTGCACCCGAGCCCCAGCATCAGGAACACAATCTCCCACTGGCAGAGAAAAGGTGCTGTAACATGCTACAACTAGAAAACTACAATTACACGTTGACAACTGATAAGAGAGGGTTATAACATGGGTAGGGCAAATTTTCTAAACTAAATGTTTCTTCTTCAACTGCCAGTTCAAATCTGACACTATAACTTTCAAATACACATGGTTGGAGGCCCTTGCCAATCAGAAACGACCAAGTGGCCACTGTCCACTTTATTATACAATAGGGGTGATAAAAAATTAGGGGTGAAGGAATGATTAAGGTTGGCCCCTAAATGCCAACCCGCAACATTCCCCCACCCCAAAAGACCTACTGAATTAACTAGTGAAGATTTAAGAATAGAAATTAACATTAAAACTAACAAGTCAGAATAATGTGTGACCTCTAAGGTCAAAAGGAGGTCAGAGGTCAAAGCACAAGGCCAGACCCAAATTTAAGCATTAGCAATTTATAATCTCCAACGCAGAAAAATGTTCATCACTACAATCCAAGCAATCATACCAGATTTGACCTGAAAGGTCAATGAAGGGTCAAAATCAAAAGTCGAGGTCAGACCCCAGTCCAGGTACAAGCAATATTATAATCTCCCACAAAGCACCAGATTAATCATCATGGTACAAAATTCAAACCATAATGATGGAAAGACTCATGTTTGCCACATCGACCTCAACCAAGGTCAAACCAAAGTACTGGTATGGCCATGCAACACTGCCTCGCAGGATCTCCTATATCTTTTTCATGTAATGTGACAAAGTGAATATAAATATCCTGGCTTACCAGAATTTCATCTAATGCCCCTGTTCCACCAAAGGATTAAACCCCGAATTGTCCTGTGAACATTAATCCTTGAGAGTCAGTGAAAAAAAAACATGACAATGGGCGGGAAAATGGAATCCTGTTCCAGGTCTGGGATCAAACCCAGATCGTCCCCAGGAAGCATCAGACCTCCTCAGACAAGTCACGATCGTTCGCAGACTATAAAGTGATTAAGCCACGGTTTCAACCCCCGTTCCTGTCGGGGATATAGAGACTGGGTCTCAGACTGGTCTGAAGTTTCTTCAGACCTCCTGGGACTAAAAACAGATTTCCTAAGACAGAAATGGGCGAGTAAGTCTAGGCCTCTTTGGACTAAGATTCCTGGGCTTAATAGTCGCAGGACGCCTCAGACAACATAGGATTATGTAAATTTGGGTCTGAGGAGGCCTCAGGAAGCCTGCGACTGGGGAATTTGTGGGTAGGGGAGAAAGTGGATTGATTACAGTCGTGAAAAATATCAAACATGTTTGATATTTATGCAGACCACAACAGATCCAAACAGACTCAAACAGACTGTCCAGGACTCTGATCTCCAAAAATCCTTAATTGGGAGCCTTATACCCCTGTCCCACCAAAGTGTTAAGCGCTGTTTGGATCTGCGACCCTTAATTTTTGAGAGTCTTTGCAAAAAAACATGAATAATGGGTGGGGCAATGGAGTCTTGATCTAGTTCTGGGATTGTTCTCAGGAAGTCTCAGACCTCTTCAGACAACTCACGATCGTTCCCCGACTAAGAGCCGATTAAGCCATGATTGTGATGCGATTCAACACCAATCCTGTCTGGGACATACCCACTGGGTTTCAGACTGGTCTGAGACTTCCTCAGACAGCAATGGCCGATTTTTTTTTTCTTTTGCATGGTGGGTCGGGGATGAATCTGGGATTAAGCCGATTGTTTTTTTTCTTTTGCATGGTGGGTCGGGGATGAATCTGGGATTAAGTCCAGACCTCCAGGGACTAAAACTAAACTGACCTGGCATCAAGAGTCCCAAGAAGTTTCAGACAACCTAAGATTGTGTATATTTCGGTCTCAGGAAGTCTGAGACTGGAATAGTTGTGGGTAGAGGAGAAAGTGGATAGGATACAGTCGTGGCAAATATCAAACATGTTTGATTTTTAAACCGACCACAACAGATCCAAACAGATTCAAGCAGGCTGTCTGGGACTCTAAATTTGTTGGAAACAGATTCCCTAAATACCTTAATCGGGAGCCTTAGTCGTGTGGTGAAACAGGGGCATTAGTCTTGTGGTGAAACAGGGGTATTAGGTTGACAATTTAGTAAGTATTATTTTGAACAGTAAATAATATATTGACAGGTCTGTGTTCTAGGAATGCTTTCTAGTATACACTGTATTTGTGATATTTGTCTAAAATGCAGTACTGATAAATCAAAATTGCCAATTTAAAAGATATCAAATGCTACAAATATGCACCCATTTCAAGTGAATATTGTTGCAGTTTGAAGTAGTTGTACAATAAATATCGTTTAACTTTTCCCCAGATAATAGTTTAATATACATGGATATCTAATGTAGATATCTTAATAGTCTTCAAATTTTAAACTGTGTATCATTTAAAATCTCTTCTCCCTGGATGTAATATAATGCAGATAAAAGTTGGCTGGAAAAGATAGCATTGTTTGATTCAGAAATAGAGTGTATAGCACGGCTGTGTAGGAGCCTGTTATGGCAGTTTGAACACTACTTTAAAGTTATGGGTATAGGGTATCTAAGAATAGAAGTAAAAAGAAATATATGCAATTCGTAGAATTTTTCTTAGACTAAGACATTTTTCTTAGACTAAGTAGATTAGTAATTCTAAAAAAATTCTAAGAATCTTTGAGAATACAGACTTATGTCATGTGTGAGCAAAAAGTTAGAATATTTTGAAGTAGTATAAAGAGGCTGCATTTCAGTACAGTACACCCAACGGACAACTTCATTTCCAACATCTGTATTCTCAAAGATTCTTATATTTTATTTTTAAAATTTTTATCTCACATATCATGGTTAACCTGTACTATACAACTTCATCATGTAGTGCTCATAAGATAAAAAGCTAAAGTTGTGCTTGCGCTGCTTTTCTTATAGTTCATATGGTTGCAATTCATCCAACCAATAGGGTGTATCAGAATCTAGTACTATGCTTGTGGTAAGCTAAACTTGACAAGTTATGTGTGATCATTAGGTTGCAGATATTTTAGTTCTATTTTACATTAAAAAATAGTACATTCTGTAACAAATAACTTTCATTTGTAAATAGAGACAGGCCTATAGTTTTTGAAAACTTCTTTGTCTAAGGATGATTTTTTTGAGGGTTGGGGCAACATGGCCCTGCTTGAAAAAATTTGGTTAAAACCAGGTCGAGAGTATGTCCATGAATATTGGTCGGGAAATTAACTTTCTCAATTAAATCAAATGAATCGATCAGTGAGTGAAAAGTTCTTGAATTTGAACATGTTGTTTCAAGGTGAAATTTGAAGTTGCCGACGATAACCAGATTTTCAGTGGTGTGATGAATATCCTCCAAAAGTGACTGAAACTGTTCGAAAAAGTTTGGAGGACTGGAGGAAGGTGGTCTGTATATGTTAAGAAAATAAAATGATTCTTTGTTTAGGGATATCTTGATGAGGAAATTTTCGAAGGTGGTGAAGGTCTTTGTAGGTACAACGGAAGGATCCAGTCCATCTTTAATGAAAAACCCCAGTCCTCCAAAACGACAGACCTCTCGTGGCTGTTTATGTTGCTGGCAATATTATTTATGGTAATGTATGATGAAAGTGATCTTTATAAATCGTCACGAAGTAAAAGAGCCATTTTCAGAGAAATCAGTGACAGAAGGAGAAGTTTACATAAATCTGTAATTGTATGATCAGTGAAAAGTCTACTGAAATATCCAGACACAATAACTCCTCAAAAAAAAAAAAAAAAAATCAAATATATGGAATAGAAAAGTTGACATGGCTATACTCGTCACCCAGAAATGTGTTGCGTCTTCTATTTTATTACAGTTCTCGTCTATTTTACTGAAAAGTCTTTGTATTTTATTTCATGGATTCATAATGTGCTCATACAATACAAATGATTGAAGAGTATATATATATATATATATATATTTTTGCAAGGCAGGATAGGTAATATTAACAATGAAATCTTTCAATATTTTTCCCCTTTTCAAATGATTCCCCATTCAACTAGAAAGCCACATTCAATTAGAAAGCACTTCTAAAGTGCACATCTCGGACAAGACAACTGAGAATCCCTGTATTGTATTACAGATTTTTTGTTGTTGTAACCCTCATAATCAGACAGTTTGACCCTGAAAATCCTTGAAAACAGATAGTTGAAAATTCAAGATGTTATTGTGCCCATGGTATGATCTGGATATTTCCAAAAAATTAATCACTTCTTCATTTTGGTCAGGCCTCACCAAAAAACAAAATAAAGATGTGTTTATCAGTTTTGGAGTTATATCACAAAGACAGACAGACAGACATAATCTACTTTGCGAAGGTAATAAAGATCTCACATAGTTTAAATTCCTACGATCTTATTTCATATCTTTGGCGAGAACATTTCCCTCCACCAATTCCAAGATTCTGGTTCATTATCAGGGGAAGGTTTATGACTCACTGATTGCCCCCGAGTGGTCACAGGGTCAGCTTCTATAGATGTACCTTTTCTGAAACTTGTTGAGTATCCAAAATCGCGAGGACGTATTAACGTCCTGCGGTGGCCTGTGTGGCTTCTGCAAGTTTAAAAGTTGTAACTTGAACCTGTTGAGTTGTTGTGACCTGTCTCTTGCATTCTTTGGCCTTGTACTGTATTACACGAAGAAGTTTCACTGTCTCATTCCTGAATGTCAAAAAGTCTCACTCCTCCAGGTGCTCAATCTCAGAGTAGAGATAGTTGCAGAACGACTGTTATGGATTTGGAGTAGAATCCTGTCATGCACCCAAGAAACTGGAAATCATTGACCTCATCTGCTGGAATTGATCTAGAACTGGATCTTCAACAGTGGTGGTGGTGACAGCAGCTGGTCGGTGTGAAGGGCTTGTGGTCGATGGTTGATGAGTTACATCTGATGCCATGCTCTGTCCATATTTATAAAAAGGGATCAAGCTCAACTTTAAAGTTAAGCTAAAAATGGATCAAGATTAAGTTGGTATTCACAAAGAAGTTGAGCTGATTTTTGGCTCAATTTTTGGTTTAACTTTGATCCAAACATGTTGATGGATTCATATTTGGATCAAAGTTTGTAGCGTTATACTTAACTAAAATAACAAACATATGAAAAATAAATCAGTGCTGAATAATTTTCACTCCTTTATATTGTTAATTAATAAGTTTGTAATACTTTCCCCTGTCTTAAGTATGCTTATATTGATGTACAAAATGGGGTAGACTTTGTTGTTTATTTTGGCCTAGATCAAAAGTAGGGGAGCCTAAATTTTTGGATTAAATAAGAAATAGTTAAAATATTCTTTCACAAAAAATAATGAACCAAATTTATATTTATGTATATTTTGTGGAAACTAAAAAAGCTGTTTAAAACATATAAAAGTAATTAATTTATGCGTTGCTATGTGAGATTTTACCAAATTTTTGGCTCAGCTGATCCTTCGTTTGTGAATACAGACTTGAGCCAAAGATCAGCTGAGCTATTTTCCTTAATCCTGATCTGAGCTCAGTTTGACCCTTGTTAGTGAATACAGGCCCTGATTTCCATCTCAGATTCAGTCTTGTGAAGTGTCTGGAATTGAAGCTATGGTCACAGATGGTCTCAGTGGTGACTTAAATGCGGAAGATTTAGACACTCCCAACCTTCTGATGTGACCTCGTAGGAAGCTAAAAATGTCCTGCCACCAGGTTTGCCTTTCAGTGCTCTTCAATGCAGCTTGTCCTGACTTCATGTGAGTGAGCTTGCCATATCTGATACGTTGAGTCTCAAACTACTTCTTGACAGCTTTGACAGACAAATTTCTGGAAGCTGCTAGTCTTTCCCAGAGTCCCTCCTTCCTCTGCTTGACTTTGAATTTCATGCGAGTCTTGTTTTACAATTCTGCATTCTGCTTCACAAACTCGACAATGGCCTCTTTGTCAGAATCATTCAGGAAAATGGACTTCATTTTTAATCGTAGCTATAGCTTGTTAAAAAAACAAAAACTTAAACTAAGTGAAACCTCAGAGAACAAATTTCACTCCCAGCCAGTCCAGCCCATCTCAAAACTTAAGCTAATTTGAAAAAAAAAAAACAACTAAAAAACTTAAAAGTAAATTCTGAACACCTCCTCTCTTATCAGAGTTAAAAGCCAAATGAAGAAGTGTCCTTTCCAACTCGTCCTTTTATAGCCACAGTTTTTGAAACAGACAGGTCATAAGATGCATAGATTTTTGCGGGCTTGTCAGCTATAGTTCCCAGCGAGTCTTGTCGACTCCAGGTCTCAGACCTTAAAAGTTCCCGACTGGCCTGGAAAAGTTACAGGCTTGTCGGGAACATTTACAGACATGTCGTCTAAAGTTACCAACTATACGGTATTTTTTTCTGCACAGTCTGTCATCAGATACAGTCTGGACACTAGCGGATCGGGTGTGTGTGTGTGTGTGTGTGTGTGTTCAGGGAGTTCGAACACCCCCCACCCCCACCCCCTTGAAAAATAATGTAAAGGGGTTCAACCCAAAGTACAAAATTATTTTTTGTTAAATTTACAGGAAATGCACTATATTTTTTCCAAAAATTAATATTTTTCCCGGGGGGCATGCACCCCAACCCCCTTAGTTATAATATGTCTGATGTGAACCCCCACGTACCTTACTCAATGTGAACCCCCACCTTACTCCATGTGAACCCCCACCTTACATAAAGGCTGGATCCGCCCCTGAAGGATAACCATATTTGGGACAAGCCGGATGCATGATACAGACAGGCCTGTTGTATTATCCGACAAGATGGGAAGTGTAACCTACGAGCCTGTAACTTAACCGACATGTCTGTTGCTAGGTGGATGTACTTTAGGGTCTTTTATAAGGGTCGGAAACAGTCGTAGAAATTTCCCCGACAAGCCTGTCAACTACAACCCACTGTTACAGAGATTATGTACAAGCTATATAGTATGCACAGGCATACCATTATTGGTAGAATCGTTAAACAGATGTATACTCTCACCTTAAATTAAAACTGTGAGGCCCACACGAGAAGAATAAAGTAATTTAGTTTATGATCTCTTTTCTTTGTATGCTTTTTCTTATCACCCTGGTGTTTGATTGTATGTTTTTTTCCTAAGGATGGCTAGCTCATTCTCTGTTTATGGGTTATACAGTCCATCTTCCTCTCTACTGTGTTGGAGATTTCATTGTATTTTTACTGTATCTGGAACACCATGAGATAAAAGGCCTTACATAGGGTCAAATTTAACAAAAACTTGAACTGCTTAATTCTAGTTTAAATAATATAATGTGAACTGTGTTTCATATGTTGATTAAGCCTAACTGCTTGTACCTGTTTAAAAATGTTTTTAATTACTGCAATGTTTACATAGTGAATATCCCAATATGGTTTCTGTACACGTCACATCCCCAACTTTTTTCATAAACCCAAAACATTTTGTAAGGCCGGGGAGTACCAAATAAAAAATCCAAACTACTCCCCTGCAAAATGTTAGTAACACGTACACTTGGATATACCAACACACGCCATAACAATTAGGGATTAAAGTATTCGGATGAGCCCAATAGATCTGAGAGTGTCAGGAAAAACCCTGTTTCTCTAAGCTGCACACTGCACTCTAAGTCAACGAGACATTGATACCTCGCCACTAATTGTTACCAGTGGTTGATCATTATGTCATTTCTGTTGATTCCCCAAGTCTTATGAGGCCCAAGACATCCCTGATGACGTAGACTTGATGGATGCTATGTTAAATTTTCTCCGGAATAAAATTGTGACGTCATATTTACGACCATTCGTCACGAAGGCATCATGACGTCAATATTGCTAAGTTACGACCTTTTTCAAAACTCCCCGGTGTGGCAACAAGTCGTGCTTGATAAAGGAGAGGGGCGGAATTGTGGTTTTGAAATTGATAACTTGGATAACTTCTCAGAAATTTAACTTCAAAAGCTGGAAGATCAGCTGAAGCATCATGGCGACCAATACTCACAAATATGAAGCTGAGGAAAACTTCCCAGATTTCAGCAGACAAGACAGTATGGTCAGGACACATCTCACTCAGGACGTATGTATTCCATATTTTACAATAGTTATATATTTATTATAAATGAATGTTAACGCGCGATTTTGGAATTCTTATTGAACCACTTAAAGCGCTGTTTCCATGTACGCGGGTCGCGGATCGCGGCGGCGGATCGCGGCGACGCGACGCGATTTCGTATAAATGAGTGTTCCACGGACAGGCGTTCTTTCTGCTTGGATATCTAGGCAAATACACATCTGAATTAAGTGGATATATGTATTAAGGGCTGAACTGTAGAATCCCCCTGACGGAAGTAGTAATATGCTAATTGTGCTTCAAACTTATAAATATATTAATACTTGGGGAATCATGAATACATTAAAATCTATCTTGCTGAATTTGCAAAGGGTCGACAAAGTCGACAAAGGAAAAAAAAAAAAAAAAAAAAAATTTACAGAGGTCGACAAAGTCGACAGAATTTAAGTGGACAAGGTACTCAGTATTGTTTTGTCGACTTTGTCGACCTAATACTGAAATGTCAAAAACTCAACATTATATATAATATGTATGTGTGCAATTTGTCGACTGTCAACCTGTCGACCAACTACCTAGTAATATAAGGCATATACTTATTTATTTGATCTTATTTGCAAATGATAATTTTATAATTTGTCGACTTTGTCGACCTTTCAACCTCTCTACCTGTCAAGTAAAACTTTCCACTTGTCGACCTTGTCGACTTGTCTACATATTTTACAAGTTTTTTCTACATTTACATTATTCAAATTCTGAATATTCAAAAACATAAGGTATTGCTAATTAGCATATTTATACTTCCGTCAGGGGGATTCTACAGTCGCTCCGTATTAAGTACACACCAAGAGAGTTATTTGTAGAGTAGACATTTTTACACATATGTATGCACATAATGGCTCCATGTTTATCAAAGCAAGCAGTGGCTGTTTTACATATTAAACAAAGTGGACAAAAAGCTTTGATTGCCAGTTTATTGGCATTGTATTTAAAGAGAAGGAGTAAAAGTACAAAAAAAAGGATTCATAGTTGTTGGGTCCATGAAATTGTCAAAAAGAGAGAGGATTAAGCGCTGTTTCCATGTACGCGGGTCGCGGAAAGCTACCGGGTACATGTGTTCTGCATAACATGCTCCAGGAAAGCTCAACGCCAGCTGAACTAACAGTTCTCCTTGAAAGTCATGATGTAAATGTAGTACATGGGTTACAAGACTTACCAGCTCAAGGCTACAGGGGCACAGATGAGGCATTGAGAATCAGGGAAAAGTTCAAGAGATATTTCATTGAGATAAATCCCCTAACATGGCAAAATGCCCATGTAAGGAGAGGACTGTTTCAAGAAACTTAATAAAAACAGGGATAATGAAACAAGTATATATGACTTTCAGTTGATTTTGTTTATTTCTAGTGTAGATGGTGCATTAGCATTTGTATAATACATTAAAATAATTGTTGCATTGCCTGGGCCAAAATATCATTGTCAGTGGTGGTAAAACTTTCTGAAACTGCTGCAGTCGCTTCAACTGCAGCACCAGAAACTGTCAAACAGGACCAACAGCTGAAATGGCCACAACATTTGGGTCATTTGTAGAAATGACTGGTGTAGCAGTGGCCAGTCCAGCAGATGACCCTCTTTCCAGTGCTACAGTTTCTGCTTCATAGAACAGCTTACTGATATCAAACTGCAGCTTTGGTATTAACTTTTTTGGCAGCTGGCGCATCCTGTCTGCGCAGTTGTCAAAAAAGGACTCGTATGAATCCTTTGGCTTTTGCAGAAACTGAGTTACTGCATCAGTCGACGTCGACTGTCCCTCCACCAATTTCTTTAACGCTACACAGAGCTCATCATCGTTGGTAGATTTCTTGGCCTTCTTTCTGCGCGGTACTGTAATTTCCGGCAGTTCCTCTTGGCCCCCTTGGCCCTCGTTCGATGTCTGAGCCAGTAATCTGTTATGAAAATCAATAATGTGAATTTGAAGTTGAGTTTCAGGCCCCTATTAATACATTTCTTGAGTAATTCATACTATTTATTTTACATGAATTAGAAATACATTGATTTTGGTATGTCATGTGTTTAATCATTCAGTTAATCATACAATTTGCAAAAGATTGAATGAACACTTATGGACCTGGAATGGATAGAAGTCTTGCTAAAACATATATAGACTCATTGTAAAAGGTAATTAACACCAATGTTGCATGCTAAAAATGTACATGTTTATTTAAGATTATCCATGTTTATGTGCACATTATAGGATAATACATTATAGCAACAATTGAATTTGTATGGAAAATTATTAACTATATAATGGAAAACCTATTCTGAAGGGATTGTCACCGAGATAATCTCCTCCTCTTGTTCTTCCTCTTGTTCTTCAGCATCTTCTATACTGCAGGAGAGGGATAAGTTGCTCTCAGTCCTGTAACCATAGTGCCAACTTGCCATGTGTATTTAACTTGCAAACATGAACAAATTAATAACATGTAAAGTTTTTAATCTCTATCTACTTAAGGCCTACATATTTAGGGTCATATCACACCAAAACAGTGAAAACACCAAATATGATTTTTGTCTCCCCCATCTATACAATATTGTCCAACATCTATACAACTAGTTCTATAGCATTGACTCCCCATATATATATACCCAACCCTTGTGGAGCTGATATTTTGATTGCAACAGCAACTTGTTTTACAGATCATAGTTCCCCAATCAGTTATTCCATCCCTGTCAGGCTGCTTTTGTGAGTGCAAACCTATTTTGTAGTTTATGCATTTGATTCCCCCAATCTCTGTTAAGCTGATACCTTGATAGGCATAGCCAGTGTGGCATATTAACAGTTGCAAATTTAAATTACAGCCACTGTTGTAGGACTTACCTAGCACTTTCAATGTGGTCATCAAGGAATGCCAGGTGGTTGAAAAAAGCCCCCTTCTTCACATTATCCCGGGCTTGACCACTCTTGCTCTTCAGCTCCCTCTTTTTCTTAACATACTGGTCTCTAATATTTTTCCATTTCTTCCTAAGGACATTTCCTACATACATAAAAGTAAATCAGTTTAGAAGCCAGCCTATCTTAACCCTTATAGTGCTGAATGCCTGGTAGCAGGCATGCCTCTCAAACTGACCATTTTGGGATCGGTAACAAACGCCTGGTACACAATTTTTAATTGTTATGTAATATTGTTATTTCTTAAGCAATATAGACATATTATATATCAAAATAAACAGAATGGAATAATCTTTCATAATTACATCACTTTATTGGGTTATTTTCAACTTTAGTGTGTGACCATGAAAAAAGAAAAACAAAAATGTTATTATCATTTTCATGAAGCTGACGAACTGCCCCCAGCTGATGAGTACATGTTACACATACTATGTATTTAGAGTAAAAAATGATAAAAGAGCAAGTAAAAACAGCTCAAAAGAGAGTAAGAGACATAACAATAACAGTGTAAAGTTATATAATGTAAAGTAATGTGTAAAAAGTTACTACAAATGTAAAATATATCCGGAATATGAATGCTGATATTCAGTTAACTTTTTGAAAGTGTATTTGTAAAAATGTTACTAATAATGACAAGATTACACCCACAATACTGTTGTTGAGAATCATATTCTTTTTACTTCATTCACAGCTAATATTAGGAAAAACAATTCTTTAATTGCAAAATTAGTGAAGTAATGTTTGACAGTAACTGAATAAATAGTAATGGCAAATCAGTGATTGTACTGTATCGTCACAGACATGAACATGGATCCATGGCACCAATCCAATAGTTACTAATCATTACTGTCACCACCCCCTCCTTCTTTTTGCACAATGTAACTTTTATAGGCACCAATGAAATCTTTGTATGAATGATAAATCCTGAAACATGGATCCACACACAAACCAACACCACATGTTGAACATTCATACGATGATTCACGACCAGGCCGATTCACTGGTGGGAGACCGAGCATTTGCCGAATGGCACGCTCCCCAGGGAAGCAAACTGCACATTTCCTACACCGCACTTTCTTCTTTTGAGGGTCATTTGGTGGGACTTTGGATGGAAAGTGATGGCCATTTAACCTCCTTGGATGATCAGTTAAGGTCAGGGTGCGTGACTTTGACCTTTCAGTTGGTGTGACCTCCACCTCCTTCACCAGTTGTTTGACCAACTCTCTCCTGAACACGCGCTGAAGAACTGGGGTTCGGCCATTGGAGCTGCACCACTCTCTGTATACAATCCAGCTGTTCAGTATGGTTAAGCTGAGCATGTGAAAAAATACTTTCTTCCACCACTTTATGGTTCTTCTTCTGAAGCTGGAGTATGCAACCATTTGATCACTTCGGTCAACTGCCCCCATGAACTGATTATAGAGATGCACAACTTCACAGCGTTTGATCAGCCTGTCATTATGATCTCGTTTTCCAGTACTGACCTCACTAGATTTGTGAACTGTTGACAGCATCTTGACATCTTTTCGGTCCTTTATCTTCATGGCCATCAGAGGACCGTTTGACATAACAATTTTGTCACCTCGTACCTTCAGTTTGGCATTAATGACCTCTCTTGGAAAGCCTTTTCTGTTGCGAGCTGTACCTAAAAATAGCAAGGCAAAAGCATGTATACTATCAGTATACTTTTATAGCGCTTAATCTCTGAAAAGAGACAACGTGCACCATCACAAGCATAAACAAAAAATCATTAGCCTAATCTGTATTCTGTAGCAGTGGTCAACATCAAGGGGAGTGCCATATGAGATAAAAATACTAAGGAGAATAAGCTTTGGAAAATAGGAAGCAAGGAAGTGGCGGACCTTACATCAGCAGGAAGTTTAATCCATATTTATATTCAACGATAAGCTAAGCTAAGACTACACTGCCTTGTACATTTGTAAATTGTAGTACTGCACATGTAAGTTGTCAAGAAATACTAGTCGACACATCTGAACTAATAGACAACAGTGAAATGACAAAAGTCACACTAGTGTCGATCAAAGATTTCAGAAGAAATATATTTTATAAGTTAGCCGATTTTACATGAAAAATGAATTTTTGCAGTTTGACATTTGACCCTATCCAAAAAAGTACTGAACCTCATGAGAATATATATTTACGGGTAAAAACTGAGGGAAGTAGCCATTGTTGTTTCCACTTGATAACTGTGACAACTTGAAAAATGTGATTGTTTTCTTTAAAAATGCTAATCGTCATGAGACTTTATTAGGTAGGTAATATTTTAGCGTATTATCAAAGTCTAGATGAAAAATTGATCTTTATGATGTATGAACCCACACATCCTAATTTCAACACTCATGACCGACTATGAACAGGTCGAGTCGCACTAGTAAATTGTTTGAATTTTTTAAAACTCTGTTTGAATAAATTATTTGTTTCACAATTTTGGTCAAATTTTTAATATATTTACCTGTAGCACCAGTTCCCTTGCTGAACAAGTCAAGAAACAGTTGTGGCGAACTGTAATAGTTGTCGACATATAAAATATGTCCCTTGTTTATGTAGCTTTCCATCAGTTCCATCACCAAGTCATAAGTTTTACCATGAGCAGAAACAGGGGTGTCATTTTTGCCAGTGTATAACTTGAATATGCAACAGTATGCATTTGACGAGTCACACAGTTCATAAGATTTAAGGCCATACTTGTCGGGCTTGTCGGGAGCGTACACACGCATGTGAACTTTTCCACGAAATGGGATCATCCCTTCATCTATACATACATGTTGACCTGGATAATACACTGATTTAAACCTGTCCAATATATTTTGGTATACAACTCCCAGTTTTGCCAATGGATTGTATCCATTCTGTCCACGAACAACATAATTTGCATTGTCTGAAAGGTGAAAAAATGTCAGAATATTGAAGAAAAAATCCCGGGACATAGTACTAGGGTAGAACGGGGTCAACATGACAGGATCAGTACTCCAGTAATCCGCAAGATCTTCCTGGACAGTCAGGCCCATGGCTATGGTACAGGCAATGAAACACTTCATATCACTGACAGTGGTACCTTCGGCCGGCCATCTTTTCAGCCTCGAAAATTGACGAAGTGTTGCATTTTCCAAGTATGATTTTGCATATCTGTTAGTTTCGGTTGTTAGTACCTCAAAGTCACTATCATTGAAAAATAATTTCACAAAGTCAATAACCTCAGGATTATCTGGAATTGGGGCTTGTATTCCACTGGAACCAGAAAAATTCAGTTCAGTTGGTACTCTGTCACCAGCAATCCAAGTAGTATCACTACTGGACTCCTCATTGTCACTATCATTGTCATTGATATCAGATAAAGTAAATCCTTCAAATTCCTCATCAGAATCATTACCCATAAAAAGTTCACTGTATATATCTCTCAAATCAGCATTAACACGACGTAATTCCTCATTATCCAACTGATCTCCACCACCAGATGCCATGTTTGAAACAGTGTGACATTCAAATTGGTTCAAAGTGGACGATAATATGTTATGTGCGTTTCCGAGTGCATTTTGACATTAATAATGTGCGAAACACATGTCAAAGTAGTTGAAATGCCCATAAATATTGTTTTGTACAAACAAAACATGCAAATATGCTGTAAAACGTTCACATTTTGCAATATATTTCGACTTGAAATTATAACGGACAAAAGACGTATATGTCCGGCTTGCGTTTCAGTGGGGTAGTACTAAAAGCCGGACGAATTCGTCTCCCGCACTACGAGGGTTAAGATTGGCTACAGCCCAACTTAGGAACCGAATCTTACATACTTATTTTTACATACTGGGCCATACTTATTAAAACAAGAAATTGTGATTTGATGTAGGAGAAGCGAAAATGACAAAAAAATGACAAATTTACATCACTCACTCCAGGTAACATTACACAACAAAAGGCATGTGTCACCTGTCTTGACTTTGGTCTTATCCATCTCACAAAAATTGTATTTATACCGGAGAGTGGAATTGACTGAATATTGGTAAGAAAAAGAATATACATACCCTCTTCTTTAGGCATCCCCATAAGCACAGCTACAGACTTCCATAAATTGTTCAAAAATAACTGGTCCTTGTGAGCTGGATCACTGGCGTTATATATAGCGGGTTTTTCTTTAAAACAATTGAAATAAATTTTTCCTTCTCAAATGGCTTCATTGCAAAAAAACAAGTTAAAAAACAAATTAAAAGCACAGAAAACAATAATATTATGTAACTACCCAAATAAACGTCAAAATGACGTCATGAAACAGGCGTCAAGCGGGAAAAATCGGTCTGGGATCGATTAACAAAAACGCGACCCGCAATCCGCGGGCCGTCGCCGCGACACGTGGAAATGGAAACACTACTGGCCATTTGTGTAGGTTTGATTTTTATCGCTACCGCGAGCCGCGTACATGGAAACAGGGCTTTACACATGGTGTCCGGATGGGCGGGCGGGCGGGCGGCGGGAAATAGTTTGTCCGGGATGTATCTCAGAAACCGTAAGGTGTAGGAAGTTCATACTTGGCAGGGACATTGGTTGCGGGGTGTAGGTGTGCAACGTCATGGTCTTACCTTGATTTGACCTTTGACCTTGCCGTAGTAACCTTGAGTTTGAAAATCTTGTTCGGGCTATATCTCGGCAACCATAAGGTGTAGGAAGTTGATACTTGGCAGGGACATTAGTTAGGGCTTGTAGGTGTGCAACGTCATGGTCTAACCTTGATTTGACCTTTGACCTTTGCTGTAGTGACCTTGACCTATAAAATCTTGTCCGGGCTATATTTCGGAAACTGTAAGGTGTAGGAAGCTGATACTTGGTGAGGACATTGGTTGGGGGTAGTAGGTGTGCAACATCATGGTGTGACCTTGATTTGACCTTTGACCTTGCCGTAGTGAACTTGACCTATAAAACCTGGTCCGGGCTATATCTTGGAAACCGTAAGGTTGGGGGGTGTAGGTGTGCTACATCATAGTGTGGCCTTGATTTGACCTTTGACCTTGCTGTAGTGACCTTGACCTATAAAATCTTGTCCAGGCTATATCTCAGAGACTGTAAGGTGTAGGAAGTTTATACTTGGTAGGGACATTGGTTGAGGGTTTTAGGTGTGCCACGTCATGGTGTGACACTGGCTGACCTTTGACCTTGCTGTATTGACCTTTAAAATCTTGTTGCACCTTTGGGTCTGTCTGTTGATGCAGATTAAGCACTGTTAAAGTCATATTAGAATTCATTAAGAATTTCTTTTTGCAAGTTCCCATTGTAACAGATGGAACTTCATAAAGTGAACCACAGGCTTTTCTCCAACACCACACATAAGCATTCATTGAATACACATCTTTTCCCTTGTGTGGCTAAGCGTCATGGCCTTGCGACCTTATTGTTGCTTTGTGGTGACATCTCCCTTAATCCTGGACCAATCTCGTTTGGGGTGGTAAATTGCCGATCTGTAAGAAACAAGGGACCCTGCATCGATGATACTGTAACAGTACATTCTGTCGACATTCTTGCTGTCACTGAAACACATATTCGCCAGGAGGAAACGGACAGTCTTCTACATTCCATCACCCCAACAGGTTTCAAATTCTGCCACAAACCCCGTATTCATGGCCGTGGTGGTGGTGTCGGATTTTTTATCAACAAAGCTATACAGTTTAGATCTGTGGATACACCTACTTTCAGTTCCTTTGAAAATGTTAGCATTGCAATTGGGTCGGCGGCTCAACAGCTTGTGTTGACTTGTGTTTATCGTCCACCTGACTCATGCTCTGAAAGTTTCCTGGACCAATTTCTCAATCTTTTAGAATATTTATCCTCTGTTTCTCCCTCTTTCCTAATTTGTGGGGATTTCAATATTTATGTGGATACTTCTTCAAATGATAGTATCAAATTCCAGAACTGTTTAGAATCATGCAATATAACACAAAATGTTCAAACGGCTACCCATCTACATGGTCATATCCTAGACCTTGTTCTCACTCCTACTGATGCCAGTGTCATCTCTAATGTACGAGTTGCTGAATTTATTTCTGATCATGCTCTTGTCCTTGCTCAGCTTGACTCAGTTAATCCTCCTTCACATAAGGCAAAAGTTGTCACCTTCAGGAGGTATCATAAAATTGACATGGACAGTTTCCATAAGGATTTGGGAAATAGCGCATTCGTAAAATGCCCTGGTGATACAGTCAGTGGTTTGTGTGAACAATACTTAGATGATTTGAGCAAATTGCTCGACAAGCATGCACCATTGGTTACTCGCACTTTTACTAAGCAAGCTACTGGTTGGCTATCTGACACCTACAGGCTGGCAAAAACCATCAGGCGACAGCTGGAACGAATCTGGCGTAAAGATAAATCTGCCTATAATCGAGCTAGACTTCGAAGACAGATTGGTCGCTGCAATTCACTGGTCAACAAAGATAAGGCAAATTACTTCAGAAACCTGGTCAGAGAAAATACCAATGACTCCAAGAAGCTATGGCAGGTCTTGCGTTCCGCACTGCACTCTAGTCCTGAAGCAGTACTCCCTTCTCATGAATCTAAGAAAGGTCTTGCTGACCGGTTTGTCACTTTCTTCAGTGACAAAATAGATAAAATCAGAAACTCATTTTCCTCTAGTGACTCATTCACTCTGCCTCCTCCACCTGATGTACCCAATGTCAGCTGCTTTAAACAAGTTTCTCAAGAGGAAATTAGAAAAATTATCATGAAGTCACCCACTAAATCTTGTTTGTTAGACCCATGGCCTACATTTCTTGTTAAGGAATGTATTGATATTTTACTGCCCTCTATCACCAGGCTTGTTAACTGCTCGTTGTCAGAAGGTGTTGTACCTGATGAGTTCAAGAAGGCCAGTGTTTCCGTTTATGCACAAACGTGCGTAAATTTACGCGGAAATCAAGCGATTTACGCACATATTATTTACCAGGGGGTCAGACTGACCCAGAAGTATTTGCAGAAAGAAACATCGATATTTCGTCTATATATGAAGCAATTCTTTATTTATTCCAATTTCAAAACAAAAATGGCCGATTTCCTGCTGTTTACTTGTCACTGCGCATGCGTGGCATCAAAAGGTCGAGAGGTGAAGAGTTCGCGAGGTTACGAGGTCACGCATGCGCATTCGGGTTATTCAGTTAGACGCAAGATTTTTTACTGAAAGCGTAGATATATACATGCAATAAAACAGCACTGAAAGTAAGCCGTATAGTTTAAAATTTCTTGTAAGGCGAGAGCTACGCAGATGAAATCCATCTTAAACGACCAGTGTTAGAATGTACCCTAGCAAATCTTATTCGAAACGTCATACATCGAAGGAAAATGTGATCTCTGCAAGGAAACAATTGGAAACAACGTCTCCGAATGATGACAAATACCTTGTGCATTAGGAGACACGTTCTACTAAATCTCGGAAACTCTTGAATTTTTAACCCCGGAAAACTCCCCGGAAAATACTAGCTGTGAAATTCAAAAATATTCGCAAAAACACTATAACTTTGGAACCACTCAATGGATTTTTGTCAAATAAAAAGCAAAATAAACTACAATAATTTGTCTTTCAACCAGTATAAATATTATATTTGTGGGGTAAATAAAAAAAATTTTAGTCAAGTTTATTTTTTGACTATTTTCTTTACCCTGATGTACACAGGTGAACTGATCAGATATCTTCATGAATATACAGCCATATACAATGTACTGTAATTTTTTTATCAACATCATAAACAAACAAATTTATTGCCTTTTTAGTAACTGGGCATATCTAAAGATCTAAACATTATTTATTGAGGAAAATGTGGCAGAATATTATTTGTACCCCATTTTAAGTACCCCATAGGATACATGGTACCCCACATTTCATAATTGTAATCCGAACACCGGCTTTGTGAGGTATTTCAGCATTGTTTTTCTATTATTTTTTTACCCTGCAGTTTAACTAGAAGGGGTCAAGCCTAACTGACCCTCAAAAATTTGCATTGACCCCCGGTTTTCAAAAGCGGGGGTCAGTTGACCTCCAGAAAAACGAGGCTCAGGAAACACTGAAGGCTATTGTAACCCCATTGATTAAAAAGTCGTCACTACCACCCAATGACTTAAAAAACTACAGACCTGTTTCTGGGTTGGGCTTCATATCCAAACTGGTTGAACGTGTTGTTGCTTCTCAGTTGAATGACCATGTTAGTTTGAACGGACTTGAGAATGTCAGGCAATCTGCCTACAAACTAGGTCACTCAACTGAATCTGCATTGCTTTCAATTAAGAATGATGTTCATTTGGCTTTTGCTAAAGGTGAGGCTACTGCTGTCGTTCTCTTGGATCAATCAGCAGCGTTTGATACTATTGATCATGATACGCTACTTAATTCTCTTAGCTCCTGGTTTGGTGTGAGCGGGGTTGTCCTCGATTGGTTTAAGTCTTATCTCTCAGACCGTGTTCAGTGCATTAAGATTGGGTCAATTTTATCTGATGCCAAAAAGTTATTGTATGGTCAGTGTTCATTTTACTACGCGTTTCCGCGTCTTTTGTCGCTATACTGGGGCGAAAAGACGCGTACACATTATGGTCCCGAGTCGCGGTGACGCATATATCTTGCATTATCGCCCGTGTTTTCGCTGTAAATATTGGGAAAGTTAGACGAATTTTGTTTCAAAATCAAAGAAAAGGACACATATATTGTCTTTTTAAACCAATTCCTCCATGTTTCCTTGCTTCTAAATGCCTTAATTTGATTGGTCGAGCGGAAACGGCACTGTCCAATCAGACTTCGTTTAACAAAAATTCTGTATTTATCAATAGAAAACACGTTTATAGTAAGTGATGTAAACTCACCAGTGGCTGTAAATTTCCACTTTTTTTCATAGTTTTGTTAAATATATATAGAAATAAATATCTATTGCACAACAAGATTTTATTATCCAGTTTTTAATATTTTCACTTTTTAAAGTATAGTTTTGCATAATGCACTCTTACAAGTGACTTCAAAGACAATTGTTAACAAGTAACAACAAACATTTTAAACTACTGTGGGACAAACTTTTAAAAAATTGCATCTATGTTAATAACAAATTTTTGACTGGAAAAAAGTTAAATAATAATTTAACTTAAACTTTATATGGTATGTTATTGCTTTAAAACCAGTTGTTGATTTTTTTTTTCAAAAAGTGGCAAATTTATATCCATTTACATAAATAAATGTCCGGAGTTTTTTTGTATGAAATAAAAACAACTCCCTGAGTGAACCTATGTCAAGGTGAGTTAATTTTTTTTTCTAGTTTTAGATAGTGCAGGGTTGGACCATATTTATTGAAACAAAAACAAAAATGAAAAAAAAAATCAGTAAAAAATACTTTAATTATTGCAAATCATGTACATCATAGGAAATCTTGTACATCATGCTGACTAAAAATATGTCTTGAATTGAAATAAAGTTTTTTTCACAGTGAGTAGAGTTGAATTTGATTTAGTATTGCAAATTCATTTTGAAGATAGACTAATAGTACTTTTTTCTCCTATTTAAGTCAATTTGCTCAACTATAAGGTTAATTTTGGTCATTTGACTCATCGCATTTAGTAAATGTCTCACCAAAATTTAGTAAAGGAGTCATTTGACTCAAGTAGCTCCAACTCTAGAATGAACACTGTATGGTGTGCCTCAAGGCTCTGTCCTGGGGCCAATCCTTTTTTCACTCTATACTACTCCACTGAGTAAAGTCATACAGAATCATCCTGGTATTAGTTTCCAGTTCTACGCTGATGACACACAATTGTATGTACACCTCACACATAAAAATGTTGCCTCGGCCCTTGATAAGCTGTCACACTGCCTTGAAGACGTAAAGAGATGGCTCTCTACAAATAAGCTCAAGCTAAATCCAGATAAGACCGAATTCATTGTGTTTGGCTCAAAGTCTCAGCGCGAAAAACTTAATCAGTCCTTCCCGGTCAACATACTTGGTAATCTCATATCACCAACAGATGCAGTTAGGAACCTTGGTGTCTGGTTTGATTCTGATTTCTCATTCTCTTGCCATGTTAGGAAGGTCTGCAAGGCTTGTTTTGCTCATGTCCGGGATCTTAAGCGACTCCGAGGACATCTGACACATGAAGCTACTCTTATGGCTGCCAATGCTCTGGTCGGAAGACGACTAGATTACTGTAACTCTCTGTTCAGAGGTCTCTCAGCTCTAGATCTGCGCAAACTTCAATGTGTTCAGAATACCCTTGCCAGAATTGTTGCCAACACCACCAAGTACTCACACATCACTCCAGTTAGAAAAGCACTACATTGGTTGCCAATTAAGTACCGTTCTATCTTTAAGACTGCCATGCTGGTATATAAGTTCCTACACAGTGGTAACCCCAAATACTTTGAAGCCTTCCTCATTCCCAGACATAGTGCATATAACACTCGTCGAAGTCAATCTGATGGCATATTTCTTCAGGTTCCCCACTTTGGTTCAATTTTCAAGTCTCGGAAACATTTTGGACTCAGTTTTGCGTATGACGCACCTATGATTTGGAATGACCTTCCTGATGAGGTCCGCTCTGCAAACTCACTTGCCTCTTTCAGGTCAAAGTTGAAGTCATACCTCTTTGGAAAAGCATACCCACCCTAAATTTCCAATCTCCTTTCTGCTTTCTCCGCGGTGCTGACCCCTGCAATGTCTCTGGTTTTTGAATATTGAACAATGTTTTTGTGTGATGCGCCTTAGAGTCTGTCTTTTGACGGAGATTAAGCGCTATAAAAGTGCTATTAGAATTAGAATTGAATGTATTGCCACTTCTGTATGCATGGGTAATATTCAAAACATCCAAACCATAATTCGGCCATTTTTGGTTTACTGATAAGTGCTGTCATTTTATTATTGAATTGTTTTGTTTTAATACTTCATCTTTACAAGTTTACATACATTTCTTTTCCTTAGATATTATTTTCTCTACTTACCGGTAAGCATTATTTGGACCGTAATATAACTTACACTGCTCTGAAAGTATCTTGAACTTTGTACTGTTACACTACTTCTATATCTCATGGTGTTGAAAAATATTTCCCCAGGCTGTGGGGTACGGGCATCTCTGATGCTATTTTTATAAAAGTTATCAGAATGAAAAGAGGTTCCTCAAACTGTTAAATTATAGTAGCATCCTAAAATATTTTGTGATAAGTACAATTACATCCATAGAACTTGTCCTATGGCAATAAAAAGGTGGACAGCATTGTGGATTTCAGCAAAGGTCTCAGTCTCAGCTTTGGCTAAGCCACTGGCTCAAATGCTCAGACTGGTAAGTAGTGGGCTGAAGTTTTGTAAACAAAGGCTCCAAAAATGGCTGCCATAATTCATTCTCCACTTCAAAATTTGATATGGCTAAAACGAAGGTGCAAGTATGATTGTTGTACCTTTCCGGTCTATTACCAAAATTGATATCTTTTTTCGCTGTAACATTTGAAACATTTCAGTGCACTTTTCTTGTTCCACAAAATCGTGTGTATACCCCAAAACAATTCTATTTTAAGAATATATAGCTTCTGTTTATATATTGGCACAAAAACATACATAAGTCTGATTTTAAAACCATTTAGACAGGAAAGTCGAATTGACCAGATTCTGGTTCACGAATGATATATAAAAAACCTCTACGCTGGGTGTTCCATTGCAAAATAGCATTTGACCAGAGATAATATGTGTCAAATAAGGAACATATATGTCAAAAGTAGAATATTTTGACCACGAAAAGGGATCACATGACACGGACAACCACTGTGGTTATTGGATAAGCATGGTGTCAACTGAGACCCTCTTCTGTGAAAATAGTTTGAGACAAAGACTTAGCTGAGCCAAAAGGCTCAGATTTGAGCCAGTAGCTCAGTCAGAGACTGGGTTAAGTCTGAGACCTTTCATGAAATCCGCCCTTTACACATAGGTAGTTAACTGCATGTATATTTTGTGTGTGGCATTTCATGGACCATGGACACAGTATATTTCTGGAATGTTCACAGCTATGATGTTCAATTAACTAAATTTGGCAGCCACATTTAAAATATATATGTATGTTTTACCTTTTAATACAACTAAAAACAAACACCAAATATCAGACATATTTATTGTTTACTTATATAATATTGTGCATATTACAGATGTACAAGAATCTGTTTAAGAAGCTGACACCACTTGGTGTGAGCATAGACAAGTGTATTCAACCAGCCTGTGAGTATGTGAGAGATGAGAAGATTATTGGTCTGGTCGCAGGGGATGAACACAGTTTTGAGGTGAGTTAGAATTTAGCAAGACAACTTTATAGTATGTCGTGGTTACCTAGATGTACAGGTAGTTATACGGAAATATGTGGTTATATATAAGTAGAAATCTGGTAATGTGCAACACTGAAACACGGTGCCTGAATACTTGAAAATGGATGAACTGAAAATATTGTTCATTAAAATATTGTTTATTGAAAATATTGTTCATTAAAATATTGTTTATTTCCATAAAAAACGTGATCGAAACGAATTATGCTAACAGATTTATCTCCCTAATGTTAGTTTTTTTACATAACTGTTTCTTTATTTTTACAGATTTTTACCCCACAGCCCTAAAGCTCAGTCGGGGTATTGTTTTCACCCATGGTATCCGGATGGGCGGGCGGGCGGTGGGAAAATGCAAAGTGTAGGAAGTTGCTACTTGGTGGGACATTGGTTAGGGGGTGTAGGTGTGCAACATCATGGTGTGAACTTTTGACCTTTGACCTTACCATAGTGACCTTGTCAAGTGAGCCACAGGTTTTGCCCAAACTCCACATAAAAGCATGTATTGCCACATCTGTATGTATGGGTAATATTCAAAACATTCAAACCATAATTCGACCATACAAAGTCCTAAAGCTTCTTAATTTTTAATTTACTGAACTGTCTTGTTTTAATACTTAATCTTTACATGCAGTTTCTTTCTCTTAAATGTTATTTTCTCTACTTATTATTTGGACACTGCCACTGCTCTGAAAGTATCCCAATCTGTGTACTGTTTCACTACTGCTATACCTTATGGTGATGTATTTTTTTTACTTTACTAATTAATGCTGTCATCTTGCTATTGAATTGTCTTGTTTTAATAATTTATCTTTAGTATTCTTTACATACATTTTCTTTCTCTTAGATGTTATTTTCTCTACTTAAACATCATTTGGAGCTTGACAAGTTGACATATCTCATATCTGGCACTGCTCTGAAAGTATCCCGATCTTTGTACTGTTTCACTACTTCTATGTCTCATGGTGTTTAATACTATTTCCCCAGGCTGTGGGGTACAGTCATCTCTGATGCTAATTTCAGAACATGGTTAGCTGTCCCTATTTTTGGCTTTGAATCACATTTGTAATAGTTATATGTAAATGTCTGATAATATGCACATCTGTAATATATTATTTTTATTACACACAGCCAGTCTGTGCTGGTATATTGTTTTCAACTAAGGCATCTAGGTCAGTGGTGGGAATTTCCGAAACTCTTTTCTGGGCTGTATCTAGGAAACCATGATGTGGTAGAGAAAGTTTATAATGCTTAATGGGGACATTGGGGGCCTGTAGGTGAGCAGCGTCATCATATGAACCTGATTTGACCTTGACCTTACAACAGTGACCCTGACCTTTAAATTCTTTTCTGAGCTCTATCTTGGAAAACGCAGTGTAGGTGGTTGGGGTTTGTAGGTGTGAAACCTCATGCTCTGAACGTTGACCAGTAGTCTACTGGTTCCCTCTGCCCATAAAACTAGCCGTCATGATTTGACCTATACAGCATTTAAAGTGACATTAAATCCCAAATAAATAAATCGATGGATTGTTGCAAGTTGCAACTGATTAATATATGTACTTTTCGTAATTTTGCTATGTCCATTGACACCTATGCATGTACTTCAAATTCTTCAATTAATAAATAGATTAATTGATAAATTTACAGCTTTATAACTTTAAGTTTACACGTTTAGGCTGTTATTTTACTATTATGTAATGTCTCTTATTGATACTTTGTCTCTACCCTTTATATACATTTTCACCATTTCTTTAATGATATTTCTTCAATACCTAGAGGTCCTCAGTGGCCTAGTGGTTAGCAAGTTTGGCATCTAATCATAGGCTGTCACCTCTGTGGGTTCGAGTCCCACAAGTGGCAATGCTGAGGACCTGTCCCAATATGACCCTGGCTGTTGAACGGGACGTAAAACCCCAACTTTCTTCAATACCTTTATATAATGTACACAGTTTATTCGGAGAAACTCCTCATCCATTATATTTTTTACCCCACAGCCCTTAAGGGCTCTCAGGGTATTGTTAATCTCTTCTGTATCAGTATGTTCAACACTATTTCCTCTGGCTGTAGGGTAGAGTAAGAAATCTAAAATTCGCCAGGAATGTAAAATTCGCCCACCTCTAAAACCTTAACAATTTTATAAAGAAAATGATGTTTTGTCTTAAAATTGGTATTTTTCAGTTCAGAAAGCTTTAATTTACTGTACATTCAACAAATCTCACCTCAATTTATTTTATTAGTATTTCCACATGTGGCGAATTTCAGATATGTGGCGAATTTTAGATTTCTTACTCTAATTGTGCATCTTTGATTTTACTTTATGTGGTTGAATAGGTCCCAAAACTAGATGCATCATATCACTTGATTCAATTAATTCCTATTTTTAAAATAAAGTGTCAAGTTTTGTCTGATATTAAAGTAGTATTTAGGGTATTATAGTTAGTGTCTATTTAACATTTATAAGAAGCAAGGTGGGTGTTGCTGGCTTGTAACACCAAATAGACCCTGGAAAAACAAAAGTTTACTTCTATTTGGCCTAACAGTCTATTTGTATTGAATGTTGTGACAGTCCTTTGAACAAAAAGTGTTTTTTATTGTGTTAATACATCCTATCCAATGGGCAATTACTAATCCCAATGGAGTAGCATCTTTTTTGTTTGGGGCATGTAATGTGCAGACAGATTTTGTGAAAGTTCTTCAAAGTGTGGATTAGTGTCTAATTTGCTACTTATATGTAGTTTAACTTGCCACTGACTTTTTATAGACACTTATAGATCATTATGGCTTCACCTGGGAAGAAATGGGGTCTTTGTGGACATTTAATGGTGGGGTTTAACTCCCACACATACTGTGCCTGTTGTAGAGATAAACAAAGGGCGAAGACCCTTTGTGTAAAGAAAGACGCTGTTTATCAGTTTTGTAATGTCTTAACCCAGGATCAGAAGGCGCATTTGTCAACACCATGTTATCAAAGGAAAAACGTGACCAAAAAGCCATCCAAGAAGAGTCGAGTAGCCCCCTAGTCAACCCTGCATCAATTACTGTCCTAGGGGTGGTGAAAGACAGACAAGGTTTGAACCCAGAAAAGGCGAGTAGTACCCCTGGTGCGAAAGTCAAGAAGGGTGGAGTTTCAGAAGAGTCCAGTAGCATTAATGTGAAAAAACAAGAAGACTGATACACCAAAGGAAAAAGGCAAAGTAACAAAGAGGCATAGTTCACTGGCTAGGACTACTAAACCCCGTACTGACAGCAAGCTGGAGAAGTTGGACCAGAAGTGGTCAGAACGTTTTAATAGACTAGAAGCTATGCTTTTGTCCAGAGCCTTTCAACAGTCAGAACCTGTTTTCCAGCCAGTGGTTGTATCCCCGGCAAAACCACCACTAGCTGGTGCTATTGATAACAACCAGCCCTTCTTCCAGCCTCAACCAACCGACCGACCACTCAACCGACCAGTTCACCGGCACACTTCACCGGCCTAAGTCTGATAACTGGATTAACGCTACCAACACTCACCAACCATCCAACCGGCCACTCTTCATCAGCAGAATTCTCACCAGCCTAAGACTGTTAACAGGCCTAGTGCTACCATCACTCACCAGCAATCAAACAATCAACTGGCCACTCTTCATCAGCAGCCTTCTCACTGTCTAAGACTGATCATAGGCCTAGTTCCACTGACCAGCCGCGTACCGGCCAGGATACTCAGTTTGAACCCAGCACTGCCACTATGGACGTCCAGGCAGTCACTAGATACTGATATGGATACTAGCTCGGACACTGATTCAGAATCTGTAGTAAGTGTGCAGCCTACTGGTCAAGCAGAAGAGGGAGAAGTGTCGGATATGGATAATGGATCAGGACATTTCTTTAACCGATACTGACCAGACTTCTACAGAAGAACAAAACTACAGAGAGACTCTGCGTGGTGTATGTTCTTACATTGGCTGGACACACATTTTCTATTACAGGCATGGAAAAGTCTTGGAAATTGACCCCGGATTTTGAGGAATTAAAAAAAAAGTCATGGAAATTGAAAGGCATCCCGTCGTGAAACGGCGTTGTTCCTTTCTTTCATGCAGCATTTCAATACAAGGATACATTTATGTAATCAGCTCAAATTTGGTGTCTTCTACATCTTCCTTTACTGTGACTGGAAACTTGTGTGTGGTTCTCAAAGGCAAAACCGGCGAGAGCTTGTGGCCTCAGTATATGTCTCTTTCATGCCATGAAGCATGTAAAAGGTCCTTGATTTTAAAGCTTTGGTCATGGAGAAGTCATGGAAAAGTCATGGAAAAAATATTGAAATTTAGTGGATACACCCTGCTGTTAGATATGTTTTCTCTTTGTAGGTTTTCAAGGACCTGTTTGACCCAGTAATCAATGAGCAACACAGTGGATTTGGCCCCAGTGAAAAACACCCAAAGTGTGACCTTGATGCTGACAAGGTGAGTTCACAGAGCCAAAAACATGAAAATTTCATCATGTCACCCAGTCTTTCAAAAAGATTTCACAGTATCATTGCAGTGAAAGTAATGTTGTAAATATGCAATGTTTTAGTATCTTTCTGAGAAATTCTTTGAACCCTGTTTTGACCAGACAGTAAAGTAATGGTAGAAATATTTAAAAGAATTTGTGTAAAGATTGCAACAAGATGGGCGCATGTCTACACACTCAAATAGTTTGATAAGAAAAATTTCCCAATGTTAGAATTCACAAAGCTGACAAAAAGTAACATTTGGATAATCCTGTTTATTGAATAAAGACCCCCGTTTCAAACGCAATCTTGACTTAAATTGACGCATGGCTCAGTTGTCTCCGTATCGAGAGTATTTTACTGAAATACTATGATGAGATTTTACAACTGCCACTTTTCTTGTCAACACATATAATTGTAGGGAGAATTAAAATATTTGAAATATACCAAAAATCTGTTAATCTTCATGAGTGATATATTTTTTCTGTATATGTCTGATGAGGGATGTGTTACTTTTAGTATCCACCATTTTGTACAATTTATGGGATAAATAAAAATGAATATTGAATAGTATAGGGATCGAGAGCCATATTGAGGATCGATATCGAATGAAAATTTAGGGTTGTGGATCGATCGATATTTCAATATCGGGACCGTTAACGTAAGCCGTGGGCGATAATACAGGTTGTTTGAAAACGTGCACATATAAATTCACGAAATTATCAAAAGATACTACTTATGCACCAAAAATATATTTCTGCAATATAAAATTAAATAAAATGAACAAAAATCCAATCAAATAAGAGTTTTCATGCTTTTTTGTGTACTAGCTGTCAGGTTTTGTTTCTCTTCCGTGAAACCGGAAGTTGTCACTGACAATGTAAACAAAGATGGCGCCTGACTTGAACCAATTTATTTCGGTTGTAAATGTGCTTTTTAAGGCGTTTATGTAATAAATATTTATTTAAGCAGTAAAATTACTCTGTTTATTTTATTTTTGTCTGTTTCTTATATGTGGTTTCGATATTGAAATGCTGGTAGTATGTGTCGATATCGGCAGTTCTGTGGGATGATCGATCGATATTGAAAGATCGAGCACCAATCCCTACACTAATATTGAATGAGTGAATGTGAAAAAGACTGTCAAAAAAGCAGTGGCAACAGTGAATACAAAAAACTTTAATCTTTAACTTGCAGTATCTAAGCCATTTTTGAATGGATTGTTAGTGCAAGAAACATGAGCAGAAGCGCTGTAAAACGACCTTTCTAGTGATATATATAATAATACATAGTTGTGGGTAACCGATAACATAGTTTCCGAGATACTGTTGAAAAACGAGAAGTTCTTCACACTCATTATCCATTGTTCGGAGACAACATTGTACACAAAATATATCTCACTCCATATATCCCCCTATACGGGTCAAATATGGCGCACGGTGGATAATAAAAAAATTAATATTTAATTTTCAATGCAATGTGAAGACTGGCCTGTTGCACATCCTACTGTAAGAAATTGGATTTTGTAGCTGCAAATTGATGGAGTGCTGGATGAGAATTACGTTCGGTCATGCAGAGTGCGCACTGCTAGGAACCTGAAGGGGGCCTGCCTGCCACCCTGCATCTCTCGTGCGGAGAGACGCCTTGTGGAGAAAGTCTTCACCGAGGCCCTCAACTCCCTGGATGGCGACTTAAAAGGACAGTACTACCCCTTGCAGTCATTGACTAAAGAGCAGGAACAGAGGCTCAGAGAAGTGAGTACACATTCTATAGTTCTAAATATTTTTAACAGATTTTTTAGCATTCATAACAGTGTTTAGCTTTCATAGAGCTCCATTTTCCTGTTACAAGGCCAATTTGATTGTGATCATACTAAACAATTGTAACCTGGAATAAGAGTAGTTTTGCTTTGGTGGAAGGCTGATAGAGAAGATGTATTCCAGTCCATCTCCAGTCAGAAGGTTTGCCTGATATATATACTTTCACTGTAGTGTTGCTAGTGCATATATTTCGAATTCTTTGGTTAGAGTTGGTTTCATCAAAAGGTTGAGGTGTATAGGTTTCTGATTCCCTAAGTGCTAAATATGACCTCAGCAGACTCCATTAATTATTAGTTGCCGCAAAATACCAAATGCTGATATCAAGTCTAAACAACAATAATTCATATTTTATTGCGTTAATACATCCTATCCAATGGACAATTGCTTTACCGGTCGGCGCGACCAGTCCCGCCAAACGTCAGAAAAAGACGTCCTGTATATACTACCGGCAGGACCGGTCACAGAGTGTGCATTTGCCAGGTGGCGCATAGTACTTCATTTCCTGTTTACCTATTGACGTCATAGCATCTTTTTCGTTTGGCGCGAAAGAGTGTGCAGAAGATTTTCTTCAGAGATACGTTTTTGAAGTTTTGCAACGAACTCTTCCAAGTTTCTTGTTTTTTATTAGTACGGAGTAATTATACAACGTTACTGATCATTATGTCATCTCCTGGACAGAAACGAGGTTCTTGCGGGCACGTTATGGCCCTTTTCGACAACCACCAGAAATGCGCGCGTTGTCGTGACAAGGGGGTGGGAGACGACCCCTGTGTTAAAAAGCTGGATTGCCAGATCTGTAAGTCTTTTACGCCTGCGCAGATCCACCAGTTAGCAACTCCGACCTACAAGGAACGGAAGGAACGTTCTGAGCAGAAGAGGGCTGAAGGTAATGCAAGCATGACCCCCACTCTAGTGGACCCTTCAGAAGTTACACTGTTGGGACGGGTTAGCTGTGACAAGTCCTCCCCTGTTGATTCTACTCCAAAGAAGAAGAAGCGTTCTGATGGCTCTCCAAGGTCGAGTAAACGGAAGCATAGCAGCAAACCTACTTCAGACGACCTCAAGTCCCTTGATGACAAGTGGAGTGACAGATTTTCACGTCTAGAAGCTATGCTGATTAACCAATCCTTTGCTGTTCCGGTGAGACCGGTGACCTCTGCCTCTGTGGTGCCCAGAGAACACCCTTTCTTTGATCCGGGTGCTTCTACAAGTGTTTTGTCTTCTGAGGGCCCTGGTGACGTTGCTACGCAGTTGACGGCTACCCAACCTCCGCTGGGGGTTCCCGGTACTGAGGCTGAGAGAGATGGTGTTGAGAGTGCTACCCACCCTGTTCAGGGCCCCGGTACCTCTACACTGTTAGCCACCCAACCTTTACTGGTTCCCGGTGCAGGGACGGCCACCCAGCCTTCACAGGCTCCTGGTGCGGGTCCTGAGATTCTACCTGCCGGTGTTGAAACTACGCTGCATAACCAGTCGCCTCCCATTGGCCAGGACTCTGACGTTGCTAGGCAATCTGATAGTGAGGCTGAGTTGGATGGGGAACCGTCATCTCCGGCTAGTATTTACTGCCAGGGTGATTTACCGGACACAGCTACAGATCAGGACCTCTCTGAAGACGCCAATTACAGGGAAACTATTAGAGGGGTTAGAAGTTTCATGAACTGGCATCACATCCCGGATTATGACAACTCAGCTGCCTCTATGGATGATAATCCTTTTGCCGGTTCTAGAGTGAAGACTACCGGTAAAGTGTCAGTTAAATTGCCGGTTGATGAATGGCTTTGCAAAAAACTGGAGAAACTGAATGTAACTATTGCTGAAGGTTATCCAGCTAGAAATTCTGAAACCAGTGGACTGCTACGTGACCAGTTTGTAAAGACTCCACGTTCTTCCAAGTGGTACGACATGCAAGCAGTTAAGAAGGGTGACGCGTCTACCCAGGCTGTATCCCACTGGTCTCCGGAACCGGCAAAGCTGAACAGCATGTTCTCTAGGGTCGCAAGAAGAAGTTTACCTTCTGCTCCAGCTTCCCGTACATTCAGCCAAGATACCCTTAGAAGGTGGGAGAAGGCATTCAGGGAGCAATCCGTGATGTGTAATCATGCTGCTGGTCTATCTTGATGCCTTACTAAAGTTCAGGACTCAATGGTTACCCAGCTGAAGTCTCTCCGGTCAGATTCATCAAAGGGCAAGAGTGCTGAGAGAACACAGCAAGCTATTGAAGAACTTGAATATCTGGTGACCTTTAACCGGTCAATTTCCCAAGCTATGCAGCGCACCATGCAGGATCTCTCAGAGGGAGTTTTCATCAGCATGGCCAACCTCACTCTGGCACGTCGGGATAGCTATCTGGAGTTTATCCGTGGTGGAGTTAAACCTGACACCTTAACTGCCTTACGTACATCTCCAGTCCACTTACTCTCACTGTTCCCGGACAGCTTACTGGTCAAGGCAGAAGATGAGATTTCCCGTAGTGAGGAGAGGCGTTCTATGGGTAACACACAGAGGAAACCCGGACGTTTTCATCCGTATGTTCCCTCCAGTACTAAACCTTCACACCAGCCGGACCGGAAACCCACTACACCGGCTTGGAAACAAATCAGAGACCGGCAAACTGGTCAGAAAGGTGGGGGTAAAGCCTCAAACTTCAACCAGAAGCCGGCCAAAGGGTTTAAGAAGCATAAATGACAATTATTGTGTTTCAAATGTGGTCGGATTGAAGGACTCTGTAATTGTATCCGACAAGATGGAGGGTTTGACCCCACCACCAGTGACAGATCAGAAGAACAGCAAATTGACTTTAAATGTAGACTCTCATGTTGCAAATGCTCATATTGTCACCGGGTTGCCACAAAGGAAAGGTGTAAATCCCAATATATGTCAATTGTACACAGAAATAAAATATGTGAAAGATGTTTCTTGTGTAGGTCACTTACCTTCTGTAAAGCTTGTCACCAATGCCCAACATGCTGTTTTAGATCCCCCTGTAGGGGCGAGGTTAAACCAGTGTTGGCAGAAATGGGAAACCCTGGGTTCAAGTCCAAAAGTGGTAAACATACTGAGGGAGGGTTACACTCTCCCCTTCCGGTTCAGACCCCACTTGACAAGGTCACCGACTGTAATAAGCAACTACCACAATCCAACCAAACAGTCCTTCCTTATAGAGGCACTGTATCAGCTGATAAACAAAAATGCAGTCGAACCAGTGGACAATCCAAATTCATTGGGGTTTTACAACCGGCTATTTTTGGTACCCAAACCCAACAACCGGTGGAGACCCATCCTAGACCTGAGCACCTTGAACACCTTTTTAAACACAGGGTCGTTCAAGATGGAGACCCCAGAGACCATAAGAACCTCCCTCCAAGTAGGGGAGTGGGTCACATCCATAGATTTCAAAGATGCATACTTCCATATACCCATTCACAGTCAGTCCAGGAAGTACATGCGTTTTCACCTCCAGGGTCGGTCCTATCAGTTCAAAGCCCTTCCCTTTGGCCTTTCCACGGCTCCCATGGAGTTCACAGTGGTGGCCAAAGAGGTCAAACTCATGGCCCTTCAGAAGGGTATAAGGATCCACCAGTACCTAGACGACTGGCTGGTGAGAGCCTCTACCCTCCATACCTGTCTCCAGCATACTCAAACCCTGGTCACACTTTGTCAGGAACTAGGGTGGCTGGTGAACAAGGAAAAGTCAGAACTGGCACCCAAACAGGTCTTCAACTTCGTAGGTTACCAGTTCGACCTGAAAGAGGGCAAGGTCAGACCAACAGAAGAACGTTGGCAGGCCTTGACAGACAAGATCAGATCAATGATGTCGGATCCGGTATGTCCGGTCCGGAAATTCATGTTCCTCATAGGTCTCCTCACAGCAACAGAAAAACAAGTCCACTTAGGGCGACTCCACATGAGACCCATACAGTGGCACTTGAAAAACAATTGGAGGGTCCCAGAGTCACTGGAAAAGGTGATCCCGGTCCCCAAGTCCCTCCACCCCCATCTAAGGTGGTGGCTGGAGGAAAGCAATGTGTTACTAGGTCAACCATTACACCCTCTAAAACATGCTCTGCAGATCTTTACAGACGCATCAAACGAAGGGTGGGGCGCTCACTTGGACGACCACACTGCAAGGAGAACTTGGTCCCTTCCAGAGAGCAAGTTTCACATAAACCACTTAGAGCTAAAAGCAGTTTTTCTAGCTCTAAAGGAGTTTCGAACCCTGGTCTGCAACAAGACAGTGTTGATAGCTACAGACAACACAACAGTGGTTGCCTATATCAACAAAGAAGGGGGGATGAAGTCGGGGTCACTGTGTGCCCTACTGTGGAGAATCCTGTCCTGGTGCACCAGACAGCAGGTAACCCTCAGGGCACGTCACATCCCCGGCCGGTTGAACGTGATAGCAGACAAGCTATCCAGACTTGGCCAGACCATTCAAACAGAGTGGTCACTTCATCCAGCAGTATTCCAAGCTGTATGCGCAAGGTGGCACCAGCCACAAGTGGACCTGTTTGCCACCAGATTCAACAACAAACTGCCCCAGTTTGTGTCACCGGTGCCAGACCCCCAGGCTTGGGCAGTGGATGCACTCAGTCTCTCCTGGGAGGACCTGGACCCATACGCCTTCCCACCGGCAGCCATCTTGGGCAAAGTGGTGGAGAAGCTCCAGGACTACCCCTGCAACAGAATAATCCTGATTGCCCCAGGGTGGCCCAACATGCCCTGGTTTTGGGACCTGGTAGCAATGTCAAGCCAGATCCCACTGTGTCTGCCCAACCTACCCAACCTGGTGTCTCAGCCATTCAACCAGGTCCTTCACAGGAACCTGTCAAATCTGAACCTACATGCCTGGCTCCTAGAGCCTCAGCAATCAAGGAGCAAGGCTTCTCTGAGGCAGTGGCAGCACGAATTGAGGCTCCTCAAAGAAGATCAACCAGATCTGTCTATGAGGCAAAGTGGACCATTTTTAGTGGTGCCTCAGTAATCAGGTGGACTTCAGGGTGGACTTCAGGGCACCACCTCTGAAAGCCATTGCTGACTTCCTCCTGCACTTGTTTCAGGACAAGAAGTTTCAACCAGGCACTATTGATGGCTTCAGATCCGCCATTGCTGACAAACTGGGCAATTCCACCATTAATGTCAGCAAAGATGAGAATCTCACTCGTCTCCTGGATAGTTTCCATTGAGACAGACCTAAGGGCAGGAGGGGCATCCCCTCCTGGAACCTTTCACTGGTTTTACATCAGCTCACAAAGGCTCCTTTTGAACCCCTGAAAGAGTCCCCCTTGAAACATTTAACTTTCAAGACTGTTTTCTTGCTGGCTTTGGGTTCAGGTAAACGCAGGAGTGAGATCCATGCTTGGTTACATAAGAACATCAGACACCAGTCAGACTGGTCTAAGGTGTCTTTGTACCCCTCACCCAGCTTCCTATCCAAGAACCAGCTGGCTAAGGAAGGTCCAGATAGTGTGGCGCCAGTGGTCATCCCAGCCCTGGCACCATCTCTGGATAGGTCACTCAAGGGTGACAGGTCCCTATGTCCAGTTAGAGCCCTGCGCTACTACTTGGACAGGACTGCAGACCTCAGGCAGAATAAGGAGTTAGTCTTTGTCTCCTTCAAGAAGGGTTTTGATAAAGACATCTCACCTGCCACCATCTCCTCATGGATCAAACAGACTGTGGTTCTGTGCTATGAGCTCTCTGACCAGGAGGCCCTCACCTTACATCAGGTCAAAGCCCATGATGTTAGGGCCTTTGCTGCTTCTAAGGCTTTCCAATCAGGGATCTCCTTAGATCAGATCTTGTCAGCCTGCCACTGGAAATCTCACAACACCTTCACCCAATTCTATTTGAAGGATGTTGCCTGGGCTGACTCGGAGCTTTTCCACCTGGGACCTGTAGTGGCTGCCCAGCAGGTGCACCACCAGGCCCAGAAGTGAGGGGATGTTGTATATATGTAAATATGTACATATTGTAAATATTTTAGATATGTACATAATGTAAATATGTTGAGTGTACATATATTTTCAAAAAAAAAAAAAAACAAAAAAAAAACTGTGACTTGCTTCCTTTGGGAAGTTTATTTCTTCTGGGACTGAACTCAGCCCCTCTCTCTCTCTATCTTTCCCTTCTCAGACCATCTCTGGAAGGAAAGAAAAGGGGGGGGGGCAACGTCGGTAGGCTCCCGGTTAACCGGTGAGTTAGTGGCCGACCCTGACCTTTCAGGGTTCTCTGACCCTAGGTCAAATGGGCCTGTTCAAATTTGTTGTTATGAGTTCACATAAGTCCCTAGCTGCTTACCCGCCTACCAAGCGGTAGTTATTCAGCAATTGTCCATTGGATAGGATGTATTAATGCAATAAAATTGCAAATTTAATAAGTAAATTAAATTTTTATAAGTTAATACCCTATCCAATGGACAGGCAAGGCCCACCCAACCGGCCCCGCTATCAGCTTACTAGGGGTCTTACTAGGATTAGACACGAAAAAGATGCTATGACGTCAATAGGTAAACAGGAAATGAAGTACTATGCGCCACCTGGCGAATGCACACTCTGTGACCGGTCCTGCCGGTAGTATATACAGGACGTCTTTTTCTGACGTTTGGTGGGACCGGTCGCGCCGACCGGTAAAGCAATTGTCCATTGGATAGGGTATTAACTTATAAAAATTTAATTTACTTATTAAATTTGCAATTTTATTGAGTTTATAGCCAACATTAGATCATTTTTATATGACCGTGTATGTGTGATTTATGAAACTGTTCTGATCTTTATTATTCCTCTGCAGGATCACTTCCTGTTCCAAAAGCCTGACAGCCACATCTTGGTAAACTCTACGGCTTGCAGAGACTGGCCCACTAACAGAGGCATTTGGTG
This sequence comes from Sabellastarte sp. h YS-2021, assembly GCA_964017235.1. Lineage (NCBI taxonomy): Eukaryota > Metazoa > Annelida > Polychaeta > Sabellida > Sabellidae > Sabellastarte > Sabellastarte sp. h YS-2021. Next base: position 92,956,182 of record OZ024928.1, read on the forward strand.
AGTAACGGGCGAACTACTCTTGGTTTTATAGGTCGATAAATAAGATCTAATACAGAGTAATGCATTTTTTAAAATACATGTCATATTTCATATATATATTTTTTTTTTTGCATAATATACAGATAAATACTTGAGAATTGGTATATATTTAGGTTGTGACTCCAAACTCCAATACGAGGTAATACGCATATTATTAAGAAACCTATTAACCAGCTTATATAATAACAGTAACGGTAATGGTGCTGGCTGGTGCTTGGGTAACCTAATATTTGGTTAGTATTAGGGCTGTGACGGGTGCTGAAAAACAGCATCGAGTACTCGCCCTCTGACAACCAGCCCGAATTCGAGTAACCGCGAGATTTAGTACCTATCATTAGAAGTCTTCTGTAAACAAATAGTCGGTTCCGGAAACGAAACTTTTGAAGAGAAACGTCTTGTATTTGACCATATATTATAGAATATGGAGTAAATTGTATGTTTTCAAGTGAAAATAACAACTTTACTTGATATTATGTGATGGAAATGCTGAAATGTAGCATATTTTACACAAGCGTTTGATTACGTGGGCGATAATACAATATCTCGCGAGTAACCGAGTTTTTAAAATGGACTCGAATACAAGCCAGGACCACCTCGTACACCGAGGCTCAAGTACTCGTTCGCAGCCCTAGTTAGTATGGTTAATTTATTCAGCCTTACTGATTATTAAACTTTGAGCCATTTAATTTCCTTCATGGATAGACTCTTGACAAAGTACGAGTATGAAGTTCCTAATCCACCATCAGTTGGGGACAAGGAATATCAGGTAATACATGCAAAGCTGGCATGCAACCAGTCATGTCTTACAGATTGTCTAGTAGAAAGCAAGTCCATATACAGTGTTTCCTGAGCCTCGTTTTTCTGGAGGTCAACTGACCCCCGCTTTTGAAAACCGGGGGTCAATGCAAATTTTTGAGGGTCAGTTAGGCTTGACCCCTTCTAGTTAAACTGCAGGGTAGAAAAATAATAGAAAAACAATGCTGAAATACCTCGCAAAGCCGGTGTTCAGATTAGAGTTATGAAATGTGGGGTACCATGTATCCCATGGGGTACTTAAAATGGGGTACAAATAATATTCTGCCACATTTTCCTCAATAAATAATGTTTAGATCTTTAGATATGCCCAGTTACTAAGAAGCAATAAATTTGTTTTATTTATGATGTTGATAAAAAAATTACAGTACATTGTACATGGCTGTATATTCATAAAGATATCTGATCAGTTCACCTGTGTACATCAGGGTAAAGAAAATAGTCAAAAAATAAACTTGACTAAAATTTTTTTATTTACCCCACAAATATAATATTTATACTGGTTGAAAGAAAAATTATTGTAGTTTATTTTGCTTTTTATTTGACAAAAATCCATTGAGTGGTTCCAAAGTTATAGTGTTTTTGCGAATATTTTTGAATTTCACAGCTAGTATTTTCCAGGGAATTTTCCGGGGTTAAAAATTCAAGAGTGTCCGAGATTTAGTAGAACGTGTCTCCTAATGCACAAGGTATTTGTCATCATTCGGAGACGTTGTTTCCAATTGTTTCCTTGCAGAGATCACGTTTTCCTTCAATGTATGACGTTTCGAATAAGATTTGCTAGGGTACATTCTAACACTGGTAGTTTAAGATGGATTTCGTCTGCGAAGCTCTCGCCTTGCAAGAAATTTTAAACTATACAGCTTACTTTCAGTGCTGTTTTATTGCATGTATATCTACGCTTTCAGTAAAAAATCTTGCGTCTAACTGAATAACCCGAATGCGCATGCGTGACCTCGTAACCTCGCGAACTCTTCACCTCTCGACCTTTTGATGCCACGCATGCGCAGTGACAAGTAAACAGCAGGAAATCGGCCATTTTTGTTTTGAAATTGGAATAAATAAAGAATTGCTTCATATATAGACGAAATATCGGTGTTTCTTTCTACAAATACTTCTGCGTCAGTCTGACCCCCTGGTAAATAATATGTGCGTAAATCGCTTGATTTCGGCGTAAATTTACGCACGTTTGTGCGTAAACGGAAACACTGATATAGGTGTGACCATAAGAAAAGTTGTGACTGGGTTGTTAATAGTCACTTTAACCAGTGCTGGTGGTTTGTAATGAAGAATCTTGTATTGGTCTGGAACAAGCAGTAACAGTTGCACTCAGGTAGTTTTCACTAAACAGCTTAAGGTTCTCTTTTCAATAGAGAAATAACTCGAATTTTGCCTAACTTTCAAATGTAAGTGACTAAATTGAGGGAAATTATTTGAGAATATTGACTGAAATGCTGGCACTAATCCAGAAAAACAGCGCTCTTTTTTTTCAAATTTTGTATACAAAATATTTAATTTCTTCATTCTTAAATGATTAGAATCTTTGCAATCTGCTGATCAGTTTGCACTGCTCTCCTCATCCTTCTCAACTACCCATCATGACATGATATCTAAAAAGTGTTGAGAGCAGTATTAAAAACATAAAATCAGTGAATCAGTCCACTACCAATATATACTTAAAGCACCAATCGACATAAATGTTGTGAAATCGGTTAGCTGCTTTGTTATGTATATCACCACATAGCGGATTTTACGCGACCGTTGAAACTATTAGTTTTTATTGCGTTAATACAACTTACCTAGTGGACAGATGCATTTGTCCGGCGCTCTGCCGGTCACGCCAAACGTTAGAAAAAAACGTCCTGAGCTGGGCTCTGGCCGGGACCGGTAGTGTCCTGTTCACTCGCCAGGTGGCTGTACAGCCTACCTGCCGGTATACTGCGCATGCGTGCGCATGCGCTCTTCCTCTTTTTGTTTGGCGCCATTTTAAAAAAGTTGTCAAGAAAGATTTATAGAGACGTTTTTCAGTTTTAGTGTTGGATATACATTTTAAAGTTACATCAATTTTATATCAAGTTATCACTGAATATTCATGGCATCCCCTGGAGATTTTAAAGGGCAGCGCAGAGGCGCGTGCGGACATATAATGGCTGCGTTTGATCTTCACGAACGTTGTGCAAGATGTAGGGAGAAGAAGTTGGGGGAGGACCCATGTGTTAAGGACAAACCTTGCTCATTATGTGATCAATTTTCAGATACTCAAAAGGAAACTTTGTCTACTCCATCTTATAGAATAAGAAAGGAAAGGAAAGCAGGATTGCTAGTGTCCCCCAAGGAGGTGACAGTTATTTCTCCGGTGGAAGACTTGTCGTCTGCTAACGCTCCGACAGATAATTCTTCTGCGCATCCTTCTGCGCATCTAGTACCGGAATCTCAGCCCTCTGCGCAGCCTGCCGCGCAGGCACCTGCCGCGTCTTCTGCTTCTACTTCAGACGCCTCTTATGTCACTTCTGATCAGTTAGTTGCATTATCTGACAAGATGTCTGAGCAGTTTGCCAGATTTGAGGCTCTTCTCTCAAGAGGTAACATTTTTACTGCTCCTTCTATGCCTGTTAAACCAGTTTCTGCTCAAAAGGTACTATCAGATACTCCTTTCCTTGACCCTTCTTCTGCCCGACCCACCGGTCCGGTGTGGCCTCCGGCAGAATCTGTAGATGATAACGGGTCTGATGTTAAACCGGACAAGAAAAAACCTCACAAACACAAGAAATCTGATAAGAAGACTCACCGACACTCCGGTAAACATTCTGAAAAACCCACCGACAGGCAAAAGCTTACAGCTGAATTAAATACGGTCGGTGCAAAACCACTAACCACAAGTTCATCACAGGCACCCGCCGAAGACATGACCGACACCTAGTGGTCCTACGATTAGACGGAAAATCGATTAATCGTCTATTTAAAACTTTCGATGTAGAAAATCGATTCTCATTTTAAGAATCGATTGTGAATCGAAAGTAAGACTTATAAACCACCTAATTTTCCCTTTTTCTACAGATGTTTAACATTTTATTTTCGTAACATTTGTTTACATTATCTGCCATGTTTCTTTCACTGGTATCTACTTCCTGTTGATTACAACTAAAACTCAAAATTTCTGTAGGTATTTAGAAGATCTTTTAATACAATAAACTAAGTTCAACCTAAATTAAATTTAACTTTCACTGCTTCACACACAACATGTATACTCCCTATAAATGGGGAATAATAACCTTGGCCATAAATCAAGTGGAGAGAGATCACACTACTGTAATACTTCAGCAGTCTGCCATGAATATTTTTGACAAATTTTGTTGAACAAGAAAACTAAAATGTTTACTACATTGCCATACTTAGAATTTTACAGTATCTAAGAAATTATAACTATATGAAATGAATAGGTCATGAAGATCTGCTTAAAAAACGAAATTCATGGAATATTGTTTTCAGGATAAGAGTCAGATTTTCCAGACCCCATCCAATACACATAAACTTGAGTGACAATGCTGAAATACATGTTCACTTGTGCCAAACTGTTTCATATAACCTAGTATATATTACAAAACATCAATATTGACCAGAAACAATAAAAGTCACTCTTCCATTTGATTAATGAAAGTAGCATGTCTTTGAAAAGTGTCCTGAGTTAAAAATGGAAGGAAATTTCCATGAACACATGTCTATGTATTGTTTAGTTCCCAAAGAAGCATTTTATTCAGGATAATTTTCAGAAGCTGCTTGGCAGTCACTGTTCTTGACATATGATAATGATAAGCAGATATTCTATTCTTCTTTGTTGCATATATACAAAGTGTCCTGAGTTCACAACACAGGTGTACCACATGGTGATGTTGAACAAAAGGGGTTGAAATAGACTTGCACCAAGTCTTTGTATTTCTCATCCCACTAAATCTGACATAGATGAAAACATTATACATCCACTTAAGGAGGGAAAAATCCTTCTCTATGCTGAAACAGTACTGTTGTCAGCCCCACATTCTAGTATAAAGTCATACAGTCCTCATATAATACCTTAGAAAAAAGGACTTGAAGAAAGTCTAGGGTTGAAATATTGTTTATTTTAAGCATGATTGGTTGCTAATCTGCTGATGTTACATTCAAACACTGTAAATGATTTAGCTGATGAAAAGGGAGAATGAAAATAAATATTATTTTGTAACTGTTAAGGCCATCTTAATAGATTATTATATTATTGCTGATACACATACTTGTTGACTCTTCAACCTACTGGTTTCCTAACATACCCCCTTCCCTACCCCAAAATGTAAACAAATAACCTAGATTTTTTTCACCACTGACCTATCGGAAGACTACTGTTCTTATATTTGGTAAAAAAGAATATTCTGTCTTTCTTACAAAGCAAGCAGAAAAACGATTATAATCGATAATCGATTGCTCAGAGTTACCGATTAATCGATTCTGATTTTTTAGACCGATTCCTAACACTACCGACACCGGCTCTCAAGCTCTTCCATCCAAAGCACCTGTCTCTCAGCCGGCTGGCCAGTCAACTGGTCCACCGACAAAGGAACTGTCAGCTACCGGTCCGGCTCCCTGTTACTCTCAGGCCAGTGCTAATTACAGAACAACCGGTCCGGAAGATTATTCACAGGCTAGTGTATTTTCTGATCTACCATATGAACCGGAAGACAGTGAGCGTTATTCAGCTTCTGAACCTGATGAAGGGGAACTGTCGGATACTGGTGAAAAACAAGAAGTTACAGAGGATATGAACTACCGTGAGACAGTCCGGTCTGTTAGATCCTTTATGGGATGGAATCATATCCCAGTTTTTGAGGCTGATTTTAGTGAGCCCGACAAAAGTAACAACCCTTGGAAAGGGAAGGTTCCCAGGAGACCGTCTCGTGTGTCTGTAGCTATGCCACCAGACGACTGGTTATGTCAAAAACTTGAGCGTCTCAATACCACGGTGGCTGAGGGTTATCCCTCTAGGAGTCAAGACTCAAGTGGTCTGAAGAAGGACCAATTCATTAAGATGCCGAAATCGCAAGCACGTTGGTACCAGATGCACACCCTCAAACCTGACACTACTCCTCGCCCTGGCAAGTCCGTGTTTAGTTGGAGGAATACCGAGGCAAAAGTAAATTCACAATTTCCACGTATTACCAAGGCCTCTTCCTACCCGCCTTCTGGTCCTGTCTCACGACCTATTTCCCAAGAATATCTACGTCGATGGGAACGGAATGCCAAAGAAGGCAGCTACATTGTCAACCAGGCGGCAGGCTTTAACAGATGTGCTAGTGAACTGCAGGACCGGATGAATCAGAGCTTGTTGTCCCTTCAGTCAAACTTCAATAAAGGAAAGGCCCCCAAAGAAGTCTCAGAGGCTCTTCACGACCTGAAAGACTACCTAGCCTTCCATCAAAATGTCTCCATTGCCATGGGAACTTCATTGCAGCATCTGGCTGACAGCCTTTTCGTCAACATGGCAAATCTTGTGCTTCTTAGACGTGACTCTTATTTAGACCATGTCAAGTCTGGAGTAAAGTCTGACACCTGGAATCGGCTCAGGAATGCCCCATTGTTCAATTACGGTCTCTTCCCTGATGACCTGATATGCATTGCAGAACAGGATATTACTAAGTCTGAAACCACCAGTGCTGCTCCAAGGCCCGGTCCGGGTGCTATGCAGCGCACTGGGTGGCGAAACCAGAATAGGTTCCAACCCTATGATCGCCGGGATTCTAGAAATGCAGCTTCAGCTGAACCTACCCAGCCATGGCGACAGTTTGCTCGGGGCAGGGGCAGATCAAGAGGAAGGGGTCGTAGTAGTAACCCCCGTTTCTCTCGCTCCCGTGGATTTAAACAACAAAAATGACAGTTACCATTACAACCCAACCTCTGTAGTCAAGACATTAAATCGGTTGGGCAGAAAACAGACTCTAAACTTAGTCAAGAAAGTTTGTCACAAACCAGTTCTTTGTTCAAAGTTAAGTCCAGTTCCACCGGAAATGGCCGGTTCCAGTATTCAAGAGACAGTAAAAGACATGTTAACAAAAAGTTCGGGTCCATTACTGGCTTCAGTTCAGACAGGTTCAAGACCCCACACATCTCAGAATCCAGACTTTCCCATGAGGCAAGTAGATCATGTAAATCAGGATGTGTTCTTTCATGTTGCAACTCATGCTCCTTCTGTAGCTACCACCGGGCTTCCGCAAAAGAAAGGTCTAAGTCCCGTACCAGTGTTGAGAAAAATAAAGCATGTGAACAGTGTTTCTTGTGTCGATCCATGTCTTTTTGTCCAAAATGCTCAAGGTGTCCCCACTGTTGTGCACGATGGTCCTGTAGGGGGCCGTCTTCAAAAGTTTTGGCAAGTTTGGCAAAGGTTAGGCGCAAACCCTCGGGCAGTTTCCATTTTAAAGGAGGGTTACAGCCTACAATTCAAATTAAGACCTCCTCTCACCAGGGTTCCAATCATTCAGAGCAGTTATGCCAATCCGGTCAAAAGTCGTTTCCTCAAAGAGGCACTGATCTCTCTCCAAGGAAAGTTGGTAGTGGAACCAGTCCTGGTCCGGTCTTCTCTCGCCTTCTACAACCGGCTGTTTTTAGTACCCAAACCGGAAAACAAGTGGCAGCCTATTTTAGATCTGAGTCGGTTGAACAAGTTCCTCAAAACCGGAACATTCAAGATGGAAACTCCGGAAACCATCCGGACCTCACTACAGAAAGGGGAGTGGGTGACCTCGCTGGATTTCAGCGACGCATACTTTCACATCCCTATTCACCCCCGGTCGAGGAAGTACATGCGATTCTTCCTCAACAAAAGAGCGTACCAGTTCACTGCCCTTCCCTTCGGGTTGGCTACGGCTCCTCTAGAGTTCACCAAGATAGTCAAGGAGGTGAAACTTATGGCTCAGAACAGGGGTATAAGAATCCACCAGTACCTAGACGACTGGTTACTGAGAGCCCCTTCGAGGGAAATTGGTCTCCTTCACACCCAAGTTCTTTTGTCGCTTTGCCACGAACTGGGCTGGCTGGTCAACCTCAAAAAGTCGGAGTTGAATCCTCAACAGGTCTTTACCTTCGTCGGTTACCGGTTCGACCTGTTGACGGGTCGGGTTTTACCAACTCAAGAAAGATGGGCAAGCTTGCGTCAGAAGCTGTTGTTTTTAAAGTCTCGGGACAGTTGCACGGTAAGGCAGTTCATGTCCTTGATAGGACTCTTGACAGCCACCGAGAAACAGGTCAGGTCAGGTCGTCTCCACATGCGTCCCATTCAGTGGCACCTAAAAAGACACTGGCAGGTACCCGAGGTCCTAGAGAAAGTCATTCCGCTACCTCCCTCTCTGCAACCTCACCTAGATTGGTGGTTAGACGAGGAAAATGTGTTAAGGGGCCAACCCTTACATCCATTAAGTCACGCCCTTCAACTGTTTACCGACGCATCAAACGAAGGTTGGGACGCTCACTTAGGGGACTCTACGGCAAGAGGAGTTTGGTCAGAAGTAGAAAGTCAACTTCATATCAACTTTTTGGAACTCAAGGCAGTCTTTCTGGCAGAGTTTCGAGCCTCTCTGTCTGAACCAGATTGTCTTGGTGGCGACCGACAACACAACTGTGGTCGCCTATATCAACAAACAAGGGGGTATGAAATCAGGCTCTCTTTGTGCCCTCCTCTGGAGACTCCTTTCCTGGTGCCACCCCAGAGGAATAGTTCTGAGAGCCAGGCACATTCCGGGTCGGTTGAATGTCATAGCAGACAAGCTGTCCCGGCACAATCAGGTGATCCAGACCGAGTGGTGCCTGTCCCAACAGGTGTTCAATCGCTTGTGTTCCAACTGGGGCCAGCCGCAGATAGATCTTTTTGCCACCAGATTCAATCACAAGCTTCCCAAGTTTGTCTCTCCTGTTCCGGACTCGACAGCTTGGGCGGTGGATGCTCTCAGCCTTCCATGGGGCAACCTGAATGTGTACGCCTTTCCCCCAGTCTCCCTGCTCAGTCAGGTCGCATCCAAACTGGTGAATCAAGAATTTCACAGAATGATCTTAATCGCTCCGGGTTGGCCCAACATGTCTTGGTTTTGGGACCTGATCAGTCTATCAAGTCAAATTCCCTTCAGTCTTCCCTTAGAGAGGAACCTGTTGACTCAACCGTTCAACGGCCTTCTCCACAGGAACTTGAATCATCTGAATCTGCATGCTTGGCTCCTAGAGCCTTGTCCATCAGGCGACAAGGGTTCTCTGAGGAGGTGGCAGCAAGAATTGAGGCTCCTCAGAGAAGTTCAACCAGAGCGGTCTATAAGTCAAAGTGGGCCATTTTTGTTAAGTGGTGCGAATCCAGCCAGGTGGACTTCAGGGCGCCCTCTCTAAAACAAGTGGCCGATTTCTTGTTGTATCTCTTTAAGGAGAGACAGTTACAACCCAGTACTATAGAAGGCTACAGAACAGCTATTGCCGATATGTTGGGTAACGACCCGGTTCATTTTGGCAAGGATGAAAGTCTGACTCGCTTGTTGGACAGTTTCCATAGAGACAAGCCGAAAGGCAGGCGGGGAGTCCCTGCGTGGAATCTTTCATTAGTTCTCCATCAGTTGACCAAAGCTCCTTTCGAACCCATGCGGAAGGCCTCGCTTAAACATTTGACCTTTAAGACGGTTTTCCTTTTGGCTTTGGGTTCCGGCAAAAGGCGGAGCGAAATCCATGCATGGTTATACCGCAACATCAGGCATCAGGAGAATTGGAGTCAGGTCTCATTATATCCCTCTCCCAGTTTTCTATCTAAGAATCAACTAGCGCGGGACGGCCCAGCTGCTGTGGCACCGGTTGTCATTCCCGCGTTGGCTCCATCATTGGACAGGTCCCTCAAGGAAGACAAGTCACTTTGCCCGGTCAGGGCCTTGCGTTACTATTTAGACAGGACCAAGGACTTACGCTCGGGCAAAGATCTGGTGTTTGTGTCTTTCCGGAAGAGTTTTCAGAAGGACATTGTTCCGGCCACTGTTTCTTCCTGGATCAAGCAAACTGTGTTGTTGTGCTATCAGCTTTCAGATCAGGAGGCTCAAACTATACATCAAGTTCGGGCTCATGATGTGCGGGCCTTTGCCGCATCCAAAGCCTTTCAGGACGGGGTTTCCTTGGATCAGATCCTATCAGCTTGCCATTGGAAGGCCCACAACACTTTTACACAATTCTACCTGAAGGACCTAGCCTGGGCAGATTCAGAGTTGTACCACCTAGGTCCTGTGGTAGCTGCTCAGCAGATCCACGAACATCAGTAATAGTCTTATTACTGACTGTATATAGTGTACACATGTTTTTTGGGTTTAGTGTATATATATATATAAAAAAAAAAAAAAAAAAAAAACCTCCACTATCCTTTGCTACTGGATTGCCATGATCCAAGTGGATCCAGGAGCTTCTCAAGGATGGTGTTTCTTTGCTCCTGTTCTTCTTCCTCATTCATGAATTTGTTAGTTCATGCCCTCATTAGTCTTCCTGCACCTTCGGCTCGAATTGGTGCACAGGCTGTTTCCGCTTAGGAAAAATCGGGTGGGGGGGGGGGGGGGGGCAAGGGTGTTTTGGTCCTTAGAGGTTGGTTTATTTAACCAGTACCGGACACACCCGTTATACTATTTTCTATATGGGTTCCCCTTGTTTGGCTACCCCCCCCATCCAATGGGTAGTCATTCTGCATCTGTCCACTAGGTAAGTTGTATTAACGCAATAAAATAGAAAATTTAATAGTAAATTAAATTTTTATAAGTTAATACCTTACCTAGTGGACAGGGGGAGTCCCACCCTACCTTCCCCGCTATCATAACCAACAAGGGGTCATAAGGTAGACAACAAAAAGAGGAAGAGCGCATGCGCACGCATGCGCAGTATACTGGCAGGTAGACTGTACAGCCACCTGGCGAGTGAACAGGACACTACCGGTCCCGGCCAGAGCCCAGCTCAGGACGTTTTTTTCTAACGTTTGGCGTGACCGGCAGAGCGCCGGACAAATGCATCTGTCCACTAGGTAAGGTATTAACTTATAAAAATTTAATTTACTATTAAATTTTCTAATTTCGGGTTAAGACCTTAAAAGGTATCAAATTAAAGTATTTTATATGTATTTTATTCTTAAAATATCAAAATGTTACATTATTAGCCAATTTACCCAAAAATCTGGTGAATTTTTTTGTTTTTCAGCATCTCGCGGTCCGCCATTTTGTTTGTTTACATCCGGAACACACATACACGTGACGTTTTTGGTATTTCTTATACATGCTAAACCTCAAAAACAGTTAATCGGTTAGTCAACGGTTAATGGAAGCGACTACCTGGCTAGCATATTTTGCTAATCGTTTAAGCTCTAGCTGCAGATAGGGCTAATACGTTGTCTTGAAATACTTTTTTTTTTCTTCAATCACAGGCACAATGATCAGAAAACTTTCCTTGCCTGGATCAATGAAGAGGATCATTGCAGAATTATGGCCATGCAGAAAGGTGGTGACATCAAAGGAGTATTTGCAAGATTTGCTCGTGGTTTGAAGGTAAATGAAGCAATATGTTAGTTGTTGGGCTTTGTCCAAAACTCCATAATTATCATCTCCAGATAAGCAGTCATGGACTGTGTTAAAGCACAGACACTCATGAAACAGGATTTAAAATAGGAATTAGACATAATAAACCGCATGTAAGGTCAAAATGTTATAATAATTTTACCAAATGTATGGCCATTTTATTATTTTCACAAAATTTCAGATATAGGAAAGGTAAAATGTTGACACTTGCAACAATTGGTTTTATCAATTTTTACCCCACAGCCCTTAAGGGCTGTTGGGGTATTGTTTTCACCCATGGTGTCCGGATGGGCGGGCGGGCGGGCGTCGGGAAATAGTTTGTCCGGGCTGTATCTCAGAAACCGTAAGGTGTAGGAAGTTGATACTTGGTAGGGACATTGGTTAGGGGGTGTAGGTGTGCAACGTCATGGTCTGACCTTGATTTGACCTTTGACCTTGCCGTAGTGACCTTGAGTTTGAAAATCTTGTCCGGGCTATATCTCAGAAACCGTAAGGTGTAGGAAGTTGATACTTGGTAGGGACATTGGTTAGGGGGTGTAGTTGTGCAACGTCATGGTCTGACCTTGATTTGACCTTTGACCTTGCTGTAGTGACCTTGACCTATAAAATCTTGTCCGGGCTATATCTCGGAAACCGTAAGGTGTAGAAAGTTGATACTTAGTAGGTAGGGATATTGGTTAGGGGGTGTAGGTGTGCAACGTCATGGTCTGACCTTGATTTGACCTTTGACCTTGCCGTAGTGACCTTGACCTATAAAATCTTGTCCAGGCTATATATCGGAAACTGTAATGTGTAGGAAGTTGATATTTGGTAGGGACATTGGTTAGGGGGTGTAGGTGTGCAACGTCATGGTGTGACCTTGATTTGACCTTGCCGTAGTGACCTTGACCTATAAAATCTTGTCCGGACTATATCTCGGAAACCGTAAGGTGTAGGAAGTTGATACTTGGTAGGGATATTGGTTAGGGGGTGTAGGTCTGCAACGTCATGGTCTGACCTTGATTTGACCTTTGACCTTGCCGTAGTGGCCTTGACCTATAAAATCTTGTCCGGGCTATATCTCGGAAACCGTAAGGTGTAGAAAGTTGATACTTGATAGGGATATTGGTTAGGGGGTGTAGGTGTGCAATGTCATGGTCTGACCTTGATTTGACCTTTGACCTTGCCGTAGTGACCTTGACCTATAAAATGTTGTCCGGACTATATCTCGGAAGCCGTAAGGTGTAGGAAGTTGATACTTGGTAGGGACATTGGTTAGGGGATGTAGTTGTGCAACGTCATGATCTGACCTTGATTTGACCTTTGACCTTGGCGTAGTGACCTTGACCTATAAAATCTTGATTTTACCTTGTCATAGTGACCACGAGTTTTAAAATCTTGTCTCGATTATTTCTCTGATTCCACAAGGTGTAAAAGGTGACACTTGGTGGGGACATTGGTTAGGGGGTGTAGGTGTGCATCATGGTCTGACCTTTAACTTTGGCTCTGCCAAAGTGTGTTCACCTGCCATATTTGAGACATCTTTCATATATTTGAGATATATGGATTGCTGCAATTGATTATTATATGCACTTTTACATAATTGTGCTTTTTTCCATTGACAGCTATTCTCCAATTATTAAATGTTATAGCTTCATAATTTTTAGTGTACTGATTAATGCTGTCATCTTGGTATTGAATTGTCTTGTTTTAATACTTTATCTTTACATACATTTTCTTTCTCTTAGATGTTATTTTCTCTACTTGAACATAATTTGGAGTTTTATATAACTGACACTGCTCTGAATGGATCCATATATTTGTACTGTTTCACTACATCTACCATGGTGTTGAAAACTATTTCCCCAGACTATGGGGTATGGGCTTCGATGATGCTATTTTTTTTTTGTTTCAATCAAAATCAAAGGAAAACAACTTCAATGCCACTTTACCATGCAGAAAACTGAAAAAGTTAAGCAAATATAGTCAGTAGAAACATTATTGTACTTTAATTCAGGCAGGCTTTCTACTGAATATTTTGAACAGGGGTGACACTTCAACTAAAAATCTTGCCAATATGAACTTGACACAAATCTCGGTACTAGCATTTTAGTTTTTATTAAAAAGCTGGAGGTACCGGTAAAACAACTAACTTAAAGGCGGTTGATGCAAACAATTTTGTCAAAAACAAAATGCAAAATAACTGAAAATTATAAAATTTTTATTATGAAAAACATAACCATCCCCCCCCCCCCCCCCCCCCCCCCAAAAAAAAAAAAAAAAAAGAAAAATCTGGCTGACTATTGGGTTTCATTCATGCTATTTATGGTTTTAAGAATATTCTAAATGTATCTGGAGTGTCAACTGTGCAAGTTTTTGCTGCATTGAAAACTTACCCTGAATCTGGCAAAATTGTTAATTTTTATCCCAAATTTTGACAGATTTAAGACTTTTGTAGTAATTTGAAGACAAAGAACTGCCATGTTTTGTTTTCATGATCTCTTCAGGCTCTTACAGATTGGGAATGTACTAAAAAGCATTGGAAAAGTTTGCATTGGTGGGATACCAAAATGAAAAATACGGTACCGTTGCACCCCTACTAGTTAAGTGATGTACTGTTTACTTTGACAAACAGGCTACAAAGAAATTATTTAACATACCTCAATGCATTTGAAACAGTGTTTAATTGTTGATTGATTATGCAAACCTAAATTAGAGTTTGATAACCATGATGATGAAATTGTATTTCAGTCCATACACTACCTTTGCGATAACTGTTTAAAGTACTAGGATGTAATTTGATTAAAACAGGAAGTGGAGAAGAAGATGCAGGCCAATGGCCATGGTTTTCAGTGGAGTGAAAGGCTGGGTTATCTTAGTGCCTGTCCTAGCAACATTGGCACTGGACTCAGGAGTAGTGTACACGTTCAGCTGAAGCATCTCGGCAAGGTACTTTGAACAGTTTCACTATTGATTGTTCTTGTGGGATCATACTTTTATCTACAAAATGCAGATCACAATGCACTATAGATGTCAGATATTTTGTTCAGGTGTGATAGTGGGAGATTTTTTAAATGAGAGACAATTAACTTTTAATCTTTCCTTGTTGAAATTGAAACAATGTAGAGAGTAAGTCCTCTTTCCATTTCAGCAATACATTTTCAATAGTGTTTGTTAACAAAGTGACCTGATATGGTCTATTTTTGAAAGAAATTATATGTAGCATTGAGGTCTAAAACAATAAATAGTATGAATTTTGTGATAAAAGGCAAAATATGGCTCACAATTTGAATTGTAATTTGTGAAAGCTCTGTGGGAAGCTTCAGAACAGTTTTCAACCCCAGCCCATAAAGGCTGGAGTTATAGTCATTCCCTGTGCCGTTCAGGTGGCATGTATAAAATGTATTGTTGTTCCACAACCTAAATCCATGCATTCATTTTCACCAAATTTTCAGGGTCTAGAGCTCATTGGGTTTTGGAAAGTAACTGGCAACCTAAGAATATTTATCTTATAGTTCATCCTCATTTGTATTGTATGGTCTAGCACCCCAAGTTCAAGGAGATCTGCACTGCCATGCAGCTGGACAAGAGAGGGACTGGTGGAGAGAACTCGGCAACTGTGGATGACACCTACGACATTTCTAATGCTGCAAGACTCAGGAAGACTGAGGTAAGTCACAGAACTGTCAACAAAACAATTAAGCACATCCATTATCTGACTATGGGCAGAAGCTCTTTTTTCTGATATAACGATTATACTTGGGCTGTATTTGAGTGTGTTGTGAAATGGGCTCATCTTTCAGATGCAAAGTGAACTCATACTCTTTAGCTTACCCTCCATTGCACTCCCATCTCCCTGGCATCTCTACTGTTGAGGTGTGTCTCTGATTTATTAATTGTCCCTTCCTTGCAGCTCCAGGGCCTTGGAGTCTGTCATATGATGGAAGCTAAGTACTGAAAAAGTACTCTTTTTATTGCGTTAATACATCCTATCCAATGGACAATTGCTTATCCGGTCGGCGCGGACCGGCCCGCCAAACGTCAGAAAAAGACCTCCTGTGTCTCCACCGGCTAGGCCGGCCCAGTACTGTGCACTCGCCAGATGGCGTGTCGTACTTCCTTCCTGTCTAGACAGAGTGACGTCATAGCATCTTTTTCGTTTGGCGCGTGGCTGTGCACAAGGAAATTTTTATTCTGCCAGATAATTTGATTTGTATAGCGGACATTTTATTTTAGTGATATTCTTTCTACATAATTATTTTGTATCAACATCATGGCTTCTCCTGGCCAGCGTAGAGGGAAATGTGGGCACGCCATGGCCCTTTTTGACACACATACACATTGTGCACGATGCAGAGAGAAGGGTAAGGGACAAGATTTTTGTGTTGAAAACCCCACTTCTGCAGATAAGTGTCCTATTTGCATCACTTTCACATCTGATCAACGCCTTCAACTTGCAACTCCTGCTTATAAAATCAAGAAGGAAAAACGCGAAGCTAAAGCAGCTGATTCTACTCCGTCTAAAGATGAAGAGCTTGTGGATCCGGCCAGTGTGGCCGTTATTGGGGCTGTAGATAATCAAGGAACTGTTAAGACTTCTGTTTCCGCCCCTCCACCAGATAAAAAGCCTAAAAAAGAAAGCAAGAAGGACACTAAGAAGGTGAAATCTCCCTCTAGTACGGCTTCTACCAGTCAACCGACCACTGATGATCGTTTTAATGATCTAGACAACAAATGGTCTGAACGCTTTAGTCGTTTAGAAGCCCTCATTTTGGCCAAGAGTTTTGAACCCTCTTTTACTTCAGAGGCTCCGTCCCACTCACCTCCACAGACACAGAATATCACTGAACCTTTCATCAGACCTTCAACCTCGCTTCCTGGATCTGGCTTCTCTGCTGAAAAGCATCAGCCGACCAGTAAAGCAATCACCAGCTCACAGACATCTTCAAATCAGTTTACTGGTACGGGCTTCTCTGCTACCAAGCATCAGCCGGCCAGTCAAACTAAGAGCAGAAGACCGGCTTCCACTGTTAAGTTTACTGGACAGGGCTCCTCTGCGACCTCGCATCAGCCTGCCAGTCAAACTAAATCCCACCGACCTAGCACTGTGGATTATGGTACCGACCCTCAAGTCACTCACCGACCTCTTGCTACCGACCGGTCACTGTCCTCTGATCCGGCTGACACAGGTTCACCGGCTCTACATCAGACCAGACGGGATAGTGTATCTAGCCTGTCCTCAGAGGCTGCTAGCTTGTCAGACCAACCCCCTCTTGACTTGTACGCCGAAGAAGAAGGGGAACTCTTTGAGGACCCGGATCAGTCTGTCACCGACCAAGATCAGCCAGTGTCGGAGGAACAAAACTACAGAGACACCATGCAGGGCATACGTTCCTTTATGGCTTGGTCCAACATCCCTGAAATGGACAACCCTACCAGTACCTCTGATGATAACCCTTTCGCAGGGCCAAAGACTGCTCCTCCAGGCAAAGTTTCAGTTAAAATGCCAACGGAAGATTGGTTGTGCCGCAAACTGGCCAAGTTAAACCTCACACTAGTGGAGGGCTACCCTACCCGTGGATCTGAGCCCGGTGGCTTAGCCAAAGATGTCTTCCTCAGGCCGGCTAAGTCGCAATCTAGATGGTACGGGCTACACACAGAACCTACAACCAACCCGTCTCAAGTTTCACACTGGTCTACCGACGCTTCAAAGCTAAACAGCAGCTATGGCCGGATAGCGAAGTACACAGGACTTTCTTCTACCCCACCAGCTTCTCGTAGAATCTCACAGGAGACCTTACGTAGGTGGGAGAGGTCAGCTAGGGAGGCATCCGTCATATGCAACCAGACTGCAAGTTTTAATAGGTGCCTGTTTAAAGTACAACAGCAGATGAAAGATCAGTTAAAGGTTGTTAGATCAGAAAATAAAGGCAAGGGTTCCGCTAACTTCACTGCAGCAGCTGATGAACTGAATTATCTCATAGACTTTAATTCCAGCATATCTCAGGCTGCAGCAAAAGCCATGGAGCACTTATCAGACTTCGTCTTCGTGTCCATGGGAAACCTTACCCTTGTACGCAGGGATGCGTACCTCAGCCATCTCAGGACCGGAATCAAACCGGACACTTTGACAGCCTTGAGATCCGCACCTCTACACATTGCCACCCTCTTTCCTGAAGCTGTGGTCAAGCGGGCTGAAGAAGACATAGCCCAGTTTGAGTCTAAGGGCCACTCAACCTCTTCTCACAATAAGGGTCGGTACCATCCGTATGAAAGGCATGACAAGAAAGCAAGCTATAAAGATTCCAGGTCGGATAAACCAGCATGGAAGACCATTGGCAAGAGAAACTCCAAGAGAGGCAGAGGCCGGGCTTCCACCTACTCATCCCGACCGGCCAAGGGCCAGCAGTCATATAAATGACAATTACTCTGTAACACAAGCCAATGTAAGACTGCTGGCCCGGAGCCCACAGACACTAGAAACTTTAAATGTAAAACAGCCTGTTGTTTCTCATGTTCCTTCTGCATCCGGGCACTCGCAAAAGAAAGAGTTAAGTCCCGGACAGGCAGAGTGTTACCCAAAGAATTGGTTATTAAAATCTGTGAAAAGTGTTTCTTGTGTCACTCAATTGTCTTGTGTCCAACTTGTAGAAAGTGTCAAAAATGCTGCCTTAAATCTTCCTGTAGGGGCAAGACTTCAAAACTTCTGGACAATGTGGTCACAAATGGGTGCCGGTCCCAAGGTAGTTCAAATCCTGAAACAGGGCTACACCCTTCCCTTCCAAAACTGGCCAAAACTGTCAAGGTTTCCCACAGTCGTAAGCAGCTATGCCAATCTTCACAGGAACAGCTACCTGTTAGAAGCATTGCAGCAGCTTATCGACAAAAATGCTGTAGAACGGGTCCACAATCAAACATCTCTAGGGTTTTTCAACCGGCTCTTTTTGGTTCCCAAACCGAACAACAAATGGAGGCCCATTTTAGACCTAAGCAAATTGAATCTCTTTCTCAAGACGGAGAAATTCAGAATGGAAACACCGGAAACCATCCGGACATCCCTCCAGGGGGGGAGTGTCTGTAGACTTCAAGGATGCCTACTTCCACATTCCCATACAGGAACAGTCCAGGAAATACCTCAGGTTCCATGTCCAAGGTCAGACATACCAATTCAAGGCTCTTCCCTTTGGCCTGTCCACAGCTCCCATGGAGTTCACAGTGGTAGCCAAGGAGGTGAAGTTGATGGCCGGTCACAAGGGTATAAGGATCCACCAGTACCTAGACGACTGGTTGGTAAGGGCCAAATCCCACTCAATTTGCTTGCAAAACACACAAACTCTAGTCAGAATATGTCAAGAACTAGGTTGGTTAGTGAACTTGGAAAAGTCAGAACTGGAGCCAAAACAAGTCTTCAACTTTGTAGGTTACCAGTTCGACCTCAGATCCGGCCGGGTCAGACCAACCCCGGACCGGTGGCAAAGCCTTCAGGACAAAATAAAATCACTACTGAGTCTACCGGCCTGTCCGGTCCGGCAGTTCATGTCCTTAATAGGTCTACTAACGGCCACAGAGAAACAGGTTCATCTAGGCCGGCTACACATGAGACCCATACAGTGGCATCTCAAAAACAATTGGAGAGTACCGGAATCCTTGGAGAAGATCATCCCTCTGCCCAGATCCCTGCACCCGCACTTACAGTGGTGGCTCAACGAAAGCAATGTGCTTCAAGGTCAACCATTACACCCCATAAAGCATGCTCTGCAAATGTTTACAGGCGCATCAAAAGAAGGTTGGGGCGCTCATTTAAACGAGCTCACTGCAAGGGATTCCTGGTCGGTTCCGGAAAGCAAACTACACATAAATTACTTGGAACTAAAAGCAGTCTTTTTGGCTTTAAAAGAGTTCCAAGATCTCTGCACCGACAAAATAGTCCTAGTGGCCACAGACAATACAACAGTAGTGGCCTACATAAACAAAGAAGGAGGCATGAGGTCGGGTCCACTGTGTGCCCTTCTATGGAGAATCTTGACTTGGTGTTCCCAAAGACAAGTGACTCTAAAAGCCCGACATATCCCAGGCCACCTAAATGTGATAGCAGACAAGCTATCCAGGCTGGGTCAGACCATCCAAACAGAGTGGTCCCTCCTTCCGGAAGTTTTTCAAGAATTATGCAATCAATGGCACCGGCCTCAGATAGACCTATTTGCCACGAGATTCAACCACAAACTACCTCAGTTTGTCTCTCCAGTACCGGACTCCCTGGCAGTAGCAGTGGATGCACTGACCCTGCCATGGGACGATCTGGATGCATACGCCTTCCCACCGACGGCCATATTGGGCAAAGTGGTGGAGAAGCTACTGGACTCCCCGTGCAAGAGACTCATTCTGATTGCCCTGGGTTGGCCCAACATGCCTTGGTTTTGGGACTTAGTGACCATGTCCAGTCAGGTCCCTCTCAGCCTGCCCAACCTGCCCAGACTGCTAACACAGCCCTTCAATCAGATCCCTCACAGAAATCTGACAAACCTAAATCTCCATGCCTGGCTCCTAGAGCCTCAAAAATCAAAGAACAGGGCTTCTCTGAGGCAGTGGCAGCAAGAATTGAGGCTCCTCAAAGAGGATCAACTAGATCAGTCTATGAGGCAAAGTGGACCATTTTTACAAAGTGGTGCGACGCTAATCAGGTGGACTTCAGGTCACCACCTGTAAATTCAGTGGCTGACTTCCTAATGCACCTCTTTGAGGACAAGAAGTTACAGCCCAGCACCATTGATGGATACAGGTCTGCCATTGCTGATAAACTGGGAAGCACAACAGTCAATATCAGCAAAGATGAAAATCTCACTCGTCTCTTGGAAAGTTTCCATCGAGATAGACCCAAAGGGCGGAGAGGGATTCCTTCCTGGAACCTTTCCTTGGTACTACACCAACTGACAAAGGCCCCTTTTGAGCCTCTCAGGAAAGCATCTTTGAAGCACCTTACCTTCAAAACTGTCTTCCTTTTAGCCCTAGGCTCCGGCAAAAGAAGGAGTGAGATCCATGCATGGCAGCACAAGAACATCAGACACCAGTCCGACTGGACTAAGTTGTCTTTGTTTCCATCCCCCAGCTTTCTTTCCAAGAACCAGCTGGCCAAAGAGGGTCCGGAGAGTGTAGCCCCAGTGGTCATACCAGCACTGGCTCCTACTCTGGATAAATCCCTCAAGTCTGACAGATCCCTTTGTCCGGTCAGAGCCTTGCGCTACTATTTGGACAGGACTTCAGACCTCAGGCAGCACAAAGAGTTAGTTTTTGTCTCCTTCAAGAAAGGTTTCGACAAAGACATCTCCCCTGCCACTATCTCCTCATGGATCAAACAAACTGTGATCCTATGCTATGAGCTCTCTGATCAGCAGGCCCACACCCTACATCAAGTCAAAGCTCATGATGTGAGGGCCTTTGCTGCCTCTAAGGCCTTCCAGTCCGGAGTCTCCTTAGAGCAGATCTTATCAGCCTGCCACTGGAAATCTCATAACACCTTCACCCAATTTTATCTGAAGGATGTGGCTTGGGCAGACTCAGAGCTCTATCACCTTGGTCCTGTGGTGGCTGCCCAGCAGATCCACCAACAGGCGAGGAATTAGAGGAGACCTGTATATATGTAAATAGTACTACATCTCTGTATATATTGCACTTATATTCAAGCAAAAAAAAGAAAAAAAAAAAAATTCTGGACGTACTTCCACTGGGAGGATTACCTCTATGGGACTGAACTCATCCCTCTCTTCCCCTACCTCAGAGCAGGTCTGCTTAAAAAAGGGGGGGGGGGGGGGGGGGGGGGGAGGGGGGCAAGGTCGACTGACGGTTCAACCTCTTGTAACTGGGTGATGATATTCGACCATAGCCTAAAGGGTTACCGACCACAAGGTCTTCCCAGGCTTAAAAGAAATTGTTCATTATTCAACATGAGTTAACCTAGTCCCTAGTAGCTTACCCGCCTACCAAGCGGTAGTTATTCAGCAATTGTCCATTGGATAGGATGTATTAACGCAATAAAATTGCAAATTTAAGAAGTAAATTAAATTTTTATAAGTTAATACCCTATCCAATGGACACACAAGACCCTCCCTCCGACCCCGCTATCAGCTTACTAGGGGTCTAATAGGTTTAGACAACAAAAAAGATGCTATGACGTCACTCTGTCTAGACAGGAAGGAAGTACGACACGCCATCTGGCGAGTGCACAGTACTGGGCCGGCCTAGCCGGTGGAGACACAGGACGTCTTTTTCTGACGTTTGGCGGGCCGGTCCGCGCCGAACGGATAAGCAATTGTCCATTGGATAGGGTATTAACTTATAAAAATTTAATTTACTTCTTAAATTTGCAAATTACAATGGGTAGAGGAGTACACATCTGTATTGAATATAATTGATAATTTTCAAAGCATCTTAGCATATATTGATTCAACAGAAGCCTACCTATGATAGTACTTGCTGCAATAAAGAGTAATTCTTTCTTATTAAAGACTCATTGTGAAGACAGTACAGCTGCCTAAAAATATTCTGTTCGTATTTCAGTTTTGGTCACATATCTTTAAACCTTTTTGTTTGCACTTGTTTGGTTCAGGGTAAGCACAGTTATGCCTTATTTACCAGATTTCGAAGGTACTTAATTTACCAAGTTTTGCCTGTTTAAGTTCTATTGGGACAAACCATTAGTATTTCTGATATGGTCCTTATGTTGATTTGAAGATTTGAACCCAGGTCTGTGCTCCCAGGTTGAAGACTCAGATTGTCTGTTTATTTTCCAGAGAGAATTTGTGCAGCATCTCATTGATGGTGTGAAGAAGCTCATTGAAATGGACAAAACTTTGGAGAAAGGTGGCAAGGTCGAAGTCCCCAAAGCCTAAGCAGTCCAAACCGAAACATACACAAACATTTTACAGTTATTTTCTTTTAAGAATATTTTTTGTAGTATATACATACATATATACATGAGATTAAATTTTGAATCTTTTTTCACAAGAATTAACCTGTGTAAAAATATGAACAGCACTTTTTCAAAAGCAGTATTACAGAAATACATTTTTTAATAAGAATTCTTATTACCAGGAATAACATTTGTAGGATCATATCGCTTATTAAAATATACAACAATGAATAAAACTTGTCTCAGTTTTCACTCCACAGCCTTTAAGGGCTGTGTGGGTATTGCTTTCACCTATGGTGTCTGAATGGGCAGGTGGGCTGTTTGGAAAAAGCTTGTTCAGGCTGTATCTCATAAACTGTTAGGTGTAAGTTGTTGATATTTGGTGGGGACATTGGTTGGGTGTGTAGCTATGCAATATCATGATGTGACCTTGATTTGACATTTGACCTTGCCTTAGTGACCTTGAGTGTGAAAATCATGTCTGGGCTATATCTCAGAAACCAGAAGATATAGGAAGTTGATAGTTGGTAGGGACACTGGTTAAGGGGTGTAGATGTGCAATGTTATTGTGTAACCTTGATTTAGCCTTTTACCTTGCCAAAGTCACCCTCATCTTTAAAATGTTGTTCGGGCTATATCTTTGAAACCGTAAGGTGAAAAACATTGATACCTGGTAGGGACATTGGTTAGGGGATATAGGTGTGCAATGCCATGGTGTGACCTTGATTTAATCTTGCCAAAGCTACCTTGACTTTTAAAATCTTATCAGGGCTATATCTCAGAAACCGTAAGGTGTAGGAAGTTGTTGCATGGCAGGGACATCAAGATGTGGCCTTGATTTGACCTTGCCATAATGACCTTTACCTTTAAAAATCATCTGCTTTGCAGGATTGTAAACAACTAAAATACACTTTACTTAAATTTAATGGTTTGGATATTACTTCAAATTTATTGACAAAATATAATACAAGCACACATTTTTAAGCATTTCTGTGCCAATTTTTAAGGTTGCGGCTTTTCTGGAACTGATTCTTGATGTCTAAATGGATTTCATTTACATTTATTTGTCTAATAAACTAGAATTTGCTGTTTTTATCACTATCAGGTCTTCATAGTGTACTTTTGCTCACCTGGATTGTCCAGTTTAAAAAGTCCCATGGGAAATGCCCCAGGTTTGCTTGGTTACTTTATTATTTTGGACATTTGCAATAATTCAAAACTACATTTTAAATAAATATTATATTTTAATAGCTACAAATACTTAACATGTACAATAAAAATTTTAAATTTACAGACTCAAAAACATTTATGATTTTAGATCTAGAAAAAAAAAGAGTAAAAAACTATACATTTGTTGCTTCTTTAACAATTAGAACATTATAAAAAACATAAAAACAAGTAAATTTGTCAAAGAAAACGATCTACTGACCTACCATCTGATCTGTAAGATATCTAGTAACATGACCTCACTGCCAAATAAGCAAAGATTAAAGACTTGGCAGTGAACTGGCAATCCGAGAATCTGAATGATGTACAGTGTGTCTAGTGTGTCCTCATTCAATTTATAGTATTTTGAATTGATTTCCACTGCACATTATAAAACTTGACAGCGGCGCAATTGAAGACATACAATAAAGAATTTATGCTTTATAGTAGGAAATCAGAATGAAACTTCTTGGTGATTCATATAAGGCTAAAGCAATAGGCTACATTTGGTCTTGAGTAGCTGCTTAATGTATTAGCCATCAACTAACTGGTGAACTGTTTTCTGTACAGTGGCTTGGAGGAAATACCACAGACATCAGATGTGTGCGCACAGAAACATTAAAAATGATATAATAATTGCAGATCTCCAGGTGTTTGAAGAGTAGGAAAATTTATTCAATTTTTTCCTTTGCTTTCTGTTGGCAGACCGATTTGGGTCACACTAAACCAATTTTTTTTCTTTTTCTTTATCCTGGAATTGGATCAGTTTTGCAATGATGGGATAATAATACAGACAATATGCCATCATTTACCCATTTAGTCAATGATCCTACTTAAATCAAATGTATAGAACTTTCTCCACATTCTAATTACACTTTCTTATTTTCCAAAATATCATTAATATAGTACTTCTAATGTATAAAATTATTCACACGTAAACTGTAAAATAATAAAATTCTGATATGAGAATTTTTTTTATTGTTTAGTTATTTCCTCTATTTTTGTATTTTAATTTCCTCCTGTCACTTGCAAGTAATAGGTACATTGTTTGGCTGTGTGGACATCAATGTTGAATGTAAAAATGTTGACATCTTTTAGGATGGAACGTGGGTGGAGAAATATTGACTATTAAAAAGTGCAATTCCTGGATACCAAAAAAGGTTTGTTCTAGCATATCCCCAACTGTCTAGACCCACTAACAGGAAGTGAAACTTGATCAAAACAAAACTACACATGTATGAGATAAAAGCTGACAGTGTCTTCCAAATTTTTTCGGTTCACTTCAAATACTTTGAGTGTAACTTTAAAGTTATACATAAAATGCTGATACTGACATACACCTGGGCACATCGATATCAGTAACCCTCTCCCAAAACAATAAGTATTGACGATACTTCTAAAACAATGAACCCGCTACTAATGATTAATGTAATCAAAGTTACACAACTGATTAGAATATTACAACTACAGAATTGATCAGGAGTATATTATTTATAACAAAAAAAAAAAAAAAAATACTTCGCTTTATATACTACAGTAACTTGTTTAGTTTTAGAAGTGATTTGGAAACATCCAAAACCCATACATGTTCCAGTGAGCTGGTATCAATAAAACTCAGTCTGTAAATAGTATTGAGCTAGGTACTTGTCCACCATTAAAATCTTGTCTATATCCATAACACAATTTCAGTCCGGTTTCTGTTACTAGTATTTCTTTTGCTCACAGTTGTCCATATTTCCACTAAAATTATTTGACATTTTAATTATCAAAAATTGATTTGCATCGGCAGCTATATTTGCGTTACTTGTACTTCCAGTTGGTCCCTTCTAAGACATGGGTACTTGGATTCTTGGACGATTATTGCAAAATTAATACCTGCCCTGTTTACCCCCCCCCCCACCCCCCTCAAAATAATACCTCAAATATTTAGCAGTTTAAAGACTTTGATATTTGAGTCTGAAAGTACTAGTGTTAGAATTTTTAGGTTTGATATCTGTAATCTCTACAAGCTAGTGAACTTTGATCTAGTTCGATCATCAAACCAATGCTTTCAAAAACAGTAGAAACAAAGATATCTTTCATAAACTCTTACCACTTTGTTGAGAATATGTTAAAAACATAAAATCCATAGCTATTTTAGAAACATTTCACCATATTCTCAAGAAATGCAAGTTTTATATAGAAGGGCAAAAATTGAATCCTTTGTGATGTTGGTGATTTCTAAACATTTTGTGGAGTCCGAATATCTGACGGTTGAGTCTAACGTCGTTTTTGGGGCAGTCAACGAGCAAAGCATCAAACTTCTAAAACATCATCCCAGTATATCTACTGGAAATTACCTGTAACAAAGCAAGTCAAATACTTGCAAGTCTCTATTATCTAACGATGTTGGGGAAGAAAGCTTGTGTTTTGAATAATAGAATGTACATAAAATAGAAGAGGTATTTCAGTACAGAGCAATAGAGAAATACCAATTTTGGTAAGTGGAATGCACTTCATGGGTTCAAATAGTTGGGAAAAAGAAGGTTATATAATAGGGACTCTACCATACGACTTTCAACTGAAAGCATTGTAAAAATGAGCTTTTTAAAAAAAAGTACATTAACTTTGGTCCTGGGTATAGAATGATATCGATGTGCAATTAATTATCCCTGACAAAAGAATATACTTCTGCAATACTTATGGTTGTCCCAACTAGGCATAAAATGACCACAAGAAGTGGATTTCTTCGCCTTATTATCAGAAGATTCATTGTTATTTGACATATTGAAGAAAAAACTCAATAAAAAAGCAAAAAAGTCCCTGAAACTTCACCACTTCCAAAAACGCGTCCTACTGTTGATGGCCAACAAAAATAATGATGTAAACAATGTGGTCAGGTGACCTATTTGGCGGGAGAGCAGAGTACTGTAACCCAATGGCTTGGTTAAGGTTGTTACATAACCTTAAAAATCGCATCTCTGCATTGGCCATTGGGTTGGATGGCTCAAACAAATAGCTACTGTTAGGAAATGGTAAGGGTATTTCGCTATAAAATTTTGATGTTACAATGCCTCCTGCAAAAAATACTGCGAAAATTTCCAGTCATAACAAACTGACAAGCTTTCTTTTGGATAGTAATATTCTGTCTGTAAAATCTTTTGGGTTGAATATTTCTGCAAGACTACTAATTGTTAAAAGTGTTTAGTCTAAGAATGCTTAGTGTAAGAATTCTGAAGTTCTTGGTCTGAAGAATTTTCCCCAGAAACTGTTTGTAAGAATTTCTTTAACAGTCTATTCTTAACAATTATAACAATAACAAGAATATCGGGACACATGACTGCTGGTTTCAAATCTTGTTCATGCTTGGTATCTGTGAAACAGTTTCAGATGATTATGTATCCTGTTCCTTCTCATCCTGCAAAAGTTCTTCCATGATACTAATCATATTGTCTATCCCAAACAAGTAGCCATCTTCTCTGTTGCCTGACAAAACAACAAAAGAAAATAATTTAAAACTAAAAATACACCCCTCTGTTGACTGTAAGAGAAGCTTCATATCTCGAAACCATCTACTGTACATAATAATCAGGTCAAAATGTGGCAAAATAACCAAATAATTATCCTCCCAAAGCTTTTTTTTACCCTAAGGCTTATCCATAAACTAAATTTGAAAGCGCCAGGTAAAATACTTTTTGACTTTTCTGTCTGAAAGTAATTCTCTGCAGCATAGCAAGCCCAAAACTAATACATCTCCGAATTTTGAACAAATTCTTAACATCAAGATTCAACTATAAAATTAGACCGATTATGTGAGAATTGCCACTGACGAACCCTCGAAGTTTTAGTGAATTATGAGAAATTCTTTCACATTTATGATTTTATTTTTAAATTATTTAGTCCATTTATATGATCTGATGCCAATTTTTTTTTCTTGTTTTCAAAGACACTGACCTTCCTGCCACTCAGTGCGGTGGTTGAGGGTCTGGTTCTCTGGCAGAGGTGTGGTCTTCCCAAAGTCAATCATCCATATACTGGCCTGTTGGTCTTCATCATGAACAAATAACAGGGAACTGCCCACCACCTACAACACACAGCATTCTGCGGTTTGACTTTATGTCAATGTTATCCAAAGACTTGCGCCAAGTTTTTGTATCCATCCGCAACTTAAATGAAAACACTTGATTTCACTTCGAATCCAAAACTTAAAGGAGTTCATTATGATAGAAGAATTTGAATAAAAGAGAGGTTGCTTGTTTTATATAATATGAAGCCTTTTGTGTCTGCTTCAAAAAAAGTCACACAGTAGCCATATATAAGGACTTCTCTGAAAGCATACTTTATTTTAATCGAATCAGCTCTAGTGCTCTGCAGGCACAATATCTTCCATACAAGGCAAAATCAGGGTACTAAAGTAACAAAGTCATAGGCCAGAGTCATAGTTGAGGGATATATATCTCTACTAGGTCAATGATCCTAGGGTGTGGGCCTGATAGAGGAAAAAATTAGGTGGGGAAACTTGATTTAGAGAGGTGAATGTAAATTTTTTTTTCCAAAGGATGTTACTTCAAAAAGAAATGGTGTAAATGAATTACATTGGTTCAGCTGGCAGTTCAATTCCCAACTCTTCTAATTTGCACACCCCAACAAATGGTACCAAAGGAAATCCCTGGAAGTTTATAGAACCGATACACACGAGGATATTACATTGTGCCAAGAAAATAAAAAGAGAATTATCTACTGCCTAAAACATACAGCAAAAATCAAAGTTCGGTTTTTATGTCCATTGAAACACCTGGGGGTCATATCAGGGTAAGCTTTAGTTTCTCACATACACTCATGAGCTAGATTTAAAACCAAAACGACAAAAGTTAAGAGTCAAGTGGTTATTTACCAAACCTGATGACCACTACACCAGTGAGGACTCTATGATAATAACTACAGAGGGTTTTACCTTACGTCAACCTTTCACACAGACTTGGGAAGAATCATAGGAAATAACTGCTCAAAGGGCCCAAAATAGTAGAATGGAGGAAACTTGGACAAATGGAGAAACGGAATTAAATCAAGAAAGCCACTTGAAAAATGAAGGTCTGGGATTTACTGTTCCACCTAGTATTCTTAAAAATTTATCTGCACAAGGAACATCAAAGCACAAGCATGGGATCAATTCCAATACAATGCATCTACTTTAGTCTGACAGATAAGGGAGAATCTTCAGATCATGTTAGTAAGGCTACTAAACCAATAACACCGTGTCATATAAAGACCCTTGCTTAAGAAATAAATCTATCATGCTTTTAAGGCTACTAAAGCAATAACACAGTGTCATATAAATACCCTTGCTTAAGAAATAAATCTATCATGCTTTTAGGACTTACATTGAGAAAACGTTCCTACTTTAATACTTAAATTAATCCATTACTATGATTTTCTTCAGTGTGGCAGAGTTTAAAATAATAAAGCATTGCCTTATTATAAACTCGCAGGGAAAGGACAAACTGCTAACCTCGTGATGAAGGAAGAATGTAGAGCTTTCTAGTGTTGCTCTGATAGCCTTTAGTCTTCTGATGTATTTAGACTGCAAAGAAACAACACAATACACATCATATAGTAGGATGGGGAACAGTTTTCATGCTTTGGTTAATACATTTTAATTAAGTGACATAATATAAATGTATACATTGCTATCATTATAGTTTGAAAATGCACATAATGCCAGTATATTCCAGCCATTATCATTTAAAGTACCAAATATCCACTTAAAAGTGTCCTTGCAAACATTGTCAGTTTACACTGATTCCTTATTTGCATATTGCAATGCAAAAATGTTATACACGGCCAGAAACTTGTTCTCGCGGATGAATTGGTCTCAAAACACAAGATCTTTCCAGAAGATTATGGCAGACAAAAAGTAAATTTCACAACAATATGTAATTTAACTTCTGAGGGCCCTCACTCTCATGTTTTTTTAATTGCGGAAGAATTTTTTTCTTCAAATCTATGCTCCTCATAACAATTTTTAAAGAAAAATGATAAAGTTTTACTTACTTAAATGTACCTTTTATAAGCTACAATCCTACCATGTGGAACTGAATGCTATCTTGGATGGTATATGTCTATATTTCTTAGGACGTTGGCCAGATGCGATAGCATTCAGTTCTACATGGTAAGCTATTGTAGTGCAATAAAAGTGACATTTCATAGCCGTGTTGGAGATAAGGATGTAAAATGGATGTTAAGTTTCTGGTAGGAGACCCAAACAACTCAGTAGTGAGGATTTAAGCCCTTGCTTCTCCTGTCTGTGGGTTTGGGTTCTAATTCAGCTAATTATATCGAGATTTACTGAGGCTTGTCCAAATATGCTGTATATCAGCTGTTGAATGTGACATAAAACGCAACTTTTGACCTTTGACTATTTATCTTAAGCCTTGGGTTTTGTAGGTTTTGTGTGGCAATAAAATTACCATTTTACCTTCTTGACCTTTCCTTAGTGGGAGGTCATTATTAAAGTTATCCTTCAAGAAACCATAATGTCCTCATGCATAACATACTTACAATGATAGTTTGGTTTCCATCACAAAAGGAGTGCAGTGTCACTTTCACCTGACTTTTGTGCTTTGTAGTTTTGAAGTTTGTGCTATGAGAATCTTGCTTCTGTAAATATAAACACAAAATTAATCCATGTAGTGAAATGCTCTTAAGTTATATAAAAGAAGGTCCACTGTTGGAACTTTATGAAATTTTTTTACCATAAACTATTAACACTCAAAGTTGTCTCTGATATTACCACTTTCCCTTATTTCTGAGATCCCAGGGGGCAGTTGAATTAACAAAAGTCTCTAGAAAAAAAAGTATTCAGAAGAGTATATAATAATTCTATCCATTCTATTGAATCACTGTTAAACACTTAACAGCCTCAGACAATGTTCATTCAGAGGTCCACTAAACTATGGTATGGTAACTAGCCTATACTACAATATCCCGGTTTGCTCAGTAAAAAGAGGGGCCCTGACAGGACAGTGAGACACAGGTTTTACTCAGGTTATTTACCTTAATGCCCTCAATACGAAAGCCCAGCGTTGAGGATGAGCTGATGGTTTCTCTCCAGATCATGTAGCGAGGTTTTGTCACTCCCTGATTCTCCTGTTCTTCAGCCGTGGGTTCATTGGGGTCCACTTCAACCATCTTCTTGTACATATCCTGTAAATGAAGCAGAATACACAACTCCTAAGTCCAAAAAGCATTTCAACAACAGCTTTTTCCTATTTTCAAGATATTTAATATTTTATGTTCAATAAGTTCATTTACATCAACTAAAGCATTAGCATGTCTAATACTGATTGAGAAAAAAAACTGAAACATGAATAAATGGATTAGGATCCTTCTCGCAATATGGACACCTGGCCCCATTTCTCACCCCCAGTCACAATTCTACTTACGACTACTTACTCGGCACTTTTCCACCTTAATTTTACATTGGTCCTCTTACAACTCCAGTCTGCACACCATGCATATCCAATGGCTTAAAGAGAAAAGTTTTCTTCATTCCGGGGACAAAAAGCTTATTAAATTTCACTCTTTGAATATTTATAGGTGTTGTCCACAAAAATAAACAAACCCATCTGGGTGCCGAGGTATTGCATATTATCTGTATATGTGGGACTATATGTACAGAATTAGTGTATTTTGTCAGCAGTGTCCAAGCTTGAATATGTATACTAATTATGAGGCACTTGAAATGTTTATGTCAGGGTTTTTTACTCAAGCATCCAATCAGACTGAGGAATGAGTGACTTTGAATGCTCTCTGACCTCTTAACTTTGGGTTTTAATGAATTTTGAATTTTTATTTTATTCTTGCACCTCAGAATCTGCTGTGAAAGGAATTAAGCACCATAAAAATATGATCAGGTTATAATACAGTGGAACCTCTATTATCCAATATGCTATCCATAAATTCAGTTTTCATAATGCACTCATGTCCACTCTGATCCTAAAGTTATAGTTCCTTATTGTTTTATACAAGAACATTTCTTCTAGTTTAGAAATTTCTTCTTACTATGCAATCACATTGTTAATATTGTACCAGAATGGTTACACAATAGAGGTTTTACTGAATAAATAATCCCACTTTTACTTGCATTTTTAAAGGGCTCGTTCACAATTTTGAATGGATACGGTTGTGTCCATGGATAAAACATGTTGAAAAGTGTGGATATTTCTTTTTTTTTTGACAATTTTAAGGTGTGCTGCCACAGTTCAAGTGTAGTTCTATGTTGATCTAATAAGTTCTGTCATGACAGAAAGCATGTCTCTCAGTTATAACATTGACCTTGTCTTAAGTACCTCATTTAAACTGACTGTTTCACTTTTAACACACTCTATGGATAATTACTTAGATGTAGTGCAAGCAGAACACTCAAATGTTGGTTGAGATTCTGTTCTAATAAGAATCACGTTTCTGGCAACTACCAATATTCCCACTTCAAATTAGGCCAGGCATCAAACCTTCTACCTGAGGGATAAGAGGCATGTGATCTACCTACAATGCCATCATGCCCCCTGTTAAGCTTTAGAAACAGTTGTATATTGTGAGAGCACTAAACCCTGCAAACATTTTAAAGGTTTGCAAATGTTTTAAAAGAAATGTTCAGCAAAGGTGAAAAAAAGATGAGTACGAATCCCATATATAACTATTACAGAGGGTTTTCAAAATGTTTTATGTACACCATTTATTAAACATTTAATGACAAATGCAAGAAAAATATTACACATGAACATAAAAATGTCTCAAAAATATTATTCTGGCATTGCTTAGTAATATTAGTACAATAATGTGAGTAGTGCAGTAATGATTCATGAAGTGCCTGTAAAAACCTATAATGCCCGTGCAAAATCACATTATTACTATTATTATTAGATCTGCATTTGTCATTATTATTCACCTAAATTCTCATAAATATTAAGTATTATGCTAACATTTTCTTGCAAAACTGTAGTACTTCAAAGGAAACCATATATTTTGATTCAATTGTTTATCTGTAACTGTAAACATGTTCAAAATAATTTTAATTTTAATAATTTTAATGTTAAAACCCTTTTTAAAAGATTGCTTTAAAAAGCTAAATACAAAAAAAAAAAAAAAAAAAAAAAAATTAAACTGTCCTGCTGGGATTCGAACCCCATCCCCCACAATTAAAATATGAAGCATTCTACACTCACGGCCACCAAGATTCATGAACTTTGACCCTGTAAAATGTTATTTATTCCACCATCAGTAATGCACTCATTCAAAACATTTACATTTTTTACGATTTTTCATTCCTTAACTTTAACTCATACCATTTGTACTCGTTCTATTGTAAAAATGCTTTTAAGCTGTTTATACTCTTTTTATTTGATCAAAATCCATCAAATAATAAGGTAGATATGGCATTTTGAAAATTTCAAGTGGAAGCAAATCTATTGTAAACAAACTTACGAGAAACGTTAAAACATGCATTAATATTATTATTCCCAAAATAGCGGGCGGATAATGAAAGAATCTGTGCAAATATGGTGTTTTTATGGACCTTTAAAAAAACATTAATGAGCTAGGGAATGCCTGCCTATCTAATAATAATAACCTTTATTGTGGTTAGAGTAGCCTGGCCTTCCAGGCTGTCTGAATCATGATGCAAACTGTGGCAAGGCTACGGTTAGAGGTCAAATTCAATATGTTTTTAGGTTGTTCCCCAATGGAAATATTATTTTTATGTGTAAAATTGTAAGATAGTGGCTTAAAAATTTTGCCTCTATTCAATTCTTACTTTTAGGTATTGCATGTGGGACAATTTTTGATAAAGTCCTCTAAAATCCCCTATTATTGCTCACCGCCATCTTTGTTTGCAAATGTTTGAATGGTAAATGTTTAATAAGCATTCTGAAAATATGGGTACAAAAATGTTTGTGACAGAATGTTTTCAAAACATTTAATACAAAACATTTCAAAAACGTTTTAAAATGATGGGTATGAAAACAAGTTTCTATTAAATGTTTGTAAAACATTTTCAAAGCAAACATTACCAGAACATTGTTGTTAAAATGTTTTATGAACTGTTTATCAAACCTTTCACGATGAATGTTTGAAAAACATTTCCAGCATAACCTTCATTTTTTGAGTTATCTTATAAATGTTTAAAAATATTTCCAGTCAAACCTAGTTTCTTGAGTTATTTTATAAATGTTTAATAAATATTTTCAGCAAAAACATTTGTATAGAGAATGTTTATAAACGTTTACTTGGAAACATTTAGTAGCCAAAAAGAGAGGGTTTAAAAATGTTTTGTAGATGTTTAAACCACTTAAAAATGTTTTTAATATTTACTGGGAAAGTATTGTATTTACATTTTTGTGATAAAAATTTGTATCATAAAATTCAAATATACAACCACATCAGAGATAATTTGAGGTACACTTGGTACATTCAATTAAGTAAAAATCTCATTGATCACTATTAACACAGATCAAAACTATGGATAAGTACCCCTAAATAACTTTACCCTTGAAACTTAAGGGTAATAAAACAATCTATATGCCATGTCTAATCATGTTACTCTTGTAAAATCAAAATCACTATAAAAGTATGAAAATGTCATTCAAAAATCTGGGAATCTGAAACCTGTCCAAAAACTACATCATACAGTAATAATTCAAAACAATGGTGAAGATACGATTTCACTTTGTTACTATATTTACAATTTTTTTTTCAATTAGATTGCACTGTTTTCCTCTTCCAAAACTAATAATAAAATAATTCAAATTATTTCCCACATAATGAGTCTGTGCTATTTTGGATTGATGAATGGAAAGTTTTTAACAATTAGAATGTTTACAGAGAGTGTTAAATTCCCACAAGTCTGTGTCTGACTTGTAGGGATGGTTTATTTATGAGGCCTGCACTTGACAAGTTCTGACGTCAGTACTCCAGTTTTTAAGGCCAAATTGTCATCAGTAATGTACGCTATAAAAACAGACAGCTGGGCTTCATGATGCTGATAAGAACTAGTGACTGGGCTATGTTTGACAAACATATATATTTTTGTTCATGCATATTTAGCCTAGTTCCAGGATCAAATATTACAGAGTAGAGTATTGGCTTCTATTGAGAACAGGAGTTTGGTTTTCACTGGTGTATATGTTGGTTTAAATGTGGGACTTAAAGGTCATACTTATATTATCATGATGAAAATCTTATTAACATTTTAAATTTTTCATTTATAAAACCCAAATAATTGAGTCATTACATTTCTTTCTATGAATTGGCACTCAGATAACCATTATAACTCAGGGTTTGAACCAAAAGTTTAGCTTTCAACAATTTTAAAATATCTGGAGTGTATCTTCTTCTGTCTTCAAAATAAACAGGTCACCCACATTAGAAAACAAAGGTGCACAGATTTTAAAGATCCATTTCCAAATGCAAGTACATCTGGGCATTTTATCTCATGAGTCTGAATGGGGTATTAAGGATATGTTTACATCATACCTTTCTCTCTAAAAAGTTAATTATTTCTGTTGATTTAAAAGTAAACATAATTTTTCAATACATCTAATTCAAATTAAATTTTTATAGCACTTAATCTCCCCTTTAGAAGAAAAAGAGATGTAAAATTCCCCAATAAATAACCCTCCTTCACTTTGCTTCCACTTGTGGTAGATTCTTCCTGCATTTGTGAATTCTAAGGTTACACTTATGGGGCTGTTCCACATTCAAGGGCCGATTTGGACATCTCCTTGAATCTACTAAATCCATGGAGACCTCTCACTGTGGCTGGATGACCACCTGTTGCGGTGTGATTATAAGGTGGAAAGAGAGGAAATGCCAAAAATTTGATAAAAAATGGCCCAGTTGATCCTGGATATATGCACAAATGTGGGGCATCAGTGCAGCATCGGAGTGGTGTTTGATTCCAATTTCACCTTCTCTGACCATGTGTCACAGGTCATAAAGTCCATTAGAGTTCATGCAAGAGACCTCTACAGAATTCGCCCCCTTCTAGACCTTAAAACATCAGTTCTTCTAGCCAATGCTTTGGTGAGCAGCAGATTGGACTACTGCAATTCCCTGTTCTTATCACTCACTGATTTTGAGTTAAGGAGATTGCAACTAGTGCAAAACTCACTCTGCAGCGTTGTCACCCATTCCTCAAAATTTTCTCACATCACTCCTCAACTGAAAAAACTCCATTGGCTTCCAGTCAGGTACAGGGTACAATTCAAACTAGCCCTCATTACATACAAAATCCTCAACCAAGGTCAACCTGTTTACCTAAGAGAATTAATTCACCCCTACACTTCCTTCAGAAATACTAGGCGTAGTACCCCTAAACTCAAGTTCCTTCATACCCCCACATTTGACCGTAGAGTTCATAAATCAATTAAACACTTCTCTAATTCTTTTAGTCACTACGCTCCAGTTCTTTGGAACTCTTTCCCCTTCCAAATAAGAAACAGTCCCTCTGTCGCATATTTCAGGAAACACCTCAAAACCCACCTTTTCAATTCTAGTTTCCCAACTTCATCTCCTTCCCTCTTGGTCTTACCCACAACTCTGGAACACTGACCTTGTAGGCCCCTCGACTCGCCTTATTAGAAATGATTTTTGTTAACTAGCACACTGAGTTCCCCTTAGTGTGGAAAATATTGTGCCTGAAAAGCAGATTAGATTAGATTAGATCAGTGCGACCATCTAATCACACAGATCCATATAAAAGATCAGCCTTTATGGGCTGGATCCAAGTAGCTGGCAACATTTTGTTGTTGTTGAAAACACAGCATAGACAAAGTAGAAAATAAAAGTTCAGGTACAGGGTACTAATTCAAATACTGTCTCGGACAACTTGGGGTCAACAGAGGTCACCCGGAGTCATCCTGGACAGCCGGAAACAACAGGCCATAATGTGGCTGTCCATGGAAAATTCTGAACAAGTCAGGGACACTGATTTTTCCATGTGGCCTGAATTCAACCAGATCTACAAGATAGCCAGTAAGGGCATACATGGATGAGCCGGGAGGGCCAAAATCGGGTCTGCTCCTGATCTATCTTGAATATGGAACAGCCCTAGCAAGGCTCCTGGCCTCTAATAATGCAAAAATGGCACAAACTGTAATTGGCTAAACTTTCTTCATTTCAAACAATGCCTCCACAGCAGTGAATTCCATGTTGCTTTCTCTTCTATACTGATCCAAAAGGCAATTGAAAATTAACAAAAGTTGCCCAACCAATGATTAATTTGTATTGCACTAGTTTCTCGTAAATTCCAAGTCTCCTGAACTTTGAATTTGCTTCCTGCAGTATATACAAACCTTTTGCAAGATTACAGAGTAATCTATACTAACAGACTCCTGTAATGATCCCTAGAGGATAGCAAAGTTATAGGAAGTACAAGATATTTCACCAAATTGGGAGATTTTTTTTTAAATTTATCTAATGAAATAATATCAGATGTATATACAGTACAAAA
Organism: Sabellastarte sp. h YS-2021; assembly: GCA_964017235.1. Taxonomy (NCBI): domain Eukaryota; kingdom Metazoa; phylum Annelida; class Polychaeta; order Sabellida; family Sabellidae; genus Sabellastarte; species Sabellastarte sp. h YS-2021. Next base: position 92,993,200 of record OZ024928.1, read on the forward strand.
CAAGTATAAAAAAATGTAGACGAAAGTAGAACACACTGATGAAAAACACATGGCAGGAATTATTTAGGATAAACTGCATTAAAGACATTCAGAACCATAGCTTCATTACAGTTTTATTATCAAATTTTATAACGCATTGTTGGTACTCAAAACTGCTTCAACAAACTGATAAAAAATTGTCTTCTTTTCACTGTTCTCTACGTAAATACTGTCCAGAAACTGTATTTCACCTCTTTTACCAATTTCCAGACATAACGACCTTTTGAATAAGTGTTGGAAGTATGGAAAAATGCAAGACAGGACTTAATTTAAATTTAAGTTTTATAAAACATGTTTCAAGATATGTAAATACTGATGTCAACTCTCTTCCAATTAATGTCTTAAGTCTGCCTACCCAATATTATTGTTTAATTCAGTTCAAGACTGCTCAACACATCAGATATTTTAAAAGAACAACACAAGATTAAAGGTCAAAGTCTGGGTTTTATGCCCGTTTTTAACAGCCAGGGTCATACTTGGACAGAGCATCAGCTTTGATACTTGTGGGAGTCAAATCCACTCACAAGGGACAGCCTGTGAATAAAAGCATTTACCAAGAACAAAGGCCTTTGGCAAAACTTGATTTTAAAAAATAAGTGCACAGCAAAAATGGTGATTAACAACAAATCATTCCTTTGAGTAAATGATGCAAAATAGTGAGAAGGGAACAACTATTAGTATATTTTTTTTGTTGTGTATACGAGTAGAAAAACATGAGTGACCAATTATGCTGCTTATTACATTATACATATGATACTACTACAGGGTCAGCAGAGTAAACCCAGGTAAACAGTTCTGTTGAGCCTTAATCAGGCCACCACACAACATACATGAATCTATTTTTTTCTGTGAACTCTGTGTGGATGAACACTGACATAATATAAATGGTATAATTTCCATGCCTAGGATCCTTGTTATAAGAGTTTGTTTGTTCAATTTTAAATTCTAGTGACACTCAAGTCTTCTGTATAATAATAGTGTATGACTCCATTTAGAAAAACCACACTGTGATGAGAGACGGGTATTACTATATTTATTTTTGAAAACCGTCTAGACCCCGGCATCTCTTTGGAACATATAACACAGTAATAATAGATTATATTCAAGGTCTTTCACTGCAGGCTGTTTATTTGATCCAGGTGTTGAAACCAGTAAATATAATTCCTGAACTTATGGCACAAACTGTCAACTTGTTACTATTCTGGGTCACAGCTAACAAGTCATAAATAACAAAACCATTTTAATCATGGTAAACTGTTATACGTACATTATATTTCACAATTTCCAATACTCACTCTAATATTATGTCAGGTAAATTTTAACTGCAAATATAACTCCCTGTTTTATTGTTGATAGAGGTGGTCTTGTTCTTAATATCATACACTTTATCAACACCATTGCAGGTAAAACTATATTTTTTGCTACACTTTAAATATCCAAAGAGAAACTGGACTGTGTTCTCAACACCGTCCAGGTATTACCTCAGAGGAAACACAATTTACTATTCTATGCTAGTAAATCAAGATCCTGTATAAAGCAGGGTAAGTGGCAAATTTTACAATAATACTAACAATCGTGTTGTATTTCATTATACCATTATTCACATTACACTTAATTTAAAGAGAATGTGTTGAAATTGAATACATTATTGTGCAATATTGTGAGGTATGTTGTTTAATTCTTATTGTTTTCTGCTCACGCAAACATCAATTACGTACCTTTTTTTTCTGACTTATCACCCAGTTGGTTCTACCGCAGAGGATTTCGATACATGATTACATAAATTTTGTGTTTGGTCAATGGCTATACAGTTTCAGTACAATGTTTTTTATTTTATGTGCCTTTTGAATATGACACCAAAGAGATTGAGTACTGTAATTAGATTAGTTAAAACATACCTTTCGGAGCTGAGGATTTTTGCGAGCTTTTGACAGTTCTTCTTCCAGATATGTCCGGGTTCCAATCTTACAGTCCATGACGCATGGAGTCTTGAACTCACACAGTAAGTCTTGCATTTGTATATATTCTGCACAACCAATCAAGGAATTATATTTATATACAAACTTGTCAGATTTCTGTGTTAATTTTTTGGGTTTGATAAGAAAAACATTCACTGTGTCTCAGTTTACTATTTCATTAAATTCAGGAAAATGAAAAAAAATTGCCAACCAGTGAAACAAAAACTCATAGTTTTAGGGCCACACAAAAAAGGATACTTTCACCTTCCTTTTCTGTGGTAGCTTTGAACTGTGGCACATATGGTCTCAGAACATCCGTCATTAATTGCTGCAGACATTTAAGCTCCTTTGGGCAGAGTTTCTTGAGTATTGTACCCTGCTCACCAGCACAGAAGTTTCCTAAAGGGGGAAAAAGATTTATTTAAGATATTTTTTAAACCACGTCGTCAAGGGACAAGCACTCTTTTCAGGGATAACAATTAAGAGTTTAGGAGTATTGTAAATACTGTATGTTTTGTGTTTGTAATACTGCAATTCAAATGACTTGCGAGTTTGCCTCATGACCACCATATAATGTGGCATAAAAGAATCCAAGCAATAAGCCAATAAGCATTTCCATCACGACAACTTGTTTCCACATTTTTTGTCCACAGAACATAGACAGAGACCTTGACCAATAATCACAACTGAGAAAAAAAACAACATAATATTATAATAATAAAATATTTTTTGTGTCTGTTGTACAGGTACCTTTGCATGTGCACTTCACGCAAGAGCCACATAGGTAATGTCTGACTCAATACAAAATGACCATAACTTATTGTACTTTAAATTTTAATTGTTAGATAAGTTCATAAATAGACAATTTGTAACAAGGTAAGCACATTGTACATTTCCTGTTTTAAAAGCTTGAGTCTTAGAAATTGTGTAGATCAATGTGATCATATGTTGCCCAAGAGAGTTTGGACTCAAATTACAGAGAACCCCTCCAGGTACTATGTTTCACCATGTACAATGTAGAAACAATAAACTAATGCTCATTAACAAATTAAAGCTTCTGTTGCTTAAAGGTTTGTAGGCATGCTTAATGATACAACATATCATACTGCATAATTTTGATATATAGAACCTTTACCAGCTCTGTTTTCACAGATAGGAAATCCATACCTTGATGACCAGCCAACTGTATCCAAGGATATCTGTTCTTCTTGAAATGCTGGATGAAGGGGGACCAGTGTACCATGTTCCGTATCTTTCTCCATGAACTTCTCTGAAATAATAGATAAATTTCATGGATCAACATCATGTTCAACAAACTGTATCTAAGTCCAAGGACCAAAGTGGCCTATTAGTTAGCCCTGAGTATCTCATAACAAGAAAATATAAAGTGAAAGATAGACACCGATTGTTCAGGAGCCTCCTCTCTTTTCATTCTTGGCAATTCGCAAATGGATATCTCTCCCTGCAAGCCACTGCTGACATACTGCTCAAAGCCTTAAGAAGATCTCATGATAGTAAGAAATATGTCCCCTATCGAATCCTGTCAGTGATCTGTAGTGGTAAGGAATAACATAGAAACTGCTCACAACTTGATCCCAAAGTAATCTGGTAATGGTTACAGTGACGAAAATGATTAACATGCGACACTGAGTGAGATCTGTTTACCTTATAGGTTACTGTGAACACAGACAAACAGACAGACAAATAAACACAGCTAAAACATAAGGTAAGAAACTACTTGAGGCGATGTGTAATTGCCAGTAATAAAGAATTCTGAACAAGTTATTTTGACTTGTCTTTAGTGCACAGGTGTACTAGCGAACATCAACATACCACAGAGACTGGTACTCGATACTGTTTTAAATTCTTGCCTGGCTGCAGCAATAAATTCATACTGTAATGTGAAAAAGTGTTTCTAACTAAAATCATTTTATTGATGTGTATGTATACACGATATATATCACAGTGGGAATTCCAATTCAGAAATGGCAATTCCAATACTGGAGACTCTGGTCGACAGGTTATCTGTGTTGTCAGTTTCCACTTGGGGGAGCTCTGATTGGAATCTCCCCCAGTGGAATCGCTGATTCCGCTGGCTTTAAGAAAATCTTTAAAATCATGTATCACCATTCAGGTCACACTGTGAAATAGTGTTCTGAGGCAAATGAACATAACACCTTTTCACAGTTTTTCATCTCCCGCCAGCGGCCAAAAGCCGTGGTCGGGAGATTATAAAATGGCTTCTGTATGTGTGCGTCCATCTGTCCATTTGTCACATTTTTATATAAACCTTAATATCTCATTTATTTATACTCATGTCTCAACCAAACTTAAATGGAATGTTTATGGATATGTATACATGTCTGTGCAAAATTTTGGCCTCATTTTGAAAAACAAAATGGCCGCCATAGCCAATTGTTTGAAAATCATAAAGGTACTCTAAATCTTGAAATATAGCAGCTAGCTTCATCAAATTTGCACAAAGATATATAGCTAGGATTGCTAGCCTGGTAGTAATTTTAGCCTAGTTCTATAAACAAAATGGCTGTCATATCACATGTTTAATGTCAAATGGAGTTATACTATTAAAACCCCTAGGCCTTATATCTCCCTTACCTTTGCTCCTAGGGTTTGGAATGTGAAAATAACTTGTAGGAAGTCATGGCTTAGGAATCTTTCCCAGGTGTTGATTTTGACCTATGACCCCTGCTTCAAGGTTAAATGGGGTCATCACACTAAAACATCCTTATATCTCCCTTATTATTGGTGCTAGGGCTTCAGAATGTAAAAACAGTCCATGGGAAGTCCTGGCCTGTGAACAATTTTGGCCTTATTTTGAAAAACACAATGGCGATCATAGCCAATTATTTCAAAATCATTAAGGTGTGCTAAAAGTTGAAATATTGCAGCAGGTTCATCAAATTTGCAAAAAAGATAAATGGCTAGGAAAGTTATCTTGATAGTTATTTTGACCTAGTTTCGAAAACGAAATGGCCGCCATATCCCATGACATTGTTTCATGTCACATGGGATTATCCTGTTAAAAAGGCTTTATATATCCCTTATCATTCCAAATGTGAAAGCAAATTATAGGAAATCATGGCCTGAGATTCTTTTCCAATTGCTGACTTTGACCTTTGACCCCTTCTTCAGTGTTAAGTGGCGGTCATCTTACTACAAAGGCCTTATATGTCCCTTAGTTCTCCATTATTACTGATTCTAAGGCGGGCATTAACAGCAGTAGTCTTAATTGTTAGTTAATTTTATCTTGTTTTGTCTTTTTATGTTGAGGGCCACTTGGTTTAGCAATTCAGGGGTTGCTTTCTTGCATTTACATCTGTTGCTGATACTCTAAGCTGGTATTCCAGTTGTGGCTTTTCTAGATTCTTGGATTAGGCTGATTTCTTGAAGGTTTTCAATATCAACTTTCTGAAGGCATGGGAAAAGCACATTTCTCATATCAGCAAGGTCATGAAAAGAAACCTGATTTTCCAGAATTCCAATGGCAGTGTAAAGTTGCTGTTTCTCTTGTAGAAAGTACTTTGTATGGACAAGTGTGAAGCATCAGTTTTCTTTCATTAGCACCTTATTATAGTTAACCTGTTGCCCGTTTCTGCTTTCACGTATCTTTTAGTTGCCATTTTCCTCACCTTTTTTGTGTGGTATATCCAATTCCTCTGGTTACGGATGGATATTAGAGTATTTTTTGTGAGAGGATATAATACTGGCTCCCCTGTTTCAGACTCTTCTGGGGAAATAGGGGAGACATCGCTTACTGTACAGGTTCTGAGTTGAAGAATTAGAATCCACTTCTACCTCTTTTTAAAAATTTTTCATTATACGCCCATTAGTCCACTGTTAATATCATTTTCATTCACAGTTCCTAGTTGAAGTAACATCTTAATAGAACAACAGAGCTGGATGCATCCAGCCTGCACAAACATTACCTCATACAATGCTTTGAAAGCTGTAGCACCAGAACAAAGTGTTTGTGCATTATGTCACCTGCATTTGCTTCCTCTTATTCCACTTGATCCCACATCAGGAACCAGGATTACACAAGTGTCCAACAGTAATAAATGCAAAAATTAGTGTAAAATAATTAATATCATTAAAGTAAATATCATTATAACATATAAATATAACTTTAAAAAAAAATAAATTTTAAAATTCAGGTTTTTATATTTATTTTATTCAGATTGCAACATTTTATATTTATTTTTATTATTCATGTTATAATGACTACTAATTGATAATTATAATACGTTTATTATCAGCAAAAACCTTTTGAAACCACAAGAAGTTTATATTAGAACTTAAACAAGAATTTAAGCACAGACTGTATTGATAAGGTGAGGCCTAGATTGTATCAGATTCTGGGGAATTGGTGATTCCAGGAAGTAGATATTCTGACAGGAGTTTCCCATAGTGGAAACTCTGATCAGAATATTTAAATAATGGACCTGAGTCTCCACCAGTGGAAAGTCTGATCAGAATCTCCACTAACAGAATTGCGGATTTCCTTGAATCAAGAGTCCCAACTGTGATAAATACATAATTATACAGGTATTAATTCTCTCAAAAAGTCACAACTGCTAGCAATTCTACGGAGCCCAAACCACAGCTGAGTGAGACCATCCTTGCACAACATATCTCATATGGCGTCCACTTAAGCACACAATATTATGAATCTGCAGACTTTACACCAGCTAGTGCCCTAGAATAAGTTATTGACACATTTTGTACTTCAGCCAGTTTAGTCTTGCCATATAAGTACACAATGTAGAGTGTGACAATATATAAATATAAATATAGACATCTGCTTACGTCACGAAGTGAAAGTATACTTTTTTCTAAAAGCTTGCTTATTACCATTTACCTACGTCACCCAAATACAAAACAAGTCTCTGTTTATATAAAAGATCATTCAAGTAAATAATGAAAAGAGATTTTATTATTAATAAGTACAATTAGTTCTTTGACCCTTCATATTGTGTATGTTTTTCTACAAAGGATACACAATTTATTAACCTCACCTAATGCTATTTTTAGCTTGTTTAAATACTTTGCAAGAGACTGAAGGCTTGTGAGATCAAGAAAAACTAAAAAGCTATTTTTGTTACTGAAAATTCCATAATGAAATTTATGGGTCAGACAAACCATATAATTTCATCCTTCTGAAATTGCTTGCTACACACATTATTATTTACAACACCCACATAATTACAGGGACAGTTATCAACAATGAAATTAATGACACTGTCATAAGTGTCTACTCCAATTACCTTTGAATTGATCCAATGCATTACATATATATCAACAGCATTCATGTACACTGATGCAGATAAATAGAATGCTCTTTCAATTTTTTTCCCTTTGTGATATACCAGGTGCAATGGAAAATTGTATTAAATTTATATATGTTTTACATAATTGATATCATAAGACTATTTGAAAGATTGTAAATGAAATTCACATTTGAAAGTAGGAATTATCTATACATTTGGTCACAAGTCTAAAGATTTCACCAAATAAAAGAAGTTTGACACAAGAGATTGTGCGAATGTTACAACCAAACCCAGACACAAAATTCTCTGTATACAAACTGAAAGAAGTGCCATGGGCTTTGCAAATAAGATTAGCAGATTTCTGTCCCAGTTTTTAAACATGCTGAGAAGGGACACACTCATCTAATACCTCTGAGATCAGAGTTTTGAATCCATTGGATAAGTTGCTCATAGGTGCCTGATAGATTTCTGTGCCATTTTAACCAAATAATATGCTTACTGTTTCCCACCATCCTATCATGAGGTCCTCAGTGGCCTAGTGGGATAGCAGGCTTGTAATTTAATCACCAGCTGTCACCTCTGTGTAGGCTTGACATCCATAAGTGACAATGCTGTGGACCTGTCCCAATATGACCATGGCTGTTAAGAATGGGATGTAAAACCCCAACTTTGAGTTTGACTCCACCATCCCTCGACTACCTCTCCTGATATGATCTGCACAATGTGTTTTAAAGTAACATTAAACCCAAATAAATCAATTTTTTATCGAAACCAAGACCTCAAGGATGACATGACAATTGTAGTTTAACCACCACACCTAAAAACCCAAACCTAAAGATAAAGTTCAAGATCATATTCAAACTTGAGGTCTTGGGTTGTATATATCCCTTTAAACAACTATGGTAATGTCAGGAAATGCCCTAAAACAGTGAATTACATATGCTGCCAAAAGTAGCAGCAGAAAAGTAAGGGACAATTTAGCACTTGTATATTACTGAATTACATTGCATTACATGGTAAACGGAAGAACAACTTGATGTTTGTGAGCCAATAATAAAATATAATGGAATGAATGATGCCTCATTGTATATCATGTGTTTCATAAATGCCAAGGATGTCTGAACAAGAGGAGAGTGCCCGTGAACGAGCACTGTGTCAGCTGACTGAGTGTTTTTGATTTGTGAAGGTGATTAGAGGACAGAATAATTATCAGGAAAAGGGCTGTACAGAAATACAGTAAATGGTAACTGAACAGCAAGTTTGAAAGAAATTCCGAAGCTGACAGAAGAAAAGGATAAAAAAGTTGTGCCCTGTAAATGGTATTATGAAGGAAAATAACAAGGTAATTGTTTAAGTGTAAAAAATAGGTTAAAACATATTTAAAGAAATACTACAAATGCAATATCCTCGTTCGACCTTGAAGAAGGGGTCCAAGGTCAAATCTAACCACACAAATACATTCCCAGCCCATGATTTCCTATGGTTTACCATTCCAAACCTCTAGGACCAATTATAAATGAGTTATAAGCACTTTTAAGCTTGGCTGTCCTCATTTGACCTTGAAGGAGGGGTCCAAAGGTCAAATCTGACCATACCAAAAGATTCCGAGCCAATGATTTCCTATGGGATGGTTTACCATACCAAATCTCTGTCACCAATAATAAGCGAGTTGTAGGCACTTTCAATTTTCGCTATCCTCATTTGACCTTGAAGGAGGGTTCCAAGGTCAAATCGGACCATATCAACAGATTCACAGCCCATGATTTCCTGTCTGTTTACCATCCCAAACCTCTGGGACCAATAATAAGCGAGTTATAAGCACTTTTAAGTTTGGCTATCCTTGTTTGACCTTGAAGGAGGGGTCATTGAAGGTCAAATCTGACCACACCAAAAGATTCCCACCCCATGATTTCCTACAGGTTGGTTTATCATCCCAAACCTCTAGGATCAACTAGAAATAGGACGCATCTGTGGCCAGATGCTGGATGTATCCACCGACAAAGGCCAACTAACATAGTTTAGAAGATAAAAAGCATTTTTCGTTAATAAGCAAGCTGAAAGCACTTTTAAGTTTGGCTACCCTTATTTGACCCTGTAGCAGGGGCCCAAGGTGAAGTCTGACCACATCAAAAGATTCGCAGTCCATGATTTCCTATAAGTCGTTTTCACATTGCAAACCTCTAGGACCAATAATAAGCAGGAGGGGCCCAAGGTGAAATCTGACCACATGAAAAGATTTGCAGCCCATGACTTCCTCTAAGTTGTTTTCATATTAATGAGTTATTTGTGAAATACTGGCTATCTGCAATACTTGTAGAGATAATTCGCATTTACTCATTTTGAGTAGATGAATAATTAGCTACGGGTCTGAAACTTCACCAAGTGAAAGCTCTCTCAAAAGTAGGCGAATGAGTTATTTGAGAAAAATTGGCTATCTACAATACTTCTAGAGATAATTCGAATTTACTCATTTTCAGTAGGCGAGTAATTACCTACGGGTCTGGAACTTCACCATGTGAAAGCTCTCCCAAAAGTAGATGAATGAGTTATTTGATAAAAAATTGGATATCTGCAATACTTTTATAGATAATTAGCATTTACTCATTTTGGGTAGGTGAATAATTAGCTACAGGTCTGAAACTTCACCAAGTGAAAGGTCTCCCAAAAGTAGGTGAAGGAGTTATTTGACAAAAATTGGCTATCTGGAATACTTTTAGAGATAATTTGCATTAACTCATTTTCAGTAGGTGAGTAATTACCTACAGGTCTGAAACTTCACCAAGTGAAAGCTCTCCCAAAAGTAGGTGAAGGAGTTATTTGACAAAAATTGGCTATCTGCAATACTTTTAGAGATAATTTGCATTTACTCATTTTCAGTAGGTGAGTAATTACCTACAGGTCTGAAACTTCACCAAGTGAAAGCTCTCCCAAAAGTAGGTGAAGGAGTTATTTGACAAAAATTCGCTATCTGCAATACTTTTAGAGATAATTTGCATTTACTCATTTTGAGTAGGTGAGTAATTACCTACGGGTCTGAAACTTCAGCATGTGAAAGCTCTCCCAAAAGTAGGTGAAGGAGTTATTTGACAAAAATTGGCTATCTGCAATACTTTTAGAGATAATTCGCATTTACTCATTTTCAGTAGGTGAGTAATTACCTACAGGTCTGGAACTTCAGCATGTGAAAGCTCTCCCAAAAGTAGGTGAATGAGTTATTTAAGAAAAATTTGTTATCTGCAATACTTTTAGAGAAAATGCAGAATTACTCATTTTTAGTAGGTAAGTAATTTAGCCACAGGCCTAATTTAGACATAAAGCCTACCAATAGAGTACTGTGGTGCACCCTGTAATATACTTTGCAAACTTGAGAAGGCTAGCTATAATATTTTTTTTTGTTAGAGCGGTAATGGTGAAATCTCTCTACACACTACGGCTATCCAGTGGATACAATGATTTACTCAACAGTGAGAACCTGAAAGTAGATATTGGTAAGCTATGCCATGACACAGAGGTCTGCAATTTCACTCTGATATAGCTGACCAAAAATTATGTGAATAACATATTTAAACAAAATACTGTAAATGTAATAGTTTTCACGTTATAACTGATTTACTCAACAGTGATAACGTCAAAGTAGCTATTACTCAGCTATGCAATGAGCTACATGTCTGAATTTTTTCTATGTTATAGCTGACCCAAAATTAGGTGAACAACATATTTAAGCAAAATACTGTAAATGCAATAGTTTTCAAGTTACAACTGATTTACTCAATAGTGACAACCTGAAAATAGCTATTGCTCAGCTATGCCATGAGCTATAAGTCTGTAATTTCACGACGTTATAGCTGACCCAAAAGTAGGCGAACAACATATTTTAACAAAATACTCCAAATGCACTATTTTTCAAGTTACAAGTCATTTACTCAACAGTCAGTACCTGAAAATAGCTATTGCTCAGTTGTGCCATGAGCTACAGGTCTGTAATTTCACTATGTTATAGCTGACCCAAAAGTAGCTGAATAACATATTTACACAAATTTCTGTAAATGCAATACTTTTCCAATTACAACTGATTTACTCAACAGTGTGAACTTCAAAGTAGCTATTACTCAGCTATGCAATGAGCCACAGGTCTGGAACTTCACTATGTTATAGCTGACTCCGAAATAGGTGAATAACATATTGAAACAAAATACTCTAAATGTAATACTTTTGAAGTTATAAGTAATTTACTCAACAGTGATAACCTAAAAGTAGCTATTACTCAGCTATGCCATGAGCTACATGTCTGAAATTTTACTATGTTATAGCTGACATAAAAGTAGCTGAATAACATATTTATACAAAATTCTGTAAATGCAATAGTTTTCAAGTTACAATTGATTTTACTCATGATGGAAGTTACTGAAAAGCCCAAAAGTAGCTATTACTCACTTAGCGATTGAGACAGACACCCAAGTTACTCACCATGTTGTAGCTATGAAAAAAGTATCTGAATAACATATTTTAACAAAATGCTCTAAATGCAACACTTTTCAAGTTATAAGTGATTTAGTGCATGATTTCATGACTTTTAATGCATTTTAGACATTTTTGTCTACCACAGGCCTAATTTAGACATAAAGCCTACCAAAAAGATAGGGTGGCGAGTCCTCTAGCATACCAAGCCACCTGCCAAATATGAAAGAAATCTGGAAAGAAATGTGGACTGTAGGTCGCTAACAAGCAATATTCCACATTTTAGACATTTTTGTCTACCACAGGCCTAATTTAGACATAAAGCCTACCAAAAAGATAGGGTGGCGAGTCCTCTACCATATCAAGTCACCTGCCAAATATGAAAGAAATCCGGAAAGAAATGTGGACTGTAGGTCGCTAACAAGAAATCTCTGCGGACGCGGACGCGGACGAGGGCGCGGACGCGGACGCGGACGACGACGATGATGAATCCATAGTATCCCCGCTTCGCGTCGGGGATACAATAATAAGGGAGATATAAGCACTTTTCATGACTGACAAAAAACACCTGTGGCGGCCATCTTGTTTCTCAAAATGAGGCCAAAAATATTCTCAGACAACATTTTATGGTTATTAATATATACTGCAAACTTAAGAAAGCTAGCTATAATATTTTTTTTCATCAGAGCAGTAATGGTGAAATCTCTCTCTACACACTGCGGCTATCCAGTGGATACAATGATTTACTCAACAGTGAGAACCTGAAAGTAGCTATTGCTCAGCTATGCCACGACATAGAGGTCTGCAATTTCACTATGTTATAGCTGACCAAAAATTCTGTGAATAACATATTTAACAAATTACTCTAAATGTAAAGGTTTTCAAGTTACAACTGATTTACTCAACAGTGAGAACCTCAAAGGAACTATTACTCAGCTATGCAATGAGCTACATGTCTGAAATTTTACTATGTTATAGCTAACCCAAAAGTAGATGAACAACATATTTAAGCAAACTACTGTAAATGCAATAGTTTTCAAGCTACAACTGATTTACTCAATAGTGAGAACCTGAAAATAGCTATTGCTCCGCTATGCCATGAGCTATAGGTCTGTAATTTCACTATGTTATAGCTGACCCAAAAGTAGGTGAACAATATATTTTAACAAAATACTCCAAATGCAATATTTTTCAAGTTATAGCTGATTTACTCAACAGTCAGTACCTGAGAATAGCTATTGCTCAGTTGTGCCATGAGCTATAGGTCTATAATTTCACTATGTTATAGCTGACCCAAAAGTAGCTGAATAACATATTTGCACAAATTTCTGTAAATGCAATAGTTTTCCAAATATAACTGATTTACTCAACAGTGAGAACTTCAAAGTAGCTATTACTCAGCTATGAAATGAGCCACAGGTCTGAAACTTCACTATGTTATAGCTGACCCCAAAATAGGTGAATAACATATTGAAACAAAATACTCTAAATGCAATAGTTTTCAAGTTATAAGTGATTTACTCAACAGTGATAACCTAAAAGTAGCTATTACTCAGCTATGCCATGAGCTACAGGTCTGAAATTTTACTATGTTATAGGTGGCCCAAAAGTAGCTGAATAACATATTTATACAAACTTCTCTAAATGCAATAGTTTTTAAGTTACAAGTGATTTACTCAACAGTGATAACCTAAAAATAGCTATTACTCAGCTATGCCATGAGCTACAGGTCTGAAATTTTACTATGTTATAGGTGGCCCAAAAGTAGCTGAATAACATATTTATACAAACTTCTCTAAATGCAATAGTTTTTAAGTTACAAGTGATTTACTCAACAGTGATAACCTAAAAATAGCTATTACTCAGCTATGCCATGAGCTACAGGTCTGAAATTTCACTATGTTATAGCTGGCCCAAAAGTAGCTGAATAACATATTTATACAAAATTCTCTAAATGCAATAGTTTTTAAGTTACAAGTGATTTTACTCATAATGGAAGTTACTGAAAAGCCCAAAAGTAGCTATTACTCACTTAGCTATTGAGACAGACACCCAACTTACTCACCATATTGTAGCTATGAAAAAAGTAGCTGAACAACATATTTTAACAAAATGCTGTAAATGCAACACTTTTGAAGTTATAAGTGATTTAGTGCATGATTTCATGAATTTTAATGCATTAAAAATTATTAAAAAAATTTATTAAAAAAAAGGTAAGACAGATCCAGGTCTCATACTCACACAAGAGAATCTACCTCTGGCCTAGAACATATATGCAAGATATGAGAGAAATCCCTGCAATAGTCACTGAGAAAATTGTGATAAAAAGTTGAAATTTTCACACTTTTGGTGGGGGTACCCCACTTGTAATGTCTCTAGCAAACAGACGAACAGACAGATTTGCATGCCTTGAACATTTTTTCATCCTCGATAGATAAGGTATCTTTTAAAAAAACAGCATGTCTCTAGGCCTTGTAGTTTTGGAGAAGAAGTTGTTCACGCGGACGCGTACGCGTACGCCCACGCCGCAGAGTGATGACATAATGTCAGCTGACTGACAAGTCAGCTGACATAAAAATTGATTAGAAAGAAGTAATGGTTTGACAAATTTTCTGTGATATGCAATGTCAACTTTGACTCTACTGTTTTACAACATAATCATTTTATATTTCCAAAAATGAAAAAAAAAATCTATGTCTGTTTATACACTGGTAAAAAATGCTTATCTAGGATTTACTGGTGTATCTTGTAAGAAAAGTATTTTGTTTGTCATGTGCCTTCAATCTTAAAGTAGTTTTTAGTCTACATAAACAGCATTTAAGATCATCTCTTAGGACACTCCTACAGTGAGTCACTTGGGTTGCCTTTAGTTTGATTCAAACAGATGACCACAATTCCCACTGTTCATGTATGATTCATTTTATATGTATTGATGTGTGAACTAAATACTTTTTAAGCGTGAGCTCTAGTGAGGCTCATGCTTCTAGGAATCACTTTTTTTTTGTCTCCACATTTTCATGAATTGTGGCATAGTATGATGAGTATCTGTCTCTTCACTGAAGTTAAGCAGCAATGGGCTACGTTAGTACTGGGAATTGGATGACCATCTGAGTTCTAGACCAGCTATGGGATGTGTCTGAGTTGGAATTTCTTTGTATCGCCAGACTTGCTTATCTCTGATTGCTTGCTTGTCTCTGATAGCTGTGCAACTCGCGCAATTGTAGACTGAAAGATTTTTCGGCCATGTTGTGACATAAAATTATTTGTTTTCTGATTTTTATTATCTCTGTCAAGATTTTTGGCGAAATTTGACAGCTTTTCACAATGATTATTTAAACTAGCTCAAAATAGATCTTTGCTTGCCCCCACATCTTGTGGTTGTCTGTTAGGGTGGACACCGGAAACATTAATTGTTTTGGTTTTTCTCAGTCTTTTTTTCCATCACAATTTATATTTTTGAACTGAATATCACTTTAAATGTCTAGATACATTACTAAATCCCCAATCTGAATCTCATGATGTTAATGTATTTGGTTGGTGATGCATTAAATAGGTTGTATAAACTTTTTTTACTGATATTTAATCATTTCTATTATCCACCACACGCTGTATATGACCTCATATAGGAGGATATACAGAGTGGGATATATATTTCTAATACCTCCATACCTCCATGGCACCTCCGTAACCATGGATAATAAGAGTCAATATCTTCTGATTTTTCAGTAATATCTCAGAAACTATGTAGTCTACAAAATATGTACATGTATTTATATATCATTAAAAAGGTCTTTTACAGCACTACTGCTGGTGTTTGTTCCATAAAAATCCATGCAGAAATGACTAAAATATTGCAAGTTAAAGATTGAAGTTTTCATTTTTACTGTTGCCTATGCTTTTTGAGAGCCTTTGTACATTCTCTCATTAAATATTCATTTATTTAACTCATAAAACATACAAAACGGTGGATAATAAAAGTAAAACATCCCTTATTAGATATATATTGAAAAAATATATCACTCATGAAGTATAACTGTTACAATGTAATGCTCATGCTACACACTTGTACAATTATATTATTTTCATTTGTGATATACATTTTTCTGTATATGTCATTCGGGAAGTGTTCCCATTATATTCAAAAGTTAAAGATAATCAATTACTCCTTGCTAAGTCTTCTCGTGTTGTAAACAGAAAATTTGTTTATCTGGTTGATGTCCAAA
This sequence comes from Sabellastarte sp. h YS-2021, assembly GCA_964017235.1. Classification (NCBI taxonomy): domain Eukaryota; kingdom Metazoa; phylum Annelida; class Polychaeta; order Sabellida; family Sabellidae; genus Sabellastarte; species Sabellastarte sp. h YS-2021. Next base: position 93,009,166 of record OZ024928.1, read on the forward strand.
ACAGCATTCAGGAGGCAGATATGTTTTGGAGGCTAATACAACTATCGAATAATTCTTTAAAATAAGTATGGTGCACAAACAAAATATAGTTGGAAGTATTAGTATTTAAGAAAATAAAGGATACTTTTTTTTTGACTTTTTAGACACATAATGTCATATCACCATCCTGTGTTTTCAATATTTGAACAGTACAGTTTAACATCTTTGAAGAAATGGGAAATTCAACTTACTTAAAAATTTAAAAGTGAAAAAAACGCTTCTATTCTGTTGATTCAGAATCCTTTACACATTTTGTGATTTTTGTCTCTTTAACCACCCAAATTTAAAAATGAAAATTTTTTTAACCATTTTGTCTTTCTTGTAATGGCCACACATTAAAACTTATGTTACAGGCTAGGAAGAGAGTCAAGTTTAAAATTTACCAGCGCCAGTGGATAAAATGTATATAGATGGCTTATTTTGCCATAAAATATGTTTAGAAATGACTGATTTAAAAACCTCTGTAACTAGATTGGGCTAACTCGGCGCCAACATATCCCCAGACAGGTCATCACTCACGCCACAGGTTTTGATCGGGAATTTTTTAAAACATAATTACCCATTATTATATGAACTTCAGCACATCAATCTACTCTGTTTATATCTTCCAAGGAAGATGGTGTATCCCCAGACGCCGAATACATAACTCAAATTATATTTTCAATCTTCCTGCAATGATAACTCTAAACCTATTTTCAAAGTATTTAAATGATTGATGATTGAATGTCCATTCTAAAATAATAATCCCAAAAGAGCATATCTGTTTCTATATTTGTTGACAAATAAAATATTATTTTTAACTCAACTCATCATACTTTTCAATCTTCCTTCAAAGTATTTAAATGATTGATGATTCAATGTCCATTCTAAAATTCATAATCCCAAAAGCGCATATCTGTTTCTATATTTGTTCACAAATAAAATATTATTTAAAAAAAAATTATTTATATTATTATTTTATTATATTATTTTTAGAATTTGCAAATTGTTTTCAGTTATTCATTTCCTCTATACCTATATATGTGGTCCATATATATGCAACCTAAATATGTGATACAATCTCAGTTCTGACTCCCCTTTGTGTTATATGTAATGAAGCCCACCACCTCCCACCCCCACTCCTCTCCCCTTCTCCACACCTCTCTCACTATTACACAAGATCTGCAACCCCATTGAGTTCTTTGTTTCTCATCTGATATCATTAAATACCTTTGTTTATTTAGTGTCACTCAATATAGCTGGAGGTCCCAGAGGTGGGTGGGGGGAATCCGGGTGGGGGATGCATAAATGGTAAACAAACAATCTATATAAAAGGGGTACTCAAATACAAAAAGAATTGAGAATTTTAAGTATGTGATTATCAACTGAAATGAGTTCATAACTGTAGGAGCTGTGTCAAAATTAACTGAGGCAAGTTGAATAAAACTGGGCTAGTTGAGGGTTAAAAATCCCCTACTTTTACTACATAAGGATATAATTTCATTAATATTGGGACTTAAAGCTCACTTAAAGTGTCCATTTTGTCTACTTGAATATGTTTAACCAGTTTCATTTTAAAAAGTTAAAAACTCAGCAAGCAGAGGTATAACACACAAAAATAAGTTCTTAAAAGACTAAGATAGCCATAACATTATTAATATTCAAAATTTAAATAGACAGGCATTTCCTTTTAAAAATTCAAAGATTTCAGCTCTATAACCCACATAGTTTGACACTTACTGGGCTTTAAAGTGGCATAATGTCCATAAATTGGGTTTCTGTGGGCATTTTACAATTGTTAAAGAGACCTTAGCAATTAAACAACAGATCTGAAACTTTTTGGGGGACATACATAACAAACAAAAATTATATATAATACAGTTTAAGACTTGTCACACTAAGCATTTCCAAATAACAGGGCAAAATACGGAAAAAATGTCCAAAAAGGCACTTGGGCGAGTGTCTATGGCCCTCATACACAGGTTAAATGTCTACTAAAAACCTTGATTTTCGGCATATGTAAAAAGGACATAATAATGCATTCCCAGATGGGATTTCAGCTCCATCAATCACATAGTTTAACAGTCACAGGGCTTAAAGGTGGTTAAAAAGTCCAAATATTGGGTCTCTGTGGGCCTTTTAGAGATCTCGATGTGGCTTTCAAATTAAAGCTTCAGACTTAAAATTTGTTACATACTAAGATTACACATAGAATATGTATCTAATAAAGTTTGAAACTTCTCAGACTTACCATTTCCAAGTTACAGAGCAAAATATGTGAAAAATGTCTTAAAAGGGTCACTCAGGTGGGTGTTTAAGGTCCTCATACACAGGTTAAATGTCTACTTGAAGCCTTGATTTTTGGCACATGTAAAAAGAACATAATAATGTATTCCCAGATGAGATTTCAGCTCTATCAGTCACATAGTTTAACAGTCACAGGCCTTAAAATTGGCAAAAAGTCCAAATACTGGGTCTTTATGGGGCCTTCTAGAGACCTAAATGTGGCCTTCAAATTAAAGCCTCAGACTTAAAATTTGTCACATACTAAGATTACACATAGAATATGCATCTAATACAGTTTGAAACTTCTTAGACTTACCATTTCCAAGTTACAGGGCAAAATATGTGAAAAATGTCTAAAAATGGTCACTCGGGTGGGGATTTATGGTCCTCATACACAGGTTAAATGTCTTCTTAAAGCCTTAATTTTTGGCACATATATAAATAACATACTAATATCTTCCCAGATAGGATTTGAGCTCTATCAGTCACATAGTTTGACAGTCACAGGGCTTAAAAGTAGCAAAAAGTCCAAATATTGGGTCTTTGGGAGCCTTTTAGAGACCTCAATTTGACCTTCAAAATTAAAGCTTCAGACTTAAAATCTGTTACATACTAAGATTACACACAGAATATATATCTAATACAGTTTGAAACTTCTCAGACTTACCATTTCCAAGTTACAGGGAAAAAGATGTGAAAAATGTCTTATAAGGGTCACTCGGGTGGGTGTTTATGGTCCTGATACACAGGTTAACTGTCTATTAAAGGCCTAAATGTTGGGGCACATATAAGAAAACACATAGATATATTCCCAGATGATATTTAACTTAGATGAGAGACATAGTTTGAAAGCTACAGTGCTTGAAAGTGGCAAAAAGTGCATAAATTGGGTCTCTGTGGGCACTTTTGAGACCTTAAGTCGACCCCTTTGGGTAAACCTACAGCCCTAAAATTTTCTACAGACAAGGATTACATATCAAAGTTATACCTAGCGCAGTTTGAGACTCATCAGAATTACCACTTCCAAATTATAGGGCAAAATATGTGAAAAGTATAGCAAAAAATCCCCAAGTGGGGGTATTTATGGGCCTCAAACACAATTTTCTCCTCAACTTAAAGTCGTGATTTTCGGCACATGTACTAAGAACATATTAATGTGTTGTCAGGTAAAATTTCAGCCAGCTGAGCATCATAGTTTGTGACCTACAGGGCTCTAAGTGGCCAAAAGTGCAATTTCTGACCTTAAGGTGGCCATAAGTTCTTTTTTACTGGGAGTTTAAGGTCACCTTAAAATAGGGATCTTCCTTTGGGCACCCTTAACATGTGTACCAAGTTTGAAAAAAAAATATTAATTTGTTTTTGAGTTATCGCGTCCACAAGGAAATTTCTACGGCGGCGGCGGCGGCGCGACGGACCTGAATCCAATATATCCCCGACTTTCGTCTGGGGATATAATTAATTTTCTACATAAATGTTAAAAATAAATCCAGAATAAAAGGGTTTTCAAAAACAGAGTATCTTCATTTCGCACTCTAGAATACCCATAATACTTCATTTATGATGTACTACTTGAAAACTCTTGCATAGCTCTCAACTCAAGTTTTAAGGTGTGAAAAGAATAATGACCATAAAGCAAAGGTCAAAGGGTCAGAAAGGCTAATCAATTAGCTACAAGATAAAGTATACATATTCTTTGGGTTTGTATGACTAGGATGAAGTAGTGAGTTAATATAATTGTGAATGCATCCATATTACAAAAAAATTCTACACACAATGGGCTACCTGATTTCATGTACATGTAAAAGGTAGGGTAAATTAGAATTATGAAGCTCGCTTTATTGCGAGCCGGCAGTGTATCCCCAAACATAGCAAACCTGTAGAAGCAATAATAAAAGAGACTGAAGCTGAAGATTCCTAGCCTATGATTTGCTTTAGGTTGGTTTCACACTGGAAACCTGTAGGTCCACCAATAAGCGAGTTACAAGTGCTTTTAACTTTGGCTATCCTCGTTTGACCTTGAAATAAGGGCCCAAAGTCAAATATGACCACATCAGAAGATTCCTAACACATGATTTCCTACAGGTTGGTTTCACATCCCAAACCTCTAGGACCAATAATAAGTGAGTTATAAGCACTTTTAAGTTTGCCTATCCTCATTTGACCTTGAAGGATGAGCCCAAGATCAAATCTGACCACATCAGAACATTCCTAGCCCATGATTTTCGACATGTTGTTTTCACATTGCAAACCTTTAGGACCAATAAGCGAGTTATAGGCACTTTTAAATTTGGCTATCCACGTTTGACCTTGAAGGAGGGGCCCAAGTTCAAATCTGACCACATCAAAAGATTCCTAATCCATGATTTCCTATAGGTTGGTTTCACATTGCAAACCTCTTGGACCAATAATAAGCAAGTTATAAGCACTTTTGCAATAACTCATTTACTCAACAGTGATAACCTGAGAGTAGCTATTGCTCAGCTATGCTATGAGCTACAGGTCTGCAATTTCAGTATATTATAGCTGACTGAAAAGTAGTTGAAAAACATATTTAAAGAAAATGCTGTAAAAGCAATAGTTTGCAAGTTGCAACTATTTACTCAACAGTGACAACCTCAATGTAACTATTACTCGGCTATCCAATGAGCAACAAGTCTGCAATTTCACTATGTTATAGCCGGCCCAAAAGTAGGTGAATAACATATTTAAACAAAATCCTGTAAATGCAATAGTTTTCAAGTTACAAATGATTTACTCAACAATGAAAACCTCAAAGTTGCTATTGCTCAGCTATGCTATGAGCTGCAGGTCTGCAATTTCAGTATGTTATAGCCGACTGAAAAGTAGGTGAACAACATAATAAAATCAATAGTTTTCAAGTTACAACTGATTTACTCAACAGCGAGAACCTGAAAGTAGCTATTGCTCAGCTATCTAATGAGCTACAGGTATACAATTTCACTATGTTATAGCTGACCCAAAGTATGTGAATAACATGTTTAAACAAAATCCCCTAAATGCAATAGTTTTCAAGTTACAACCAATTTACTCAACAGTGATAACCTCAAAGTAGCTATTGCTCAGCTATGAAATGATCTACAGGCCTGCAAATTCACTATGTTATAGCTCACCCAAAAGTAGGTGAACAACATATTTAAACAAATTTCTCAAAATGCAATAGTTTTCAAGTTACAACTGATTTACTCAACAGTGATAGCCTCAAAGTAGCCATTACTCAGCTATGCAATGAGGTACAGGTCTGCAATTTTACTAATATTTGTTACAGCTGACCCAAAAGTAGCTGAATAACATATTTAAACAAAATTCTCAAAATGCAATAGTTTTCAAGTTATAAGTCAAAATTTTTGACGTTTTTGACTCCCAAGAGCATTATTTTGACTCTTGGTCTAAAAATAGCTATTAGTCACTTGATTTTGATCCCATGCCTACAAAAATGATAGGGTGGCGAGACATCATACCCACCAATTCATGCACTAAATATAAAATAATTAATAAAGAAACTGTGCTCTATAGCTTGAACACAAGCAATATTAAAATATTTTGATGTTTTTTGACTCCCCAGAAAATAATTTTGACTTCTGGACTACCAAAAGAATAGGGTGGCCAGATCTCTGCCATAGCAAGTCACTTGTGAAGTTTAATACAAGAAATCCCAAAAGAAATGTGGCTTATAGGTTGAACACAAGCAATCTCTGCTGACATGGACGATGACCGTGCATGATCCATTATAAGTACGGTATCCCTGATTTTCGGAGATACAATTAAACCATTCTTCAGACCCAGTGGTCCATAGTTTTGATGCTTATTTATAGTTTCAGTTTCAGCGGCATGAAGAGACTCTGAGGTAAGGTTTACCTCTACAACTACTTTCAAGTACTCCTGACTGTAAAGAAGAACAGTGACATGCCCGGTAGAATATCTTGTCTATTATTGAGTAAAATATCGATGATCTGGCACAAGACCTTCTGCTTTGGAGTTCAACACCCTTAGTATAACAACCCCACAGAGTGTACAAAGTATATGTATTGGTTATTTACTCACTACTGGATTGCAAATCTCAGCCAATTTTTGTCACTATACAGAAGCAATTGGGAATCTGCGACAGTGATATGGAAATACCTGTCTACAACCCATTAAATGACTTACATCTGTTTGTTGACCCCATACTTTGAACTGTTGGTGATCTGTTCAATTTTACCCCCAAATATTCAAACCCCAATTTTCTCAAATTGTGTTACAATATACCAGAGTAAAATCCCTACATTATTTGATGTTCTGTTATGTAAATATATGAAATTTTCAACCCATTTGTACTCTTTCAAATTTGTTCTTTTCTTTACAAATTGCACTTTTTTAATTTAAGAGTATTCTAACTTCCAAAGAAATATTGTATAATCCCTGCTTATCTGGATACACAGAGACCATAATGTATCATAATAATACAAATAACAAATAAATGTTTTACCGCGCTCCGGTTCAGCTTTGGTTTGGCTTCACCATCCGGCTGTGTGTCATCAAATCCAAGCAGACAAGTATCACAGTCACAGAATCCTTCATCTAACATCATGTCCCCATTATTATAAGGACTTGTACCGTCTGGACTGCTCCCTGAACCTGCAGACTCGTTGGATTTTTTTGGATACAAGGTCAGCTTTGGCACATTAGTTGCTGCCATTTTACACCTGGATTGAGAGGGTGAGGACATACTCACACCTTTTTCAATGAATTGCTTGAGTTTAGCATACTCCCCATCCATGCTGTTCTCACTTTTCTGTCCCTCTTGAAATACTGTATCCTCACTCATGGGACCGTCTTCCATAATTGCAAAACCTAAAATGCTTTATTATTACTCACCATTTAACTTATAAATATCTATAATTATATGCTTGTTTTAATAAAAACTAGTTTTGCTGACTACCACTTGCACAGCCCCTGTACAACAACCTTGGCTATTTTAGTGAAAGTACAATAGTTGATCAACTAAATTTTGTTCATGGTATAGCTTATCTAATCCTGAATGTACTACACTACTTCACACTGAAGGACATTGTGTGCATATAACTTTGTTTATTACTAAAATTGCAGTCCACGCAACTAATGATCAGATTTTTCTTCCTTGGTCAGAACTCTTCCAACAGGCTTTTAACCTCATGAAAATGTACAAATTTATATAATGCCATAGAAGAAGCCACATGACCAGTCAGGTATTTACACAAAAATATAATGGACATCCATTGTTATCACCTCTGCTCAGCTATGACAACCACTCTCAATACCCAAGCACATTATCTTCCGGAAATTTGTATTGTGTTTATTACTTTCTCAAGACTGTCATGCTCGTTTTTTTCCCCAGAAATCCAGCGTATATTGCTTGCTGCACCTTTTTTTAGTCTAGTAGCGCTGACATTTAAAGCCACTGATGCAAAGTTCATAAATGGAACACCCTCATGCAATAATTATTCCTAACACAAATTTAGAGAGTCATGGCATTAAAATATGTGGAAACTAGTGCTCCATGTCGAAAGTAACCACCACAATTTCATAATTTTTTTACATGTTGTGGTTAAACAAAATACACTAACTTGTTCTTTCCATTAATGTGGTGCAGTAGTTTTTACATAATTACTGCATACTGTTATGTCAACATTTAGTAGGTGGACAGCATGACTTTTAGTTTGAAAAGAGATGTCACCATGAATATCCTAAATTCAGAACAAACTCATCCACAACTGTTTCGTTCACTAAATAGTTTTCCTTTTTGTGGAATGAACAATTATATCTTCTCAGTTTCCAAGAAGAACTTGAGCAACAATGCTTCATATCCTCAATGTAATTAACCCCATGTATCATTTGAACTGCAACAAAACTCGAGAATGTAATTATTTTGTCGTCAACTATATCAAGTTTTATATATTTTCACTTTTTGTTACAAAGTCTTTATAGAAGTTTGTCCTGCAGGATATTTATATCAAGGTTATTTATAACAATATCATGACGTCAGACATGAGTACTACATGCTTATCAAAATATGTAACTGACTTTTAAAACTTCCTCATCCAGAATCCTGTTATAATCCAATCTTCTCAAAAGAGAAAAAACTGAAACTTTCCTATTGATCATTTAATATGATTTAAGATAACAAAAAAAAACAAGAGAAACACATTTTATACTTATGAAAGTGCAGTTCAATAGATCAGATGTACATCATATCCATGCAGTGGTCAAATGTCTCTTTTGCACTACTTAATCAAAGCTTCAAATGTATTTTGTCAGTAGGTTATGGTTGGTATTTAGACAAGTAGACAAACATAAACCTGAAGAAACAGTAAAACTTGTGTTCATTCAGTACTCAGCCGCAGTACTTCAGAAACATGTGCATACAAAACACAACAGTTTTTGTTGCTTAAACTGCCTTTGAAATGTTACTTTCCTGTTATAAATCTACTGTACTAAGTCTTGCACCGTCCATGTTTACATCAGAAGTAGACTTATGTCATCCAAATACATACACACAACTCTCTCACAAGCTTCTATACACCCCTTTAATTCGTAGCACTTTAACAAAAGAATGAAAGAACCCCTCTTTTAAGACTTAATTCCTTCCCCTCCTAATATATATAAAAACTTACACCAACCATAGTTCTAAACATGGTAATAACATATATTAAAGAGGAGGTTTGAAGTACCCTCATAATACACATTTCTGCCTATTGACATCTAGCCTCTATTAAACAAGGGCTCTTGTGTACTGAGAACAAATCACCTAAATAAAGCCCAGTTATTTTCACCTGAACAGGTAAAACCACAGCAGATGTAAGTTGAGGTGGACAAAATAATACTGGTGACTATCAATAGAAAAAACCTCAATTCACCCAATTGAGGAGGCCTAGCTTTCTTGGTTTTCTTGTAGGATCACAATAATAAATCTTCTGAAAGGCTGGCTTTAATTTAAGATTAAATTGTGAATGAAAGTAAAGGAAAAAGTTAATTTTAAGCGAGTAAAAGTCCAAATAATATACAAAAATAAGGCAGATATATTAATGAAACAGAATAATATCTGTCATTTTTATTTGTCACTGAGGTTCATTAAGAATAAACTCTACAAGTTGTAACAAAATACACTTGTCGTAAAAATATTACATACAAGCGTCACTTTAAGAGGACCTGATAAATGAAAAGAAACAAACCTAAAAGTTAAAATACTTAAAATCTACATATAAGTGTATTAGATGTAAGTAAAAACAAAATTAATATTAATATTGTAATTTATTGCTCATTTTTCATTGCTTCACCTAAGTTATAGCTTGTAACACCATGCAACATCTACAATAAACTGTTACAATTGTGACAAAAAATATATGCCAAATATACTATATAGAAGTTATAGAGAATTTGTTTGAGGTTTACTTAACAATAGATAGAAAAATATGCATTGGGTTTATCATTTGTATATCATTAAATGCCCATAATTGAGAAAAGGCCTTTTATAAGTCTTACTCTTCACAGGAAGTAAATCCTTGTTATCATTAATAAATAATACACTTCCATTAAAGGCCTGGGTTCTGCTATTCAATATAGAAATAAGGTGATGTTGTTTTGAAAATTGAAGAGTTCAAGAACCTTTCTTGAATAAGACCACAAAATAAACAAAGCATTAGGAACTTGTTGTACACCCTCTCCCAATAAAAAGTTAAGTCACCAATTTAGTGAAAAATTATTTGACACAAATATACCATATTATATACAAGTATAACCCATGGAGGATTAAAAGAACTCAATTTAATTATTCAAATTGCCATGGCCCAGTATTATATTTTCAAGTTTGAATAAGTTTGAACAGCAAATTGAAACCAAATAAACAATTGCCACTAAAATTTTTTTTTGCTTATAAAAACAAAGCAGTCCTGATGAAAGTTGAAGTTTTCAAAACTCTAGAACCTTATTAATGCAAGAAAGGCTATAGGTTGGCTATAGGTTGGTTCCCTCCTAGAAGGCCTTTGGAGAAATTCCTCCTGGAATGAATGCATCTTGCATGTTTTGTATTTTACATCAATGTTCTTAAGAAATAACAAATAAGTCAGTATATTGGCCCAAAAAATGTTATTATAATTTTATTTGTGGTGAAAAGAATTTATGAGTTTAAATATTACTGATTTTTTTCTCTTTAGGTAGTTTTGTGTGATTACAGAAAATTCAGGAGGGATGTTTTTTCTGTGTAGAAAATTTTCTAGGAGTAATTTTTTTTTTTTTTTTGGTAAATTATAATTTACTACTGACAGGGACATCCATGCGCTGTACATCTTTGAGGCTTTTTATACTTGTCAGTGCCACTTGCATGGATTTAGCCGATGGAATCTAAAACTGCAATGATAATGGAAAAAAGTGAGAGAAAATCTGTACAATCATATATAAACATTTATGTAAAATAAATGAATATTTATGATGTTAGGAAATAATTGCATTTCCACATAGCATATTTTCTAATGCAAAAAATTGTTTATTTGGGGTTTTACGTCGCTTTCAACACTGTACAGGTCATATCACGACGGGTAGTTGGAAGGGCAGAGGAAACCAGTACATAGAGTTCGCTAGGGTTCTGTACTGTAAACTGCCGACCAACGGCAAGCAACTACCAGCTTTCCCACTTACGGCCATGACGGGGATCGAACCCCGGCCGCAGAGGTGGGAGGCGAGAGTGTTACCACTCTGCCACCGTGGCCCCTCTAATGCAAAAAATGAATATCCCTTATTTATATTGTTTTCCCAAAAAGATTGACTGTAAGGACACGATGCAATACGGAGAAATCAATATGTCTGTTATCAGATCATTCACTGACAGTGTGCAAACAACACTAAAAAATACAGAAGGGCAACTAAAAAGAATACCTAGATAAAAATCAAAACAGTAGAAATGGGGATTCATTGTACAAATTACATTTGGAGAAGAAACAAGAGAGGCAATAGTACCTGTTAATGATCAAGTCAAGGTCAAATCAAGGACACACCATGATACTACACACCTACATCCCCTAACCAATAACCCTACCAAGTATTAACATCTTACAAGTCTTACAGTTGCTGAGTTATAGCCTGGACAAGATTTCAAACTCAAGTTCATTATGGCAAGGTCAATGGTCAAATCAATATCACACCATGATGTTGCACACCTACACCCCCAACCAATATCCTTCCCAACTATCAACTTCCCACACCTTATGGTTTCTGAGATACAGCCTGGACAAGAGGGCAAGGTGAGGAATCAAACCAGTCATACAATCTGAAGGTTGCCAGCATTTTTTATTCACTGAACGGAGGGCTAAAAACCCTATATTTAGAGTTTAAGATCACCAGAAGGTCAGGATATTCCTTTGGCAAACCCTAATATACCCGGTATGTGCCAAGTTTGGTTGAAAAAAAGTGAAAAACTAAGTGAACTTAGGGGTTAAAAGCCCCTGTTTTGACATTAAGGTGGCGATAAGGTTGCAGATATTGGGCTAAAATTCATGTTAAAGGACATCACAAAGTAGTTAGATAATAAAGTACTGAAATCCTGACTGGTTGTGAGGTTGGGCTAAAGTACCTAAGTTTTGAAAGATATTTGAAAAATTAAACACCTCCCATTCAGGCATCCATGGTTGACTGATCCGAAAATCCTTTCTGACATGTGGATTTTGTTCTACAATATACCTGCAGAATTTATAGCACTGGTGCAAGCTGTTTTTACAAAATGTGATGAGTGGGTGTTTTATAAAAATGTTTAATGAGACCTTAAGTGAAGTTTAAGGACTTGTAAAATTATCCAAAAATTATTTCTGCTTAAAGTTGTAGTTGTAGACCATAATCCGTTGATGGCAGTGATCTGTCCAACCTACACAAAAACAAAGAAGCACCCCTGATGGGCTGCTTAATTAAATGTAATCAAGGACTCTAACCAATTGTAGACTAAATATCAATAATTAAAACTGCATCTACAATTGCTGAAACTTTTTCAACTTAACATATGCACCAAACTGATTCAAGTCGATCCAATCTGCTCTCAATTAATTTATTATATAATTACAAGCCATCATTATTACATTAAACACTAGAAACGCACTTAACAAGAGCAGACCTCTCACCAAGCAGTTCGTTTCTATCCCTAATTTTCCTATTTTGGATCATAGCATCTAGAATTTAGCTATGATCCAGATCAAGCTTAGGTATATTATAGATTCTATAGTCCTTTGGGAGTGTAACCTACTTTTTTCCAGGCAATTTGAAAATTAATTGTGGAGGTACATACCCACATACTGAAAAGATTTATTCTTAAATATATGTATAATACAATAATTTATCTAGCCCTTCCAAAATGTTGATATTCTCTAGGTTTTCCAGAGCCTGAGCAATATTTTTTTATATATTTATGTATTACTATTCCACAGATTAACAGCTTAACCTCTGCAGCATAACTACAGTAATGAAAGCCATCTCAATACAGCTGTAATTCTGGTATAATATTGGAGTCTTATCTCAGGTGATATATCATTTTACATTATGGTAATACAATCATGTAATTGGAAATTCCATCAATGGTAATACAGTAGAACCTTGATTATCCATCCTTCTATTATCTGAATCTCTGGTTTAACCAAACCAAAATTGTCTCCCTACATATAATGTACTGACTAGCATGAGGGATAATACAGGATTTTACACATTACCAACGGAACGCACCCAGCTCCAGACTGCGTAATATTTGAAAATGATAATAACATAATATCCACAGATATGGAGCAAATCAGTCACAATTAGAGGGTCAGTTATATTATATTACACAAGTATATTAAACTATTTTATCAATGACCACCCACTTCTATATTTAGTGCATAAAACAATTTTTCTGCAATTATTGCCGACTTGGTAACCCATAGACTTGCAAATTTAATAAGTAAATTAAATTTTTATAGGTTAATACCCTATCCAATGGAAAACTGCTAATCCGGTCGCCGCAGACCACCCCACCCCCCAAATGACAGAAAAAGCCGTCCTGTGTTTCCACCAACCAGGCCAGTCCAGTACTGTACATTCGCCAGGGGGCGCATCATACTTCCTTCCTGTCTAGACAGAGTGACATCATAGCATCTTTTTCCTTGTCTTAATCTGATTGGACCCCTTGTAAGCTTATAGCGGGTTTTTTGGGGAGGGTCTTGTTTGTCCATTGGATAGGGTATTAACTTATAAAAGTTTAATTTACTTATTAAATTTGCAATTTTGTTGCGTTAATACATCCTATCCAATGGACAATTGCTGAATAACTACTGCTTGGTTGGCGGGTAAGTTACTAGGGACCTGGGTGAACTCATAAAACAAAACAAACAAAATCTTCCAGGCCAGGGTTGACTTAATGTGCAGAAACCCTATGAGGCCATGGTCGGCTACCATCACCCGGATATCCGGGGGTATACTGACACTGCCCCCTCCCCCTTTTTTAACAGACCTGCTCTGAAATAGGGGAAGAGAGGGATGAGTTAAGTCCCATAAGAAGAAATAAACCTCCCGAAGGTTTGGCTTTTTATGATTTTTTTTATTGTATGTACAACTATTTACATATGTACTTATCCCTCAATAATAAGGGCTACTGGTGGATCTGCTGAGCAGCCACTACAGGTCCCGAGTGGTAGAGCTCTGAATCGGCCCAAGCCACATCCTTCAGATAAAACTGTTTGAAGGTGTTGAGTGACTTCGAGTGATAGGCTAACAGAATTTGTTCCAGAGAGACCCCTGGTTAGAAGGCCTTGGTAGCAGCGAAGACCCTCACATCATGGGCTTTAACCCGATGTAAGGTGAGGGCTTCTTGATCAGAGAGCTCATAGCACAGTATCACCATCTTCTTGATCCATGAGGAACAGTGGCAAGTGAGATGTCTTTGTCAAAACCTTTCTCAAAGGAGATGAAGATTCTGCCTGAGGTCTGAGGTCTTGTCCAAATACTAGCAAAAAGCTCTGACCAGACACAAGGATCTATCAGATCTAAGTGACGTATCCAGAGTTGGGGCCAGGGCTGCTATAACCACTGGCGCCACACTGTCTGGACCCTCCTTGGCCAGCTGGTTCTTGGAAAGAAAGTTGCATGAGGGGTATAAAGAGACTTTAGGCCAGTTTTCCTAATGTCTGATGTTTTTGTTTTGCAAGCATGGATCTCATTTCTGCGTTTACCCCAACCCAAGGCCAAAAGAAAGACAGTCTTGTAGGTCAAATGCTTCAAGGAGGCCTCTTTAATGGGTTCAAATGGAGCATTTGTCAGCTGGTGCAAAAACAGGGAGAGATTCCAGGAGGGGATGCCCCTCCGACCTTTGGGCCTGTCTCTGTGGCAACTATCCAGGAGACGAGTGAGATTCTTATCTTTGCAGACATTTACGGATGCATTTCCCAGTTTATCAGCAATGGCTGATCTGTAGCCATTAATAGTACTTGGCTGTGACTTCCTGACTTGAAACAAGTATTAAGTAGGGAGTCGGCTATTGACTTTAGTGTGGGTGCCCTGAAGTCCACCTGATTACTGAGGCACAAATTTGTGAAAATGGTCCACTTTGCCTCATAGACTGATCTGGTTGATCCTCTTTGAGGAGCCTTAATTCATGCTTCCACTGCCTCAGAGAAGCCCTGTTCTTTGACAGCTGAGGCTCTAGGAGCCAAGCATGTAGGTTTAAGTTTAGCAGATTCCTGTGAGGAGTCTGATTGAAGGGCTGAGTTAGTAGATTGGGCAGATGGGGTTACGCTCAGATGGATCTGGCCGGACATGGCCACTAACCTAGAACAAAGGCATGTTTGGCCACCCTGGAGCAATCAGAATGATTCTCTTGCATGGGCAGTCCTGCAGCTTCGCCACCACTTTGCCCATGATGGCTGCTGGTGGGAAGGCATATACATCCAGATCCTCCCATGGCAGGCTGATTGTGGCCACTGCCCGGGCCAGGAGGTCCCAGTGACACAGAGGTAACTTGTTGTTAAACCTTGTGGCAAATGGATCTATTTGAGGTTGGTGCCACCTGCTGCACACTGACTGGAAGACCTCTAGTAGGAGAGACCACTCTGTTTGGATGGTCTGGTCTAGTCTGGATAGCTGGTCTGCTACCAAATTCAGCAGGCCTGGAATGTTTTGGCCTTTGAGAGTCACCTGTTTCCTGAAGTACCAGATCAGGATTCTCCACAGAAGGGCATACAGTGAGCCTGACCTTATGCCTCCTTCCTTGTTTATGTATGACACCACTGTGGGGTTGTTGGCTGCTACCAGAAATACCTTGTCTGAGCAGAGGTTTTGGAACTCTTTTAAGGCCAAGAAGACCCCTTTTAGTTCCAAATAACTGATATGCAGCTTGCTTTCTGGAAGGGACCAGGTTCCCCTTGCTGTATGCTCGTTCAAGTGAGCGCCCCATCCTTCTTTTAATGGCTGCACCTGTAAAGATTTGCAGAGGATGTTTTAGTGGGTGTAATGGTTGACCTTGAAGTACATTGTCTTCCTTCAGCCACCATCTTAGATTGGGGTGCAGAGACTTGGGGATAATGATCACCTTTTTTAGTGATTCTGGTACCCTTCAGTTGTTTTAAGATGGGTCTATGGGTCTCATGTGTAGTCAGTCCAGGTGAACTTGTTTTTCTGTGGCTGTTAGCAGACCTATCAAGGACATGAACTACCAGACTGGACAAGCTGGTCAGGAAAGAAGTTCCAGTAGTTTCTGGTG
Organism: Sabellastarte sp. h YS-2021; assembly: GCA_964017235.1. NCBI lineage: Eukaryota > Metazoa > Annelida > Polychaeta > Sabellida > Sabellidae > Sabellastarte > Sabellastarte sp. h YS-2021. The sequence continues at coordinate 93,025,211 of OZ024928.1, forward strand.
GAGGGTTTGCCACTGGTCTGGGTCTGACCCGGCCAAACTTGAGATCGAACTGGTAACCTACAAAGCCAAAGACATATTTGGGGTCCAGCTCTGATTTCTCCACATTCACCAGCAAACCTAATTTCTAACAAATCTCTACTAGTTCCTGAGTATGTTGGAGACAATTTGGTGGGATCTGGCAAACCAACCAGTCGTCTAGGTACTGGCGGATCCTATACCCTCGCATAAGGCCATCAGTTTCACCTCCTTTGTTATAACAGTGAACTCCATGGGAGCTGTGGATTGTCTGAATGGCAGTGAATTGAACTGATATGACCAACCTTGGATATGAAATCTCAGATATTTTCTGGACTGTTCCTGTATTGGTGTGTGGAAGTAGGTATCATTGAAATCTAATGAGGTAACCCACTCCCCTTGCTGGAGGGAGGTTCTGATGGTCTCCGGTGTCTCTATTTTGAATTTTTCTGGTTGATCAGGTCTAGTATAGGTCTCCACCAATTTTTGGGTTTGGGCACCAGAAGGAGTTGGTTGAAGAACCCCAGAGGAGATTTTTTATTTTGGAGTATTTGGACAAGTTCTACTGCATTTTTGTCCATAAGCTGATGTAATGCCTCCAATAGGTAGAGGTTCCTGTGGGGATTGACACAACAGGTTATGACAGTCAGTGACCTTGTCAAGTTCTGCCAGATTCAAAAGGGAGGATGTAGCCTTGTTTGATGATTTTTAACACTTTCGGACCGGCACCCAGAGTTTCCAACATTTTCCAAAAGCTTTGTAGTCTTGCCCCTTCAGGTAGATTTATGGTAACAGTTGGGACATTTGTTACATGTTTGACAAAAGACAAATGACTGACACAGGAAACATCTTTCACATATTTTACTTCTCTTTGATGATAACAATTTAAAACAACGGGACTTATATCTTTCTTTTGTGAATGCCCTTCTACAATATGTGCAAGATTTACAACAGAAAAGTTTACACTTTGAGTCTATGGTGTCTGAAAGTCTATTGTCTTTTTGGGAGTCTCTGGTAATTGACACACTTTAGCCCGCTTGATAACACTGTCTGGGAAGAGAGTGGCCATTTGCAGTGGAGCAGTCCTTAATACAGCCAAAGTGTCAGCGTTATCCAAGATTTCAGATGAGACAAGTAGGAGTCCTTTCTGGCTAAAGTCACATTCACCATTGAAACAAACACAAAGTCACTGAGAATTTTGCTCCATGGTCTCGGCGATTACCTGGCTAATGCTGGCATTGAAGTCCTTTAAGTACTAAAGTTCATCAGTAGTCTCGGTGACTTTAGTAGCAGACTTCCCCTGCACTCTGTTTAGAGGTATCTGTTGAAACTGGGGCTTGACTGCAGATTACAGAAGCCTCCCTCAATAAGCCAACTTCTCCCACTTTTGCAAGTTCTCCTGAGAGATGTGACACAATGTAGATGGGGTTGAGAAAATACCAGCCTGTCTGGCAATTCTGCTGTAAACTGCTATTCAACCTTGAGGCATCATTGTTCCATGATGACACAGCAGTAGATTCAGCTTTCTTGTCAGAATACAACCCATACCACTTGGCTTGTAACTTGGCTGGTTCGATGAACTGATCCTTAAATAACCACCGGCCTCAGAGATGCAAGAAGGACACCCTTCGACCAAGGTGATATTACTAAGTTTCTTGCACAACCAGTCATCAGTGGGCATCCAAACTGAAACTTTCCCTGGAGCTTCAGACCAGCAAAGGGGTTATTGTCAGAGGAGGCAGCAATAATGTCCATATCTGGGATGTGTGACCAACCCATGTAGGACTGGATCCCTCTCATAGTTTCTCTGTATGTCTGTTCTTCAGAGAGAGAGAGATTGGTCCGGGTCTGTGATAGTGACATCCTGGTTCTGATCAGACAACTCGCCTTTTTCAACATAAATGTCTTTTGGGGGTCGGTCCAACAATTCACTTTCGGAATCAGAGTCCATGCTAGAGCTACTGTCCTTCCTGATCAGTTCATTAGTAAACTTGCTCGTGACCTGCTTGTGTAAAACAGAGGGGTCGGTGCCAGACAACTCTGAAGTCCTTGGTCGGTCCAACTTCTGAGGTCGGTCAGAGTGAGGTCGGCAAATCTGACGAAGTTGGTCAGTCAATAGACTGAGTAAACGGTCGGTCGGCCAGCTTGATGAAGGGGTCGGTAGTCCTGACCACTTCGGCTGGTGGACAGTGAGTAGTTGCTACCTTAACAATCTGGAAGTTCGGTTCTTGTGATCTGTCCAGAGTTCTAGCTAACGATAAAGCCTCTAGCAAGTTGAACTGGTCGGACCACTTCTGGTCGAGTTCTTCTATCCTGGCATCATTTGAGGCTTTGGCCGACCTGCTATCTGTCCCACATTTGGCAGGCTTGTCTATGGACGATTTGGCCCTTGTAGCTGGAGCCTCCTCCTTCTCCACCTTCTTATTTTTCTTAGCTGGACCACTTAAACCAGGAGACTGTAATGTCCCCTGGCTATCCACTGCCCCTACTACCAACATGGATGCTGGGTCCACAAGGGAGGGATTGACAGTTTCCATGGTTTCTTTACTAGGGGTGGCAGTCTTATCAGTTTTCCTAGATTCATGCTTCTCCTTCCTCAGCTTACAACTAGAGGTAGAGAGTTGAGAGTGTTAATTAGAAGTAAGAGGACATTGGCAAAACTTACAGTCACTGTTCTCAGGCTTTTCTACACAAGGATCTGGGCCCTTTACTTTATCGCGACACCTCGTGCAGTAGTTGTTGGTATCACACCCACCCATAAGATGGCCATATCCTCCCCATTTCTGCCCAGGAGAAGCCATGTTACTTTATACAGTGACAAATATCCATGGAATCACAAAAAAGTCACAAACTAGCAATATTCTCACAAAAAAAATATAAAAATCTAAAGCTGGCAAAAATCCGTCTGCACAGTACACGTGCCAAACAAAAAAGATGCTATGACGTCACTCTGTCTAGACAGGAAGGAAGTAACATATATGATGCGCCCCCTGGCGAATGCACAGTACTGGACCTCCCTGGCCGGTGGTTTGTTTATTTATTTTGTTTATTTGGGGTTTTACGTCGCTTTCAACACTGTACAGGTCATATCACGACGGGTAGTTGGAAGGGCAGAGGAAACCAGTACATAGAGTTCGCTAGGGTTGTGTACTGTAAACTGCCGACCAACGGCAAGCAACTACCAGCTTTCCCACTTGAGCCCGTGCGGGGATCGAACCCCGGCCTCAGAGGTGGGAGGCCAGAGTGTTACCACTCTGCCAGCGTGGCCCCCCCCCGGCCGGTGGAAACACAGGACGGCTTTTTCTGCCCCACAAGGCAGAATCTGAACCTGCACATGCACAGAATGATAAGCTGAGCAAAAATGGTGGACAGTAAACAAATCAATGAGAATGATAAAACTGCATTAAAACAGTGTAAAACCTCATATATACAAAGATTATATTTTTTTAATTTCTTTTTTTCTCAACATGTCTACATACTGGAATTGATTCTTAATACTGAAGATTGTTTTAAGACATAATCATGCACTGACTATTGGGCCACAAGTGATGGTATCTAGACCTAGCCCATCGGAGAGCCAATGAAAATTTGTATCCACTGGAAAGACAACTCACCAAAGCCATTGAACCATCATTTGACTTGAAGGAGGTGCTCAAGGTCAAATTTGACCACATCAGAAGATTCCCAGCCCGTGATTTCCTGTAAGTTGGTTTCACATTGCAAATCTCTAGGACCAGTAATAAGCGAGTTATAAGCACTTTTAAGTTTTGCATCCTCGTTTGACCTTGAAGGAGGGGTCCAAAGTCAAATCTGACCGCATCAAAAGATTTTCAGCCCATGATTTTACTATAGATTGGTTTCACATTGCACAACTCTATTACCACTAATAAGCGAGTTATAATTAAGCACTTTTAAGTTTTGCTGTCCTCACTTGACCTTGAAGGAGGGGCCCAAGGTAAAATCTGAAGACATCAGAAGATTCCCAGCCCATAATTTCCTATAAGTTGGTTTCACATTGTAAACCTCTAGGACCAATAATAATCGAGTTATAAGCACTTTTAAGTTTGGTTAACCTTGTTTGACCTTAAAGGAGGGGTCCAAGGTCATATATGATCACATCAGAATATTTTTAGCCCATGATTTTAATATAGGTTGGTTTCACATGCCAAACCTCTAGGAGTAAAAACAAAGGAGATATAGGCACTTAAAAATAGCATCAGAGATGCCCGTACCCCACAGCCTAGGGAAATATTTTTAACACCATGAGATATATTAGTACTGTATCAGTACAAAGTTCAGAATATTTTCAGAGCACTGTCAGTTATATAAAGGTCCAAACAATGTTTAAATAGACAAAATAATATCTAAGAGAAAGATAATGCATGTAAAGATGAAGTATTAAAACAAGACAGTTCAATAACAAGATATCAGCATTAATCAGTAAACTAAACATTACGACACTCAGTCTCTTTATCTACATCTGGCATGGCCGAATTATGGTTTGGATGTTTTGAATATTACCATGCATACGGAAGTGGTAATACATTCAATGAATGCTTATGTGTGGTGTTGGAGCAAAATCTGTGCCTCACTTGATGAAATTCCATCTGTTACAATCGGAAGTTGTAAAAGTAAAATTCTTAATGAATTCTAATATGACTTTAAGGTCACTACGACAAGGTCAAAGTTCAAATCAAGGTCTGAACATGACACTGCACACCTACAACCCTAACCAATGTCCCTACCAAGCATCAACTTCCTACACCTTACAGTTACTGAGATATAGCCCAGACGAAATTTTATAGGTCAAGGTCACTACAGCAAGGTCGAAGGTCAAATCAAGGTCAGACCATGACGGTGCACACCTACACCCCCTAACCAATGTCCCTAGTAAGTATCAACTTCCTGCACTTTACGGTTTCCGAGATATAGCCCGGACAAGATTTTATAGGGTCTAGGTCACTACGGCAAGGTCAAAGGTCAAATCGAGGTCAGACCATGATGTTGCACACCTACACCCCCTAACCAATTTCCCTACCAAGTATCAACTTCCTACACCTTACAGTTTCTGAGATACAGCCTGGACAAACTTTTTCCCGCCGCCCGCCCGCCCATCTGGACACCATGGGTGAAAACAATACCCCGACAGCCCTTAAGGGCTGTGGGGTAATAAAAAGTCTATTACATGGGGCACTTTGGCATTCCAGACTGATGACCTTAAATGAGAAGCTTCAAGATCAAATGTCTGCAAGGTTGTAGAGGTCATGTATATCTGTTATACATATCACCTACATGTATAAAGAGATTCAACCTTCTACTTATGAGAACCAGCCAGTAGAAAATGGTACATAATTTTCAAAGAAATGCCCGCGGCAGCTATCTTGTTTTTCAGAATGAGACTAATTTCTGTCCCAGAGAGGCCTACCTCCCAATGAGGACATCCAGCAAATTTGGTTAAGCTAGCTTGTATAGTTTTTCGATGAGAGGGTTAATACCGAAAATGTCTCTACGCACGGCAGCGGCGTAGCCAATGCTAAACCAAAGTATCCATCGGATGCATCCGGTGGATACAATTACCATTTCAATTAATCTGTACTTTTCTTTTAAAAAGAATTAAAGCTAAATTTGTGCTATGAAACATATTAATTTAAATCAAAACTTTAAAGTAGCCCTGTATTTTTTGCTCCATATCCTTGAGATCATTTTTGTCAGTCACACCACTTAATTGAAAATTCAATTACCCAGCACAACTACAATTTAAGCTTAAAAGTCACACTCTAATATTGAAGCGTAACCTAAAATTGTCATTACATTATTTCATCATTTTGTGCAAAAACACCTTTTCATTATCCTTACAAATAATTTGCACAAACAATGAAAATCACAAAACATCCAAAGTTTTTAATGTATATCCTATTTCACACACAGAAGAAAACTGAATAAAACCATCATCCCTAGAAAATACTCTAAATATTCTTGAGGTCATTAGTGTTTTTTGTCTGCAGACCAGAGCAGTCTATCAAGTATAAAGAAGATTGTTAAAGGAATAGCTAAACCCTTTTTAAAGCTGAACTAAGACTTATGCATAATTCAAGTAGGCATTTGATGTTTCTAGTTTCACTGTTTTAGCTTTTCAATTCACCAAGCTCTTGAAACTGGTGACGTAACTTCCACACATATAGGGCAGCAAAAAACAAGTGACGAGGGAAAAGATTGCATAAATTACTGGGTTGCTGTTTTTATGCTTATGAAATGTAAGCATATGCCTACATTGTTTTACAAATAACCATACATATACATACATAACTACATGTATATTTTTATATATATATATATCCCTACATAGAAATCTGTGTGTCTGGTATAAATATTCTGAAGGCCAGACTATGGCAATTGATTGTTGCTCACTGTGCAGACCAGAGGCACAGTAATGGGGCTGTTCCACTTTGGCAGAATCGCTCCGGCAGGAAGTTGGGCAGAGTGGGGGCTGGGGGGATGGTGTATCCCAGAGCAATAATCCAGTTTGGTCCCAGTGCAGCCACGTACAGTCTGGGGCAATGCTGAAGCCAGACCAGATTTGGATCCACGATGTCCCCGGATATACACAAGTGCTGCCGAGCCTCCCCGAATAAGCACCCATACGACATTAAAACCTAAGCATTCCTTCTTTTAAAATGAAACCAAGGTTCAAAGCCACGCCTCAAGTTATCTCAAGGTGGTTCATTCAAAGCCAAGGATTGTACCCAGTGGGGTGTGGGTCCAATCCTATGCCTTGAAAAATACCACCAGGGATTTCCTGATGTAGATTTTGGCCTTACAGAGGCATGCTGGGGCTTGGAACCCTGCTCTGCCATTTTTAAGGGACAACTGAGCTGATGTTTGAGCCTTACCTAAGTGGGACATATTCTATGTGTTGTAGTGTGGGAGGGTCATAAGTAAATTGTGTATAAGGAACTAGGGACATTCTAAAGAACTTAAAGATTAATGCGTTAGGGTGTGGAAGGAGGTAAGTAAACTGTTTGGGATGGCCAGGCACTGGGTTTTCATACTCTTTTAATAAACTACAACAGTCATGCCTTTTAGGGCAAAGATTTTAAAAATATTTTTTCCTCTTTTCTGTGATTTTTGTCTTTATATCTGTTCCTTTTATGTTTTTCCTCTGGACTCTAGGTCTGTTCAACTAACATTTTAACATTCTCTTTTTATGTTTTCTCTTTGCAAAATCACTGAGCACTGGGGTAGTCATATTTACTGGGGCTACATGTCTGTTTGATTTGTTGTCATCATGACACTGGCATGGGTGATTCCACATGCTGGACATGCTAATATATTGCTTCTGGAATTCAAAATTGTGAATGACCCACTGCTGCCTATCTGTCATCTCTCCTGTCCAGGCCTGATGTGGCTTAGCTTCCTGCAGATGGTTCTTTGTGTGGAAAACCACTGCTTCAGACATCTTCGTGCTAGACAGTTTCAGCTTAAGGCCCTGTCCCTCTTGGAACTGCCCTTTCACCTTTTGTTGTACAAAAGGTCACTTTTCACCATTTTTTGCTCCTGCACACTGGAGAAGTTGGCAGTAAAAGATTTCTTCATCTTCTTCTTGAGCTACTGGGTATATTTCTTGTCATTGCCCTCACTGCTGTCCCCAGAGTCTTGGGTGGTATGGTTCAATTTAGTCTGTGACATCTCTGGCATTTAGGTCTCCAGAATCACTAATCTCCACTTGGGTTGTGGGTATGTTTGTGTGACCTCTTTCTCCTGAGTCTCTTCCTGTGTCCCCTCTAACTCAGGTGGGGTGGGGTTAGGGCCTCTCCTTCTCTCCAGTCTTCTTCATGAAACTCTCCCATCTCGTCTTCTTCTTCTTCAAAGGCATGTTGATAGTTTTCTCAAAAGGTTACACTTGTGTTGTGCTGTTGGAGTCCAAGTAAGAAATAACTGCCTCAGCAGAAATGCGGGGATTTATATAGGCTAACCAACATCTGGGGCCAGTATGTGGGGAGCCTGCAAAGGTTTAGGAGCTACAGGGCTGGTATATGATTGTTCTGCGACTATGAAGCGACTGCGACTGCGAAGGATGCGACTATGAGCTATAGGAGTGATGGGATGTAATTGAACTGGGGCAAATCGGGGCTGCTTTGTGCCAAATATGGCACTTGGTTGGGGACATTCGGAAATGTAATAAGGGGCTTGGCCTATGTACTTGGCAGCTAAGTGAACAGTACAGGAGTAATACTTGTCTTGGGGGGGAATATGGTTAAAATGGGTGGTGAGCCACACCTTTTTGGTGTGAGATGACAAAGAACATTACACTAGGCAATGCGTACCCAGCCCATAGCTGGTAGTGCTCACATAGCTGCCCAGGATGAGCTACAAATGTGTTTGCTGGCGGTTTACTCCTGGAAATTACGTGTCACACAAAATATTCAACAGCATTAACAGACCGGGTCGAAGTCTCAGCCAAGATTGGTGAAGAATCATTAACGCCTCCCGGATGTCCAGTCAAGTGGCAAAAAATCACAATTTTTAGGGATTCGGGAATAATACAGGCCATACGCCAAAATGAAATGGCCCTATAATGGCTGAATCTGGGTTGTGGGTAAATCTTTTGTACAAAGAATAGCTTAAATACTGTTGCAACTGTTAATAAAAAGCTGTACATTGGTCATGCTGATTTTTATTACAATGAACCAAATATTCAGAAAATTTTTAATGCTGTAGATGCCATAGATTTTACAGTTTCTGTTATAAAACAAACTATTTGTCTGAAAACATATATATTTTCATTCATTAATCTCCCTTGTTTAACCTCAAATTCACAAGGGAAATTTCTGTCTGCTGGAGAAAACAACAATTTATAAATAGAATTCACATTTTTGACAGCTACTTTCTGTGTAAACAAAACAAAAACAAAACTCTGAAGTTTGACAAGATAAAATTTACTGTTAAGTAAGATAAAACCTATAAATATCAATAAACTCAGGTCTTATGTATTTTTACTTTTGTTTTATCACAATGATCTGTACAGAATGCAAACTTTAAGATATGTACTTGAGTTACATTTATATTTGATGTATGCTTATTGATATGTATAAATTTTAGGTGAAAATTGGAAAAAAAAATTGTGTATGTTCAGATCTCAATTGATTTTCTGGATCCAAATCCTGACTTGGTGCAATTTGAACCCCCAATGTTGATTTAAACCGATGAATGAATCTGTATATGTGTATTCAGTGCAGCAATAATCACTTATAATAGAGAAGCATTTAATGCACAACCAAGTAGCAAGTAGGGCTGGGTCGGGTGCTAAAAAACGACCCTGAGTTAACTCGCCCTCTGACAACCGGCCCGAATTTGAGTAACCGCGAGATTTAGTACCTACCATCAGAAGTCTTCTGGAAACAAATAGTGAATTCCAGAAAAAAAACTTTTGAAGAAAAAGATCTTCTATTTAACTAGATATTATAGAATATGGAGTAAATTATACGTTTTACTTTAATTTATATTAATTGATAATATTTGACGGAAATGCTGAAATGTAGCATATTTTACACAAATGTTTCATTACGCGGGTGATAATACAATATCTCCTGAGTAACCATGAACTTAAAATTGACTATAGTCCTAGCAAAGATCAAACTGTCTATCGAGGCTCAAGCAACCATTTTCGCAGCCCTAGTGTCAAGTATAACATTGCATCTTTTTGGCAGCTGAAGCACAACCCTTGTTGGATAAAAACTACCCAGTGCAGATTTGTGACATTACTGGTTTAGTACATCCAACTATCATTATATAAGTGTGGTTCCCATACTGATTTCCTGTGTCTCTTTTCTGCCATAGATCGGCTATTGTTAGCAATGGTGGATGCTGCATTGTAGAAAGAAGTGAACATAATGGGGTAAAATGTTTCTGCTTATCTTAATATATGCCATATGTGGTACACATTTTGATATTTCGTCCACTTGTTATTTAGTGTATAATGTTATCGGATGATAATTTAAGTAACTTGCCTTATTGTGAAAATGTGCATCAGTTTAAAGTTTTAAAATTGTTCAATATTTCTTACAAAATAAGCTTTTGCTTTTAAATATAATGTCAAACCAGATAATATTTGTTTTATTGCCAATCTTAATATATTTTCCATTAGGCATTATAAAACTAGTCCAAACCTATATGAAATAGATATAAATAATTTAATTAAACAAATACAGATCTTCCAGATTCATGACAATCAGTTCTACAATGCATTGCAGTTCAGGCTGATTCAGGTGAAGGTCACTGTAGTTGATACCAGTCCCTTTTTTGTCAAAGTCACTGGTACCCAGTCTACTGAAATAGATGCTCTGAACACCAATGCATCTACCATGTTTAAATAATTTATGCCACATTTAGGAACATTTAGAGGTCCTCTGGTAACCTAGTGATAAGCAAGTTTTGCATCTAATCACAGGATGTTATCTCTGTGTAGTTTCCACTCCTGCATGAGATAATGCTGCGGACCTGTCCCAATATGACCCTGGCTGTTGAATAATAAGGATATAAAAACCCAACTTTGACTTCAGGGACACTAATTCACACTCTTAATGCTAAATTTCCAAATAGGGGGTTTTGTAGTGTCAGAATGGAGAAGTGAGCCAGGGGATAACCCTTTTGTTCTCGGTGATAAATCACATCTGTCCCATGTGGTGCAAATCCTACTTTGAGTGTTAATAATTAAAGCCTTGATTCACTACAGTACATCACTGAAAGTACCCCAATAACTTCACTAGTAATAATCATAATGTATCCAATAAGATAATCATAAATAAAACATTATAAAATAATTTACGTTGCAGAGGTATTATGAAGATTAGTGACTTGTAATATTTTGTGTAACATGTCATCCGTTTCCTAAATCATTTAACTAATATCAAAAAGATTATGGTCTTTTACAAAAACATGGAAACTTGGTCTCGTGTACTTAGCAGTTAAATCATTCTATTTCTAACTATTATCAAGAGAGTAATTTTATCAAAGGAAAATGCTGGATGTCACCATCCTTAATGCTTTGTGATCCTGTAAATTGTCAATCAGGAGGAAGATCCTTTACCATCAAAATGATCTTAAGGCCACAGTAAACCCATTGTGCATGGAAGTTATGGAACTTCCCGAAATGTTGCTGATTGCAAGGGAACCCAAGTCTATCATCAGTCTATCATATGTTTGCAACAATATTAAACTATCTGAATTTATCACAAAGGCTAGCGATCCTTTTCACATTATTATGATCATCTTAAATCCGTTGCAAACCTATCCCTTCGCTCACATAGTCATCTTTTTATCTTAAAGTGATCTTAAACCTATCTCCACACTCACAAAGCATTTTTTCCATCTTACGCCATATGATATTAAACCTATCTTAAACCTACCTTTTTCATCTTAAGTCAATCTTTAAAGTTCATAAACCTATAGTAAAATAGTGTAAACTTTTCAGGTTGTTTTGTGTGGCAATCTCTGCAGTATCGGGATGAGATCTAAAACCTATGTTAAACTTACCTCAAACTACACCCATGGTTCAAGCAATATTTTATTTTTTTCCAATCTTAAAGTATGTTTATCATTGGATCACCATATTGGAACAGTCCCATAACTAAAAATTTAAGGGCTATGTAGGGTTAGCTTTGCTGAAGAGTTATGTTTTCAAATTGCCTGAAAGATGACAGAGAAACTGCAGTTCGGATATTACCAGTGAGGTGACTAAACTCGAGGACACTGCAATCAAACTTTCATTATTTGAATCATTTCAACTCTTTCCCAAAAATTTAGCAAACAGTGTTGTTTATAACATTTTAAAATATATATTTGTTGGATTGGCCTATTTTATGGTTCTCAACTTTTTAGATGTCTTTGACATGACATGCAAAACACTTCAGCTATGTACTTCTTATGATCTTTCAAACTCTGGACATTTTCTCCACCATTTTATCTACACAGAGTAGTTCTTGAGATACAAACTACCTCAGGAGGGGTTTAAAAAACAACTGAATAGTGTATGACATCACAGTGTAGCCACAATGAATATTCCGCAAGAAAAAAAAAAGAAAAGAAAAATACAACTAATTGTAAAATACTGTTTTATCTGTTTACATATAAAGTTACACTCATATTAAGAAACTTGAAATTGAAAATACTTGCCCTGCGACTTAAACCTCTGAATTTTACTCAAAATTGATGATTTTTGTGATAAAGGTAAACCTAGTGTTAGAACCAAGACTTGTGAATATTGGAGGTTCCAGGTGTGTAAAATGTGCTGAGTTTGAAACCCCTTTAAGCAGATATATTTTCAAGCAGAAATCCACATCTTTTCAAGAATTGAAAGGATTTTTTAAAACACGTAACTATATAGAAATTTAACCATTGTTGACCTCAGTTCTCAGTTAAGCAAAAGTAGTTGTTCATTCCCGTGTGACTAAGAGTTAAAAGCTTCAAGTTGAAGGGATAAAGGACATTCACATTTAACCCTTTCGCTACTGAAGGATCGTTATTCTGGGGGACTGTAGCCATATGATGTCATATCACATCAGAAACGCCAATAAAGTAAAACATTAACTCACTACCTTATACACTTCATTTGCGGTATTTTTCGGCATATTTCATTAGGAATTGATGTAAGTCAAATTGGAAAATTCAAGGGAATTCCCCAAATAAATATAACCACAAGAAAACAATATGCAGCTATATGCGGTAAATACAGCAATATCTAGAGAAACCAGTTAAAATAGGTAAAAATGGTGATTTTTAAAAAAATATATAGCATAACTTGCATATATTTTACATAAGCAATCATTTTAATACTGATGAACCAAAGAAAACGTATTGCAATATACTGAAGGGAAAGAAAAAATCAATATTATTGCCGTCAACCTTGTAATTACCTTGTAATACACATTAGTGTCGACTGATAGTCGTCATAGATGGTAGCGAAAGGGTTAATCACTGCTACATCAAATAAAAAGTGAACACATGCTTATACCCTAGTCATACTACTGGCAGGACTGCCTGTGATTACTGGCAAACATCTTTCTGTTAACGTCAGAATCTCAAGCTTTCCCTGCTTCAACTGTCAATACTCGGGGTACACGCAGAGAAGTTCTGAACTGTTCAAAATTTCCACCTCCACAATTTTCAGGTTCTTTGGCTGCATCTAAACGTAGGCAATACCACCTTTAGTGTAACTGGGGTATTAGCTAGTGCTGCATGCTTAATACACGAATCCGGGAAAAAATGCCTCCTAGAAAAAATGCCTCCTAGAAAATATGCATCCTAGAAAAAATGCCTCCTAGAAAGAATGCCTCCTGAATATTTTGTGACAATACCACAACATACAATATCGCAAAGTAAAAATTTCATCTTGATAGGGTATCCTTGCAACTATACTCGGGAACAGATTCAAAGCAGAATTTATGGCTGCGATGTTTGTTAATGAAATAGTTGTGGCCTATGTGGCTTAGAATATTATGTAATGTCATCAAATTACAATATAGGCAATCCCATCTGTAGAGAGTTGATTACAGTTAGACACACTACACTGCATTAAGAGGGGCAAAAATATTATAAAAGAGAAACAAGACAACTGTTATAATGGAAACCAGGGTGAGCAGCCAAAAAGTGAGAAGAACCAGCAAAACCTTGTAAGAGAAATGTAAGTACCTTTTCATAACAGGCAAAATGGCCAACAGACTGAATTTTTGACGGGCATTGGCCACTATAAGACTCAAGTGAAAAAATGCCTCTGAGTTATGTGAACCTGTAGTGTTGTAATACTTTGTGATGTTGTATATTGTAGCTTTGTATATATTTGAAGTGTAACATTTTTACAAGTTGAAATAATTTTTTTTTTCTCAGGAGGTATTTTTTCCTAGTCACAAAATATTCAGGAGGCATTCTTTCTAGGAGGCATTTTTTCTAGGATGCATATTTTCTAGGAGGCATTTTTTCCACAAGGCATTTTTCAGCGCACCTTAATACACATACCCAGAGCACTTATACTCCTGTCAATTAAGGGTTTATATTTTATATAGGATTTCACTGTTAGATGATAGATGACATGCAATACCTAAAATAAAGCACAGACAAGCTAAATTGACTTATTTATTGATATGACCCATCAAGTTTTTTTGCGACTATTTTATATTTATTTTAGTATAAAACATATTGGTTTATGCTCTTATCATAAATCATTTTGCAATGTCAATAGCAAACAATCTTTTAAAGAACATTTAGTTGTACTTCCTTCTATTTTTGTTGATGTTATAAGGCAGAATATTTTATTCAGTATATATTGTTTTGAAATGTTTCCTTTTATTAAAAAATGGACTTCTATCAGTTGACATTTCTAGGGCTAAAAACAGAGAAAGAAATACTTCCTCTTACATTTATATAATCTTGAGACTGATCTGCTGCCTCAAAACTCAGCCTTTTCTCTCATCTGAGTTTTGGGTTCAAATTTGTTTCAAAAAAGGATTTAAATCCCTCTGGAAACTTTTCATGAGAACTCTCTAAAAAGCATATCAACTTTATTGAAATTTCATTTCAACAACAATGGCCTTTGTGCTCAAAACCATGTCACACTAGTTACAGAATAAAAATACCAAAATATCAGTAAATATCATTTGATATCATTTTTATTGATACAAATTCCACAAAAAAAGGCTTACAACTGTAGGCTCTAAACATGAAACCTTGACAGGCTTAAAATAAGTCTCTTAAGTCTGAGTTTTTGGACTCAGTAAAATACTGTCAAATATTTGAACCAAATGTTCCGGAGTCTGAGACCAGACTTCAGCCTTTTAATAAAATTGATCCCTGGATGTTCTTGGTGATTTTTTGGTACTAACTGAATCAATATTAAAGGGAATCTTTTATCCGAGCATTGGGCCAGATTCCATTGGGACCTGGTGAAAGAAAGTGCAGCCGAAGTGTCACAAAGATAAAGTGGGGCCAGTCTGGCCTCCCACTACTAAGGCTCTGGGTTCAAATTTTGGGCCTAGCCTTATGTGGGGTTGTTAGCACTTACAAAACTCTAATTTGGGTCTTCCGTAGTCGAGTTTCACAGATTTCCTAAATTGGGATCTCCAATGTGACATGTTGATAATGCTCTCATATAAAACAACTATAAGATATTTGGTTACCTTATGACACATGTCTATTATACAATTATTTATAACAGTACTGTCTGGAAACAGGGGAAAGCATTATCAGAAATTGTACCCTGTGCGTCTGTAAAACAACCCAGGGAATTCTGACACTATATGATCCTTTGAATGACTAGCTTCACATATATGCCTCATTGAATAAGATTTTTAATGACCCAGTAACATTTCAAATCTTCTGGGAAAACATGAGTTGATGAATAGATTTTACAAATGTCAAGCTTCATAAAGCATTGTCGAACAGTTTTTGCTGTAATTAATGTCAGTTTAAAAATATTTCTCTTGAGAATATTACTTAGAGTAAGAAATCTAAAATTCGCCACATATCTGAAATTCGCCACATGTAAAAATACTAATAAAATAAATGAATTGTGGTGAGATTTGTTTACTGTATAATAAATTAAGGCTTTTTGAACTGAAAAATACCAATTTTTAGACAAAATCATCATTTTCTTCATAAAATTAACTAAGGTTTTAGAGGTGGCGAATTTTAGATTCCTGGCGAATTTTAGATTTCTTACTCTACATTGAAAGGGTTTTCAATGTGTAGACCTCAGGTTTCACAGAATGCTGTATGTCAAACTTAGACCATATTGTTTTAAAACAAATGTTTTAAAACTAGCCAGAAAACTTCATTTGTTCCAATGCATGGAACAGACCAATGATATATATCGGTGTATTACTATGCTACTTGCAAAGCTCAATTTTACTGTCACATCAAACCCTGTGTATCATTTGATCATTATTAAATATAATTTCATACCTTCAAATGTGTAAACAGAAAAATGTACCACACTGTTTATACTGTTTGTGAGACAATTCTGTTTTCAGATCCCCAGATTTATATAGAAATTATGCAAATGCTTATTATGTATTATGTATTACATATTGTGTTTTTTTTACAAGAAAAGTAAACATTAAAGTCAAAACTTTGTTTGTATTTTACGGTGTTTTATTTCTTGAATTTAAATATTCAATCAAAACTTTATTGATTTTTTTTATTAATCTTACCACAACTGTAAATATAAGTAGATGGGTATAATTTTCTTGTATTATATTTTAGAAGTCCTGTGAGTTTTGACACATCACATATTGGTGCAGGTCACATCATGGTAGGTGGTTTTTGGGCCATGGAAAAAGTAGTTCATACTGGTCTTTAATGCTCACGTTTCTTTGCAATCAGGAAAAAACTTACAACTTACATTATGTACTCCTGCATATATTGGCTTTTACATCAACATTGGCTCTTTCTGTTGAGGTAATATCTCCAAAGACATAGGGGTGGCTTATACATATTACATCTTTATGTTAATGGTTGAATGGGATATTACATTTTTTTATTACTAAAGGTATAGGTGAAAGAATTGTTGAATTATCAAGGAAAGTTAATTAATTTTAAATTAAAAAGATTAAGGGAAATTTGTTATATAAATATACAAAAAAAGGTCTTTTAATGTCTGGTGTGTGGAAACAATGGCCATCACTCAAGTGCCAGTGGTAAGGAAACACAGTCACTATGTAACTTGGACAGTAATGGAAACCTCAACACAAGGCTATCTGAATTTCCAATGACAGCAAAAAAAATAATCTGAGTCATCTGATACAGCTACTGCGTCACTGTAACCAATAGTTACAGTATATGATATGTTACTTAAACAATAGGCCACAGGCTGTTTATCACGCCATACTTTTATTGTGGGAAATTTGTAGCAGATGTACATTTAGTACCACAAGTGACATATACTGTATATACATATCTTTACTGTATATTTATGACAGAATTACAGTCTGTTATGTCAATTATGTTACCATTACATTGTGGTTGATAACTTGCAATTATTTCAAAGTGAGAATGATGCACAAAACACTGATTAAGTAAGCAGAAATTTGCTTTTAATTACATCAGTTAATGAACTAAATATTCTCACTGTTGATATTATTAAATGTGCAAAGTATTTTTAAAAATATCGAAAACTGCTACTTAGTCTAAATGGAACAGTGATGGTCTATCCCTAGTGTTATAAGTTATTCCTTTTAACTTACAGATTTCAAGCAACTTGAAAAAAGTCATGTTTATCTATTCAAAATAAAATCTGCAATACCTTACTGTTTCATAAAAAACATTAATGATAATTAAAGAGATAAGGTTTTACATAATAATAGATAAATGGTAGGTATGTCATACATATTAGCTTACATATTTTATTAACATATACTTCAACAGATCTTGACTTTTCTATAATAAACTGCACTGCGGTAAGTTATCTGAAAATCTGAGCACACGAGTTATTAAATGCTTCAATGCTGCCTTACTGTATAAGCTTTCACATGATATGATCTGCTCATACTTTTCATCCATGGATGTGAATTAGCTTGGAGGAATAACTGTTTGATCTTTTTTGGATAAAAAGTATAAACTGCAGTTGGTCATGTTGAAAATGATGAGTTTGCATGAGAATGATGGTATCCTCTTTTGATAGACAGAAATGTGAAAGCAATTAGTTTTCTTTGATGTGATGCACTTACTTAATATGTTAGCATGTATATACTATATAATGTCCTCACTCTGTAATATTCAGAAACCAAACTACTTGACCCACTGGCAGCCTTCCTCGAAAAAAAATATTACAATGATGATGGTATGGGAGATGTTAGGGCTTTTTGATATCCCCCCCCCCCACCCCTGACATAAAAGATGTGCTATGACAAGCTTTCGAAATCTGACACAGCCATCTGCAATATTTTAAATTTTACAACAAACAATCATTTTTGAGCAAATTGGCTATGGCACCATGTTGTTTTTTTAAATGAGTACCATAATTTTTTACAGACATGTTTTCGCAGCCATAAACATTCAAATTTGGTGAAGATATCTTCATAACTGAATGAGATATCAAGCTTGATTAAAAAAATGTGATAAACACACACATGCATGCAGACATACATGCACGCACGCACAGAAGGTGATTCATAATCTTCCAACTCTGGGAGATAAAAATGCAGCTGTGGTAACATCAGTTTAATAGCGCCCCTTTCGCAATTAAGAATTTTAAGACCAAAAATATTTAAAGTGTTGCCATGGCAACAGGTGTTGCTATGGCAACAGGTGTTGCCTGATACCCTACCGAACCTACTAATCTGTAGATTGTGTTTAGGTTAACAAATCCTGAAAATTTGGTGACAATCCAAGCATTGGTTTAGGCTGTGGAACACCCAAAAATGTTAAAACCCTAAAATATTCAAAGGGTTGTATGGCAACAGTTGTTGCTAGATACCCTCCAAAAACTAATCAGCTCTAGATCCTCTTGGGGTAAACATATCCTGAAAATTTGGTCAAAGTCCATGTATGAGTTTAGGTTGTAGAACACCCAAAAACTTTAAGACCCAAAATGTTAAAAGTGTTGCCATGGGAACAGCTGTAACCGGATACCCCCCAAAAACTTAAATCAGCTCTAGATTCTATTGGGGTAAACACACCCTTTATGGGCTGGGGTTAAAAACCATACAATTTGGTGCGTTTGAATGAAACTACTTAAAGTTATAGCATTTCCAGCAGGAAATGTAAGAGATAGATCACAGCAAGAATTCAAAGTTTATGTTTAAAATATTTTGGCACTCAAACAGTATAATTAACTCAGGTTAATTCAGATTGAACATTAGCCTTGCTTAAGGGCTCAACTTTGTACCATATCTTTTTCAAACATGCAGAATTCCATATCCATGTTAGCATCTAATAGGCGAGAAGACTGTGGTATATTAGATCTGACTAATCTTAATATGTAAGTCTTCAAATATCGGCAAAATCCAGTGACACTATCCTGGGTTCTGATGGCTCGAAGGAGCTTGTTCCATTCAGTAGGAGCAGCTACTGGAAAAGTGTGCATCCCCATGCATTTGATGGGTCCAGTTGAGAAATTGAGAGGCGGTTGTAATGTGTACTACACCCAACTAGAATTGAGAGATATGAGGCTTGGTTGAAACATATTGCGGCATATGTAAGGAGGGTGTACTTCAACAGTATTTAATACTCAATGGGGAGCCAGACTGAGTGAGGTTTGTTTTCTTGTTTTGATATTATCAGTTCTGTAAATATTCTGCTAAAACATTGACCTAAAATGGGCAATTTTCTGTTACCTTAGTACTTAAAAAGCTGGTAAAATACAAATTTTTTGGGTTATTTTTACGCTGAATGGTTATTTTTACGCTGAAAAATGTACTTGGCAAAGAGTGAGGTAATGGCCAATGTGGACTCGAGTGCAAATATCACAAGTCATTCCAGCTCTAATGTTTAGTAATAAAACTAATTAATTCTAACCCAATTTTATGATGCTTAATCTTCATTAAAAAGCAGACTCTAAGTCACAATAAACAAGCATTCTGACGCATGCATTTATCCCCTGCCATATAAATTAGATGTACTAAAGATAGTGGAATATAAATTTTCTTGTGAGATGGAGGCACATGTAGAAGTGACAAGTTTAATGTTTGATTGCAATACTTTTAAAGACAAAAGGCATTGATTCATTTTAGTAGCTATTACTCAGCTATCCAAAGAGCTACAGTTCTGCAACTTTATTATGCAGTAGATCAACCCAAAGTAGGTAAGGACGTATTTAGAAGAAATTGCCTATCTGTAACACTTTTAGAGATAAAAGATATTTACTTATTTTAGTGGCTATTACTCTGCCATCCAAAGAGCTACAGTTGTGCAACTTCACTATGTGGTAGATCACCCAAAAGTAGGTGAATGACTTATTTAGAAGAAATTGCCTACCTGTAATACTTTTAGAGATAAAAGACATTTACTTATTTTAGTAGCTATTACTCAGCTATCCAAAGAGCTCAGTTCTGCAACTTCAATATGTGGTAGATCACCCAAAAGTAGGTGAATGACTTATTTAGAAGAAATTGCCTACCTGTAATACTTTTAGAGATAAAAGATATTTGCTCATTTTAGTAGCTATTACTCAGTTATCCAAAGAGCTACAGTTCTGCAACTTCACTATGTGGTAGATCACCCAAAAGTAGGTGAATGACTTATTTAGAAGAAATTGCCTACCTGTAATACTTTTAGAGATAAAAGACATTTACTCATTTTAGTAGCTATTACTCACCTATCCAAAGAGCTACAGTTCTGCAACTTCACTATCATAATGTGGTAGATCACCCAAAAGTAGGTGAATGACTTATTTAGAAGAAATTGCCTACCTGTAATACTTTTAGAGATAAAAGACATTTACTCATTTTGGTAGCTATTACTCAGTTATCCAAAGAGCTACAGTTCTGCAACTTCACTATCATAATGTGGTAGATCACCCAAAAGTAGGTGAATGACTTATTTAGAAGAAATTGCCTACCTGTAATACTTTTAGAGATAAAAGACATTTACTCATTTTAGTAGCTATTACTCACCTATCCAAAGAGCTACAGTTCTGCAACTTCACTATGTGGTAGAACACCCAAAAGTAGGTGAATGACTTATTTAGAAGAAATTGCCTACCTGTAATACTATTAGAGATAAAAGACATTTACTCATTTTAGTAGCTATTACTCAGCTATCCAAAGAGCTACAGTTCTGCAACTTCACTATGTGGTAGATCACCCAAAAGTAGGTGAATGACTTATTTAGAAGAAATTGCCTACCTGTAATACTTTTAGAGATAAAAGACATTTACTCATTTTAGTAGCTATTATTCAGCTATCCAAAGAGCTACAGTTCTGCAACTTCACTATGTGGTAGATCACCCAAAAGTACGTGAATGACTTATTTAGAAGAAATTGCATACCTGTAATACTTTTAGAGATAAAAGACATTTACTCATTTTAGTAGCTATTACTCAGCTATCCAAAGAGATACAGTTCTGCAACTTAACTATGTGGTAGATCACCCAAAAGTACGTGAACGACTTATTTAGAAGAAATTGCCTACCTGTAATACTTTTAGAGATAAAAGACATTTACTCATTTTAGTAGCGATTACTCAGCTATCCAAAGAGCTACAGTTCTGTAACTTCACTATGTGGTAGATCACCCAAAAGTACGTGAATGACTTATTTAGAAGAAATTGCCTACCTGTAATACTTTTAGAGATAAAAGACATTTGCTTATTTTAGTAGCTATTACTCAGCTATCCAAAGAGCTACAGTTCTGCAACTTCACTATGTGGTAGATCACCCAAAAGTAGGTGAATGACTTATTAGAAGAAATTGCCTACCTGTAACACTTTTAGAGATAAAAGACATTTGCTCATTTTAGTAGCTATTACTCAGTTATCCAAAGAGCTACAGTTCTGCAACTTCACTATGTGGTAGATCACCCAAAAGTAGGTGAATGACTTATTTAGAAGAAATTGCCTACCTGTAATACTTTTACAGATAAAAGACATTTACTCATTTTAGTAGCTATTACTCGGCTATCCAAAGAGCTGCAGTTCTGCAACTTCTCTATGTGGTAGATGACCCAAAAGTAAATGAATGAGTTATTTAGAAGAAATTGTGTATCTGTAAAACTTTTACAGATAAAAGACATTTACTCATTTTAGTAGCTATTACTCACCTATCCAAAGAGCTACAGTTCTGCAACTTCAATATGTGGTAGATCACCCAAAAGTAGGTGAATGACTTATTTAGAAGAAATTGCCTACCTGTAATACTTTTAGAGATAAAAGACATTTACTCATTTTAGTAACTATTATTCAGCTATCCAAAGAGCTACAGTTCTGCAACTTCACTATGTGGTAGATCACCCAAAAGTATGTGAATGACTTATTTAGAAGAAATTGCATACCTGTAATACTTTTAGAGATAAAAGACATCCACTCATTTTAGTAGCTATTACTCAGCTATCCAAAGAGATACAGTTCTGCAACTTAACTATGTGATAGATCACCCAAAAGTACGTGAATGACTTATTTAGAAGAAATTGCCTACCTGTAATACTTTTAGAGATAAAAGACATTTACTCATTTTAGTAGCTATTACTCAGCTATCCAAAGAGCTACAGTTCTGCAACTTCACTATGTGGTAGATCACCCAAAAGTAGGTGAATGACTTATTTAGAAGAAATTGCCTACCTGTAATACTTTTAGAGATAAAAGACATTTACTCATTTTGGTAGCTATTACTCAGTTATCCAAAGAGCTACAGTTCTGCAACTTCACTATGTGGTAGATCACCCAAAAGTAGGTGAATGACTTATTTAGAAGAAATTGCCTACCTGTAATACTATTAGAGATAAAAGACATTTACTCATTTTAGTAGCTATTACTCAGCTATCCAAAGAGCTACAGTTCTGCAACTTCACTATGTGGTAGATCACCCAAAAGTAGGTGAATGACTTATTTAGAAGAAATTGCCTACCTGTAATACTTTTAGAGATAAAAGACATTTACTCATTTTAGTAGCTATTATTCAGCTATCCAAAGAGCTACAGTTCTGCAACTTCACTATGTGGTAGATCACCCAAAAGTACGTGAATGACTTATTTAGAAGAAATTGCATACCTGTAATACTTTTAGAGATAAAAGACATCTACTCATTTTAGTAGCTATTACTCAGCTATCCAAAGAGCTACAGTTCTGCAACTTCACTATGTGGTAGATCACCCAAAAGTAGGTGAATGACTTATTAGAAGAAATTGCCTACCTGTAACACTTTTAGAGATAAAAGACATTTACTCATTTTAGTAGCGATTACTCAGCTATCCAAAGAGCTACAGTTCTGTAACTTCACTATGTGGTAGATCACCCAAAAGTACGTGAATGACTTATTTAGAAGAAATTGCCTACCTGTAATACTTTTAGAGATAAAAGACATTTGCTTATTTTAGTAGCTATTACTCAGCTATCCAAAGAGCTACAGTTCTGCAACTTCACTATGTGGTAGATCACCCAAAAGTAGGTGAATGACTTATTAGAAGAAATTGCCTACCTGTAACACTTTTAGAGATAAAAGACATTTGCTCATTTTAGTAGCTATTACTCAGTTATCCAAAGAGCTACAGTTCTGCAACTTCACTATGTGGTAGATCACCCAAAAGTAGGTGAATGACTTATTTAGAAGAAATTGCCTACCTGTAATACTTTTACAGATAAAAGACATTTACTCATTTTAGTAGCTATTACTCGGCTATCCAAAGAGCTGCAGTTCTGCAACTTCTCTATGTGGTAGATGACCCAAAAGTAAATGAATGAGTTATTTAGAAGAAATTGTGTATCTGTAAAACTTTTACAGATAAAAGACATTTACTCATTTTAGTAGCTATTACTCACCTATCCAAAGAGCTACAGTTCTGCAACTTCAATATGTGGTAGATCACCCAAAAGTAGGTGAATGACTTATTTAGAAGAAATTGCCTACCTGTAATACTTTTAGAGATAAAAGACATTTACTCATTTTAGTAACTATTATTCAGCTATCCAAAGAGCTACAGTTCTGCAACTTCACTATGTGGTAGATCACCCAAAAGTATGTGAATGACTTATTTAGAAGAAATTGCATACCTGTAATACTTTTAGAGATAAAAGACATCCACTCATTTTAGTAGCTATTACTCAGCTATCCAAAGAGATACAGTTCTGCAACTTAACTATGTGATAGATCACCCAAAAGTACGTGAATGACTTATTTAGAAGAAATTGCCTACCTGTAATACTTTTAGAGATAAAAGACATTTACTCATTTTAGTAGCTATTACTCAGCTATCCAAAGAGCTACAGTTCTGCAACTTCACTATGTGGTAGATCACCCAAAAGTAGGTGAATGACTTATTTAGAAGAAATTGCCTACCTGTAATACTTTTAGAGATAAAAGACATTTACTCATTTTGGTAGCTATTACTCAGTTATCCAAAGAGCTACAGTTCTGCAACTTCACTATGTGGTAGATCACCCAAAAGTAGGTGAATGACTTATTTAGAAGAAATTGCCTACCTGTAATACTATTAGAGATAAAAGACATTTACTCATTTTAGTAGCTATTACTCAGCTATCCAAAGAGCTACAGTTCTGCAACTTCACTATGTGGTAGATCACCCAAAAGTAGGTGAATGACTTATTTAGAAGAAATTGCCTACCTGTAATACTTTTAGAGATAAAAGACATTTACTCATTTTAGTAGCTATTATTCAGCTATCCAAAGAGCTACAGTTCTGCAACTTCACTATGTGGTAGATCACCCAAAAGTACGTGAATGACTTATTTAGAAGAAATTGCATACCTGTAATACTTTTAGAGATAAAAGACATCTACTCATTTTAGTAGCTATTACTCAGCTATCCAAAGAGCTACAGTTCTGCAACTTCACTATGTGGTAGATCACCCAAAAGTAGGTGAATGACTTATTAGAAGAAATTGCCTACCTGTAACACTTTTAGAGATAAAAGACATTTACTCATTTTAGTAGCGATTACTCAGCTATCCAAAGAGCTACAGTTCTGTAACTTCACTATGTGGTAGATCACCCAAAAGTACGTGAATGACTTATTTAGAAGAAATTGCCTACCTGTAATACTTTTAGAGATAAAAGACATTTGCTTATTTTAGTAGCTATTACTCAGCTATCCAAAGAGCTACAGTTCTGCAACTTCACTATGTGGTAGATCACCCAAAAGTAGGTGAATGACTTATTAGAAGAAATTGCCTACCTGTAACACTTTTAGAGATAAAAGACATTTGCTCATTTTAGTAGCTATTACTCAGTTATCCAAAGAGCTACAGTTCTGCAACTTCACTATGTGGTAGATCACCCAAAAGTAGGTGAATGACTTATTTAGAAGAAATTGCCTACCTGTAATACTTTTACAGATAAAAGACATTTACTCATTTTAGTAGCTATTACTCGGCTATCCAAAGAGCTGCAGTTCTGCAACTTCTCTATGTGGTAGATGACCCAAAAGTAAATGAATGAGTTATTTAGAAGAAATTGTGTATCTGTAAAACTTTTACAGATAAAAGACATTTACTCATTTTAGTAGCTATTACTCACCTATCCAAAGAGCTACAGTTCTGCAACTTCAATATGTGGTAGATCACCCAAAAGTAGGTGAATGACTTATTTAGAAGAAATTGCCTACCTGTAATACTTTTAGAGATAAAAGACATTTACTCATTTTAGTAGCTATTACTCAGCTATCCAAAGAGCTACAGTTCTGCAACTTCACTATGTGGTAGATCACCCAAAAGTAGGTGAATGACTTATTTAGAAGAAATTGCCTACCTGTAATACTTTTAGAGATAAAAGACATTTACTCATTTTGGTAGCTATTACTCAGTTATCCAAAGAGCTACAGTTCTGCAACTTCACTATGTGGTAGATCACCCAAAAGTAGGTGAATGACTTATTTAGAAGAAATTGCCTACCTGTAATACTATTAGAGATAAAAGACATTTACTCATTTTAGTAGCTATTACTCAGCTATCCAAAGAGCTACAGTTCTGCAACTTCACTATGTGGTAGATCACCCAAAAGTAGGTGAATGACTTATTTAGAAGAAATTGCCTACCTGTAATACTTTTAGAGATAAAAGACATTTACTCATTTTAGTAGCTATTATTCAGCTATCCAAAGAGCTACAGTTCTGCAACTTCACTATGTGGTAGATCACCCAAAAGTACGTGAATGACTTATTTAGAAGAAATTGCATACCTGTAATACTTTTAGAGATAAAAGACATCTACTCATTTTAGTAGCTATTACTCAGCTATCCAAAGAGCTACAGTTCTGCAACTTCACTATGTGGTAGATCACCCAAAAGTAGGTGAATGACTTATTAGAAGAAATTGCCTACCTGTAACACTTTTAGAGATAAAAGACATTTACTCATTTTAGTAGCGATTACTCAGCTATCCAAAGAGCTACAGTTCTGTAACTTCACTATGTGGTAGATCACCCAAAAGTACGTGAATGACTTATTTAGAAGAAATTGCCTACCTGTAATACTTTTAGAGATAAAAGACATTTGCTTATTTTAGTAGCTATTACTCAGCTATCCAAAGAGCTACAGTTCTGCAACTTCACTATGTGGTAGATCACCCAAAAGTAGGTGAATGACTTATTAGAAGAAATTGCCTACCTGTAACACTTTTAGAGATAAAAGACATTTGCTCATTTTAGTAGCTATTACTCAGTTATCCAAAGAGCTACAGTTCTGCAACTTCACTATGTGGTAGATCACCCAAAAGTAGGTGAATGACTTATTTAGAAGAAATTGCCTACCTGTAATACTTTTACAGATAAAAGACATTTACTCATTTTAGTAGCTATTACTCGGCTATCCAAAGAGCTGCAGTTCTGCAACTTCTCTATGTGGTAGATGACCCAAAAGTAAATGAATGAGTTATTTAGAAGAAATTGTGTATCTGTAAAACTTTTACAGATAAAAGACATTTACTCATTTTAGTAGCTATTACTCACCTATCCAAAGAGCTACAGTTCTGCAACTTCAATATGTGGTAGATCACCCAAAAGTAGGTGAATGACTTATTTAGAAGAAATTGCCTACCTGTAATACTTTTAGAGATAAAAGACATTTACTCATTTTAGTAACTATTATTCAGCTATCCAAAGAGCTACAGTTCTGCAACTTCACTATGTGGTAGATCACCCAAAAGTATGTGAATGACTTATTTAGAAGAAATTGCATACCTGTAATACTTTTAGAGATAAAAGACATCCACTCATTTTAGTAGCTATTACTCAGCTATCCAAAGAGATACAGTTCTGCAACTTAACTATGTGATAGATCACCCAAAAGTACGTGAATGACTTATTTAGAAGAAATTGCCTACCTGTAATACTTTTAGAGATAAAAGACATTTACTCATTTTAGTAGCTATTACTCAGCTATCCAAAGAGCTACAGTTCTGCAACTTCACTATGTGGTAGATCACCCAAAAGTAGGTGAATGACTTATTTAGAAGAAATTGCCTACCTGTAATACTTTTAGAGATAAAAGACATTTACTCATTTTGGTAGCTATTACTCAGTTATCCAAAGAGCTACAGTTCTGCAACTTCACTATGTGGTAGATCACCCAAAAGTAGGTGAATGACTTATTTAGAAGAAATTGCCTACCTGTAATACTATTAGAGATAAAAGACATTTACTCATTTTAGTAGCTATTACTCAGCTATCCAAAGAGCTACAGTTCTGCAACTTCACTATGTGGTAGATCACCCAAAAGTAGGTGAATGACTTATTTAGAAGAAATTGCCTACCTGTAATACTTTTAGAGATAAAAGACATTTACTCATTTTAGTAGCTATTATTCAGCTATCCAAAGAGCTACAGTTCTGCAACTTCACTATGTGGTAGATCACCCAAAAGTAGGTGAATGACTTATTTAGAAGAAATTGCATACCTGTAATACTTTTAGAGATAAAAGACATCTACTCATTTTAGTAGCTATTACTCAGCTATCCAAAGAGATACAGTTCTGCAACTTAACTATGTGGTAGATCACCCAAAAGTATGTGAATGACTTATTTAGAAGAAATTGCCTACCTGTAATACTTTTAGAGATAAAAGACATTTACTCATTTTAGTAGCGATTACTCAGCTATCCAAAGAGCTACAGTTCTGCAACTTCACTATGTGGTAGATCACCCAAAAGTAGGTGAATGACTTATTTAGAAGAAATTGCCTACCTGTAATACTTTTAGAGATAAAAGACATTTGCTTATTTTAGTAGCTATTACTCAGCTATCCAAAGAGCTACAGTTCTGCAACTTCACTATGTGGTAGATCACCCAAAAGTAGGTGAATGACTTATTAGAAGAAATTGCCTACCTGTAACACTTTTAGAGATAAAAGACATTTGCTCATTTTAGTAGCTATTACTCAGTTATCCAAAGAGCTACAGTTCTGCAACTTCACTATGTGGTAGATCACCCAAAAGTAGGTGAATGACTTATTTAGAAGAAATTGCCTACCTGTAATACTTTTACAGATAAAAGACATTTACTCATTTTAGTAGCTATTACTCGGCTATCCAAAGAGCTACAGTTCTGCAACTTCTCTATGTGGTAGATGACCCAAAAGTAAATGAATGAGTTATTTAGAAGAAATTGTGTATCTGTAAAACTTTTACAGATAAAAGACATTTACTCATTTTAGTAGCTATTACTCACCTATCCAAAGAGCTACAGTTCTGCAACTTCAATATGTGGTAGATCACCCAAAAGTAGGTGAATGACTTATTTAGAAGAAATTGCCTACCTGTAATACTTTTAGAGATAAAAGACATTTACTCATTTTAGTAACTATTATTCAGCTATCCAAAGAGCTACAGTTCTGCAACTTCACTATGTGGTAGATCACCCAAAAGTATGTGAATGACTTATTTAGAAGAAATTGCATACCTGTAATACTTTTAGAGATAAAAGACATCCACTCATTTTAGTAGCTATTACTCAGCTATCCAAAGAGATACAGTTCTGCAACTTAACTATGTGATAGATCACCCAAAAGTACGTGAATGACTTATTTAGAAGAAATTGCCTACCTGTAATACTTTTAGAGATAAAAGACATTTACTCATTTTAGTAGCTATTACTCAGCTATCCAAAGAGCTACAGTTCTGCAACTTCACTATGTGGTAGATCACCCAAAAGTAGGTGAATGACTTATTTAGAAGAAATTGCCTACCTGTAATACTTTTAGAGATAAAAGACATTTACTCATTTTGGTAGCTATTACTCAGTTATCCAAAGAGCTACAGTTCTGCAACTTCACTATGTGGTAGATCACCCAAAAGTAGGTGAATGACTTATTTAGAAGAAATTGCCTACCTGTAATACTATTAGAGATAAAAGACATTTACTCATTTTAGTAGCTATTACTCAGCTATCCAAAGAGCTACAGTTCTGCAACTTCACTATGTGGTAGATCACCCAAAAGTAGGTGAATGACTTATTTAGAAGAAATTGCCTACCTGTAATACTTTTAGAGATAAAAGACATTTACTCATTTTAGTAGCTATTATTCAGCTATCCAAAGAGCTACAGTTCTGCAACTTCACTATGTGGTAGATCACCCAAAAGTAGGTGAATGACTTATTTAGAAGAAATTGCATACCTGTAATACTTTTAGAGATAAAAGACATCTACTCATTTTAGTAGCTATTACTCAGCTATCCAAAGAGATACAGTTCTGCAACTTAACTATGTGGTAGATCACCCAAAAGTATGTGAATGACTTATTTAGAAGAAATTGCCTACCTGTAATACTTTTAGAGATAAAAGACATTTACTCATTTTAGTAGCGATTACTCAGCTATCCAAAGAGCTACAGTTCTGCAACTTCACTATGTGGTAGATCACCCAAAAGTAGGTGAATGACTTATTTAGAAGAAATTGCCTACCTGTAATACTTTTAGAGATAAAAGACATTTGCTTATTTTAGTAGCTATTACTCAGCTATCCAAAGAGCTACAGTTCTGCAACTTCACTATGTGGTAGATCACCCAAAAGTAGGTGAATGACTTATTAGAAGAAATTGCCTACCTGTAACACTTTTAGAGATAAAAGACATTTGCTCATTTTAGTAGCTATTACTCAGTTATCCAAAGAGCTACAGTTCTGCAACTTCACTATGTGGTAGATCACCCAAAAGTAGGTGAATGACTTATTTAGAAGAAATTGCCTACCTGTAATACTTTTACAGATAAAAGACATTTACTCATTTTAGTAGCTATTACTCGGCTATCCAAAGAGCTACAGTTCTGCAACTTCTCTATGTGGTAGATGACCCAAAAGTAAATGAATGAGTTATTTAGAAGAAATTGTGTATCTGTAAAACTTTTACAGATAAAAGACATTTACTCATTTTAGTAGCTATTACTCACCTATCCAAAGAGCTACAGTTCTGCAACTTCAATATGTGGTAGATCACCCAAAAGTAGGTGAATGACTTATTTAGAAGAAATTGCCTACCTGTAATACTTTTAGAGATAAAAGACATTTACTCATTTTAGTAACTATTATTCAGCTATCCAAAGAGCTACAGTTCTGCAACTTCACTATGTGGTAGATCACCCAAAAGTATGTGAATGACTTATTTAGAAGAAATTGCATACCTGTAATACTTTTAGAGATAAAAGACATCTACTCATTTTAGTAGCTATTACTCAGCTATCCAAAGAGATACAGTTCTGCAACTTAACTATGTGGTAGATCACCCAAAATTACGTGAATGACTTATTTAGAAGAAATTGCCTACCTGTAATACTTTTAGAGATAAAAGACATTTACTCATTTTAGTAGCTATTACTCAGCTATCCAAAGAGCTACAGTTCTGCAACTTCACTATGTGGTAGATCACCCAAAAGTAGGTGAATGACTTATTAGAAGAAATTGCCTACCTGTAATACTTTTAGAGATAAAAGACATTTACTCATTTTAGTAGCTATTACTCAGCTATCCAAAGAGATACAGTTCTGCAACTTCAATATGTGGTAGATCACCCAAAAGTAGGTGAATGACTTATTTAGAAGAAATTGCCTACCTGTAATACTTTTAGAGATAAAAGACATTTGCTCATTTTAGTAGCTATTACTCAGTTATCCAAAGAGCTACAGTTCTGCAACTTCACTATGTGGTAGATCACCCAAAAGTAGGTGAATGACTTATTTAGAAGAAATTGCCTACCTGTAATACTTTTAGAGATAAAAGACATTTACTCATTTTAGTAGCTATTACTCAGCTATCCAAAGAGCTACAGTTCTGCAACTTCTCTATGTGGTAGATGACCCAAAAGTAAATGAATGAGTTATTTAGAAGAAATTGTGTATCTGTAAAACTTTTACAGATAAAAGACATTTACTCATTTTAGTAGCTATTACTCACCTATCCAAAGAGCTACAGTTCTGCAACTTCACTATGTGGTAGATCACCCAAAAGTAGGCGAATGACTTATTTAGAAGAAATTGCCTACCTGTAATACTTTTAGAGATAAAAGACATTTACTCATTTTAGTAGCTCTTGCTCAGCTATCTACTCACTTAGCTATTGACCTACATCTGCAAAAGCAACAAAAATATAAAGGACACAGGAAAGTATTACTAAGCTTTTGAAAAACTATATGAATAACAAATGAAAAGATTTGCCTAATTTTGGTACTTGTGAAGGTATTTGACATTTATTTCCATCATAATTTTGCTACAAATAAGAAAATAGCTATTGCTCACTTATGACATGCAATGGAACCCCAAACGATATGCCATCTTATAGTTAAGGAAAAAGTAGCTGAACAAATTATTTTAGGAAAGTCCTGTAACTGCAGTAGTTTTTGAGTTACAATGGATTTACTCAACAGTCACAATTTCAAAGTAGCTATTACTCAGCTGTCCAGTGTGCAACAGGTTTGCTGCTTTACTACCTGATAGCTCATCAAAAACTAGATGAATAACATATTTGAAAATATTTCCCTAACTTGAATACTTTTGAAGATATTTGAAATTTACTCATGTCGTTATTTTGCTTCAAATAAGGAAATAGCTATTACTCACTTATGACATGCAATAGAATCCCAAACTGTATGCCATCTTATAGTTAAGGACAAAGGAGCTGAATAACATATTTTAGGAAAATACTCTAACTGCAATAGTTTTGGAGTTACAATGGATTTACTCAACAGTCACAATTTCAAAGTAGCTATTACTCAGCTATCCAATGTGCAACAGGTCTGAAACTTTGAAACTTTACTATGCGATAGCTTACCAAAAACTAGATGAATAACATATTTGAAAAGAATTCCCTAATTTTAATACTTTTGAAGATCTTTGAAATTTACACATGTCGTTATTTTGCTTCAAATAAGGAAATAGCTATTACTCACTTATAGCATGCAATAGAATCCCAAACTGTATGCCATCTTACAGTTAAGGACAAAGTAGGTGAACAAATTATTTTAGGAAAATACTCTAACTGCACTAGTTTTGGAGTTACAATGGATTTACTCAACTGTAGAATTTCAAAGTAGCTATTACTCAGCTATCCAATGTGCAACAGATCTGAAACTTTACTATGTGATAGCTTATCAAAAAGTAGATGAACAATATGTTTGAAAAGAATTCCCTAACTTTAATACTTTTGAAGATATTTGACATTTACTTATGTCATTATTTTGCTACAAATAAGAAAATAGCTATTACTCACTTATGGCATGCAATGGGACCCCAAACTATGTACCATCTTATAGCTAAGGACAAAGTAGCTGAACAACATATTTGAAGAAAAAGTTGTAACTGCAATAGTTTTTGAGTTATGAGCCCTTTACTCCAAGTAGCTAAGATTGCTATTACTCACTATCTTTAGGCCTAAGTCCATAAAACCAAAACAATTTTTGAGGGCGTGAAAATTCATTGGGACAATTAATTTACAAAAAATCTGTAGCTGTAGTAGTTTTGGAGAAATCTGCGTGACTAACTAACGCACACACGCACGCACGCATGCACGCACGCATGCACGCACGCACGCACGCACGCACACACAGGCATCATTTCATAATCTCCCTCCCGGGCTAAAGCCCGGCGGGAGATAATAAGGTACAAATTGCCATTTGATACTTTAGGGGTCATGAAAAAGGTCACCTATGGTGGTTATGGCAATCAAGCACTGCTTTTTCAATCCAGCGCCAAACTTGGAATACTGTGACGCAATTATCTACAACACTATACAAAGAAACAAAATGAAACACAAAATAACTGCCACCAAAAAATATCTGCTGAAGAGACAAAAAAAAACAAATCTGTAATTATCTTGAGCGGTTTCAGAAAACCAGAAGAATATGCTCTGTGTTACCTTGTTATATCTGTTTGAATTGATTGCTTTTCAAATATTAACAGCATTTAAGAAATTCAACCAAATTATTATTACTGACTAGGAGTAACAGCTCCTTTACTATATTATAGGTTACAACTGCTGTTTAAAATGTATCTCAATTACATAAAAAGACAGCATAACTTTCAACAGTTATTATAGAAACAGCAAAAAACTATAAATAAGATATGAAGGTATGGCTAGAATCCATATAGATAGAATCCAAATATATATTACAAATCTTTCACAGTACAACTAAGATCGAGATACTTTCAGAGCAGTGTCAGTTATATACAGATCCAAATAATGTTTCAGTAGAGAAAATAACATTTAAGAGAAAGAAAATGTATGTAAATTTTGAAGTATTAAAACATGACAATTTAATCAATATGACAGCATTAATCAGTAAACTAAAAATTATGAAGCTGTTAAATTTATTAATTGGAGAATAGCTGTCAATGGAAATGGTACAATTATGTAATAAAAGCACATATCATAATCAGTTGCAGCAATCAATATATCTTTGTCACAAGAGAAACATGTCTCAAATATGGCAGGTGAACACCCTTTCGCAAAGCCAAAGTTAAAAGTTACACCATAATGCAACCTACACCCCTTAACCAATGTCCCTACCAAGTGTCAACCTTCTAACACCTTACAGAATCCAAAAAATAGCCCAGACAAGATTTTAAAACTCATGGTCACTACGACAAGGTCAAAGGTTGAATAAAGATCACACAATTAGGGGTGTTACGAGTACAAATAATTCGGGTCGATTGCTCGTAGATAAAAACTCGACTTGACGTCGAGCCCTCGCGACATTTAGTATCCTCCAGTAACAGGAAACGATATCCAATATGGCGGCTCCCGTAAATGAAAAAAAATAAAAATAAAAGCTTTGAATCGCTTGAATTAGCTATTGTCAGCACATAATATCAATAATATTATGTTACAAATAGTGGATTATGCGATTTAATGAAAGTAAGGTATGTTATTTATGTTTTATTAACTAAAAAACGTAACCGGTTCTATAGGTTATGTATACACAAGCAATCGATGCTTAGAATTGGGGTCGAATTTTCGTGAAATTCGCCTTGCTCGGCAAGTGTCGACTGCTCGGTCACACCCCTACACACAATGATGTTGCACACCTACAACCCCTAAGCAATCTCCCTTCCAACTTCCTACATTTAACAGTTTCTGAGATATTGCCAGGATATAATATCAAAGGTCAAGGTCCCTACGGCAAGATCAAAGGTCAAATCAAGGTCACACCATGAAGTTCCACACCTACAACCCCCAACCAATGTCCCTTACAAGTATCATCTTCCTGCATCTTACGTTTGAACAGATATAGCCCAGACAAGATATTATAGGTCCATGTCCCTACGGCAAGGTCAAATCAAGGTCACATCAAGACGTTACACATCAACAACCCCTAACCAATATCCCTAAGTAGTAGCAATTTCCTACATCTTACGGTTTCTGAGATATAGCTCAAATTATATTTTATAGGTCAAGGTGACTACAGCAAGGTCAAATCGAGGTCACACCATAACATTTAACACCTACAATCCCTAAATAATGTCCCTACCAAGTATCAACTTCCTACACCATACAGTTTCTAAGATATAGCTCACACATGATTTTATAAGCCAAGGTCACTACAGCAAAGTCAAAGGCCAAATGACGATCACACCATGATGCTGCACACCTACAACCCCTAAGCAGTATCCTACCAACGATCAACTTCCTACATTTAACAGTTTCAGAGATATTGCCTGGACAAAATTTTAAAGGTCAAGGTCATTAATACAAGGTTAAAGGTCAAATCAAGGTCACACAACAATGTTGCACACCCACAAGCCCCAACCAATGTACCTGCCAAGTATCAACTTCCTACACCTTACAGTTCCGGGATATAGCCCAGACAAGATTTTATAGGTCAAGGTCGTGGCGGCAAGATAAAGGTCAAATCATTGTCACACCATGACATTGCATACCTTCATTGTGCAATCAATGTCCGTACCAAGTATCAACTTCCTACACCTTACGGTTTCCAAGAAAAAGCCCGGACAAATTTTCAAACTCATGGTCACTACGGCAAGGTCAAAGGTCAAATCCAGTCATTGTACATGACATGATATTGTACATCTACACCCCCAACAAATATCAAGTATAAACTTCCTACACCTAATGGTTTCTGAGATAAATCCGTACACTATAGGTGAAAACAAAACCCACACAGCTCTCAAGGGCTGTGGGGTAAAACTGTGAGATTCTGGACCAAATTTATACCAGTCCTTTTCTTTTGGTTTGATGTAATGTCAGTCACTCAAGTGCCTAAGATATGGACTTTTCAATCACAGGTTCCTAATTTTTTTCTGCGCTGCTGTTATTTCTATCATTGGTAGAATACTGGTGTACCCCTTGTGCCAAATATAGTTATGCAATACAAATGATGTCATACCTGGTATATATATTTTTGAAACAAATTCCTCACCCATATGGCACACACCTCATCAAGCTCTAACGACAAATATACATAATATACACCCTTTTTTCAAGAGTAACATCATGAAAGGGTGAAGCATGATGTACAAAGCCATATGCTTGAACTAATATTCTTTGTCAAGACCATTACCGAGTCTTCTGTTTGATTTAGTTGTTTTCCAACGTCTCATATACTAAATTTTGAAATAACAAATCCTAAGGTGCTAAGACAAAGTCACTATCATATCTTAGAGTCGTACACAATAGGTAGGAGGCTATCAACCACAGGTCTGTTGAGAGCAGAAGAAAGCTCTGGGGAATACACCAGGTGGAAAAGGGTGTCACACAGATTGCAGATGTCTACTCCTTCACCACATCAATGATAAGTGAACCAACTTCTGAATTTTGTTTTAGGACCCCAAAGATTTTGATTTGTGGCAACCATCACACCACTGACTGACTCCTAGTTAAAGCCAAATATTTTAAGCATAACTAGGTTAAGTACCATCACTGACTCCTTGTTAATGATCAATATTTTTAATCACACAGTCAAATGCCAAAACTAAATCAGGGTATTTTGTTTGCTTATCCCTAATCTGATGGTATGTAGAAGTTTAAATGCTTTTTACTATCATAATGTACTTGCTTGAAATTTTTTTTAAAAACATGCGACTGATTTCATCAGAGGTATACTCTAATGTGTTCATTTTTACATTCAAATGGTGCAAAGAGAGAATCCACTTCGCTCCTCTTTTACTCTTTAACGGGATAGAAAAAACAGAGTTTGGGGTTGCATATCAGTTGATGTTTGACCATGGATATCCATGTACGACCATGAAAAACTACACTGATACAGGACTACATGCTAAAAAACATAGACTAAGTCGATGGTTTTGCCTGTGTGACCATAGACTACATGCAAGGGTCCAATGATTTGAACAGTTTGGTCAGTTAGTTCATGGTCTTTGCAAAACATGGACGTCCATGTATTTCGATGGACTTGTGCCCCTGGATATTCTCTAAAGTTCATGTACTAAAATTATGTTCGTTTGTACGGGTAGGGACAACATTCACAACAAACGTCAACTTAATCATAAATCTCACATTACACAAGAAATTTTAATGGGAAAAAACCTTCTATGGGCAGTGGACTGACCGTTTCTATCTAAAGACCAATTGCTTTCACCGGTGTTTTTCTTAATGAGGTCCAACTGTACTTACTGAAACAGATTCCACTTTTCTTGTGTTGACACTGAATTCTCCTAAACTTTGGTCATCATCGTCTATGGAGAAGGAAGAATCTGAGCGAAATGAGCTGCAACAACACAACACTCTCAAAGACCCAGCTGGTTTTTTTTTTTTGACATCCATTTTAACAACTATGGGCATTTTGGCGCAGGTATTTAGTATTGTCCCACATGATGTCAAAAATGGATTCAAACCCATAACAGTAGAGGTGTGATCTACAAGATTATTTGTCAAACTTGATGACCAATAACCCTTTTTCAGGCCTGAATATGACACTCGAGAAAATGTATCAAACTTTAGCAGTGAAAAACTAAGGTTTGTCTCTAGTACTTCTGTGTACTTTGGACTGCATGTTTCTATTTGAATATCTGTAAGACTTCTGACTTTAATGTAGAAAGTATACATCCTCTTTCCTTTACATTCCAAACTATAATTGTAAAATTCAGAAATGTTCATTGAGAATAAATTTTAGCAATTTCAGGATGACTTCTGATAAATTGCACTGACACATGTTATATTCTGAAAAATTTGAAATTTTCACAAGACACTAATTTTAGTTATTTTGCTAATGAGCTTGGACAGTTTAAATTAATTCCCATTAATGAATTTTAAATCTGTATAAATCTTTCAAACTAGAAACTAGCCATTAACAAAAATTAATTCCCATGAATTTCTTTAAAACGAAGAATTGGTGAAATTTTCTTTTTGCTAAAATTT
Organism: Sabellastarte sp. h YS-2021; assembly: GCA_964017235.1. Classification (NCBI taxonomy): domain Eukaryota; kingdom Metazoa; phylum Annelida; class Polychaeta; order Sabellida; family Sabellidae; genus Sabellastarte; species Sabellastarte sp. h YS-2021. Next base: position 93,062,687 of record OZ024928.1, read on the forward strand.
CTACTTTTTAGATTAACTAAAGAGGTTGAAAGATAGCCAGGTAAACAAAGAGATAGGAGGATGGACAACTGATACTCATTCACCAGTAGAAAGTTGTTGTTGCTGTTGTTAAATTGTAACTTCCCATGTCTGCCTTGTGATCAATGAGTGTGTGTATATTTCTGTACAAATACTCACGTATTGGAATCTGACTTGTCTGATGTAATACTGGCATTGGATGACTTCCTTTCTAAGTTTGATTTGCGGTGGATATTGTCCAAAGCATCTTGAATAGTGAGATGACAGTGACCTATTGACTCACCTGAAACATCGATACTAATTGTAATACAATGGTGCGGATAAAATACATGTGTGTGTGTAGTTCCATCATGTCAAAAGTTCCAAAATATCCCCACCAATGTAAACTTTCTACAACTTATAGTTTCTGAGATATAGCGTGGACATAGATTTTAAAGGTCATGGTCACTCCAGCAATATCAAAGGTCAAATCAATGAGTTACACCATGACATTGCACACCTACACCCCGCTAACCGATGTCCCTACCAAGAATCACCTTCCTACACCTTATGGTGTCGAGATACTGCCTGGACAAAATTATTGTTCCTTGCTGTCCGGCGCCTGCCTCAGACCATCCAACCAGCCGGACGCCATGGGTGAAAAGATATCCACAGAGCCTTTAAAGGTTGTGGGGTAAAACCTTAAATATGCTTCACAAATAAAATTTCGTACTGTACCTTATCTATAGAAAAACACTACTGACCTAATTTCTGCAATCCAAATATTTCCATGTAATAATCCATATATTAGCCAAATTTTCTAATTTCCGAACCTATTCTATGTCAGGAACCTTTTAATATCTTTCCCAAATTCTACTTTTCCAGTATGGTTTGTATAACTGAGGTCCTACTTTATATCATGAAGGCACTTTAGATGAAGTATAAGTGTCATGAATAATTAAAATATAATTGAATCTTTCTAAAGCTAAACAAATGAATATTTTCTGAAACTAGAGGAATGCATTTGCTAACAAAAGCGAAGCATCCCTGAAAGTTTAAAATGCTTTGTGGTTTTAATAAGCATGCTGTAAAGCTAAGAATGCACAAAGCTGCGCCGTATGCTTTCCCAATACCTCTTAATACATTCTCAAGCTATAAAAGCAACGATAAAGGAGATATAAGGAAAAACTCCAAAGCAGCTATTTATGACCCCAGTTTGGCCCATAAGGGGGAGTCGGGGGTAAAACTGACTGGCTATTTAGACTCTCCACATATGCTTTCCCAATACCTCTTAATACAGTCTGAAGCTATAAAAGCAACAATAAAGGAGATATAAGGCAAAAACTCAAAATCAGCTATTTTATGACACCAGTTTGACCCATAAGGGGGGGCCGTGGGGTAAAACTGACCGACTATTTAGACTCTCCACATATGGTTTCCTATTACCTCCCAGTACATTCTATGGCTCTAAATGCAATACTTAAGAAGGTAATAGGGGGGTTGACCTAAATTTAAGGCTTTCAGATTGGAAGGTGTCAGAAAATCACTCATAAATGAGACATTTTTCAAGGGATTGCTCCCATCTAATCAGCTCGCGTTTTCGATAGTATGAACAGGTGTGTCAAATTAAAAGGCTGTGTAGCAAGTAGTTTTCCCTGAACTGCGATGATGGGGGTGTACTTAAAAAAAAATGTTTTTGATCGTGTGACCTTCATAAGGTCAAAGGTCCAATTTAAGCATGCAGAAAAATTTTCCCACGCCTAAGGTATATAACTGCCAAATATGGTTTGAAACCTTCTAATAATAAGGGAGATATTCAAGGGAGACCATAATGCGGCAGCAACGGCAGCGGCGGTGAGGAAACTGAGGCAAAAACAAATAAGCGCCCTTTCAGGGATGCTTAATTGTATTTGATTCAGTCTTGGAAAAATATTATGCATCCTAAATATCAATCTGATGTAATTGTCTTTCAGAAGCAGTTCAATGGCTTTTATTACATATTTGAGGTAATTTGGTTATTCTATTATTGGATTATTCTTAATTCTAAACTTCTTACACATGCATTCATTTCAGTTTTAGGATGAAAGGGATTTGTTATTTGTTCATGGACAGTAATATTCATATTACATTTGATAATGACTATTTGGAATATTTTAACTAGACCTATGCATCGGACAAACCTTGAAGGAGGGGCCAAAAGGTCAAATCTGACATCAGAAGCTTCCCAGCCCACAATATCCTGCAAGTTGGTTTCACATTGCAAACCTCTAGGATCAATAATAAATGAGTTATAAAATCTTTTAAGTTTGGCTGTCCTCGTTTGACCTTGAAGGAGGGGCTCAAGGTCAAATCTGACCACATCAGAAGATTCCCAGCCCATGAAAACCTTTAAGGTGATTTCACATTGCAAACCTCTAGGACCAATAATAAGCGAGTTATAAGCACTCTTAAGTTTGGCTATCCTTGTATGACCTTGAAGGAGGGGTCCAAGGTCAAATCTGACTACATCAAAAGATTCCCAGCCCATGATTTCCTACAAGTTGGTTTACCATCCCAAACCTCTAAGACCAATAATAAGTGAGTTGTAAGCACTTTTAAGTTTGGCTATCCTCATTTGACCTTGAAGGAGGGGCCCAAGGTCAAATCCTACCACACCAGAAGATTCCCAGCTTATGATTTCCTATAGGTTGGTTTACCATCCCAAACGTCTTGAATCAATAATAAGCGAGTTATAAGCACTTTTAACTTTGGCTATCCTCATTTGACCTTGAAGGAGGGGTCCAAGGTCAAATCTGACTACACCAAAAGATTCCCAGCCCATGATTTCCTATAAGTTGCTTTACTATCCCAAACCTCTAGGACCAATAATAAGCGAGTTATAAGCACTTTTAAGTTTGGCTATCCTCGTTTAACCTTGAAGAAGGGGCCCAAGGTCAAATCCGACCACACCAGAAGATTCCCAGCCCATGATTTCCTATAGGTTGGTTTACCATCCCAAACCTCTAGGACCAATAATAAGCGAGTTATAAGCACTTTTAAGTTTGGCTATCCTTGTATGACCTTGAAGGAGGGGTCTAAGGTCAAATCTAACCATATCAAAAGATTCACAGCACATGATTTCCTATGGGTTGGTTTCACATTGCAAACCTCTAGGACCAATAATAAGGGAGATATCACCACTTTTAAAGTCCACTATGTGGGTTACTTTGGCACTCCGTGGATGACTTTGAATTAAGAGCTTCAAGGTCAAATGTCTGTAAGGTTGTAGAGGACATATATATCTGTTATACTTATCACCTATGACGACATTCAACCTTCTACCTATAAGAAACAGCCAGTAGAAAAATGTAGATAATTTTCAAAGAAATGCCCGCGGCGGCCATTTTGTTTTTCAGAATGAGGCTAATTTCCTTTCCAGAGAAGCTTACCCCCCAATGAAGATACCTTCAAATTGGGTGAACCTAGCTGATGTAGTTTTCCTCTTAGAGCGTTAACGTTGAAAATCTCTCTACGCACGGCGGCAGCAGCAGCGGCGGCCGTAGCAAACACTAAACCAAAGTATCCACCGGATGCCTCTGGTGGATACAATTACCTACAAATACATGAATCCAAAAGTGGACAAAAGCATTGTGAAACATATGATAATATTTTAAAAAACTTTCCCTGTATGGTATTTTGCTCTCCTGCATTTATTTTAATTTTTAAATTTAAATGCAAATGAATTCACATTTTGTATACATAATTATTACACCTCAAATGAGTTTCGGCCAATCAGATTGCAGTATTTGTGGGCAATATGACATGATATTGCCCGTTGTGAACGAAAAGTATCACTCTGATGCCCTTTTAGTCTTGGAATGTAAACAAAATAGATGTTCTGTACTGGGTATGTCATTGTTATGTCACATAATGATGTAATGTATGAACAACAATTGGGGGGATATATTGATTTTCTTTAGTCTCTTTGTAGAAGAACTGGATAGTGAATGACGTATATAGAGTTGGTTTGTGACATCATATTTCATTATATTTAAACAGACTACAAACATTCTACTCTCTTCTCCCATACTTTTACAGTGCCTAATCTCTGCAAAGGCAGACTCTTGCACTTTTGTATGCAATTACTAATGTATTAAAAAGATGAAAAATGAATACTTTCGGTATAATAAACAGAATAAACCACTTCTTTCTGGGCAATATTGTGATTTATGAAGCCCTTGGCCAAGTGATATTGCCCTTAGGCCTATCGGCGCTTGGGCAATATCACTTGCCCTCGGGCTTCATAAATCACAATATTGCCCAGAAAGAAGTGTTTTATTCTGTAAATATATCTTGGATACCTGACTTCATCTCTACTGATATAAATCTCAGAGTAAAAATACCATATGACAGAGGAAGTGAAACTCAGCTATCAATCATACATATGTTAATATGAATGGTCTATTTTAACGTTTTATAATGAATTTTCTTATACGTACACACGAGTAGTGGAAGGCAATACAGTATTTTGTTTAAACCAGCAAATTTTTGTGTGATTAACTTTAAATCAGATACTACATTTAATATATTAAATATAGGTGGTTAGACCATCAATTCCTGAAAACACAAATTTTAAGCAGTCCTAGGGCTTTGACAAAACCAAAATTTTGATTATAATTTTGTTACACTTGTGAATAATGTTCACGAACAAGACTTAATTGAGTCATGATTTGGAAAATGTCTTTACAATATATTCTAACGTTATACAGTGCATTTTCACTACATTTAAGGTCAAAATATAACATATTTGTTACCATTTTAAGGTTTCTTTTAAACATGGAAATTTTTATTTTTACGGTTTTTGAACAGTGTTTGCTAATCTCCACCACAATGTATAATACTCATAAATTTCAGTGGCAAAATCCTTTGCAGGAGTTTATAGTAATTTTAGTAACAACTAGAAATAGCATACCCTGTGGGTCGAAAATTTCGACGAAATCACTCTATCTCACACAGTTAAGGAGATAGAAGCAAATTCGTGTTTTGCCATTTTTGGCAAAACTTCGAAAATTCAAAATGGCCGCCATTTTTGAGGAGGGGAAAATTTTTTGAAAATTGCCAAGAGTAGAATTCTCAGATACCCTGTGGGTCGAAAATTTTGACGAAATCGCTCTATCTCGCACGGTTAAGGAGATAGAAGCAAATTTGTGTTTTGCCATTTTTGGCAAAAATTTGAAAATTCAAAATGGCCACCATTTTTGGGGAGGGGAAAATTTTTTGAAAATTGCAAAGAGTACATTCCTTAGATACCCTGTGGGTCGAAAATTTCGACGAAATCGCTCTATCTCGCACGATTAAGGAGATAGAAGCAAATTTGTGTTTTGCCATTTTTGGCCAAAATTCGAAAATTCAAAATGGCCGCCAATTTTGGGGAGGGGAAAATTTTTTGAAAATTGCAAAGAGTACATTCCTTAGATACCCTGTGGGTCGAAAATTTCGACGAAATCGCTCTAATCCGCACGATTAAGGAGATAGAAGCAAATTTGTGTTTTGCCATTTTTGGCAAGAATTCGAAAATTCAAAATGGCCGCCATTTTTGGGGAGGGGAAAATTTTTTGAAAATTGTAAAGAGTATATTCCTTAGATTCCCTGTGGGTCGAAAATTTTGACGAAATCGCTCTATCTCGCACGGTTAAGGAGATAGAAGCAATTTTGTGTTTTGCCATTTTTGGCAAAAATTCGAAAATTCAAAATGGCCGCCATTTTTGGGGAGGGGAAAATTTTTTGAAAATTGCAAAGAGTACATTCCCTAGATACCCTGTGGGTCGAAAATTTCGACGAAATCACTCTATCTCGCACGGTTAAGGAGATAGAAGCACATTTGTGTTTTGCCATTTTTGGCAAAAATTCGAAAATTCAAAATGGTCGCCATTTTTGGGGAGGGGAAAATTTTTTGAAAATTGCAAAGAGTACATTGCTTAGATACCCTGTGGGCGAAAATTTCGACGAAATCGCTCGATCTCGCACGGTTAAGGAGATAGAAGCAATTTTGTGTTTTGCCATTCTTGGCAAAAATTTGAAAATTCAAAATGGCCGCCATTTTTGGGAAAAGGAAAATATTTTGAAAATTGGCAAGAGTACATTTCTTAGATACCCTGTGGGTCGAAAATTTCAACGAAATCGCTCTATCTCGCACGGTTAAGGAGATAGAAGCAATTTTGTGTTTTGCCATTTTTGGCAAAAATTCGAAAATTCAAAATGGCTGCCATTTTTAGGGAGGGGAAAATTTTTGAAAATTGCAAAGAGTACATTCCTTAGATACCCTGTGGGTCGAAAATTTCGACGAAATCGCTCTATCTCGCACGGTTAAGGAGATAGAAGCACATTTGTGTTTTGCCATTTTTGGCAAAAATTTGAAAATTCAAAATGGCCTCCATTTTAGGGGAGGGGAAAATTTTTTTAAAAATTGCCAAGAGTACAATGCTCAGATACCCTGTGGGTCGAAAATTTCGACGAAATCGCTCTATCTCGCACGGTTAAGGAGACAGAAGGAAATGTGTTTTGCCATTTTTGGCAAAAATTCGAAAATTCAAAATGGCCGCCATTTTTGGGGAGGGGAAAATTTTTGGAAAATTGTAAAGAGTACATTCATTAGATACCCTGTGGGTCGAAAATTTCAACGAAATCGCTCTATCTCGCACGGTTTAGGAGATATGAGCACATTTGCCTTTTTCAGTATTCAAAATAGCCAATTACTCATTTATTTAATTAATTACTCACTCATCTATGAAGCAATTCCCCCCAAAAGCATTCCCATACAATCTATTAACCCAATGAACCTCCATACCAAATTTCAGAAAGCTAGGCTTAATAGCATTCCTTAAAATGTCTGGAAACCAAAGAGCTACTCAAAAGTAGCAAAGTAGCTATTACTCAGTTAGCTATACAGCTATCATCACCAAAAGCAATCCCATACAAGCTATTAACCCAATAAACCTGCATGCCAAATTTGGTAAAGATAGGATAAGAACTGTTGCCTAAAATGTATGGCGGAAAAAGCAAAAATAATGAACTTAGACTATTTAAAGAGTTTGACTCTATCAGTAACAGCTTTATGACTGACAAAGAACCAAGTCTAGTAGTATTAAATATTACATATATTTGTGTAGTGTATTTTGTGGGTTCTGCACTAATTTTTACAAGTTACTGTTAAAAGTAGTAAATAAATACAAATTTTGTTAATCTATTAAGGAACCCAATGAAGCATGTATTCATTTACACATTATTGAGTCCATACTTAAGTATATATTTCTCTTCTTTTTCCAATCTGGAAATAATACCCAGCTATTTTCTTCAGTACAAAAAACCTGCCTACAGCTTAATTCTGCCTACTTCTTTACACCATTATGAAGCCTAGCTTTTATGAAGTTAAAAAAAATAACAGTTACTTGGATTTACAGCTCCCTGCCAAAGCTTGACACAACTAATGGACACAAACTCTTTATTTTGTACTTGTAATGCGGATTTTATGACATTAAAATATGCATGGCACATGTTATAGATGTACTTGATCAAAATAAAATTCAATCAATTAAGTACATAACATAACAGTGATAATAGAATTTCTATTTAAATTGACACTCCAATTTTGCATAAAACACAGAAATAATGAAAAAACAGTTACTTTATCGTTGGTTATCTTATGGTATCTATATAAAATTAAACAAAAATTAATTTAACTGTGGTTACTTTGGTGGTATGTATGTGTTGCCGATGACAACCAAATGTTAACTGAATTTTGTGGTCTGTGTTTTTATTTTGCCAAGCTGAGACAGTGAGCAGTAAATGAACCTATTTACTTATAGCTCCTGCGAACATGATACAATTGATATTCTTACCAGCTAGCTCCCCTTGTGTTGGGCATGCCTTGTCACCACCTTGTGAAAGGCTTGTCTCACTCTTAATTCCATGGCCTTTCTCATCCACTTCATGGACAGAAAAACTGAAATCACTTATCACAACTGCTGGTGGACTACTACCATCGTGTAGTATTGTAAAGGATGGTGTCTGAGCATTGTGAAACTTCTTCCTAAGTTGGTGATGACTCGTTTCTTGCCTGGCATCTTCCACAGAGAAATCTGAGATAGGGTGTATAGTTTCTGAAGAAAGATATTTCTCTGTAATCTCAGTCTTTGTGAACGCTGCTTCATGGAATGATTTTGGCATATCACTATAAATAGGAGAACAGTCTAACAGTGCAGAATCATCAGATCCTTGTGAATCTTGATTGACAGTCAAGAGGTCTCCAGTCAGCTTCAGGTTGGGTGGTTTGGTTAGAGGCAATATTTGGTGATGCATACGGTTTTCTAAAGCAAAGTCTTGATCCTCGGGTCTATCAATATCCGAGTAATCTGACAAATGGCCGGGTAAATCTATAGCAGAGTCATTGGTAAGGAATGATTTGACACTAGAGACACTACAAGATCCTAAACTGCTCTTTGCTTTAACCCCTTCATGTAGAGGCAAATTAAGCGTAAACTGTTTATATGAATTTGATCTTGCTTCAGTATCATCTTCACTTGTATCAGCATTATTATTTGTTTCCTTACAATCATTTAACTGACTTGTGGCATCAAAGTTTGAAGTGTTACAAGATAATATATGAATCACTGGCTCAGATACTTTTGGTTCTGGTTGAAGATGCTCAAAAGAATATTCATTTGGAATTTGTTCTACACAGTCACTTTTCAAACATCCATGTACATCATCCTGAGTCATACTGAAAGCACCCCAAGGTCGTTTCCAATTCTCAGAAGGTTCGCAAGACTGGTTTTTCAGACCTAGCTCTTCCACACTTCGAGATTTAAATCTAATCAAATGTACATCATCATCCTTATGCTGGCATTCTGAAAGTATCGCAAGGTTGTTTACTGAGTATGATTTTCTTCTCAACAACCCAGAAGCACTTTTTGGCTTTGAAGATATGTAATGAGGTAGAGTAAGGTTCAGAGAAATGTCAGTACTTTTTTGGTACTGAGACAGAGACAGTTTTGATGTTTGAGCTGAAACATTTTCAAAAACCATAAGATGATCTTTTGAATCATTAAGATTTACATCATGCTTAATTTTTTGCTTGCTGGTATGTTTCAGAAATTTATAAACAATAGTTTTATCAGCATTACTACTGGCAGGCTGTTGATGCCTACTTTCAGAGTCAGTTCCTGATAAGTTGTTCAACATGTGCTGTTCTTTCTTTTGATTTCCCATCCCAGCAAGTGCACTTCCAAAACCCTGTGAAAATCTCAAAGCTTGGTGTAATCCTTTCCCAATATGTTTTAATGGTTCCCTTTTCAGATCCTTTGCCTGCTTATGTCTCACATATTTGGCAGAGTGTATATCCAGAGGTGGAATTTTGTTGGCTGTGATATCACTGGGATAAACTGGACAAGGCATCTGAAAATCCTTCCCAAAAGGCTTCTTCATAGTGCCATGTCTGTGAAATGTGCTATCTGCCCATGTTGTTGTCCTGTTTCCAATCCTGTCATTTACCGACATATTCCATTCCGTATTATCCACAGATTCCTCATCACATATGTCCATCATGTCGTCACTGAGATTTACCTCCCCCAGCCTCAACTCTTTAAGCCACGACTCATCACCTCTGTACTCACAGAATTTCCTATGTAAATGGCCAGTATTTTTTCCCTGATATTCCCTCGTCCCCTGTCCCTTTGTTGTGAGATGACACACAGGTGATAACACAGGGCAAGATGCTACTTTAGCACTGAAGACAGCAAGGTTATAAACACAGCTCCTTGCTGCTGTATTATTATGACTTGTTGATATAAAAGGTTGAGTAGGTGAAATAGCCTCTGATCTTGACTGCATTGGGCTTCCACCTTCATTGTTGTTAGCAGAGTCTTGGCTTAATTGCCAGGTCTGTGGGATGCCAGTCTTGTTTTTCTTCTCATTGTTCATATCTTCAGGTGACACGCTCGTCATGTAATAGAGTAGCACAGGGTCATTTTGTACCTTTACAAAATTGAGAGACTATAATGTGGAGAAAAGTGGAGCGAGTTTGTGTGACTCTGTATTTCAGTGGTACAATTGTACCTGAACTGAGAGATCTATTATCTGGAAACAAACAAAATTATAATGATCTGACAATGTATCAGCCTGTAATTTGATAACGCAGAAAATTAAACATTACCAAACAGTTTTACAAACAAGCAGCTTAATATAAACAAGGGCAGCTAAGTACATTCCACAGCTGTACTAATAATAGCATATTTAGTAAATATGTAGACTGTCACTTCTAATTTGTTATACATGGTATATATATTCTATATGAATAACTCTGAAGCCAACCTTTAGAACCACAGAATTACACATTAATCTTGATTGATTATGATGGACATATCCTTTGAAAGTCATTTGCCCCAGTTCCACTTTTAAGATTTATCCTAAGACCCATCCGACACAAAACTTAGGAGGCTGCTATGACCGAGATTGTTAAAATAGGGATGGAAAACAGATAAAAATACAATGTACACAATTTGTCTTGTAAAGAGTGAAAGATGAGACATTTGAGAAAAATTCTCAGCCTTACCTCCTGATTCTTACAGATAAGTAGCTGTACCATCGAAAATTAGAGATAAGTCATAGCAGCATAAATATAAGTCATAGCACCATAACGATGAATCATAACTGATTTATAATGGAAAAGATTATTAATTTTGTGACTACACAGGCCAGAATACTAATGCTCACATGCAAAAGGTTTTCAAACATGCTACGAATGTTCAACAGGTGGCCATGATAGACTCTATAAGCGACTTTCATAAGCAAAGACAAAACTAACTAGTTGTACAACGTCCACATTTTTTATTATGACTACATAATTGGGGTAGTCAGTAGTGGTTGGACCGGTTCTACAAATAAAAAATGGTTTTCGAGGCTTTGAAACCGAACAAAATCCGTGATTTCGAAAGTTTACAGAGATATGATAAAAAGTTTTAGGCCAGCGTACATGAGCTATATTATCAATAGGAAATATGCATTTGCGAGATATTTTGAGGTTTGTAAACTTCATTTACCATTAATATAAAGTGAAAATGTAAGTTATTTCCTCAAATATATATTGTTTGGAGGAAATATTAACCAGTAGAAAGCCTAATTTAATGACGCTTTCAATAACCAGTACTTAAATATTCGTTGCGGATTTCGTCATTTCTACCTAAACGAAATGAAATGCGGTATACCGGTTTACCGTTCACAACACTAGTAGTCCGGATGTAAGACCACCACAGTGGAAGGCGGGTATCCCTGAAGACTGTACACTTTGAAATCAGTACACAACAATACAACAAACATATACTTATAACATGACTAAATATATACAAAGATAATGATCCAAGATAATGTAATTAACAATTTAAGTACAAAATAATAAGTACAACAAACTCATTATACTTAAATCATAATGTAATAAGATTATACTACAATTGCTGGAAATAAACATCCAAAAAATTCTTAGCATGTCAAGAGTTATCTCTGATCTGAGATTATAAGAATAACTACAAAGCAGTCAGATATAAATTAACAATCATCCCAATAATCATTCGCAATAAAATTCGATAAAAATCTCTGGATGTATAAAAAGTAATTCCATGAAACCAGATGAAAAGAATACCTTAAATGAGTCTAGTTCATTTGAGCCAATAATATTCAATTACATGTACTTAAAATTAATATAATACAATCATTACTGGAAACAAACAACAAAACAATCATGGTTCATTCCATAAATCTTAAAAACTAGCAATCATTGTCTTTGTTCAATTCTATTTTAACAACCACTGTCATTAATTACATGTGTAGCTGAATATAATAAATACACTTAAACTATAGAAATTGGCAACATGGAATTTTGTACCATAGGAAATCAATTTAAATGATGTGAAATATATGAGACAATGTTTATTTTGATATTATACCAACTTAAAAAATTTTTATCATTTAAAGTAAAGAATGAAAACCATAAAACATTAAATGTAACCTATGAATATTCTAATACTTACCAGATTGTAATGATGATGAATTTGTTAAAAATCCTTCTTGCCCTTTCAAATAAAGCCTCCACTATATCCAGTGCATATATATGATTCCAGTAAATTCACCTATCCATCCACAAGCTTCCACCAGCGCTGCATCTGAATATCATAAGCAAGTAATCTGGGAATTAATACAATTTGAAACACAACACCATCACTAGTCAACCAACTTCTTGTAGCCATAATGATTAATGCCTTTTTGTTATATATAGATAAAGTGCATACATATTATCCATAAATATATGTATATCCACTACCAATAAAAATATGCACACTAAAAGAAAAGCCAGGAATGAGATTATAGATACATAAATAAGAATTCAAAACTATCAGGCTAAACTATTTAACTTTTATGTTTTACATGTGTGTGAAGATTTTTTTTTCTTTCATTTAATGTATAACTTTCCCAATAGAATCTAACATCATATGTAATACTCTAAATGTTTTCTGTCTTGCATCAATAAATATTACAGCCAAAAAGTTAGTCTTGCTGAAGTCTTCTGTATTAAAATAAATCAGGTATATCCTCTGAAGGTCTATGCGTTATTCTTGTCATTATTCATTTATACCATACTTAGTCTAGTAGACTGATCTCGGTTTAATATTCGCTTTCAAAACACTGTATAGGTCATATTATGACAGTCAGTTTAGATGACATATGAAAACGGGGCATACTTCTCAATCCAGATTCTGCATTTAAAAGTAAACATCATTAAGTACCAACAGGTAATGAATTATTGTTGAGAATTTAAAATAACCATAAATTAGACCCAAATGCATCCACATGTTAGATGAACATTACAAACCAGAATAAATGACACGCATACACACACAAGATCCATTTTAAAATCTCCCAACCAGCAAGTAATGGGATTGGTGTCATATTAGTGTCTAAATTTTCCAGGCCATCCATTACTGTCAATGGTCACTTCCGAATATCATGGTACAACACCAGTGTTGACGTTCAGGCCTGCATATACGGAGCCCACAACACTCCATCTGTCTGTATGAAGAAGTGGAGCACAAAAAAAGGTTATTGCTAATACCCCAGTCACACTATATGCGGCATTGCCTATGTTTACAGGCATTTTGTTTAAATTAATACCTTATTCCTGTACTTACTGGCATACTTCTGCCCGTCAACTTGAGAAACCCCCGACTTTCCCTGCTTCACTTGTCAATACACGCAGAAGTTTTGAAATATTCACAATTTTCAAGCGTTTTGGATGATACCTACGAACATAGTACATGTATATATACCACCTGTAGTGTGACTGGGATGTCAGTTTCTGCCATGATAGCCTACCAAATATAAAATCTGTTTCCAGTAGGGATGGGTCAGTAGCAATTAGTTTTCATGTCAGTAATCCACCAATACAAAACTGTCCCGAATTCTAGGATACCTAAAAAAGTAACATCTAGCATAACCCCAACTGTTAAGCATCCGTGAATGTGTAACTGGGGTCTTAACTGGAAGTGAAGTTCATGAAAACAAATCGTGATGGTTCTGTTCAAAGAAATCACTATAGAAATTTTAAAGTCTACAGATACATGGATATTTCTTCAGATCATTTAGGGTAAATTTCCATTGTTTTAAGTTTTCCTACAATTGTATTAGCTGATAATCGAATACTAATTATCATGATCATGGTAAAGTGGTTGTCACAGTATATCAGTGAAGTGGTCTTGATAGTGGGATACTGGTACACTGACCCATCTCTAGTTTCCAGTGTAAGCAATATGCATATTTATGCTTCCTAATATAAAAGTCTAAGTCCAAGCTTAGGGTCCTTTTGTAAAACCTGCCCCTGTGAGATCCAACCACAGTAATTTTTATCACAACTACTGATGACTCTTTCTCTTCAACACCCATACTCTAATCTGTTTAAGTCTTCATCAATCCTACTTTCATCTACATTTTCCACCATCTGTTTTCCTTATCCTGCCGGTATTGCTGTAGTGTGAGTCTTGTATGTGTGACCTGGCCATTAATCACTATCTCTGAATAGGTTCTGATGTTTCTTTAATTAATTCGGGTTTCATGTCGCTTGAAAATTCTGCACTGTTTAGGTCATACCACAGAAAATATACATATATATTTTTTGAGGGTGGAGAAAAGTAGTGCATAGTAGTTGTTGATCTAAACTTTTTACACAGTATTACACCAATCTTCACCAACCAACGATATTGTTTGATGTTTTCAATGCAAGACTACTACACAACACACAAATTGTGTCAAAGTGTATGTTAACAGTTAAGGAGAAAGACTATTTTAGGTTAGTCACTTAAAGTACACATACTATTACCCAGTCACACAGGAAATCTTATCAGGGGATGGTTTACAAAAAGTTGAGTCACAAAGATAAGGAATACGTAATCACAAAACTTGATAGTAGTTTTGTGCAGCATTTATCCAAATGTGAAAACAATTTAGGAACATTAATTAATACAGAATAATTTTTTGAGTTTTAAAGAATCTGGCATTTTTATCACCAAAATAGAGGAAATTTTACACACAAGTTGACGCTGCATTCTTACTGTACCGTTTTTAACCACTGCTTCGTATTTATTGTGCAAGATATCAATGTTTCTCAGGAATTATTATGCCTCCTTAACTTCGGCTATCATTTAGGCATGTGTGTATTTCACGTTAAGTTTACCTTCAGTGGTTGTCTTGGTTATTTGGGGGGAAATGAAGAAAGTTGACGCTGCATTCTTACTGTGCCGTTTTTAACCACTGCTTCGTATTTATTGTGCAAGATATCAATGTTTCTCAGGAATTATTATGCCTCCTTAACTTCGGCTATCATTTAGGCATGTGTGTATTTCAAGTTAAGTTTACCTTCAGTGGTTGTCTTGGTTATTTGGCGGGAAATGAAGAAATACTTTAAATTTATTTATTCAAGAAGTTATATCCACACTGTATTAATTATTACTTGAGACCCATGAATTAATAGTATGAAAAGGGGTTTTATTTTGAGTACAATTTCAAAGGACCAGATAGATGCTTCACTAGACCAGAATTTCAAGAAAACAAGGTTAACGAGAGCACTCAAAGGACATGGACCTCCACAAAGGTACGTAATAATAAGTAAATGGGAAAATCTGGATTTTTTTTCATATCCAGATGATGATCCAGATTAGTCTCAATAATAGGATCTAAATTGGACCAAGTACCATCTTCTGATATTTTTCCTATTATGTTCCAACCAGTAGTCTTTGCGTAATCCTACTTACAAACAAAAAGAAAAACAGACAAAGGAACGATCATGAAAATAATACCTCCTTGGTGGAGGTAGACTTTCTTCAAGTCCTTTTGTCTTAGGTATTATATGAAGACTGTGTGACTTTTTTACCAGAATGTGGGCCTCACAAAAGTTTGTATTTCAGCATAGAGAAGGATTTTTCCCTCTTCAAGTGGATGCATTTAAATGATTTCATGTATGTCAGATCTGGTGGTATGAGAAATGCAAAGACTTGGAGCAAGTCTATGGTGGAGGTAATGAAAAGTTTCTTCTACTTATCAGAGAAGCTTGAAAGTATATTGCTGCACATCTAAATTTAGTCAGAGACACTGAGGCAAACTCAGACATAATATATTGGAATTTATATAATTCTGGTTGACATACACAGTAAGCTTTTAAATGTGTGTGGTGTGTTATCTTTATGTGTTAAAAATCACTCCACCCAGCTGCATAAATAGGTATATGATCTGATAATAGTACCCTAAACCATTATTACGCATATATGACATATACATCTACACATGCATACCAACAAAAGGAAATGTGCATGAAAGAAGCCTCAGCTTAAAGTTGAAACTGGTACTTTAAAGTCAAGCTCACTCTTTTGATTAATTGTTCTAACCACATAAACAACATGTGCAAACAATACTACTTAAAATATACAACAGTTCCGTTACAGACAAGTCAGGATTTTATATGTTTTTGTCTGTTGCTAGTCACTCACCAAGCCTTTATGAATCAATGCCAAAAAATAGGCTTTTAACTTAATATTCTAGAATCGGAAACTGTTGAACCAAATGAATAATTTAAATATACCTCTTTGAACGAATGGAAGCAAATCCTCACTAACAATCACAATAGATGTTTCCATCTTTAATTAGCCATTATCCAATATCATACCAATAATAAAGTAATTAATTAAAGTGAAAAAATACACACCGCTGCATTGGTCACATTTGAGAGTGCTTTGCAGAGTTGTATAAATATGTCCATAAACCCACTCAGTGAACATTAAATAGATCACTAGACTTCAGTAAAAACTGTAAATAACACAATACACGAGTCTCTAATGAAAGTGTGCTATCCTAGAGCATAGTGTCATTACGACACTTTACCGTAAGGCAAACAAAATAATGACAGATTTGAATTTTATCATTGTCTTTACAGCTCATTATACTCAGAAGAGTATTCTTTCAATGCACACATGTAATTACATTAATGACAATGATAATATTTTTATAAAATAACTTTTCAATTAATCACCCTGTTTCTTTAGCAACACGCAGGGTTATTCTTAATAAATATGTGCAGTTTTATGGTCACCATGGAACGACACAGTCGCTGTCAAATAGTGTGACAGGTAGCTATTACTGGTATATCTCTATAACAGAGCATGTTAATGACATGTGCATCTGAACCACATTATGGCATAAACAATGAAAGCAGATATCATTACTCCATAAAAATACAGATACTGGATTCTAGGTAATATTCACCAGATTTTTCTCAGGTGAAGAATATACAGAATACTAGCAGCAGAGAAGCTGCAGTAGAAGTCACATGGAATACCTGAATGAGATGACACATATTGATTTACTAATAGTGGTTCACATACCAGGTGACTTTTCTCAAGCAATACACACTTGTCAGACAGTGGTTATTAAAGGAATGAGCCAAAAATGTATCTGGTTTTGGCTTAAAGGTGAAAACTATCCAAGAACACAACAAGAACCAAACACGCATTATTAGCAATGTGGAATGTGGGTTATTAAATTAATTATACAGTGATTGATTTTGGTGGATTTCATTGTCATTTGACAATGGTATTAGATTTATTCTGTATTTTTCGGCCTGACAGAGGTCCAATGGGTATTACACACCTTAAACATCAACATCCCAACTAGAAAAATGTTTTTGCTGACAAAAACGAAGCGTCCCTGATGAAAAAGTGCGAAGTAAGCCGTAAAAGATGTCAAGATATGCATCACAAGGAATAGAAAATGTAAAGTTTATTGCATTGTGTATGTTACCATATTTAACAAATGAAAGAACGACCACAGCTTGGCAGAAGAGAAATTGTAGGTGTGAAATTTACTTCTCAAAAGAATGTATGTCTGATGCGCGGAAAAAATGCCTCCTGGAAAAAATGCCTCCTAGAAAATATGCCTCCTAGGAAATATACCTCCTAGAATGAATGCCTCCTGAATATTTTGTGACCAGGAAAAATACCTCCTAAGAAAAAAAAAGTTCTTTCAAGTATTATAACACTACAGGTTCACATTACAACTTCAGAGGCATCTTCATTTTTTCCACTTGAGTCTTATAGTCGCCAATGCCTGTCAAAAATTCACAGCCTTTTACCCATTTTGCTTAACTGTACAAAGGTATGTAAGTTTCTCTTGTAAGGTTTTGCTGGTGCTTCTCACTCTTTTGGCTGGCTGCTCATCCCTGGTTTCCATTATGACAGGTGTCATGTTTTTCTTGTAATTACATTTCTGCCCCTTCTAGTGCATCTAACTGCGATCAACTCCTTACAGAGGGGATAACCTATGTTGTAATTTGATAAGAATGCATATTGTAAGCCATAAAGGCCACAACTATTTCATCAAGAAACCTCACAGCCATAAATCCTGCTTTTAAACTGGTCCAGAGTACAACTGAAGGGATACCCTTTCAAGAAGATATTTATGTCCACCCCCCTGGGGGGTGGATATATTATTTTTGCTTTTTTCGCCGTCCGATGTCCGATGTCCGGCGTCCGGCGTCCGGCGTCCGATGTCCGGCGTCACGCATGGTTTCCGCTCATTTAAAGGAAAAGTATTAGAGCTATTGTCACCAAATTTGGTATGCAGGCTTATTGGGTCAGTAGCTTGCTTGGGATTGCTTTTGGCTGTTGTACCTCTTTTGCTTACTGAGTAATACTTAAGTACAGCTATTTTCAGTACCCATTGGTTTCCGTGCATTTAAGCCAAAATAATTAAAGATATTTTACTACAATTTTGAATACAAGATTGTTATGTCCATAGCTCGCTTGGTATTGCATTTGGGACTGATAGCTTTGTCAGTACATGAGTAATAGCCATTTAGGTACTTCATTGTGTATTTTCAGTACTACTTTTGAGTAATTTGCTAATATCTCAGAAACCGTGTGAGATAGAGCGATTTCGTCGAAATTTTCGACCCACAGGGTATTTAAGGAATGTAATATTTGCAATTTTCAAAAAATTTTCCCCTCCCCAAAAATGGCGGCCATTTTGAATTTTCGAATTTTTGCCAAAAATGGCAAAACACAAATTTGCTTCTATCTCCTTAACCGTGCGAGATAGAGCGATTTCGTCGAAATTTTCGACCCACAGGGTATCTAAGGAATGCAATCTTTGCAATTTTCAAAAAAATTTTCCCCTCCCCAAAAATGGCGGCCATTTTGAATTTTCGAATTTTTGCCAAAAATGGCAAAACACCAATCTGCTTCTATCTCCTTAACCGTGCGAGATAGAGCGATTTCGTCAAAATTTTCGACCCACAGGGTATCTGAGCATTGTACTCTTGGTAATTTTAAAAAAATTTTCCCCTCCCCAAAAATGGCGGCCATTTTGAATTTTCGAATTTTTGCCAAAAATGGCAAAACACAAATTTGCTTCTATCTCCTTAACCGTGCCAGATAGAGCGATTTCGTCAAAATTTTCGACCCACAGGGTATCTGAGCATTGTGCTCTTGGTAATTTTTACAAAATTTTCCCCTCCCCAAAAATGGCGGCCATTTTGAATTTTCGAATTTTTGCCAAAAATGACAAAACACTAATTTGCTTCTATCTCCTTAACCGTGCGAGATAGAGCGATTTCGTCGAAATTTTCGACCCACAGGGTATCTGAGCATTGTGCTCTTGGTAATTTTCCAAAAATTTTCCCCTCCCCAAAAATGGCGGCCATTTTGAATTTTCGAATTTTTGCCAAAAATGGCAAAACACTAATTTGCTTCTATCTCCTTAACCGTGCGAGATAGAGCGATTTCGTCGAAATTTTCGACCCACAGGGTATCTAAGGAATGCAATCTTTGCAATTTTCCAAAAATTTTCCCCTCCCCAAAAATGGCGGCCATTTTGAATTTTCGAATTTTTGCCAAAAATGGCAAAACACAAATTTCCTTCTATCTCCTTAACCGTGCCAGATAGAGCGATTTCGTCAAAATTTTCGACCCACAGGGTATCTGAGCATTGTACTCTTGGTAATTTAAAAAAAATTTTCCCCTCCCCAAAAATGGCGGCCATTTTGAATTTTTGAATTTTTGCCAAAAATGGCAAAACACAAATTTGCTTCTATCTCCTTAACCGTGCCAGATAGAGCGATTTCGTCAAAATTTTCGACCCACAGGGTATCTAAGGAATGCAATCTTTGCAATTTTCCAAAAATTTTCCCCTCCCCAAAAATGGCGGCCATTTTGAATTTTCGAATTTTTGCCAAAAATGGCAAAACACAAATTTCCTCCTATCTCCTTAACCGTGCCAGATAGAGCGATTTCGTCAAAATTTTCGACCCACAGGGTATCTGAGCATTGTACTCTTTGCAATTTTCCAAAAATTTTCCCCTCCCCAAAAATGGCGGCCATTTTGAATTTTCGAATTTTTGCCAAAAATGGCAAAACACTAATTTGCTTCTATCTCCTTAACCGTGCGAGATAGAGCGATTTCGTCGAAATTTTCGACCCACAGGGTAACTAAGGAATGCAATCTTTGCAATTTTCCAAAAATTTTCCCCTCCCCAAAAAATGGCGGCCATTTTGAATTTTCGAATTTTTGCCAAAAATGGCAAAACACAAATTTCCTTCTATCTCCTTAACCGTGCCAGATAGAGCGATTTCGTCAAAATTTTCGACCCACAGGGTATCTGAGCATTGTACTCTTGGCAATTTTTTAAAAAATTTCCCCTCCCCAAATATGGCGGCCATTTTGAATTTTCGAATTTTTGCCAAAAATGGCAAAACACTAATTTGCTTCTATCTCCTTAACCGTGCGAGATAGAGTGATTTCGTCGAAATTTTCGACCCACAGGGTATCTAAGGAATGCAATCTTTGCAATTTTCCAAAAATTTTCCCCTCCCCAAAAATGGCGGCCATTTTGAATTTTCGAATTTTTGCCAAAAATGGCAAAACACAAATTTCCTTCTATCTCCTTAACCGTGCGAGATAGAGCGATTTCGTCGAAATTTTCGACCCACAGGGTATCTAAGGAATGCAATCTTTGCAATTTTCAAAAAATTTTCCCCTCCCCAAAAATGGCGGCCATTTTGAATTTTCGAATTTTTGCCAAAAATGGCAAAACACCAATCTGCTTCTATCTCCTTAACCGTGCGAGATAGAGCGATTTCGTCAAAATTTTCGACCCACAGGGCATCTGAGCATTGTACTCTTGGTAATTTTTAAAAAATTTTCCCCTCCCCAAAAATGGCGGCCATTTTGAATTTTCGAATTTTTGCCAAAAATGGCAAAACACAAATTTCCTCCTATCTCCTTAACCGTGCCAGATAGAGCGATTTCGTCAAAATTTTCGACCCACAGGGTATCTGAGCATTGTGCTCTTGGTAATTTTTACAAAATTTTCCCCTCCCCAAAAATGGCGGCCATTTTGAATTTTCGAATTTTTGCCAAAAATGACAAAACACTAATTTGCTTCTATCTCCTTAACCGTGCGAGATAGAGCGATTTCGTCGAAATTTTCGACCCACAGGGTATCTGAGCATTGTGCTCTTGGTAATTTTCCAAAAATTTTCCCCTCCCCAAAAATGGCGGCCATTTTGAATTTTCGAATTTTTGCCAAAAATGGCAAAACACTAATTTGCTTCTATCTCCTTAACCGTGCGAGATAGAGCGATTTCGTCGAAATTTTCGACCCACAGGGTATCTAAGGAATGCAATCTTTGCAATTTTCCAAAAATTTTCCCCTCCCCAAAAATGGCGGCCATTTTGAATTTTCGAATTTTTGCCAAAAATGGCAAAACACAAATTTGCTTCTATCTCCTTAACCGTGCCAGATAGAGCGATTTCGTCAAAATTTTCGACTCACAGGGTATCTGAGCATTGTACTCTTGGTAATTTAAAAAAAATTTTCCCCTCCCCAAAAATGGCGGCCATTTTGAATTTTCGAATTTTTGCCAAAAATGGCAAAACACAAATTTCCTCCTATCTCCTTAACCGTGCCAGATAGAGCGATTTCGTCAAAATTTTCGACCCACAGGGTATCTGAGCATTGTACTCTTGGTAATTTTTAAAAAATTTTCCCCTCCCCAAAAATGGCGGCCATTTGAATTTTCGAATTGTTGCCAAAAATGGCAAAACACTAATTTGCTTCTATCTCCTTAACCGTGCGAGATAGAGTGATTTCGTCGAAATTTTCGACCCACAGGGTATCTAAGGAATGCAATCTTTGCAATTTTCAAAAAATTTTCCCCTCCCCAAAAATGGCGGCCATTTTGAATTTTCGAATTTTTGCCAAAAATGGTAAAACACAAATTTGCTTCTATCTCCTTAACCGTGCGAGATAGAGCGATTTCGTCGAAATTTTCGACCCACAGGGTATCTAAGGAATGCAATCTTTGCAATTTTCCAACAAATTTTCCCCTCCCCAAAAATGGCAGCCATTTTGAATTTTCGAATTTTTGCCAAAAATGGCAAAACACAAATTTGCTTCTATCTCCTTAACCGTGCGAGATAGAGCGATTTCGTCGAAATTTTCGACCCACAGGGTATTTAAGGAATGCAATCTTTGCAATTTTCCAAAAAATTTTCCCCTCCCCAAAAATGGCAGCCATTTTGAATTTTCGAATTTTTGCCAAAAATGGCAAAACACAAATTTGCTTCTATCTCCTTAACCGTGCGAGATAGAGCGATTTCGTCGAAATTTTCGACCCACAGGGTATCGAAGAAATGCAATCTTTGCAATTTTCCGAAAAATTTTCCCCTCCCCAAAAATGGCAGCCATTTTGAATTTTCGAATTTTTGCCAAAAATGGCAAAACACAAATTTGCTTCTATCTCCTTAACCGTGCGAGATAGATCGATTTCATCAAAATTTTCGACCCACAGGTATTTCAGCATTGTATTCTTGGCAATTTAAAAAAAAATTTCCCGTCCCCTAAAATGGCGGCCATTTTGAATTTTCAAATTTTTGTCAAAAATGGCAAAACACAAATTTGCTTCTATCTCCTTAACCATGCGAGATAGAGCGATTTCGTCGAAATTTTCAACCCACAGGGTATCTAAGGAATGTAATCTTTGCAATTTTCAAAAAATTTTCCCCTCCCCAAAAATGGCAGCCATTTTGAATTTTCGAATTTTTGCCCAAAATGGAAAAACACAAACTGGCCTTAACCGTGCAAAATAGAGTTATTTCGTTGAAATTTTCGACCCATAGGGTATCTAAAAAATGTACTCTTGGCAATTTTCAAAAAAATTTCCTTTTCCCAAAAATGGCGGCCATTTTGAATTTTCAAATTTTTGCCAAAAATAGAAAAACAGGAATTTGCTTCTATCTTCTTAACCGTGCCAGATAGAGTGATTTCGTCAAAATTTTCAACCCAACCAATGCAAAAAGGCATGAAGCTGAAATAATTTACATCTACACTAACAAATATTTAAGCATCATTGATATATTTTACAAATGAAACAGGGTCTTGTAAGACTACTGTACAATTTGGGCAAAAGGTTCATGGGTGGACATTACACATGATAATGTGTGTTCTTCTATGCTATCCTGTTTCTATTCGCATCTACTATCAACAGGGCGGCCGATTTCTAGTTGTAATTTGTACTTCATGATATTGTACGTTCTGGTTTTGACTGTACATATCTGAAATTAACATGTTTTTGATATTATACGTTATAGGTTCATATGTAACATGTTTACAAGTTGAAATAACTTTTTTTCTCAGGAGGCATTTTTTCCTAGTCACAAAATATCCAGGAGGCATTCTTTCTAGGAGGCATTTTTTCCAGGAGGCATTTTTTTTCCCGGATTCTGTATGTCCTACATTCTTTGGTAATGTTCTTGGAGAAGAGGTCTCAAGTGAAAGGGTACACTGACCACAGACATTTCTGTTCAAAATGTCATTAGTATCAGACTTAAGTATAAAACACTAATTGAATGCAGTGGACTAAGATGCTTAAGAACTATTGTTTAAAATTACTGATTGTGCTTCAACTAAAAACTTAACAAAACCACTAATAAAATCCAGTGAACCAAAGTGCGTTAGACTTTTTGTTCAAAAGTTACTGATTTTGCTTCAGAGTTACTGCTTACAAGAAAAATCAAGTTACAAACAAGTCAAGCTATAGCGCTAGAAAAATGTTACTGGATTTATTGGGAAAGAAAAGTATGAGTTTATATATTGCAATATTTATGAATGATTTAGCAATTGAAATTAAAAATCTAGGCTTAGGAATAAGAGTAGGAGATCATGATCCATTCCACACTTCAACTAGACCTATCGCATCGGAGAACCGATGCAAATTGTATCCACCAGAAAGAAAACTCACCAAAGCCATTCTAACATTGCTTAACCTTGAAGGAGAAGCCCAAGGTGAAATCTGACCATATCAAAAGATTCTTAGCCCATGATTTCCTATAGATTGGTGTGACACTGCAAACCTCTAGGAATACGAATAAGCAAGATATAAACACTGTTAATTTGGGCAATCCTCATTTGACCTTGAAAGAGGGGCCAAAGGTCAAATCCGATCACACCAAAAGATTCCCAGCCTATGATTTCCTAGATTTTGGTTTACCATTCCAAACCTCTAGGACCAATAATAATTGAGTTATAAGCACTTTTAAGTTTGGCTATCCGTCTTTGATCTTGATGGAGGGTCCAAGGTCAAATCCGACCATAGCAATAGATTCTTTGCCCATGATTTTGTGTAGGATTGTTTATCATGCCAAACCTCTAGGACTAATAATAAGAAAGTTATAAGCACTTTTAAGTTTGGCTGTCATCGTTTGACCTTGAAGGAGGGGTCCAAGGTCAAATCCGACCACAGCAATAGATTCCCAGCCCATGATTTCCTCTCGGTTGGTTTACCATCCTAAACCTCTAGAATCAATAATAAGCGAGTTATAAGCACTTTTAAGTTTGGCTATCCTCATTTGACCTTGAAGGAGGGGTCCAAGGTCATATCTGACCACACCAAAAGATTCCCAGGCCATGATTTCCTATATGTTAGTTTACCATCCCAAACCTCTAGGACCAATAATAAGCGAGTTATAAGCACCTTTAAGTTGGGCTCTCCTCGATTGACCTTGAAGGAGGGGTCCAAGGTCAAATCCGACCACAGCAATAGATTCCCAGCCCATGATTTCCTATAGTTTGGTTTACCATCCCAAACCTCTAGGACCGATAATAAGCGAGTTATAAGCACTTTTAAGTTTGGCCATCCTCGTTTGACCTCGAAGGAGGGGTCCATTAGGTCAAATCCGACCACACCAAAAGATTCCCAGCCCATGATTTCCTATAGGTTGTTTTACCATCCCATGCCTCTAGGACCAATAATAAGCGTGCTATAAGCACATATAAGTTTGGCTATGCTCGTTTGACCTTGAAGGAGGGTTCCAAGGTCAAATCCGGCCACACCAAAAGATTCCCAGCACATGATTTCATGTAGTTTGGTTTACCATCGCAAACCTCTAGGACCATTAATAAACGAGTTATAAGCACTTTTAAGTTTGGCTATCCTCATTTAACCTTGAAGGAGGAGTCCAAGGTCAAATCCGACCACACCAAAAGACTCCCAGCCCATGATTTCCTATAGGTTGGTTTACCATCCTAAACCTCTACGACCAATAATAAGCAAGCTATAAGCACTTTTAAGTTTGGCTATCCTCGTTTGACCTTGAAGGAGGGGTCCAAGGTCAAACCCGAACACACCAAAAGATTCCCAGCCCATGATTTCCTATAGGTTGGTTTCCCATCCTAAACCTCTAGGACCGATAATAAGCGAGTTATAAGCACTTTTAAGTTTGGCTATGCTCGTTTGACCTTGAAGGAGGGGTCCAAGGTAAGATCCGACCACACCAAAAGATTCCCAGCCCATGATTTCCTATAGGTTGGTTTACCATCCCATGCCTCTAGGACCAATAATAAGCACGCTATAAGCACATATAAGTTTGGCTATGCTCGTTTGACCTTGAAGGAGGGTTTCAAGGTCAAATCCGGCCACACCAAAAGATTCCCAGCCCATGATTTCATGTAGTTTGGTTTACCATCGCAAACCTCTAGGACCATTAATAAACGAGTTATAAGCACTTTTAAGTTTGGCTATCCTCATTTAACCTTGAAGTAGGAGTCCAAGGTCAAATCCGACCACACCAAAAGACTCCCAGCCCATGATTTCCTATAGGTTGGTTTACCATCCTAAACCTCTACGACCAATAATAAGCAAGCTATAAGCACTTTTAAGTTTGGCTATCCTCGTTTGACCTTGAAGGAGGGGTCCAAGGTCAAATCCGAACACACCAAAAGATTCCCAGCCCATGATTTCCTATAGGTTGGTTTCCCATCCTAAACCTCTAGGACCGATAATAAGCGAGTTATAAGCACTTTTAAGTTTGGCTATGCTCGTTTGACCTTGAAGGAGGGTTCCAAGGTCAAATCCGGCCACACCAAAAGATTCCCAGCCCATGATTTCCTATAGGTTGGTTTACCATCCCATGCCTCTAGGACCAATAATAAGCACGCTATAAGCACATATAAGTTTGGCTATGCTCGTTTGACCTTGAAGGAGGGTTTCAAGGTCAAATCCGGCCACACCAAAAGATTCCCAGCCCATGATTTCATGTAGTTTGGTTTACCATCGCAAACCTCTAGGACCATTAATAAACGAGTTATAAGCACTTTTAAGTTTGGCTATCCTCATTTAACCTTGAAGTAGGAGTCCAAGGTCAAATCCGACCACACCAAAAGACTCCCAGCCCATGATTTCCTATAGGTTGGTTTACCATCCTAAACCTCTACGACCAATAATAAGCAAGCTATAAGCACTTTTAAGTTTGGCTATCCTCGTTTGACCTTGAAGGAGGGGTCCAAGGTCAAATCCGAACACACCAAAAGATTCCCAGCCCATGATTTCCTATAGGTTGGTTTCCCATCCTAAACCTCTAGGACCGATAATAAGCGAGTTATAAGCACTTTTAAGTTTGGCTATGCTCGTTTGACCTTGAAGGAGGGGTCCAAGGTCAAATCTGACCACACCAAAAGATTCCCAGCCCATAATTTCATATAGGTTGGTTTACCATCCCAAACCTCTAGGACCAATAATAAGGGAGATATAAGCACTTTTCATGACTGCAAAGAAACACCTGGGTCGGCCATCTTGTTTTTCAAAATGAGGCCAAAAATATTCCCAATCAAGATTTTGTAATGAGGAACATATCCTGCGAATTTGAGATCTCTACCTATAATACCCTTTGCTCTAGAGGGCCACCAAAAGTCCTTGTTTAAAGTTGAAAAACGCCCGTGGCGGCCATCTTGTTTTTCAAAATGAGGCCAAAAATATTCCCAGGCAAGATTTTATGGTTATGAATATATCCTGCAAATTTGAGAAGGCTAGCTATAATATTTTTTTAGTTAGAGCGGTAACGGTGAAATCTCTCTACACACTGCGGCGGCGGCGGCGGCGGCGTAGGCATAACAAAGTCAAATCTATAGTATCCACTGGATGCTATCCGGTGGATACAATAATGCACAAAATTAAGACCAAACAAGTTACTGGACTTGTTGTGGCTGTGGAAAAAGTAGCCTAATAACATATTTTAACAAAATGCTGTGAACGCAATAGTTTTCAAGTTATAAATGATTTAGTGCATCACTTCAGGAATTTGAATGGATTAAAGTTTCAAAAATTCATTTCCCACTTGAGCTAAAATTAATTAAATGTAGAAATCTAAGTGAAATGGAAGAAAGTAAAAGAAAACAATATACATTCGTACTTCATGATATTGTACGTTCTGGTTTTGACTGTACATATCTGAAATTAACATGTTTTTGATATTATACGTTATAGGTTCATATGTAACATGTTTACAAGTTGAAATAACTTTTTTTCTCAGGAGGCATTTTTTCCTAGTCACAAAATATCCAGGAGGCATTCTTTCTAGGAGGCATTTTTTCCAGGAGGCATTTTTTTTCCCGGATTCTGTATGTCCTACATTCTTTGGTAATGTTCTTGGAGAAGAGGTCTCAAGTGAAAGGGTACACTGACCACAGACATTTCTGTTCAAAATGTCATTAGTATCAGACTTAAGTATAAAACACTAATTGAATGCAGTGGACTAAGATGCTTAAGAACTATTGTTTAAAATTACTGATTGTGCTTCAACTAAAAACTTAACAAAACCACTAATAAAATCCAGTGAACCAAAGTGCGTTAGACTTTTTGTTCAAAAGTTACTGATTTTGCTTCAGAGTTACTGCTTACAAGAAAAATCAAGTTACAAACAAGTCAAGCTATAGCGCTAGAAAAATGTTACTGGATTTATTGGGAAAGAAAAGTATGAGTTTATATATTGCAATATTTATGAATGATTTAGCAATTGAAATTAAAAATCTAGGCTTAGGAATAAGAGTAGGAGATCATGATCCATTCCACACTTCAACTAGACCTATCGCATCGGAGAACCGATGCAAATTGTATCCACCAGAAAGAAAACTCACCAAAGCCATTCTAACATTGCTTAACCTTGAAGGAGAAGCCCAAGGTGAAATCTGACCATATCAAAAGATTCTTAGCCCATGATTTCCTATAGATTGGTGTGACACTGCAAACCTCTAGGAATACGAATAAGCAAGATATAAACACTGTTAATTTGGGCAATCCTCATTTGACCTTGAAAGAGGGGCCAAAGGTCAAATCCGATCACACCAAAAGATTCCCAGCCTATGATTTCCTAGATTTTGGTTTACCATTCCAAACCTCTAGGACCAATAATAATTGAGTTATAAGCACTTTTAAGTTTGGCTATCCGTCTTTGATCTTGATGGAGGGTCCAAGGTCAAATCCGACCATAGCAATAGATTCTTTGCCCATGATTTTGTGTAGGATTGTTTATCATGCCAAACCTCTAGGACTAATAATAAGAAAGTTATAAGCACTTTTAAGTTTGGCTGTCATCGTTTGACCTTGAAGGAGGGGTCCAAGGTCAAATCCGACCACAGCAATAGATTCCCAGCCCATGATTTCCTCTCGGTTGGTTTACCATCCTAAACCTCTAGAATCAATAATAAGCGAGTTATAAGCACTTTTAAGTTTGGCTATCCTCATTTGACCTTGAAGGAGGGGTCCAAGGTCATATCTGACCACACCAAAAGATTCCCAGGCCATGATTTCCTATATGTTAGTTTACCATCCCAAACCTCTAGGACCAATAATAAGCGAGTTATAAGCACCTTTAAGTTGGGCTCTCCTCGATTGACCTTGAAGGAGGGGTCCAAGGTCAAATCCGACCACAGCAATAGATTCCCAGCCCATGATTTCCTATAGTTTGGTTTACCATCCCAAACCTCTAGGACCGATAATAAGCGAGTTATAAGCACTTTTAAGTTTGGCCATCCTCGTTTGACCTCGAAGGAGGGGTCCATTAGGTCAAATCCGACCACACCAAAAGATTCCCAGCCCATGATTTCCTATAGGTTGTTTTACCATCCCATGCCTCTAGGACCAATAATAAGCGTGCTATAAGCACATATAAGTTTGGCTATGCTCGTTTGACCTTGAAGGAGGGTTCCAAGGTCAAATCCGGCCACACCAAAAGATTCCCAGCACATGATTTCATGTAGTTTGGTTTACCATCGCAAACCTC
This sequence comes from Sabellastarte sp. h YS-2021, assembly GCA_964017235.1. Taxonomy (NCBI): domain Eukaryota; kingdom Metazoa; phylum Annelida; class Polychaeta; order Sabellida; family Sabellidae; genus Sabellastarte; species Sabellastarte sp. h YS-2021. The sequence continues at coordinate 93,091,862 of OZ024928.1, forward strand.
TAGGACCATTAATAAACGAGTTATAAGCACTTTTAAGTTTGGCTATCCTCATTTAACCTTGAAGGAGGAGTCCAAGGTCAAATCCGACCACACCAAAAGACTCCCAGCCCATGATTTCCTATAGGTTGGTTTACCATCCTAAACCTCTACGACCAATAATAAGCAAGCTATAAGCACTTTTAAGTTTGGCTATCCTCGTTTGACCTTGAAGGAGGGGTCCAAGGTCAAACCCGAACACACCAAAAGATTCCCAGCCCATGATTTCCTATAGGTTGGTTTCCCATCCTAAACCTCTAGGACCGATAATAAGCGAGTTATAAGCACTTTTAAGTTTGGCTATGCTCGTTTGACCTTGAAGGAGGGGTCCAAGGTAAGATCCGACCACACCAAAAGATTCCCAGCCCATGATTTCCTATAGGTTGGTTTACCATCCCATGCCTCTAGGACCAATAATAAGCACGCTATAAGCACATATAAGTTTGGCTATGCTCGTTTGACCTTGAAGGAGGGTTTCAAGGTCAAATCCGGCCACACCAAAAGATTCCCAGCCCATGATTTCATGTAGTTTGGTTTACCATCGCAAACCTCTAGGACCATTAATAAACGAGTTATAAGCACTTTTAAGTTTGGCTATCCTCATTTAACCTTGAAGTAGGAGTCCAAGGTCAAATCCGACCACACCAAAAGACTCCCAGCCCATGATTTCCTATAGGTTGGTTTACCATCCTAAACCTCTACGACCAATAATAAGCAAGCTATAAGCACTTTTAAGTTTGGCTATCCTCGTTTGACCTTGAAGGAGGGGTCCAAGGTCAAATCCGAACACACCAAAAGATTCCCAGCCCATGATTTCCTATAGGTTGGTTTCCCATCCTAAACCTCTAGGACCGATAATAAGCGAGTTATAAGCACTTTTAAGTTTGGCTATGCTCGTTTGACCTTGAAGGAGGGTTCCAAGGTCAAATCCGGCCACACCAAAAGATTCCCAGCCCATGATTTCCTATAGGTTGGTTTACCATCCCATGCCTCTAGGACCAATAATAAGCACGCTATAAGCACATATAAGTTTGGCTATGCTCGTTTGACCTTGAAGGAGGGTTTCAAGGTCAAATCCGGCCACACCAAAAGATTCCCAGCCCATGATTTCATGTAGTTTGGTTTACCATCGCAAACCTCTAGGACCATTAATAAACGAGTTATAAGCACTTTTAAGTTTGGCTATCCTCATTTAACCTTGAAGTAGGAGTCCAAGGTCAAATCCGACCACACCAAAAGACTCCCAGCCCATGATTTCCTATAGGTTGGTTTACCATCCTAAACCTCTACGACCAATAATAAGCAAGCTATAAGCACTTTTAAGTTTGGCTATCCTCGTTTGACCTTGAAGGAGGGGTCCAAGGTCAAATCCGAACACACCAAAAGATTCCCAGCCCATGATTTCCTATAGGTTGGTTTCCCATCCTAAACCTCTAGGACCGATAATAAGCGAGTTATAAGCACTTTTAAGTTTGGCTATGCTCGTTTGACCTTGAAGGAGGGGTCCAAGGTCAAATCTGACCACACCAAAAGATTCCCAGCCCATAATTTCATATAGGTTGGTTTACCATCCCAAACCTCTAGGACCAATAATAAGGGAGATATAAGCACTTTTCATGACTGCAAAGAAACACCTGGGTCGGCCATCTTGTTTTTCAAAATGAGGCCAAAAATATTCCCAATCAAGATTTTGTAATGAGGAACATATCCTGCGAATTTGAGATCTCTACCTATAATACCCTTTGCTCTAGAGGGCCACCAAAAGTCCTTGTTTAAAGTTGAAAAACGCCCGTGGCGGCCATCTTGTTTTTCAAAATGAGGCCAAAAATATTCCCAGGCAAGATTTTATGGTTATGAATATATCCTGCAAATTTGAGAAGGCTAGCTATAATATTTTTTTAGTTAGAGCGGTAACGGTGAAATCTCTCTACACACTGCGGCGGCGGCGGCGGCGGCGTAGGCATAACAAAGTCAAATCTATAGTATCCACTGGATGCTATCCGGTGGATACAATAATGCACAAAATTAAGACCAAACAAGTTACTGGACTTGTTGTGGCTGTGGAAAAAGTAGCCTAATAACATATTTTAACAAAATGCTGTGAACGCAATAGTTTTCAAGTTATAAATGATTTAGTGCATCACTTCAGGAATTTGAATGGATTAAAGTTTCAAAAATTCATTTCCCACTTGAGCTAAAATTAATTAAATGTAGAAATCTAAGTGAAATGGAAGAAAGTAAAAGAAAACAATATACATTCGTACTTCATGATATTGTACGTTCTGGTTTTGACTGTACATATCTGAAATTAACATGTTTTTGATATTATACGTTATAGGTTCATATGTAACATGTTTACAAGTTGAAATAACTTTTTTTCTCAGGAGGCATTTTTTCCTAGTCACAAAATATCCAGGAGGCATTCTTTCTAGGAGGCATTTTTTCCAGGAGGCATTTTTTTTCCCGGATTCTGTATGTCCTACATTCTTTGGTAATGTTCTTGGAGAAGAGGTCTCAAGTGAAAGGGTACACTGACCACAGACATTTCTGTTCAAAATGTCATTAGTATCAGACTTAAGTATAAAACACTAATTGAATGCAGTGGACTAAGATGCTTAAGAACTATTGTTTAAAATTACTGATTGTGCTTCAACTAAAAACTTAACAAAACCACTAATAAAATCCAGTGAACCAAAGTGCGTTAGACTTTTTGTTCAAAAGTTACTGATTTTGCTTCAGAGTTACTGCTTACAAGAAAAATCAAGTTACAAACAAGTCAAGCTATAGCGCTAGAAAAATGTTACTGGATTTATTGGGAAAGAAAAGTATGAGTTTATATATTGCAATATTTATGAATGATTTAGCAATTGAAATTAAAAATCTAGGCTTAGGAATAAGAGTAGGAGATCATGATCCATTCCACACTTCAACTAGACCTATCGCATCGGAGAACCGATGCAAATTGTATCCACCAGAAAGAAAACTCACCAAAGCCATTCTAACATTGCTTAACCTTGAAGGAGAAGCCCAAGGTGAAATCTGACCATATCAAAAGATTCTTAGCCCATGATTTCCTATAGATTGGTGTGACACTGCAAACCTCTAGGAATACGAATAAGCAAGATATAAACACTGTTAATTTGGGCAATCCTCATTTGACCTTGAAAGAGGGGCCAAAGGTCAAATCCGATCACACCAAAAGATTCCCAGCCTATGATTTCCTAGATTTTGGTTTACCATTCCAAACCTCTAGGACCAATAATAATTGAGTTATAAGCACTTTTAAGTTTGGCTATCCGTCTTTGATCTTGATGGAGGGTCCAAGGTCAAATCCGACCATAGCAATAGATTCTTTGCCCATGATTTTGTGTAGGATTGTTTATCATGCCAAACCTCTAGGACTAATAATAAGAAAGTTATAAGCACTTTTAAGTTTGGCTGTCATCGTTTGACCTTGAAGGAGGGGTCCAAGGTCAAATCCGACCACAGCAATAGATTCCCAGCCCATGATTTCCTCTCGGTTGGTTTACCATCCTAAACCTCTAGAATCAATAATAAGCGAGTTATAAGCACTTTTAAGTTTGGCTATCCTCATTTGACCTTGAAGGAGGGGTCCAAGGTCATATCTGACCACACCAAAAGATTCCCAGGCCATGATTTCCTATATGTTAGTTTACCATCCCAAACCTCTAGGACCAATAATAAGCGAGTTATAAGCACCTTTAAGTTGGGCTCTCCTCGATTGACCTTGAAGGAGGGGTCCAAGGTCAAATCCGACCACAGCAATAGATTCCCAGCCCATGATTTCCTATAGTTTGGTTTACCATCCCAAACCTCTAGGACCGATAATAAGCGAGTTATAAGCACTTTTAAGTTTGGCCATCCTCGTTTGACCTCGAAGGAGGGGTCCATTAGGTCAAATCCGACCACACCAAAAGATTCCCAGCCCATGATTTCCTATAGGTTGTTTTACCATCCCATGCCTCTAGGACCAATAATAAGCGTGCTATAAGCACATATAAGTTTGGCTATGCTCGTTTGACCTTGAAGGAGGGTTCCAAGGTCAAATCCGGCCACACCAAAAGATTCCCAGCACATGATTTCATGTAGTTTGGTTTACCATCGCAAACCTCTAGGACCATTAATAAACGAGTTATAAGCACTTTTAAGTTTGGCTATCCTCATTTAACCTTGAAGGAGGAGTCCAAGGTCAAATCCGACCACACCAAAAGACTCCCAGCCCATGATTTCCTATAGGTTGGTTTACCATCCTAAACCTCTACGACCAATAATAAGCAAGCTATAAGCACTTTTAAGTTTGGCTATCCTCGTTTGACCTTGAAGGAGGGGTCCAAGGTCAAACCCGAACACACCAAAAGATTCCCAGCCCATGATTTCCTATAGGTTGGTTTCCCATCCTAAACCTCTAGGACCGATAATAAGCGAGTTATAAGCACTTTTAAGTTTGGCTATGCTCGTTTGACCTTGAAGGAGGGGTCCAAGGTAAGATCCGACCACACCAAAAGATTCCCAGCCCATGATTTCCTATAGGTTGGTTTACCATCCCATGCCTCTAGGACCAATAATAAGCACGCTATAAGCACATATAAGTTTGGCTATGCTCGTTTGACCTTGAAGGAGGGTTTCAAGGTCAAATCCGGCCACACCAAAAGATTCCCAGCCCATGATTTCATGTAGTTTGGTTTACCATCGCAAACCTCTAGGACCATTAATAAACGAGTTATAAGCACTTTTAAGTTTGGCTATCCTCATTTAACCTTGAAGTAGGAGTCCAAGGTCAAATCCGACCACACCAAAAGACTCCCAGCCCATGATTTCCTATAGGTTGGTTTACCATCCTAAACCTCTACGACCAATAATAAGCAAGCTATAAGCACTTTTAAGTTTGGCTATCCTCGTTTGACCTTGAAGGAGGGGTCCAAGGTCAAATCCGAACACACCAAAAGATTCCCAGCCCATGATTTCCTATAGGTTGGTTTCCCATCCTAAACCTCTAGGACCGATAATAAGCGAGTTATAAGCACTTTTAAGTTTGGCTATGCTCGTTTGACCTTGAAGGAGGGTTCCAAGGTCAAATCCGGCCACACCAAAAGATTCCCAGCCCATGATTTCCTATAGGTTGGTTTACCATCCCATGCCTCTAGGACCAATAATAAGCACGCTATAAGCACATATAAGTTTGGCTATGCTCGTTTGACCTTGAAGGAGGGTTTCAAGGTCAAATCCGGCCACACCAAAAGATTCCCAGCCCATGATTTCATGTAGTTTGGTTTACCATCGCAAACCTCTAGGACCATTAATAAACGAGTTATAAGCACTTTTAAGTTTGGCTATCCTCATTTAACCTTGAAGTAGGAGTCCAAGGTCAAATCCGACCACACCAAAAGACTCCCAGCCCATGATTTCCTATAGGTTGGTTTACCATCCTAAACCTCTACGACCAATAATAAGCAAGCTATAAGCACTTTTAAGTTTGGCTATCCTCGTTTGACCTTGAAGGAGGGGTCCAAGGTCAAATCCGAACACACCAAAAGATTCCCAGCCCATGATTTCCTATAGGTTGGTTTCCCATCCTAAACCTCTAGGACCGATAATAAGCGAGTTATAAGCACTTTTAAGTTTGGCTATGCTCGTTTGACCTTGAAGGAGGGGTCCAAGGTCAAATCTGACCACACCAAAAGATTCCCAGCCCATAATTTCATATAGGTTGGTTTACCATCCCAAACCTCTAGGACCAATAATAAGGGAGATATAAGCACTTTTCATGACTGCAAAGAAACACCTGGGTCGGCCATCTTGTTTTTCAAAATGAGGCCAAAAATATTCCCAATCAAGATTTTGTAATGAGGAACATATCCTGCGAATTTGAGATCTCTACCTATAATACCCTTTGCTCTAGAGGGCCACCAAAAGTCCTTGTTTAAAGTTGAAAAACGCCCGTGGCGGCCATCTTGTTTTTCAAAATGAGGCCAAAAATATTCCCAGGCAAGATTTTATGGTTATGAATATATCCTGCAAATTTGAGAAGGCTAGCTATAATATTTTTTTAGTTAGAGCGGTAACGGTGAAATCTCTCTACACACTGCGGCGGCGGCGGCGTAGGCATAACAAAGTCAAATCTATAGTATCCACTGGATGCTATCCGGTGGATACAATAATGCACAAAATTAAGACCAAACAAGTTACTGGACTTGTTGTGGCTGTGGAAAAAGTAGCCTAATAACATATTTTAACAAAATGCTGTGAACGCAATAGTTTTCAAGTTATAAATGATTTAGTGCATCACTTCAGGAATTTGAATGGATTAAAGTTTCAAAAATTCATTTCCCACTTGAGCTAAAATTAATTAAATGTAGAAATCTAAGTGAAATGGAAGAAAGTAAAAGAAAACAATATACATTCGAAAGAACAGCATAAATATTCCACTTTTTTTTGTTCCACTTTTGCTTCACACACACATATATATGTTACAGTAAATATGCGAAATCAGTAAATATGTGTATTTACTGAAAGTTTCAGTAAATACGCGTATTCACTGAAAGTTTCATTAATACGCGTATTCCCTAAAATTTTCAGTAAATACGCGTATTTACTGATTTATGACCTGAGTTGTTTCACAAGTTTACTGGTTTGACTTTCAGTAAATATGTGAAATGAAATTTCGATGTTCACTGGTTGTAAATATATTATATTGAACTGTAAACCAAAATATACATTATACTGGAACATTTTACTCAATATAATATTAGTGGTAAACCAAACTGTGAATTATATTGGAACATTTTACTCTATTATGATGACTATTAGAACATACTAAGCATATTTCATTTTAAAGTACATTAAATGCAAATATTTTGAAAAATATAGTACTGGGCTTTTAAATATTTATTTTGTAAAACTTTAGATAATTATGTGCTTTCTTTAGATATTTCATTTGAGCTTATAGTAATTTCAATCCCACAGCTACTAAGGACTTATGTCATCCCTACAAATGATTAAAGATCATTTAACTTTTCACTACTTTATGTGACTGATACATAAAAAGTATTTTGGAAATAAATAAAAGTTTCAGAAATTAATTTAAATTTCTAAATTTTAACATATTTTAATTGTACTCTCATTTAGCAGAAATTTTACCTTATCATTTAAGACAACATGATTTACACCCAAACAAGTCTGCATGTATTCTTGAAGCATCTATTGTTGAACAGAGATTATAAGTAAGTGGTTTCTTTATTTTATTTCAATCAAGGCCTAATTTTGCAATTTTCTGGTAGATTTGTGTCTTTCATGTAGGTACTGGCTACTTGATCAAAGAATTGTTGTTAGAAACAATGAAAAGGACAGCCAGCCCCTAATTAGATTTCATCATAGTCTTTCAGAGGGACTTAATCTCTTTTAAGGCATCTATGGTTATGTTGTGCTTTCCTCTATTGACGGGGCAACATTAAAGGGAAGTTTTATTCAACCCTAATTATAGATCTAAATTTTATTTGTGACCTTTGGAAAAGAAATACATTGTTAGAATGCATGGTTAAAACAACAGTAAAATTCAGTTCTTGAACAAGATATATATCTTAATTTTATTACCTTGCTTGTTGTTCCTTATACATAATGTATCATAATTTGATAAATATTTCGATATTTAAATTTATAAACTAATTAAACTTGTCTATTTACATTACAATTTATTTTAAATGAAAAAAAAATATTACAAGTTTTTTTATCACATATCACATGCAAATGCTTTTGAAATTATAAAGTGATGTTAAATAGTTATCCCAGTGCTAGATTGTAAACTAGTATCAAACTTTGAATATGACAAAGTCATTTAAACTTTGAAGTAACTGTTAATATGAAGACTTAGCGGATAACACCCAACTATTAAAGATATAAAGTCTTCATTATGGTTTTAGTAAATACGCGTATTTACTGGACCAAAAAACCAGTAAATACGCGTATTTACTGAAATTTTCAGGGAATACGCGTATTTACTGATTTCGCATATTTACTGTAACATATAGATCTCTATCTATCATCTCCCTCCATCAAACCCCCCACTTCCCCCACTGAGGCCATTCTTTTTTCCACTTGCTTTTTATGTGCACTAAAGGGGAGTTGGGGGGGGGGGGTCCTTCTGCATAGAAAGACTTTCCATGAATGTGCCTTTTGATAGATATCACACAAAAGCAAATACAGAGTTGGGGAGGAAGAAGAAAAGGACAAATCATTCATTTCCACTCAGCTGGAGATACATAAAATGCTGTACAAAAAAAACTGTTTATGAGAAAGTGTTTTTTTTTCAAGTATCTTATATTGTGAAAGAAATCAGGTGTATACATTTGACCAATTTATATAGTCTATGTGAACAAGTAGCTAGATCATCAACTCCTTCTACAAAACAAAAGTTGAATCAATTGAAGCTTTTTTTCCAAAAAGGAAAAGTTATATCCCCCCAATTCCAAAAGAATGGAATCAGACCGATGTGGTTTTTTAATCTGCCTAAAATTGGGAATTTATATTATGTGAACACTGATCAGTTGCAATATGTTAATAACCACGTCAGTGCATCATAAATAGCTCATTTTTTTCTTTGAAGATGTCATAACTTCATAAACACTAACAGATTAGGTTTGCCAGACAGCATAAATATTTTTAAGTATACATATGCCAGGTGTGGTTTTAAAAAGTGTTAAAATAAATGAGGAGGGAGCAAGAAGTATATATTTATCATGTTAAGATGGCCAAAGCCTCTTAAGTACAGGAATTTTAAGTGAAATGTTATACAAAATCTTACTTTAGTATAATCAATGTCAAGTTAAACTGATGTTACTGAACAGTAAATCAGTTAGGGGCTGAAAATCCTCATTTTCACGTCAAGATGGCCATGACTGTACTTGTATTGGAACTCCAAGGTGGAAAGAAAATAAGAATGTCCCTAATGTCATCTTTAAAAGTGTCCAAAATTTAACTGAGCTCTGCTGAACAATACGATAGCTGGAGATTAAAAACTCCATAATTTCACTGCAAGGTGACCATAACTTCATCACCATTAAAAACTCCATAATTTCACTGCAAGGTGACCATAACTTCATCCATATTGTGACTTTAAGGTGACCATAAAATGAGAATGTCCCTTTTGTCATCCTTGAAGATGGAAAAATAACAGGCCAGACAATTTTATTCCAATTTGATGACTTTAGGGGGGCCATAGCCCTAATAATATTAACAGTTTAAGGTCACCATAAAGTCAGGATAATCCTTTGGTGAATCTTAATATATATGCCAAGTTTGGTTGAAAAATGTGGAAAACTAAGTGAACTGGAGGGTTAAAACCCATGTTTTGGTCATTAAGGTGACCTTAAGTTTGCAGATACAGAGCTAAAACTTCGGCAGGTGAAAGATTATCAAAAAGTAGCTGAATAAGTTATTCCAACAAAACGCCAAAATCCTAACCGTTTTTGAGATACAGATCAAGTACCCATTTTTAAAAAATTTACAAAAATAAAACGCCTCCCATTCAGGTATCTATGGTACGATTGATGAGAAAATCCTTTCCGACCTTGGAAATTTGGTCTAGAATGTACCAGACAAATTTTATAGCACAGGTGTGTGTGGTTTTTTGCGAAACGCGATGACGGGGTGTTTTGGAGTTATGCTTAAGGTTACCTTAAGTAAAGCTTAAGGTCTGCGCAAAGTATCCCAAAAATTTTTCCCGTCCCTATAGTTGTAAAGAAAGATAACAAGGAAAGCAAAATTTGAAAGGCTAAGAAGTTATTCAAGGGAGACCATAATCCGGTGGCGGCAGCGGCGGTGATCAGTCGAACTTCGGTGAAAACAAATAAGCATCCCTGACGGGCCGCTTAATTATTAAGCACAATAAATGAGTTCATTTAATCGAATATTCAGACCAGTTATGATTTGCAGTTGTTGGAATATACTGAAACCAAATGTTAAACATTTTGTGTTTTAACAATTTGTTGCACTTCAAAATTACAGTGTGTCGAACATTTTAAATGGTCCTGCTGGAAGTTTTTTCCCTCACAATCTTGGGATTGTTTAAACTATTGACTCTATTTACCTGATTTTTTTTTTGCACAAAAACGGTAAATAAATTAAAGTGAGTGGGGAAATAACATGTAGTTTTCAGATAATTGCAGTTTAGATAAGTTATGAGCATATTTCACTTTACGCCATTAAATCATAAATACTTTTTTTATATTTTTGTTGTAACAAACATCTATATGGTACCATATTGATATACAAATAGATACCTTCTATGGAATTTTTATTGCTCTGATAATAATTAATCTTTAATTGTGTGTAGAGATCTAGGGCAAAGATTTAACTAGCTGAATTTACAACTAAACCAGGGTCATTCTGCCACAGTTTAACTGTCTGACCCCAATGTCATGGACCCACATATGTTCTGTCATGTTCTGGCAATACTGAATTCTCTCTCCTAAAAACAATGAGACATAAATATTTTCTTGCTTATCCTTAATAATTATTATTCCCATTCCCATTTTTTTCTCACAACATGTTGCCTATTTTTTGGTACTTCTGTGACATTTACCCACATGTTTTACTTCATTTGTCACTAAAAAGTCAACATTTATTTATATTCTTAAGAAACAAATCTATTCAATTTGAATTATAAATTTTATTTTTAATCATTCATCCTAGTAGTTAAGTCTTACATTAGTCATGCACTTTTGAGCCTGTTTTGTATTTAAAAAACAACTAGGAGATTGCTTGCAAAACAACGCGATTGTTTTTGCCATCCCAAAAAGCAGAAATAATGGGAGGTTAATCATGTAACAAAGTTTTTGGGTGAGTGAAATATTCATCGAAACTTGGAAAGGCTAGTCTTCACAGATACCCTGTGGGTCAAATATTTTGCCGAATTCGCTCTATCTGGCACGGTGTTTCGAGATACAAGCATTTTCGTGTTTTGCAGTTTTTGTGAAAAATTTGAAAAATTCAAAATGGCCGCCATTTTTTGTGTGACAAAAAATTCTTGAAAATTGGGTCCGCTGCTCAGTAGAGTTACCCTATGGACCAAAAATTTTGTCAAAATCGCTCTATCTAGCACGGTTTTCAAGATACAAGCATTTTTGTGTTTTGTATTTTTGAAAAAAATTCAAAATTTCAAAATGGCCGCCATTTTTGGCAAGTGAAATATTTGTTGAAATTTGGAATTGCTAGTCTTCACAGATATCCTGTGGGTCAAAAATTTTCCTGAAATCGCACAATTTTCGAGATACAAGCATTTTTGTGTTTTGCAATTTTTGCGAAAAATTCGAAAATTCAAAATGGCTGCCATTTTTAGTGGGACAAAATTTTTTTGTAAAACTGGGTCACCTACTCAGCAGAGATAGCCTGTGGCTCAAAAATTTCATCGAAATCACTCTATCTAGCACGGTTTTTGAGATACAAGAATTTTTGTGTTTTGCATTTTAAAAAAAAATTCGAAAATTCAAAATGGCCGCCATTTTTGGCGAGTGAAATATTTGTTGAAACTTGGAAAGGCTAGTCTTCACAGATACCCTGTGGGTCAAAAATTTTGCCGAAATTCCACTAGCAAATTTTCATTTTATGAAGACAATGGTTTCAAGAAGTACTCATATATCAGTATTGTTCTATATGTGTACATTATGAGCCAGATTTCCAATGTGTTTTGCAATTTTTGTCAAAAATTCAAAAATTGAATATGACACCCATTTTTGGGGAGGAGAAATTTTTTTTGAAAATTGGAGAGAGTAGTTTGTTGAGACACCCTGTGCTCGAAAATTTCGACGAAATAGCTCTATCTCCCACGGTTAAGGCGATGCAAGCAGTTTTGTGTTTTACTCGTTAAAAATATTGTTAATGTTTAATTAATCATCAATAACTCAGTCATTTATTAACCTATCCCTGCCAAAATTTAATGTTGCCCAGATCTTTATATGAGGAAGGTATTCGCTAAATTGCAGGTGGATAGATGTAATGCTTCATAAGTTATTATCCAGACAAGGATGCCCTTCCAAAACACACATTTTTGGTCATGTGATGACCTCTCTGATTGGTGAAAATCTCATCGCAGCATATTCAGAAAAATTTCCCAGGGCTACTGCATACACCTGCCAAATATGAAAATAATCCACCTTATGGCTGCGAAGCTATTGCGAAAAGAAAATGCGGATCCCATATACAAACAAGCACCCCTAGCGGGACGCTTAATAACTCTCACTGAAGGGCCATATTCTATCGCGTATTATTGAACAGATAAAGTGACACCATTAAATACAAAATAATTAAGCTTATTCCCACAAATTTGTTTGCACAATGTCAGGTCATCTTGAGAGTCTATGATACCTGGCAGTCAAAAAAATTCTTCACTTCTCTGGTGTTGGGTTCAAACCCAGCTCATGACAATATGTGGAAAATTCTGAAAACCTATCCCAATATGAACTGAGCTGTCAAAGAGATGATAACACTGTACGCTAATATGGACACTAACCTCCCTTCCCACCCATGAACCATGGGGAAGTATTTCTGGATTCAGAAAACAGTTGAAAACATATCTTTTCAGATTAGCCTATCCTCCACCATAGCCTATCTCCCCTCTCAGACACTAATATGGACACTGACCTCTTTTAGGAACTGGACTATCCCGTTTTGGACATTACCCAGTTACAACTTGAGTTTCGGTCTACTCGTTACAGCACTATTCACCACATATCAGAGTTCACAATACATCAGCTCTCTTTCAACCTAAGGCGATGCAATTATTGCTTATTCACTTTGTTGTTATTTATTATGCCTATTAGTAAAACTCTCAGTGATCTTGTAGTAATTAGACTATTAGCTATTTCATTTATTTGTCAATCAAACTCTGATGTTTTTGACAAATATTCTGTTCACATGGTTCAAGCTACTGTTTTATAAACTACAACATGGAAAAATTTTACAGATGTATCTGTGAGTACATATTATTAATTTATCACACTGATTTTGTTTGATGGTCAAAATGGTTAGTTCAACTTTGTGATATAAACAGCTTGGACTTGGGGATAAAGCAGAACCCATGATCACATTCCATCATTTCTTGTTTTCTCCACATTATGTTGGATGTTTCAAGATTCTTCTCTGTTGAGCGAAGTGTGTTTAATGGTCATAATGTTGTCATATAAAATCAGATGACAATGTAATATTTTTATTAAATATCGTCCTCATTTTTACCCGCATTCTGAAAGCTTGCATATCCAGGTATTCCACTTTACCAATGCTGGAGTGTCATTCTGACAGTCTTGCTTTCTTTACACCCTTAATTCCAAACCTACGACGTTATGCTTTTTGTCAAAACAAATATTCACTTACCTTCAACATAGCCCACCAAATTAAAGCTATAGGTACACGAGTAATGAGCTATAAAGTGCAAATGTAAATAAGAAATGAGTCTTGCAATGTTTACATGTATTTGTATTTCCAGATTACCTGTAACAGTTGTAACTTTATAACTTTCATCTAACTGATGGTCACTCTAAAGCAAAGCTGCAATTAACCAGTTAGACTAAGCACCAACCGACTAGTAAATGACTAAATACCACATTTTTGCATAGAGGAAAGGTAATAAATGTATTTACAGCATAACCCCTATTATATGATTGAGGTCAGATGATTGAACGTTTGAAAACGAGGGAGGTATTTCAGTAAAAAATAACAAATGAAAAGATTTGCCTAACTTTGGTACTTGTGAAGGTATTTGACATTTATTTCCATCATAATTTTGCTACAAATAAGAAAATAGCTATTGCTCACTTATGACATGCAATGGAACCCCAAACGATATGCCATCTTATAGTTAAGGAAAAAGTAGCTGAACAAATTATTTTAGGAAAATCCTGTAACTGCAGTAGTTTTTGAGTTACAATGGATTTACTCAACAGTCACAATTTCAAAGTAGCTATTACTCAGCTGTCCAGTGTGCAACAGGTTTGCAGCTTTACTATCTGATACCTCATGAAAAACTAGATGGATAACATATTTGAAAATATTTCCCTAACTTGAATACATGTACTTTTGAAGATATTTGAAATTTACTTATGTCGTTATTTTGCTTCAACTAAGGAAATAGCTATTACTCACTTATGGCATGCAATAGAATCCCAAACTGTATGCCATCTTATAGTTAAGGACAAAGTAGCTGAATATCAGATGAAAATACTCTAACTGCAATAGTTTTGGAGTTACAATGAATTTACTCAACAGTCACAATTTCAAAGTAGCTATTACTCGACTATCCAATGTGCAACAGGTCTGAAACTTTACTATGTGATAGCTTACCAAAAACTAGATGAATAACATATTTGAAAAGAATTCCCTAATTTTAATACTTTTTAAGATATTTGAAATTTACTCGTGTCGTTATTTTGCTTCAAATAAGGAAATAGCTATTACTCACTTATGGCATGCAATAGAATCCCAAACTGTATGCCATCTTATAGTTAAGGACAAAGTAGCTGAATAACATATTTTAGGAAAATACTCTAACTGCAATAGTTTTGTAGTTACAATGGATTTACGCAACAGTCACAATTTCAAAGTAGCTATTACTCAGCTATGCAATGTGCAACAGGTCTGAAACTTTATTATGTGATAGCTTACCAAAAACTAGATGAATAACATATTTGAAAAGAATTCCCTAACTTTTATACTTTTGAAGATATTTGACATTTACTGATGTCATTATTTTGCTACAAATAAGAAAATAGCTATTACTCACTTATGGCATGCAATGGAACCCCAAACTATGTGCCATCTTATAATTAAGGACAAAGTAGCTGAACAACATATTTTAGGAAAATACTCTAACTGCACTAGTTTTGGAGTTACAATGGATTTACTCAACTGTAGAATTTCAAAGTGGCTATTACTCAGCTATGCAATGTGCAACAGGTCTGCAACTTTACTATCTGATAGCTTATCAAAAAGTAGATGAATAACATATTTGAAAAGAATTCCCTAACTTGAATACTTTTGAAGATATTTGACATTTACTTATGTCATAATTTTGCTACAAATACGAAAATAGCTATTACTCACTTATGGCATGCAATAGAACCCCAAACTATATGCGATCTTATAGTTAAGGACAAAGTAGCTGAACAACATATTTTAGGAAAATACTCTAACTGCACTAGTTTTGGAGTTACAATGGATTTACTCAACAGTCACAATTTCAAAGTAGCTATTACTCAGCTATCCAAAGTGCAACAGATCTGAAACTTTACTATGTGATAGCTTATCAAAAAGTAGATGAACAACATATTTGAAAAGAATTCCCTAACTTTAATACTTTTGAAGATATCTGACATTTACTCATGTCATTATTTTGCTACAAATAAGAAAATAGCTATTACTCACTTATGACATGCAATGGGACCCCAAACTATGTACCATCTTATAGCTAAGGACAAAGTAGCTGACCAACATATTTGAAGAAAATGTTGTAACTGCAATAGTTTTTGAGTTATGAGCCCTTTACTCCAAGTAGCTAAGATTGCTATTACTCACTTATCTTTAGGCCTAAGTCCATAAAACCAAAAAATTTTTCGAGGGCGTGAAAATTCATTGGGACAATTAATTTACAAAAAAATCTGTAGCTGTAGTAGTTTTGGAGAAATCTGTGTGACTAACTAACGCACGCACGCACACACGCATGCACCCCCGCACACACAGGCATCATTTCATAATCTCCCTCCCGGGCTAAAGCCCGGCGGGAGATAACAATAAGGAATTATACATTTGGGAGAGTTGAACTGAATTCAAAAAATTAAAACTTCAGATAACAGAAGGTCACATAAGAGAGAATTCACTGTATTCAAGTGAACTGTCAATTATAATTTAAGTCTGTATGTAACTGGAGTTGTAATACAGAAATACTAAAAATTTTGAATACTATCAGAACTTACACAAAAATGTCATTACAATTAACATTATTAACCATACTGTGAATGTCACCAACTGTCTGCTTGTTTGGTACACATAAAATTCTTGTTTAAGGTAGCAACAAGAAAACTTTTGACAGACAAAATACACACCAAACTAAGGATTTCAGTGGCACATTACCAACAGTACTAACAGTCAAGGACCACTTGACACCCACCTTATGAGAATAACCTACACAACCATGTGGCTATACAACATCATCTAAAACAGTTTGTTCATTCCTGCAAGAGCCACAGGTATATTTGTATTTGCATTGAGATAGAATTTCATGTCATACAGCTTGGAATACTACTGTACCATGATACAATAACCCTATATCATCCAACCTTAAGAGGGCGGTTCCATATAAATGAGTGGATATTAAACCCATCTCCTGACTGAAAAATAAAACCAGATGTTCGGATCATTGTTTAACATTTCGAATAAAATATCTACCACACAAATCGACACTTTTTAGGATCATCCCCAAATTGGGGAGGTGGATCAGCATACAGGAACAGCCCTCTTAGGGAAGATCTCCCTGTTGAAATATATCAAAATTGTATATTTTAGAGTAAATCATTACACATTATTATCTCCCGATGGCAAAAAGCCCAGTTGGAAATTTTTATAAAATGCTTTCTGTGCCTTTTTGCATACATCAGTTTGTCGTCTTTTTCATTAAACTGTCATGTCTTTCAACTAATGAAGTTATCTTCAGTTCTTCACATATTTGCAGAGAATTTTGACCTCATATGAAAAACAAAGTATTATTTGAAAATCATAAAAATGTTCTAAAGTTTATAATATTGCAGCTATTTTCATCAAATGTGCACAAAGTATTTTTGCTACAAAAGTTTGCCTGAGAATATCACATCTTTAAGGTCAAAGCATATCAAAAAGGCCTTACATCACACCTGTTACTATGGTTAATCCATAGATCATTTTAATTCTCATAAATTTTAACAATAAAGGTCACAAGTGCATTTAAATTTAGTAGAAATCCAGAAGATATGAATTACTCAATTGCTAAGCAAATACCGGGTTGCATAATCAGTGTGTATGTATCTTCATCTGATTGATGAAGTATTGAATAAAATTGGGATCTACATTATATCTTATGTTATTGCTCACCACATGCCTTGATTACTCATGTTTTGTAACTCTGATCAGCAACTATTTTCATAGGAAAACTAGACCAAGTACGCATCAGATGCAACATGTATCCACCAGAAAAAAGCATCAGAGATGCCCGTACCCCATAGCCTGGGGAAATATTTTTCAACACCATGTGATATAGAAGTAGTGAAATAGTACACAGATTGGGATGCTTTCAGAGCACTGCATGTAAAAATTAAGTATTAAAACAAGACAATTCAGCAAACTAAAAGTTGTGAAGCTGTAAAGTTTCTAAACTAGAGAATAGCTGTCAATGAAAATATCACAATATGTAAGGTCAAATTATGGTTTGAATGTTTTGAATATTACCCATACATACAGATGTGCCAATACATGCTTATATGTGGAGTTGGGGCAAACCTATGACTCACTTGATGCAATACCATCTGTTACAATGGGAAGTTGCAAAAGCAAAACCCTTAATGAATTCTAATATGACTTTAACAGTGCTTAATCTACATCAAAAGACACCCAAAGGTGCAACAACCAAGATTCAAGTAAAAAGATATTAGATATATAAGAGAGTTAAAATAATATCACATATCCCTGTAGAGAGATAAAATAGCATCAGATATGCAAGATCAAAGGTCAAATCACACCATGACGTTGCACACCTGTAACCCCCGACCAATGTCCCTACAAAATATCAACTTCCTACACCTTATGGTTTCCAAAATATAGGCCAGACAAGGCATTATAGGTCAAGGTCACTACAGCAAGGTCAAAGGTCAAATCAAGGTCACACCCTGATGTTTTACATCTACACACCCTAGCCAATGTCCCTACCAAGTATCAACTTCATACACCTTATGGTTGCTGGGATATAGCCCAGACAAGATTTTATAGGTCAAGGTCACTACATCAAGCTCAAAGGTCAAATCAAGGTCACACCATGACGTTGCACACCTACAACGCCTAACCAATGTCCCTACCAAGTATCAACTTCCTAGACCTTACGGATTCCAAGATATAGCCCGGACAAGATTTTATACGTCAAGGTCACTACAGCAAGGTCAACTTCCTACACTTTACGGTTTCTCAGATACATGCCGGACAAACCTTTTCCCGCTGCCCCACCGCCCGCTCATCTGGACACCATGGGTGAAAACAATACCCCGACAGCCCTTAAGAGCTGTGGGGTAAAAAGGACAACTAGGATAGTTTCAAAGATAAACAGCATTTTTCAATGACAAGCAAGTTGTAAGTACTTTCAACTTTGGCTACCCACATTTGACCTTGAAGCAGTTGCCCAAGGTCAAAAGTGACCACATCAGAAGATTCCTAGCTCACGGTTTCCTATAGGTTAGTTTCATATTGCAAACCTCAGGAAAAATAGCAAGCGAGTTATAAGCACTTTTAAGTTTGCCTATCCTCGTTTGATCTTGAAGGAGGGGCCCAAGGTCAAATCTGACAACATCAGAAGATTCACAGTTGATTTCCTATAGGTTGGTTTCACATTTCAAACCTCTAGGATCAATAATAACCCAGTTATAAGCGCTTTTCAAGTTTGGCTAGCCTAGTTTGACCTTGAAGGAAGGGCTCAAGGTCAAATCTGACCACATCAAAAGATTCCGGTGGATACAATTACTGGTGGAAGATTGTCAGTGTATATGTCTGGGGTTATTACTTTTTGTCTTACTTCCATTTAAAACTGTGTGACACAATAATTAGTGATGTACAACCCACCAAATTTATTATGCTAATCCTGTTCTAACATTATCAACAGCTAAAAAATATATTGTCATTCCACCAGAAAACACCCATATTGTGGTTAATACTTGTAATTTTAATTACATTAACAGTTTTAAGTTTTCTTATCTACCACACAATGTACTTGACCTAAATACAATGACATGCAAACTTAACCCAGTAAACATTTCTGAGTTTTGCAAACACTTGAAAGGAAACATTTGGAGAAGGTTAAAAATGAAGGGTATGAAAAACAACTAAAAAAATGTTTTTGCTAACAAAAACTAAGCGTCCCAAAAAGGTTCACTGCAATATAATATACAGTAGAAAAAGGTTTTTGAAAATAAAAACATGCAGTGCTGAGAGAAGAAGTGAAAGTTAAGCAGACAGTGTGGAAGTTCATGCATTAACATGAAAGAAAATTTAAGCTTTATTTTGTTTTCTATGGTCATAAATTGCGAAAAGTTAATTGAATAAATGCTCTGGCTAAGAATGCATAAAGCATCAATACTTATAATAGGTCGAAAGCTACACCATAAAACTACTTAATTAAAGAGTAACAGTGCTTTATAAATGTCATATATCTATTTACATTTTAGAAAAAGGCATAGTAAAATGTGAGCCTTTAGAAAGGCAAGAAGTTTATGACACAATGCTTTGAACACATCTATCTGGTAAATCTGACCAGCTATCTAGACTCTTCACGTAAGGTTTTCCAATACCTCTGAATACATTGTAAATCTCTAAAAGCAAGAATAAAATAGATATAAGGCAAAAACACAAAATCGGCTATTTGATGAATCCAGTTTGATCCATAAAAGGGGTGGGGGGGGTGAAGGGGGGGGGGGGGGGGGGCAGGGGGTAAATCTGACCAGCTATCTAGACTCTTCACATAAGGTTTCCCAATACCTCTCAATACATTCTAAAACTCTAAAAGAATAAATTAAAAGAGATAAAAGGCAAAAACACAAAATCGGCTATTTTATGATCCCAGTTTGACCCATAAGGGGGGATCTGAGGGTAAATCTGACCAGCTATCTAGACTCCTCACATAAGGTTTCCCAATACCTCTTAATACATTCTAAAACTCTAAAAGCAAGAATAAAGGAGATAAGAGGCAAAAACACAAAATCGACTATTTTATGACCCCAGTTTGACCCATAAGGGGGGATCTGGGGGTAAATCTGACCAGCTATCTAGACTCTTCACATATGGTTTCCCAATACCTCTTAATACATTCTAAAGCTCTAAAAGCAAGAATAAAGGAGATAAAAGGCAAAAACACATAATCGGCTATTTTATAACCCTAGTTTGACCCATAAGGGGGGATCCGGGGGTAAATCTGACCAGCTACCTAGACTCTTCACACAAGGTTTCCCAATACCTCTTAATACATTCTAAACTCTAAAAGCAAGAATAAAGGAGATATAAGGCAAAAACACAAAATCAGCTATTTTATGACCCCCAGTTTGACCCATAAGGGGGGGTCCGGGGGTAAATCTGACCAGCTATCTAGACTCTTCACATATGGTTTCCCAATACCTCTTAATACATTCTAAAACTGTAAAAGCAAGAATAAAGGAGATATAAGACCAAAACACAAAATCAACTATTTTATGACCCCAGTTTGACCCATAAGGGAGGGTCTGGGGGTAAATATGACAGGCTATCTAGACTCTTCACATATGGTTTCCCAATACCTCTTAATACATTCTCAAGCTCTAGAAGCAAGAATAAAGGAGATATAAGGGGAAACGATGAAATTGGCTATTTTATGACCCCAGTTTGACCCCTACAGGGGGGTCGGGGGGAAATTGGACTTGCTTTCTAGACTCTCCACATATGGTTTCCTACTACCTCCCAATACATTTTATGGCTCAAAATGCAATACTTAAGAAGATAATAGGGGGGGTTCACATTAGGGCTGCAAGCGAGCCCGAAAATGCGCCTCGAATCCTCGTTTTAGAAGAATCGCCTCGGACTCGGTTAATCGCTTGATTATCGCCCACGAAATAAACTGCTTCATATTTTGACATTTCACGCCTTATAAAATGGTTACAAACCACACAACAGGAAAGAATGTTGATAATTTATTGAATTTTGGGAAAAAGACGCATTTATAATGCAAAATATAAGAAACTTTAACCATCTTTATATTGCGAGATTTGAGGTGTCTTCGAAATACGTTATAATAAAATGCCGTCTTATAAAACGTTGTTACACAAAGAATTAAAGTTTGCAAATACTTAAAATATAAAATGCTGAAATGGAAACGCCTTATATTAGTAAAATATATAAATATATTCATATATCTAAAGAAAAAATAGAATTTTGTAGTAGATTTTACGTCTATGTTCAGTTGTTTTCGAAGACCCGGTTCACTTTTCTTGCCTCGAGTATTGTACTGAATCGTTTCGTTTCCGAGTAACCGAAGAATCGTTGCAGCCCTAGTTCACATGAATTTTAAGCTTTCTGATTGATACCTGTGAGAAAATCACTCATAAATCGGTCAATTTTCATCGGATTGCTCCCAAAATCTAATCAGCTCACGTTTTTGATAGTATAAACATGTGTATGAAGTTACAAGCCTCTGCGGTCAGTAGATTTTCCTGAACTGCGATGACGGGCGGGTGTACCCTAAAAAAATATTTTTTGATCATATGAACTTGATAAAGATCAAATTTAAGCTGTGGAAAAATTTTCCCACGCCTAAGGTATATAACTGCCAAATATGGTTTAAAAGCTTGCAATAATAAGGGAGATACTCAAGGGAGACCATAATGCGGCGGCGGCGGTGGCAGCAGCGAGGAAACTGAGGCGAAACCAAATAAGCGCCCTTTCAGGGACGCTTAATTACAACAGAAGGTTTTCAAAACATTTTATGTATACCATTTTTTAAACATTTATTGACAAATGTTAGAAAAACATTACAATATTACCTTGGCATTGCTTAGCAATATTAACCTTAATTGAGGTCAGAGGTCAAATTAAATATCTTTTTAGGTTGCTCACCAATATAAATATTATTTTTATGTCTAAAACTGTAACATAGTGGCTTAAAAATTGTGCCATTGACAAAGACCTCTAAAATCACCTATTATTACTCACCGCCATCTTTGTTGGAAATGGTTGAAGATAAATGTTTAATATGCATTCTGAAAATGTGGGTATAAAAAATGTTCGTGATAGAATGTTTTTGAAACATTTGATAGAAAACATTTCAAAAATGTTTTAAAATTATGGGTATGAAAACAATTGATATTAATCATTTGTAAAACATTTTTAAAGCAAACATTCACAAAATATTAAGTAAAAATTTTAAGTATACTGTTCATCAAACATTTTACGATGAATGTTTGAAAAACATGTCCATCACGACTTCCATTTCTTCAGCTATTTTTATAAACGTTTTAAAAAGTTTCCAGTCAAACCTAGTTTTTTCAGTTATTTAATAAATGTTTAATAAATGTTTTCAGCATAAACGATTATATAGATAATGTTAATAAACAGTGTAAACAGTTTACAGTGTAAATATTTACTTAGAAATGTTTAGTAACTCAAATGATAGGGCTTAAAAATGTTTTGTAAACATTTAAACCAGTTAAAAGGTTTTTTATGTTTACTGAGTAATATTTTTGTATTCCTCAGCATACCTTACCATGGATATTAAACCAAATCAGTAAAATAGACTTTGGTGGTTTCTTGATGTCATCAGTAACAAAACTAACACGGCCAAAAGGTGTTTTGTTCCCCTAGCGCGAGTGCAAAGCCATCAGAGACATGAGTAGTACACTAGAATTTACAAAAGTCCAGTGACACAAAGAAATTCCAACTCAGACACATTTATCCCACAGCTGGTCTAGAACTCTAGATGCCCATCCATCCAAGTACTAATGTAGCCCATTGCTGCTTAACTCCAGTGAGCAGACAAATATTCATCACGCTGTGCCACAATTCATGAAAGTCCGGAGACAAAAAAAAATACGAAGAGCTTCGATCCATGGCATCGTGGATTTAAGATTTATGATATATACACGGCATCGTGAAATTAATGACACGCTTAAATACATGGCCCCAGCTATTTTGTACAAAAATATACAATTCTAACATGACATGGCTGTGTCCGCGAATCTGATTGGCTAAGACACGAAATATTCCTTCATAAAACCCTGCATAACCTTATGGATTCTATTTTATCGCTCACAATGCTGCTCCACAAAAAGAAAACTTAAAGTAACAGCCTGGATTCTTTTCATCTAATAGACACATAATGGTAAATTCGATATTCAGGGATTATTACATTTGAACATAGAATATACTGATATAAATGTGCTGAAGTTTAAAATAGAACTCATAAGGTTATGTGGGGTTTTACACAGTAATTTTTTATTTATTAGCCAATCAGAATCGCGGACACAGCCGTATCATGTTATGCAGCATTCTTACCGGCCGTAAACATGACCTCACAGCCTGTAAATTTGTCAAGAACGGTCTCACGATACAACTTTATACAACTGGTGAGTTTGGTGCCTCCAGAGACTTTGCCAACTTTGACCTTCCCTTCACTCTGGATTTTGACAAATAACCCCAGAAAACATGTAACAAATGAAATATATATCTTTTGCATGGATCTTTGTGATTAAATGCGACATTAGAACTGGATATACATATCGTGGATTTAATGTTTACACTTTGTGCATGAGGCCGTGGAAATAAGGTAAATATTAGAGTCATGGCGCCGTGTATCTAAGCTCTTCAAAAAAAATACCTGGCACCCGACATCCACTTACATTAAATTCAGTTTATATTTTGACAAATTGTCTGTTTTATTTGCTATTTTTATCCCAAACCAGAAACACCCATGAATACCAGTTTTGCAGACATAAAGAAGCACTTGTCTTTAATCTAAAAAAAAGAAGTGTTAGTGACACAAGGTGGGTGTTCACTGGAAGAAAGCCACGGACACAAAATATGCAGATTAAAAAGATTCAATGTTGACAGAAGAAGTGAGTTATATATTTGCTTATATAATTTACTCAAAGCCTTGTGTATGGCTGTAAATAATTACCACAACATTGGCGTTTACATGTAGTTTGTCAATACACGGCTGGCTGAATATGTACTGCTCAGCCAGTGAATTTCGTCACCCAGTGAATTTTGTCACCTGCCATTTAAATCCTCAAAAAACCAGCAATGCGATTCTGTTAGACCGAGTTTCTGTCCCATCGCCAATTCCTGTTGTTATTTCTGATGATATGCAATGGCGAGGGACAGAGCTCACATGTACTTGTTTTCTGTGTAAATCTTGAATGGCATATTTGTACACATATTGGCACAAATATAATTGTTATTTTCATTCTTTGAGGTACATATATGTGCTGACCACTAATATTTAATGCCTATTCAGCTTTCAAATTTCTACACATTTATGAAATGTAAACTAACTTCATCAACCTTTTCTGCTGCCATAAATGTTTTCTAAATATATTTATATTATAATTTTTTCACCTACAACTAATTCAAAGGAGCAAGAATAATTGGCCACTAGAACAGAAATATGTACTTCAAGATTTACACAGAAAACAAGTACATGTGAGCTCTGTCCCTCGCCATTGCGCCAATCAGTATTTCAATAGCAATTGGCGATGGGACAGAAACTCGGTCTATGCTTGTGTTTAAACACATGTAACCACAACTTGCAATATTAATATCTAATTCAGCAATGTAAATAAAGTGTAAAAGTGATTTAATATTGCCATGAAATGCAGGTGACGAAATTCACTGGCTGAGTAGTACAGTAGAAGGTAGTAATGGGCGATAATAAGATAGTATCACATCAGAATGCTATCGCAGGGCGACGAAGATAATGTCCAAGGCTGCTAGTAGTTTAAAACTATATATTTGTGTGGTACGTTACATACATTATATTTCAAACTTCTAAGGGTTAGGCAATGTAACTTCCTAGAAAACATTTTATCACTGGGCGTCGCCATATTTATTGGTAGATAGTAAAACGCACCACCGGTTGGGATCCCAAACGGGGACTAGAAATCAATAAAAACATCTTGAAACTTTACCAATAACCAAGGCAGTTTAACAAATTAACACCAATTAAATTACACCTGAGAGTTTTTCTTTTGTTAAAGTGTCCAATATGTTTCACTATTGGACACTTTGTGATTTTGACCATATATAGAATTAAGTCTTTTTAGCCATTTCCAAAGAAACCATTTTATATGTACTTCAACTAGAATGATCATAAAAACCGAAAAAGTACACAACTGGAATATTGAAATGAAAAGTAATGATGTTAAACAATATCTTAAAAATTATAAATTAAGGAAGAGGTGTAATTTCAATAGGTTATAATGGCCTCGTAAGTGTCCAATATTGGAAAATAATGGACTGTTGACTCGGTCCCTTCAGGACCTCATAAACAGGCCATTATTTTCCAATATTGGACACTTACTTGGCCATTAACCTATACTTAAGAGGATAACATTGATTGTTAATGTAGATACATTTTCTACTTATGTATTAGTATTTACCTTAACACATTAACTGCTGTTTAGACGATAGCTTCAGTAGGATCTGTGCTTCAATGCATGTTTTTTAGCCTCTAATCCTATACACGCTTCACATGGGGGCTCCATGGAAGTAATCAATTTCCATGTATCATCTTCTAGTTGCTTAGCCAGTTTACCTCACAACTCTTAATCCAAAGCCAGTTAGATGCCCTTTTTGCTGCTCCAATGATAATCATAACATCATAACAGTTGTTCTTCTTTCTTTACCTTTCATACCAAACACTAAAAGCAAATGATGGACCAGCTGAGCTGGAAAACCTCTAACACCAACCTCCACTGGTAGGCATCTTGCTGCCCATCCCTTGCTAATACAAAGTTCTCTAAGTTTGTCATACTTCAGCCTTTTCCTTTCAATTATCACTACTGTTTTGGCTTTCTAAGATGATAGCACTATGTCTGGTTTTAAATTTGTCATAACTATTTCCCTGGGAACACAAGTTTCTTGTTTACATCAACTTCGAGCTTGCTTCCAGTCATCTGTTGTTGACATCAGGTTGATTGGCCCTTAGATTGGCTTTTTGGGAGACTTGTTCCTTCTTTTACAAACACAATGTTCTTGCTAGGTTTACCTCCTACTTTTCGCCTCCTTAGTTTCTCTATACTTTCCGCTATCACTCTAAGGACTTAGTCATGGCGCCATCTGTATCTTCCCTGAGTTAGTGCCACTTTGCAACAAGATAATATGCTTGAGGTTAGCATGACCCTTACATAATGCACAAGCTGCCTCCTCCTTCTTCTTTCAAAGGACCAGGTTACTTGGTGTAGGCAACAAATCATATGTAGACTTTGGCATAAACTGCATTCTTACGGACTCTACTTTCCACAAGTCGTCCCACGAGATTTTCAGTTCTGTCACTCCCTCCCATCTTGTCCATGCACCTTGCTTTGCCATCCCCACTGCCTTAACTCACCTTTCCTCTTCTTCACTGTTACGGTCACGGGCAAGCGCGGTAGCAATTACCGGTTGTCTTTAAGTTGTAACAGAAAAAGCCAAAAGTTAAACTTAACAAATTTATTTAGCGATTAACAATAATGATTACAGTCAACTGGTATGCCCTTAACTAAGCACACTAATACAATAACAAGATCTAGCTGACCTGACCACTGAGATTAAGAATAAGTTTATCCGCCGTATCCCGCAATCTGTTCTGTAATCCGTCCTGTGGTATATTCTGTGATCTGTCCAATGTCCTGTGGTCTGTCCTGTGATCTGTCCAGCGTTCACTCGCACACAGATATCTATATCCTGTGACCTGTCCCACACTCAACAACACAAAAGGTGCTTGTCCTGCTATCCTTTATATATCCAGTCACACAGAATGTCTGTCTGGAGATATTTAGAGAGTTAACACAACTGTACTGTCTGCTCCAAGATGTGGACAATGTCCAAAATGCAGTAAATTCACTCTCTGTTATATGAATATACAATATCCAAAATATCCAAAGTACAATAAATCTGTCCAGATGATGTATCCAGTTCACTCCAGTAAAAGTTCACAGTGATATAAGCATATATTATACTCCAAAACACAATAGCTCTCCTTATAGCAAGCGAATACAAAGTTTACTTGTGGTCAGATGTACATTCCTTATATACATTCACAGATTCCTCTGGAATTGTACAGAACCAACTCAAAAGCTATCCTTGGCCCATCTAGGCCAAAGGAGGAAGTTCTAGAAACTACTGGCAATTGGGTTTCCCCAAATCTAACATAACCACTGAGGGGGGGATTTCCCCCAGTCTGTGAACAGATCAATAAACACTAAAACACAAAAATCAATAACTCCCTTACTTTAAATGTCAACACACAAAAAGAACCAACAACACAATTATCTTTTATGACAATGTATAAACATAAAGCTTAAATAAAACAATGCACTAATATAGTGCCTAATATATGTAATATACAATGTACTAATATAGTGTCCAATATATGTAACACCTCCCCCCTTAAAGAAAAATTTTGGAAGCCAAGGAGTTACAAAATTTTACAAGAGATTTTTACCAGGTATATATACACAGGTAATAACTTTTTACAAAACATATTTATGTAAATACAAAAGTAAAATTAGTACCATGTATAACCTTTATAAACTTGCTAATTACAGGTATATAAATTACAATTTAAATACAGCTTCTGGACAGGGCGTCCGCACAGATATTATCCTTTCCTTTAACATGTTCTATTTGAAGATTGTGTTCTTGCAACATTAAACTCCAGTTCAATAATCTTCTATTTTTGTTTTTCATTTTGTGCAAGAAGACTAGTGGATTGTGATCTGTGTATACAACGGTGGGTTTTGATGATGAAGATATGTAAATGTCAAAATGCTGGATGGCCAAAATGAGTGCTAAACATTCTTTTTCTATTGTAGAGTAGTTCTTTTGATGAACATTAAATTTTTTTGAAAAATAGCAGATGGGATGTTCAATATCTTCATTATCACATTGCAGTAAAACTGCACCTGCACCCACATCACTGGCGTCTACAGCCAGCCGGAAAGGTTTACTGAAGTCCGGAGCAGTTAGTATGGGCTCTAAACAGAGAAGGTTCTTTACTTTGTCAAATGATTTTTGACAAGTCTCTGACCAGTGATATTTTACATTCTTTTTCAGTAGTTCAGTCAGTGGAGCAGTGACCTCTGAAAAGTTTTTGCAAAATTTTCTATAATATCCTGCCATTCCAAGGAACCTCATTAAGCTTTTCTTATTTTCAGGAACGGGGTAGTCAATGATGCTTTTGACTTTGGCTTTGATTGGTGTCACAACTCCATGACCTACTACATGCCCTAAGTAAATAACTTTGGCTTTTACAAAGTCACTCTTTGACAAATTTACAGTGAGGTTTGCCTCTTTGAGCCGAAACAAGACTTGTTCAAGCCTTTTTAAATGTTCTTCCCAAGTATCACTAAAGATGACAATATCATCCACATACACTTCAACACCTTCTAAGTCTTTTAAACATATATTCATTAGTCTTTGAAATGTGGCTTGGGAGTTCTTCATGCCAAATGGCATTACCTTGTACTGATATAGACCATCAGGGGTCACGAAGGCTGATATTTCTTTGGCCCGCTCAGTAAGAGGTACACACCAATATCCTTTCAGTAAATCACACTTTGTGATGTATTTGGCATTGCCAATCCGATCAATACAGTCTTCCATCCTTGGGATAGGGAAGGAATCCGTTTTACTCAAAACATTGACTTTTCTGTAGTCAGTGCAATATCTGATTGAACCGTCTGGTTTCGGGACCAAAACACAAGGAGATGCCCAACTACTTTGACTTGGTTCAATTATATCTTTTTCTAGCATGTATTGCACTTCCTGCCTTAATTTTTCGAGTTTCATAGGATTTACCCGATACGGATGCTGTTTGATCGGACGGGCATCGCCGACATCGACATCATGCATGAGTATATTTGTCCTATTAGGGGCATTTGGGAACACTGACTTATACTTTAAGAGCAATTCAATGAGTGGAACCCTCTTATCTGGTGGTACATGACTCAGTTTGGCTTCCAAATCATCAAGGATCTCAGAATTACTCAACCTAATTTTACATTCAACATCAAGATCAGGAGTGTCGTCCCATATTTCATGCTCCTGATTACTGTTACTTTCTATATTACAGTCAGTAACCATAACAGGCTTTTTCACACCCCTTTCAAAGTATGGTTTTACCATATTCACATGACATAGTTGGGTTGACTTTCTTCTGTCCGGGGTTTCAATGATATAGTCCAGGTCACCTACTCTCTTTAACACTTTGTATGGCCCGTGATATCTGGCCTGTAACGTATTTCCCTGGACAGGTAGTAACACTAAAACCTTGTCACCTGGTTTGAAAGTACGGTTTTGCGACTTCCTATCGTAAAGCATCTTCATTTTTGACTGAGAATTTTTCAAATTTTGTTGCGCCAGCTCACAAGCCTTCTTCAACTTATCTCTGAACTTCGAGACATAGTCTAACAGATTTAGGCTCTCGGTGTTCTCAGATAACCAATTTTCCTTCAACAGCTTGAGAGGACCACGGACTGAATGGCCAAAGACCAACTCGAAGGGACTAAAGCCTAAAGACTCTTGAACAGACTCTCTAACTGCAAACAATAATAAGCTGATGCCTTCATCCCAATCTTTTTCATTGTCTAAACAATATGTCCTAATCATATTCTTCAAAGTGGAATGGAACCTTTCAAGTGCACCTTGGGATTCTGGGTGATAAGCACTAGATTTGATCTGTTTGGCACCTAACTGAAATACAACCTGTTGAAATAGTCCTGACATAAAATTTGACCCTTGATCTGACTGGATCTCTTTTGGTAAGCCAACTAGAGTAAAGAAATTAACCAGAGCTTTTGAGATTTTGGGAGCTGTTATGTTGGTCAATGGTATGGCTTCGGGAAATCTGGTTGAGGCGCACATAATGGTCAAAAGATATTGGTTTCTGGATTTAGTTTTTGGTAAGGGACCTACACAGTCAATTATCACTTTGCTAAATGGTTCCTCAAATGCTGGAATGGGTTTGAGAGGAGCTACAGGAATTTTTTGGTTTGGCTTAATTTCCTACCATTTGACAAATGTGACAAGTCTTGCAAAATTCTGCCACACAGTGCTGAATTTGAGGCCAATAGAAATGTTTGGTTATCTTGTTGTAAGTTTTGTTGATGCCTAAATGGCCACCCATTGGAGATTCATGAGCCAATTTTAATATCTCACTTTGGTACACTTTTGGCACAACAATCTGGTGTACTACTGACCATTCTTCAGATGCAGGGACATTTGGTGGCCTCCACTTTCGTATAAGTACACCATTTCTGACATAATAGCCTACAGGGACCTTATCTAGCTCTACTGGTGGCAAGACCAACTTGAATAAAGGAGCTAATTCAGGGTCATTTTCCTGCTCTGAAATCAATTTTGATTTTGAAAGCGATACATCTTTGCAGTCAATTGGGTCTTGTTTTTCAGAATCTACCCTATCCTTGGGATTAGTATCACTAAAATTCTCCACATCATGGTCATAGTTGTTCAAGAATGTATCTGACAAATCAACTAAGACATCTGTAGATTGTTTACAATCTTTTGGTTCTTCTTGGGCCTTTTTGGCCATAGCTCGAGTCACAGCACAGGAGGGAAAAATACCAGGAATAACCTCTTCTAATTTCTCAGTGCTAACCAAAGTGATCGGCTTAGAAGTAACCTTAGGATCAGCAACTACCTTTCCACCTGCCAGATCATTTCCCAATAACAAAGATACCCCTTTAATGGGTAAAGTGGGCCTGGTACCCACAACAACAGAACCAGTAACTAAGTCTGATACTAAGTTGACCTTATGCAAGGGAACGTTTACACAGCCTCCTTCAATACCTTGAGCAATGACACTCTCACCAGTAGATGTGCTTTTACTCAATGGCAATACACCTTCTAAAAGTAAGGACTGAGTAGCTCCAGTGTCTCTTAATATCTTAATGGGGACCTGACTGGAACTACTTTCCAAGGATACAAAACCCTCAGACACAAAAGGTTTGAACTCTTCCCTAATAATCTCAGACTTGTCTAAACCAATACTAGACTCTGCTCTATTGGGATTTGAACGCCAGTTAGACTTGCTAGACACAAAGGCGTTGGGCGTTGCCTCCTTTTCTCTTCTCTTCTTTAAGAGCCAACAGTCAGACATAACATGCCCAGGTTTCTTACAATAATGGCACACAGGAGCAAAGGATCTGGGCTTCCTATCCTTACTCATAGTCTGATTTGAGGTTTGACCCTTATCTGAACTCTTTTCTGGAGCTACATTTTCAGATTTCTTTCCTATTTCTGGATACGACTTTTTAGCAGAACCAAAGGACTTATTCTTGTTGAAAGTGGACTTGTGAGTTAGCGCATAATCATCAGCATAAGCTGCTGCTTTTGCCAAATTTTCAACTTTCTGTTCATCTAGATAGGTTTTAATGTCATCACGAACACACCTTTTGAACTCTTCAATCAAAATAACTTGCCTAAGTTTTTCAAAGTCTGTACCTACTTCCCTAGAATTACACCATCTGTCAAAGTACACTTCCTTCTCATGGGCAAATTCAACATGAGTTTGACTTTCTTGTTTACGATAATTTCTGAATTTTTGACGATATGCTTCTGGTACCAACTCATATGCTTTCAAAATAGCATTTTTGACAGAGTTATAGTCCACACATTCAGAAATTGGCAAAGCCGTGTATGCCTCCTGGGCCTTTCCCCTCAAAACACTTTGCAGCAATAAAGGCCACTGGTCTATAGGCCATTTCAAATTTTGAGCTACTCTTTCAAAGTGTTGAAAGTACTTATCGACCTCTGACTCATTAAAAGGTGGTACCAGTCGCACATTTTTACCCAAATCAAATTTGGTAGCAATGGACTCTTCATGGGCAATTCTACGGGCATGGAGTTCTAAAGCTCTCATTTCTCTTTCATGTTTAAGCGCTCGCTCTTCCTTTTGAGCTTGAGCTTCAAGCTCTTCTTTTCGCTGTTGAGCTTCAAGCTCTTCTTTTCGTTGTTGAGCTTGAGTTTCAAGCTCTTTAAGTCTTAACTCTCTTTCAATTTCTAATCGCCTGATCTCATATTGCCCACAAGGTTCCATTGGTAGAGGCTTATACACTTCTAAACAACTATCAGGTAAAACATCTTCATCAACTAACTGTTCAACAATAAGCCTTTTAAGTTCATGTTTACGTGTTGACCTTTTCACCTCTAACTGTAACTCTTGTGCTATCTGCATTAACATATCTTTTTTAAAAGTTTCTAGAACTTCCATAGATGGTGACTGTACAAACTCTTTAGCACTAGCCATTTTGGGCACTGTTGACTGTAACCAATTACTAAATCAAATGGATTTTCAAAATGTTAATTGAACGGTTGATCAAATGGTTGTAATCAAATGGTTGGATCCCGGACGAGCCCCCAATTTTCCTGTTACGGTCACGGGCAAGCGCGGTAGCAATTACCGGTTGTCTTTAAGTTGTAACAGAAAAAGCAAAAAGTTAAACTTAACAAATTTATTTAGCGATTAACAATAATGATTACAGTCAACTGGTATGCCCTTAACTAAGCACACTAATACAATAACAAGATCTAGCTGACCTGACCGCTGAGATTAAGAATAAGTTTATCCGCCGTATCCCGCAATCTGTTCTGTAATCCGTCCTGTGGTATATTCTGTGATCTGTCCAATGCCCTGTGGTCTGTCCCGTGATCTGTCCAGCGTTCACTCGCACACAGATATCTATATCCTGTGACCTGTCCCACACTCAACAACACAAAAGGTGCTTGTCCTGCTATCCTTTATATATCCAGTCACACAGAATGTCTGTCTGGAGATATTTAGAGAGTTAACACAACTGTACTGTCTGCTCCAAGATGTGGACAATGTCCAAAATGCAGTAAATTCACTCTCTGTTATATGAATATACAATATCCAAAATATCCAAAGTACAATAAATCTGTCCAGATGATGTATCCAGTTCACTCCAGTAAAAGTTCACAGTGATATAAGCATATATTATACTCCAAAACACAATAGCTCTCCTTATAGCAAGCGAATACAAAGTTTACTTGTGGTCAGATGTACATTCCTTATATACATTCACAGATTCCTCTGGAATTGTACAGAACCAACTCAAAAGCTATCCTTGGCCCATCTAGGCCAAAGGAGGAAGTTCTAGAAACTACTGGCAATTGGGTTTCCCCAAATCTAACATAACCACTGAGGGGGGGATTTCCCCCAGTCTGTGAACAGATCAATAAACACTAAAACACAAAAATCAATAACTCCCTTACTTTAAATGTCAACACACAAAAAGAACCAACAACACAATTATCTTTTATGACAATGTATAAACATAAAGCTTAAATAAAACAATGCACTAATATAGTGCCTAATATATGTAATATACAATGTACTAATATAGTGTCCAATATATGTAACATTCACCTTTTCGAATCTCCATTTTTATCAACTCTCTTCTCTGCAGCTTGGGTGCCTTTGACCACAAAATGTCACTTGGATTCCCAAACCCTTGTCTACCTTTACATACCAAACCTATCACATCTGCATGTTTCAGACTTGACTCTGAGTCCAGAACTACACTAATGGCATCCCATTTTCTTCCTGTCCTTAGTCTTATCCCAGTGTACTTGATCTTGTCATCTTTTGATTCTCTGACTGTTATGCAAGCTCCAGCCTTGATTACCTTGTATTCTTCTACAACAGATCTTAGTGGTAATTGCAGCTTGCAAGTTTTACTATAGAGATTGATTTCTGAGAAACTCTGTGGTACTCCTTACTATTTCCGCAGCCATTTGTTAATTGTCTTCTGAATGCTCTTGACTGTTCATACATCAGCATGGGCCATGACAGTCTTGGTAGCAGTCCATGTTGATAACACCACAACTTCCCAGGAAGAAGACTTCTTTCTATCTTGGCCAACCCACTACTCACTACAAAGATGGTGGTGAGCAATAATAGGGGATTTTAGAGTGCTTTGTAAAAATTTGCCCAATATGCAATTCTTTAAAGCAAGAATTGGATGTAGCACAGTTTGTAAGCCTCTTTCTTACAATTTTGGACATCAAATAATAATTTCATTAGTGAGCAACCTTAAAAATACATTGAATTTGACCTCTGACGCCATTATAATTCAGACATTTATATGTTCATTTGTAACATTTTTCTAACATTTATCGTAAAACGTTTAATAAATGGTATGCATAAAACGTTTTAAAAATAATCTGTTATAAATGGTTTTCGTACCCATCATTTTTAAACTTTGCCAAGCGTTTCCTATTGAATGTTTGCAAAACCAAAAAATGTTTACTGGATAGTATTATTCATAAGGTTCCATAAGTGTACATAAGTTGGGATTCATATTTAGGTAGGATGCCTTTGCCACGACATGGACAGTGTTTCCAGCACATAGTGGATTTTTTAAATACTTGAAAAACCTGTCATGAGCTCTCACATGCTAAACTAACGTGTACACCAGGGTTGGGGTCAAATCCTTGGTTGTGAACCAGAATTCAAGTATAAGTTGTTACAACTGCACAGAACTGTGTGAACAAGTAATGAGTACAGCAAGAAAATGTAACTAGCTACTCATTTCCAACAATAAAATAAAGCATTTTTGGACCACTAAAATTTGTTTATTTTTATCTGATTTCAAACCTATAATACAGAGTTTATGAAAATTGTGCTTGTTATAGATAGGGGAACAATAATATATCGCTTATACATCAGATCCCACCTCTCTGGCCCATGGTTTCATTTCCAGCTCACTCCAAAGTTGGAAAGTTGACTGTTCTTTACCAGTGACCGATGGTTTTCAGTACAGAATCTTGACCATCAGGTTTAGCCTGCTTCCTTTCATTCCCTCCTCTGCCCACCGAGACATGATTATTAAAAGTGTCAAAAGATACACAAAACCCAATCAATGAAAAATCCTTGCACCAAGCTGAAGAATATAATATTTTTATTCTATTATATTTCAGATCAGAAATTAGGGAGCTATGGTCATGTTAACTCGGGTTCTGTGGTTTGCGTTGATGATAGGTATCAATCTGTCAGAAGATGGAGAACTCATTAAAATAAAGATGACTTTGTATCAGTTTGGATTTTGTCACAGTAAGCCCAGTTTAGCATGGATACTAACCCCCAAAGGCAAAATAACACCCTCTTTTAGTAATATCCAGTTCTGGACTGAAATTTCTCTTTTATTATTATATTCATCATGTTTGTAAATGTCACCATCATAGCTGTCGATTATAAGACCTAATCTATGTCTGGTAATGTAATGCCACATTGCATTAATCGCCTTTGAACATATGTGACATCAACGATTGTAATAGCAGCATACTATGTAACCCCTTTATTACATTAGATTAGTACAACCTCTTGAACTTTATATCTTTACCAAAGTTTGCAAATTGTAACACATTTTCCCAAAACAGCATTGTGTCAAAATGTTACAAATAAAAATGAAATTGAAATTAAAGGGACACAATTTTTGTTTGTCTTAAGTTATTCATTGACATTAGGCAAATTAGAGGATTACATTAGGCTTTGTGTTGGTTATTGCATCTCGTAAATTGTTCCCATATCAACAAATGTAACCAAAAACTAAGAATTTTTATGCCAGACATTACAGCTTAAATTCATATCCAATCCTATACTG
Organism: Sabellastarte sp. h YS-2021; assembly: GCA_964017235.1. Classification (NCBI taxonomy): domain Eukaryota; kingdom Metazoa; phylum Annelida; class Polychaeta; order Sabellida; family Sabellidae; genus Sabellastarte; species Sabellastarte sp. h YS-2021. The sequence continues at coordinate 93,127,552 of OZ024928.1, forward strand.
AGAATGCAATCCACATATGTATATAAACTCTGTTTTAGAAAACATATATCATTAATCTACTACTGTGCCATAATTTGGGACAATTGCATACAACTTGCCAATGCCTTTTACTTTCTCCACCCTTAAAACATCTATGCTTTCCAGATGAACATTGTTTTCAGGACAGAATAATACCCCTCTGGGGGCACTTGTTATGCGATCTGACAACACTTTCCCTAATGCAATTTGCACTAGTATTACATTAAACAGACGGGTGACAGAGAGGGACAAAACAACAGAAGCTTCAGTTACAGACACAATTGGCTAATTGAAGTGTTGTAAATTCATAGCACATTTCCATCTAACACAAGGCTTTTTAGACACTGTACTAGCAAACTCTTCTACATTTGTTGCAAATAAGAAACCTCCATAGGGTATCGGGCCATATATTGTCATCGCACAAGAGATAAGGTCAACCTCAGTGGAGGTTTTTCTCTCTCTCCGTTTTTTAATGCAGGTGTTCCACTGGAGCCGACAGGCTGGTAAATGTGCAGTCGGGACCAATGTTTACATGGTCGGTTATAAGCGCGAGCCTCGGTAGAGCTCGCGCTTCTAGAGATCACTATTTTTTTTACTTCGGACTTTCATGAATTGTGGCACAGGTGATGGGCTACATTAGAACTGGGATATGTTACCGCTTACAGTTTATGCATAAAAATGTATAAAGATCCACAACAAATACTCTGTTTCTTGTGGTAAGTATCCTGCAATTTTCACTGACAAACATGTACAGACAGACTGACAGACTCATTTAAAAGCCTGAATTCCAATCTTTTCCAAAGAAATCCCACGTAAATTATGAATAATTTTATGCTAAGAGTATCAACTTATGTCTGAAATACACAATAACTTTTCATTGCATTTAGATTTCAATGCATATTCTAAAATTGTTGCTATAATATCTTTAGAAGAAACAATAGCACACTGTGAGTTTTTGTCCAATAAGTTTCATTGCAGATTCGTTCAATCTCTATTCAGTGAGGGTTTGAACTATGTGTCCTGCCTTTACACAAGAGGGCACATTAGTACTGTTTTGTGTTTTAGGTGACAATGTCATGTAATGGGGCAATGTTGGCCAATCAATTAATGCTTCTCAGCATTCAACCGGCATACGAGATACCTCTGTTGCTACTTCTTTATAAGATCACCTCTCCAGGTCAGGTAATATCCGGAGTATCATATGTTCATTAACTTGCTGGGGGAAGCTGGCCTGGGGCTGATAAATAATATATGTATGTACCATTTATGGATTTAACTTGCCATATCATTTGTGTTATTGTCTGTTTCTAGAAATGTCATATTTTATTCTTTGAGGAGGTACACTTCAAGAATATCACCAACACAATTCTGATAATTATGACATTATATTTTATTGACAGCTAGATGTCTATAATTTGACATAAATTATTTCTAGACAGGAGTCAGATTTATAAAAGTTCTCAGGTCCTATACAAAAATTAGCTGGATCTTGCTTCATGTGTGATATGGTTTTCTCTGCCAGATTTTGACTCAAGGATTCAGTGGGCTGTACAAAACAAGTCTTACCTGAGACCAAAAATATTCACATAATATTTTATCTGTCAACCAAAGTCTTGGGAATACAAGGGTTAATTGTAACCATTGTAGTAAATATGAAGCCATCTTCTATTTAGTCTTTTAATTAGAACATACCTTAAGCCAAAACTCAGACTGGCAGCTTAAGTGAATGCCAACTTTGAAATCAATCTCAAGTGCTTGACTTATCTTATGCTTGAAAAAAGTCAGATTTAAGACTTGTTGACCTTTCATGATTCTGGCCTTGGACCTCTGTCAAAATGTACTTGCATTCTACCTGGCTAGGTTAATTGGCTCATACCTCAGCTTGGCACTTGGCAGGGAATCATGTTAATAATTAATAGATGCAGTATCCAGCCAGTAGTGGTCATTGATACAAAAAGTAGCTTGGTAATATACATTTTAGTTGGATATGCACCAATCTTGGGCGCTGATTTCATTAATGAATTTCAACCATTAAAAATTTTTTATGCAAAGTGAATTGATTTGACTTTCTTGTTTTACATCAAGCCTATTTATAACTTGCACTTGTGTCAATACATATTTTAAACAAAATATAACAATATAACTACCTTTGAGAAAAAACACGTGGGGATTTTGCCAAAATTTTATATTCGGCTTACTAAGTTGTATTTACAAATTAATAACTCATATACACGACTTAGTAACTTGTACGTATGAGTTAGTATATTGTATATGCCATTTGATAACCCGTGTATCAGATTTCCTATGAAGTAGTATACATACACATTTTTATCTTGTATATACATATTAATAACTTCTATATTTGACTTTGTTAGACGTATACACCTAAAGCCTCTTTACATCCCAACATATGTACACATAAGTATAAGAAAATGGGCTAACCAGAAAGTTACACCCGTGTTGCAGTCTCATCTGCTCAGTTGTAAACATGTGGAAGTGAAAGAGTTACCTGTTTGGAGTATTTTATTACACATGCATTACCCTGTTAGTACTTTTATACAACTTAAGTTAACCCTAACTCAAGAATGCTGGACCACAGCGTGCTTATGGTTCTAAGCTAAGGTCACCCTAAACTGTATGTTTACTATGTTAGTTTTTCTACATTTCTACGACTACTACTCTACTATTTACAGTTGTGAAGTAATGAATTATGTCAATAATCCCAAATATTGTGGGAATGATTTGGGACTAATGTTGTTAAAAGCACTAAAATGAAATCAGATACATCGCACTGGGCCATGCAAGACCCCCAAAATAAACAAAAAAGCCTCGTTAAGGCTATGTATACATCAAACGAACCCTCAGTTTGGGCTGGGAGGGATGGTAAAACGAAACACTTCTGTACAATTTGACTTATAAATTCAAACTGAAGCCAGTATGGTGGCTTGGAATCAGAACGAGGCTACCTGGTGTATAAATAAGTCATTAATACTTTCTGTTTAAGGTGATAACCAAATTTAAGATTGCTTCACTGGATCGACTGAGGGCTGGTGCTAATACTGTCTCACCATATCACAGTCTCATCTGCTCAGTTGTAAACATGTGGAAGTGAAAGAGTTACCTGTTTGGAGTATTTTATTACACATGCATTACCCTGTTAGTACTTTTATACAACTTAAGTTAACCCTAACTCAAGAATGCTGGACCACAGCGTGCTTATGGTTCTAAGCTAAGGTCACCCTAAACTGTATGTTTACTATGTTAGTTTTTCTACATTTCTACGACTACTACTCTACTATTTACAGTTGTGAAGTAATGAATTATGTCAATAATCCCCAAACAGGCAAACGTAGGGTGGTGGTGAGTTTTTGGTAGGGTACTAATAAGTATTAGTCTAAATAATTCTGAAATGTCCTGGCGACTGAGCCTGCTGCTGTTGGAGTTTTCACTAAATACCGCCAGATGGCATCTGATCTCCAACCCCCATGCACTTTTATCTGGTTTAAGTCTATGTTGTGGTCGAACGCCCAACATGCCCCTGATCGACGAAAGGTGTGGAAACCAATTTCTGAAGGGCACAAGCCAATGGCATCAACAGCAGTCCTCAGAACCCTCCTCACATTGCTAGCTGTCAAGATGGAGGACTTAGATCCCGAAGTGATGGTAAACAGGGGCTTGTCAGCATGAACTTTATTTCGGGAAACAATGGATCTGAGAGCTGTAACTGGGCAAATCTCCTTGTCCGCCAAGGCCGGGAGTTGAACCACGTGAACCTGTCCAGAAACCTGCATGCTCTTCGAGCATTTAGTGACAATGTGAGCCCCTGGGGTGCCCCAAACAATGTCACCATGTGTAGGGAACCTGGATTTTGAGAACGAAGATATCGATGAAGGCACCAAGGTGGACAGGCGGTAAAACCCAAAGAAGCCCATCAATATAACTGCCTTGTATGTTGGTCCATCTGGAAGGGGAGTGATTTGTTGAACCAGCTTTCTGAGATGAGAAACTGTGATGGTCCCTTTAATGCGAAAGGAAAGAGGGGCGTTGTAGGCCACTGCTCTGACAGCGAGTTTGATGAGCCTGTGTTCCAAAGGGGCCAGATTTAAGTCATATATAGCAAAGAAGTGCTTCAAAACTGTGAGATAGTTAGTGATAGTCTGCGCTCTGAAACCTTGTTGAGCCAAGAACTCCACGAAAAGTGAAACTGCCTGGATGGAGTCAATGCTTTGGATTTCCAGGTGAACCAAGAATGACAAATACAGCCTGAATTTTTTCTTGTAGGCAGCCAATGTGGGAGGCCTGAATCCCCGACTTACACGCATGTTGAAGTCTGCAGAGAGCTGGGAAGCCAGGGGGTTACCTGAAAGATTAAATATAAAAGTCTGGTTGCAATGTATCTGTTTGTATGTCATACCAATCACACAACTTTAAATAATTTACTGTACTGCTATCACAATTTTTGAAATGATGCCATCTTGACAAAGTATCAGCATAAGTGTTACACTGACCCTGAATATGTTCTACTGAAACTTGGATATTAAACTTAGCTTGCACCAACCAAATGCTGCGTGCACAAGCACTGAGAAAAGGGTCTCTTGTCCGACCGTTGTTTAAAATGTTAACAACTGCATAATTATCACAGAACACTTTTACTTTTAAGTTTTCCCAGTCATGCCCCCACGTCCTGAATGCTACCATGACATTCAACATTTCAAGGTGCACTATATTAAGGATTAATTTGTAACACTCTGGTATCTCTGCATAATACACACATCCCTTTGAAAAAGCCCCAATAGCCTTGAGGGAGGCGTCAACATATACTGATGTGTAGTTGTCATCCTTGGTATGTATCTTTGTGACTCCATTGTATGACTGTAAGAATTTTGTGAACCAGTTGACATCTCTGTAGAAGCTTGCATTTAATGACACACGGCCCTGGGAAGGGGTGTTTCTGAGAACTTGAAGAATTCTGTTGACAAACAGTCGTGATGGCTGCACACACTTGTGCAGATAGATCAGGTGGCCCAGCAGTTTTTGCAGAGATTTTCTTGTAGCGTAAGCCCTGGACAGCCATTTTTTGCAAAGTTCTTTGATCTGCAAAATTTTCTCCCTGGGAATTGTGAGCATTCCGGTCTTTGCATTTATGTTGATACCAAGGCATAACATCTCTTCAGCCGGAGCGACGACCTTGTTCTGATTCACGGGGAGTCCTAATGACACAATAAGGTTATTGAGAGACATAAAAGCATTTTTGGCCTTATGTGGAAGAGCAACTCCAAGGATGTCGTCCAGGTAGGCACATGTCCAGTGCCCCTGTGACATCATGAGGTGAGTGACACACTGTGTAGCCATCTGGCAGGCCGACGCTCCTGATTTTAGGCCAAAAGGAACACTGATGTCTATGTAGCATTTGTCTCTCCACTGAAGGCCCAGCACTGAAAAATCTCGGGGGTCTGACCTCAGATTTCTGTAAGCCCTCTTCAGGTCTATTTTATAAAGGAGAGCTGTGGGACCCAAGCTAGCAATCTGTTCTACTATGTGATCAACTGTGGGATAACGTAAGGTAAATTCAACATCATCAAACACATTGTCTGGGATGTAAGAATTCACACTATTTCCATGAGGCCATGACAAGTCAACAATTATTCTACGAGTTCCATCTGACTTGGGTCTGGTCATCATGGGAGACACATGGAGCCTTGGGAAAGGCCAGTCCTCCAAAGGACCCACGGCAGCATTGTAGTTTCTTTCCGTCTCCAGATAATCATCCACTGCCCTGGGGAATTGAATGGCTGAGGCGTGATTCTTGACAGAGTGATTGTAGTTGAAGTTAGCATAATCCAAGGACAAAGGAAACCCAAATTGAATGTAATCACATACTCTGTTCAATTCATAATCGGCCAGTAAGTGCCTCCACTGTTTAATATTCAATTGTGACACCACTTGTATGCGAGCTCCCAGGTAATTAGGGACGTCATATTGCCTAGCCTTTTCATGGGCCAACTTAACCCAAACCTTCATATCCTTGTGATTAATCACTTGAGTATCACCCATGTTTATGGACCTGAAGCTTGTTGTTGGTATGAAACCCCACTTCATCTTATTGGTTAACTCTGTATGTGTGACTTCACCTTGTTGCTGCTTTGTGTCGTTTCCCTCTGAGGTTGCCCCCTCAAATTCAATTAGGCTATAATTACCACTGCCCGTGCCTTGAATGTCATGGGTATTATGTGGCAAACTACCTGAAAAATTAAAGACTGCACCCATTGTTTTGGAACATGAGTCAATTGTGGAAAAAACAGTGTATTCATTAGTGTCAGAGCAAGTGTACGTGTCTGTCCCCTGTGTAGAAGGGAGGGTACTAATGGCGCCCCCAATGTTGTGTGAGCACTCACTTGATATGGAAAGGCACAGCCCACTGCCCTGGCTACTGCTTGTGAGGTTAACGTGTATGTTAAGAATGTCGAGGAAAGTCTGATCACTCCAATTACCTTCTTGTATAGAACTTGTACTTAATGTAGCCAGGGAAGTGTCAGAAAAGTGTTTATCACCATCACTCTCCACCTCTGTGTAACTGCATAAATGTTTTAAAACAGAAGTACTAAAAATCTTGGAAATTTGATCAGGTACATTTGTCCCTTGCTCAAGGACTCCCTTGTTGTCTAGTGAACACCACTTGCATCCGCAGTGCCCTAGGTGTTTATTGTCAATAAAAACACTGTCTTTTACACACCAATAACATTTACAAAAACCCGCATGTTTATGAAATAACTGAAGATAAATGGGAGCCCTGGCTGTGGAACAAACTACCAACTTGTTAAACACGTGCCTTGTCAAGTGATTGGCTGGCCTGTTTCTTGGCCCTGTTACACTTTGCTTCTGGATGGGGGTAGTGTCTCTTTACTGCTTTATAACACATGAAGCAGGCATGTTTGTATAAGACTCGACCTTCTGTGTGGTCCCTGGTGTGATTACAATTTTCTTCATTGAACCGTTTACATATTTTTACCTGCTCTTCTGAACCTGTGGTGGCCTGCCCTTTAACTGCACGTTGTGTAAAGCGTTGTCTAATTCTGTCAACTCCTACCTGATCAGCCCAGGTTATGTTACCCCTTTCTATCTCAGTAAGGACTGCTGCATGCGCCCTTTTTGCAGTAGGCCAGTTCAGCTCTAGGGCGTCTTGCATAAGGTTACCCTGATATTGCAACATGTGTAGTCTAACCTGTGGATCAATCTCCTCTATGATGCAACGAGAAAAACCCTGCACCCACTGGAATACATTGAGATCTTCATAAGTGGGCATTTTAAAATTTTCACCCACTGAGCAGTATTCATGCGGCCAGTGGACCAGATGCTTTACCCTTTGATCCCCTAGTCGGTATCTCCCTGATTTGAGCTTATTGGACATACCTGGGATATCTTCTCGGTTGAAGTCCTCATAGTGTCTGAGTCTCCTGTCGACCTCTGCTTGAATCTCACTGTCCCCTTTTAAGAAATCAATAGATGGGAGAGGTTTGCGAGTACTGTGTTGAGCCGACCGATTGACGGGACTATGACGAGTAGATTTAGGCTTTGGGGAACTGTGGGCAGAAGGCTGAGAGAGCACTGAAAGGCTAGAAGTCCCTCTTTTTTCCTGTTGCTCTAAAGGTTTTTCTAAATCTGCAAACTTATCCATTACAGAGTTCAATTTGTCCAGTACCTGTACCGTTGTAGGGCGTTTGATCTTTTTGGTGGGTTTCTGACCTTGTTGTGAAGTTCCTTCCAGTGGATCTCCTGATTTCTGCTGTAAATCCGCATTCCCAGTACCACTCACATCACTGCCCTGCTGTTCGTCCCCTGACTGGTTTGTTTGCCCTTGTTTTGCTATTTTTGCAGCCTTAGAACGAGGACAAGAAACTCCAACAGGTGGTTTATGTCTTTGTTTACACCTCACACAGGCTATCTTGTTCCTTGTATCATATCCGTTTGAAGGCATATCCAATTAGCAATCAAATTAATCTTAAAGTTTGTAAAACGAAACACTTCTGTACAATTTGACTTATAAATTCAAACTGAAGCCAGTATGGTGGCTTGGAATCAGAACGAGGCTACCTGGTGTATAAATAAGTCATTAATACTTTCTGTTTAAGGTGATAACCAAATTTAAGATTGCTTCACTGGATCGACTGAGGGCTGGTGCTAATACTGTCTCACCATATCACACCCACGTGAAAAGCAGATCTTCTGTAGGGATTTGCATAACACACAGTAAATGATTCATTGTGTGGGTGTAGATACAACCGACACACGTACGGGCCACAAGAATCACTTGTATGTAAGATGCCATTTGTACTATCCTCATGTATATCAGTTCTATTAATACCTAGGCTTCTGGGGATTCCCCTTTAGCTCAGCTGGTTAAAGAGCTAGACTTGTGTTTATATCTGTGTGTAATCAGAAGCCTGTGAGTTCGAGACACAGCAGAACCAATCAATAATTTCTCCCTTCCCACTACACATTGTTAACATCTACTTCCCCACAAAATGGCAACTGCCAATAGTTTCACAAAATATTGTATGGCCCATCCACGTAAGTAGCTTTAGTAAGTCTAATATACAAATTGATAAAACATATATAAGAGTATTAACTTGTATAGTACCTTGTATATATAACTTACTAAGTCATATATACTAGTTATTAACTAGCAAAACAAGATAATATTTTGTCTGTGCTACCTAATAGTAAGTCATACATACAAGGAACAAAGGCGCATATGTAGGTTACTAAGTCAAATATCTAAGCTACTATGTCAAATGTATGAGATACTAATTTCAATATATGTAATACTGAGTCGTATATACATCAAGATACTGAGTTTTATATGCAATATACTGAGGCATATATACAAGATACTAACTTATATATACAAGATACTGAATAATACTTTCGACTTACAAAAGAAATTGGCTGCTCAGAACTTCCATATCCCTAGCAATCAAAGACCAAATTGAAGTTTCTTATCAGCAGCTCTGGTACAGATTATTTGGCCATATTATAAAATGACTGTTTTAAAATATTATACTGTCATGTTATTGTATTACTCTATTCCAGACATTTGAAGACAGATTGATCATCCATACTCTGTGTGCTTTTGTAATATCTCCTGATACAGATCTAATTTGTACAATGTCATGGTAATCAAATTAGCAAGTTGAAAGGATACAGTTATCCAAAATAGGCTTCTTCGCTTTTTTTGCTCCTCACGATCATAGATCTTTAATGACAATAGTTATACTTAAGTCTAAATGGTATCACTTGTACTTAGGTCTCAATTACAAAATGTACACTTAAATTTTAATGATAATACTTAATCTATGGTCTCACTGACAACAGTTATACATAAGGCTGTTTGGCAATATATATGTCACAGGCGAAATTAAAATCCAGGTGGATTTTAAATCAGCCTACGCAAAATCAAAATTTTAATTTGATCTAGGCAGATTTACATTCTGCCTAGGCGAAATCACAATTTTAATTTCGCCTAGGCGAGATTACAATTTTGATTTTGCCTAGGCGGATTTAAAATCCGCCCAGATTTTAATTTTGCCTGTGACATATATATTTGAATCTCGATGTCAATAGTTGTACTTAGATCCCAATAATATTTGTTATACTTAGGTCTCAGTAACAATACTTATGCTAAGCTCTCAATGTTATTGGAAATACTTATAATTAGGTCTCACTGGTAATATGTGTATTTGTGTCTCACTTGTAATACTTATGCTTATGCCCCATCCACACTACCCCATGGTTAGAAGTTTTACTCGGCGGCCGAACCACCTCCCAGGACTCCTCATATCTTCTGAGATTTTGAACCCATTACACACTACAGGCACACAGCTACTGATTGGACAAGGTTTTTAACCATCAGTAATAGTAAGACAACCGTACTACAAACGTTGGTCACCGAGAGACAACCTCCATTAACCTCAACTAATTTGGTAGCCGTCAGATGGACACATGCTACCGAAATGAGACTGAATCACAACCATTCAGACCACGGACCACACCTTCAGTTACTGTATGAAAATTTATCTGCAGAATGCCATTGAAATGGACAGACAGGGATAGAGACACACATATAAAGGCATTGTGGTAGGACTGACATGGACGGTAATTGATGGTGACTGACGTTGTGATGGTCAGAGGTGGAAATTTTAAACATGGTAAAACTTCCATGGGACACTCAAGGAATTGAATGTTTTGCCAGTGTGTCACAAGTTCACATACAGATGTCAGACGGTAGTTGAAGACCGGGACATTTTGACCAATGCCTACTACCGCAGATTTTCCGCCTGCAATGTGAAAGGGGTATTACATTTATATTGGCAATAGTGAAACCTAGGTCTCAGTGGCAATAGTGAAATTTAATAAGGACCCTGGATATTTGAGTATTTAAGTCAGTAACAATACTTATGCCTTGGTCAAAGTTATACTTTGGTCTCAGGTATAATAGTTATATTTATATTTCACTGATAACCCACCCCCCTCTTAACTCTCAATGACAATAGTTATGCTCAATCTCTCAAAGTTAATAGTTGTACGATTAAAGTTTCATGGCATTCATGGACAAATAACCATTCTTGGCCATTTTAATGACTGACAATATCCACTAATGGGGAATAATTGATGGATATAACCAATCTGTTTTTTTTTTGGGATATACCTAAATTTACAAGGTTTTTTCTAAATTTACAAACATTTTTCTTAGTGAGACCCTTTACCCTTTTTAACAATTATATTGTGAAATCTATTCAGTGTTAGTGATTAAATTAAATCAATTTTAAACTGTTTCTGTTTTGCAACGGCATGAAGAATGTCAGCACATAAGAAATTATATAGTGTTTCTTGCAGCATTAGAAAATAATGAATGCTCACCCTGAGACTACACGATGCCAAACAAGAACGAATTTAATGTATCTTATATGACCAGTAAAATGATCTGCAATGTGAGGATTGTGTGACACATAGGGAAGAGTTCAAGAAGAGTTTTTAATGATTTATGGAGCTTTTTACAATGATTAAAGCAGTTAGTTTAAATATAAAAAAGAATATTACACAAATACAAAAACCAACCTCTATCATATTATCTTTTTTCCCACAGCCTGTCTTTTAAATCAAATAATCTCCCGAAATGCAATGAATATTTTTAAATGTTACGTCTAAGAAGAGGAATTTATTCATTGCAAGCAAACCTATAACCTTACCATAAATTAAACTGAAAGGTTACAACAGAAGCAATGCTTTTACAAGGCTGTAGCCTACAATTTTAATCACATATTTGAACTCTGTTGTAAAATTAATTTATTTAGAAGTATATAATAACATCATGTATATTTTATTTTGTATTTCAGTTTTGTGGTTTGTCTAAGATAACTGTTCATCAAGCAAGACCCACAAAACTTTTGTGACATGTATTTGAGATATTTTAACACTACCAATTGAAATATCAACCCTGTTTGGACAGTTTTTACCTTTGCTCTGAAACAATATGAAATTAGTTTATCAACATTTAATGAAAGTCTATTTGACTTAAACCATAATGATTTATTTTGAAATTGTGAATTTATTGTGTTTTCTATATTGCATTTATTGTATTTCCTATAATTTTTATGTCCTTTTGTGAAAACATATGCTAGTATCATGCACACATAATAAACATAATAGACATAGTATCATGCAAATATAATACACTCATTCACATATATTAGTAACAAAAGAGGGCCTAAAATGGAACCTTGTACTCCACACGCAATCGGCACCTAAGAATTGGAATTTTCTAAGGGAAACTGCATGGTCTAAGTTGTCAAAGGCCTTATTTAAATCTATAAAACCACCAGCTGTAAAATTGTTTTCATCTAAAGAACATGATATTTCTTCCACATGAGAAAGCAGATAAAACTGATCCCGATCAATAATTTGAAAACTTTTTTTTTCTAATACTTAAAAAATTGGGTTACTTTCGCAACTTTAAAATCATCTGGAAACATGCTCATGAATGTATTAAATGTACCAAACAAAGGTCCAAGGATGTAGATTGCATGATCAATGGCTTTGTTTAAGACTATTCTTTCACGATTGTGTCATAAACTTCCTCCTTGTAAGTTTTTTCTCCAAACATAACATCTGAGTAATTTCAATTTAAAGAATCTTACTGGGTCCTAATTTACATCTGGTATGAATTTAGCTAAGTTAGTCCCAATATTTACAAAATAATCATTAAAACTACTTGCAATTAGAAGTGTATTTGTTATGTGAAAAACACTGGTGCATGTTAAAATCCAAGAAAACTTTAACAACTTATGACATGGCTTGGTATATTTTCATCTTCAACACCATTGCAAGGACCCAGGCGAAAGTACACTTAAAGGCTCTATATATTGTATGCATATCTAGACACACATGTATTCTTTGGATTTCCTTTCTTTGGATAGTTTGCTTTTAGTTTGCTTACCAAACTTTATATATGTATCATATGACCAATTCACATTATTAAATAGAATGTCAAAAGTACAAAATACTTGTTGGGCTATATTCAAAATATTAGTGTTCACGACTTCTGGAGATCACAAAATGATAAATCTATATAATTGTCTCGATGAATTGAGATAGTAAGTTGATTACTAAACATAAGTATCTTGACTTTTCGAATAAGTTTATCAATAATTGCAACTAAAATAGTTTTTAGCGTGACCCTACCACTCCTCTATACAAACCCCATTTATAAAAGTTATTAAAATAAAAACGTAATGCAGAATAGAAATCGCTACCAGCAATGTCAAAACTTCAAATAAAACAACGGTTTTCAGGGCAAAATGCTGCTTGTTTCTGTTGGTTAAAAAGAATGATTGATGCATGTTGGTTCACTGCCTACTTCAAAAACCTTCAGTTATGTCTAAATTTAGAAAGAAGAAATTTTGCAGTATTACTAAAAACATATTAAAGGTTGCAGCCAAAGAACAAATCAGGTAACCATCGCAACAGGGAAATTTAAAACTCTGTCAGTTAAATTATACAATTTATAATAAGACCCATACCTTTCAAACACCCCTACAGAATGTTCTTTGATCATATAAAAGTTCTATCTGTGTTATGTTGATAGTGTTTTCGATGCTGGATCACTCATCTTAACTGTCTGAATAATGAAAGCTATTTGATGAATGTGGGAAGAAAGTGGGCGTTCTAATAAGACTAGGATGATAAAACAGGACTTTAACATTAATTATGCATGGTTATATATTTTCTGATCATTTTGCTTGGTGTAGTACGGAAGCCTATAAGGGTCATATGAGTGAAATAAAAATAATTTCACAAGTCGTAATTATGAGATACACTATCTTGTAATTACGACTTATTATCTTGTAATTACAAGATATGCTATCTAGTAATTACAAGTTATTTCTTGTAATTACGAGAAACCACATCTTGTAATTACAGGAAAGCACATCTCATAATTACAAGATACATATCTCGTAATTACAAGATACATATCTCATAATTACAAGAAATACATCTCGTAAATACAAGATATGCATCTCATAATTACAAGATACATATCTCGTAATTACAAGATAAATATATCGTAATTACAAGAAACACATCTCGTAATTACAAGATATGCATCTCATAATTACAAGATACATATCTCGTAATTACAAGAAACACATCTCGTAATTACAAGATATGCATCTCGTAATTACAAGGTACATATCTCGTAATTACAAGAAAGCATATCTTGTAATTACAAGATATGACATCTTGTAATTACAAGATGACATGTCATCTCTAATTAAGTGCAGTGACTTCACATGGTTTTTCCATGTACACACATTTTTTATTTTCTTTTTATATGAAGCTTATTTGTTGTGTTACAAAATAGCATTATGCAATAGTAAACTATAAAAGTAATCTTGAGAAAACCTTTTATATTTTTAGGTTGACATTATGTTTAACAAGTAGGAAACAAGTTCAAATAAATAACATATTGTATGTGTATATTCAGAACCAAATTTGAGATAAATTTGAATAGTTTTTCCACATTTAGAAAACTTATCTAGCAGAAGATCAATTTATAATAAATGCTGACTAAATAAAAAATATATTAGTAAAAATATATATATGATGCACATGCTGCAAATTGTAACTAGATCCATTGCAACTTTTTCTCCACAGAAAACCTATAAATATGTTAATGTAGGTACATGGTGTATATGATATGATATCTTGTAATTACAAGATGTGGTTTCTTGTAATTACGAGATGTGGTTTCTTGTAATTACAAGATGTTATATCTTGCAATTACGAGATGTCATTTCTTTTAATTACAAGAAGTGGTATCTTGTAATTACAAGACGTGCTTTCTTGTAATTACAAGATAGTTTCTTGTAATTACAAGATGTCATATCTAGTAACTACAAGATATCATATCTTGTAATTACGAGATGTGTTTCTTGTAATTACGAGATATGTATCTTGTAATTACGAGATGCATATCTTGTAATTACAAGATGTGTTTCTTGTAATTATGAGATGTGTTTCTTGTAATTACGAGATATGCATCTTGTAATTACGAGATGTGTTTCTTGTAATTACGAGATGTGTTTCTTGTAATTACGAGATGCATATCTTGTAATTACGAGATGTGCTTTCTTGTAATTACAAGATGTGGTTTCTCGTAATTACAAGATGTGCTATCTTGTAATTACAAGAAATAACTTGTAATTACTAGATAGCATATCTTGTAATTACAAGATAGTAAGTTGTAATTACAAGATAGTGTATCTTGTAATTACGACTAGTGAAATTATTTTTATTTCACTCATATGACCCTTATAGGCTTCCGTAGTGTAGAGATTTCTAAAGGAATGTTTTATGGGATAAACTAAAAGTTAAAAGGTATCTGAGGCCATTCTAATTTACCTTAATGATAATTATAAGGTGAGGTGCGTGTAATTTTAATAGAATTGAGGAAAAGAATATTTCACCGTGTAGCAGAGACTGTAGTTAATGGTACTCGTTTGAGTTTCAATTTTCTGAAATGGAAATATTTTGGTCAACCTTCGTTTTTTTCCAAAAGATCCCAAATCAAATATATGTCTTTTATTTTCTGAAGGAAATAAGAGCTATTGCGAGAGGTATTATGATGATTTTGTAGTAAATGTATAAATTGACTGGTTCTTTTACAAACAGGTGAGCAGATTTTACGTCCCTTTTAAAAAGTACAATAAAACATAAGAAGAAAAACTGACACCGTATCTGTCAGTTATTACTGTCAGGAATGGGCTTAATTCTATTCTTAATGGCACTGGAGGTTTAAGCTATCCACAGGACTTAAGTAGTGCTAGTTTTTTTCATATTAGGCAACTTTTCCCACGAGATTATGAATCTTTCAAAAGGCGCCGATGCTGTCATCCTACGGACCAAAACTAGTCGGTTTGCTGGAGCTTTGGCAAATCCATAAATCACTGTATCTTTCGTGTAATTAAATGTCAACTGCTGCAGTGAAAAGGAGGAGGGAGGCGGAGGAGCAGGTGTGCCAGAAATCTAGGGGAATAATTCGTGCAGTTTATATTGCCCTGCTAACCTGTTACAAAGGCGCTGGTGAACTTACGTATGTATGCCTTGAGAAGGTTGATGAATTAATTTGGGGCTTGCATCACTTTCAATACGCTGAATTGTGTATATCAGGAAGTCTAGTTGATGGGGGAAATCAGTGCATACTAGTTGGTCAGGATTCTACCCACAGACTCTACTACCCACCGTGCTGTGTATAACAAAATGGATATCAAGTTTGCAGCTGATACATTAGGAGGAGAGGTGCTTTGTGACGTCAAGAGTAACACACTATTTTCTTGTCTCTTAAGTTCAGGGTTTGGTCTTCACCCTGAAATTGGAAAGCTGTACAATACACAAGATTGACCAACTAGTTTGCACTGATTGGTCCATCCCCTAAGCTACCCATAGTGATTTATCCTAGAGTATGATATCACCTGGAATCCCTAATTCCTCTTCATTAAATTAAGCCTCTCTTAAATTGGAATGTATGTGCACACACGTGCCGACCATGGCCAAAATGGGCTAACCTTTAACCTACACCCACCTGCCACCCACGTGAAAACTCAAGTGAAAGTGTAAATCTTCTTTGGGTATTTGCATAACTCAGACAGCAAACCACGGCTGTAGAAAAGAATTTGGTATGTATATTATTTACTATGTTACCATAGAAATAACTGCCACAGGATTTGACCTGCTTTTAAAAAAGATGTCCCAGAAAAAACATCTACTTTCCTCAGAAACTGGCACAGCCAAAAAGTTTACAAGAACTCGTAGGGCGGGGCTGGCTTTTCTCCAAAAGTCATACAGTACCCATATATTACATAAAAGACAAAGGGACTTGATGGAAGCCTAGATAAGATAGTAGCTTAAGTGTTAGAAATGACACCAAGACTTGCATGATGATAGACCCTGTGCAATAGTCGTTTATTCTAGCCACCATACATTAGGACATTATAATTTAAACAAGCACATTTAAGTGTTTAAATTGGGGCCACGGTGGCAGAGTGGTAACACTCTCGCCTCCCACCTCTGAGGCCGGGGTTCAATCCCCGTCACGGCCTTAAGTGGGAAAGTTGGTAGTTGCTTGCCGTTGGTCGGTAGTTTACAGTACAGAACCCTAGCAAACTGTATGTATTGGTTTCCTCTGCCCTTCCAACTACCCGTCGTGATATGACCTGTACAGTGTTGAAAGCGACGTAAAACCCCAAATAAATAAAATAAATAAATTAAGTGTTTAAATTAGTCAACAAGACAAAATATATGTCAATAAGATTGACAGACTTTTCTAAAAATACATTTAAATTATTTCAAACATCCGCCTTTTTAGTTGTAGTTTTTTTTTCAAAATGTTTTCTCTCCCAGAAACAGATTTATTAATTATTCTTATTTGCATATATTTTACAATGTTTATCCGTCTCATCCATATATATCCAATCAAATCCTTTTGGATTGCATTTTGGGTGGTGGCCTCTGCAGGAGCTAGCTCAAAATGATGAACAGAATGTGGCCTTTTAAGGAGGTATGTAACATAATAATATGAATAATAATAAAATGATAATTTTGATAAGTAATTCTTTACTATTAGAATTCCTACCGGTTTCTATGAGAGATTTGTGAGAGACTGTTTGTTAGCCAAGAAAGGCTAACTCTGTTGTGCCTCTTTCCGTGTGTGTGTCGGGGTGGGGAGTGGGGGAGGGGGGGGGGGGGGGGTTACAGCACAAACAGGGTGATATTACTTGGCATTTAAAGCAAAACTCTATAGATTTTCTAAAATGTGAGGTCTAATTGACAGGACTTATATTTGTTAGAAGTTTTTAATAGTCATGGGGGTTTCATCCCAGATATAAAGAGAAACCAGTAAATTACATTTATGACAGAGGTTGATCTGAAGGAGTTATTGAATTTAGATGGAGTAAGGTACATTTCCCAGTAAACATTTTTGGGTTTTGCAAACGTTTGAAAGGAAACGTTTGGCAAAGGTTAAAAATGATGGGTATGAAAACCATTTGTAGTAGAATGTTTTTAAAACATTTTATGTATACCGTTTATAAAACGTTTAACAATAGATGTTAGAAAAACGTTATAAATGAACATAATAATGTCTGATGAATAATGGGGTCAGAGGTCAAATTCAATATCTTTGTATTGTTGCTCACTATTGAAAATATTATTTTTATGTCTGAAATTGTAAGATAGTGGCTTAGAAATCGTGTCCCCATTCAATCCTTACTATTAGGGATTGCATGTGGGGCAATTTTTGACAAAGTCCTCAAAAATCCCCGCCATCTTTGTTTGGACATGTTTGAAGGTGAAGGTTTAAAATATAGTTTAAAAAACGTTTTTGATAGAATGTTTTAAAACAATGGACAAGCAATGTTGTTTAAACATTTTATGTGTACTGTTTATCAAACATTTCATGATGAATGCTTCAAAAACATTTCCAACAAAAGCTTAATTTCTTCAGCTATTTCATAAATGTTTTAAAAATGTTTTTTTAAACACACAGTGTAAACATTTACTTGGAAACGTTTAGAAAACCATATGATAGGGTTAATTAGGTTTCAAAAACGTTTTGTAAACGTTTAAACCATTTAAAACGTTTCTAATGTTTACTGGGTTATTACTGTCAGTTTTGGGAAAGCTTAGTCAGAATTTTTTTTATGAATGAAATTCATATATGCTTAAGTCTACACAAGAAACTACTTATTTCGGACCAAATTTTATATTTATCTTATGCATATTGATTGAATGATTTAGGTTTCTTGACATTTAAAAAAGCCACTGTATTAGTAATACTCTGACAGGTAGTTGAGAGAAGGAGGAAATTAATACACTCTTGATGGTCAGGATTATTTACTGAAAGCCACTGGATACCAGCACACAAGTACTAACACACCTATTTCATTTTTGGCCAGGAATCATACCCAGAACCTGGGTGAGGAGAAGTGAGTGCGTTTATCCACTACACGTCTGTACCCCTCCCCTAGCCTTGCCACAGGCGTTTATATGTATAAAGAAGACACAACTGTTTGACTGCATTATAAGTATTTTCATAATGTTCTCATACACTTACTTAGCCTAGCTTCCCAGACTAGAAAGGCCTTTGATACAGTGGGCATTATGGCAAAAATATTTCACGTTTGCATTATGGTTCAGACAGCCTGGAAGGCCAGGCTACCCCTCCCCACATTTAAAGCACACTTGTGATGTCATCCTATTGTTAAAAGTGTGCATTATTTTTAGGTAATGCACACTTTTTTGTTCTAATTTGCAGACACCTGAAACAGTCAAATCGTTTTTGCCAGAACCATAAGATAAATGCTATAAATTGAAAAAAAAATCTAAAGTAAATTAATTCATCAATAGGATGACAAAACAGCTGTGTTTTAATTCCAGTTAAACAGTTGTATTATCCAGTTCATTTCTCCAAAAAGTGTTCTCAGTTTTTATTCCTGCTATCCATTTTAGAGTACAGAACTACAGAACAGAAGAAATACCAGAAAGCAATATTAACACATGGGCCCATATACACAGGCCAATATATAAATAACCACTAATCAAGTGCACTGAGATTTAGGTTAATTGGTTTGTCAAGGGCTTTTAAAATAGTTCCATAAAAGTATAGTATTTCAGGGGGATGTATCCAAAAGTGTGTGAGCTTTAAGTTCGGTAAAGTATTCAAAAGTGTGCCTCACTGGAAAAATAATGCACACTATTACTCGACCCCTTCGGGGTCTCGTAAAGTGTGCATTATTTTCCCAGTAAGGCACACTTTTTTACGCTTTACCTATCACATAAAGGTTAAAATTGATGTTTTATGTACCGTTTAACCGCCAGGGTTATACAACCTGTACAATATGTAGGAAGCAATGTTAAACCAAAATAAACTCAGCTACTGTAAATTAGAGAGTGGAACAGCAGTGGTGGGGTGAAGTTGTGTCTCTCGTGGGAATCGACCCCCCCCCCCCCCCCCCACCGTATATGTATAATCATAAATTAAATGCCTTTCTTTCTTCTTTGCATAGAAAACTGAATGGATTTGTCAGGATTTTGTCTATTATTTGAATTTTGACTTGGCTCTCTCTTTAATTGTGACCCCGGGTCAGAATCCAACTCATGACAACATGTACAGAGGCTACTTTGCCCTGTACAAGTATAGCAGTGGCTGTTGATGAGAAGTCACAAATGCAAGTTTGATTCCAGTTTAAATATATATTGAAAATTCCATAATCGAATAATAGACCAGTAAGCGTTAGGGCAACATCTCTTAACATTTTCTTGTGCTAAGACTTGTGTCTAAGCATCTACATCTATATATTGTCAATTTATTTATTTATTTGGGGTTTTACGTCGCTTTCAACACTGTACAGGTCATATCACGATGCGTAGTTGGAAGGGCAGAGGAAACCAGTACATACAGGTGGTCAGGGTGCTGTATTGTAAACTGCCGACCAACGGCAAACAACTACCAGCTTTCCCACTTGAGGCCGTGCCGGAAACCAAATCCCGGCCTCAGAGGTGGGAGGCGAGAGTGGTACCACTCTGCCCCGTGGCCCCCTTTCTATATATTGTCAAGTGATGACATTTTACTCACTGTCACTTTATAATATCAGTATATATGAATTGATCCATCTGGCTTCAATAATGGGACGATTGAAGCTTCCTATTCTGAGAACCTAACAGGTTCCACCATGTTATCTGACTACAGCCATCCCAGCTCTGCTTCTACTTTATTATGTAATATATGTGGTATAGGTCTTGGCATAAACTATCTTGCCTTAAAACCTGAGTTATTTCTATTCTGGCCTTGACACCAGTTTTCTTTCAGCCATTCACATCCCATAAGACAAAGATATGTCTCCTTCACAATCAGCAGTGGTGGTATCTTCAATTTTCCTCCATAAGCCACAAGAGCATTAAACATGCCCAAAACAGTAAGGTACTCAACTATGTATGTTTTTGAAACCACACTTCCTTTGCATCGCTGGGGTTTTGACTCCCTGCTGCAGGCCACCTGTACACAGTATTATTAATGCCTGAAGTAGAAGTCCCTGTGTCATTCCATTGATGCTGTTTTTGTGTTTGTGCAAAAGGTAAACAGCCAATATTCCTCCTTTGTTTGGACCAAAAGCAACATCAGGTATGAGCTCGCCGTAGTTACAACAATGGATACTACTGTTGTCAGGCTCTGAATTTGACATCAAATACAGGCCCAGATCGAATAACTTCAATGCAAATAGCATGAGCCGACAATATCTAAAATCTATATGTACCGTGGTACCAGGGTCATAAGGCATCTTGAGGGAAAACAATTGTCCTAAAAGCAGTTCAAGTTATGGTCATGGCACGATGCCATACTGGCCAAGATACCAATCCAGGTGTTACATGGTTGGTATCATTTAACCAAATGGAAAAACTAAGTGTGCAAGATGGCTATTTACTGTAGGGAAATAAATTGATGGTTTCTACTCAAAGCCTAGGATTGCCGTAGGTACAGAAGGAACTACAAGAGTAGCATCTTGGAGTATCCAGGATAGAATCACTGGCTAGAATATTTGTCTAGTGGCCATGAATAGAAACAAGAAATGTTGTTACACTTGTGGAGAAAATTATATAAAACCCAGAGAGGTAACTTTGCATCTTTGATAGTGACCAACAAGACAATAGAATAGGCTATATCTGGACTATGCTGGACTCTTTATGGGATTATATGTTCATTGTCCTTGCCAATGCAACAAAGTAAAATGAAATAGAAAGGGTAGATCAGGCAATTTCTCGGAAAACTATTGAGATCTGTAGTAAATATTAGCTAGTCATGGACTCCCACGTAGGATAGTCATTGACAATGATGCAGTGTTCACAAATTGTGAAATGCAGGAGTTTCTAACAAGAAATACCATTGGATCAATCGCATCTGCACCATGCAATCTGTCTGCAAATGGACTGCCCATAAGACAGGTTCAAATGTACAAAAGATCACTGCAGGATCACTACAGGCCAACTGATACTTTTTTGCATACTGCAACACACCTCAGAGCACAAGGTAGCTGAGCTGTTGATGAACAAAAGACCACCTATTCACCTCACATGTCTGCTACAAAACACTGCAGAATCAGTTGTATCAAAGTACTAAAAGGAGAAAGGTCGACATGACACAAAGGTTCATGAGAGGGGCATTAGTGACAATGATGATGTGTATGTTGCGGGTTATCATCAAGGACCAAATTGGTTATTTGCCTATGGTTTTGGATCAACAGAATCAATGTCCTACCATTGCAAACTGCGAGATGCAGACATTGTGCAAAAGCATTTTGACCCACCAAGGCAATTGCCTTATGAACAAATAGAAAGAAACCCTTTCTTTCTGACGTTTTGGACCTGAACAAAGCCCAACAGGAAGATCATCCAATGTTGCAGGAGAAACTGATAAAAACACAGGGACAGACAGGTTGAAAAAAATATGGAGTAAGTTGCACTGCATAACCTCTGGTCATTGCTATATCATATCTGTCAATACCATCACAGAGCACTGCCACCTAGTTAAATCACAAGTCAAATTTATTCTTTCTACCGTGGAAAAAATGTGTGTTATGCAAGTATTGTCTCTGGACTGTATATGAAGTACAGTGTGCATTTGTCCTGTTATGTTGAATATACTAGTATCTGACTTGTTCTGTTTCAGTTAGATCTGTGTTTTAGTGTGTATAAGCCAAAGTTTATGACATATGTGTAGAGGTTCTAATTGGAATAGTAGTTATAAATTTTGGCATCTGATCATAAGTTCAATCACCTGTTGGTGGATTCGACTCCCACAAATGATAATGCCCACGACCTTTATCAATATGACCCTGGCTATTGATCGGCATGTAAACTCTACATTGACCTTAATTTTACATTTGTGTAATGCTTACTTCAGTTCTAGATACAATTTACCCCAGTCAAATTATCACTGGTTGTTCCCACCATGTTTCAGTGTAAAATACCCAAGATTGTATTATTATTATATGTTGAAGGCTCATTTGGTAAGAGCATCAGCAATTACTAGTAATGAAAAGGAAACAACAGCCGGTTTTGTCAACTGTTACAGGAGATTGCTATATTTATATGTTACGCCCAATCTATGAAATTGCCCATTTTGTGAAAGTCGCAAGAATTTTGCCCATTTCACGAAATAGGCAACCGACTTGCCCATTTCATGACACAGGCAATTTATCCAGTATTTGCTTAGCCATTTTGCGAAATGGGCGAAACTTGGGTTGCCTATTTCATGAAATGGGCAATACCATGTATGAAAAATAAATTTTCATGCATAAAGTATTTTATTGTTGTAATGTACTGTAAACATATTTTTATACTTCATTTTCATATTTTTTTTATAAAACTACAACATATTATACTGTTACAATGATTAACAATGCTGGTACACTTTACTTAACACAAAATATATTTCTCACAATAAGACATAATGTTATTCAAATGAAAACATCTGTCTTCAACTCAAACATAAATTAGACGTGTAACATATACTTATTGTAAATAAACAGCATCTTCAGTGATTATGATTTACAAGTCTTAGCATATTGTCTTGTTATTTAGCCACATTGTCACAAAAATGGTGCATTACTTTTGTAACCACAAAATCTAATTGTAATTAGAAATGTTTTTAAATGGTTTAACCATTTACAAAATGTTTTTGAAACCTATTTAAACCCTATCTTATGTTTTTCCAAACGTTTCCAAGTAAACCTTTATGCTGTATTGTTTTAAAAACGTTTTCTAAACATTCTCTATACAAACGTTTGTTAAACGTTTATTAAATGTTTATAAAATAACTCAAGAAGATAAGTTTTACTGGGAAAGTGTTTTAAACATAAAATATCTGAAGAAATGAATTTTATGCTGGAAATGTTTTTCAAACATTCATCATGAAATGTTTGATAAACTGTACACATACAATGTTTAAACAACACTGTTGATCAAATGTTTTAAAAACATGCTATCAAAACGTTTTTAAACCCTATTTTCACAATGCTTGTTAAACCTTCGCCATCAAACATGTCCAAATAAAGATGGTGGTGAGCAAGAATACGGGATTTCAGAGGACTTTGTCGAAAATTGACCCACATGCAATCTGTAAAAGTAAGAATATGGGGCGGTATTCACTAACATTCCTATCTTAGTCTTTGTCCTAACTTTAGTAGTTTATCATTTTAATCATATGCCTGATTTTATTTCTATTACAGTAAGCACAATTTTAGCTCTTAAATCTTCATGTAGAATCAATATACTTTTAAATTAGTAACTGAATTTGATAATTGATTTAGAGTATCGTTAGAAATTGATGATTGATAATTGTGTATAAGATAGGACCAAGACTAGGAATGTTAGTGAATACCACCCCTAGGGTCAACCTATATAAAAGTATTATGGATTGCAATTAACCATTGGACCCTCAAGAAACACTGGTCCTGAGATGTGGTGTTTACTGGGCTAGTTAAGTTTACTCGCAACAAATCACATGGTTTTGTCAGTTTGTTTATCCCTTTATCAACATGATATGTCAGAGTAACGCCCAACAATAATCAAGAGTTATACATATTGAATTATGCATATATATCAGTGATGAAGCTGATGTCTTAGAAAGGCTCGACATCAATGACTTTACGAGCCGGATTCATGGCTAAGATGGACTGAAATGTGATACTACGAGAAGATATGCTGTGTGGGGAAAGTCCTATCAGATGGGAGAGAATCTGGAAAAATTGTTCTGCAGAGGATAAAAAAGAATAATTCCTGAAATAAAACCAATAATTCTGATATTCTTATATGAGTGGAATATAGAAGCAGTTGCTAATTACTATTCAAATTTACAATTGCATTTGTAAACTATATTAATAATGTTGTTTTGTGTCTAACACTTGGGATATAATTAACTTCGGGTATACGTAATTTGCCAAAGACAAACTGAACAAAAATACTGGTAAAATTCAGGTTATAGAATCCATTGCAAGAAACAGCTAGAGTACAGCCTTAATTGAATGGGAATACACTCTCAGAGGAGAATAAAGTTTTGTCGTCACGATGAAAGTATGGACCGACTAGAATTAATTGAGATATTTCCAAGGATAGAACAGCAGTTGGGACTTTGCTGTGTGTGTGGCTTATTTATACATTTGTATGCTATTCTTGTCTATAGGATTCTGCAATTTAGTGGATGTACAGCACTGCGATGAATGGAGTTCCATGGTGAAGTAAATTTGAAATTATACATGGTATAAAACTTAAGCAAACTTTGAAGACAATTTTAACAATATCCTCTAGACCATTATAAATAATTGCTTTAACATTAGTTTGTGTGTTACATTTTTTTTATTTTATTAGTGTGTTGTAGGAAGCATTGACTAGATGAATCACTATCTACTAAAAGTCTTGTCGTTTAATTTTTTCAATGTTTGATATACTATGAAGTGATAAAATGTATCTGAAATGGAATTGTGCAAAAGAAGCAAAAAGATCACAGAAAATCTATTTACAGTAAAATAATGAGGAAACTGAAATCAATATTAGTAAAATTCTATCAGGAAGTAAGCAAAATAAACAAATAAATCTGTTCACTTAGAATACATATTGAATGTTTTCCAATCATAAAATATATTCATAAAATGATTTCGTGGAACCATTGGATATGAAAGTAGAAATATTTTATACCATTAGATTAATATTTATGGAATAAACTCTTGACAAAAAGTGTTAAGATGTCCAGAAGGGGCTGCAAGTATAACCTTTACAGTAAAATCAGACATACATCCACAGTGAAATGTTTTGTATTTGTATTGCTCTTGTCGTGTTTCACCCTCCAGACTTTGGTATTCAACATTCAAGACAGTAAAGTAAATTCTTCTTTATTGCCCGCTCTGGATAATGAGCAAATAAACTCAAATCATGGGATCCCAGACAACGATCCCATAAAACGTTCCATAATCTTGAAGCAAAAACAATTTGCAGCAGGTGTCGGTAAAGGAAACAAAATTTTACTTGGTGCCAAAATTGCTTCCTCCAAGTTGACGGCTTCACTAGAGCCAATGCAAAACCACAATATGCCAATCAACGCCAAGTTGCTTTCAGAGAAAAATCCCTCCGTGCCCCTGGCTTTACAAATGGGGCACAGATCACTATCTATGACAGCAAGTCAGCAGATGACAACTCAAATGGCCCCAAAGGGTCATAAAGAGCTCGCAAAGACCCTTGCTTGGAATACTAGTTTATCGAGAGTCAAAGGCAACGTTAAAGAAACCTCTCAGTTTGATGTTGCAAGGAAAAGTGACGAGAGGTTTATCTTTAACTGTTCAAATATTCATGAGGTAAAGTTGAGGAGGATGCTTGGAAATGGAATTACCAAGCAGGTCTATTTAGGTATTCATAGAGGCAGACAGGTAGCTGTTAAGATGGTCACCTCTGATGTAATTGATGTTTTGTCCTGTATCAAGCATTTATCTGTGACAGATAATGGCCAAATTCTTCTCCCACAAATCAGGCACCGATGTTTTGCACTTGCAAACATGAAGTTGATGAAAGAAATATTGCTTCTCCTGCAGTTGAATCATCCAGGAATACAAAGCTTACTGGGATACTGTGTACGGAGTGAAGAAACTGTATCAAAGTCTCTTCGCGATCATGGGGTTATAGCTGTGTACGAATATGGAACGCGGTTCTATTTGTCAACTTTAAGACATTGGACTTTTGCCAAACGCATAGAGATGGCTCGTCATCTTGCACATCTGTTGGCGTATTTGGAAAATTCACCTTTGGGTTCACTCAGAATTTCAGACTTCAAGGAAGCACACTTCCTGTTAACGGATGAGTTGATAAAGCTCACAGATTTTGATGACGTCACAAGTGCAGAAGAGAGTTGCCCTATGACGTCATCAAATCATATTACCTCGTTTGTAGTGGGCCGGGCAGAAACTAAGTGTGCATATGGTTCTACCTGTGAAAATGGCGTGTGTTTTAACTTCAATGCCAGGCATAATCTTCATAAGATGAGTGAGATATTTTTTCAAAACTTACTATTTTGCCATGGGACAAATGGAACATTAAATGAATGTGGAGGATATAAAGCAAAGGTTCTACATTTGAGGGATAGGACCATGAAAAATATAATCTCATCCTCACAACTTTTTCATGAATTAATGTTAATAAATATATAACTTTTATACTCGTATAGAAACAATGCTATCTGAAACTGGTTAATATTTCCCCCCTACTTGAAGTTCTATTCCTTTTATTAGTGAAAGTGTAAAGTTCTACCTCTAGATACACAACAGATATTGTACTTTTAAAATCCACTGATTTTTCTGTGTATCTTTACAGGTAACACAATATTATGTAAAGCTACTGCAAGTATTTCCCCGAGTATCATTGTAGTTTATATAACAATAGAATTTATACAGATTTTGTATAAACAGCCTTCAGCACAAGCAAGGCCGAAAGGGGTTTTTTGATTTACCAGGGCGAGCCGCAAAGCCATGAGAGACACAAGTAGTGCACTGAGGCGTCCACCAGTTGAAGTACTAACATAGCCCACTGCTGCTTAACTTCAGTGATGAGACAGGTACTCATCACGCTATGCCAAAATTCATGAAAGTCTGGAGACCAAAAAAAAAAACAAGGCCAAAAGGTGTTTTGGTCCACTAGCGCGAGAGCAAAGTCATCATAGAGATGAGTAGAGCACTACAATTTGCAAAAGTCTGGTTACACAAAGAAATTCCAACTCAGACACATCCCACAGCTGGTGTAGAACTCAGATGGTCACCCATCCAAGTACTAATATAACCCATTGCCACTTAACTTCAGTGAGCAGACAAATACTCATCACACTGCGCCATCATTCATGGAAGTCTGATAAAAGTGATCTGTAGAAGCGCGAGCTCTATCGCGGCTCGCGCTTAAAAAAAATTGATCTCACTAGATCTTATGTTTAAAAATTGGTATGCGGCTTGCAGGTGTGGTTTGCATTTATTTTTTTTGTAGATTTTCGCGGTGCATACATTAATATAGGTAATAAGATTTCTTTAAATGGCTGTAATTTTATTTTTTTGTGGTCGGATTTTAATAATTTTTTCATCATTGTGTCCAGTTTAATGAGACGCAAATTTTGATACCAAATAGCCTTAAATATTTTCAGAAGAAATGTCCTATGCTGCTTGCGGTAGCTTACGGCTTGCGGCAAAATTCGATCCCTGACCGAAAACTACCGCAAGCCGCAACCCGCACTTGCAAGCCGCATCCGCAAGCTGTGTACATGGAAGCACTCCCACCAAAACTATAGCAATTGATTTTTTTACCGCAAGCCGCATACCGCATACATGGACGCCTACACTTCACAATATTTCAAATGTACGTGACATTTCTTTGTAATATTTCATGTTCAAAGTGTTGTACGACTTCACAATATAATGTCCACAAGTCATGACAGCATACATCTGCTGTTAAATGTATGTTCCTTCATCATGGATACTTACGCCAAATCTTAAAGCTTAAAAAAATCTTTCAATCACATTCCCTGTATACGTTACAGTACTTTTATGATGCTTCTTATCTTCAATTATTTGCTGTGGTTAACTTTAATTATCTCCCTAATTGTTGCAAGGGTAAATTGGTAAGTTATATTAATTGCAGTCTCATTTCAACAGAGACACACTTAATTTCATTGCTATTTTCGGATTTACTAAAACTTGCAAAATTTACACATTCATGTAATTCATTTTCTTTTATACAAGATGACGTGGAAAATTGTAGCTGACCTCCTTGAAAAGTGTGATTGTTTTTATTCATGTCGTATGTTTGAAGTTTTATCCGTTCAAATTCATGAATAAGGGTCCACCATTGGATCTGAAATATTTTAATATCATAAATGCAAAGGATATTTTAAAATTGCAATTACTAAAATACACTGGGATTCCAGATGTTTTGAATTTAATACTAACCACGTGCAATGGTGTCTGGCTAAAACTGTTTCTATATTAAACTTGGGAATATTCTTGTTTGGTCACAGATATATATATACACATGTATATATCGTTATGTGTTGTTTCAAATTATTAGTGTTTAATATCCAAAGCATTACAATAAATCAAGGAAAACACTGAATGTTAATATTCTGAAGGAATTTTCATGGAAATAGTCGATCTTTTCCATGTGTGAATAACCAATGTAACAATAGTCATTGCCAAATCTGAATAATATCATATTTTTGCATAAATTTCCCATCAGTCTGGACAAATTACACTTCCGTAACCTCCAAAGTGTTCTTTGGGATAGGTTGATTGAATAGTTTTGTTTGAGAAGACTCTTTCACAAAGATGTTGTATTATCACCTGTGTAGTCTTTGCATACTATTCTGTACACTGAGTGGGGTTCTGTCCCATCTGAACAGCATCTGCGCCCAGTCAGATAGGGAAGAGGTACATCACATATGGAGAAGCCTATGGTCCCCTCTCTATGCGGGAAGGAAGACTGCAACAGCCAGTGAAGTCTTCAAAAAGTGAGCTTATCATCTTATTTAACCTAGAATAAAGACAATCTGATTATACTTACAAAGAAACTAATCTCAGTGTCACTTGTAAGGTCTTTAAAGAGTGATCATCTTGTTTCAAATAATTAAACTTTTGTAAATGCAATCTGTATACTAGTGAAGCAGTCACGTGGGTCTTAGGACGATGTATATGTTATAAAATGATACTTTTGCTATGCTTAATCTCTATTCTAACAGTATATGGTACTTGTGTGGTACAATTTTGAATATATAAGATAATGGAACATCAGCTACTACTACTACTACTAGTATGTTTTGCATGAAATACATAATTTCCAGATAGTATCCTCTTTGTAGAATGTTTACCACATATCCAGAACTGCAGCACCACTTTCCAATGATGAATATGACAGAACTGGTTAGTCCATCATTCAGAGGTCATGCAGTGAGAATCATTCATGGCTTTGACATTCCAATTAACTTTCTTATGGCCGACTTTGAAGTTCTGATGGTGCAGCTGAAGTTTCTTGCAAAACAGCACACCAGATATGGTATCGAGCCAGAACATTTCACAGTAAGTTTGATCTATTCTTCAATCATAAGAGTTGTTCCAAAATGTGATAAAATTTCAAAACCCATATACCCTGGGTATATCAAACCAGGCAAATTATAAATTACAAATGCACATCAGCACAGAGTAGATAGTAATGGCCCCATCATACCTTTCTTTACAGTTATATTGTTAAGAATTTGTTTTGCACTTGACAACCTCGTCCATTTGGCTCTGATAAGGGACCATGGTATCCTATTAGTAGACATTGAAGAACAAACCGCCCTGAATATCTGACCCTGTGACGGTGTGGCAAGGTATAATTATAAAACTATATTAAACTTATTATGTAAAGTTCTGTTATACTATATTTTGATTGTACATGATTATTTTAATAGAAACAAGAGAGCATGCATAGCTCCACTAAGGCATGCAATAATACGTAAATGGGAAAAACCGTTTTTTTTTTATCCAGACGGTGTGCCAGATCACTCTCAAAATTTAATACGACCAACATCCGTCGTCTGATTTTTTTCTTCTTGATGTTCCAACCAGCAAGTATTTACATAATCCTGCTAACCAACAAAGACAAAAAGAAATGTAAATGGTCATGAAAATAATACCTCATTGACGAAGGTAATAAAATCCCCATTTCCCACTAAAGCAATAATATTGATAAGAAAACACACAAAACCCTTATCTATTGATGAATGTCTTCTAAGCAGGGCCTTTGGCCCTGTCTTGATTCAAAACCCCATCTCTTCATGACCAGAAAATTGGTTTTGTAAAGCACTCCAAAATTTCACAAAAATTTAGAAACCAAAGGTGGATTTCTTTGGATGGTTCACAAAGCTGCTGTGAAAACAAGGTTAAGTGTCTTTGAGACACAGATACAAATGCTACAATTGCAAATGTACAAATCGGATTTGGATTAAATCTAACCGATGAATAGTATACGATTGTAAAATAATGATGTATGTATATGCATAATAATGCATAATGATGAATTTAATGATACTATACGTGCAAAAACAATGACAGCTATCTCTGCCCTAGTGTTTTCTAAACAATTTAAGGATCATTAATTAAAATCTGTTCTGTGCTTCTGAAGCGTCGGCCTCCGCCAAGGCAGCCAAGTATTCCCATATTGCAATTTCATTTAAATACCTTTTTTAAAATTTTAACCCTCTTAGCTGGATAGTATGAGCAATATAAAGAGTAATGTTGAACACAAAGCCAAATGAATTGAAAATGCAGTGAAAATATGACTGTTTAAATTTGGTTTTATGCAGAGTATGATCCGAATCTCCCATAAAATGTAACCATTTCTTCCTTTGATCACACCCTACCCACACAAACAAATTCAAAAGCATCTTTCTTGCATTAAGTATGGTCTATGCGGTGATGTTTTTATGACGTGGCAACGAATTTATCCACCTATTGTTCTTAGATTCATTACTTTCAGGCATTAGCGACCTAATTTTAAACAATGTTGCTATTGAATGATTTGGCTGCACCTTAGTACCTTAGGGGATGGTTCATCATTTCAGCGCTTTACAAATGTTTCAGTTATTACATTATTATAATCCAATGCCAAATGTTGAAAGGAACATGACATCCCAACTTGAGCCTCTGTACTTTCAGATGATGAGAGAGAGCTTTGAGGCTGTACTCGAACAAGTCATCCCATCTTTTATGCCATATGCTTGGAGGCGATGCATACAGAGCATGCACGATGTTGTCATATCGGCCATGACTGCAATGCAAAATGAATCCAGTACCTAGACAACAACTTCAAAGATATGATGTGTCTATCAAAGAACTATGTAAACTAAATAAAATAAATAGGTCACTTGAAAGTACTTGTTTGGTTACTGGTTATTCCTCAACTATAGTCTAGGTGTTCTCTTTAGTCCAATTGTATGCTATCATTGTGCAAATTGTATTAAATGCATGCATTATTGTAATGCACTTTTACATTTAACTTTGGACATGAAAATAAAGCCCAATATATACTGAATATGATACGATATGAGCCAATCACTAACAAAGTTGGAACTAAGATGGTATGCCTTATCTATCAGTGCCAAAGACAATAAAATACAATTTGATATGCAATTATTTGATGTTGAACAATTCTCCATTGTTAATGGGTCAGTAGGTGATTGTTATCTTATTTTAAAGTACTCCAATTAAAATCATTAGAGCTGCCTTATGTCTGGTCTGATTTTGAAACTTGTTTCACTATATTTTGCAGTTCAAGGAAGGAGTTTCTGGGTGTATTGTATAGTTTCAGGTCAGATCGCTTGGATGTGTATGGGCCTTAACATATTTGACTGTTAACAAATTCAAAGTCAAAGATGGAGTCTTAGATCCCCTTAACAGCCAGGGCAGGGGCAGGTTTTCAGTGCCTTACTTGTGTTAGTCTAACACACGCAGAGGTGGTGAGAGCTTGTGATTAGATACCAAACCTGCTGACCCAGTAGGTCACTGATAGACCTTCATCAAGTCCTTTTTTCTTTTGTGTAACATATGGCTACTGTATGACTTCTGGAGAAACAGCCATTCAGAGACTATCCCCTCTTACTCCTGAATGCTTGTGGTATAATGAACTCCTGTACGTTTCCAATTTAAATATTAGTCTTTAGGTTACTGATGGATACAAATACAAAGACTTGGAGCAAGCCACTGAGGACCTGTTTGATTGTCGGTGAAAGACATTTTAATGAACCATAGACAATAACATTATGCAATAAGCCCTACTATTCCACTTTTTTATTATACAAATGGTGCTGTATATAACCTAAATACTGAGATATACAGACCGGGTAATATTTTTCTGTATTCCCCCAGCACTTCTTAATAATATGCATTATAAGTGTTACAAATTCGTCAATAATATTTTGTTAATTTTGTGATTAACATCATCAGGAATATATTTTACAGAACTTCTGTTCCATTTTTCCGGTGATAGTATACACCTACCATAGCCTGTTTGTATCCTTTCTTTGAATATTGTCTTATTTTACTTTTCATTTACACAAAACATTGTATAATAAAAGTAAAACATCCCTCATTAGACATATACAAAAAGTATATCACTAATGACGATTGACAATATAATACTCCTACATACTTGTATGATATTGTCATCTTCATTTGTGATATATTTTTGGTATCTTTGATTCGGGAAGTTTTCATAAAGGAAGTGTATCCGGTTCATAAGTGTATTTAGTTCTAAACTTGAATTTTGATAGCACTTAATCTGTGCATTTAAGTAGACTCTTAGGCACAACAACCATAAGCAGTATTGCAAGAAAAACAAGATGCACTCAGAGAGAGCAAAACGCTCGACTCAATGTGACCAGTCTCACAAGTGTTATAAAGTATAACACACATCCATCATGGTGGCATTTCCAGAAATTCTGGAGGCTTCTTGGTATCCAATATATTAATTGGATCTTTCCTAAACTATAATCACTCCTTCCCATGGCTAGTCCCTTCCTACTTCAAATTTGACATCAAAATTTATTAATTACTTTTGAAGAAATATGAAGTAGAAAGCTAAAATCATTAAAATACATTGAAATGGGACCTATGAAAATTCATGATTTTTTTGTATCCAAAATATGATCCACGTCTTTCCCAAAAATTAGTAATTTCTTCCTTTCACCAGGTCCTACTCACAAATTTTTTATAAAGATCTGTTCATTAGTTCTGGAGTAATCTAAACACCAAAAACAGGTAGACAAATAGACAAAAAAGCACACAACAAACATAAATTCCTGGTAGAGGTAAAAATATTGGTTAAAAGCCACTTCTTGGTCAAAATTACTCAGGGTAAATTTTTGTGATGGACTGTCAAGAAATTGAAACAAACAAACAAAAAAAAAACAAAAAAAAAACAGAAATAAATAAACATGACAAATACACCACTTCCCTCTCAATTGTATTTATGTCAATTTCAAGACATAAATTTAATGAGAAGAAGTATATCACACGTATCACAAGCTAGGTTTTGTGACCTCACAATGACAATTGCATTGTGACATCATTAAGTAATGACATCATCAGACAGCAAAATATTGATTTTTTTACTTATGCAATAAAGAAAATCAGATTTCTTTGTATATGCCCAATTGATCTATTATTGTCCATCAAGTTGAACACTTTATCTTGGTTAAAGTTTTTTTTTGAACAGTAAAATTTTAGATGCTGTGTTTTTTTCTTTTCTTTTTAAAAGACCTTTACAAAAATTGCTTAAAAAAGCCTAAAAAAAAAAATTAAAAAAAAAAAAAATTTAGAATTGACTGGTATTGAACCCCAACCATGAGATTACAAGTTCTACACATTACACTCACAGCCACAGAGGATATCTGATGAGGTAAGAATTCATGAGGAGGAAATCCTATCATGATATTGATTTTTGAAGACAAGTAGTTTTCACTGTATATACCCAATTAAAAATTTAAAAACCTGTCTCCTGACTTTAATTTTCAAACAAATTACACCAAATTTGGAAGATTCCGTTGTACCCCATGAAATATCTACCCACCAAATTTGAGCTCGATTGATGGTATAGTTTTTGAGTTATAAGGGCAAAACGGTGCACAGACAGACAGACAGACTGACAGAAACAAACTGATTACAATAACCCTCTCCTATCGAGCGTTAATTATCAGCCCATGGGCTTAGCAATGGCCAGAGAGACACCGCATGAATAAGAAACTATGGTTGCAAAGGCTTTGGAAAACAAATGTGATTTGAGATTTTTTTCCTATGAAGACAATGAAAGAAGCAGGGCGAGCATCAGGAGACAATTCATTTTAGATTGGGCTAGCATGAAAAGCAAAACTATGACCTAATTGCTTATTTGATTTTTGCAAGGGTGAACATGGAGGAATCTTCATTAACTTCCTATTTTCTCTCCCTTGTCATGTGTTGTATTAGCTACCACGGGGGATCATAAATGGTCTGTAGAAGCTAGGATGACCACTGTGCACATGCTTAGAATCGTGTAAACAAGAGTACTCATCTTAAACATAAAGTTGTAATAGTCTTCTATTGTTAAAGTTTGGAGTTAAATCTATTAAAAATACTACTGTTTTTCCCACAAATAAAAATGTCCATAAAACAGTAGTATTTCAGTATCAAGTTACTTGCTCACGTTTATTGTATTCTGTGACAAAGAACGTAATAACAGCATCTGGATTTTGTCAGGCATTGTTATAAACTTGAAATGCTATACTGAAACAAATGCATCAGATTAAGTATGGGTGGTATGGGGACAACTGTAATAGGAAACAAAATACCTAATATTTGCTGTGTGACAGCAGCTGTTCGGTGTCAAACTATGAACTAAACGTGTTATGCAAGCAGTGCACAAAATATTGTGCTACACTTTAGTTATTAAAGTATTGTATGTATGAACTAAAATACGTGTTGTTATCCGTAAATTAAAATGTGTTAGTACTAAAATAATAGGGTATACATTTACAAGAAAAAACTAAAATCTTAGAAGAAAAACAAAACTTAACACGGAGTTACATTTTTATTTGACTCCATTATACCGACGACAAATGACATTGTCTTACAGAGTTTGAGAAACATAAGACGAGTTAAATACATGTATTTGATGGATACACATGGAAACACATAGTAGCTAAATTTTTCTCGTAAACCTTCCTTAAAGTGACAACCACACGGATGCTGTTTAACACAATTTATAACGTCCTCATACATAATTAGCTCTACCAGTGACAATTTGGAAGATTTGTAAATACTGCCATATGTACATATTGGCAATTTTGACTCAATTTACAATCAATTTTCCCATATGTTAAATTTATAGGGAAGATATAAGTGCAAAGTTTCATTGGGAATTAATTTTCACTATCCAAGTTCATTAGCTATATAATAGCTAAAATTAATGTTTGGCTTAAGCATTTATGCATTCTTATGCTTGACTTAAACTATTCTTATTCATGTTATATAGAAGCAGGTTAGCACAAACATGAGCTCTGCAATTTTTGTGTGAAATTTTCACTGCGGCCAGTTTGTGGGTGAACTAGATTGTAGAAATAAAGTCCTAGGTTTTGTGATTTATAACCCTAGATAATTCACAAATTTCCGGCGAATAACGGACGAGCGCGTAGCGCGAGTCTGTTATTCGCCGGAAATTTGTGAATTATCTAGGGTTATAAATCACTAAACTGAGGACTTTATTTCTATTATAAAGACCGCATTTAGTATTTTTTATATAACTGTGATAAATATGGCCACATAACCCTTTTTCTCTTGCACTGTTTTTGCTGTTGTATTGTTTTGGCTGTTCCACCTTGCAAACATACATGGTGACACATAAACGAGAATCAGTATATTTTACTATTTCAACACCTTCGCTGAAAAACAAACAATGGCAGACAATATTTTGTTTCTAAAATTATTTTACACAAACTGTTACATTCAAAAAAGAATTCTGATCCATTGTCTATTTTTCGTGTCACAATTTACCAGATGTTTCAAAATGTAGGGTAAATAATCACTTAACGGAATGGCCAGAGTACAATTATACTTGTATAATTTCACGGGAACATTGTGCGCACTGTAGGGATTTTCGTTGTCTGCGCACTTCCGGTCTTTATAATTACTTGTATCTTACTTACAAAACTTGACTTTGTGCCAGCTATTCCCGCAACCACGAAGAAAATGATTCGCATACCAATTTCCACTGATGGGCCATGGTGTACTGTCTGTGTGCTCCAAAAGACTAGCCTTGCTTATTAAGGCCCATATGTATATAATATGTTCAGAATAGGTGCAGAAACATTTGGCAATCATAAGGTACGCATTCAGAATTTTAAAGGAAGCTCTCCAGAAGAAGTATGCTATGTATGTGTATGAGTACATTATAGAAAGTGAAACTCCATTATCTGAACTGGAAACATTACCTAACTGCAAAGAAACTTGAGCCTTCAGCAAGGCTACCAAAAGACCTACAGAAGATCTTCTTTTCACTTGCATGTTGGTCCATTTTTTGCAACCTTGAGCATACCCATACGGTGGGATGTTATTAAGAGACTTTAGTTATCTGGCAGATGCATCAAAGTGGATCTAATAAACAGCAAAATCAAACTCAGTATGTCGAGTAGCAGTGTGTCAATTTTAATTTGTATAAATAATATTATGACCTCCTTAAGTTGTAGACTATAAATTCGTTGGCTTGATATATTTTTTTGTCTCATGCTGATGCGTCAATGTATCTGTTAATCAAAAGAAACTGGGCCAGAAGACAGAAAGCAGGCCAAAATAAATTGTATTTTTTATTTTTTTTTTTGTGTCAAATTTCCAAGTCAGAATTATGTTTTCTGAAAAGCTGGAGGTTTCTAATTATTACCAATTCAGAGATGCATTAGACTAGTAATGGACAAAAAGGCTCCTTAAATTTCTTCTGTGTACTGTTATGTGTGGTAGTTTTACATAACTGGGATAAAAAAATAGTAAATTGCTTTACATTATGTAAATAACATTGGATTTCTTTAAAATTAAATATTTTTGGATATGACACAAGTCCATGTTCTACATAAACTTGGCACCAAACAGCCCAACTAACTTCAACAGTATTGTTAAGGATGACAATGCGGTGTAAAAAGACCACTGGTTTCATAAATTTGTACAGAACCAGCCAGTGAAAATTTCACAAAGGATTTTTTCTTGTATTCGTGTTTCTGATTGAATAAAGTTTAAAAATTATTGTTTTTCTCACTGTGGTTGAAGTTGTATGGCAAATTACAATGTAAAAAAGTAATATTTCTGTTAATTTTAAATTTTTACAAGAAACACCAAGAAATGCAATACCACCTCAAGCATTATTCTGTTCAGTCACACCCTCATGTCATCCTCTCACACTGAGAACAAATTAAACAGTACAACAAGGACAAGCTCACCACCTATAAATATTATTAAGGTGATCTAAGTTGATATTTAAAATCTGGATGAGTTTTCTTTACATTAAGGTGAATGTGTGGCATGATTGAGTTGAACTTATTAATCAATTGAGCCACAAATAAGGCCAGAATCTACAGGGATTTAAGATTAACGGAAAGGTTAGATGAGGAAAACAGTGGCGACAGGATCACCTCAATCTAAGGCTACAATACACAAATTTTGAAGTTAGCTGTTAAAACAAAGTGGAGTAATATTTGAATTCAACTAAAGAGTGGAATACAGAAAATAATTGAAGCACATAAAAGTTTAAAAATTGTTTAATGATAGCATTTATCAGGACATTACACGATACAACAATTGTTGATAAAAATGATTTTATAAGTTATTGGAGCACCTTTT
Organism: Sabellastarte sp. h YS-2021; assembly: GCA_964017235.1. NCBI lineage: Eukaryota > Metazoa > Annelida > Polychaeta > Sabellida > Sabellidae > Sabellastarte > Sabellastarte sp. h YS-2021. The sequence goes on from OZ024928.1 coordinate 93,165,594, forward strand.
CACTTGTGTGAATTATTTGAGATGTTTACTGTATTGACTGGCATGCAAAATGAAATAATTGACACATTTAACAGATTTTATGGCGTTACTACTATCAAATGCTGACATGAGAATTATCCCCGGTGGCAGAGTCTATGACATAGTTTTTGCTAAGCTATTATTTATGAGTAACCATGGCATTACCCTTCACAAGAACCATAAAATGTAGCAATTCACGGATGACGTATATAGTAACTCAATGGTGAATATGAGATCCATGTTTATTTTAGTTTGCAACAGTTTAGGATATAAGAAACATTTTTCATGAGTGAATTTAGGGGTTTGTGATTGTTGAGTTCTGTTTGTTTGTTTGTGTGTTAGCAAGATTTATAAAAACAACAATAAAAAACTATGCAAAATATTTACACTAAATTTCTCAGTAAGTTGTACATGGCCTACTACAGAACTGATTTAGTTTTGTGAATGATGGGGCCTTGGAGGAGGTATGCACTCTTCAAATGCTCTTTATTAGTATCTATCGTATCTGTACAATACTCTGTCTGGGGTTTGATATGCAATGGATTGCAGATATGTGAAGTGGGCTTTACCTAGAAACGGGGAGTAGTTTATAAGTAATCTATCAGGTGATCTTATCGAATTGATGATAAAGGTTTGTATTATAGCTGTAACTATGCCCTTTTCAGTGGGCAAAGGCCTTATACGGGTAGACCTCAGTAAACCCCATATGTTATAACTTGTTGTGGTCTGTATAAATATCAAACATCGGACCGCAACCGATCCCCAGCAGGATTCTTAGTCTCAGCAGGCCAGGGCTTAGTCCCAGACCACTACAAAAATCGCCCATTACTGTCTCTGTAAATCAGTTATTAGTCCCAGGAGGCCCGAGGAAGCCTCAGACCAGTCTGGGACCCAGTCTGTGTATCCCCGACAGAATCAGGGTTGAAACTGGTCACAAACGTGGCTTAATCGTCTCATAATAGGGGAATGATCGTGACTTGTCTGAGGAGGTCTGAGGCTTCCTGGGGACGATCTGGGTTTGATCTCAGACCTGGATCAAGATTCCATTCCTCCCCCCCCCCCCCCCATTATTCATGTTTTTTTCACCGACTCTCAAGGATTAAGAGTCCCAGGACAAATCGGGGCTTAATCCTATGGTGGAACAGGGGCACAATAAAGACCAAACTCATCAACCATCTGAGATATACTACTGAGGTCAGTCCGATTACTTTATGCACAACACACTTTGATCCAATAAGACTTTCATTGTGCTTAATCTCAATAAGGATCTAAGGGAGAGAGAACAGAGAATTTTAAAAAGTTCTAAAAGAACATTTTTGTTGGAATGTCCCCATTATCTCAGATTATCTGCACTCAGAACAGTTCGAGCTGAATATATATATCAAAGCATTTTTAATAATAACAAGCATACCCTTTAAGTAAACCTGTGTTGAACAAGGTATGTTTGATCTATTCATCTAAAATGATTAGCCTAAGATGTCATGAGAGGTTTTAATGACTACAGGGTGAGAAATTATTAATGCATTTGTGATTTATATAACTACATTAGGTCTCTGATCGATCCTGATGCCAAATTTTAGTTATTTTGACATATTTTTATATCCTCCCTCCCCCCAATGGGGAATTTGAGGTAATCTACTCTATCGTACATCAGTAAATATTGAATGTGAACTGAAGTCGAAATAATACTGAAGATTGTATGTATAACTAAGGTTCTCATATATATGACTTAGTATCTCTTATATATCACTCAGTATCTCATGTATATGGCTCACTGTCTCTTATATGACTTAATATCCCATACATATGACTTAGCATCTTCTATATACGATTTATTAGGTAGCACATGCAAATTACTATTTTGAAAATATGGGTATTATTATCTCATATATTCAAATTAGTAAATCATATATAAGTCATACACACGTTCTAATCTCATATACTCAAAACAAATAGTTTGTTTTTGCTACAAGTTATTTAATAGCTTATATAAGATACTAAGTGGTATATACGAGTTATTAAATTGTACATACAAGTTTTTAACTTTTATATACGACTTGGTAAGTCCACTATTCTAGTTCTCATAAATTAATGTTGACAGCCCAAATGTGCTGCAAAATAACTATGTGTTATAAGTTAGTACAAATCCTCTAAAGCGAAAACTATTTGTAAAGTGTTGTGTAATGGTGATGAAATAAATTATCAGGGGATAATAATCGAACATTTTTGGAGGATGTTTCCCTGATCTCACCCTTTAACATACCTCACATAATCTTAATGAACTTAAAAATATTAATTTAACATTTGTATTTATGTGATATGTTTTAGCTGCACTATATGATTAACAGCCCTTGAGTCTAATATAAAAAATCTATGACATCTTAAATATCACGTTATTTTACTATAAATATGCCTCATCTCACTAATGTCTCATCTTTCATTGACGCAGAAGAGAGATAGTTTAACACAAAGAAAAGGAAAACTAAATACAATAACGTTTAGTCACAGCATTTTAGCACAGTTATGTCTGTTTACAAAACTAGTCCATGTTTAACATTACAGAAATGACATTCAAAGTTATGAAAAAGTCTGTAAGCAATATATGTGGGTTAGCATTTTTCATTTATTGTTTTTATCAACTTAGTTACAACTGAAATATCTCAAGCTGGTACGTGGTTTCTAAACTGAAACATTTGTCACATGCACATACAAATTATCAAAACATAAAGCAAGCTTGTAGTAGATTTTACAGCTTCAAAACAATTTATTCATGTTACTGAAAAGAAACAAATATTTTTTTTTATCTCGACCATTGTGAGAAAAAAATGGTAATAAAAATGTTTAGTATTCGAAATATTCTTAGGTATTTAGAAATCCTTAGTTCCTAGAATTTTTCGTCTTTAAAATTTCACTAAAAATATTCTGACATTAAGAATAATTTTTAAAATGAGAAAGTGTACATACAGAACATTTTAATTAACAATAAATTAACATTGTAACTTTCGAATTCACTTTGGCATGACCTTGGCTGTTAAAGAGATGTAAAACCCCAAATTGACCTTCACAGTTCTGTTCACTATCAGAGGACACTGGGAGTCAAAGTGCAATGACTGTAAATGTCGCAATGGACAATTGCAATTGTCAAATCTACAGTATCTATATTTTTTCCCTGAGAATCATTTACATTTTTTTTACTTTACTGAAACATTTTTTAAAAATTTCAAAATGATTAATCTTTACTTCTGACAAGTACTATTTGTAAAGAATCATTTAACTATAAAAACACTCGGAGAGTACAGGCCTCCTCCAAGGTTGAATACCTCCATCAACATTTCCTCATCTCTTCCTTGTGCAATTGTTGACATTTCCTGAAAAATCTGATTACAAGTTATTTTGCAAACCAAAAGCCTAACCAAAGAAAAGCATGCTGTTAAGTAAATATGCCTTTTTGTTGGTACTTAACTATGGCATTGTTAAATTTATAAAGTATAAAAATCTATTCAAGGAAGCTACTTTTTATTTATTAACAATGCACATAGTTGTATTTCTTTTACAAAATACATCTTTGTAAATCTTTTTTTTTCATTATATTCTTGCCAGCATGTGCTACTGAGGTCCTGAGCCTAGCCGTTAGCAACTTTGTGGTTCTCAAAATGGGTTCAATCCACACCCGTGATTAATGCTAAGTGCCAGTCCTAACATAACCTTGGCTGTTGCACAGAATGTAAAACCCTTACTATGACCTTTGATCACATCTTTCTTATATATGGAAGACAAATCAACTGTGTTATAGGATCGTATCATCTTGTAGTACCATTAGAGTGTGTGGGGCTTAATAGGGCTGTTCCACTATGCAAGATAGTTTCCCCCGATTACTCTCTTGGGTAGCCTGGATTTTGCCAGGTTGCTGCCCCGAGGTTAAAGGTCAGCCATATCAACCTGGGAGTCATTCAGCATGAAACACCGGGTACCGGAGCTGATGTCTGTTGACAGTATACAGAGACATTTGTAAGATTTTCAAAGATATTTTCAAATACATTTCTCAAAAACCCACAGGTCACCCTTGATGAGAGTCCAGGTCACTATATCCGATCCCAGATCATTGGGAGCAGCTGGGGGTCGTTTTACAAATTCAGGACAAATTCTAAACATGTTGAAAGTTTTTGTTGATCTCGATTTTAGTACAAGAACAGATAAAAAAATCACCCTGGCTGATGCTTGATGTACAGCAAAAATAAGAAAGCCCGTGGCTACCAACAAAAACGACCTGGAATGGGCACAATCGGTCCTGCTCCCACCGAATACTGACAGAAGAAGTGATTGACCCATAACGCTGATATATTACCTTTTGTTGACCTCTATTTAATTTGAATTGTTATATTGTCTTCCTCAAACTTTGTCTTCTGAATGACACGATAGATTACTTTGAATCTTCTGTAATCTCCAATTTCACTAAAAGCCAACACCTACACCATGTTGTCTATTCAAATCTATTGAAGAGGTGTGTTTGTGTTGAGGGGAGGCGGGGTATTTATTGGTTGTAGTACGTATGTCAGTGTGAACTTGAGCAAATAGCCTGAAGATATTACCACAAGACAGAATAGGATCAAATGCACAAATTCAATCAATTCCCACTTCTTAACCTCTGACACAATTCCGTACATGCTGAAGGGTACCAGCACACTTGGGTTGATTCACACTTATTTGGATTATTGGCTCTGGTATTAGAAACATTTCTGGTTGTGCACAGCACACCATTTGGGGAGGGGTGGGTGAAGGTAAGGAAGATAAGAATTTTCCTTTGGTTGAGTGACCCTAGAACTGTATTCAGTAAGGCTCCTTTATAGTTTTGTTATCTTTTTAGGAAATTTTTAAATGTAAATATTTTCTAAATACCCAATATATAAAGTGCTCATCGATTGGTGCTCTTGAATGTGAACACTATTCCAGAAATTTAAATGTAAAAAAAATATTGATTTTCCAGTAAAGGAAGGTTAGTGAATATCCAAGATAAGGCATGCCTTCAAATTTTATGAATATTTTTAAATTGTCAAGGACATTTAGGGAATAGTTTAGAGTCCTTTTTAACTGAATACCAAAATAATGGAACATACAACAAATCAAACAAGTCCTTACTTTTAAACTATTACTTGGACCAAAAATGGGGATACATGAGGATGCCTTATCTGAAAAGTGTGAATCAGGATATTGGCAAAGAACGTGTGTTTGTCTTCTCATTGAAATCAAAGGTTTTACACCTGAATTTCTATGCATAAATATGTAATAAATCCTTCTTAAGATTCCCAATGTATAACTTGGGTGTTTGGGTGCGTAAATTAAGTCATGGAGTATTTAGACCACACAGTTAATACACCGAAATTCTTGTGTACTGTCTGGTCATATATATCTTTTAAAGTAAATTAATGAAGTGTAGATTAAAAACTAAAATTCCGTTTGTTAGATATTATAATGGCCACTATTCAAACTCAATGGTGTGCAAAAATAATGGTGGTTTGTCATGTTTAAAAAAACTGAGAATAATAGTCCTTTCATTGATATTATGACTTAGACACGCGAGGACACATCTAAAACTGTCCCAAATTTGGAAGCACGCCAGAAAAGTGTAAATAAACTTTTGAAATACATCAACACTCGCTCATTACTGACAAGCAATACAATGTCACACAGAACGCATGTTTTGTGATGTCGCAAAAGGGGATATAAACGAACCTTAATTTGTTATTTGGAGGGATAATCAATTATTTCATGAGGGAAAATGGAATAGGATGCTTGATAAGTTATAAGTGTTTTGACTGTGTGTATACATGATTGTTGTAATGTTAGAGTAATGGTCAAAAGGATGAGTACATAATGGGATAGGATGCAAGTGTAACAGTTATGTGTCATGTTGTGTGCTTATTTATACAAGAAACAGATTTAAATGGTTTGACACATATAAGCAGGTACAACTAGTTGAAATGTGAAAAAAGGGATATTTTCAATGAGAAGACAATAATATCAAGAAATATAATGGCAACTGTTTGGATTCTATACTCTGTCTTGTATGACGTTTATTGTGAAATACATTTGGGTTTTATAGTATATTAATTTGGTATATCTCTATAAGTCAGTTGATATCTACTTATCATTTATATGTACATATATTTCTAATTCCTGTGGACGAGAATTAAAAATAACTATGAAAGTGTTACTAAGATGGACTATTTTGTCCTCATTGCTTTATTTTATTCAAATCCAACAAGTCAGTCTTTTGGATACATCTGCATATAAAGAAGGTGAGTTCCATTGAGTACAGTACCTGTGGGTGTGTATATTTATCAAAGGATGACACCTCTATTAACATACATTTATTTTTGCTTGATTAAATGTCTGTGCAGTGTAAGATTAAGGGGCTATCAGGTCCATACAAACATTAGGCTATTGAATTAGTGTTGTAAGTAAGTCTGTGGGTTGTAAACTTATCCATATAAAGTTATTCTCCCACATAACGTGTACGTCATCTGCAGTAATGTAATTCTAATAATGATAAACGTCTGGGTAAAAGAATCAAGATCATATATCAATAAATGAAGAGTATCAAAAGGAGAGTATATAAAAGCACTTAGTGAGATAAATATGTATGCTCTGAATTACTTTGAAAAGTCACAAAAATACCTCCCACAATCTTGCATTTATGGCTTACTTTGCTTTGATAGACTCAACACCCGTACGTTTCATTAGTAAATTGGATGTTATAATTCTTATCAAGATGTCTGGAATCAGTGAGAGGTATAAAATATCTGTATACATTAATACAATAAGCAGACAATAGCTAATCATAATGTACACATTTGAGACGAGGGCATTATGGATACAGTGTACATGGTTCTCATGTATGTAGGACTGTATTGTTAAAACAGCTTGCTTTATGTCAGGATTGCGCATTAGTTGTTCTTGTCAGGATCAGGTTTCTGACAACTCCAGTTTGACCCAAACTTCTCAATATTTACCTTCGCACCTCAAAGGAGAGGGGTGAGGTAATGCAATCAGGTCTGTTTGTCTGTCTGTCCGTGGGCAAAGCTTGAAAACTATATGTTCATACCATGGGTTCAAATCGCAGATCCAGATTTGTTTGTTTTTTTTTTTCATTTTTTTTTTTCAGAAATACCAGTGTGTTAGGGTTTGACATTCCAGGGCACGGCTTCTTATCTATAGAATGATACTTTGTTTGCATATTCTATTTCTCAATAAAGGCTATGTGGTTTTATAGGTAACTCCCTAGCTTCAACCTCTTAAGTTAGGGATGGACGCCCAAGTATTGTCACTGGAAAAGTGTATAAAGTAATATATTCAGTATTTAGAAAGGAGAATTATATTAAACCCAACCAAATATTTAAAATTCAACATTTATGGGCCCACCATAAAATAATTTTTCAAACTGCACATGGAATGCTGATGCTATAAAAACCCTACTTGACTTTAAGACTCTTTACATTAGAAAATATTTGCAATGAATTAACTAACTTTCGTTGTGCATTAACACAAAGGATTAACACCCATCTTTTTCATCAGGGGTTTTCAATCGCCTTTGTCACTCAGGATCCGTGTGATTAACAAAATATACGTGTCCTAGTTTGGCACTATGCTTTCTGCGGGCTATAATTGCAATAACAGTAATTTTATTAATATGTAAATGGCTTATATTTATGCAGTTGTCAACTGGAGGCTGATTTGCTGACGGCAGACTTTTCGGGGGGGGGGGGGGGGGGGCTGATTTGCCGAGGGCCGATTTGGCAAAGGGCCAATTGTTCCAGACCCCCCTTAAAGCCTTGTAGTGCATTAAATAGTAGCAAAGTCTAGCCATGCAATATTAGTCTTACTTATTGAAATTCATCCTTTCCAACACCTGGGCAACCTCTTTTCCTGTAGATGTCGTGACGACGAGAGCCCATTTCTATTTCTTGACTATTTTTGACTAGTCAATTTGGTGCTGCCTAAAGAGCATTGTGTGATAGCATTGCTGTATTTCAGTGTGGACCAGTGAAGACCACAGTGTGATTCTACCCTGTCTGGTGACCCCAGGCTCCCCGGTCATGTGGTTACACCCAAACACCGGAGTAGCAATCTCATATAAACACAACATTCTCATACCAGACCTCTACAACAGAATGGAAATCACTGGTGACCACACGCTGGGACGTTATGACTTATTTATTAAATATGCAAAGTTTCCTGATGACGTAGGATGTTGGAGCTGTGTATCCATAGGTTTTAAGCTCACGGTTAACGTGTCTATAATTGTCCCACCGGCTCTACCAAGGCCACAAATAACACCTCTCCAGATAATGGACATCAATCATATGGCTTGGACTTACACCTGCTCGGCTCAGTATGCCATTCCACCAGTAGAACTAAAGTGGGTCAAGGTTTCCGGTCCAGATAAACCCTATGATGTCATATTGCCAGACTATGTTCGTTCGTCAGACTATAAAGTGGCGGTGATCTTGAGGTTGGTGGTGTCGCCTCTGAATCTAGGCAGTGAGTTTAGATGTGAGGCTATTCATCCTTCATTTCAAGCAGTCCAGTCGGCTTCTGTGGTCTACTTGTCACCTCTTATGGAGCTTAAAGGTAATATATTTTGTATCTTAATTGCCTCTTCCAATAAGGTTGGTTAATTTATTCAGTCATTCATATGCATGGCTGCCTGTTATCACAGCTAATCATATTGACCAAACTGATATTAATTGAATTTCTGGTATATACCTAGAATACACCAAGGAAGAGTTGACAAAAATTTACAGACTCCGAGTAATATGAAGATGTCAGAAACTTTTTTGTGTATTTTTGTTGTATACAATACAGATTTGTAGGCAATGTTTAATGTCGCATTCTGATTGTTTAAGGGGTGTTTTGGCATTGCAAATCTTACTTTTGGAGCCTCGGATCTCTTCAGTCTCTTTTGTGGAGTTACTTTATGTAGTTACAAATAATAATTCACAGATATGTTTTTGATTAATCAGATATTATTCATGGAAGTAAAATAAATCTATTTATCCAAATAACAAATTAATAAATAGAAATGGTTAGCTGATTTGCAAATAAAATACTTTATTTCAGGATACTTAAAATCAATGTTGATATATTTTGTTTTTATTTATAAAATCTGATTTTACCATTTTACTGACATAAATAAATAATAATAAATAGAATTAGAATAATAATAATAATCCTACAATTAGATGCAGATGAACTGCCAGACGCATCTGCACCTGTTGACCCCTCTACTCCATTGACCGACCTCAGTTCTGGGAGACTGGGGATCCATGGCAAGGCTATCGTCATGGTATCGATTTTCTGTGTCCTGGTCACTTTGGTCACAGTCCTGGTGTTGTTTCTGTGTAGAAAGAAATGGACCTGGAATGGTAAATATTAGCTTTATTGGCAGATTTAGTCACCTACTAAGACTTATGCTTCTGCAGCAGCATTTTTTGTCACAACTGCCCAGTTGTTGATCTCAGCATGTAAAGCTTGCAGTACTGTCTCCTCATCCAGATTTTGAGCAGTTGGACTGTCTACCAAGTTTATTAGATTTCGGACGCCAGGGCAATACCCAAATCTCCTCGATTGGACTTTCTACCAGTAGAAACTCCAATTGGACTTTCTACCGATTTTATGTTGGTAGAAACTCCAATTGGACTTTCTACTGGTAGAATTTGAAATTCTACCAGATTGGACTTTCTACCATGACATATATATAGTCAGCAAATAGCATAATGCACCCTTCTAGTGTTCTTGATTTTTGAAACATGTATGAGTACTTGTTGAGACAACTCATTGTCAAAACAGTGAAAGATGGGAGCAGAGTTTTAAATCTGTTATTAAAATTTTCTATGTTGATCACACACAAGCTATGAGCTAAGTTTACATACTATGGATACACAGGCCAAGTATAAGGCCAGTGGGTTTAGACGATATTTAGCCAGAACTTTAGGTCAACTATTTTACCTTGAACCTTTTCGTTAAGTCTCCAACATACGTCATAGAGGTTTACGGTGGTCTAGTGGTTACAAAGTTTAGCATCTAATCACAGGCAGTCACCTCTGTGAGGGTTCAACTCGTACAATGACAATGTTGAGGACCTGTCCCAATATGACCCTGGCTGTAGAACAGGACGTAGAACCGTAACTTTGACCCCGACATATGTCACTGTGACTGGAGAAACAAATGCTTGTATGAATAGATCTCAATGTAATTTATAAGGGCTACTGAGCAATTTTGGTAAAATAAATATAAGTATTTTATGTACCAATGTGGTGAGCTACATGAATGTTAACCATTTTAAAAGAATGAAATTGCCCACCTTTGTGAAATAAATACTAATAAAACATTTATCATAATATGTGGAGTTAATTTGCCATACACAGTCATTTCAAACCTGATAGAAATGTTTTTCTGAGGACCTAAGATTTATTTTCATGTATAACATAAAATTATAATTATGTAGTGGTTATTTAACATAATGTTGGATAGCTTACCTAAACTGTGCAAAATATATTATTTCATTTTCTCTAAAACTGTTCCTATGTTGCAGATGTTGCCTTTGCCTCTAGTAGAAGAAATAGATGGGCCTTTATCTGTAAACTTGTTGTCTGGGCCTTGTTTACTGTTTTGCTCTTGTTGAGTTGCTCCATATCATTTCCAGTTTATTTTAAAGGCATTACAATCCCACTTCTTGGTAAGTCTAAACCAACATCTTAGTTGTTGATAAGATGTGTCGTAAATGTGGCAAATTATTGCTTGAATACGAATTAACACTTCCAACACTTCTTGGCTGATCATACTTCAAATGACTTCAGAATATGTCTAATGAGGTAACCAATATACTAGTGCTTTACTGACCAATAAATTTGAAGTAAATAACTGTTAAATGCTACATACCTATATGCAACCTTTGGGTAAACTGAGTATAACCTCAACCTTGTGTTTTACTGTGTGAAATACTTTACCAAAATCTATAAACTTCAAATCCTGGCACGCAGCACAACATTATGACCTTTCATCTGACCTCCTCGTTTCACATCTGACCTAACTTTGATGTGACCTGAACTGTGGGTAAACTGAGTATATATGTATGGCAGATATCTCAATATGAAGTGAACTTATGACAAGAGTACAGCCAATGTTTGAGGTTTTGATAAATTTTGTTCTTGAAATGTGCTTCAAAGTTGAAGATTAATTCAGTTTCTGCCAGAATTTTATTTTGTTAATACATAATCAAATTTGCCAAAACACAAACTAAGCTGCATTTGATTACTATTTTGATATTCAATGCTGTGATATTATATTTTTCTTGAACTATTTCATTCTGAAAAATCACATTTTATGAAGGTTGAAAGATCTGTTTAATGTAGCAGATTTGTTAAAAATAAAATCTAAGAACTCTTATTTATAAAAATAAAACATTTTCCAACTCATAAATGATATTGTATTCAAACAGTAAAAAAATTATACTTTCTATTTTAGGCACAAATATGCTAATGAGTGTATCAGCTGGTTCAGCTCTTTGGATGGATTGCACTTCCAAAGTTCATCCAATACAAAGTCTTCTGAAAATCACATGGACTTACAATGGTCAGCCATTTTACAACCAGTATGTGGTCAATGGAAATCACCTGGGTTTTCTTCACAACAGTAGCCTAGGATATAAAGTTGGTTACAGAACCCAATCATTTGCTATAGGACAGATCAGCATCTGGCCTGTACTACCAAGGGAGGATGGCGTGTATGCATGTCAGGTGTTTGCATTAGAAGACAGTCATGGTAAAACCAAGATCAAATGGAAAACCTTTGGAGTATTTGTAGGTGAGTCTGGTTTTGAGGATTATATAAATATGTAGCCAAGTTTAGGTTTTTCCAACATTATCCCTCTGTGGGAGTAAACTCCACTGGCATCCCAGAAAAAGCAAAGGGTACAGTTCAAAATTTGGTTGAGTGTAATATAAAGTTTGAAAACATGACCCACCAGTATATTTCATTGATATACTCCATCTGTTTATCCTGTCCAGGTATACCAGATGCAGTTAATCTAAAATTTAGGTTCTTTCAGGTCCAATTTTTCAGTGATAAATTCCATAAATCCCACCTAGTCTTTTCACTACCATACACAAATTCTCTGGAACTCCATCCTTCTTCATATAAGATCCAGTCCCTCAGGATTTTTATATAGACTAATATTAAGATAAATTGTATTGTATTAAGATACAATAAATCATTCCCGTATTTATCATTGTCACATTTTCTTAGTTTACAATGTAGTATGAGATATGTAAGTAAACCCGAAATAATGACACTAAGTACTAATCTGATCAACTAATTTCACAGATGAAATATGTTAATACCACAGATATTTAATTGATTATATAATAACTTATGAAATACTACATGGTGTAACAAGGTCGCTAAAAATTAATTCCATAATATTATAATTTAAAGAGGCCAAGCAACAATAATGTATATTATTAAAATGCTAATAAAAATTGTAGTAGTTAACGGTTTAACATTCCTTCCATTAGCTAGTTTTTGGGCCATATCATGGGATTGTCGACAACTGCTCTGTGTTGCTGTAACAATTCATATTTAAATTTTGCTTCGCAACCTTGTCTTTTTTGTCTGTAAATGGACCTTGTTTGTGGATAGTTCACATTTAAAAACAACAGTTGTGGATAGTTCCCATATAACCATTCAGTCTCCCTCTTCACACTTCCAACATATACATTTTTGTTTAATAAGTGAGAGCTTATGGGAGATTTTTCATACATTTACAAAAATCCACTATGTGTTGAAATGACTATCATGTGCCCTTTGTAAATATGAAGCCAGACTTATTAAACCTTATGAATGCCACTAAAACATGGAATACTTAGATTTTTTTTGTTTTATGTTGTGTTCAACAGCCAGGGTCATATTGCAATGGGTAGTTTACTGGTGGAGGAACAAGTGCACCATACTAGTTGGTCAAGATTCTGGGCATCGGCAAGTAACAAACAACTTTTCAATACAAAGTGCCCAGGCTGAGATTCAAACTGGCGACCTCAGAGGTTGAAAGCAAGTACTCTAACTACTGCACCACTGAGTTCCCCCCCTCCTCCCCCCCCCCCCCCCCCCCCCCCCCCTCCGCCCTAAAGCACAGAATGCATCGATCCAGAAATGAGCTCAGACGAATGATATATTTTACATTTGTATGTCTCTCTTGAGGCCACCAGAGAACAGTGTGATCTATAATTAAAGATAGACCTCCAATATTTCCAAAACTTTTTAAGGGGTTAAATTCAAACACAAAATAACAGAGGTGAAACTATAATGTTTCAATCTTGATAACTATTATGATGCTATGACCTTTTAATCTGAAAATGCCAATATGAATTTTCAAAATATATACTATATGAATATGCAATATGGTTAATATTTCAGTGACAGGACCTTACCTGAATTATGCACTTCTAACTTTGATGGCATTAACAGTTGTCTCAGCATTGATACTGATGGTGTTAGCACTGTGCCACCTCATAAGGTGTGGTAGTACAAAGAAGCAGGAAGCAGAGAATGGAAGACCACATTCACCACTGCAAAGACTCTTTGAAAGACCATTAATGATGAGCAGTGTGACATGACCACTGCTAAGAGACATTTAGGAATTACCTGCTCATATGTACATTTGTATAATACGTAGATATAATTGCTTTGAGATTGTATAAAAGACTAATTGCAAAGGTCTTCAGTAATAGGTAGTCTTGTATGATAACTAACACAGGACAATAAGAACTTGCCTATGAATATATATTGAATTACTTGAATGTTAAAAAGTACTGTTTGCAAGAATGTCAGTGGTGGGAACATTTCTATGATTACCAACATGAAATACTTGAAGCTTCTATAAAATATTGCTTGAGAATTAGTCAGTGATTGGCAGTGTCATGTGATTACTGACATTGAAAACTTGAAGCTTCTATAAAATACTGTTTGAGAAGATTTTAAGGATGAACAGTGGCTCAGGGTCATTGACATGGTTATTTTAGGAGTCACTGTGAAAAATGTAGAAACATATAGAATTACTTGGAGGTTGTTTCTGTGATTTATTATTGGAGAAGTAGAAATAGCAGAGAAAAGTGTAATACATTTATTGCTCATAAATCACCATTGATCATTTGTGAACATTGTCAATATGATTCATCAGTTTGGAGTTAATTGGCTGTCGGTTCTTGAACTGAATCCATTTTGTAGGTCTATCAAATCTGATAAATAACCTGAGAGGATAGACTACATCAGAGTATATAAGTAGGTCAAGATTCTGCACTAAAAAACCCAAGAAGTTCCAGCAAGAAACTGACAACTTTTCCATTTGAGGATTTGGCTTGGAAATGAACCCAGGACATAAGAGATAGGAAACAGCCATTTATGTGGCTATTAAGTCCCCCTATATATTACAGTACTAATGCTGTTTAATAATTATCAGTAATGATTAATTATTATCAGTAATTATTATCAGTAATTATCTGCATTGCTAAAAGTTAAAAGAGGTTTATAACTTTGCTTTGAAAAAAAAAGAGGATATGTGTTTGGCACATCTGCTATACAGTGTATTGTAAGCCACTGATGGCTCAGTATTTGCTCATAGTTTGTGTTTTGTTTGTATATATTTATATAACAATAAATATTTTACACCTAAATACACATAGTATCATAAACTCTTGTCTCTGATCTAATATGCAGTATTATACGGACAGCAAAGCTTACAAAGTCATGTAATTATGCACAAGAAAAGGTGACTGGTTTTGGGGTAATATCTGCAGTCTTTAGGTCATAAACTATAAATTTCTACAATACTTATTATTAAAATCTGTTATACTAAAACTAAAAAGTTCAGTTTTAAAATTCAGCAATACATTTTTGTGGATGAAATGTACTTGATTATTTGAACCTATTATATCTACACTCATCTTCTAAAAGCAGTCTTAACTATTAAGACATGGCTGATTACCTATCGAATTGAATCAGTATTTTAAATGGAATAAAGGTTAAGATGTAGACAATAAGCTAGTGCGTTATTTGAGACATTGTTTATTATCTCCCACCAGTGATCGAAGGCCATAGTCGGGAGATTATAAAACGCCTTCCATACATGCGGCTGGCCGGCCGTCTGTTTGTCACGTTTTTACATAAACCTTAATATCTCATTCAATTATGAAGATATTTTCACCAAATTTTTAGGGAATGTGTATGGCTATGTAAACATGTCTGTGAAAAAATTTGCCCTCATTTTGAAAAATAAAATGGCCGCTATAGCCAATTGTTTTAAAATCATAAAGATGCTGTAAATCTTGAAATATTGCAGCTAGCTTCATCAAATTTGCACACAAAATATATGGCTAAGAAAGCTAGTCTGATCGTAATTTTGGCATAGTTTGCAAAACAAATGGCCACCATATTACATGTTTAATGACAAATGGGGTTATTCTATTACAAGGCCTTCTATCTCCCTTACCATTGCTCCTAGGGGTTTGGGGTGTGAAAACAATTTGTAAGAAGTCAAGGCCTGGAAATCTCATCAGAGGCTGGAGAATTGAACAAGTCCTATCCCTGAAGTACTTTTTCAATGGTGCAATTGCACCGGCTCATTGCACCGGTGCAGGTGTAGGTGCAAGCACCTCTTTATGGTGCAATTCTCCAGCCTCTGATGAGACAACTCACCTGATTGTCGAAATACAGTTGTGTGTGAATAAACATAACAGTATAAGGCCCATAACACCTTTATAAAGTGAACTAGTAGAAGTGATTGGCACATACATATATTCCTGTGTTTTGTGTTTTGCAGAATAATACTGAAATAAGAACACATCAGTCACACATTGGGGTATTTGCAAAATGCCTGCAATTAAAAATCAGTCATTATGTAAAATGCCAAGTTTGCCTGTACATAACATATTTTCACATATGTAACAGAAATTGTAATGATAAAACAGGGACAAATAAATTTGTTATATTTCTTAATGGTTTGAAGTTGATTCTATGAAATTCTCTTGTTTCTAATTGTCTCACACATTTGTGATATGATTATAATAATGTTATTACTGTATGCAATTTTGATATTCCCATTGCTAAATAAAGCAAATCTCGCCTTCATGATGCACGTGGATATATTATCCACAAAAACTGGGTTAAAACAATGGCCAAAGTATTCAAACAACTAACAAATGGACATTTTATTTTAATGAAGGAACACTAATGAAGGACATTGCTTCCAGATTGTTGATGCTGCTGAAAGTTTTTTTTGTGTGTGTTTTGGCTTGTTAAGTAAATCTTTGTTCTGACAGGGAGATCTGTTATTTAGTGATACCTGTCTTTGAAAAACCATCGCTACATACTTATTGAATAACTACATATTTAACAGATCTTTGATCTTTTATTTTAGAGCAACTGTATAGATTTGTGCCTCATTTTAAGAGCTTTTTATTTGCAACCAATTTTGCTTTATTTGCATAGTCATTTAGCAATTTATTTGTATCAGCAAGCTATTAATTGAGCTAAATTTAGCAATTTATTTGTATCAGCAAGCTATTAATTGAGCTAAATTATACTGCAACAAATGTCCTATTCTTTTAGTGATTTGTAGCTAATAGAAAGGGGGATTTGTTAGGCTTTAGCTTTAACAGGAACCAATCATATGAAAATTTTATCAGAAAAAAATGGCACTCCAGAAAATTAAAGCAGAATGGAAGAAATTTAAAAATACAAGCACTATTCATGGGATTCCACGACTTGATGCTGATGAAGGTAAGTAATGATGTGTGTAACTTTAAGAATTGTGTCACAGTGCATTTCTGTTTACTGTACGTTTGATATTCCCAGAGCAGATTGCATTTTTATTCTTACGTACAATCTGAGATTCATATTTCATAGATTATAAGGTCTTATGATTACAAAAATCTTAATTTTAACTAATAGAGAATAAATATTGACAAAAAATACAATTATATTTAAGCCCCTAAGGCTGTACTCATTAATGAATAATTTTCATTCGCAAATCACCTGCAAACAAAAGATCAACAATTGCTCTGACCAATAACTGACCATGATGGGAATGTGTTCTTTATATGGAACTCTTTTGATCGTAATTTGATTTCACAATTCAAGCAACATAATCTTGATGGTTTGTACCTCGCATGAAAATTGGAAATTGAAGTAGTCTGAAATATGGTTGATTTACAGTTTTAATGTAAAAGTCTTTAAGGCTCTGTCTAAACAATGGTTATGGTTTTTATGAGAATGTGTAAATAACACCTGCCAATCCAAGTTTTAGGCAATAGAAATTCCAGTGTTTACAAAATATAATACCTATACTATCTTATTTGAGTCTATTGACTCAGATACTTATAGATCTCCTTAATTAATTTGTAATTCATTTTCATCATTTTTGACCATCAGTATTGTTCTGCAATAAGGAATTTTATCATTATTTTTATTCAGATTTTAAACTTATTTATGACTATTTTTATATCTCAGTACACAAAATTATAACAGAGTTGATGCCATTTTAATGAGTTAACTACTTGCCTCCATATCTCTTCCTGGCTACGATTCTCTGACCTAGTTGATAGCACACTCACCTATGAATATAGGGGACCTGGGCTCAATACATGGTATAGGCATAGACATAGTGGCTCGGATGACCGCAATAAAAGCAATCACTTGTCACTAGGCCCAATCCCCAATCGCAGGATTAAGAACCTTAGGGATGTTGATAAGTAATTATCCCTTAGACTCTCGGTGTCACTTAGAAGAATGTCACTAATTCTTGGGTTAGATTTGTGCAGTCAGGGTATGTTCAGTAGTATTGTGCCGAGTTTAAAAACACACATAAGCATATGTTTTACACTGACGTATTCTAAAAGCTTTGCACCCTCCTCGTTTTACATGTCCATAGATCGAATCCTGCCCAACCTTATTATTATCAATCACACATAGTATTTGACCTAAATACGAGGATTATAGAGATCGGGTAATATTATCCTTGTTACCCAGGAACCCTAAGCATGGATAATTAGAGTTACAAATGTGTGAACGAGTTCAAAGTTCTGATTGTATTATACTTTTCATTTTAGTCCAGGTTCTGCAAACTGTGCTTGAGGACTTAGTATTGCCTAGTTTGGTTACATATCCGTCTAAATTTAAAAGTACACCTTTCTTAAGCATTTAAGAAGGCATCATGTAATGAGCATGGCCACTATAATTAAGATATATAGATACGATAAACTATGATGTAAAGTTGAATTTAAGTCAAATACAAAATAATCAAAATAATCATGATAACAAGTTGAGGTGACTTAAGAGAAAAATCCATTTCATAAATGAGATGTTGACACTGTAAAATGGAATGTATTAAAAGGACCACTAAATGGGAACAATAAGAAAACAGCTCCTGTCCCCCAACGGCCAGGTCTGATGCCCCAGAAAATGTATTTCTTCCTGTCTATGTGATGGTATTAAATTATTATAAAACTCATCTAACCCAGGTATATTTTTTTTTGCAAAAAAAATCTCACAAAAACCAGTGAATTTATGAAGAACTACAATTCAGAAATGTTATATAAATAAATGCATATTATATATGTTATACATGTAAGTAAATATAACAGTGGTAACATACTCACCTCCCACCTCTAAGATTAGAGTTCAAATGCTTGTCAAGAGGTCCTCAGTGGCCTAGTGGTTAACAAGTTTGGCATCTGATCACAGGCATCGGTGGTTGGAGTCCCACAAGTGGCAATGCTATGAACCTGTCCCAATATAACCATGACTGTTAAACGGGAGGTAAAACCCCAGCTTCAAATGCCTGCTCGACATGATATGGGAAAGCTTTCAATTGCTTCCTGTTGGTCGGCAGTTTACAGTAAAGAACCTTGACCAATTGTATGTACTGGTATCCCATAACCAACTGTCACAATAGAACTGATACAAAAGATACCAGGTGTGATGTAAAATACTGAATATTAGTAAGTGAAAAAAATAATATATATTGTACATATATTTAAGAGCATTTAAATAGAAAACACATGCAAGTTAGAGTATAAAATAAACTTTTGTGTGTAGATGTACAATGATCTGTATCCCCTTCAGTTTCTGAAAGAGATTGTTTTCAATTGAAAGAATATCAATTCAATTGAGATAACAATATATGATGCTTGCTGATTAGTTCTTGCTTTTACATGTCTGTATAATTTCTTGTCTTTGCTATGTTGTCTAGGTGTTGTGAAACTATGTCTGTGGACGGTGGTCACCCTGTGTGCTGCAGGAGCTGTACTATACCATGCCTGGGCTATTTTCACTACCTACCTCTCAAACCCTGTGTCTGTAAAAATAACTGTAAGTTCATCACAAATTCATGGATAGTTAAGGTTTAGAATATGCCATAATCTTACTGTAATCTGACTGATATATATGCGATCAAATAAAAAATTCAAAACACAGAAATTACTTTGCTGTGTGTCTATTCATCCTAGTAATCCTTTGACTATTAATACCTTTAATTGGGCGTTTTGTCCCTTATTTGTATTAAGTTAGGAATCCACACGCATCAAACTATTACCTTTCTGTACCAGTATAGCCTGTCACTGTGTTAGCAGAAATCTATAGGAATGATCTCGAGTGCTTTAATTTTGATTAAACAAATTGTAGATTCAAATTTGGTAATATAGGATATACAATTCAACAATACCTTACAAAAAATACGTGGCTGATTATATAATTATTAATTCGCTTACATAATTAACTGCAGATGAAAGCCAGCTCAAGCCTGACCTTCCCAGCTGTAACTGTTTGTAACTTAAATCCCATCAAGAAATCTGAAGCTGCGGAAGATCCAGTCTTTAATGTCCTATTGGATGAATCTAATGAAGGGACACATCGTGTTAACAAGAGAAGTATTTCAAAGCTTCAGAAATACAGAGAGAGGCTAGCAAGTAAACATCGAGAGAAAAGATACCTTGGTAAGTACTGAACAGGTAAATAATATATTTACATTGAAATGTTAATTACCTCTGCTAAGGAGATTATATGATCGTTTAATTCTGCTTTTTTGTATGTTTATTAGCAAGACAAACTACAGCGTAGATGTACATCAAATTGTTTACAATAAGAGGGTTTTGGGCTGTTAAAGAACTTATTTAATTTTGGAATGGTCCGAAACCGATGATGAATCCAAGAATTTTTATATGGTGTTGTTGTAGATAACACAGCCACTCGCCTCCAGCCTCTAAGATTATGGGTTCAAATTCTAACATAACCTAAAGATGAAAAGTTGGTTGTTTACTTGTGTTTTCTTCCCCTTAAAGTGAAGAAACTTGACCTATATATCATCCCTTCAACTGTCTGCTGGATATGTGATACAGCCTATACAAAGTGCTGAAAGTGACCTTAAGTCCATATTAATCTATGAATTTAGTCATCACTAAACAATAATTGAAATATTGTGAAATTACATTAAGTAAGGTCTGTTATGTAGTTTTGAATTGCACCCACTAGTGTATATCAATTATGAGTATTTATGGATATTCAATGTGTAAATAACTAAACCATCAGCAATTACATTTTTGCTTACTATTTTCAAGCATTTACTACCTTGAGTATATATATTTCTAACTTCAAAAAGAAAGCATTTTTCATGGTATCAAACTGCAAAGGTAAATATATCTGTCATATATTGCTAATATCTTTAGATATGCAATGTACGAACAAAGATCAAGTGGACAGTAAAACTGGTGTCTGCTATGGGCTTCCAAATCCACTGCAAAAAGTACAATATGATCAGGTAATGAAGTAACCATACTTCTTGGCTTGGCCTTTATTAAAGATCTATCAGTAGTCAAAATATTGAATCATAATATTGAACTCAATAAATTTGCATTAGTTTTAAAAAGTTGGAGCAGTTTGAAAAGTGTACACATAGTTTTTTTCACAAAAACGCCTTTAGTTGTAGTAGCTAAACTTGGATTCAGTAAGTATGTGTATGTATCATCACATCCTTTCCGGTAAGCCAGAAAGTATGTGTATGTATCATCACATCCTTTCCTGTAAGCCAGAAAGTATGTGTAGGTACCATCACATCCTTTCCTGTAAGCCAGAAAATATGTGTATGTATTATCACATCCTTTCCTGTAAGCCAGAAAGTATGTGTATGTATCATCACATCCTTTCCTGTAAACCAGAAAATATGTGTGTGTATCATCACATCCTTTCCTGTAAGCCAGAAAGTATGTGTATGCATCATCACATCCTGTAAGCCAGAAAGTATTTGTATGTATTATCACATTCTTTCCTGTAAGCCAGGTCATTCATAACAGGTCAAAAGTTGAAAGATTTTAGTGAAATTTAGAAAACAAATAAAAAATAAGAGGTTTTATTTAGAGTTTTTTCTGTTTCCAAATGTCACTCTTTCAGTTTCCAACGCCAAAGAAATTGAGATGATATAATTCAACCAGTGTATTCTTTTATGTGTTCAAATATTCTTTCATACAGAATAATAATATTCAAGAAAGTTTCACATGATGACACGTTTATCGTCTGGCAGAAAAATTGATGGTCATTGCCCAATAATCACCTTGTGTCTTTCAGATCCAAGAAACATGTGCAGATGGGTTTGATGGCATTCCAGCTCTCCTCTACTCTAATTCCAGTGTAACTACTGTCAAGTCAAGCTCAATCTTTCAGGACTTTATGATTAAAACGTACGTCATTCATCAGTGGTTGTTCAATTTTTTAGTCTGCATCCATAATGACTTTTACCCATGAGGAGATTTTAGGTTATGTGAAGGGTTTTGGCCTCAAATATTTTTGATTGATTATCTTTTCCAATGAGGTATTTTTTTCATGATCGTTTATTAATTCCTGTTTGTTTGTTAACAGTATTACACAAATCCTACTGGTTGAAACGTTATGGAAAAAAATGGAAGACAGGACTTTATCCAACTCTGATCTTATTAAATTTTGAGATTGATCTAGATCACCATCTGGATGGAAATTAAAAATCTGAATTCTCCTATTTACCCATTGTGTGCCTTGGCAGAGCTCCATGCTCTCCAAGTGCTCTTGTTAAGGTTTAACACAGCTTTCAACACAGTGTATAAGTCATATGATGGGTAGTTAAGGTTATAGTGCATACTGGTTAGTCAAGAGTCTTCACTGGAAACTGGAGCTGACATGCATTTAACACCTTTGACACTTGTTACGGTCACGGGCAAGCACGGTAGCAATTACCGGTTGTCTTTAAGTTGTAACAGAAAAAAAAGCAAAAAGCTTAACTTAACAAATTTATTTAGCGATTAACAATAATGATTACAGTCAACTGGTATGCCCTTAACTAAGCACACTAATACAATAACAAGATCTAGCTGACCTGACCACTGAGATTAAGAATAAGTTTATCCGCCGTATCCCGCAATCTGTTCTGTAATCCGTCCTGTGGTATATTCTGTGATCTGTCCAATGTCCTGTGGTCTGTCCCGTGATCTGTCCAGTGTTCACTTGCACACAGATGTCTATATTCTGTGACCTGTCCCACACTCAACAACACAAAAGGTGCTTGTCCTGCTATCTTTTATATATCCAGTCACACAGAAGGTCTGTCTGGAGATTTTTAGAGAGTTAACACAATTGTACTGTCTGCTCCAAGATATGGACAATGTCCAAAATGCAGTAAATCCACTCTCTGTTATATAACTGTACAATATCCAAAAATATCCAAAGTGCAATAAATCTGTCCAGACAATGTATCTAGTTCACTCCAGTAAAAGTTCACAGCAACACAAGTTATATATTATATTCCAAAACACAATAGCTCTCCTTATAGCCAGCGAATACAAAGTTCACTTGTGGTCAGATGTACATTCCTTATATACATTCACAGATTCCTCTGGAATTGTACAGAACCAACTCAAAAGAAGATTGAGCCATCTAGGCCAAATGAGGAAGTTCTAGAAACTACTGGCAATTGAGTTTCCCCAAATCTATCATAACCACTGAGGGGGGGGGGGGGGGGGGGGGGGATTTTCCCCAGTCTGTAAACAGATCAATAAACACTAAAACACAAAAATCAATAACTCCCTTACTTTAAATGTCAACACACAAAAAGAACCAACAACACAATTATCTTTTATGACAATGTATAAACATAAAGCTTAAATTAAACAATGCACTAATATGGTGCCTAATATATGTAATATACAATGTACTAATATAGTGTCCAATATATGTGACACACTTCATATCTCGGTCGGAATAGAAACCCAGCAGCTGAAAGAGCATGTGTTATATCCAATATGCCACAGCATCCCTTGGGTTCCAGTTCAAAAAGATGACTATGTGGATGAAACATACTGCTTAGTCATGAGTCTTCACTGGAAACCATCCGGAGCTGACATGCATTTAACACCTTTGACACTTAGGTCGGAATACAAACCCAGCAGCTGAAAGAGCATGTGTTATATCCAAAATGCTACTGCATCCCTTTGGTTCCAGTTGAAGAAGATGACTATGTGGATGAAACATTTGAAATATAAAGACTTTTAGTGTGTAACACACTCGACTCCCACCTCTAATGTTGGCGATCCAAACCCTTGACATAGCTCTGTGGGAAAGTTGACGCCGGTTAGAGTGCAGAATCTTGGCCAATGAGTCTGAACTGGTTTGCTTTAAACAACTCTGATAAAACCTACACAATGAGTTGAAAGTAATGTTTAACCAAAATAAATAAATCAGATTATGAGGTCTTTTAAGTAGGGATGGGTCTGTAACAAAAATGTGTACATCAGGTCGCCAATGCAAAACCTAACCGATTCCAGGGGCCATATTCACGAAAGGTCTTAGCCAAGTCTTAGGCTTAAGTTGGCTATATTTTTATACAAAAGTTAAGCCTAAGACTTGGCTAAGACCGTTTGTGAATACGGCCCCTGGATTCTGCATTTTAGAACACCCCCACCAAACATGGAAACTCCTCTCAACGACATCACAATCAAAGTCCATAAATACACAAAATATGAGATAAAATTGCAGAATTTCTTTAAATTTCTTGTTTGTTTCCAAAAGTTTAAGTTTTCCCTCAATTATACATGTGGGCAAGCGATATTAAGGTTTTAAAGTATCATAACCAAAACATGGACATTCCTCTTAACGACATCGCAATAAAAGTCTGTAAATGCACAAAACATGAGATAAAAATGCAGAATTTCTTTAGATTTCTTGTTTGTTTCCAATATCTTAAGTTTTCCTTTCATTATATGTGCTGACAAGCGAGGTAGCTGTTGTAAAATTTTCTACTTTTAAGTGTGCCACATTTAACATACTAACAATACAATTAGTATGACGGTTTAGCTTATCAAGTTAATTTTGAAGTATTGATATGTTATTAAAGGTACACTTTGGTAATTTTATTTCTCTTGTTTATGTATTACTTTTCCATAAATAATCTTCAGGTGAACATCATACTGTAAACAATTTAACAAAACCTTTCAAAATGTCCACCTTACACTTGAAATGTCCCACAAATATAATGGCATATGATATTTTTCATGTTGTAGTGTAACAAAGAGATATGTATTGGTGGTAAATTAGCCCAAAGAAAGTTCCATCTTGTATAATGTTGCCTGTATAGTATTAACTGTGCAACCAGAAATTATATTAAGATACCAACTATATATTATGATAAATAATTTATTTCTCAAAAAGGGCATGTGATGGAATTCAACACATGGATCTTAAATAATCTGTTTTTTTTTGTTTTTTTTTTTTTTTAAATTAGGATGTCTATACACACAAAAACATTTGGAAACTGTTGCTGCGACCAAAACTGTTACTTGCCAACTGTTTTCATTATTCTCCTCAAATTAATCATTTATAAAAAATTACTGCACAGTGGCAATTGATAATTATGAGTGTATTCTTTCAAATCCATGTAATATCTGTTAACATGTAACCAATCTCAATGTCAAAAGTCCAATTTAATTGGAAGTTGGAACACCAGTAATTAGATTCTAACATTAGACAAACATGCCTAAAAACTCAGTTAAACTGTTCCCTGCTAAACTAAAACACCAATGGATATTTTATCTAAAATGGTCTCTATGAATGGATAATGTTTTCACTGGTTACTTGATGCATCTTTTCAACATTTGGAAAGGCTTTAGGATATGACATCCAATTCTTGCTAACCTCTTCTTCAGCCTACCAAGACGAGATTTTACAGATGTACGAGTTTCTGCCTCAAATATCCAGGGGTACAATGTTAGCTGGCCTGCCAACATCTGGTTGTCTAATTTTATCTAATCATTTTGTTCAAAAAGCCATGGGTATAAGGATATCTGACTGTCATTTGGTGAAATAGCAGTATGTGTAGTATCCAGATTCACTACATCCATTCCATGGTTTACTGTAAATAACAACAAAAATAACAAGAAATAATACTATAAGTTATATAATCATACAAATCCAAAACTTCGTGACAAAGATTTTTGCTATTATTGGCAATGGAATGCTAAAAAATGCTTGGTTGTAATATAAATAAAGACTTTATCAAATTTTTAGCTCAGGCCCAACCAATCACAGGAAATTTAAGAGCAGTGACCTACATATTTTTATATATAAAATGTAAAATTAGCTAAAATTAGAAAAAATAATACGATATGAAAAATTTAAGTTATTTATTGGATATTCTAACATGACAAGGCTATGTTCATGAATCTGATTGGGTAAGAGGCTATTTCAATACCTCGTATACTTGCTGGATGTTCTGATAATTTTCAATTTTAAACTATCAATTATGAAAAATATACCTGCTTCTAATGCCTCTTTTCTGTTTGCCTCAGCTATGATAGCATCAATCTCCCAGTCTTCTATATCATATTCTTCTCCACTGTCTTCATCACTATCAAAGAGGTCAAGATGGGTCATCAGCAAAGGTTTCTCTTCATTATATATATCTGACTTTCCCCCATCCGTCGCCGTATTGCTAACTGTGTATTCTGTTCCACTTTCTGAACTACTTTCTTTAGTGACATGGTCAGGTTTCTTTACATCTTCTTGGATGACACTTTTCCTGAAGCCCATATCAGCTCTGACACCAGTCAAGCATTCTTTTTCACTATTGGTGGTTGCATCAGGACGCTCTTCAGTTTTATTCGGAGGCATCAAATCTGTAATTCCATCTGTATCATTCTGCATGTAGGTTATTTTCAAATCTTTTCCCGATTGGTATCCAGAGTTTTCGCTTTCTTGTAAGCTATTGGTACTCTGATTCTTCTTGAGCAGCAATGCATCATTAACCTTGACCTCTGCTGGACATATATCTGAGACATCTTTAGCATTTCTCTCCTGTAGCTTCTCATCTGTGCCTTCAGAAATTGGTTCGATATCATATGGGGACTCATGTGAAGTGGTCCTAGATTTAATATAGCCTTGCAGAATTTCACAAATTTCTTCATCCTGTATATCATCTGTTTCAACATCTGAATCCACCGCATAACCATCAAATGATCTATTCACTTGGTTATTACTTTTTGGCGCATGCATCTCCACTGGCTCACCACCAACCAATGTTTCAGGACAAAAGTTATCCCCTGATTCATTCCCAGTGAATTTGTCAGACTTGGGTGGAGTCATTGCCAGAAAGTCATATGTGTCACTGATAATCTTTTCAGCAGCTGCTAGGATGTCCCTTATGCCATCCAGCAAAATGTCATACTTGCAAATCTCTTCCTTTTTCAACATGGCCACTGGGGTAGATGTCAGTGGTTCTGTAATTTTATTTTCCCAGCTTAATTTCCCTGCCTCGATACGCACAAAATCTCTCAGCAGAATATTAGACATTGTGTCAGCAATAAATAGAACCACTCTGGGTGTGCAGTTGTTCAGATAACTTGCAATGGCAAATTTCTTAAGTTATATATCTTCGAAATACTTTCAAAGCATCAGCTAGAAATACGTTGTAGTCTAGTAACTATATGCCAAACGGGTTGTGACGTCATGTAAGACACACATTCATACGTCATGAATGACGTTTGGATGTTCTGTTGTGACGTCTTAAGTTGTTTTAACAATTTACCGTACACTGAAAACAAACTTTTACACTTATCATGTCTTTAGCTGAGAAAATACATGTGTGTTCTATGTTTCAGCTGATCAGCTATAATTTAAAGTTCTAACACATGGCTACCACGTAAACCTCAGTGAAACACTCAAATCATGCAACTCCTCTCTAGAAAAAATAGTCGATAGTTACCCAAATTTGACGTAACTTCAATTCTTTTTTTTTTTTTTAATATAAAGTTTACAAAAAAAAAAAAAAAAAAAAAATTCTAAATCTTTCAGCCACTATGCATCAACTTCTTGAACTGTGCGTCTTCCTCCTCATTAGGACCAGTAGCTCAGTAACATCTTTAAGGAAGCATCTTTATTAAGACTCCTCGGATAACTAAATTTCCCCACTTAGGAAATAGGTGTCTATTCAATTTGTTTCTTGTTTTGTTTTATGACAATAATTAATACATATCATTTTTAAGGATGTAGTTTATGCGTATATTGAATATTGTTGTGTAACCAGGGCCGATATTCACTAACTTTTTAAAAAATAATTTCTGAGACAAATTTAAGAATAAAATAAATGTATGCATTTAAGTTTTTCCATGAATAATATATATCAGCATGTCAACTAAAATATTAATAATATGATATATTCTTTCTACATTGTTGTTGTGTTCAATATGTCATTATTTTTTATTTTAAAATTCTCAGGAGTTTTAAAATTCTTATTTTTAGAAATTTTCCGAATAACAATAATTCTCTTCAGAAAAATTACCGTTTAAGCAGAGGAGACATTCTAAAAACCGGAATGGCATTTAATACTAGTGAAACCCATTTATAAGTCATAAACAGATAAAAATTAAGAAAGGACTTGAAATCTGTAATGTACTTACAAAATAAAAAAAAATATTTGTATTAAAATAGTTATTATTAAACATGCAGCAAAACATACAGAATTCTGAAAGTATATTTCCCTGGTTACTAGACCGAGTTTCTGTCCTGTCGCCTGCAATTTCTATTGATATACTAATGGACGCAAATCACTCCAGTTTTATTGATTGACTTGTATTGTTAGATCTGAGCCTTACTACTACCTGTGGTCAGAGAACGGGGACTGGGCAGACATATTGGACATGACTGAAGCGAATGTGAACTGTGAATATGGTAAGATATTTGTCATGATATAAGCAATCCTCATCACAACACAGTTAATTAAGATAATGTTACAATTTGAGAAAATAAGAAGAAAATATTGAATATTTAATGTAATGTGGTGTAGCTTGACTAGTTCCCATTTGATCACTGAAGTTAAGCAGCACTGAGCTTGGCTATTACATGGTTAGCTGACTGAATTCTGTGCCAGGTATGGGCAGATACATACTGACTCAGACGATCATTTCAATAGCGCAATGTTAATCAATCTAACCATGCAAATATAATATCCATTGAGTTGAGATTTGGGAAAAATACAGTAGCTTTCGATTCCTATCACTTGTTAATAAAAGGGTCAATCTTATCTTCCATCACCCCCCTCATTAATTTAAATAATTTATTACAAAATTAATCTGAACATCTCCTAAACCACATGATTTTCCAAGAAATGATAGTCCAAAAAGCCAGAAGGAGGCCAATACCAAAAACAGCATCCACCAGGGAACAGGTAGTTAAAGTAACCGAAAGCTGTTTTGAAGTTGGGGTCCCTACTAAGACTGGTCCAAATGAAGAAGGACAAAAAGTTTAATTCATATAACCTACCCCAAACTGCAACGATTTAAGAAAATAATTGTTTTCTTCGTGCCATTACCATCTTTGGAAAACAGTGAAAATCAGTCAGCTCCATCTTTTCATCGGTTATACTTTTAGTTCACACTTTTCATGCTTGAGTCATGAGCTACAAACAAAGGAGCTCATTTGCTTTGGTTTCAGGTTTGACATGCTTTGGTAGGGCCTCTTCAGTGGAAGCTGGCTGCAATCAGATTTTGGTTGGACACTTTTGGTGCGACTTGACACACAACTTGGAAAATGTTTTGCATTTGTGACCATATTTCTTGAATGATTGAAGAACCTCACATGAGCCTTCATGGGCTTTACTAAAATCTACATGTTCTAGGGGTGAAAGGTGAGGGGAGGGTGGATGTTAGGGTTGGCTCATTGTTCAACATGTACTACCCTAATATTTGGTTCTCTTTTTGGGGCCATAAAGATTAGGTTATTAAGAGCCACTAGATTAGGTCAGGTCATGATAAAAGTAAACAACATCAGTTGTACAAGCAGAAAGATAAGTTATATGACTATGATAGATTCATAAAGAAGTTACACTTGAAAATGTCACTCAAAGATTAAAAAAAATAACCCCTGCATAATTAGGGTAGTTGTGGGCAAACTTGTGTATATAAGATAGGTATAACTTACAAAAGCTTATATTTTGTAGTCGCAGTGAAGTATTGTATGTATATACACTAACCGAGTGTATGGAGTGATTCAGTTAATGTCTAACTGCGCCTTAGAGTCTGTCAAGAGGGCGACAGTGGCAGAGTGATGACACTTTTGCCTCTCATCTCTGAGACTGGAGTTTGAATCCCGGCCCGACCTCAAGTGGGAAAGCTGGCAGTTGCTTGTCATTGGTCAGCACTTTACAGTACAGAACCTTGAACAACTGTATGCACTGGTTTCCTCTGCCCATAAAACTACCCGTCGTGATATGAGCTACAAAAAAACCAAATAGATAAATAAATAAATAAAGTCTCTCAATGTATGGAGATTAGGTGTTATAATAGTCCACATTTGATTAAATTATATACCTGAAGTTGTGCTGAATTATATTTAAATGATTCCAACACAGAGTCTCATAGTGGACCAGGTGGAGGAGGGCCAGGTGGAGGTGGACCAGGTGGAGGTGGACCAGGTGAAGACACACCTATATGCACAGATGGTGTTTTGGTGGGGGATGTGTCAGATGACCACAGGTGGAAGTCTGCCGATGACAAGGATTATTATGTACCTTTGTGTCAAAAACAGTTATGTAAGTGTTAAGAAGCCAGTGAAGAAGTTGCTCATACAAGTATGTACGTACAAGTGTGGCCTTGCTCTATACTCAAGTTATGTACTGGCTTATACGTCAGCATACTGCATTTTATAAGTTCAGATAACAGAGTTTGAGTTATATCTATCACTCTTACTTGTGCTGGATTATGCATCAGAATAAAACAGAACATGTAGGAGAGCTTTATGAATACCAACTATTCGTGTACACGTTTGAAAAAGTTATGGGGCAAATGTTAGCCTCAAACAAGGCTGGTACACTGTCTTCTGATTGCTTGAATTTATTTGTTGCACTGTAATCAAAACAGTTTGAAAGCGCTGAAAAGAAGACTGTAAAGGGATGTATATGCTTACATTTTTAATCTCATGTTTATTTTCTAATAATGCATATGTATTTCCATGCATCTTGTATAGATATTATGAAGAAATGTCAGAGATATGTATCACTTACTTTTATTTTGACAAACTGTGCAAAACAGAATGCTGAATTGTTGTTTTTGGCAATTGTTTCAGCCAGTGTCATATTTCCTTTATTTCATTATGATCTGATTTGGCATGTCAGTGAAAAAGAAGTATAAAATAGTGAATTATGTGATATTTTGACAGGAGGCTTGTTTTTCAGATTGTCCCAACCCAATATTTTCAACAATGACTGAAGACGTCTGTTTCTTTGTCCTTTTGGATGTTCACACTGATTGGTCAGACGCCGAGGAATTCTGTCGAGTTCTCAGTTCAGGGACCACTTCTGCAAGACTAGCTGTGTTAGACACTGAAGAGAAAATAGCATTTGTCAGGAAGAACTCTGATATTATATTTAGCAATGTAGAGTGAGTGCTTTTCATACAATTATGTAGATATAACTGTTTCAATGTCATAAGGCCTAGTCGCATAGTTTATGACCTTGTCCTTATTTGATCAGAACTGGACTTTGATCCTCATCCTCCTCCTCCTTTTCTTCCTCATCATCATTATCATCATCATCTTTAATAATACTTGCTAAATTCGGTGTTCTTTTTTATCCAGAATATACCAAAATCCAATAAATTCTTTCTTTGGCCAGTCTCGGCGTGCGTGAAACATTTCATAAACATCCTTTCAATCCTTTTGGAGGAATGTTAACTAGAAAGGCAAATAAACTACATTGAAAATTGTGAATGTCCCGGTGGAGATAACCATAACAATTATATACAATAGGATAACCTACAGTGTCTCGGTATCTTGTATTCTGTAGCACAAGTGAATCTACTTATTACTGGATTGGTGGATACAAACCCACGCATCACGGCACAGAATGGGCCTGGATAGACAGTGAAGATCAGATGGAATTGATTTCAAACATAGACACTAAAGGAAACTGGGACGAAGATTACCTTAGAGGAAATATAATGAATGGTCATTTATGGGACACTGATAAAGGGGACACTCAAATGGTCCTGTGTGAAGGCATAGGTAAAAAACTAGTGTTGTGCTTTGGGGGGGGGGGGGGGGGGGGGGGTGTTATTTATCACTGTTTAATGAATTAATATTTAGAAACCTATAAAATATAACCACATAGCATAAAGTAGGCTACCATACCGCTGTAAAACGGTCAATATCTTGTTTTATGTATGGTGGAAAATCATTGAATTGCAAAGAATCTGTGTTTTGTTAAAAGAAAATGTTGACATATATTGATAATAATTGGTGACAGTCATTAACTACAACTTGTTGTAAGCCAAGCACCTATAAGGCATGCCAAAGAGTTTTTTTCTAGATTTAAAAATGGAAATAAAATATTTGACAAAACTTGTTAAAATATTGTCCTTATAGTTACACTTAATTTGGTAAACAGGCAATTCAACCTAAGTATACAATGACAAATTGGTTGATTTCAATTTAATACAATTTCAACGACTTTTCTAGGGCATATCATGGCCGGTAGTTTAGATGATGGAGACAAACAGCTGGTGCACACCAGCTTTTCAAGATTCTGCTCTGACTACCATCATAAAGGCATGCAACTACAAACTTCCCCACTTAAGGTCATAAGGATATAAACCTACACCCTCAGGGGTTATAGGCCTGAGGCCCACCACTACATCGGGCCCACACAATTTAATAACAATATAGTGCATTTAAACTATACATTGCAGGTTTTAAAACAGAACCAGAAATGACTATGTCAACTGAAACCGGAAGTACAGTTGGTGTAGCTGTTGCCACTACTGAAGGAAATATGCTGTCAAGTGATCCTACATCAACAATGCTCAGCACAATAAATTCTGTTCAAACACAAGAAATCCAAAAGCTCTCAACAGTTGATTTTTCAACTGATTTAGACAGAAATGACATATTACACAAAACATCAGATGGTATAGCTAGTACAGAGCAAAGACACACTTCAGAAAGTTTATCGACCGATTTGAAGGGTACAATCATGGGTGAAGGAAGTACAAACAGAATTGAAATACTAGGCAAAACAACAAGAGGCGTAGCTAGTACAGAGCAAAGATACACTTCAAAAACTTTATCCACTGATTTATATAGTGCATTTGTGGAAACATCAGCTTCAACTGGAAGTATACCAGAAGTAACTAAATCAATAACAAAAACTAATGGCAACATAACCACCATGAATTATTTAAATGACTTACCAGAAACCAGTGCCTCAGATAATAATGAAACAAATGCCACATATCAAACCAATAGTAAATTTCCAGGAGATTTTTCTACAGTAAGTTTTCTGTATCTTTTAGAATCTTTGGCTGTTTAAACTTATTACTACATTTTGGTACAATGTACTCTTCTAGTTCTGACTAAGTATATTTAATCAGACATGATTCTTTACAAATAATATTGCCTTCAGCTCTCTGTGTCAAACTCTGGCATCACACCAGAATTGAAGTGATCAATAAAGTAAATTAAATAGTGTGTTTATATTTATTGTACATACATATGTTTCAGCAAAGTAATTAATGCAACTTATGTCCTGTATTTACCTGTAACTGTTTTATGGCAAGAAGTATCAAACAACAGAAACAGTCAATGAGGTGGATGCAGTAAACAGACAGGTTTCTGCCACCTTTGCTTTGCAAGAATCAGTCATTGAAGCTTTGGCAGAAACACCAGTAGAGGTACTTCAGAATTTGAAAATATGATTTAAAACAATTTATCAGTGAGAACAATGCAATTTTATAAACCACTCATTCTTGCTAATCAAGAAACTGTTTAACAAGTTTAACATTACAACATCAATTGCCTTCTTCAGGAAAAAAGCTCAAAACCTACCCATATGCAAAAGGCTATCTGCCATAGCCAATCACCACCTCAGCGGCTTCTCGGGTATGATCTGGCTGTGCCAATTTACCTAAGATTTTTCAATACATCAATACATTTATACATAATTGTGCCTTAGAGTACATAAATGAGGGAAATTAAGCGCTATAAAAGTCCACATCAGATTAGATTTATCTTGGATAAACCATTTTTCATTATCAAGTCATATTGTATTCTCCAACATATATTATCAAGCAAAATTTTGTTTAATGTATTTATGCATCTTGTTACATGCTTCATCTTGTCTCATTCTTGTTACATTCAGGTAAAACAGAAGCTTGGATACCAAGAATATGAATTTCTTCTCGACTGCCAATATCAGGGATCATCCTGTATTGACAAAAGGTATAGTATAGTTATGTTCTATTTTGGCATGAATGTTTATTTATTTATTTCGTGCTTTACATCACAGTCAGTACCTTTGTATCGGTTGAGACGAGTAGTTAGATGGGCAGAGGAAACCAGTACATACAGTTGGCCAAGGTTCTGTACTGTGAACCCCTGAAAAACAACAAGCAACCACCAGCTTTTACACTTCAGATCAGGCCGGGATTCATACTCCAATCTCACACAGGGGGGTGGGGGGGGGGGTGGGGGGGGGGGGGGGGGGTCGGGGTGGGGGTGTTAATATTAAAGTAACCCCTAAATAATAAGTGAATAAATAGTCATTTTCTATATATTTGTATTTATCTATTTGCAAAGTCTGCATAACATAAAATTGGCTGTGATTTTTAAAAATTTGACATGTACCTTAAACAAACAATATTCATGAGATATTGTTTTAAACATTCAAGCACTGAATGTTACTAAATTAATGTAAATAAAGAGCGCCTTCACTCAAATATAATTTGACTTTATTATCTGACATTGTAACTATTTTAAATATATTTTATTTTTAGCATTAATATACCACATGCCAAGACATATTTAGGTAGATGGTAAGGGTTTCTGAACTGTAAGCCCATGAACTTAAGCAAAGTCAACTTCCAATCATTGAGTCATGCCCAAGTATGAATGCATGGCAATACTGTCTTGATCAATGTTCACTTCCTATTATGTTACATCTACAAATGTTTTTTGTGATGATACTTTGTTTTAGGAATTTCTACTTGTCAAATGATCCAATCCTTGGGAATTGCTTCACATTCAATTCTGGCTGGAATGATTCTGTGCCTGTATTTACATCTTACCGGAGTGGTACCAGATTTGGTTTGAGGCTCACACTCAGTGTGGGTACAGACGAATACATAAGGACGATGGCAGAATCTACAGGCATCAGGGTTGTTATACACAACCAAACCATCACGCCTTTCCCTGAAGAAACTGGCATGTTAGCTAAACCCGGATTATTAACATCCATAGGAATTAAAAAGGTTTGTAAATCATACTGAAACTACCCGAGTGTTTGTTATAACATTTTTGAAAGACAGGAGTACAGTTATTGTATCTTTTTATTATTTGACATACTTACAAAATTGTAAATGCATAGACTTAATTACTGGATTTTTAAATTTTTATATTTAGCATTCAGTCCATATGAATAGGAATCAAAATATATAGCTGTTTGATTGTCACTCACAGTTTGTGTGTATTTCTATTTGGTTACATAGTTTAGTATATAGTATAATATATGAAATAATATATATATCCTTAATTTCTAGGAACCAATAATAAAATCTGACTGTATCAATTGATAAAAATCCAGATAAAAATCAAGATGCATATTTTTTTCTTCATCCAATGATGAGTTCTTTAACAGTATAATCTCTTCTATGTTTATTTTTTTGCATGTAAACAAATTGGTTTATAAAGCCTTTCACCAATTACACAGAGGGGCCTCACATAAATCACATAATAGAATAATAGTATATTGTATAACATGCATTTTACTGACTGGACACATTATACTTAATCTTACTGCAGAATCTTCTTTCAAGACTTGGTGACCCTTACTCAACTTGTATGAATGAAGATGAGAGCCTGGTGGATGACATATACACGAAAACATTCCCAGTGAAATACTCCAAAAAGGTGAGACATCTACATAGTTTGCACTGTTCCATGCAAGCCTTACGGGCTATATACGAGTGCAAAATATATAACTCGTCAAGGCTCATTTCTTGATCAATGCATTTTATGCTTTGGTAGTATTCATAAAGGTTAATAAGTCAGCATTCATATTTGGATAGGGTGTGTTTGACACAACACAGACAGCATTTTCAAGACAGGATGGCTTTTTCAAAATGTTTGGAACAAATGCCATGACCTTCCACATGCCAAACTAAAATGTACAGGTCAAAGGGGTGAGGGGTGTGATGGAAAGACCAAATATGGTGGCTCGTTTTTAAAAGTGCACTGCCCACATACAAAGTCTATGTATAGAACAATAACGACAAGTTCATGGAGAAAAATTCAAATACTTGCTGATACAAGTGCATGGAATATTGTGAATGGGTATGGTCATTCTGACAGACCATTTCATTTCATGACTTGACTTATTCCAAGGTTAATAAGAAGACCTAGTTATCTCTTTCGTTTAATTTGGTTTCCATAGGCTAGCAATGCTGCCAAGAGTTTTAAGTATTTTTGTTCTGCTATGCTAAAGTCTAAAAACTTCTTCCTGGAAATATTGAGCAACTAGCATGCACTTATTTCCTCCATACCATCAATGACCTGTTTTATGTGATTTATATACAACATGTTGAATACAACAATACACATGAAGCAAACAATCAATCTACTTGGAAACAAAGAGCACCAAAATGTGCCATATTTTCAAAATCACACTACATTACAATACATGGGTGTGAGCCATCCCTTGAGTAAACAATGCAACATGGCAAACACCCATTAATAGCAGTGGTTTTCTGAAAATCAGATAAAGAAAGTAAGATTTCACCACATGCATATACGTCGAGTGTTTGGGATAGAATGTGGCTTCGAGGTGTAGTGGATAACAAACTTGTCTTACACATCTGAGGTTGGTGGGTCAAACCCGGACCAGACCCTATGTGGGAAAGTTGTTGTGGTATCAATGCGTCACCATTT
Organism: Sabellastarte sp. h YS-2021; assembly: GCA_964017235.1. Classification (NCBI taxonomy): domain Eukaryota; kingdom Metazoa; phylum Annelida; class Polychaeta; order Sabellida; family Sabellidae; genus Sabellastarte; species Sabellastarte sp. h YS-2021. Next base: position 93,202,140 of record OZ024928.1, read on the forward strand.
GCAATGCAGAATCTTGACCAAGTGGAATGTACTCCTTCCTCTGGCCTCAAAACAACCGGTGGTAATATAACCTATACAATGTGTGGAAACGGACGCATATAAATCAGTTTAAACTTTATAGGGTCTAAGGCAAAGACATTGGACCATGTATAATTATTTACTTTGGGGAATGACTATATATATTACTGGTGCAATTTAGACTTGAGATTTACTACTGTATTTCGTGTTTTCAGAATAAGAGTTACTCTAAGTACTTGTATAGTACACCTGTTTTCTCAGGGATGCCAGAAAACCTGCTATCAGAAGCTGCTGGTCTCTAGTTGTGGTTGTTGTGATCCAATAATTCCTTTGATTGAAAACTATCCAGTCTGCAGTTTCAGCAATCTTGCACAGGGTAAGTCTTTCTGATATAAGATCATATGCTTGTCCAAGCAGTTTCTTTTTTAACTAAAAAAATCCTCACGGACATGGCAAGAAATTCTCTGAAATTACCAAGACATACGTTTTATGTTTATACATATCTATTGGTCATATCTTCATGTAAATGGATATATGATACATATTTAACATTCAAAACATCATTTCATCATTTAAATCAGTTTAGTACTATACTAATGAGTGGATGATTCATCAACCTTGCCAACCTTAGGTTGTGGTTCGGTCTGTCTCATATTTGGGTATGATGCATTGGGTATGATTAGCATTGTGTAGTATGAATTTCGGGAGATACAACATAGTTCCATAGTTCAGTAAATGTTTGGTATTCGGGATCCCTTTATTGAAATGTTTTTAAAAACCTTCTGTAACCTCCCATGATCTCTGCCACAATAGACATGGTGGAATAGTAAAGTGGACAGGATGAATGTATTGGGTGCCTCATTCTTCAATGTCTACTGTTCACATACAAGCTCTCTGTTTTGAGCCATAAGGCTGAATTTGTCACACGAAAGTCAAATGTGTACAGATACAACAGTAAGGAAAGGTCTGGATGATTATTTTTAATTTGAACAATAATACAACATAGGCCTAACCTTTCTATAAATAGAAGCATTTTAATAACTTTACACAGTTTCCATTGATTAAAAAGGAAGAATTTGTCCCAATTTTAACCACCATATTTGCTGGAAGTGGATATGTTTGGTAGATACTGAATGTCAAAAGTTTGGAAATATTTACAATTTGTCTGATTAAAATCACTTTAAATAGCAATATGGTATTAGGAGAATTGATGTTCAATGTAATTTGGATTTTCTATCAATATGGTAATATGGATGAGTAACTTCATTCCTAGCCTTGCTGTATGTTGTGTTTACATTATAGTTCTTATTAAGTAAGAAACTAAAACTGAATTATTAAAAACAGCTAAAATATTATCTGGATTTATGTGGTTCAGTAAGTACAATTAGTAAAGGAAATACACATAATCCATAATACTTTAGTCATCAGAATGAAAAAAAATAAAAACATTTTGTAGACATTTGGCAACAAATGAATTTTCTGTTTGTTACAGCTGAATGCAGTGGGCATTAAAAAAATACATAGATATATTCAAAAACAGATGTCCCAAGACACAATAGAGTCTGCCTTTGAGAAACATAAAATAGAGATAAATTCTTCTAACTAGCTCACTTAAAGTAACATAAGATTAAATATCAATAGCTCTATAACACCAACATGAGTGGCTCTAAATGGCCAACCTGTTTTTTTTGCATCAGTCATGATTTATTTTTCAGAAAGCTGCAAGCAAGATGTGAATAGGAGACTAGTGAATGGAATCGTTAAATGTGATTGCATTGATTCTTGTAGGTATGCACTCACTGATTCTCAAATATCATTTAATCCTCATGGTAGTTTATATATTGCAAAAATCTTATAAAAGTTTGGTAAATTAAATTTAAAGCAAGTATACACTGGAATATACTGTATACACTGAAAATTTCACTAGGCATTAACTTTGATTATTTCAGCAAAAGACCTTAGAAAGTGAAACTTTATTCCTGGTGAAAATTAAATCTGTATTTATCTCTCAGTAGAAACTTGCCATTTAGTGTAAAAAATTAATTCCAGGGCATTTCTTAAAATTGAAGAATTAGTGAAATTTTCTTCTAGCTAAATTTCTGCTTATATCAGTATGTCTATTTCTGTCATGGGTTTTTTCCTAGAAATTAAAGGGTTGATTGATTTGGGTTGGATGTCTTTTTAACATAATTGCACAGGTCATATCATGACTGGTGGTTGAAGGGTTCATACACATGACATTTGGCAAGATGGCGCACAAAAACAATCTTGCACTACCTCATTTTAAGAAAATTTTGTTCAATACTACGGTATTGTTACATTTCAGAGATGAATATTTTTCCACAGACAAATCATATACTACTTGGCCATCAAAGAATAATTTGGTAAGTCGCAAAAAGATTCTTATCAATGGAGTTATTCACACTCATTTGCCACATAAAACATGCTCTATAATGGTATACATCAATACCCTAATGGCAAATATACATCTTTTGTTCATCTAGTATTCAGAATAGTTAAATCCACCAGACATGAAGGGCTAATGGTTTAAAATGGAAAAGGACACATATACATTACATTTATTTAATTGGGGTTTTATGTTGCTTTCAACACTGTACAGGTCATATCACGACGGGTAGTTGGAAGGGCAGAGGAAACCAGTACATACAGTTCGTCTGTACTGTAAACTGCTGACCAACAGCAAGCAACTACCAGCTTTCCCACTTGAGGCTGCGTCGGGAACCACCCCCCGGCCTCAGAGGTGGGAGGTGAGAGTGTTACCACTCTGCCACCGTGGCCCCTCATATACATTACATAAACACAATGGTGGTTCTCAGAGTTATGATATTGTTTTAAGAAAGTAGTAATGAAATATGAGGTTCGATCAGATTTTGTTAATTCTTTAAACAACTAGGAAGAAGAATTGACTCCTATACATTCAAAAATACAACACTTATTAGAAGGAAATGACACTGATAATATATTCAGAAATTTACTGCAGCTAGAAATTTATTACAAAGACTTCAATATTGAGACCATGGAAGAAATACCTGCATATCCTGTGAGTATGTGTGTATTTTTTGTCATCTTGAAAATAGTCACTTACCGAAGAAAATTATGTCAGAAATGGTAATGATAAATACTCTGAAGATATGTTTCTACCGTGTAAAATATTACAACAGCTCTATTATGGGATTCAGAATGCCCTAATGCCCCTTGTAGACTTTGCAGCATCTGCTCATACTTCCATGATCAAGGAATGGAGGCTATTTTTACCAATGCAACTATTATGATGTTTACGTTATTGTATAACAAATATTTTCACCCATCAGTGCTATATATGTGTGCGTTTCATCTTAGAGAACATTGTATGATTCTTTATTAATATTATTATAATCACAACAGATCAAAATCTGTTAATCTGATTGGCTGAAATCAGAATATATGAATCCTTCATCAATACAGATATTCATTGGAGGGCGGGGATTAACAGCTATTGAGAGCGATATGATATTTGATGGTCCTCCACTTCAGTGAAGATCCACCATTACTCTTCTCTCTTAAAATATTAAAAGTATGCCAAAATATGTATAAATATATGCATTAGACTATTGCTTAGCTGAACCTCTGGGAATACATAACCCAAGTTTGGATAATCATAAGGTTCAGATAGCCGGGATTGGACTATGATCTTGCATTAGTGGTATCAAAAATGGTCGATCATACAGCGGCCTCTTATTATATAGGTATTGTCAACAAGCATTTACATACCCAAGAAAAAATCATTTAGGGGCTTTGTTTCTCCCCAAACCAAGAAACTGTTTTCGCTTTTTACAGATGGCAAAACACGTTCAGGTTCATTGAAAATATGATTTCATAAGCTATACATCTGCTGCAAGGGTTGTGAGTTGTAAAGCTGGAAGCATGGCTTAACATGCCTTGAGCCTGTAATATAAAATAAGTCTTCTTTTCTGTTTACAGAATGGCCAGTTTGCTTCAGATGTGGGAGGTATTCTTGGGCTCTGGCTAGGTTTCAGCATATTTACTGCATTGGAATTCATTGATTTAATTATCAATGCAATAATTGTTCTCCTGCGTCATTTCATTCTTGCAAAGAACAAAGATATTCCTTAGTTGTGCCAAGAACTATGTTCCAATTGCTTTTTATTCAAATACCACCTTATGGTATTTATGTGTACCGATGAAGGACAATCTTAATTTACTTACATCAGGCATTGCTTGAAACCATTGTTAAAAGGTTATAAAAGCAACAATGACATATTTGAATTGCTTGTTTGTGTCACAGTCTGCATTAAAATTAAATTTGCTGCCTAGCATATACTGGATAATTATAAATAGCTTATGTAAAGAATATACATTAATATAATACAGCTATTGACAATAATATGTTTTATTTTAACAACATATATACCCTTAAAAATTGTAATGAATGAATACTGTTTTAAAATAATCATAATATTTTCTATGTGTATTCAGCAAAACATTGTATCATATTGCATTGTGTTATATTTATACTCAGCGCAATATCTCCATGTACTACAGGACTTAAAGCACTATATGACCCATCCGACCGCACAAGTACAGCCCAACTCTCAATTGACTGACTTTCGCCTAACTGGAAGACAGAGGCTCAAGGATGACTATTTATCAACGTCCTTGAGGTTCTTTAGCCACTGGGGATAGGACCCAATGACAGAGGACCACAGTTTTTAGTGGTCATCTCAGCCAGTATGTATCTGCCTGTACCTGGGTTTGAACCCATGTCTTCCGTGTTTCTAGGCGAGTGTGTTACAAACTAGGCCACAGTGGCAAAACATCATTGTTGCTTGCATTTAAAATTTGTAAATATGTTCTCACAACAATGCAGATTCTTAAATTGTTCATTCGAAATGAATTTCTTTTATTGAATACGACCATTTTAGTTAAGTTGCGTTTTTGTACTATTCCAACACTTTCTTTTTTTAAACAATAAAGTGATGGCCATACATATAAAAAGCAATGCAAAAGAGTGGGCGAGTTTGTGAGCAAACATCTGCAGAAAAATCTCTGCTACAGATGAATATGTCAACATTATTGTTACAATGGAAAAGGACATTACCATAGTTCTAACATGACAAAGTGTATCATAATCATCAGTTAAACATCAACATTCCAGCATCAAATGATATCTAGAGCATCACAGCAAAGTCTTGGAATGTGACTAATGACTAAACACTGCCATATTAGGGATTGGTGCCACAATAGTTGTCATCAGTTTAAATTATACATGGTACTTATTCATAGATTAAAAAGTGAGCTGATAATTCAGTTTATAAAACAAGATGACACGGATACAGACATTTACATAAATGGGTGAAAAGTGTGATGGTATATGTGTTATTGATATCATGTTCATTCCTCTGTAATTCTGTCTGTCCACAAACTTAACTCAAAATCTTTACATAGAATCATCTTCACACCAGATGGGATCTACCTGTGGCTCGGTCTTTCTGAAATGATGATCTTGATCGAGATCATGAATCCAACATTGTTTTAAGATATTTCAGCAATACCCACATTTGACTTTGTGCATTCAAAAATACTGCATGTTTATTATATTTTAAGTTGTGATATCACCATCTAAAAGGTGTTTGTACACAGATGTACATCATGAACATATGACTCTATAGTCTTAAGCATCTGCAACCCAAGAGTCAAAACTTAAGTTTACAACTTACTTTAAAAATCAACACATTTGTCTTTCAGCTACATTTAATGTGTATATTCAGTGATAAATTAAGATGATCCGGTAGTAGAGATATGCCTGATATGTCACACTTTGCCTATACTCGCAAAATGTGGCCTAGTGGTTAGCAAGTTTGGCATCTGATAACAGGCTGAAAATTCTGTGTGGTTGGAGTCCCACAAGTAGCAAATGCTGAGAACCTGTCCCAGTATGATCCTTGCTGGTGAACAGGACGTAAAACCCCAACTTTGATCTTTGCCTATACAAAAATGACTTTTATTCTGGCGATTTCTCAAAGTGTTTTTTTCATCCCCACTATGTATGTATCACCAGCATACACACATAGGTCTTCAGGTAAATGGCCAAGGATTTCTAGTTTCTGATATTATTTTGGAAATATTTTCATGATTTTTGTTCAAGCCCATTTATTTACATGTCAAATTGTGACTGTATAGCACTGGTCTGATGTATTCAAACCTTTAGGGACACATTAAACTACAAAACAAACCCAAAGCAGCTAAGGGAAATTATGGGTCATGTACACAGACACTGTCAAACACGAACAATCAAAGTCATTCTGTTTTTGTGATCAATTCCCCTTGTATCTCTTGCAGAAACATTATGTGTTTACATTGACAAAACGTGGAATTTAAATTATAAAACTATAAATTTTATACTGCTTCCCGCCATAACTTGGCAGAACTCGGACAAAATAATAACAAAAAAAACTATTTCTGGTTGTTTTATCATTAATAAAATGGATATTAAGTGCCATAAAAGTATTATAAGAATAACAATAAATAGACTTAACCATAAAAAAGTCACCTTGTACAATGCTTTTTAAGTGGTGATAATTAATTTTTACTTCAAATTAGCGCCCCAACCTGGCACAATTTATATACTGAAAATCCCTTTATGTTAATGGTCACTTCAGTTATCTTATGGTCTTGGAAATGTACGAATGTTGCCGATGGCATTCGTAGGTCAATACAGATTCTGTCTTCCAGTTTCCCCCAAGCTGAGGTTTGGTCCAAGTTATAACGCCAGGCAGTATTTTCAATAGTTTCAGAGACACAGATCTGTGTAACATTTTGTGCTAGCTCCTGCAGAATATCCACATCTAAATGCTTGGTGTTTGATTTTCTAGGGTTTTCAGATGGATGGTCATGCAGATTTTTGCACTTATTAATATAGATTGCCATAAAATGATTTTTTAAAAAATGCACGGATAAACCCAAGAACACCTGTATCTCTGGGTGAAGGACCCCTGCCGAAAGAAAATGAACATCTACTTCCATATCTTTACTGATTTGGGTTGAATTTCCCTTTCAAAACAAGGTATAGCTCATATCGCGACCGATAGTTGATGGAAATAAGTGCACATTAGTTATGCAAATAAAGTGAAAACTATCACCTAGAGTGTGGAAAAGCCTGATCATCTTAGGGTGGAATCAAATCAACTGTGTTTCAATTGAGGAGGGTGATTTTAAGTAGGTTACAATTCCTCGAGGTATTAATCAATGTATTTGCTGTTACTTGACTGACTAATGTATTATTTAATACCCTCTCCCTTGTAGATATTAAATTGATACAGCATAGAAACTTAACAGTAAGGGGTATTCTAACTTAGCCACTCAAGGGATCAAAATATTATTTAATCCTTAATTATAGTAATGTACAAAATTAATTAATATATTGTACTTTTAACGGTCTAAACATTTACTTACATTTCCTAGTCCTAGAGATATTATATGAGACTAGGACACTGTATCTGTAAGAATATGTGTCATTTTACTGACATATTCTGTAAACCTGTTATTTTAGGCTTTCTATTATCCAACCTTTCTATTATCCGACCTATTCTATTTTAGGCTTTCTATTATCCGACCTAATTGTTACTCTCCCAAGAGGGTCGGATAATAGAGGTTCTACTGTATGCAGTATTGCTACATCAATTACATGGAATAAAAAAATACCAATTGTACACATGTAGCTATTAGAGTATTGATATATATAATAGTTTTTCAACAAACTATTGTATATAAGTGTTTATGCGCCCCCCCCCCCCCCCCCCCCCCCCCCCCCCCAATTAAAAAGCAGGAAATTGAAAAAATATATATACACAGCCAAAGGGACAAACCTTTTGAATTTGGACATGCACTAATTGTTGCTGCAAACCACTATGCATATTTTTAACTGTTCAGAATGCTTTTTGAAAAAAAAACTAAAAAAACTTCTTGTTTTATTTGTCACTTTTAGCTGCATAATGCTATTCCACTCTTGTATTTTTCAACAGTTGAAAACAACAGTTTTGAAAACAATACAACTTTTGTCACTTTGCGATCACGTTTATATTAACAACCTTTCAATTAAGAACACTTGCCTCGATGTTCTATTTTTACCTTACGGATAATAGAGAAAGCCCCTTATGTGGCAAGTCAATAAATTTGATGTGTAATCTTATATACATGATGGAAATAAGCAGACAGCACCCATTATAACCCTCATGTAGGTAAATTTTTCACCAAAAACAAACCCTGACATAGAATGAGAAAAATTGCGCGAGTAATTAGACATTATTTGTCTTTGCATCGGACACTATGATATGTTATTTGTATCTGATATTACAATAAATTATTTTCTATTCTATATCAAGGTTCTTTTCTTTGCTACAAAGGGTAAGGAAGGACTTCAGATAGTGGGCCACAGTACACAGAGTCATATCTCACAAGAACCCTCTTGGTGGTAATCCTTTTGTATTTCCGAGGGTAGATCAAACATAGTAAATTGAAACGAGTGACAATGAACATAAATTTATTGATTCAGGGAATTTCTGTAAGTGTGCAAATTAAGAGATCTGTGCCAAGTTTGGGCCCCGATTTCAATAAGAAACTATATTACCATCCTCTTATGAAAATCACAACATGGTTATGTATATTTTTCGCTGGTTTCCATGGATACTTAAACCCAGAAGAAATTCATGTAACCACACTTAAGCAGTGATACTTGGCAACAAGATACTAAGTTGTTCCCACAAGTTAGCAAGTCATTACCACAAGATAGAAAGTCATTCCTGCAAGTTAGCAAGTCATTCCCACAAGTTAGCAAGTCGTTACCAAAAGTTAGCAAGTCGTTACCATAAGTTAGCAAAGTTGTTCCCACAAGATACTAACTCATTCCCACAAGTTAGCAAAGTCATCACCACAAGATAGAAAGTCGTTCCCATAAGATAGGAAGTCATTCCCACAAGTTAGTAAGTCATTACCACAAGATACTAACTCATTCCCACAAGTTAGCAAAGTCGTTACCACAAGATACTAACTCATTCCAAAAGATAGCAAAGTCGTTACCACAAGATACTAACTCGTTCCCACAAGTTAGCAAAGTCATTACCACAAGATACTAACTCATTCCCACAAGTTAGCAAAGTCATTACCACAAGATACTAACTCGTTCCCACAAGTTAACAAAGTCATTACCACAAGATACTAACTCGTTCCCACAAGTTAACAAAGTCATTACCACAAGTCCTTCCTGGGCTCTGTGGATTTCTGTGTGCAAATTGTGCAAATTTGGGTTGCTGATTTCCAGTAAAAATTGCATTATAGACACTTAAAGTCGATTTGAAAAGGTTTTTAGGTTGATTTTATGTCAGTGAAATATATTTGTAACTTGCACTTGTGTCAATTAATATTTTGATCCAAGAAATTCCCGTAAATGTATTTTAAACAAACAATAATTGATATGACAAGAGCGATGTCTCTTATTGACAATAATTATTTCTGGTAAAGGATGTAAACAATTAAAGTCTAATATGTTACATGGATATTTTACAATAAACGATTTCATTAGTTGAATACCTTGACATCTAAGTAAACAGCTAGTGGTTCAACTTCTAGTAAAGATTTTTTTGGATCTTTGTCAATTTCTTGCCGCTGTTTTGCTTTATTCTCTTCAAACAGGAACAAGCATCTACAAAAAATGGACCTGAAATAAAGTGCTATTGATTTGTAAAAGCAAACATCAGTGGGGGAGATTTCCCTAGCAGTAGTGATAATTGGTATTCATTACTTTTTTTAAAAAATTGTATCTTGCTCATAATACACACCTTCTTTGTCATGGTAAAATTCAAACAGCAAAGAAAAAATGTCCATTTTCTGACCAGCAAGTTGACAGTTTTTTAATGTTTCAAAATTAAAATATATAATTATTATTGTGTCACTTCTATGAAAAAATCCAAAAGGATAGGTAAGTAAAGTAAAGCTGATTGCATTATCCTGAGGTTGTTGGATATCGACATATTTTATAATCTTACAACTGCTTTGAAGGTAAACTTTAATGAGAAGCTTGCTGTTGAATGTTGACAATTTGGATTTTGAGGAAACATAGCTGTCAGGTAAGCCCAAATAAAAAGGAGGAAATTATAATGAAAAAGTTGCATTTCCTATGTTATAACTTTAGAATGTAACTTTTAATATTTTATAAGTTCATTGAAAATACAATAGTTATACCAAATTTCTATTTTTTCACATTGTGTGTACTTTTGAAACATCTGATTTGAAGATTTTCTAACCAACAATTGGAAATGCCTCATAGGGCAATATATCTGGCATATTTGTATATATTGCAATTTTTTACCCAACTGAAGATATGTATGTCCCTATGTATGTATGTATATGCATGTATGTATTGCTATGTTTTGTCTGATTGAAATATATATATATTTGTATTTATTACATCAATTAAAAATATGTATGTGTTACAATGCTTTCATAACTGGTAGTGTATTTGCATTAATTACACTGATTTACCTCACTCAAAGTATATTTATATTAATTCCAATGCTTTTCTTACTGAAAATGTGTGTGTTTATTTCAATGCCTTACCTAACTGGAGAGTTCAGCTGGTAGGTTTATATTTGGTAAGGGTTGGTAGACAGTTGTTGACACCGATATTAGCACAATGTCATTTTTTGTCATATATGTATGCACACAGACAGTATTTCCTTAATTCATGTACATGAAACAAACCTGTGTTTAAACCAAGAAAGTGGCAACATTTTAAAACTTGTACTTCTTTTCACTATGCCACGTATTTCTGGAAATAACATATACTAACATATATACATGTCTTAAGATATAAGTTATGAAATATGACTTAAAACCGCCCTGTTTAGGTTTGCACCAAAATGATTTTGTGGCTTTAAAAAAGTTAGTGGGAGGAGTCAAAACACAGCCAAATTTACCTGTTGTGTTTCCATATGTAGGCCTATTAATTAATTTATTTATTTGGAGTTTTACGTCATTTTAAATACTGCACAGGTCATATCACGACTGTTACAACCAATAACGTATCAATAACCAATAATGTATCAGCTAACCAATAATGTAGCAAAAATTGACCAATAATGTGTCATCAACCAATAATGTATCAAAATTAACCATTAATGTATCAATTCTCTAACCAATAACGTAAAAATCACTTGCTCCAATAACGTATCAACAAGTAAGCAGTAATAATGTATCAATCATTAATGTATTAGGCAACATTTGAGTTGATGCTAAACATTCATTTCCCACAGATCAAGAGCATTTATGTGTTATCCTCTGTGATTTACAATTTCCTCAGTATTTAATGAGTATTTGTTCAATTGTTTCAGTTTCATTTTAAAACTTAAGCAAGGTATATATGCTCAGATATAAAAGAGTGAAACTATCAAGCTATACATAGGCTTCAAACGTCATCAACAAAAATCAACAACACATTCCAGACATACTTACACATGTCATCACATACCAGAGAACAGTCATAGGTTGGATGAAAACAAGCTCAATAACCTTCTAAATCTAGATTTGAAGCCATAACCCCTTAATATACCTCAGTGATATTGGGGTCCATGACCTTCCTGCTATGCACTGAGCTTCTGATATCTCTTCCAAGTACACAGGGTCTAGGTTCAAATCTTGTCATAAAATGCCCAAGCCCAAACCTACACACATATACTCATATGTGCCTAACTAGCTAGCTATCTACATACCTACATATCTACATTGAGTTGATGAGCTGTAAAACACCTCAATATCAGTGGCAAGTTGCAGTGTTGTATGGTACTGAAGCAAAGCTGTAGTTACTTTAGGTCAAGGGGGTCTGCAGTGGCCAAATGGTTAGCAACGTTGCATCTTATTACAAGTTGCCACCTCTGTGTGGGGGTTTTACCACTGCAAAAGGAAAGTGCTGTGGCCTTTTTGACTCTTGGTTGTTCAAGGGGATGAATAGCCCTCAGCTTTGATTTTAGACCTTTCTTTTAGATCAGTTGTGTAGTGATTATTATACTCGCCAAGAAAAACAAAAATTGGCATAATACCAGTATGAGGTCCATGGTTTATTAAATGATGCAGTAATGCTCCATGGAACACAGTCAAAACACTATTTAATAGTTATACCTTAGGTTAATATATCCTGGTTGCATGCTGTTCTGTTGACATAATAACAGTGGTTTACTACCAACTTTGTTAATACCAGTAATAATTTTGGAAACCAGGGGTATTGTTGCTTTGAAACAGGATGCTATGAAGTACAGCGACCTGTGGGTTACTTACTTTTATATCAAACATCCCATTCAGCATGCAGATTTAACAGTAGTATAACAAGGACAAAATTTTACATTGTCACATGTGGTCCATTTTTTAAGGTAATCAAAGACTTGTTGTAAAACATCTTTGCTTATTACACTATCACAGATCTATAGAACTACAGTTTTATTTATGGATTGAGGTTAAACCATATGCACCAGCTGCTGGTTGGCAAGTTTCATTACTCTTTAATGCTAACACCCTTAATTGTGTTCTGTTGAAAACCTTAGCATATGAAATATTTCCTAATACATTAATGGTTGACACAGTATTGCAGCTTACTGGTTGATGCATTATTAGAGCAGGTAGTCTTTATGTTATTGGTTAGAAAATTGATACATTAATGGTTAATTTTGATAGATTATTGGTTGATGATAGGTTATTGGTCAATTTTTGCTACATTATTGGTTAGCTGATACATTATTGATATATTAATGGTTGTAACACACAACCAGTAGTTTTTTGTGGGCAGAGGAAACCAGTACATACAGTCGGTCAAGGTTCTGTATTGTAAACTGCTGACCATCAGCAAGCAGCTACCAAATCTTCCACGTAAGGTCCGGGATTTGAACTGCTAACATCAGAGCTGAAATGTGAGTGTGTTACCACTATGCCACCATGGCCCCCTGGATCTATTAAGGTTACCTTCACAGAATGGTAAGGAATAAGGTTAAGTTAGATATTATATAAGGGAAAAGATGTAAGCAAAAGACAAAAGGGGCCACGGTGGCAGAGTGGTAACACTCTCGCCTCCCACCTCTGTGGCCGGGGTTCGGTTTCCGGCACGGCCTCAAGTGGGAAAGCTAGTAGTTGCTTGCCGTTGGTCGGCAGTTTACAATACAGAACCCTGACGAACTGTATGTACTGGTTTCCTCTGCCCTTCCAACTACCCGTCGTGATATAACCTGTACAGTGTTGAAAGTGATGTAAAACCCCAAATAAATAAATAGTAAGCAAAAGACAAAACCTAAGCTACAGTGCAATAACTATTCAAATGTCACGAGAATAAGGAAATCTGTAACATTTATTAACATGATTTAAAACATTTATCACCAGTTTTTGTCTACCAAATTAGAATTATATGAGTGAAACAAGATGCAATATTCTGAAATGATGTTATTTCCAAGGCATCAAAACTCGATATTGTTCAGGAAGTGAATTAATTTCAAAGAGATAACACAAATGACAAAACAGTAATCCAAACAAATGCATTCAATTTTACATAACTACTCACAAGAAGAAATCTGTGCTCAATAGATATGCTTTGTCCATTAATAGGAATACATGAAATTCAAAAGACCTTTTTTCATTTATTTTTTAGATATGTCTGTATAAGAGACCCCAAAACTAACTCGGAAGCCTGTTATTAAGTGGAGGTAGCTTTGACGGTATACTCAATATTAATTTATTTCTTTTAATAGTGGTTCTGCATTGTCAATTTATTGCTGTTAACAGAAATACATCCACATGAATATCAAAGATATTGCACGTGAAACCTGGTTGGACTTTGCTTCCAGAACATCTTCACATGGAGCAGGGCAACTTTCTAATGCTTCAGGTAAAGTTTGCCAATTGCATATTTTAAGTTTAAACAAGTATATATATATAATATACTTACTCAAAAAAGAAACCCGAATTTTATAAAGAATAAATTACAATATATCTAACATTTCTCACATATATAGAAATTGCATTGTGTCACACCCCATCATTAAGCAAAACTGCTTCTGAAAATAACACTGCATATGTAGTGGCTTTTCACTGTATGAATTATACTGACTTGATTTATACTTACTCAAAAAAGACACGCAAGTTTTATAAAGAATAAATTATAATATATCTTGTTTTTTGTTTTGGCTAAGTATACATCTCCAATGCCACTGTTCACTGTTTGCTTAAATAATATTGGCCTTTTGTATACTGCCTTTGCCACTGTTCTTTACAATCTGTATAAATAATATTGGCCTGCCGTATACTGCCTTTTCCACTGTTCTTTACAATCTGTGTAATAACATTGGCGTCCTATATACTGCCTTTGCTACTGTTCTTTACAATCGGTATAAATAATATTGGTCTGCCGTATACTGCCTTTTCCACTGTTCTTTACAATCTGTGTAATAACATTGGCGTCCTATATACTGCCTTTGCTACTGTTCTTTACAATCGGTATAAATAATATTGGTCTGCCGTATACTGCCTTTTCCACTGGGGCGGATTTCACGAAAGGTCTTAGCCCGGTCTCAGACTCAAACTTGAGACTTTTGTCTCAAATTATTGGAATATTTTACTTGAGCCCATGGCTCAGCCTTAATGGATTTCACAAAAGGTCTCAGTCTCAGCTTTGGCTGAGCCACTGGCTCAAATGTTGAGACTGGTAGAAAGTGGGCTTAAGTTTTGTAAACAAAGGCTCAAATATGGCCGCCATAATTCTTTCTTCACTTCAAAATTTGAAATGGCTGAAAATAGGGTACAAGGATATAAAACAACCCCCTGAAGTAGTCTGGGTGTTTTTTTACATGTTTACAAGGTTTCCCATTGCAAAATGGTATTTGACCAGAGATATTATGTGTCAAACAAGGAACATATATGTCATCAGTAGAATATTTTCACGACAAAAAAATGATTACATGACACAGAAAACCACTGTGGTTATTTGATAAGCTTGGTCTCAACTGAGACCCCTTCTGTGAAAACAATTTGAGACAAAGACTTAGCTGAGCCAAAAGGCTCAGACTTGAGCCAGTGGCTCAGTCTAAGACCTTTCATGAAATCCGCCCCTGATCTTTACAATCTGTGCAATAATATTGGCCTGCTGTATAGTGCCTTTGCCACTGTTCTTTACAATCTGTATAATAATATTGGCCTGCCCTATATTGCCTTTGCCACTGTTCTTTACATTCAGTATAAATAATATTGGCCTGCTGTATACTGCCTTTGCCACTGTTCTTTACAATCAGTATAAATAATATTGGCCTGCCGCATACTGCCTTTGCCACTGTTCTTTACAATGGGTACAAATAATATTGGCCTACTGTAAACTGCCTTTGCCACTATTCTTTACAACTGGTATAAATAATATTGGCCTGCCATATACTGCCTTTGTCACTGTTATTTACAATCAGTACAAATAAATGAAATAATATTGGCCTGCTGTAAACTGCTTTTGCCACTGTTCTTTTGCATTACATTGCCTTTGCCACTGTCCTTTACAATCTGTATAAATAATATTGGTCTGCTTTACGTATACAATCTGTATTTATAATATTTGTCTGCAGTATACTGCCATTGCCATTATCTGGTGGTAAAAAATGGGTACAAGAATGCAGCATGAATAGGTGAAGGTGATTGTAGGCGATACCAGTCCCTTCATTACTGGTGTGCTATCTACCTTTGCCACTGTTCTTTAAAACCTGTATAAATAATAATAATCTACTTTACAATTCCCATGCAACTGCTCTTCACTTTATATAATAACATTGATCTGTTTTACACTATGTTCTTCACTGTATAAATGATATTGGTCTGTGTTACACTAACCATACTGGTGTCCTTAAATACAATTCTGGGGCTGTATTCACTAAGGGTCCTAGCCAGATCTTAGGCTCATATTTAAAACCTTTGTCTTAACTTTTTTTTGGAAAATATGACTTTATAAAGACTTTTTCTTAGTCTTAGCGGTAGTCACCAAAAAGTAACACCGTTTTCAGTTTTGACAAAGGTCTTAACTTAAGACTGGTAGGTATGAGTCTTAAGTTTTTGACAATAGTCTTAAATATGGAGAAGAAAAAATTAATTGCAGTTTATTTTTATTTTGCGCACCTATAAATAGCTGTTGTAATTCATTGTAACAAAACTACTGGATAGTTATTTATATATGGGCAGAGCTCAATTCTTTGATTGACATTTGTGATTGTCTGCACAGACATAGCTAAAAAAACTAGCAAATGTCTGTTGCCTGTGTTTACATAGACTAGACTTTGGAAATAACTGTATTGGTAGCTTTGGTTTGATTAACTGTCTGATATAATTTATTTTACTGTGGTTCTTAAATGTAAGACCAGAGTCTTAACTAAGCTAACTTTTGTGAATACAGATTTTAGACAAAACCTGGTTGAGACAAAAGTCTTAACTGTGAGCCTACAGTTAAGCTTAATCCTAAGACCAGGGGCCGATTTCACAAAGGGACTTAGCCAAGACTTAAATGGATTTCACGAAGGGTGACTTAGCTAAGCCCAAGCTTATCAAATAACTACAGTGGTTTTCTGTGTCATATGACCTTTTATATTCACGAAAGGTCTCAAGTCTCAAATCTGAGATTTTGGTCTCAAATCTACGAAAAATCTTAGATTTGAGACCTTTTGCTATGTTGGGATTCACATGAGATCTCAGGCTAAGATTTTTCTCAGATTTGGTCTCAAATCTAAGACTGCCTAGGGGGTGACTTAAGTTTTCATAAAATAGAGTATATGTAATAAAAAGTCACAAAACAAAATGAAAATAGTGAAGTATGACAGATTATTTAACTTATAACACAAAATATGAATATTTATTAAGAGTTTGTACAAAAACAACAGTAAATATTTACATTACAAATTTACATGAGTGGCTGGTTTTGCTGTTATAATCAGTTCTTTTGAATGTCAGTACAAATTATAGTAAAAAGACAATGTTTTGCTTGATTGAAAATATTCTAAAATGTGAGTATATATGGTTGAGTGGTAAAATATCAATGTGTATACTTTCCACTAACTCAATAAAATGTTACATCAGTTTTGATTGGTCCAGACTCAAAACTTGGCTGAGATTTTGGTCTCCGCTGAGATTCCTTTTGTGAATCTCAACTTAAGCAGAATCTCAGCTGAGACAAAAATCTCAGATTTGAGCAAAATCTCAGCTGAGATTTGGCTAAGACTTGAGACCTTTCATGAATCCGGCCCCTGGCTAAGTTTTTAGATAAGACCCTTTTGTGAATACCGGCCCTGCTTGCTTTCCATTGCCTGATATTTGTCAGTACAGAATTTTGACCAACAAGCATGCACTACTGTCCTCCATTCCCTCAACTTTCCATCTTGATATGACCTGTTTGAATGTGTAGAAACGATGTTAAAACCAATATTGTTTTGCTAAATTTTCAACTCTGCATCACCCTATAGAATAATATTGGACTTTTTAATTAGACGGACCAGCAACATAAAAAGGCCCGTTTCAGTAGATTGTATAGATTTGCTTTGGCTATCTATATGCAAGTCAGGTAATATTGTTTTTTATTGCCTTTGTAAATAAAACTGATGTTCAAACAAAAAAAACAACAACAAATTATATGCTTTTGCTGCATCGGATTGTGAGCATATGAAACTTCATAAATTCTGAAGCATAAAATTATATCACATACTTTCGTAATTGTATACACACCATTCATTGTACCCTCATGTGAATGCTATACATGATGAAATGCAAAGGTCAAATTTACAAATTAATCAAGTATAATCATGCAGTTTCCTTACATGTTACAAGAGAGAGCTATGCGGAGACAGTTTGAAAATGATACATTATAAGACATAACTTAGTCTATTTAAAGCATAATACTTTTTCAACAGGTAAAATTAAAAGAAGTTTCTGGTTGCTTATCTGTCTGTGTGCCAGTGTTGTGCTGTTTGGCCACATGTACTTATTGTTTAGCAGTTACATCTCCTATTCAGTGGAAGTTAGCCTGAAGGTGGGTCTTTCTATTACTGTTATTATTTGACCATAGTAAAGAGTCCATTGACTGTCACAAATTGTAAATTGTCTTATCACTATTTATTTGGAAGGTTTGTTGACACTGGTCCATGATACTGACTGATGTTCTGTGGTCAATAATTAGTTATTGCTCAAAAATAAATAATCTGACTTATATGGGTAAACTTTAAACATCTACAGTATTTCTAATATGTTGAAGAATCTACAACGTGTTACTTAATTTTGGGAAGGCAGGTTGATGCAGTGGTAGTACACTCATGTCACACCACTCAGGGCATGGGTTTAAGACTCTTAGTTGGGATGCTGATCAGTGGTTGCAAGTATCCTGTGTTTCCCATAACAGAGTTTTGGCAAATTAACATACACTGTCATTGTTGGGTCTCTTTCTAACACAATGGAGCCAGTCCTCAGATTATGTCTGGTGACATTACTGGTTGATTCTATTGAACAATTGTTTTAATAGAATAATAATACCAGTAATACCTATATATATATTGTCTAGCCGTATATGTACTAATTTCCATTGACTAAGGCCTTTAATCAAAATTAATAATGTTACAGGTTAAACAAGGGGAGTCATTACCCTTTCCAGCAGTGACACTTTGTAATCTGAATGCTATAAAAAGGTCTGCAGTGTCTTTGAATCCAGCTTTACAGGCTTACAGAGAAAGCAAAAGAAAGAAAAGAGCAACAGGTGATATTACATAACATTTACAAACAGAAAATCAACAATAATATATGAATATGGCAAACTATTTACTTCCACATGCACATTTCGCATCTTATATTAGCAAAATCCGTTTTACTTTTGGCTCTTATGTAACTCGGGATTTTATCGTGTTATCAAAGTTATTTTCTTGACAAAATGTTTTAGAAACAAGTATCGGTGTTGCATCAAAAAGAGACAACATTATTGATGAAACTGTATCAGCCTTGACACATCAAACTATCCTCGTTAAAGGAAGAAATAGGAGAGCTACTGGTAAGTATAAGATTTTGGACCCCAGGGCATTGACCAAATCTCCTTGTATGGACTTTCTGCCGGTAAAAACTCCAATTTGACTTTCTACTGGCAGAAACTGGAACTGGACTTTCTATCGGTAGAATTTGAAATTCTACCAGATTTGACTTTCTACCATCAGATATATGTAGAGCAGACACAAGAACGTATACAATGACATAATGTACAGCTGACAAATTTCCAAAGTAGAAATGAAGTGAGGCAAGCAAAAGCCTTATGTTGTAATCAGAGTTTATGAGTGACCAAGGTCAAAATGAGTTTATGAGCTGGGAGGTAACAATAAACTTATGATGTTATACCAAGTGATGCAACAAATAAAACACAAGTTTGGACTTATCCTTTTTGCATGTTAGTATTATATAAAAACGTGTTAAAACAAGAACTGTTCTAAAACTTTTAATTAAGTTTTTAAAACATTATTTTCCCAAAATAATGGGAGTTACAGAGGGAGCAAGAGAAGTATGTTTGGGGGTAATTCTAAACAAAGGAAGTTCTTAATAATCAATGGGACATGATGTTTTTCAAGGGTATATTGTTGTCATATGCACGGGTCGCATTTTGAGTGGGATGTATACTCTTTTTTATATATTTTGTTGGCGTATATTTGTAGTTATTGATTATTTCAGATTCATTGTCGCTTTCTGTACACTGGATATGTCATATCACCACAGGTAGTAGGTGACAACTTGTCTATTTACAGAATAGTATATTGAAAATTTAACTTTAAACTAATAATTCAATTGTAAATGAATTAGGTCATTATTTTGCAATATGTTGGAGGTCAATGTCATAGTTCTGATATGTATCATAATTCTTTTTAAAGTAAATTATCCCGTTCAAACCTTTCATGGCAAAAGTACATAAGTTTTGCTAACATTAAACTAATAAACTTTATGAACAATATGTTGTATCCTTGTTCTTAGGTCCCTGTGCACCTGTCGTCATCGAGACATATGCAGGATGGTCCTGTAGAATTCCATTCATATTTAATGGAGTCACCTACTCTGGCTGCATAAACATTCATCCATTAACAGGCGATCCAATCGACAAGCCCTGGTGTCCTCAATTCTCTCCGTATACAACAGACGACCCAAACATTGACTTCTGCAAAATAAGGTATGTATCAAAATAAGGTATTAACCTGCTTCAATTGAAACTATATTAAAGCCACTATAGTGGTATTTTTTGCTTGGCAGTGCTGTCAAAAAGCACTTATATTGGTGAAAAAGTAGTAATGTTTATTCAAAAATCGGCCCTGGCGTCCAGGCACCGGAGGGGCCAGTCCCTCAGTTACCTATAAGGGGTTAGGTTACCAGCTTGATTATTTATGCTTGGGTGGGGTACCCATGTCTCTAGCAACCTGGTGTTTAGATATAAAACCATTGGTGCACCAGTCTGGTTCACATTATATAAGGGGCTTTTCCCTCAGAATCACACCAGGAAATCCCTGTATTTCTAGGTAACCCTATAAACATGTTCTATTTTTGGCTCCCCACATCATGCACATTGGAAGCCGGGAAATAAATCCAACTTCCATCATTCCTACTTGATTTCTTGAATCAGTAACATGGTAAAAAACTGAAAAGCTTTTACTGGGAAAAAAATCAGGCGGTATCATGGAAAAGTTGATCAACTTTGTGTTGTTTTATGATTTTTAAAGATATTTTGGTTTGTTTTTATACATGAATTGTACATAAACTGGACTGCATATGAAATCATATGTGTTACTGTGAAAAAACTGACTTTAAGACTGGACTTAGAGTGCTGTAATGTGTCACTTTGTGAGACTCTGGTGAACTCTGTGTCTAGCCGTTGAATGTGTCTATCAAAGTGTCACCTTGATTGGGAGCTGTCACACAACTTTATGCTTGACTTTCACGCCTATGAGGGATGGTCTAACCTATATTTTTGTCATCCTTTCTCCACATTTTGATATAAAAAATTCGAATTTCATGGGTTTTTGAAATTTTCAAATCAAACTAGCCCTCCTGTTAAGTCAAGTCTAATGTAGTGGCAGCGTTCTTCAAAAGTTTCTGTGTTTCAGATCTATAGGACATAGACTAAAAAATTAATAAATAAAAATAAAAAGTGGAACGGAAATTAACAAAATGCCAAATAAAAAGTTCTGCAGAAAGTGTGACTTTAGACATGTTCCGCCAAGTGGCAGAAATTGTAAAAGAGCCCAAGAGTCAGAAGTGCAAGAGTCAACTTCTTCAGCTATCCAAGTGTCATATGATTCGTCCTCTGGCATGTCCTTGGTGTCTTCTGATGTGGAGAATGGACATTATCAAGCTACCAAGACAGTATTCAAGTGAAGATACTGCAAGAACTTAAGAAAGTAAACAGAAGTCTGGATTCATTGGAAGAAGACATGGCTACCGTCAAGAAGACGACACATCAAAAGACTGGGAAGATAAGTAGTATTGTATCAGATTCTGATTCGTCCTCTGATGAGTCAATTGTCCCCAGTTTAACTTTTCTGAAAACATCTGCTGACATTCAAAAGCAAGTAGATAAAAGATTGTGTCAGTTACAGGAAGCCAGAGCTTCCAGTTCAGGTAAAAATAATTTTAAGTCAAAAAGAGGTGGTAACATTGATGTTATAGTTAAACACAAGGTGGCATGGCAACATGATACAATACTGGAAGGTCACAATTGTCAGAGAGTGACCTATGATCAGTTGAATTTGACCCAATGGGTTCAGGGGTTCGCCCAAAACATACTTGATGAAAAATTACAAAAAAAAAACAAAGATCAAATGTTACAATATTTGGCAGATGTTATGGCAGATGCAATTGACTTTTCTTGGCAAAATACGAAGGCCGCCCATGCGGTCCTGTTATGTGATATGGAAAGGGGGGCTGTAATGTGGGATAATTCTGACGAAATTGATAGGATTAGAAGGGCACACGCCCAAAGACATTCCCAAAATTCAAAATCATGGGGCAAAAACCTCTGAACAAGGAAGTATGAAAAAACCTTGGTTTTGTAAACCGTTTCAAAATGGGTTTTGCACTTTTCAGAAGGACCATGAGAGCAATGGTAAGTGGCAAAGACATGTGTGTGTTATATGTTTGGAAAGGGGGAAGATATTGAATCACTTTGAAAAAGAATGCACCTGGGTGAAACGTTCAAAAAATGAGTAACTGGCTGTCCTGATTCAAATTTCATCAGGACAGCATTCATAGGTCTCATGTTTCCTCTGAGGCTGCTGTTTCTGAAAAAAAATGTTACTGGTTTTAAAGAAAATGTGACAAAAATGTATTAAATAGTAAAGGATTCAGAATCAGGTTCATATACGCATGTAACCAAAAGGTAGCTCATATTGAAGCATTGTTGGCCATGTCAAAGCAGAAAGCTGCAGAGGTAGGTGTGTGCTCTCAAGAGAATGTCATTTGAGGGAATACAGGCAAAAAAGTGTGTCCCTCTTGGCAGTAAAGTTCTTTCATGCAAAGTGCTTTTGCAGGTCTTATGCTGAAGTTGTAAAAGCAGGCACAAACTGGTATAACACAAGGTTCAAACCCACAGACTGCAATACCAACTTTCTTACTTATGACCACAAAGCTAACAACGTGAACACTACTGTCACCAATAAAAAACATAATGGTAATGCTATTGATGTAGTTCACAGTAGTGGCTCTAACCCGGTAAATGACAAATGCAATGATACACACAGCAGAGACAAAGATAAAGTCAGTGGAAATTATGATAACTCTCAATAATGTAAAATTTTTGACATAAATGGCCTTGATGACAAGTATTTGCATTCTATCCTGACCGTCTCTTGTGATAGAAAGTCATGGAGAAATACTAACAAGGAAGTCACCAGGGCTAGGAGAAGCCAAACTGATTTTGAATTCGGTTTTATCCTTCTGAGTGAGTTTCAGGAGGCCACAACTGGGGTGGTTAATGAATTGTCTGATTACTCTCCAATAAAAGCTCATAACATTGTTGCACAATCTGGTAGACCAATTTTTTTACAGGCAAGAATTAAAGTTGATACTCAACTTCATTTAGATGAATGGCGAAAACAATTACAGGGCTATTGAGATACCCAGTTGATGGATCTCCTTAGGTTTGGCTTTCCCTTAGACTTCAATAGATTCCCCCTTACAATGGGAAGGCCAGAATCATAAATCTGCGATTGACTATCCCAATGACATAGAAGAATACTTGACAGAGGACAGAAGTTTTAATGCCATTGTAGGTACATTTAAAAATCATCCATGCCCTAATGGTCGTACTGTATAAGTGGTTATTTTCGCGTGGAATTAATTTTCGCTATATCCACTTGCCAGACAAACGCGAAAGTAAAGTCCCGCTAAACAAAACAGTTACCTCCAGTGAATGTGAATTGCCGATAGACCTGTTTGCATATCCAAGTTAAGATCAGGTAAAAACCTTTCTCACAGAACATTCAATTCACGTTATTAAATACACAAACAAAACATGTGCACAAACAAAACATGTATCCATTTTATTTGTAATTATTTTTAAAATAATAACTTTTTAACATTCATATAAATTTTGAAATGAGAAAAAGTGAAAAATAATGTGTTTTTTTTCCAAGCCAAGTTAATGATGTGTGTTGTCTTGTAAAATGTACTAGGCCTGTAAAATGCAGAAGCTAGTCACTGAGGCCTGGTATATCCCCTCCCCTTTCAATTTTTTATCACCTCTTTTATGTATACTGCACTGACAAGAGATATTCAAGGTAGCCTTTCATTTTTCCATCACATGAAACATCTAAGGGATGTAATTCAGCTGTGCAGTTTGCTGCTGTCACCTTACTGCTGTTATATATTTTCAGACTCATTTAGAAATAAAGACAGAAATATAGACTAATTGTTGTTCATTGTGTCTACTATCAAATTTTATTTACCAAAGAAATCACTTTTTTAATTTCCCCTTATATTTTTGCACAAATGCATTCATGCGGCTGAGAAAGATTATCATTATGAAAGGGCCTCTTTTTTCCTCACTTCGTACATGGACATAAATTGCACTTCTAAATTACACTGAGCCACTACTTTGTCTTTTGTGTGATGAAAACATAGGGTTTAGTGGGTATTTGAATAAGATCACATGTACTTCAAGTACACACCAGTTAGTTGTGAGTGGGCAATTTGCTGTTATTGTTGGCGATAATAGAACATCTTTCACCGCGAAAATTAATTCTCGCGAAACAAGGCTTTTGTGTCAATTCGCGAACTTAAGTACCCGCAAAAAAACCACTTTTACAGTATATCTCCTTTCATGTCAAGAGAGAAGCCAGAATTCAATAACAGGCGCATCATAATTGACCTCAGCTGGTCTTTGAGTCAGTCTGTGAATTCAGGTATTGACAAAATTTCTTATTTGGGCACAGATTTTACTTTGGTTCTCCCAATAGTAGATTATATCACTGATAGGCTAAATCTTTGAGGAAGAGGAGCTCACATATACAAGATAGATATCAACCAAGCCTTTAAGCATATAAAAGTTGACCCTCTGAACTATAATCTGCTAGGTCTACAGTGGCGTCATGTCTATGTCGACTCCTGCATTCCATTTGGGAGTCGTTATGGCTCCCAAATTTTTCAGCGTGTCAATGACACTGTGCATTTTATGATATAGAGTCATTAACTATGTTGACAATTACGTCGGATTTGTTGTTCCGTCTGACTTAAAATACTCATATGACCACTTATATGGCCTCCTTGAACACTTAGGTCTCACTATTAGCCAGAAAAAGCTGGTACCTCCCAGAACCTCAGCTGTATGTCTGGGCATTGAAATCATCACAGAAAAGGGTTCAATCTCAATTCCCCACTCCAAACTGCGTCAGATTTGTGACACTGTCAGTGAATGGAAAAATAGAAAATATTGTACAAAGTGTAAGCTTCAATCTCTTCTAGGCCATTTATAGTATATTCATAAATGTATGAAGCCAGCTTGCTATTTTTGAATAGAATGCTTCAATTACTCAGAGAATATCATGGTCAAACTCGAACCCATTTGAATCCTGAATTTCACAGAGATCTTTGAGAGGTTTCTCACTCTTTACAATGGCGTCTCCCTATATGACCACCACAAAACTGACCATCAAGTACCTTTAGATACATGTCTTTAAGGTCTAGAAGGTGTATGGCAAAATATGGTCTGCCGTCTGCCCATACCACCTGGGTTCAAAGGTTTGAATATAGTACATATTGAGATGTTAAATGTATTAGTAGCAGTAAAACTATTTTGTACACACTGGAAGAAAATGAATATTCTTATTCATTGTGACAATTAGGTCAGGCCAAGCCCGAGATCCCTAAATGGCTGCCTGTGCCCGCAATATCTGGCTGTGGGCTGCCACTCATGATATACATTCTACCTATACTCATGTTTCAGGCAAAAGCAACAGAACTGCTGTTCGCCAGGTGGACCAATAGTCCTTCAAATGTAGCTGAGCTTAATGTTTTAGTTCCAAGCCCAATATGGGCTCATGTGGGCCTAGAAGCCCTAGAATTTGATGCTGAAATTTAACATTTACTATGCTTTGTTTCAGATAACCAAAAAACTGAAGAGGCTGTCCACAAAAGCAAATGCAAGACTAAAAGATGCATTCAGGCCTTCTACAGCAAAAGCTTATGGTGTGATGTTTAGAACTTTTATCAGCTTCTGTGTGTATATGAGTATTGCTGTGGAATGTATTGATGTAAATGATATTTTGGCATTCTTGGAATCTTTAAAACACAATGAAGTATCAGTAAATATGTTGCCTAGCTACTTGGCATCCATTAACGCCAATTTCAATGTACTAGGTCTCAAAAGGTTAAAGTATTATCTGAGATCCATCAAACTGAACAGACCAGTCTGTTTGTCCACCAAAAATATCATCTCACTAGAAACCCTTCACAGAATAGTACGTTGCTGTGATACATTGTATATGGGGACCATATTTAAAGCTGTATTTTTGTTAGCATTTTTGGATTTTTAGACTATCTAACATAGCCCCTCATTCATTTCCCACCTTTGACAAATCCAGGCACATTGATGCTGGTGATATCATGTTCTGTAAAAAATTTGTAAAAATTCTAGTAAAATGAACTAAATTTCTCCAGACCCATGATGAAATCAAACTGATCTTACTACTAAAGTTGGGCAAGAGTCAACTCTGTCCTTACTGTGCATTGAAAAAAGTTTTAGCCATGTATAACCCCTCAGACAATTAACCTCTCTAAAAATAAAGATATTCCATGGGATGGAAGGTTCCCATTGATCAAAAATTAGAAAGACCTTGTCACTGGCTAATTAAAAACTCCATTTTCCACCCTATTTCTTTACCTTCCATGCTTTCTGGCGTTCAGGTGCCTCCCTGGCCTTTAATGCCAATGTCCCATTGCTGGTGCAGGGTACCTGGATGTCGGATTGCATCTGGTGGTACATACCGGAAGATAAAACTAAATACTCTTTGGTTGCCTCCACCTTTCAAAAAATGCCGGATACCTAATAAATGCTCATAAATGTATGGTGTGGGTTTGAGGGATTTTTTCATATTATGTAAATTTTTACATGGGCTAATTTCCTACATCCATGTTAGCCCTATATACTCTTACCGAATCATCCCACATGTCTCTGAATATATATACATGAAATTTGTCATACAAGTTTAGTCACTCTGATATAAAATTTTAATTAAATTTCACTTATACTAATTTTGTGCTTCTGATCAGCGTGACCTTGCACTGACCTTTACCAAAATATGACCTATGACTTACTGCAGTCTGACCTTTGACCTAATATGATCGCTTGACTATTCAAGGGTCCCGCTTAGGTTGTGTCCAGTATTTCAATGTTTGTATTTGTATTATTATATTTACTCTGTTTAGAAATGTACATGTATATTAACATTATGTGTAATCTTGTGGGATCTGTACAAATTATTTAGTATTAGAATGTGTATGCTTATTGTGCATATTATAATTATGCAATTGTTACTGTAATAAACATGAGTACCCTCAGCTCTTGTCACTGTGTTGGGGAACTTTTAGGGGGACTCTCGACCCTGGTGTCCATTCACTGGGGGGTCAGTCCCTCAGTTCCCTATAAGGGGTTAGGTTACCAGCTTGATTGTTTATGTTTGGGTGGGGTACCCATGTCCCTAACAGTCTGGTATTTAGAAATAAAACTATTGGTGTACCAGTCTGGTTCACATTATGTAAGGGGCTTTCTAGTATATTTTCTAGGTAACCCTATAAACATGTTCTATGTTTGGTTCCACACATTGGAAACCGGGAAGTATATCCGACTTCCATCATTCCTACTTGATTTCTTGAACCAGTAACCGGGTAAAAAACTGAAAAGCTTCCCTCCCTTCCACCACATTTTTACACTAACAAAGTCTCTATCACTCTAACCTTCTACCAAGGTCACCCCATATGTAGTCCTAGAAACATTACCCTTCTGGGCCCCTACCTGTATGGTTTGTGTAGAACAAGGTTGTAATATATAAGGTTGGGCTGTCACCTGTTCTGTGCATCTGCACTAAAGACAGTTTTATATTTTAAGTAGACATGCCCTGTTTTATATGTATTTCGTGTATTTTTATTATGTCTGTCTTAGATGTTTTTACAACCTCTTTTAATTTTATAACCTTGTGAAGGATTTTTTCATATCATGTAAATTTTCACATGAGCTAATTTTCTACGTCCATCTTAGCCCTATATACTCTTACCAAATCATCCCACATGTCTCTGAATATGTACATGAAATTCGTCATACAAGTTTAGTCACTCTGATATCAAATTTTAATTAAATTTCACTTAACTAATTTTGTGCTTCTGACCCGTGTGACCTTGCGCTGACCTTATCTACACTACTGTTTTTACCAATACTACTATTTAGTACTATCTTTGCTGCTTTTGTCACTACCACTGATATTTTTGTTAACCCAGCTGTTTTTTTAATCCAGTAAAATAATGCCACAGTGGTGCTTAAACTATTCTCACTAGTCTCATAGTGCATGTTCTTTTAAAGCCAGGTGTTGATCCGGCCAAAATTCTATTCTATTGTGGATGTTATAGCAAATAATCTCTGCATTCAGAGCATACTCCAAGATGTAACAGCTATGTTCTATAGTCAAAATTATCAGTCTAATTGCATAGCAAAGGTAGTTTCCAAAGAGACACACCGGGTAAGTCAGAATCTGTGGTGGAAAGACCTTGGTAAAGAAATATGATTTGAGGTTCCTGAAACCGGCAAAAGAGGAAGCCGAACAAACATCACCAGCCAATTCATTTCTGGATGAAGAAGCATCAAAGGCAAAAATATAGGGGAGGTAAGTGCTTGACCCATGATACATCTGCTCCTGTAGCCTGGTGGCCAGATTCAGTCTTAGATAAAGGCAGGTACATAATAACTTGGTTGATCACTGAAAATGGCTGTCCTCGCTCAGTAGGTCCAATCACTAGTACCAGAATAAAGAACTTGGTTGATAAATGGTCATCCCTGAGGTCTTGTCTATCAGTTGGGGGAATGTCAGTCATTAGCTAGACAGCTTGTACTTGTGCCATCCAGATGGGTCAAATGTGTATCCTTTAGTAAGGAAATATTATGCTAAGTATAAATTTACAATACACTGCAAAGCCTTTGCAGGACCTGCTATTTGATTTAACCAAAATGAAGACATAAACAATTAAAATCAGTTGACATGAATGCCATATCAGGAGGTGTGTGGATTCTGTTTACATTTTAGGACACTGGGTGGCAATTCACCGGAGGATTCTGTGTGTATCTTCCCCTTTGTTTACAATGGTGTGAAGTACTCACATTGTACAAAGGTGGACTACGGATATCCTTGGTGTATCACCGATAGGAATACCTTTGCTTGGGGATTCTGTAAACTTCCCAGCTGGGATTATTGCAGGATTTGTGAGTGATATTTTTCATTTATTTCTGTTGACAGTTGTACAGTTGTATAGGCACTACCCATCTTATTTAGATAGGTTAGTTTGAACCACTTGTCTGACTACTTCGACCAGTAAATCAGGAACATGGTGAACAATTATAAATTTAAAAAATAAAATACATGAGATCATTCACAATTAATAGTTGCAAAAAAAGGGTGGAATGTGTTAAAAATCAGATACCATAATATGAAATAGACACATATTGCTATGCAAACATTTATAAATTATTACACAATTTATCGATTTTAAAGCACTTTTATAGCACTGGTTGAAATAAATTGGAGATTGTACAAGTTCGACTTATTTGAACAACAAAACATTCCCTGAGTGTATGCAATTTTATAATTTTTCTATCGGTATATCTGGTGTAAAAATAACGACTTGCTCTTATATTTTTGTTAACATTACTCATATTTAAGACCAGAATAATACTTTTGTAGAAGAACTCAGTATTTCTTAAACTCCTTTTATTGCAAAGATCAAAGTATGGAGTTAAAGGCTCTGTTTAATAGATCGATAGTTAATCTAGTTGTCAAGACTGGCATGCATGTTACAGCTCAGGTAAATTTAGATGAATTGCTCCATCACTTCTGGGCCTGGCGAGTGGGAGTGCTGAAATGATGTGCCAATTAAATTGTTTCTCTAGATATTAAAATGGCAAATTGTTTCTTCTGTATATTCAGATGAAACAACTTCCGTTACAAGCGATCAGCCAATTATACCAAGCACTAGTGAAACTAAGACCACCAATAGACAACATTCAACAACACAGAAAGGTTTGTCTTTCACATATTTGTGAAATGCCTGGTCACAAAGTAGGCATGTGATGTATATAGACAAAAAAAACTTCTGCAACCATTGGCATAGTTCAAAGTATTAAAAGTGTCAATATTCATGAATACATAACATGCCTCATATATTACACAAGTCTTTCAAAAGGGATGTCAAGACAATACAAGTCAACTCATTTGAAGGTTTTTTTTACCTTTATGGCATCTCCACCAAGCATTTGAAGACCAGGAGCTGCTACAAAGCAGGCTGGGTCCTTTTAATTTAAACTTTTTTTGAGTGACCCCCCCCCGCCCCCCCCCATGAACAATTGAGGGAAAATTGCTGGAACATTCAGTTATAGACAACATGAGTGTACTAAAGGACATCAAAGCCATCCAACATCTGCCTATGTGGATAGCTTGAATAGTTCCCATCTGATCACTGAAGTTAAGTAGCAGTGCATTTGTTTAGTACGTGGGCCATTACATAGTGAAATTGGATGATCACTTGACTGGTACCTGGTTGCGTAACAATATATCCAAAACAATGTACAAGGCACAGCAGGTCACATCACAGATTAAGGTCACATCAACAAAACTCTGAAGTTGAAATGATATGCTTTGACAATGTTAACATATTTTTTGTATCTAATGAAATATTTCTGTTGCTTCAGATGAAACAACTTCCCACATAAACGATCACACAACTGTACCAAGCATCAGTGAAGCTATGTCAAGCAATAGACAACATACAACAATACAAAAAGGTAATTATGTAACTGCTCTGAAGTAATAGTGATACCTTCTAATTTGCAAGAATCAAATACAAATCAACGGATTGATAATTGGGTTGAAAGAAGGTCAGGTTATTAATAGCACTGAAATAAATAACAGTGGTTGAACTCTTGAGTCAAGGCAAGCAATTTGTCAGATCAACTTTATTTCAATATTATCACTTATTTCTCACTCAGTAATTTTGCTTCCCAATCACCACCATCGAGGTCTTCACCTGGACTGATTTTAATGCAATTAAAGGATGATTCCATATTCAAGGATTGTGGCGACAGGGTCCTTGGCATTAAAATCAGTTAAAACCAAGATAGAAAAGTGCCTAAAATTGTTGAAAATTCAAATGCATCCTGGCCATTGGGATCATCCTGCCAATTATCCAATTGTCCTTGAAATCTATTAAAACCATCCCTAACCTTAATTGGAGTTCTCAGGACTTTGGACTCCGATTGATCCGGCTTTGTCTGACCTGACAGATCACAGATACCATATGATGAAATAATGTCCCCAACCGTCCCAATTTGTAGGCAATATAACTGACAGTAGGGAGATGGCAAACTTGTGGCCTTAAGGGGTGGCTCAAAGTCAGGGTCAAAAACTCCCCAACCTATATTATTTTAATACAACTGGTCTTAATAGCAATATTATCCCTCGGGTTTGCAATCAGATCTGTCCGGAGTGCCTCCCAACCTCAACAATTGGAGTCAATTGCATAAGTACATGTCAGGCTGAAGATTCCAGTGCTGGGGTCAGGAAGAAAAGTCGCCTACTACTTTTCCAAAAAAAATTAAATTGTTGAATATCCTTTCCCAAGTTATACAAACTTGCCAAAAATGGTCCTGATTTCAAAATTGCCAAGGGTCAAGACCAGAGTTGAGAATATATATGTAGAACCACCACCTACGTTAAATCATAGAGGCCAGGATGCACTCCAGAGAGAGTCCTTTGGCCAATATGATTAACTGTATGACAGTAATATCCGGGGTAGTCTGGATCATAGGGTCTGAGATAAGTTTGAGCAGGTCCTAGTCTGATACCTATGGTCCCGTGTTTTCTCATTTCTCCACCTTTTCACCATTATTGGCACTACCCTAACTCTTGCCAAAAATTTTTAATTTGTAAGTTGTATCCTGACAGTCCTTGAACATGTGTACAGCTTCTTGTGTGTTAATTCAGATACAACAAGTTTTAGTGTTGAAGATCCCACACTGAAAACAAGTACAAATGAACGCATGGCAAGCATTAGACAGCATCTAATAACTCAGGAAGGTGAGCAGTTAGTTGATCATAAAAATAATTATACATTACAAACTTTGCTTTCATGTACACATTTTATATGCATGTTATATCAGTTATGATATCAGTTAAAAGTACAATAGAAAAACCTTCCGAATGAAAAAAAATATATAGCATGATTGAAGACAATATTTTCATAGTGCATAGCATGAATATTACATTATTATATTTTATTGGTCAGGAGATGGTAAGTATTTATCTCATAAAAATTAAAATTACAACAAAATTTCTATACGATTGATGTTTTTTATATGTGTAATGATGGGATGTTTTGCTGTTATTATCCACGATTTTGTATGAACAATAAACAATATAAGTAGATATTTTAAAGAAAGAATGCTAAAAAGGCTATAATATGCCAGAGAAGAAATACTTTTAACTTGTGATTTCTCTGCCATGTTTTATGATTTAATAACGCTAGTAGAGGAACAAAAATAACTTCTTAATGATGTATATAATATCTTTGTAGTTTAGAACGGTTAAGAAATATAAACAAAAAAATCAGCACGTGATTGACGAATTTGTAACATTAATTATGGAAAGCAAGTGGCACCGTTGAATAAAAAAGAAAAAAATCCCAATCTACATGGCCCCTCGTTCGTGGTGGATAATAAAATATATAACAGAGAGTATTACATCCAATGTAATGTATTCACAGAGCCAACCACAACGACTGAAGGTTGGTTAGAAACTAGTGTTATACCAGATGTCACCACAACCACGACAACACCTATTTTGGTCTCAGATAAACCGATGTCAGAGGACTTTCGGAAGGAAGAACAACTTATATCAATCCTAGCAAACAGTACTGATGAGGTAGCTACATTTTACCCAGTAAACATTTTTGGGTTTTTGCAAACGTTTGATAGGAAACGTTTGGCAAAGGTTAAAAAATGATGGGTATGAAAACCATTTATAATAGAATTTTTTCAGAATGTTTTATGTATACCGTTTATTAAATGTTTAATGATAAATATTTTAAAACGTTACAAATGAACATAATAATGTCTGTATAATAATGGGGTCAGAGGTCAAATTCAATATTTTTTTAAGGTTGCCCACAAATGAAAATGTTATTTTGTCTCAAACTGTAAGACAGTTGCTTAACAATTGTGCCCCCATTCAATTCTTACTTTTTGGCATTGCTTGTGGGCCAATTTTGACCTCTAAAATCCCCTATTATTGCTCACCGCCATCTTTGTTTGGATATGTTTGAAGGTGAAGGTTTAATAAGCATTCTAAAATATGGATTTAAAAACCGTTTTTGATAGAATTTTTTTTAAAACTTCTGATCAACAATGCTGTTTAAACATTTTATGTGTACTGTTTATCAACCATTTCATGATAAATATTTGAAAAACAATTCCAGCATTACCTTCATTTCTTCAGCTATTTTATAAATGTTTTAAAAACGTTTTGTAAACGTTTGAACCATTTTAAAACGTTTCTTATGTTTACTGGGTAGTTTGAATTGGATAAACATTAATAACAAATTTTAAAATGTGATCAAGTAAGTAAGAGTTTAGCATTTAATTACTTGTTTCACAGCTGTGTGGTTGTGGTTTTAAATCCGGTTCTAGAGAGTAACATGAGGTCCTCAGTTGCCTATTAGACTCCCACAAGTGACAAGGCTGAGGACCTGTCCCAATATGACGCTGGCTGTTGAACAAGACATAAAATCCAAAACTTTGACCTCCGAGAGTAACATGGGTGATTCCCCAGGCTCAGAATGGCGTTTTAAGATAGGTCTTGTAGAGAGCCTTCCACAGAATATGAAAAATGGATTGGCCAGGGATTTCAGTGGATGGATGGAAAGTAATCGAAGGTGAAAATGATATTATTGTGGAATTTTAAAACACAAATACTAAGGATGTAAGGTTTATATACTTTACTTGGAAATAACAGATCTTACCTAAATATGCCATCAATAACCACCAACTTGAATATTCATTCACAGTGTAACAACGTGTGGGAATAATTATAACATCTTGTGACCCAGGGGTTAGGTCGTTGGAATGCCCAGTTATTGGTGCATAGTTTAAATCTTAGACAACCTAACTGATGTTAACAGTTACAGCTCATATATTTTGTCATGTCACATGTTAGGTATGGTGATGGCAAACTCAGTATCTTCGTTGTTTGTGTAAATGTCATGATGGTTCATTTTCTCTTGTTGTTTCTCAGGTGAAAACGCAGTTGGGATACCAAAAGCATGAATTTATACTGAAATGCCAATTTCAAGGATCGGAATGCTCTGAAAGGTTAGTTAATATGTTAAACCTATGCTAAAAATATATGCTTATGTAACTGTACATATGAACACTCTCAATGGACAATATGAACAAGTTAACATTCTTAATACACAACATATTTATAATTTATTATATTACAAGAATTTTGTTCTTAACAATTTATATAAGTAGCTTTCTGATCAGTGACATTTGCATTTTTATAATATGCACAACCATTTTGATAGGCGACTGATCCCTCAGTTGTTACATGTCAACTTTAAATTTTTAAGTTTCCATTAACCTTTAAGGTCTCAATTAATCTCAGTTTACTTGCTCACTAATAGAGTCTGATTTTTCACTTGGCAATATTCTAGAAATTTCCTCCGTTTAGGTGAAATTGTTATGCAGCATAGCTTCACCTTCAAAATAGCATTTGGGTTCACTATTCTATCATGAGGTACCCTACGAACACTTAAATTGACAATGCTCTCCTTTTCCTCCAGCTAAAAGAGTGTGTACAATGAGGAGACGGCTTATGTCTTGTGACCAATAACAAAAATAGGCGCAACAAATATTAGGGTAGTAAACTGATGCATAAACAAACACTAGTTGTGCAATTGTGAGCTTAGTGTTGTTGGGTGAGTGGTTGAAATGGGGTGTGATTGCAACTAGAACTCTTAACATTGAAAGAAAGATTGAACTTAAACTAACATATGAATAAGATTTCTTAAATCTGATATATATGTCCTACACAAACATATTGCTTCTCTCCTATAGGGCAGCAAATGCATTTCACAGGGACTTAAAGCACTCAGCCTATGACACAAAATAGTCTGTTTTATGTCCATAGAACCTAAGCTTCTTTTCACTTATGATCACTTAATAGTGATAAATGTTTTGTACCAAAAATGTTTTTGATAAGTGTCTTCTTTGTCAGTGTTTTTGACTTCGCCATCATCTATCACTCTGTCCATGACAAGGTTGAAACTAGTGACTTCAAGTGTGGTTTCCTATCATACAGTTTTTAAGCTGGAGCTATAGCAAGTCTTGTGTTTCTAGAGATAACCTTTTTTCTGGTTCTTTTTTTTTTTGTTTGCTTGTTTTTGTCTCCAGGCTTTCATGAATTGTGGCATGGCATGTGTACCTGTCTCATTACCTAAGTTAAGCAGCAATGGGCTACGTTAGTACTTGGATAGGTGACTGCCTCAGTGCACTACTCGTGTCTTTGATGGCTTTGCAGCTTGCACTAATGGGCAGAAACCCCTTCCGGCCTTGTTACCACCATACACTACTCAGTTTATGTTAATTTTTAGCCCCCCCTCCCTCCCCCCAAAAACAGTGTATTTTTGTTATCATCTACCGAAATGACATCACCATCATACACCACCCAGTATTGTGACTTTATAGACACAGAAGCCAGTTTCTTTTTATTATCATCATGTTTCTACAGTGACTTTACAATCATATGCTAGACTTTATAACGGACTTTGACCTACAGTTTTCTTATCACCAACAATTAAAAGTGATTTTAGCATCATGCATCAGCCTCCTGTTCATGGTATCTTTATAGCTAGATATCTAGAGTATATTTGAAGTCATCTGTTAACATTAGCTGATTTTGCCATCATGATTAACCCTGTCTTTAGTTACTCTATAGTTTTTGATTAATTGCTTATTGACACCACATATTTACAGTGACGTAAACCATGCATATATACCTGCCTGTCTCTGGTAGCCTTACAGGTTTTTTGTCATTATCTATTTGCAGTGACTTTATCATCATCCATAACCCTGTCTATGGGAACTGTTATGTCTTCAACTCTGGCTGGTCTGCCGGATCTCAGGTCCATTTGTCACATAGGACAGGACAAAGGTTTGGATTACAGGTATGAGCTTCAGGACTTCAGTCACTGACACTAAATTCCATATTTATCACAGTAAGCTTTAATGTTCTCTAGAACAATAGAGAAAAGAGGCCTTTAAAACTCACAGACTGTTCACTTAAATCACTTACTAGCGAGTCTTTCATGATTACAATAATAGTTATAGCAGTGTTTTGAAAGTTGAATTTACGTTCTCACCATATGTATGTGCACTTTTCTCTCTCTCAATACTATGTATAGGTGAACATTTTAAATAAACACTATATGTGAACATTCTCAATGGTATAATCAAAATAAGTGAACAGTCTCAATTTATAAAAAGCTTTACGTGAACTCTCTCAACAAAAATTAACACATGAATAATTTATATATGTGAAGTTCTTACATAACAATTTATTTGTGAGAACAATCTCAATAAGCCATTTATATAAATGAACTTCTTTCGTTATTATTACTGTTGTTTTATGAGTAAATATTCCACGTTTAGTGGTGCCATAGGCGAATGTTCTCTTGTTGACACTGTATGTTGACAGTTGATCATCAGTTGATAAATGCATGATGACTGAACACATAACTGTTATGTAAGGAGTTGTGACGTATTAATGACGTATATAATTTATGACGTCGTTATTGGCGACTGTTTTTAGTGGGATATACAGTATGGTCTGTAGGCAGAATGACTGGTATATTTAAATGGAATAAACTAGGTTAATGGACTACTGGTATTTTTATGTGTAAACATAACAATAACCGTTAAAATAAGTGGACGATTTAAATAAGTAAAAATATTAATTCTCTGTTAATTTATATGATAGAACATTCTCAATTGAAGATTAATATACATGTATATAATTCCCAGCTGACAGTTAATGTGGGAGTGGATGAATATTTCGCCACTGCCAGTACAGCATCAGGGGTACTTCTATTGATACATTCCCAGGATAGGATGCCATTCCCATCTGACGAAGGCTTGATTGCACAGCCAGGTAGCATTCTGTCCGTGGGAGTTGTCAAGGTAACATAGTTATTAATTCACTAGGATTTAACATAACTATCAACCATATAACGCAGGCTAGAGTGGAGCAAGTAGTTGATAATTGGGTCAAAAACACTCTTACTAGTTGGTCAAAGATTCTGCACTGTAAAATCATGGAGAACTGGCACACAACTTTGCTTATATATAATTTTAATTTGATCTAATCTGCTCAGTCTGCTAAATCAATAAAAAAAAATGGACAAAAGTCATGCATGGTATATTGTAAGTCAATTATCCAGGGTAGTGGGGGTGAATGACGGATAATACTTGGTAGGGAAACTAGAATCAATTCACCAGTTTGAGCAAGGAAAACTTAATAATTAAGGCTATGCTTTTAATTTATGCATTGTACTTCTTCTACTTCTTTGTTGTACTTTAATTATTCACTAGGCAAAATATTTGACCCAAAAAACCCAAAAAACTCAATAATAAGTAAATGGGGAAAACGGGTCTTTGAGGCTTTTGGATCAATGTGGTGATCCTAATTACTCTCAAAATTTAATGTGATCTAATTTGGACCAAGACCCATCTTCTCACAGATTCTTTTCAGGAAGATCCAACTGCTAGTATTTGCATAATCCTGTATTGTATATATATTTATTTATACTCAGCATAATGTCTCCATGTACTACAGGTCACAAAGCGTTACTTGAACCATCCCATTGTACAAGTACAGCCCAACTCTCAAGATACTGACATTCATTTGGAGGTAGAGGCTTAAGGAGCACCATTTATCAATGTCCTGGAGGTTCTTTAACCTGCCACTAATGATAGGACTCATTTAACATGACACGGCTATAAGCCCACATTATGGGTTCCTCAACAATTCTGTCATCAAAATGTAAATAATAAATAATATTTATAAAATTTAAACATTTCTCATATTAGAATAGGAATAACCCCCTCCTAAACCACAGTATACACAGAGTCTTATTATGGTTTGAGTTTATAAACCCCAAAGGCGAAATTCTGTGCATACCATGGTTTGGTCGGGGGTTATTCCTATAATGACAGAGGATCACCATTTTAAGTGGTCATCCATATCGCTATGTATCTGCCTGTACCTGGGTTTGAACCCACGTTCACTGTGTTCATAGGCGAGTGTGTTATGTACTAGGCCACAGTGGCAGATACTGCTAACAAACAAACAGACAAACGATCACTCAGGCCGCGGCTGAGTGGTAACTTCGATATCTTGCTGCAATCTACCAATAACTTGCTGCATTACAAGATTCCAACTACACATCTTTTGCATTGGGTCCAAATTTGGCCAACTGAAAGTAGCTATTGCTCAGCTATGGAATGAGCTTCACTTCTGGAATTTTACTAAGCTATGGCTGATCAACAAAATACTCTAAATGCAATAGTTTTAAAGTTACAAGCCATTTACTCAACAGTGAGAACCTCAAAGTAGCTATTACTCAGCCATGGAATGCACTACAGGTCTGAAATTGTACTATGTTACACCTGATCTAATAGTAGGTAATTAAGTAACATATTTCACCAATATCAACAAAATACTCTAAATACAATAGTTTTAAAGTTACCAGTGATTTACTCAACAGTGAGAACCTCAATTTATTTATTTAATTGGGGTTTTACATCGCTTTCAACACTGTACAGGTCATTTCACGAGGGGTAGTTGGCAGGGCAGAGGAAACCAGTATACACAGTTTGTCAGGGTTCTGTGCTGTAAACTGCCGACGAACGGCAAGCAACTACCAGCTTTCCCACTTGAGGCCATGCCGGGAACAGAACCCTGGCCTCAGAGGTGTGAGAACCTCAAAGTAACTATTACTCAGCTATGGAATGAGCTACAGGTATGAAATTTTACTATGTTACACCTGACCTAAAAGTAGGTGAATAACATATTTCAACAAAATACTCTAAATGCAATAGTTTTCAAGTTACAAGTAATTTACTCAACAGTGACATCCTGAAAGTAGCTTTTGCTCAGCTATGGAATGAGCTACAGGTCTGCAACTTCATTATGTCATAACTTACCCCAGCATAGTAAATTAGGTATTCAAAGAAAGTCACTATGCGTGATACTTTCAAAGAAATTGGATACATTCTCATTTTTAAATTGTGCTACAAATCAGGAAGTAGCTATTACTCACTTAGCTTATGCAACAGAGCTCCAAACTATGCACCATCTTATAGCTAAAGATAAAGCACCTGAACAACATATTTAACAGAAACACTCTAAATGCAATAGTTTTAGAGTTATAAGTCATTTACTCAGAGTAGCTAAAATGGTCATAGCTAAGTTAAAATGCTACCGATTTTGTCGAAATCCGATCCTTCTCCATTCTGACACCTGACAATATTATAGGCAGAAAATGAGAAACCTAGCTTCAAAATTGTGGCCTAGAACGTGCTAACAAATATACATACATACAAACAAACAAACATACAAACCGACTAACCAACATACTTCGAAATCAAAAGATTTCGAAGTAATAAACTGTCATGAATTTAATACCTCCATGCCAGAGGTAAAATATGTATCACCAGAATAATTTTCGTATTATATTACATATACTAGCATGTTGTTTCCAGGAAATTATTAACAGAATACCACCTGCATATGGTGACTGTATAGAATCTGGGACAGAGGGCCGGGATTTGGATATCTATGCCTTGAGCTACAATGTCAATTACAGTCGTAAGGTTTGTAATAAAACTATGGATATTTTATGTTGCCCCACATTTGTTATATTTGTGGTAAAATAAGTTAGCTTCTTCATATATTAATAGCAATTTATGGGACAAAAACTAAAATCTGTGTTATGTTTCACCATAAATAATTAGGCATTGTCAAGTAACATCATATTTAAATCACAAAGAAGTGGTTCGAACCCTCCGGCTTCGTCTTGTGAGGTCTGAGATACATTATGTGAGCTTATCTGAAGTAGGAATGAACCTGCATACAAATATAAATATTTTCATTTAAAGCTCATATTTTCTATATTTCTTGGGTACAAGGGCATGTTATGTTATTGAAGACAACTAAGTGGGGGGAGACCATATTTGTGTTATCTTGTATTACTTTGTTGGATGATAACCAAAGAAAATAACTGCTTTAAAAGTCTTTCTCGTCATGTCATTTTTGAATGCTATAACCTTTAGTTTTATGTCCTTAAATTAATTTTCTTACCTATTGCAATGTATTTAAAATTGATAATTGCTCTGCTTAATATAATTCTGACTCTACTTGTTCTTCTGAAACATTTTCGATTTAATTATATTATGTTGTTTTAATATTGTTTTTGTCTCCAAACCACTGTAAAAAATGAAAATAAAGAGTAACTAACTTGACAACTGGTAAACTTAAGGTCCATGCACAACAAACTTACCCAGTGTGATATTTATTCTTAATGCTGAAGAAAATAGTGAAACTTGGACCAGGAATAAGGGAGTTATGGTCATTTTAGTTAGCCCTTTTTAATAATTAATACCTTGGTTACACCTTTCCATACCAGGGTCACAAGTTACAAACAGACTAGTGTACTTTTGGTTGTTGATCGTTTTTGTATGGTCTACCTTATGTCTTGGTGGGTCGTCTTTGGGGCAATTCAGTGTGATTCGCATTTTGATAGGATGTGTTCAACACAACAACATGTTCAGGACTACGGTTTCTCTCAGATGTTTGAAAACTCTTCTGCAACCTTATCACAAACTGTATTTAGTTTACATACTGGAGGGATGGGCGGGTGGGTATGTGATGGTTGATTCTTTATTGTACACTAGCCAGAAACAAGGTCCTTTTTAGAAGCATAGGGAAACGACCACATGGACAGGTGTGGCTGAGGCATAAGGGACAGATTTTAATCTAAATCGCTATAATCTCAATCATCTCACTGTTGTAGGGTTGTCTGCTGACGTGTCTTCAGAATAAAATATCCAATTTGTGTGGCTGTTCAGATCCAAACATACTACCTACACAGAGTGTACCATTCTGTGATGTCAACAATTACCACCAACGTAAGTCTTAATTTCCATGCATGCAATCCTTGATTGGAAACCACAGTTTGCGATGTCGGTCTATCCATGCTTATATAAATTGCCAATGTGATTTACAAAAACAGGAAAACTTCCCGAACGACATGTTAAAAACACATATCAGGAATATATATATCACGAATGAAGATGACGATATAAAATGAGTATCGGCATTATATTGTTTGTTTTCATGATTGATATATATTTTTTCTGTATATGTCGAATGAAGGATATGTTATTTTTGTTATCCATTTTTATTCAATGTTTTATTGGCCAATTTCATTGAAACACACAAGCAAGGGTTGCTGCTGCATACACCAAAAATATGTTGTGATGTGTCTCTGTTTTCCCATATTTTGAGAAGGATAATAAATTATGACAACCCCAAATCATTTATTCTAATTTTACCAAAAATATCATTTTTATACCCTATTACACAAAATCAAATATATAAAAATATTCAATAAAAATAAACAGTACTAAGCCATATGCAGTGAATGAATATACCTACATAACCAGCATAAAAGTTAAATGATTTAAAATCCCACAAAGTAAAAATGAAATCTAATCAGATTTTTATAGAATTTAATTGCTGTCCTGAGATATTAAACCAATCGATTGTAAAGAGATTTACTGATCGAATAGCATGGCCATGAAAATACGGTGGAAATATGACCTTTTGAAAATTAAGGTTATTTATGTATCTAGAATATGATTCTAAGCTTTTGCAATACCAAATCAAATCTTCCTTTGATCAGGTCCTACCTACATAAAATTTGTCATGAAGATCTGTGGATAACTTTTAGAGTAATGTTGAAAACAATAGCAAAAACAAAATTCAGTGAAAATAGGTCTTTTGTACACTTGGGATTTTTTGTATCCAAAATTATGATACAGATCTTCCCCAAAATGTACTCATTTCTTTTTGTCAGGGTCTTGTCGCATATAAAATCTCATAAACACGTAATCATTAGTCGCAAGTAATTGGAACCAGCATCACACACAGAATTAGACAAAGAAATGTACTTCCTTGTTGAAGCTTATAACTATGTCCACATTAACACACTTCTGTATATATGGTCTTTTGTATGTTTATATAATGTTCATGAATCCTTAGATTTATGTCAATTTGTGTATTTTATTTGACAAAAAAATCAGAATATTGTAAAGTGGAAGTTATAAGAAATCATCGTGGAGACATGACTTGTGAGAGAGGCTGTAAGGATGCATGCAGGTTAGTTGATGGTTTACCAAGTAGTGCTAGTTAAAGTGTTGTAACTTTATTATATTTGTTCACAGGCGATAATTTCAAGTACTATGAATATCTATAGCGGTAATAAAATCATGAAAAAATGACTGAAGAAACCTTCAAAGAAGCCAATGCTAATATTGTTGAACTAGTATGGCCATGTCACAGAGAATCAATTCCACCCATTGCTTGTAACTATAATTTAAGCATAATAACATGATAAAATCCCTAATCTGTCAATCTCATAATGTACCTGATTCAATTGAGCACTTCTGTGTTTTACTGTAACCACGTTCAAAGTTATGGCAAACTATCAATAATTTATCTAAAGATGTCCTTAATTTTCAGTTTGACACAAGTATGTTAGAAATACTCCTGAAAAACAAACTGACTAAACAAACCTTTTAAAAGGTCAATGCTAAAATTGCTGACTTATTGTGGCCAGTCAACCCTTTCGTTACTGTGAAATCTGTACATACTTGCTTTCCCCTTGATGAGCTCTTCCTTATGCCTCTGAACAGATACCCTTTGTATTTGGATAGTTAACATTATTATATCGTGTATTTATACTCATCGTAATAACTCCATATACCACAGGACTCAAAGCAATATTAAACCCACCCAACTGCACAGGTACAGCCCCAACTCACAAGTAACTGACATTCCCCTGAGAGAAAGAGGCTCAAGGATGACTATTTATCAACATCCTTGAGGTTCTTTAGCCTTTGCCTGGGGATAGGACCCAATGACACAGGACCGCCATTTTAAGTGGTTATCCAAGCCACTTTGTATCTGCCTTGTTACATATATTGGACACTATATTAGTACATTGTATATTACATATATTAGGCACTATATTAGTGCATTGTTTAATTTAAGGTTTATGTTTATACATTGTTATAAAAGATAATTGTGTTGTTGGTTCTTTTTGTGTGTTGACATTTAAAGTAAGGGAGTTATTGACTTTTTTGTTTTAGTGTTTATTGATCTGTTCACAGACTGGGGGAAATCCCCCCCTCAGTGGTTATGTTAGATTTGGGGAAACCCAATTGCCAGTAGTTTCTAGAACTTCCTCCTTTGGCCTAGATGGCTCAAGCTTTTCTGAGTTGGTTCTGTACAGTTCCAGAGCAATCTATGAATGTATATAAGGAATGTACATCTGACCACAAGTGAACTTTGTATTCGCTTGCTATAAGGAGAGCTATTGCTTGTTTTGGAATATAATATATGCTTATATTACTGTGAACTTTTACTGGAGTGAACTGGATACATTGTCTGGACAGATTTATTGCACTTTGGATATTTTGGATATTGTACATTCATATAACAGAGAGTGGATTTACTGCATTTTGGACATTGTCCATATCTTGGAGCAGACAGTACAGTTGTGTTAACTCTCTAAAAACCTCCAGACAGACCTTCTGTGTGACTGGATATATAAAGGATAGCAGGACAAGCACCTTTTGTGTTGTTGAGTGTGAGACGGGTCACAGGATATAGATATCCGTGTGCGAGTGAACGCTGGACAGATCACGGGACAGACCACAGGACATTGGACAGATCACAGAATATACCACAGGACGGATTACAGAACAGATTGCGGGATACGGCGGATAAACTTATTCTTAATCTCAGTGGTCAGGTCAGCTAGATCTTGTTATTGTATTATTGTGCTTAGTTAAGGGCATACCAGTTGACTGTAATCATTATTGTTAATCGCTAAATAAATTTGTTAAGTTAAGCTTTTTGCTTTTTTTTCTGTTACAACTTAAAGACAACTGGTAATTGCTACCGCGCTTGCCCGTGACCGTAACAGGAAAATTGGGGGCTCGGCCGGGATCCAACCATTTGATTACAACTATTTGATCAACCGTTCAATTAACATTTTGAAAATCCATTTGATTTAGTAATTGGTTACAGTCAACAGTGCTCAAAATGGCTAGTGCTAAAGAGTTTGTACAGTCACCATCTATGGAAGTTCTAGAAACTTTTAAAAAAGATATGTTAATGCAGATAGCACAAGAGTTACAGTTAGAGGTGAAAAGGTCAACACGTAAACATGAACTTAAAAGGCTTATTGTTGAACAGTTAGTTGATGAAGATGTTTTACCTGATAGTTGTTTAGAAGTGTATAAGCCTCTACCAATGGAACCTTCTGGGCAATATGAGATCAGGCGATTAGAAATTGAAAGAGAGCTAAAACTTAGAGAATTTGAAGCTAGAGAAAGAGAGCTTGAAGCTCAACAACGAAAAGAAGAGCTTGAAGCTCAACAGCGAAAAGAATAGCTTGAAGCTCAACAGCGAAAAGAAGAGCTTGAAGCTCAACAGCGAAAAGAAGAGCTTGAAGCTCAACAGCGAGAAAAGGA
Source organism: Sabellastarte sp. h YS-2021 (assembly GCA_964017235.1). Taxonomy (NCBI): domain Eukaryota; kingdom Metazoa; phylum Annelida; class Polychaeta; order Sabellida; family Sabellidae; genus Sabellastarte; species Sabellastarte sp. h YS-2021. The sequence continues at coordinate 93,246,859 of OZ024928.1, forward strand.
ACTTGAGCTTAAACATGAAAGAGAAATGAGAGCTTTAGAACTCAATGCCCGTAGAATTGCCCATGAAGAGTCCATTGCTACCAAATTTAATTTGGGTAAAAATGTGCGACTGGTACCACCTTTTAATGAGTCGGAGGTTGATAAGTACTTTCAGCACTTTGAAAGAGTAGCTCAAAATTTGAAATGGCCTATAGACCAGTGGCCTTTATTGCTGCAAAGTGTTTTGAGGGGAAAGGCCCAGGAGGCATACACGGCTTTGCCAATTTCCGAATGTGTGGACTATAACTCTGTCAAAAATGCTATTTTGAAAGCATATGAGTTGGTACCAGAAGCATATCGTCAAAAATTCAGAAATTATCGTAAACAAGAAAGTCAAACTCATGTTGAATTTGCCCATGAGAAAGAAGTGTACTTTGACAGATGGTGTAATTCTAGGGAAGTAGGTACAGACTTTGAAAAACTTAGGCAAGTTATTTTGATTGAAGAGTTCAAAAGGTGTGTTCGTGATGACATTAAAACCTATCTAGATGAACAGAAAGTTGAAAATTTGGCAAAAGCAGCAGCTTATGCTGATGATTATGCGCTAACTCACAAGTCCACTTTCAACAAGAATAAGTCCTTTGGTCCTGCTAAAAAGTCTTATCCAGAAATAGTAAAGAAATCTGAAAATGTAGCTCCAGAAAAGAGTTCAGATAAGGGTCAAACCTCAAATCAGACTATGAGTAAGGATAGGAAACCCAGATCCTTTGCTCCTGTTTGCCACTATTGTAAGAAACCTGGGCATGTTATGTCTGACTGTTGGCTCTTAAAGAAGAGAAGAGAAAAGGAGGCAACGCCCAACGCCTTTGTGTCTAGCAAGTCTAACTGGCGTTCAAATCCCAATAGAGCAGAGTCTAGTATTGGTTTAGACAAGTCTGAGATTATTAGGGAAGAGTTCAAACCTTTTGTGTCTGAGGGTTTTGTATCCTTGGAAAGTAGTTCCAGTCAGGTCCCCATTAAGATATTAAGAGACACTGGAGCTACTCAGTCCTTACTTTTAGAAGGTGTATTGCCATTGAGTGTAAGCACATCTACTGGTGAGAGTGTCATTGCTCAAGGTATTGAAGGAGGCTGTGTGAACGTTCCCTTGCATAAGGTCAAGTTAGTATCAGACTTAGTTACTGGTTCTGTTGTTGTGGGTACCAGGCCCACTTTACCCATTAAAGGGGTATCTTTGTTGTTGGGAAATGATCTTGCAGGTGGAAAGGTAGTTGCTGATCCTAAGGTTACTTCTAAGCCGATCACTTTGGTTAGCACTGAGAAATTAGAAGAGGTTATTCCTGGTATTTTTCCCTCCTGTGCTGTGACTCGAGCTATGGCCAAAAAGGCCCAAGAAGAACCAAAAGATTGTAAACAATCTACAGATGTCTTAGTTGATTTGTCAGATACATTCTTAAACAACTATGACCATGATGTGGAGAATTCTAGTGATGCTAATCCCAAGGTTAGGGTAGATTCTGAAAAACAAGACCCAATTGACTGCAAAGATGTATCACTTTCAAAATCAAAATTGATTTCAGAGCAGGAAGATGATCCTGAATTAGCTCCTTTATTCAAGTTGGTCTTGCCACCAGTAGAGCTGGATAAGGTCCCTGTAGGCTATTATGTCAGAAATGGTGTGCTTATGCGAAAGTGGAGGCCACCAAATATCCCTGCATCTGAAGAATGGTCAGTAGTACACCAGATTGTTGTGCCAAAAGTGTACCAAAGTGAGATATTAAAATTGGCTCATGAATCTCCAATGGGTGGCCATTTAGGCATCAACAAAACTTACAACAAGATAACCAAACATTTCTATTGGCCTCAAATTCGGCACTGTGTGGCAGAATTTTGCAAGACTTGTCACATTTGTCAAATGGTAGGAAAGCCAAACCAAAAAATTCCTGTAGCTCCTCTCAAATCCATTCCAGCATTTGAGGAACCATTTAGCAAAGTGATAATTGACTGTGTAGGTCCCTTACCAAAAACTAAATCCAGAAACCAATATCTTTTGACCATTATGTGCGCCTCAACCAGATTTCCCGAAGCCATACCATTGACCAACATAACAGCTCCCAAAATCTCAAAAGCTCTGGTTAATTTATTTACTCTAGTTGGCTTACCAAAAGAGATCCAGTCAGATCAAGGGTCAAATTTTATGTCAGGACTATTTCAACAGGTTGTATTTCAACTAGGTGCCAAACAGATCAAATCTAGTGCTTATCACCCAGAATCACAAGGCGCACTTGAAAGGTTCCATTCCACTTTGAAGAATATGATTAGGACATATTGTTTAGACAATGAAAAAGATTGGGATGAAGGCATTAGCTTATTGTTGTTTGCAGTTAGAGAATCTGTTCAAGAGTCTTTAGGCTTTAGTCCCTTTGAGTTGGTCTTTGGTCATTCAGTCCGTGGTCCTCTCAAGCTGTTGAAGGAAAATTGGTTATCTGAGAACACCGAGAGCCTAAATCTGCTAGATTATGTTTCAAAGTTCAGAGATAAGTTGAAGAAGGCTTGTGAGCTGGCGCAACAAAATTTGAAAACTTCTCAGTCAAAAATGAAGATGCTTTATGATAAGAAAGTACAAAATCGTATCTTCAATCCTGGAGGCAAGGCTTCAGTGTCATCACCTGGCCAAATGAATAAACTGCAGGCCAGAGAGCTAGGGTCATACCCAGTAGCAAAGAGAGTAGAAACTCTCCAAAGGACAATTAAAAACTGTGATAACAGACATTTCAACCAAACGTATGAAATTACTATGGTAAAGCCATACTTCGAAAGAGGTATAACATAGCTTATGATGGCTATTAATAGAAACACTGTTAAAGATAGGAATTCAGTGTATAAACAGGACTTTGAAAAAGTAACATATGGCGTCCCCATGGATACGCCCTGTCCAGAAGCTGTATTTAAATTGTAATTTATATACCTGTAATTAGTAAGTTTATAAAGGTTATACATGGTACTAATTTTACTTTTGTATTTAGATAAATATGTTTTGTAAAAAGTTATTACCTGTGTATATATACCTGGTAAAAATCTCCTGTAAAATTTTGTAACTCCTTGGCTTCCAAAATTTTTCTTTAAGGGGGGAGGTGTTACATATATTGGACACTATATTAGTACATTGTATATTACATATATTAGGCACTATATTAGTGCATTGTTTAATTTAAGGTTTATGTTTATACATTGTTATAAAAGATAATTGTGTTGTTGGTTCTTTTTGTGTGTTGACATTTAAAGTAAGGGAGTTATTGACTTTTTTGTTTTAGTGTTTATTGATCTGTTCACAGACTGGGGGAAATCCCCCCCTCAGTGGTTATGTTAGATTTGGGGAAACCCAATTGCCAGTAGTTTCTAGAACTTCCTCCTTTGGCCTAGATGGCTCAAGCTTTTCTGAGTTGGTTCTGTACAGTTCCAGAGCAATCTATGAATGTATATAAGGAATGTACATCTGACCACAAGTGAACTTTGTATTCGCTTGCTATAAGGAGAGCTATTGTGTTTTGGAATATAATATATGCTTATATTACTGTGAACTTTTACTGGAGTGAACTGGATACATTGTCTGGACAGATTTATTGCACTTTGGATATTTTGGATATTGTACATTCATATAACAGAGAGTGGATTTACTGCATTTTGGACATTGTCCATATCTTGGAGCAGACAGTACAGTTGTGTTAACTCTCTAAAAACCTCCAGACAGACCTTCTGTGTGACTGGATATATAAAGGATAGCAGGACAAGCACCTTTTGTGTTGTTGAGTGTGAGACGGGTCACAGGATATAGATATCCGTGTGCGAGTGAACGCTGGACAGATCACGGGACAGACCACAGGACATTGGACAGATCACAGAATATACCACAGGACGGATTACAGAACAGATTGCGGGATACGGCGGATAAACTTATTCTTAATCTCAGTGGTCAGGTCAGCTAGATCTTGTTATTGTATTATTGTGCTTAGTTAAGGGCATACCAGTTGACTGTAATCATTATTGTTAATCGCTAAATAAATTTGTTAAGTTAAGCTTTTTGCTTTTTTTTTCTGTTACAACTTAAAGACAACCAGTAATTGCTACCGCGCTTGCCCGTGACCGTAACAGCCTGTACCTAGTACCTGCGTTTGAACCCATTTAAGAATGAGCCTCCACCAGTATCCATCTCACCCCCTCTCCCCCCTCCAGCTCATATATTTCTGCAAAGCTCATGAAGCTTGTGACAGGTATTTCAAACTTTTCAAGTAGTCTGGGACACAAAGCATTTTGCGGGTTGAGTCAGATCCCAGTGAAGACATCTTAGCAGAATGCAAATAACGCCAAAGACATCAGACACAAATATAAGAAGCATATGGAACTAGAAAAGAAAGACAAGCCCATTGAGTTGTGCTTGTGACTCAAGTTGTGAAGTTTGTATCATAAACCATACATTAATTTGCAACTACTAGGTAGATAAAATATGAGAACCTAAATAAAGATAACACTGTCATTAAGAATCATGAAAAAGGTTGTGGAAATAGTAATAGAATGCATCCAGATATCAACAGACTGCTTTAAAAGCCAAACAAGTTAATCTGGCAATTTGTTGTCATATAACACTTCATAACAGCTCATAGGGAAACAGGGAGAGATGTAATTGTTCTCCTGTATGTTAAAAACTGTTCTGTGTTGCCCAATGGCATTCAATCAACTAAGGCAGGAAGAAAGAGGGTTCAGGAATGTTATAAAATATACAAATATTATGTTCTTTTCGGTTTTTAGAGATGAGTTCTTCATTTCTTCCTCATCATCTGCCATCTGGCCGGCTGCTCCTTACCAGGTAAGAAATGCTTCAAAATTTAATACACATATTGGTTTGGCCAAAACTGGTGTAGTACAATAAAGAAACTACGTCATATCAAATATGGAAACTGGAGTAACGATATGTTGTGCAGATTTGCACCATAATAATGGTTCTTTTTTTAATCTGTCACCATCACCAGGGTTGTTGGTGGAGTAGCCATTACTAAGTGTGGTAATTTAGCCTTCATCTATGTGGTTGTAGATTTGAAATAAGCTCAAAAAGCAGGGCAATTGCTAGATCCCGTGTCCAAATAGGATGATAGCTGTCAAAAACAACGTAAAAAAAAATTTGATGCATCAACAAATTTTATTGTTTCCTTCTGGTGAACAATTAACTATTTGCTAATTTAAACTAAATTCAAGGTGTAACATTTACATTTTATTTTAGTCATTGAATTTCTAGTTACCTTTTTATTCACCCCTCAGTAAGTTAATATCTACTGTTGGCTTTCTACAACTGATACATTACAATTTTATATATTTCGAAATGGTAGTTGTATTATGTTTTTGCACTCATAACTTCATGGCTAATTTGCAGCTGATTTTTGTGAGAGTGGTTACAATATACTCCTATGTAGCTTTTATACATATATAAAATTTATACATAAACAAGAGCACTCGGAGAGTGCAGACCTCCACCAAGGGAGCTCAATCCGAATCACTCCCAATATATTTTTCATGGATCCAGACAGTGATCCAGATTACTCCCAAAATCTAAACACTTGTTCCTTGTCCCATTTAGGACATATCCTGAAAATTTCATCAAAATCCGTCCATAACTTTTTGAGTTATCTGTCTTTAAAAATTACATTTCCTGGATCCAGAAGATCCAGATAGTGATCCGGATCATTCCTAAAATTAAATCATTTCTTCCTTTTACCCTTTCAGACATATCCTGAAAATTTCATCAAAATCCGTCTATAAGTTTTTGAGTTATCTCGTTCACAAACAAACACACAAACTCACAAACCCACAAACAAACCCAGGTGAAAACATAACCTCCTTGGCGGAGGTAATGATATTATAAAGGACCCATGAATTTAAAGCTGTTATTCTTATAAATTAAATGTGACATTTTAAACTGTAGCATAAAGATTAATAAATAATAAATATCACCTTTTGCTTGGTTTTTGCTCTTGTGATTACATTTGGCTTGAAACTCTTGTTTGTTTTTGCCAATGATTTTTAATACTTTGTACATGCAACTATTACAGGACACAGCTATATCAGAAATAGCACACAAAATACCTACACTGATGGCCAAAAACGACACTTCTGTCTACAAGAGGAATCTGTTAATGATCGAGGCATTTTATAAAACTTTTAACTACCAAAGTTACACAGAGAAACTAACTTACACAGTGAGTATATTTAACATAATCTGTACGATCTCCGTGGACATCTCTTAGACATTTCTGGATTATGGAATCCTTTCCTAGATTGTCTTGAGAAAGGGGCACACTAAACCAACCAGAAAGTTGGGAAATATATGAAAAGTTTTTTGTATTGTTTTATTCTTTTTTTCCATTTAAATTTGTGAGATTAGAACGGAAATGGAGTTCAGGACATGTTTAGCATGTTAAAAGGGGGTTTATTGCCTCAAACCATGGTAAAATTCTGTGTATACCATGGTTTTGGAGGGGTTTATTCCTATTCTAACATGACAAGTGTTTAAATTTTATAAATAGCATTTAATATTTACATTTTTATGACAAGAATGGATTATTGCTGAGACAGCCATAATGAGCAATAATGGGGCGATAGAGGGTTATGCTGTATTTTACCCATGAAGTATTTCGTCGTTTAGCCAATCAAATTCATGGACACATCTGTGTCATGTTAGAATAGGGAACTTACGTGAGTGGTGCAAAATTTAAAATTTTAACACGAAAGAGATTGAATCAATTCGGTCCTTATTCAAAGGATGATAATTGTATGATCAAGTTTCACAATATGTACCAAGGTGGTAGTTTTGCTTTATTATCTACCATTTTGCTTCAGTAATAAGTAAAATGAGTCCATATTTACCAAAATATTGCAGAGATGTGAAACATATATTCACAGTTACTGGTTGGGAAGAATGGTCATCTGTAAAAGGCACACAATAACATTATAAATTATAAATATACAAAAAAATGCTACATTGTTTAACAGTTGTTGTTCTTTTTTTCAATTTTTGCTGCATTTTTTTTAAATTTGTTTTTTTTTTCACTTTTAGATGGGCAAGTTTGCATCAGATATTGGTGGCATTCTTGGACTGTGGCTTGGTTTTGGTGTCATGACAATCTTTGAGTTTCTTGAACTTATTCTCGATTTCAACAAAGCCCTTATAATTCACCTGATCTTCAAAAAGACACATACAACAGATGAACCTGCAGAAATGGTCAGAATCAACAGGGAAGTCCAGCATTTTAAAGAAAGAAAACAAAGTAAGAAAAACAACACCAAGATAGAAGAAGTTGAAGTCTTTGATGAAGACATGGGCCATGATTTATCTTCCATCACAGTCAAGTCTGAAAAGATGAATGGGACCAAAGTTCCAAACTCCCATCTGATGTCACAACATAACCTACATTTTGTGTAACAAGGTCAAAAATCATATTGGGGTTTTACTTTGCAATAAACAGTCAGGGTCATATTGGAAGAGGCTCTCAGCAATGCCACTTGTGGTGTCATTTTGTATGATTTACTCGGTCTTTTTTTACATACATCAGGAGGTTATGTTTTATGGGCACGTTCATAACTTCAGAATCTTTTGAAGATTTCGAAGTATGTTGGTCAGTCGTTTTGTATATTTGTGTGTTTGTTTGTTTGTTCGCGCATTCTAGATCAACAGTTTGGAGCTAGGATTCTCATTTTTTTCATATAACATTGTCATTGGTCAGAATAGAGCACGGATAAATTTCGATAAAATTGATAGCATTTTCACATAGCTATGACCATTTTAGCTACTTAGCTACTGCATATCCAAATATGCGGCCAGATTTCAAAGTCTGCAACTCAGATGAGTGGATTTTGTTTGCTTGTTTCTTTGTCTGTGTGCATGATAACTCCAAAAGTAATGAACTGATCTTCATGATTTTCTAATGTATATAGGGAATGCCAAGAGGATGAAATGATTACATTTTGGAAGGATCTGGGTAATTTTTTTGTAATACAGAATACTCCCGAATATTTGGAAATACCCCTGGAGGAGGTCTGAATGCTTTCTAGCTTTTAATCGGATAGTTTAAACACTTCATCCCATACCTTCTCAGATAGTATGACGGTGCAAAGAAACAGGGATTATTTACAACATTATTTTCCATTGACTTTTTATGTAAGACGCGAACTTTAAACTTGACATGTAATAGGAAATTTATCTAAGTGACAAATATTTTTTAGATTTTTGCATGATATACTCTATATAATATTACAGAATAAAAAATCTAGATTAGAAGTCACCACCCTAGACTAAACTAGCCACCTCCTTAGTCTCTGGTATGACTGGGTGCTTTCTTGACAGTTACCTTTTCCTTGGCACTGGAGACTTTTAAGTACCAGCACATGAGGATTTCACATCAATCCGGTGCTGTTACAAATGCTTTGCTTATCCCACAATGGGCTAGTGGATGGATATTTACAAAAATCAAAATTATTTTCTGAACTCTTTTTTGTTAAATCTAGTATTTCATGAGATGTGATGAAACATTAATTAATTTATTAATTAATTACATGTTACTTTTCAGTCACTGAACGTGTACACTTCAGGTCCATAAATTATATTGTAAAATATTCAGGACCTTTGCCTAGGACCTTTCATTTACCTGTTGCGGAGGTGGGAATGGTTGACCGAGTGGATAGTCTACTTGTGTCACACCCTTTGTGATCGTGGTTTCCAAATGTCTGCCCTGACCTTTCCCTTGGAAGTAAAATGGTGAAAAGAGATGCTCTATGGGTTGCACTGCACAATTGTATATGCACTGATGCCCCAATTCACTCAAATATCCATCCTTATATGGAATCTCTGAAGGGGTGAAAATCTGCTAACTGGAGAGATTATACTTTATAAAGGTTGCTAAAATTAGTATAATATGTATGCGATACAAAAACCAAAATAAATCATAGTCCTCTAAAAAGAGATACCTAGGACGTTGGAGGAACCACTTGATCAACTTTGCTATTTTATTATGACTGGGCAGATCCCAACAACAAGGGCATCCAGCAAAAGTAGGCTGGTCACCCTAGGAGGACCTGTGCCCCAAAACAAATTCACCTAGGATGAGAACCTAGGAGTCCCGCGCTACCAGGACTCATTATTTTCCTTACTCATTAGTTTAAGGCACGATTTGTGAAGGCCTGAAGTTACACTATATAGTGCATGATAAAGCAACAATTATGGGTACAAAAGTATGAATATTATAGACTGTGTAAAATATTTTTGTGTATTTGTTTTTGTCGTAATAAATATAATACTTCATTCTTCCAGGAAAATTAGTCTAATACTTCAAGAACAAGGATAGAATTGGATCCATTGTAAAACCTGTAAATAGTGATTGCTGCATGTGGACTTGAAATGACCTGGGTGGTATAATAATTCCATGGCCACTTGTTACGCATTTTGTTGTTCATTTTGTTGCATTCTTTTGTTATAGCTTGTAGTCAAAGTACTGTAAAGAAATCACGTTCCCATTTTATTACCTTAAGCCACAATAATTGAGCCCCATTACAGACACTGATTAACACCCCCGTTTCCGGTTCAGTGTAAACAAAATAAAGGTACGTAGATCTAAAAGTAAAAAGTGTACTGCTCAGCCAGTGAATTTCGTCACCTGCATTTCGTGACAATATTAAATCATTTTTTACACTTAATTTATATTGCTGAATTACATATTAACATTAGAAGTCGTGGTTGCATGTGTTTAAACACAATACTGATTTTTAGGGTTTAAATGGCAGGTGACGAAATTCACTAGCTGACCAGTATGGGTTTATTCAAGCACCAATTACTTCTGTTCTTATGAGGGTATGAAGGAGGGAAATTTGTGTTCCAAAGCTCAATGCCAAATATTCAAGATACACGTGAATGCTAATATTTTGGATATACTTGAAGGCCTTGCCAGGTATGGTGACAGAAAATCAACTAAACTTCAACTTTCGTTATTGGATACTATATAAATTGAAATGAGCAATAAATGACCAATCTTCAGACAGCTTACAAAACTACCCCTTAGTATCAGTGGTCCCGATTGGCTAGGTGTTGAATTTATTGTTAACACTATTTTTGTGCCAATTTGAGACTTATGTCATTTTCTTAAGCCAACGAATAGATTTATAAAAGGGTCGTGAAATATATTCCAATTGCCTTTCCTAAATCCTCATGCCAATTTTTCCAGATAAAAGTCATGGTCAAGGTTCGAAACCTGTAAAAATTCTGAGAGTTGAAGAAATGGCTGCAAAGATTTTTTTTTTTTTGATCCTGTAACAACTTCTTCCCTTTGGCCAGGCCAAAGCTCTGTGCCGTATCATTGCACAAACCTCAACTTTGCACGAAACAGAAGTTAGAAAAATAAGATAATTAAATTTGTAAAACTACTGCTGTTTCATATATCAAATAAGAGGTCAAAGTGACAATTATAATAAATTAAATATCTTAGTTTAAACAATGAACATCCCAAGTGTGTTGTGTGACTCATAAAAAGGTTACATTTCCTGGTCTAAACATTAGTAGGCCAATACATTTACTTCGAAATTCTTGAGGTCTTGCAATAAAACCTAAGCCTTCAACCTTAAATGCAGAATTGACAGTTGCTTTCAGATACAAAGTACACAACAGCGAATTGATAGATGGTTGTAAAGGCACAGTACAGAAACAGAAATTGACGGTTGGTTGCATTATACAGAGCACAGTTTTGGGAAGTTGATAGATGGTTGCAGATGCACAGGGCAGAATTTGGACCAACCAGTATGCAGTGCTGACTTCCCTGCCTCAATACTAATCAAGATGTGATCTGCAGCAAAGCAGCATTAGACCCTTACAAAATCTAATGAATTCAAACGGTAAATTATTTATCAATCATTTATTTGGGGTTTTACGTTGCTTTCAACACTGTACAGGTCATATCACGACGGGTAGTTGGAAGGGCACAGGAAACCAGTACATACAGTTCGTAGGGGTTCTGTACTGTAAACTGCCACCATGGCCCCTCTGACAATCAGGTATCAGGTATCTAAGTGCTTAATCACTGAACTAGCAAATTGTAAGGCTCACCATCCAAAACATAACACAAATAAAGTCATGAGACATGATATGGATCATATCCAGGAACACCATCGGTGTTCGTAGATTCCTTGTATTTAAAAAAAATTGCATCAGAATGTAACGGTTTGGGTCCGTGATGGCCTTTTGGCCCATGTTGCGACTTATAAAAAAGATATACTGTATTCAAAAATATACAACATTTCTCAGTGATGAAACAAAGAAACTATACTGAGTCTGTGTCCTAAGGTCAAGCCAATGACTATAAAGGAAAGGGACAAATTGGGAATTTTACATTTTTATACACAAAAAATAACAACTAATATTATTTTTACATATCGAATTAAGGGCCACCTGAAATCGTTGATATTAAATTTCATATGCAGTTCAGTTATCCAGAAGAGGCTTCTTTTGAAATATTGCTAACGACTATAATTCTGCACCACTGGGTACAAAATGCATTTTTGGACTTTTTATTACCTCAACCAATAAGGTATTATTTTCATGACTGTATGTTTGTTAACAGGACTACACAGATACTACTGGTTGGATCTTCTAGAAAAAAAACAGAACATAGGCCTTGTTCCAAGTCAGATGACATTAAATTTTGAGAGCCATCTGGATCATCATATTGATACAAACGGAAATCCAGATTTGCCCATTTACTTGTCTCGCAGTGCTCTTGTTTTTGTATTAGGATTATTTTCTTTGAAATAAATTATTCATCGATAAGAGTGCAGGTAATACAGGTTTTATTTTGTGTCAGTATTGGCGATTGAATAAGGTTTGAATCTGTCTTTTATTTCGTATTTGTGCTGAATTGGTTTTATTTGGAAGTCTTATGTACAAACTAGGTTCACTTTTTATGAAGAACCTTTTCAAAGACGAATGCAAAGAGTATTGCATTCATCAAGTCGTACATCCTCCTACATTTTGGCAAATACAAGCTTAGTAGTTTATTGATGTTAAACCAGTACATTGAATGTTTCAGTATATTTTGCAAACTGAAACACTTTTCCTAAAATACAAAGAACTTCCAGGCTTGAACAAAGTTATGTAAACACTTTAAGTAATTGTTGTGAAAACAAGCCAGTAAAACGTTACTTGTTTTGCTAGTCTTGCCAAAGGCTCAGCTTTCTTCGTACCTAAGGAAAACCACAGTTTAGATAACAAAGTTTCAGTTTATATAATGTACTCTTACATGTGCTGGTTTTTACTTCTGTCTGTTGAGCTTGTATCTCCTAACATGTACGAGTACTTTATGAATACCAATTTTAAATAAAAATATGGTACAGAATTGAGCCTTAAGCAAGGTCACTATTTTGCCTCAGGCAAACTTGAAATTTCCACACCTTTTACTTCCTAAAAGTTGGAACCTAAGCCTTCCATTCAAAACAAACCAATTAAAGAGTTTTAAAGATTTTTTTAAATCCCCTTATACAACAGAATGCTTCCATTAAAATAACCAAACCTTTTTCATCTATGTTTTTTGAAAAAAAAGCAACATGTATTTGAGCTAACAGTATACAATTGATCTGGTGCAGACAAGTCTGGTGCCAAAAAATTAACCATGTATTTCAATGTTGATGCTGTGAGGAAACTTCCCTGTACCTCCACTTATTACTGCTGACAGAGGAATAAAAAAATTCCACCTTGCTCAAAGGAACTAGGTAATATAGATGTTTATCTTGGAAAGTTTACCTACTGAATTAATTTCAGTATAATGTTTGGGTAATGCTTCAAATATTTAATATGTAGCATTATTACATTTACTATTACATTTAATGTTCTTAAATTTATGAACTATTTTTTTCTGTGCTAAAATTTATGCACCATTACTAATGGGTTGAATAGGTCCAAGTAACTTTTGAATCCCTTTGTTCAGTGTACAAAGGTCAGCCAAGACTGGCGATTATTCTCACAGACCTGGATCGTTCTAGTTACAGGTCTGCATGTCCTGCAACATAAAACTGTTCATGGAATTTTAATCATAGAAATTAGCAAGATTTTTGCCTTTTACATTCTTGGCATTACAGAAAGTAACATTGAACCATTTATTCTTTGGTACCACTTGGTTAATTTTGAAACTCAGTTTAAGCTTACAATGAAATGCAGACTGTCAAATTTTGCTTCAGCCCTTAATATTTTAAGCTGCAGGTCTGGTCTAGAAAGTTTTCTGGTAAACTTCTTAGACTGCCATTGTTGGTCCATTTCAACTCCCTAGGTTATATCAGGACAGGCCTTTATGTTATGTGCTGGAATCTGACCCTTGACCACAGACTTGAGTGTCAAGCGATAATTTCTGAACTTGTTAACCGTTCAGCCACTGAATACTTGCATATATTGTGGCATCACCGCCAATTATCTTAAACCTAGTAATGTGCAACTTAACATGAAAAGGGTTTTGTAATTGCATGTCCAGATATAACTCAATACTTGTCAGTGTACCCTTACTCCTGCCTTCAGTTTACTTCCTCAACATCATCATTATACAGTTCTAAGACTAATCTTATTGGTTATAGGAACAATCTTTTCACTCATACAGTTCGGGAACGTAATCCAAGAAATTGTAAATACTCATTGAAAATATTAAACTCTTAAAAACCTTTAACCTTTTGGGAGTATTTTTCTCCCGAGTAATCACAACCAATCTTTATGGTCATAAGACTGTTGCAACTAACCTTTAGGGTGATACAACTGACCTTCCTACAACTTATGTTTTACACCACAAACCACAAACTAGGTGGTTCATTCTTTTGTAAAAATGGAGCCAAATAATCTTTTTGAATAAAATATTGGTCAGTTCCCTATTATCTGCACAAGAGTTATCAAAGCAGATTATTACGAGTGGTCATTTTAATTATAGCAGGTGGGTGAAGGTTTTAAGGATGACCTTTTCTGTTAAACAACTTATCTTTAAACTTGGAATAAATCATATAGTTTTGTCATTTTCCCATCCTTTGCAAAATGGATCAATCATAGCAGCTGCCAAAGTTTAAAATGGCTAGGACTTATAATCTGCAAAAGTTGGAAGAGCAAAAGTGTTAAATCATGATCAGGAGCATAATTTTATATGGATACTACATTCCTAAAACTTCCATGAAAAACACTTTGCAACCGACGGTACATGTGCAACATCAGTACAATTTTTTCTTTTACGTCCCATTCAACAACCAGGGTCATATTGGGACAGGTCCTAAGCATTGCCACTTGTGGGACTCAAACCCACAGAAGTGACTGCTATATGATTAGATGCCAAGCTTACTAACCACTAGGCCACTGGGGACCTCTTCTGGATAAGCAAGGCTATCACCATAACTAGATGATATAGTTATCACTTCCTATAAAAAGGACACAATGGCTTTCATGATTTTGACTTTATTTCTTTATTGACAATTATTCAATGAAAAAATTCCGTGAGGATATGGACTATTGCATAATTAAACCTTTTTGCGGTGTTTTATTCTTTTTTATTTCCAATGTTTTATTCATATTGTATTTTTTATGAAAGTAAGACAAATTTCGGTGTTTTAGACTTCATACACTTATTTTACTGTTCAAAAAAGCACATGAAATATATGGAACACAGTTGATTTATCCAGATTTGAACAAGAGGATGGCAACTTGTCCAAGGTAGAAGTAGATAAAGTGCTTGGTTTCATGCGTAACATAGCTGCCGAAGTTTCTTCCCACAATGCAGTGCCAAGTAGGGTTGTACTTCTTGTCGAACTCTTTCTTGATGTAGGCAGCAATGTCCTTCTCAATGTTGTATTTCTCCAAGGCTTGAGTGGCACAGTCAACTGCATCCTGCTGGATGTCTTCTGTCATGTCAGCATTCTTAATTACTGCTTTTCTCTCAGCCATTGTTGATATGCCTACAGAATAGAAATACATATTACCACATGACAATATTATGGGATGCAATTGTTAGGATTATATTTTATTGATTCATTTTTGTCTTCACTTATAACCCATTGTGTATATAACAAGAGCACGCAGAGAGTGCAAACCTCTGCTTAGACCGAAGCACCTCTAATATTGCCTATGAGTACAATGATAAATATTATTTAAAACAATTTCTGGAATCAGACTGTGATCCAGATCACCACTAATACTGGATCATCTGTTGATTATACCATTGTTGATATTTCCTGAAAAATTCCATAACCTTTCAAGTTATCATTTTACACAAACACACTAAATTACTTAAACTCCTCAACAGAGCTAATAACAGGACAGGTAGTTGAGCCTATTCAGAAAAAGGAATGCGAACTTGATGGTCAAGACTCTGTTCGTCAGCCCCTTGCGTTAGCCGTCAGTGCTGTAAAAACCCACTTACTGCCAACCAATGGCAAGCAACTACCAGCTTTCCAACTTGAGGTCGGGTCAGGATTTGAACTCTGATCTCGGAGGTGGCAGGAGAGTGTTACCGCTATGTCATTGTTGGGCCCCAATATCAAATATGATTATATATACTGAAATATCAGTTTGCCTATAATTTTTTATTTTTATCTTGTTAAACACTGTTGGATGCTCAATTTTAGCCAATTTTCAGCAGTTTTTTCCACAAGCAGAGAAAGGCTACAGATTGTGAATCCGAAAATATTAGAAAGCACAAATCTGAAGAAATTGTGCACTTCTGTTTCCAGTTTCCCACATATTTGTGGATTTTAGATTTGTATAGCTATTTCTTTGAGCAAAACTGCCATGTTTTGTTTCTATGAAGGTCACTTCCTGTTAGAGCACATATTTTGATTGGGCTTATTCTAGAGCCCAACTTTTTCTGTACCTGTATATATTAGAACAGAGTTTCACTGGATACAAAGTACTATGTAAATATTATGCAAACGCATCCACAGTGTAACACTTGAAGAAAAATCAATGTATTTCAAAGAACAAGCAACCGCTCCCCGTGAGATAAACCAGCTAAATGTATAACTTGATCGCAACAGAAATAAAGGGGCTACGGTGGCAGAGTGGTAACACTCTCACCTCCCACCTACAAGATTGGGGTTCGGTTCCTGGCCAGACCTCAAATGGGAAAGCTGGTAGCTGCTTGCCATTGGTCAGCAGTTTACAGTACAGAAACCTTGACCAACTGTATGTACTGGTTTCCTCTGCCCTTCCAACTACCCGTCTTGATATGACCTATATACAGTGTTGAAAGCGACATAAAACCCCAAATAAATAACAGAACAGAAATAAATATTAATTTGTTTAGTTAGGTCACCAATATAATATACTTCTTTCTTCTCAAGTGTCAACATAAACATCTAGCACATCTCACCTCTAGCACATATACTGCATTGAGGAAACAATCTTATAAATTTTCTACAGCCACCTGGTATAACAAGTACAAAGTTATTAAAAATGCATATATAATATATATGGTGAGTTATCCTACATGTGTATATATCTTAATGAACACATTTCGATAGGTTGACATACCTTTATGTAAAGTAGCCTTTGTTAAATATCCAAATTCTAGCTTGAGAAGCCGTGAACACTTCAGCTACACAGTATCTGTGGAATGTGAGTGTTTAGATGGTACTAGCAAGCCTTTAAGTAAGCTTCTGTATGGCATTGCAGTACACATAACACCCATGGTAACGAGGTTTTCATTGTAGTCCGTTTAGTGCTTGCTCTTTAGTGTCGTCCCGTTCGTATTGAAGAACCTGATTTGACATGTATTGATTGACAATGGCTTATTGATCCACGATAATTAATACCGGATGTCTATTCAGGTTTACTCGGCATAAAAAAACAGGCCCGAGCGAATGACCAAGCATAATCTAATTATATATCAAAAAGAGTTGTGAAGTGTGAACAGAATAATATATTGATAATCATTCATACATTTTTTGCTAAGAAACCAAGTATCGGTATGGAAGCTGTCACGTTCTCAAGTGACAGTTTTCTCCAGAAAAAGATATTAGCTAATTAATTGCATTGATATATCTTTAAGAAGGTTATTTGGAGAGTAAATTGTAACTGATTTTATCAGTTGAATTTATATTTTCACTGTAGCAATAGTTTTCTAATTTCCATCAGTTGAAAACAATATATAAACCTTCGATCGTGAGCTACTAACATCAATTAGATTTTAAAAACTCATTTTTTACACTTATATTTTCAGTATTTTTGGAAGTTATATACCACTACCTTTAATATATTGAGGCATGTTATCTGAATGTGTGCATTATGTTGAAAACTTGAGGAACCTATTCTACCTTAATTTTACTGCCTTTTAGGATACATAAGGCACACTTGTGAGGTTTTCCTGTTGGTAAAACTTTACGTCACAGGTGAAGTATGAAAAAGTGTACGTTATGCCCCATTTACACTACAGACGGTACATCCCGCGGTTAGAGGTTTTACTCCGTGGAGGAACCGCCTCCAAGGATGCCAGATACCTTCCCAGATTTGGTGTATCATTCACACTACATACAGTATAACCCGCAGTTATAGGCGTTGGGTGAAATGTCCCTGTCCTTCAAGTAACCCCTTTGTGACACAGTGACACAATGTTCATTTACATTTACCTCCACTCGTCTTGTGTAGTCATGTTACACCAAAAGATGACCGAGTTATAACCTCATATACACCGTGAACTAAACCTTCACTTACCTTAGCAAGAAATTCATCTGCACATATTCACGGTACCAAATTCAGAGGTAGACATTTTAAACGTATTAAAACTTCGTAAATCAGAGATATTTTAAACAGGGACAAAAATGATCTAGCAAACATTATTGGTGATTAACATTACAGATCAATTTATTAAAATTAGCAATGATGATCATCCCCGAACTTGGTTGACAGATAAACACATTTACATATTTTATTCAGTTTCATCTAAGGAGCTTATCTAAGGTGCATCGCCATAGGTAACCAGTAATCACTAGGTGTAATTGCAATATACCTGACAAAGAGAACAATCTCCTCTGATTGCCATTTTTGCTAACACAATTTTCATAATTACTTGAAGCAACAATAGCAAAGAATCTTACAGTACCCATGTAATCTGCATGTTGCAGGAGGGGAAGGGGATTTGACCTTAAATGCAAAATTGGATACAAACCTATATATTCCTCATTTCCTTTTATTGGCTTCACAAATACTTTTTCTTTTATATGTATCTTCCATGGTTCTTTTTAAATTAAAAAAGTAATGTGCCCTGTTTACCAGCAATGTAAAACACAATGTTGCGATGCCTATTTTAGTCCTTTGGCGTGATGTTAATATGGTGCCTAATTGTCCTTTTTGGTGGTGTTTCTCTGAACTTCACTTGGCTAAATGAGATTTTCTATATCTGTGAGTGGAAGGTATCGAATTGTCGCATCCATCATTTTGTGGAAACGGGACAATAAGATCTCTCTTAAAATTGAGGTTAACAATGAAGATTCAGTTTTTGTCCTGGGCTTTTAGTTTTCAGCTTTTCTTGTTCACAATGGATTTGAACACACAGCAGTTCATAATGTAATGTCTTCAAACAGTTATTTCTTCACAACAATATTTTATTCAATCAATTTTCTGTTCAAATCTGCTAAACATCCAGTATTAAATACACTCTTTTGTACAATTTGGTAAATCGATTTATAGCCCGAATTGGTGGAGATAATAGTGATTTAGCATCAAATGAATTATTTCTGAATTAAGATCTGTTCAAATGTTTGCTAAATTTAATGTAAATTTCTAGTGAAGCCTAAAGTAATTTGGATGTTTTCAGTCTTGATGTCAGTTCCTAACTCTCTCCAGGCGAGATGAGTGGGACTATGAAATGACTGCTTTTCTCCGCTTGTCACAATTTGATTGGTTGTCTTTTTCAAATGATATCTTGAATTATTGTTTTTGTGGTCCTAGAATATTCTGGCACTAAGGTGTCTTAATTAACTGTGTAATAGTTCTTAATATTTGATAAAATAGTACGACAGTTCAACAGTCATATGGCCTCTTAATGGTATTTTATGTATATGTATAGTTAAATGTTACTATTCTGTAAGTATGTACACGTCATTAAATGATATATTAATATTAATTCTCTTACTCCAAATGGATATTGCTTCTACAGTAATCCTCGTGACAACAGAGGTGGAGGTACAGGATTAGTGATAAAATCTAACATTAAACTAAAGCAGATAAAAGGAACATGTTTCACAAATTTTGAACATCAAGAATTTGCTTTAAAGGTGGGAATCAATGTTGTCAGACTCTGTGTTATATATAGGTCACCACCAAATAGCAAAAACAACTTTTCCTTTAGTCAGTTCTACTCTGAGTTTTCTGATTATACTGCAAGTCTTTCCTGTCTACCAGAGTCCCTACTTTTACTTGGGGACTTCAACATTCATTGTGATGACTCAAGCAATGCTCAAGTCAAACAGTTTGTGGACTTACTCCAAGCTCATGGACTCCAGCAAACTGTTTCTTTTGCGACTCATACATTGCTTTGATACAGGCTCTAGTCATTTCACACCTGGACTCTTGTTGTAGCCTCCTTCTTGGAACAAAGAAAGCAAATATTGATCACCTACAGTGTCTCCAGAATTCTGCTGCCAGGTTTATTTTTGACATTCCTCAATATGAAAGCGCTAAACCATATTTACAACAGCTTCATTGGCTACCTGTGCAAGAAAGAATTAATTTTAGAATTCTCACTTATGTCTTCAAATGCCTAAACTCCCAGGCAACCAAATATCTTTCAGAATTGCTCCAGATTCATCAGTCAGCTAGAGATACTAGATCCAGCAAGGAATATAGACATAATCAACTGGTCATCCCTAACAGATTCAGTGAAAAAGCCTTCTCTTACACGGGCCCAGTGCTATGGAACAATCTTGATAATTCCATAAGAACTGCTACCTCAGTTGACAAATTCAAAAAGCAATTAAAAACATTTCTTTTAAAAAAAGTTTACAACTGTTGATTTTAATTACAAAATGATAATAGTTTTCTATAACATTGTTAAAGTGCTTTGAGTAATTATAATAAAGCGCTATAGAAATAATAATAATAGTAATAATATACAATGTATTATAAAGTATACACAGGTGACGCTACAATTATTATATCAGGTTAACTTGTAATACATACAGATTAGAATCTAAGTACCACATTTAAATTTAACATGGACCACAAGAGAAAACTGGATAACTTGACTATTTCATGAATGGGCAAGTCAGTTGCCTATTTAACGAAATGGGCAAAATTCTTGCCTAGTTCATGGGTAATTTCATGGATTGAGCATAACATATACTTTCAATAGGGTTATGTGAGACCTTGAGTAGCCTTGCTAAAGGCTCATGTTTTTTTATAGTTGGGAAAACTCTCAGTTCAGACGATAAAGTTTCAGATTATTTTTTGTCTTTTTACATATGCTGGTTTTAACATCTACATGCAGCTCGTTCTGATGATCTCATATCTCCTAACATTTATGAGTGTTTAGTGAATACCAAATACTTGTACTTGGTGTTTATTATAGTGCAAATGTGAGCCTTAAGAATGGCTAGACCTCGATTAAAGCTTTTATAATGGTTTACTGGGTGATGTTATTGTTAACAATCTATTTTTGGATATTAAATGTTGACATTTTCGGTATTTTTATTTGACCTACGGGTATCTTATATTTGAACCTCTTTTGAGATCGCATTGAGATTTTAAGGTTCTTTCTGCAGAGAAAAGTTTAAACTGATTTTATATGATTTAACAAGTTTACTGGCATATACAGAAGAAAAACTTTAAACCTATCTTTTTACTGTTTTGGAATGCATGTTCTTGGTGGGTTGTCTGTTTATCACTGGGTCTTTTACCCCCCCCCCCCCCCCCTGGGATTGGACCCGGATTCAAATACATAAATGACCTTCCTCCTGACAACAGTATTTTTACATCATCCAAAAAAACTGAGGCCAAAAGTGAATATATATATCACTTATTATCCAAGTACCAATTTTTCTCATAACAATATTATTTATTGTTCTTTTTATATAAACACTAATTCAGTCATTACACGTAATGAGTGGAACTTATGTTCAGTCATTACATGAAATGACTAGCAATCTTAATCAGTATGTGTAATGATAATGTGTCATTTCAGTAAATTTTGCATAATGTCTGAAACTTTCAGTCATTATGTATAATGGCTGTTTTCACAGATTGACTGTAAACATATATTTTGGACATTGTTAGAAAATATATAAGCTGTTACTTGAATCGTTCTGACTAAAAATAATATATTAGAAATATTAGTTACATTACAAATCTTAATAACGGTATAAAACGTGTCTGTAGCTAATGTAAATTTGAAAAACATGTCTGAGAGCATATTAACCTCTCATACAATTGTCTATAGTTTTTATCTCTAGACAGCATGTTATTCATCAATTTTATGGCACTACTATTGCAAAACTATATACCTTTTTTATCTCTAATGACATTTCACAGCATAGTTTTTCCTGCTTATACTATTTGCAACAATATGATGAATTCATTGTGTTACTCTCAGCTAGAACTCGAAAACTAAACCAGTCAGCAATACGTAAATAAAAAAGTTATTGTAGCTTGGACCACTCTAGCCATAAATAACCCAGCACTCTGCTGTGGGCCTCTGACTTTCACAATTCTTCCAGTAAGACTCCTATAAGAATAACTAGCCTGGCTGAAGGGCTCCTTTTCTTCTTGTCGTGACAAATTAATTTCACATCATTCTGCATAAAAGGGCTAGTACGGTGTAATATTCATACCTTCCTTGTGTTTTCCATGGTTTTTGCCTGATGCAGTTTACTGAAGTATTGCAATAATTTTGGATCTGCATATGTGGTGTAGTTTCACCAGTTCCCATCTTATCCATGCAGTTAAGCAGCACTGTGCTCAGTTAATACATAAATGGGTGACCGTCCGAATTCAGGTATGGGCAGATATAAAATGACTGGGATGATCAATGAAAATGCAGTCCCATTAGAATGTCAATGAAACAATGTATTAAGTATGATGATAAATAAAATCAATCAATCTATTTATTTCAATCATTTGGGAGACATATATGTGAAGATTTAGGTCACAAAACGTGAAATAAATATTTTAACATTGGTGACCAAACAAGTGAAAAAAAATTATTAAATTGTTTGAAGCATAAACAAGGCTATGCAAACCATGTTAAGTAAAAACTTAATGAAATTATATTTATGATTCAACAGTTTCACTCTTGCTATTGTAATTTGGTTGAGATGAATATGCGAATATTGCTGCGTGAGATAAATATCTATAGAAGTATATGACCTTACTTTATACTCAGTTCATTGCATCAGTCTTTTTAAAAGAAATTTACTTGTTCTTGACCATTAACTGTGATTGGTTGACCTTTGATCTCGATCTCCTTTCACTCCCGCTTAGAACTCATATTGGCTTCACCTTTGAAAGAGAAGTCAAACAGGGCAGACGCCATTTTATTAAATTAAAAAATTTAAATTTTACAATTATTTCATGGTTTTATACAGTAGTTAGTATCAATAGTATCTCAACTTTATGCATCTATCCTTTAGGTGGCCTCAAACTTCTGGTCATATCACCCCTGTATAAAAATGCATGAATATTCATCAGGGATCATGAATATTAAGAAAAATCGTAAATACTGATAAAATGTAAATATTCATAATGTTAATGAATAGCTATAGTTGTTGGTAAAATACTTAATTCGTGTATAAAATTTCTGCAAATTTACATAAAAATTAGATTAGTTATAATTTGTTGATGTATAATAAAAGTATTATCCCCAAAGTGGGGTTTTCATTCATTATTCATTCAATCCCTACAAGAGGCAATGTGAATGTATTAAACAAATTAACATAAAACACACTGAATGATGGTGTGCATTTTCACTTAAGACTACTTTTAATCCGATCAATTTATTAATTTTGAAATATTTTAATTAGTACAATATACCTGCAATGTCTACATACTAAAATATCTTTAATATGGGCTTAAAATATTAGATACCCTTGATTGCTTAGTTTTTGCTAGACAAATAACATAGCATAATATTTTACCCAAGTGGGTGCATACAAAATGTTCTGTTCACACTCTTCCGATAAAAGGTTCCCATTGAAAGCATTTAGGTTTTAGGTATTTATTTAGAGTGTAAGCCCATGTCACATCATTTGCTAGTGTGTGGCTGACCTAATTACTTTTTTGATTCCATTGTAGCATTAAATAAGTTGCCCCGTCAAACAAGTCCCTTAAAATCGATACTAAAAGACAGACAAAAAAGCTTGAAATGGTCTACTGGGGTTTGCATTTAGTGGGAGCTTGTTCCATTCCACTGGTGCAGTCGTGGCAAAACAACGCCTGCAAATGCCCTTTCTGTGGAAACTGATTGTATATTTCCATGTGTGAGACTATTAGAGTTAATCAAAGATGACAAAAAGGGAGGTTCATAGATGTAGATATGTCAATTGTTTCTGTGGAGTAAAAGCTCTAGTATTCAGATTGATAGACACTGGAGATCGCCCCCTGGGCTAATGAAGTCATTTAACGGTTTAGCCACAATCTTCTCAATTAATTTTGACATAAACCTGAGATTGGACACTGGTCTATATTTTTGTATAAACTTGTTCATTTTGAGAAGGGATGTAACATATGTGGTTTTAAAACAATTGGGAAAACTAACCTCTTTGAGACAGTAATTTATGCTTTTAGTGATAGAAGTTTTGACAATATTAGCCCATTCCTTAACCAATGGAGTTAGAATAAGATCAAGATCACATTTTTGTTGTTGTTGGAGGACACTGGCATATTTAGTACATCATCCTCAAATACCAGTGTAAAGGGAGACAAGATATTTTTAATAGGATTGGGTGTGATGACTGGGAAGGGTGATGATGATTGTAAGCCAAACCTGTTTTTGCCAATTTTCTCATTGAACTATTATTCAAACAAGTTTCTCAGGTTAGAACCACTATAATCTCTGTTACCATTATACTAAAATTTAAATATGGAAAAAGTCATCACCAATATTGATTATCATGTAGATTTTTCTGCCTGTTGATCTACTATGTCCAGGAAAACCATGTCAGAACTACATCGAAGACAAGAAACCGGATAAGTGTGAACTAGCCACAAGGTGTCCATTTAGTAAGGTCAGTTATTAGTGACCTTAACACCTAAATATGATTTATTGTACAACACAATGCCTACGAAAGCAGAAAGGCTGCAACAAACAGTAACATACAACCTTGCAAAAATATTTTCACAAATATTTTATGTTCAAAAACAATACAAAAAAGAACAATCTCGATAATCTGGACTGATTGTAAATGTGCTGCAAGTCATCCAGTGCTAGTTAATAGATAGTTATCTCAACTTGAAAGAGATGGGTGGGTACAGATATAGTCAGATTGTACAAGACGCAATTGCCAGTCCAATTATAACATGGCTGTTGCGGTAGTTGCTTTTTAATCATATTATGGAAAATCCATAACAATTTGAAAAGATCTGTAGGTGTGTTTGGTCTGTAAATTATACACACAATAACCAAAAGTTAATATCTACATGTAATATATGTTAGTATTATTGTCTGTCAGCTTTTGGTATAAAACGAATGGTAATAAAACATCAACGTTTGTGTCACACAGAACAACAGCAAGGTGAGTAATAGAGAGG
This sequence comes from Sabellastarte sp. h YS-2021, assembly GCA_964017235.1. Lineage (NCBI taxonomy): Eukaryota > Metazoa > Annelida > Polychaeta > Sabellida > Sabellidae > Sabellastarte > Sabellastarte sp. h YS-2021. The sequence goes on from OZ024928.1 coordinate 93,271,616, forward strand.
ATGTTTAACATGTACATCCAGCCAAAGAAGAATGCTTTATGAGCAGCAAGGTAAACATCTCCAAGTCAAGAAAAACAGCTTACTTTTGAGTTACTCAAGTGTGTGGCTCTTATTATATGCTTTACCAAAGGGAATACCTTTATGGATACATAAATGGTTTTGTGAAAAATTCCTTAAGCTTCAAAGCCTCAGCAGTCATGTGGTTTATATTACAAATAAGACATTTTATAACTTAGCTCTCAGTACAGATGTTGTGGGTTTGAGGCCATCTCATGGCAACACGTGAGATCTGCTGAGGGCCTCTTCTCATGTAAAACCTTAGACTTTGAAAGAGAGACAGAACTTTGATTTTGTCATATTTGGTTGATACATTTGGACAAGACAGTATGGATTGTGCACTAACATGCGATAATAAAAATTGAATGTTGAAATGGATAATATTCATACGGGATCGTTCAGTAAACTTAAAACAGATTTCTCATTTAGGTGATGTGCTTTAAGCTAATTATTTGCTGACCTAATCATAACTTCTGACAAGATAGCAAAGCTGTGAGTGATCTCAACAGGAATGATATTTATTGTGGCAAGGGGACAGATAAATCAATCTACTTGTTTCAGCAGCTAATTAGTGTAAACACAACAGATTTTACTTATTGGTATTTTGAAGAAAACATTGTACGCCAAGATACAAAAATGGTGTGGTAACACTTATTTTAGTATTAGCTAATAATGCCACAATATATTGCCTTCATATAAATGAAAATATAGCTTATAGTTTCACAATAAATTAACAAATGTGTGAATCTATAACTAAAGACAATGGTTTTCAAGAAGGTTGGGAGGACATATTTGTATTTTAACTGACCTCTCTTTTTGTTCATGTCAATATAATCAGCAAAACACTCATAAAAATTGTCACAGTACTACAGGGAAAAACAATTTTAACCACAGACAATATGAAGTCATATTAATTTATATTTAAATTCGTCAAAGCAAGTATTCAGGCTTAGACAACAAAGAAAAGGCGTTATATTGATATTTTTCTTGCAAAAATAAAAGTTTATAAACATAATTTTATTACTTTGTTATTTGCAAGTTTGTTACTACTCACGATTGAGTTATTTGGGGATATTTAAAATCAAAGCAATGCATAAACAGTAATGGTTTTTGTATAAGTTGAGTTTAAGTGTTAACTTGCATCTTGCGGGTGATCACAAACTCTGGCACAGATTTTCTCCAACTGAACCATGGTGGCCTGTTGTGTGTAATTCAGGAAAGACAAATCAGACAGCCTTTCACTACACTTCGCTTCTGATGATGCATAAAGCGTGTGAGAAAGTAGAATGATGGATACTTCATAAAAGTGTTGCATAACTAGCATTCTGTGCTGTGTACTTACTTGTGATATTCTGTAACGAAGCTTATAACCTGGATGCTGTTCCAACAGATATACTGTCTAGGTGTAAGTAACAAAGACAGAATTATTAGCATAAACTTAGGCTCTGTCTGTTGTTGCAGTTTTGTTTTAATATTTACAGCAGAATCTACAGCAGGAGCGATGCTGTTATATCAGTTGCTATAATGTGTTGTGCAGTTATAAAGAGAGGGAGTATTTAGACTTGTGTCAAATGATTTCATAAATCACACAGATAAACATAACGGTACTGTAGACATTAAATCACATGATTCAGACAATGACATGGCCGGTGCATATCTGAATCAATGTATGTCACTCCGGAGTGAAGACACAGCAGAAAGTGAGCGCAGGAATAAACGAAACAAGGACGAGGGAAGTCCAGAAGGTTATGCCCGAAATGATGAAGGTGATCATGATGCCATACAAGATATGTCTCATTTTGGATGTAGCGATGACACACATTTTTACCGTTCAGAATCCGATATAAACATGTCAGAACAGAGTGAATCTCAGGGTTCGGAAGGTCTCGTTAGAGAAAAGGACAGCTTGGTATCTGCCATAAAGTCTTTAGAGAAGACCATTAACAACCACTGCATGCTACTTAGCAGAAAAATCTCACCATTAACCACCAATAGACGAAGGACTACAATGATACCATTGATACCAAGTAAGGTGTCTATGAATGAGTCAAGACCAAACTCATCATCAGTGCCATCAACGATTGGTACCACCAAGGAAATGATTCAGCCGGCACCAAAGACAGATGGCCTGAGAACAGACAAGGTGGGTTTTATTTTAATCCATGGTTATTAGTTCATTGTGAATTCTTTAATCAAAACAAAGGTTTTTATTTGGTGTATTTAAGCCTGGAACACCATCAATGTTATGCAAATGCAATGTGTTCACAAAGATCATCAGTGGTCCTGTGGTTAGCAAGTTTGCAATCTAATCACAGGCTGTCACCTCTGTGTGGCTTTAACTCCCACAACTGGAAATGCTGAGGATCTGTTCCAATATATGACCCTGGCTGTTAAACGGGGTCTGAAACCCTAAATATCTCTTAGACTGTGTCCACATAATAATAGGAAAAAAATCTTTAAACATATTTTTAATCTTATTGCAGATGTATTTAACACCTGTACTGAAGCACACTTGGAGGAAAATATTTTACTTATCTGTTCTGCAAAATCTAGTTCCATGGTTGTGGTGACACTGTAGCAACGCATTCAATTCCAAATTCTGTGACTGGAGTTTGAATCCCAGCTTGACCTCAATTGGTAAAGCTGGTGGTTGCTTGTCATTGGTCAGCGGGTTATAGTATAGGAACTTCACCAAATGTATTTTTCATCTGCCCTTCTGACTACCCGTCACAATATAACCAGTAAAAATGTACTAGACATGACAAAAATAAATAAATAGGTAAATAAATAAAGTAGTTATAGAAATTACTGCAAGGCATAGTGGTCTTCTGAATGAAATGAACCAATAAAATAGCATATACTGAAGTAAGCTCTCGCTGAATGAGGATGAATAAGGCATGAGAAAGTTATTTTTTTCTTGAAACTAAAACAAACTGCCGACTAGTTATCCACCATTGGTTTTCTTGTGAGAATTCGTTTTCCACAGTGTTTAAGAAAGCATGACTGAAATATTAGTATAGCTTGCAGATTGGTAGCAGTCATACTGCAGTAACATAAAACATAAAAAAGACTGCCTTTGTTTTGCATTTCTTTCTTTGCAATTCTTATAGGAACATATAACAACTTTCTCTGCTTCAGTATGTGATGCCTAGAATATGGAAAAAAATGAGAATATATCCTATTATACTTTACAGATATAGTATTATGTGAGGTATATTTTATAAAAGTCACATGCAAATCGAGTATATACTTTTAATATAAGAAAGTATAAAATGGTGCCCGGTAACAAATCGATTGTGTGGTAAATACAACTGGTTCGATATTTTACTGACATTTCTGTAAACACAAGACATACATAAATTATACAGTTACTAATTACAATAAAATACACATTGTATTTAAATATTTTAAATAAAAATTACCAATTAAAAGTCATTTTAATTGGTTATAGAGTATTGATCTATTTAACACATTCAATTATAATGATGATAATGACTATCTAGCAACATTGTTTATCAATGACATTCTGCCTGATGTTCCAACTTATATATATAAAGATATTGTGTCAGTTTGTTTTTTGTCTCTGGACTTTTATGAATTGTGGTGCAGTGTGATGAGTATCTGTCTGTTCCCTCAAGTTAAGAGATAATGGGCTACTTTAGTACTGGGATGGGTGACCACTTCATCGACTATTTGTGTCTCTGATGAATATGCGGCTTGCGCAATGCGCTAGTAGACCGAAACCCCTTTTGGCCTTGTTATGCTATGTTTCCTATTAAGAAAGGGTCTGCCCATTGAGACTGATGTAAAATTCCTTGGTTCATTATATTTAAGTATTTTTTTACGTTTTGAGAGGATCCAGAGTAGGCTGTCCTCTGTCATAAATAATTATTTGAAGTTTAGTCAGTAGCATTGGCTGAGTGTAGTACGGTAACCTGAATCTATTAAACAGTTAAACAATGAATTACAATTCAGTGAAGATGTAGGAATTTAGAATGTATTATTGCGTTTATGATTGTAATACTTGACATGTGAAAAGAAAAGCTAAGTATTCTAACATATTTACAGCTGTCAACAAAAGCTTAGAAAAGCTTTAAAAACTATAACCTATAAACAGGTGCAAATTGGACCAGATATACAAGAACCAGTAGATAGAGAAAAAAAAAAGAATATAAAGCAACTCAGTCCAAGTATCCAATGATAATGAAGATATATATGTACTGATTTTTTGAACCGAGAGAGTAACACCTGACAAAAATCCTGGTGAGGCTTGAGAGAGTTAAAAGCTGTGTGAATAAACATCTGCTATTTGTTCTGTCATCCATTCGTAATAAGCTAAAAATGACGTAATTGCTTCCTCTCTCTCTTTCGGGGCCACGGTGGCAGAGTGGGAAAACCCTCGCCTCCCACCTCTGAGGTCGGGATTCGGTTCCCGGCCCTACCTCAAGTGGGAAAGCTGGTAGTTGCTTGCCGTTGGTCGGCAGTTTACAGTACAAAACCTTGACCAACTGTATGTACTGGTTTCCTCTGCCCTTCCAAATACCCGTCATGATATTATGTGTACAGTGTTGAAAGCGACGTAAAACCCCAAATAAATAAAATCCTCTCTCTTTCCAACCCCTAATCTAATCAATCTTACATAGTGCTCGATCTCTGAACTGGAAGATTCCTAGATTAATGACAGTGTTGTAATCCTGAAAATTTGCTGTTCGGGACTATTGGAATGTTTGTAAACCCAATCAGACCATTTGTGGAAAAAATCGGCACCGTCTCATTACCAGGAGTTTTGAATCATAAGCCAATCAGAATGTTTTAATGTTTTCCCAATTAATTAAATGGTTTAATATTATCATAACCAGTTCCCAATCCTTATCATACCTTGTGTTCAGGAATCCATCGCAAACCTATCTTCAAGATCGAAAGCAATCTTTTCCATCTTAAGTCAATTCTAATGATCTTATAGGGTTTCTTAAGGTTGATAAACCATTCTGATGGATAGAAAAACTATCGCAAAACTTTTGGCCGCCTATCAGAAGAATGCTTTAACCAATTGCAATGCCACTTGGAAAGCTATAGGAAAATGTCAGAAATCTATCCTAGTTAAAAACACCCATTGGTTGTAAATGGTTTTATATTTTCCAATCAGTGGGTAGGTTTAAGATATCATCTGCACAATGCAACAGCACCATAAGGAACAAAAACAATCATTTGATTATAATGGGAAAATTATCCAAGTACCAGATAAAATTTTATGTTGAAATTTTATATTCAGTAAAGACAAAAGAATAAAAGATTTTTTTTCATCTTTTTACATAATAACATTTAAAATATACTTCGCGAGGGAGATTTATATGTATGTCATGGCAGAAATGTCCAATCTGGTAGAATTTCAAATTCTACTGGTAGAAAGTTCAATCTAGGAGATTTGGGTATTGCCCTGGGGTCCGAAATCTAATAAACTTGTTTGATATTCCAGTCTCAGAGATTTAGGTATTGCTGTGTGTACCAGAATGTAATCTTTGTAGAAACTCAACATACCGGTAAGCTTGAAAGAAAGTCCAACTGAAGAACAAAAAGTGAGCCTTCTATGCATATAAATCTGTCACTTAAGCAAGGTGCAGCTTTCATTAATGAAGAAAATGTAGATTACAGAAAATATTTTACTGTAACACACCATTTTAAGTGTCAATACCCAATTTAAGGGCAATACCCAAATCTCCTAGATTTGACTTTCTACCAGTAAAAAACTCCAATTGGACTTTTCACATTTCGAGGCTCTAGAAACAAATAATAAGGGGGATATAAGGCCTCTTTAGTGTGATCACCCTGATTGACCTTAAAGTAGGGGTCAAAGATCAAATTCCACACTTGCAAAAACTTTACAGGCTATGATTCCCTACTGGTTGTTTTCACATCTCAAAGTTCTTGAAACAATAGTAACAGAGACGTAAGGGCTTTTTAATATGTTGACCCCATTTGACACTGCAGCAGAGGCCAAAGCTGAAATTCAACACTTGCAATAGATTCGCAGGCTATGATTTCCCTTAAGTTGTTTTCACATTTTGAAGGTGTGAAACCAATAATATAAGGCAGATTTGTGTTTTTGCTTTAATGTGATGACCCCATTTGTCCTTGAAGGAAGGGTCTAAGGTCAAAGTCAACACTTGCCAAAGTTCATGATTTTCTATAGGTTTTTTTTCACATTGCGAAGCTGCAGAACGAATAATTAGTAGGGTAATTTTAAGCTATTGTGTATATTGGCCCCCCACTTGACCTTGAAGCAGGGGTCAAGGGTGAACTTCCACACCTGATTTTTTCTAGGGGTTATTTTTAAATTTTGAAGCTCTAGAACCAATCATAAAGTAGATATAAGATTTTTATAGTATGTTGACCCTATTCGACCTTTAAGGAGGGGTAAAAGATCAAATTCAACACTTGAAAAAGATTCGCAGAAGGCATACTTTCCTAGCCATAAATATTTTGTGCAAAATTTTGATGAAGCTAGATTCAATATTTAAACTTTTAGAACATGTAAAAGAGTTTTTCAAAGAATCGGCTATGGCGACAATTTTGTTTTTCAAAATAAGGCCAGATTCTTTTACAGACATGTTTTCATAACAATAAACATTTTGTGCAAGTTTCATGAAGCTAGCTAGTTTCACTATTTAAACTTTTAGAACATGTTAATGATTTTCGAACAATTGGCTATGGCTGCCATTTTGTTTTTCAAAATGAGGCCAAAATTTTTACCGACATGTTTTTATACAATAAACATTCCCTGCAAATTTGGTAAGAATATCTTCATAAATGACGAAGTTTTAAAGGTTAATGTAAAAACGTGACAAACGGACATGCGGAAAGGTGTTTTATAATCTCCCACCACAGACCTTGGGCCGCAGGTTGGAGATACAAAAAAACATAGATCATATTTTGTAAGTCACCTTCGTGTATGGTAATGTGTTTGTTAGATATATGTATTGATATTGGCATAACAAACTTGATGGAAAGCTACTCACAGACACATTAAGTAAACAAGAGCACTTGGAAAGCACATACCTTCGCAATGGCTCAATCCTTTAAAATCTTCAGATTAATACTGGATCTAGAATTGCTTATGGATTAATCCCAAAACTGACTTACAACCTTGTAAGACCATGACCCTGCTATTGTGAAAATTCGATATTAATATGTGCAGTAGTATTTCATAATCTTAGCTACATGCAAGCAGAATTCAACGATCCCCTAACTTCAATGGCAGAGGTAAGAATCAGACCATTGAGATCAGATTATGGATAACTGGTATTTGAGTTACTCTGAGAACAAACAATTCTTTGGGATGTCTTTTTAAGCATGAGCCTCAAAAGAGCTCGCGCTTCTACAGATCACTTTTTTTTGTCTCCAGACTTTCATCAGTTGTGGCGTAGCGTGATGAGTATTTGTCTGCTCACTGAAGTTAAGCGGCAATGGGCTACATTAGTACTTGGATGGGTGATCGTCTGAGTTCTAGACCAGCTGTGGGATGTGTCTCAGTTGGAATTTCTTTGTGTCCCCAGACTTTCGTAAATTCTAGTGCACTACTTGTGTCTCTAATGGCTTTGCGCTCGCACTAGGGGACCAAAACACCTTTTGGCACTGTTTGCTTTATGAACTCCAACACCATCTGTGATGTTGTGCAGTAATCCATAAACTTATCAAATAAGTGCAGAGAAGTCTTTCTTTAGTTTATATGAGTTAGAAAAAAACCCAATAGATGTGGCAGAATATATATAATATGATGTAACTGCTTGGCAAAGTAAGTCTCAATACATCAGTGAGGCTATGTGTGAGTAGGATATACATTCATCATAAGAGAGACAGGTGTGATACTGATACTTCCTCTGGTATGTGACTTGACTGATTTAAGGTATGAGTCAATCATACTGTCAGTGATGTAGGAAATTGGTTAATAGTTCTTGAAAAATCATATGATGCACGGTCTGACACAAATATGCTTTCGTTGGCCAAAGGAAGTTACTAAAGTACTTTTTATTACATGGTGAATATTATAATTCTATGTTTTGTATTGTGAATGGAAATAAGTAAGCTATAAAACAATGGCAGTAGTTACTTATTTAATATCGATTATTAACATTTTTGTCATGAATCTACAGTCAAATAGTACAAAAAGACCTTATTTCCTCATATCTTGCCATATAATTTTGACTCTATCCTTTGATAATGTTTGAATACGGACTGGTAAGCTGTTATTGTTGACAAAACCTATATTGGTGAAGCAGACTTGACAAGCTAACAAACAAATATATAAACATTTTTTTGGTAAAACATAACCTCTCTGCTGGAGGTAATAATGGTGTATCAAACAAATATGTTATGACGTGCATATTTACAAATTGAAGAAGCACTACTACATGTATTTGTATGTCACAATCTTAGCTATAAAAAGTCTTTTAAGCTGGACCATTACAGGCCGAGTAACGTGTTACTGTTCCTTATTCTGATTTACCGTGAAACATGTAAACAAAGATAGACTGATCAGACTCTTAGCCTATTCTTTTTTCGTCGTTTTAAAGGCTAAATGTTATTATTCTTAAATGGTAGAGTTTTACACTTTTTTTACAAATTACACTTCACATTTATTTTGTCCTTTATTTAGGTGACTGTCTATATCCGGGTGGTATTTTTGAAGATTGGTGAAATCGACACAATGAAGGAGAATTTTGCAGCTGATGCCTTTGTCCAGGCTAAGTGGAGAGAACCCGCTTTTGATGGAATGGTAGATATTGTAAGTTGTATTTTTGTTTAAAAAACACTGAAAAGAATTCTCACCTGGTTTTAATAGTTATCTAGCCTAATCATGCCTGAAAAAACTTTTACAGTAATAAGGTCTGTTTTACCCTCCTTTAAATCTGTTAGTGCATAGGTTAAGTGCTATGAAAGTGATACTTCAAATCAGTCCAATTGTTTTGATATGTATATATAACAGCATTACAGGTGCATACAGGGGCATCTTAGTGTAGTGTGTACCATACCTTCCATCTCTTAGGTCCTGAGTTCAAAACTGGCTCTGGTCCAAAGTTTGATAAAGCTGATTGTCAGGGAAGCATCACAGCCAATTAGTATACACTATCTTCCTTCATCCGCTTCACTACCCGTTATGATATGACCAATACAAGATGCCACATTAACCCAAAACAATTAGTCCAATACAAATAAATAAGCCCAACAGTAAGTTCTAATTGAATTGGCAAATAATACATAAACTAAAGGCATAGAAAGCAATGTAAAAGTATTTAAACTGAAATGAAGCAATCCTACATCAGCTATGATATAGTATTTAGAAGTAAATCTGTGCTAGTTTTGTGTATAAGAAATCATAGTAATATTCAACAGATGCTTTAGTAAGAGTGTTAAATGGTTTTGTGCTTTTTGCCAGAAAACTAACCTTTTATCTAGAAAAATGTTAGACTACATTGTTTTTCTCTAATGTGGGTGTTCCACCACACGACTAAGGCTCCCGATTAAGGGTTTTTGAGGGTCGGTTTCAAAAATATGCTTAGTCCCAGGCTTCCTGTAAGGGTCGGTTGTGGTCGGTTGAGGCCGTGTGAGAAATCAAACATGTTTGATATTTCTACCGACCCCAACCGATTATTTTTCCCGCCATAAACAAAATGTCCAGTCCCAGGCTTCCTCAGGCCTCCTCAGATCAAATTTACACAGTCCTATGCTGTCCCAGGCCGCCTGCGACCCTTAGTCGCCGACCCTTAGTCCCAGACCCTCTATTCTTAGTCCCAGGCTTCCTGCGACCCTTAGTCCCATTGCAAAGCAAAAATCGGCTATCTCGGTCTGGGGACGCCTGGGGACGCCTCAGGACACCTTGTGGGGTCGGGACTTAATCCTGGGTTAGTCGGGGCTTAGTCCCAGGAGGCCTGAGGCGTCCTGGGACCCAGTCGGTTTGTCTACGACAGGATCGTGGTTCAAACCGACCAGAAAAATGGCTTAGTCTGTTCTTAGTCCCAGACCAGTTAGGGACTGTCTGGGGCCTCCTGGGGCGTCCTGAGGCCGATCTGTAGTTAATCCCAGACCTTCATACCGATTCTGTCTTCCACCCCATTGGTCAATTTTTTTTCCATTTTTTCCAAGACTACCCACGATTAAGGGTCGCCGACAGGATCGGGGCTTAATCCTTTGGTGGGACAAGGGCATAAGCTTTTCCCTCAGCATTCCTGGGAAAGCAGCATATATTCTTTTTATCTAAAGCTACACTGATCTATTTCTTTCTGATTGAGAAAAATGTGATTTTCAATATACCATAACCACACATATGTATTCATTCAACACATTTTGAATGTGTTCTTTTCTATACTGAATGTATCTCACAATGGTTTTAGCTTGTTCATTACTATGCTCAAAACCAAGAATACACTTTCCCTTGGTTTGCCTCTTTGTTTATTGTATTGTTTGAGTAATTTGACTGTATACTTATATCTTAGACTATAAAAGTGTTTGTATTGTATAAATACACATTATCATCCTCCATTTTGTCTCTGTTTACAGAACACTGATGAAATTGATTGGGAAAAACACTGGAACCCTAAGTTATATGTGGAAAACAACATTGGTAAATAAAACTATATTTTTATTTAAACAATTGTTAGTACTAGAATAATGTGTAATAAGCAGGTTTGAAGTTCTTGCATTAATTAACTCTTGTGCATTCCATGTGTCATAAGTATTTGATTTGTTATGGTTGAAAAAAAAATCTGCATCGTGAGCCATATTTGTTTTGCTGGTACTTCTAGTAAGAAACAACAAAAATGTGATAAACCGGATTCGGGTTGGTTATTGCAATATTGATTGATAAGTTCAAACTTGGGGTGATATGGGGACAGGTCCTCAGTATTATGGGAGTCGAACCCGACACAGAGGTGTGATTATATTGATTGTAAGATCCCAGTGCTAATTGTTATATACACATCTGTTAAATCATTTGTCTTTAAAATCTGGAGAAATTTATATTTTAGCAAAGGTCTCAACGTAAATGCTTTGTTTGTGTGCAAACTAGTTATTAAGTCACTACTCTATTAGCCAAATCTTGCTCATAATGGACATAATCTTCCTTTAATAAAAGGTGGGGTACCCTGACTTCCAATTTTTTCATGGTTATTTGGACATTTTTATACTTTCTATAACTTATCCTTCATATTTTGCATGAAGGCATTTTTCACTGGTTACCAAACGATATCAAAATAATTGTTACTAAAACTTATTTTTCTTCTTCACGTGGACATTATAAGATTCTTTTTCATTACAATAATTGATATCAATTTTTTAGGCTCTATACACAAATAATTTGTCAAAGCAAAAATAGCCATAAAGTAAGTTTTCCACTGATAGTCAAATGTTGGGACAATAAACTCAAAAATTTGGCAATTATTTTAATTGCTTGTTTTGGTTCAGCCATGTAACTTTTAAACATAACTATTACAAAAGCATCACACCAATTTTCATACGATATGGTGATACACTGTTGGGCCAATGTTCCCAGAAAGCTTTTCATGTCAACCATGTCAATCAAAATGAAAAACCATGTTTTTGCAACCATATAGATCATAAACCACATTAGCCCAATAGAGTTGTACTGTCTGGGTCAGAGGTGCTGAGGGATACAGAAATTGGTGCTACACCAGGGATTTAGCAAATAACTTGAATAATAATGAAGTATATATACATCACTGAATTTATGTAGACATCATCTAAGGCACCGATGTCTAAGAAGGGAAAGTCTGATTTCCAGTCTATGTTATGTCACGACCGATAGGAGAAAAGACTGTGGGGGGAGGCTGATAAAATAGGTAAGTCATAAACTGTTGTCTAAAGCCAGTGACAATAGCCTGGGTTTTGAAGCTACTTCCATTCAGTAAGACCAGCAATGGCAAAACTTCGCATCCCAAATGTTTGTTTAGGTCTAGTCAAACAAACAGGGCGCTTAACCACATTTCAGGGCCCTAGGATTGATGACGACAAAAATGCATGTAAGTTGCTTCAGATTGATTGCTTTGTATGTTGGAAGATTGTGTTTAAACAGTATGAAAGTTTATGTGATATCAGGTGAACCTAAAGAGACCACTTGGATGGCCATCCGGTTCAACATGAAGGCCGAGGCCATTGTCTATGAAAGAAGACGAATCAAAGGATGTTTCTTGGAAAACTTGGAACTGGATGAATTTCCTTTTGACACTCAGGTATAACATGTAATCTGTAGTTATTGTCACACATGTCTATAATTGAAGGCTGTAATAAGGCAAACCTGACACATAAAGAAAGCATAACCTTATAAACAAGATAGGGGCCTGCAAGTAAATTGGCAAAATTATTGAAATATTATTTATATCCATAAATAACATGGGTTAAATCAGATTTGTCGGCCTGCCTCACTTTCATTTTCACATACTTTTTTGGTAAATTTGTTTACATCAACTGCTATACTTGCTTTACTAGTACTTTAAGTTAGTTAATACTTAAGGCTTTCCAGCCAAAGCATATAATACATCCGGCGTCTCCTTGGTATTGGACTTGGCAATGGAGTGATGATTTTTGAATAAGAGTATTGTGTTCCACCTTAGCAGACATTAAACGCCACAAAAATTGGCAGAATAGAATAGAATACTAAATGTAGTTACCAAGATTTATTTAAGTTTCTGAAAAACGAATACCAAGCCCTATTTTTGTATCTTGAGTCACACCTCAATACTGATACAAATCCACAAATGTTGCTATGGTATGACTGGTTCCTATCAGATCTTTTCAGTTGAACAGAAATAGATTTAAGCATCCCAAAATTAAATTAAAAAATTGCTGTCTTATGAGTAATGCAGTCAATATATAAATACAAACTAAGGATAAGCTAGGGCAAAGATATAAATATTTGCTTTGTAAATATTAAAAACAACTACTTTTCCCCCACAAGGAGGTTATGTTTTGTGGTTTGTTTGTCTGCTTGTCTGTGACCATATCCTGCATATTCTGCTGCCTTGGTATAGGTCTCTACACACTGGGAGTGCTTTCTGGTTACCTATATGTGTAATTATCTGTAGCATATAGAAATAAGAAAAAAAACAACAGACAAAACATAAGGTTATAAAAAATGACACACTGGTAGAGTTATTATTATAAAAAAAATAGCAAAGAAAAATTTATCAACGAATAAAAAGTTTATAAAAGGCAAATAAATACCTCAAACAAAATATATAAATATCAGTGTTATTTTAGGGCAAGTACACACCAACAATGATATAATCTGATTAGATATGAAGATCAAAAGTGATATGACATACCCGCAAAGGTTAAATCTAATCAGTAGATATCATCTACATATACAATAGAACCCAAGTTAAAACATCCAAAACTTGCTTACTTCACTGTTTATTTTGGTGTGATAATGGATTATATCCGAGTGTAGCAGACTGCATTGTATCAGTTTACCGAGTACAGGCTTTTTCCACATATTATTTTATTTTTATGTTAATCATTTTTATAGTGATATGTGAACATCAAACAATTGACTCAAAAAATACTTTTACACCCAGTCCACCACGGGACTTGTATATCATTTTGCATATTATTACAACATAGTGTGTGTTGTGATAACGAATGACAATCTATAACATCCATTCAAAATATTATGACATATTGTTTCCGAAGGTTACTTTTTTCCTCAATTCCCAAGCCTCTTCAATAGATCTATACATGTGTTAACTATTTTAATTTGTGACTTTCACAATTTTTCTTCTGGTGTTTCTACAGTCTACTTGTAATTAAGTTAAACTGATTTTTAAATCACTGCATAATGTACAATTATAGACTCATCTTCAATAGCATCTTTACACCAGAAACATTGTCGTCGTTGAGAGTAACATTTGTGTAAAAAGTGTGAAAAGTGTGAAATTCACTACCTTTCTTGATTCATGTGACCTCAAACAGTTAGTCAATAAACCTACTCATCTACATGGTCACATATTGGACCTGATTTTATCTCCCTGTGATCAGGACACCATTGCTGATGTTAAAATTTGTGACTTTGTTTCCGATCACACATTAGTCAAATGTTCAGTTGCCTTCCCTTGTCAAGTGTCTCATACTCCAAATGTAGTTCAATATAGAAGGTTCCACCGTATCAATATGTCTGACTTCCGCTCAGATCTCAGACTTCCGCTCAAACTGATCTCAGACAATAGTCATGACTCTCGAAAACTTTGGCGTGAGCTCCATAAGACCCTGAACAGGGTTTCTGATGCCACACTTCCATCTCATGAGTCCGAAAAGTCATTGGCTGACCAGTTTGCCTCCTTCTTCACCAACAAAATCAAGAAGATTAGAGATAATTTTGCTTCTTCTGGCACTGAATATGATGTTAACCCTCCTTCAGATCCTCCCCAAATTACTGTCTTTAGGCAAGTTTCTGAAGATGCTGTTGATAAAATAATTAAAGCATCACCAACAAAATCATGCCTGTTGGACCCTCTGCCGACAATCCTGATTAAGGAATGCATTGATATATTGCTACCATCCCTTACAAAGCTGGTCAACTGCTCGCTCATGGAGGGATGCGTTCCTGATGCCTTCAAATCTGCTGTGGTCACTCCACTTATTAAAAAGCCAAATCTTCCCTCAAATGACCTTAAGAATTATCGCCCTGTATCAGGTCTCAGTTTTATATCTAAATTGGTAGAACGTGTGGTTGCTAAGCAGCTGTTAGAACATATTAATGCCAATAACTTAGACAACCCGTACCAGTCGGCATATAAGGCGGGCCATTCAACTGAGACTGCTCTTCTCTACATAAAAAATGAGGTTCACTTATCATTGTCAAGAGGTGAATCCACTGCCTTGGTATTGCTTGACTTGTCTGCTGCCTTCGACACCATTGATCACTCTACTCTTCTGGGTTGCCTCCAAAACTGGTTTGGGGTCAGTGGCTCCGTTCTGAAATGGTTCACATCCTACCTAATGGACCGTTACCAATCAGTAAAAATTGGTTCTACTTTGTCAGATGTTTGTAAACTCCTATTTGGTGTTCCCCAAGGTTCTGTCCTGGGTCCTTTGTTGTTCTCATTGTACACTACCCCCCTCAGTTCCATTATCAGTAAACATAATGGAATAAAGTTTCATTTCTATGCAGATGATAGCCAACTTTATATACATTTATCCCAGAAGAATGCATCTGCTGCCTTTGAAAAGCTAAATAAGTGCCTAAATGATGTTAAAGAGTGGATGACAACTAGTAAGCTCAAACTGAATCCTGATAAGACTGAGTTTATCATCTTTGGTTCGAAGAGACAAAGGGATAAGTTGAAAGCATGTTTTCCAATTGATATCCTGGGCAACTCACTCTGCCCTGCAGATTCAGTAAAAAATCTGGGTGTGTGGCTTGATTCAGATTTCTCTTTGTCCAAGCATGTTCAGAATGTCTGCAAAAGTTGTTTTGTTAAACTCCGTGACTTCAGACATGTCAGGCGGTTTCTTACTCATGATGTTTCTGTGCTTGTAGCCAACGCTCTTGTTAGTAGTCGGTTGGATTACTGCAACTCACTTTTCAGGAGCCTGTCCAAGTTCAATCTACGCAAATTACAGTGCATCCAAAATAGTGCAGCTAGAATTGTATCAAACACCAGTCGATACACCAGCATAACTCCTGTGCTAAAGAAACTGCATTGGCTTCCTGTTGAACAGCGCATTGTGTTCAAGACAGTCACACTTGTTTATAAGTATCTTTACACAGGTTTTCCCAGGTATTTTTCACCACATCTTTCTTCCTACAGCAGTTCTTATAGTACCAGGCGCAGTGAAAGTGGTGGTAATTTCCTAGTTATTCCAAAGTTCTGCCCCTCTGTTCATAAATCTGTCAAACAGTTTGGTAATAGTTTTGCGTTTGATGCTCCTACTGTGTGGAATACTCTCCCTGATGTGATTCGTGCCTCTCCATCCCTGGCCTCCTTCAGAAAACAGCTTAAAACCTACCTGTACACCAAAGCATATCCACCCTAGCCTGAATCATCCTCCTGGCGTTCTCCGTGGTGTTCGACCCCTGTTATGTCCCTGGACACAGAATTTTGTTGACTGCTTTTTGTTTTGTTGCGCCTTAGAGTCCTCTTGTTTGGGGAGATTAAGCGCTATAAAAGTCCAATTAGAATTAGAATTAGAATTGTGTATTTACAAATTACAACTGCAAGTGGAATTACACCCATGTGAAATTGAGCAAACCCGTTAAACTTCATACATAGTTTGTAAAGTTAACTTTAACATAAGTTTCATTATTAAAATTTGTTTTAATTTTTCTATATGTCTTGCTACATATAACCTGCTTATAAAGGTGTTTTCTATTTGAAAAAAAATCTAACAAAGTGTCTTTTGTGTAGTAGGTTTAGGTTACCTTATGCAGTATTGTTTATGGAGTAATTTTACTGAAATAAATAATACCTTTAACATATATATATATGTCTTAATTGTATATATATTCAAGGATCTGACTTTGACAATCACATCAGAGAAATCAGAAGCTGATATAGAACTAGAAGAAGATCACAGTGAAATATCCAGTATCAATGTCCAGTCTTTTGTAGATGAACAGGTAACCATTGCATATTGTCTATATACCCTATTAATATTAAAATTAGTAATAAAAAAAAGAAAACAAGTAAAAAATAAGTTACATATGGAATTTTGCTAATATGTTTCAAAGTTAAGGTTACCTGAAATTAATTTAAATGCAGCTGAATCATCATTAATAAAAATAAATGTAAGGACAATTTTAAGTCTCTGGACTGCCAAAGTATAATCGAGGGTGTACAGTAATAAAAAATATCGGAAAGATATTGATTAAAACAATTAAAAACAAATGACCATGACCCCTGTGAGAATCTTACAAAATATCACAACAAAGAACCGAGTAATTCCAGTGAAATATACCCATGTCAATAGCTAAAGACATTGAGCTTAACACGATACTGTTGTAAAACATGGGAGACTGCTGCCTTACAAAGGTATTTTGCAGTTAATGTCCTTTAGCCTGTTTTACAAACACCTACTTTGTGCGAAGTAACCTTCTAAACACTTGTAGCCTACTCTGTCTCTTCAATTTTTCCAATTTAAATAGAGTAGTCCACTAAATATTTAGTATATCCTTCTCAGTAGAGTTCTAGGTATTCAGTAGTCTTCTTAATGTATTATTCTACTAAATACAGTTTTTACAAATCCCATGATTTTTGTATTGCTCTGGTAAATAAGATCACTCCCCAGTAAACATTTTTGGGTTTTGCAAACGTTTGCAAGGAAACGTTTGGCAACGATTTAAAATGATGGGTACGAAAACCATTTGTAATAGAATGTTTTTAAAACGTTTTATGAAAACCGTTTATTAAATGTTTAACGATGAATGTTTGAAAAATGTTATAAATGAACATAATAATGTCTGAATAATAATGGGGTCAGAGGTCAAATTTAATATCTTTGTATGGTTGCTCACTATTGAAAATATTATTTTTATGTCTAAAATTGTAAGATAGTGGCTTAGAAACTGTGCCCCCTTCAATTCTTACTTTTAGAGATTGCATCTTGGGCAATTTTTGACATAGTCCTCTAAAATCCCCTATTATTGTTCATCATGTTTTATAAATGTTTAAACCATTTAAAAACGTTTCTAATGTTTACTGGGTCAGAAAGCATATACCTTCACCAAGGCACAACGCCTCTAATAATATTGCTTATTAAGTGCAATAACAAAAAATTCTTTAAAAGCTTTCTGGATCCATATGATGATCCAAATCAATGCTAAAAAAACAAAACATCTGTTCGTGTGCCATTATTAATAACTCCTGAAAGTTTCATCAAAAATCTGTCCACAACTTTAAATTTATTTTGCAAACAAACAATCAAATGCACGCCTTCAATTAATAGAACCCCTTGGTAAAGATAATAGCAAACTCATCTTACTAGACGCCCTGCTAGTCCAGAAGTTTGGAGGGTCTTATTATGTATGAGCTTAGTGGCACACTTTGGTAACTCGTAACTAGGGAAACTAAAATGTAGCTTTAGTAGTATACTATGTTCTATGTTTAGTATGCATTTGAAACTGGATCCTGGTGTATTTGATCAGGAATGGAAACTACACAGTCATGTGGAAACCTGGAAGAGGGTGACAACCAGAATATACCATAATTCTAAGTATAAACATCCGGCTATCTCCACTTCCTGCAGGGCATCAAGACGACCAGGCTTTTACATTTGGAATATTTTCTTAGTTATGGTAAGGACACATCTTGTAATTTATGATTATCAAAACTAAATATTGTGCTGTGTCACAAAACACCCCTCATTTGAGGGTTTTAAAGATATCAAGAAACACTCATTCCTTTGTTATGTATGATGGTTAAATAAACATTCGAACATACACATGGAAAGTGCCACACATTTAATAAACATGTGAGACTAGTCATGCTGCTAAATGCACAATAGGTTAGCTATGCTGCCCGACTATATGATTTTATAAGGTTTGCCCTTTCAAACAGATGATAATACATACCAAGTGGGCTATTTGAGTCTCGTAGATGACACCCCAGGACGGAAAACTTTCCTATTAAACAATTGTATTAGTTGATTTATGTAGATAGCACATGCAGCTTAGAACAATTGACAAGCTTTTCATTTTTTATGCCCGATGAGGGTGTCCTTACCATGACTGATGTTTTGGTGCAGTCTATGATCATACAGTCAATATGATACCTGAAAGTCTTCAACAAGAGTCTCCTTTCTGCAAAACTTTATTGTCATCAAAATTTTGGTAAAATGCCAACTGTTCTGCTATCAGCTTTCTTTTCTTTTGCAGCTGTTTATCTGTAGTCTTGCTTTTGGGACATTCACGGTGAAGCTTACTTTACCACAGAACAGACTTCAGCTCTCCTTCATCCTTTTGCTCACTACCATCACCTTTAAGTTTGTAGTCAGTCAGACCCTACCACGGATCTCATATCTCACGTATCTGGTAAGTCAGATGTTTTTTCCCTTTATTATTACAACAAAGATATATGTAATATAGAACTGTAATGCTTTCTCAAATGATGTTGCTGGTTGTACCTGTAACATAAATCTCATGTAAGTTTATAGATGTTACTATTGAAAATATATTTTTGGTCTCCTTCATAATTGAAGAATATTGGCTATGAGCAATTATTGAGATTTGTTCACATCAAGAAAGAATGAAATTTGTCTGTGTTTGAGAATAAAAGTTAAACATATCTTTTTGTCAGAATGTGGAATATTTGCACTTTAATATTGTTACAATTTCACCCACATGGCTACACATGGATGTTGGCCAATTTAGTACATGAAAAATGGAAAATTCTCGAATAAAACATGTTAAAACTGGCAAGTCTTGTATTTTATATGTAGCATTTACAATTAGTTAAAAATGTTCCCATATGTAAGTGATCGATTATGTAAGTGATTGATAATATTTTACCCTATATAGGACAAGTATATTCTGACCTCTATGGCTATACTGTGTGCAGTGTGTGTGTGGCACTCTATAGTACCTCTCATACATAATCCAAACAAGGAAATAGTTGCCATCATCGCAGACAGATGGGCATTGGGACTTCTGGGATCTTCATATGTACTCTTCCACCTCTGTTTCTTCATGTATATCTACTTTGTGGTAAGTACCTGCTGTGTCACCTTGTTTCAAATCACAGAGATCCTCAGTGGCCTAATGTTTAGCAAGTATGGCATCTGATCACAGGCTGCACCCTCGGGTTCATAAATGGCAATGCTGTGAATCTGTCCCATTATTACCCTGACTTTTGAAGAGGTATTAAACCCTACCTTTGAGCTTTGTTCCATATGACATGATGGCTTATAACAGAAGCTTTACACATGTGTAGTAATTTTAACCACATTTCAAACATTGGTATACATTAATTACAATGCATCTTTTAGGTGCTGCTACATATCTTGTATATTCTTTTGTAAAAATGTAGAATCAGTTTGTAGTACAACACCAATGACTACACTGGCTGGGTTAGTATTGCAAAGACCTTGATGAATTGTTGTTGTCCAGTGTAGGTTGTAAGGGTGATTTATTCTGTCATAAAGTGATTATCACCAACCTAGTGGTTAGCACGTTTGGCATCTAATGACAGGCTGTAACTTCTGTGTGGTTTCTAATACCACAATTGGCAATGCTGAGGGCATGTCCCAATATGACCCAAGCTGTTGAGCTGGATGTAAAATCCCTTAGTTTCATTTGGGCTTTTATGTTATGAAACCAGTCTTTTTACGTGATAAAAATGACTTCAGTTGTCAATTTTCTTACACTTTTAACAGCAACGCAAATGAGGTCTTGCAATTGGTCAGGATAAAAAAATTTAGCATTAGAATATGTCTTTAATTACCCTTGCTTAAGGCTCACATTTGCATGATATCTTTTTCAAACATGCATACAGATCTTCGGTATTCATAAAGCCCTCTTACATGTAAGGAGATATAAGCATATCAGAGTCTTAGCTATATGCTGCTGTAAAAGTCAGTACATGTATGAGTACTTTATATGAACTGATACTTCATTATCTGAACTGAAAATTTCCCAAACTGCAAAAAAACTTGAGCCTTTAGCAATACTAGTATTTAATATTTTATATCATTTATTTATTTGGGGATTTTACGTTGCTTTCAACACTGTACAGGTCATATCATGACGGGTAGTTGGAAGGGCAGAGGAAACCAGAACATACAGTTCGTTAGGGTTCTGTACTGTAAACTGCCGACCAATGGCAAGCAACTACCAGCTTTCCCACTTGAGGCCGTGCCGGGAATCGAACCCCGGCCTCATATTGCTTACTCTACCATGAATCTAATTAACTTAGGCAATTTATTGATTTTTTAAAAATATTTTACAGGCATTAAAGAAGAGATGGAAATATAATGAAAAAGATCACGAACATAAGGTTTGTGTCACATGATTATGCAACCTTAAAATAATTTTTTATCTAATCTAGACTAGATTAAGCAGTGTTACATTTATCCTGTATACACCATACCTAGTTATCACATTAATGAAGCACCTGAAAATGCACCAGATCAGTTTAATTGTGTTATATTTATACTCAACATTTCTTTTACTACATGACCCAAATCAGTATTTGATCCATGCCCTCTGTACAAGTATAACCCAAGCCCTAGTGACTGACTTTCTCCTTACTGAAAGGCAGGATTTAGGGGATGGTCCCGGTGGTTCTTCAGCTTACCACTGGGAACATGTCACAATGACAGAGGACTGCCATTTTTAGTGGCCATCCAAGCAACAGTGTATCTGCCTGTACCTTGGATTGAACCCAGGTCCTCTGTGTTCCTTGATAAGTGTTATTTTTTCGCTCTTTGTTAACCTTTTTTGCGCAATGTTTTATGCCACGACAATGGGGGAAAAGGGCAGTGTGTTACTATACAACAATGGCAGATAAAAAACTGAAGTTTCATATATGAGTTTTGGCCTCAAATCTGCGATTTTCTTTTCAACTTAAGATTATTTAATACAGTTTTAAATTACTTGTTATAATTGACACTTGTGTAAGCATCTAAAGGAAATTAGATTTGCCAAAAGTCATGTGGTGTGTCTCCATTAGGGAAGTACCGTTTTTGAAAATTAGTTACCGTTAATCCAAAAATTCATTATACTTACTCTACATCTGCCTTGGTGCTATTGTTGAAAGAATAAATAACCTCTTTAATCTCGCCCTTTTGACATAATTATTTGATAATTACATTTGCAAACTGCCCATTTTATCGTTTGATCCCCTTTTATTGCTCACATTCCCCGTTATCGGGGACCATCACTCTCACAATTCACACTCACTAACCACTCTAATCCCCAACTTTTATTCCCAGTTTCTAACTTTTAACCCCACCAAGATCTCAAATATGATATTCCTATATTTTTTACTGGAAATCCAACCAGTCATTGCTGCATACCAGCACCACAGTAACTCAAGGATTCAGTGTCCTGATGTTGTCAGTTTCTGCCCCTTCAAAGCCCCCACCACCACTTTTTGCCTACATTTTATCACCAAATCCTCAGTGTCAATTCCACCAGCCCTAGTGCAAATCTGTCCAAAATCACCCCACCAGGCTACAATCTATCAACAGCCATGAGAGGTCCATCGCGGTGGAGGATTGGGCTTTTTCGTCAAAGATGGATTGGATCCTTCCATTGTTCCAACAAAGACCTGCACCACCTTTGAAAATTTCCTCCTCAAGATATCCCTTCACAAAGAATCCTTTTACTTTCTGAATATATATATCCCTGTTCTTATCACTCACTGATTTTGAGTTAAGGAGATTGCAGCTAGTGCAAAACTCACTCTGTAGGGTTGTCACTCAAAATTTTCTCACATCACGACTCAACTGAAAAAACTCCACTGGTTTCTAGTTAGGTACAGGGTACAATTCAAAATAGGCCTCATTACATACAAAATCCTCAACAAAGGTCAACCTGTTTACCTAAGAGAATTAATTCACCCCTACACTTCTTCCAGAAATACTAGGCGTAGTACCCCTAAACTCAAGTTCCTTCATACCCCCACTTTTGACCGTAGAGTTCATAAATCAATTAAACACTTCTCTAATTCTTTTAGTCACTACACCCCAGTTCTTTGGAACTCTTTCCCGTTCCAAATAAGAAACAGTCCGTCTGTCGCATCTTTCAGGAAACACCTCAAAACTCACCTTTTCAATTCTAGTTTCCCAACTTAGTCGCCTTCCCTCTAGGTCTCACCCACAACTCTGGAATACTGACCTTGAAAACTGACCTTTAAAAATGATTTTTGTTAACTAGTGCACTGAGTTCCCCTTAGTGGGGAAGATATTGCGCCTGCAAAGCAGTAGATTAGATTAGATTAGAAATTATCACCATTATAGGGATCCAACACCAGCCACGTAATAGTGATTATTGTAACTGACTTATGTGTATATATTTCCAGGAAAGAATGAAGAAACTGCAAAGACTCCAAGAGCAAGAATGGTCAGACATAAACTCTCTTAGGATTGAACCTCTGTAAATAGAATCTATTTATCTAAATATTATTCACTAACAGGTAGTCAAAAAGCAGGAATCATGATGTAAATATACAGTCCTTTTATATGTGCTTGTAACATAAAGCTAAAATGTTTCTTAAAATAATTTATTGTTGTGCCTTAAACTGTATAATACTGCTTTATCAGTTCAGCCATGTGTTATGATAAATTTCTGTGTTGGTAGACACAGTTTCAACTATGTACTTGCTATAACATTTATTCACCAAAATAATAGTGTGAATCTCACTTTATTTAAGCAGTACTACACATCCCACAATGCACTAGTCTATTGCATTTGTTCACCAAAACAACAAAGTTAAACATATTATATTGGTGTGGCACAGTTCCAACAGTTGCCTATTACATTTGTTCACCAGAACAATAATGTTAATCTGTCATAATTGGTGTGGCACGGTTCCCAAAATAACCTGATCTGTGGCATTTGTTAAAAAAACATTAAACATATTATGTAAGTGTTCCAGAAAAAAGGAAATGGTTTAAATGTTTAAAAAAGTTAAACCCTTTCTTTTGGGTCACTAAATGTTTCCAAGTAAACGTTTACATTGTAATATTTTTTGTAAATGTACATTCACTGTACTAACGTTTTTGCTGAAAACATTTATAAAACGTCTGTAAAATAACTCAAGAAACTGGGTTTGATGGAAAACATTTATTAACATTTATAAAAATAACTGGAGGAATGAAAACTATGCTGGAACTGTTCATCATGAAATGTTTGATAAGCAGAACACTTAAAATGTTTAAACAATATTTGTTGACAATGTTTTGTAAATGTATGATCTGGAAATGTTTTACAAATGTTTAACAGCAAGTGATTTTCATACTCATCACTTTAAAATGTTTTAAAAATGTTTTTTATATTTTTTCCTAGAAGTTCCTCAACACTACTTATCTGTACACAAATCCAAAAAAGTGCTTTGATCATAGTTTTGCTTTTGATGCTCCCAGTGTTGACTTACCTGATGATGTTCATTCTGCCCCAACTCTTGCCTGTTTCAGAAAAAAAAATGAAATCTTATCTCTTTGATAAGGCTTTTCCTCCTTAGCATATAAACTACCTGGCATCTCCATATTGTAATAACCGGACAATTATAATTACTGATTTTGCACCTGATGTTGCACCTAAGAGTCTACCTTGGTAGAGATTAAGTGTTAGCAAAGTACAGAATAGAATAGAATTTTCAGACTGCTTGTTAAACGTTTACCTTCAAACATTTGCAAACAAAGATTGCAAATAGGGGATTTTAGAGGACTTTGTCAAAAATTGCCCCACATGCAATGGCTAAAAGTAAGAACTGGATGGAGGGGTACATTTTTAAAGCACTATCTTACAATATTAGACATAAAAATAATGTTTTTATTGGTGAGCAACCTAAAACATATTGGATTGGACCTCTGACCATAATTAAGGTTAATATTACTAAGAAATGCCAAAGTAATATTTTTGAGACATTATTATGTTCACTTGTAACAATTGCCAATACATGTTTAACAAACAGTGTACATAAAATGTTTTGAAACCCTTCCATTATAAATGGGTTTCGTACGCCTCATTTTTTAACCTCCAGGGGCCGATTTCACTAAAGGACTTAAACTAAGTCCCTTTATTGGCTAAGTCAGGGACTTAAATCTAAGACTTTGGTCTTAGCTAGGTCTGGGGCTTAAAATGGATTTCACAAAGGTGACTTAGCTAAGTCCAAGCTTATCAAATAACCACAGTGGTTTTTTTGTGTCATGTGACCTTTTATATCTATTCAAAATATAATATTGGTGCCATATATCCTTCATTTGATGTATTTTATCTTAGGATAAGGATTGTTTTGAAATGGAAAACCTTGTTGCCACATATAAACTTCCCAAAGACTACTTTAGTGAGGTGTTCTGTGTAGTTATATTTTATTTACAGCCATTTCAAATTTTGAAGTGGAGAAAAGTTTATGGCGGCCATATTTAAGTCCTCTTTACAAAATTTAAGCCCACTACCTCCCAGACTTAAAGTTAAGTCCACTGACTTAGCATTTTCATGGACTTAGCTGCTTTGTGAAATCCGTTAAGTCTAAGACCACAGACTTAACATTCTTTTAACAAAATTTAAGACCAAAGTCTTAAATTTAAGTCTAAATCTGAACTTAAGTCCCTTTGTGAAATCGGCCCCAGATGTTTCCTTCTAAACGTTTGCAAACTCAAAAATGTTTACTGGGGTGTCACTTTTCCCACAACGCACTTGCCTGTAACATTTGTTCACCAAAACAACAATGTTAAATATGATATGTTACAGTGACACACGTCCTACAATGCACTTGCCTGTTGCATTTGTTGGCTGAACTGTAGAATCCCCCTGACGGAAGTAGTAATATGCTAATTATGCTTCAAACTTATAAATATATTAATACTTGAGGAATCATGAATACATTAAAATCTATCTTGCTGAATTTGCAAAGGGTCGACAAAGTCGACAAAGCAAAAAAAAAAAAAATTTACAGTCGACAGAATTTAAGTGTACAAGGTACTCAGCATTGTTTTATCGACTTTGTCGACCTAATACTGAAATGTCAAAAACTATACAATATGTATGTGTGCAATTTGTCGACTTTGTCTACCTGTCGACCTTGCATTCTCCTCTACATTACTTTCATCAGATTGTCGACTTTGTCTACCTCTCCACCAATACCTTATCTATGTATATTTCTTTGTTTTTGTCGGCTTTGTCAACCTGTCGACCAACTACCTAGTAATATAAGGCATATACTTATTTATTTGATCTTATTTGCAAATAATAATTTTATAATTTGTCGACTTTGTCGACCTTTCAACCTCTCTACCTGTCAAGTAAAACTTTCCACTTGTCGACCTTGTCTACATATTTTACAAGTTTTTTTCTACATTTACATTATTCAAATTCTGAATATTCAAAAACATTAGATATTGCTAATTAGCATATTTATACTTCCGTCAGGGGGATTCTACAGTCGCTCCCATTTGTTCACTAAAATAACATGCCAATCATGTTATATTGCTGTTATACAGTTCCCAGACTGCATTTTTATATTAATTTTTCTTACCAAAATGTCAATATTGAACATGCTATATTCTCCTTATGCATTTGCCTATTTCACTGCTTGGCATAATGCATTTGTGGCACTATAAAATCAAGCTGATGTGTATTATCCCACTTCCTCAAACATGCGTATCTTGAATGTAGAATGTGTGAATATGCTTTGCTTTCAATTAGTGAAATGATTGCTCTGTGATAGTCATATGTTTTATATTAAAACGTACTCAGTGCCCTTGTGATAGAAAACCTTAAATTGATGTTGTAAATTTATTTCATATTGTTCAACCATGAAATAAAGTTATTATTATATATTTATACATTGTATGGTAAAATACATAGCTTGGACATTCTCCTTAACAGGTCCACGGTGGCCTAGTGGTTAGCAAGTGTGACATCTAATCACAGGCTATCACCTCTGTTTTGGGTTCGACTCCCACAAGTGGTTATACCGAGGACCTGTCCCAATATGACCCTGGCTGTTGAAAGGGACGTAAAACTTCAACTTTGAACTTTGGACATCTCCGACAAGTGATGCCATTTATGGCCCCAGAGATAATTTTACCTCTGCCAAAGAGGTTATGTGATTGTTGGATTCTGTTTGTTGTATCTTACAAATGAAAAAAAAATTTCACAGTAGATGGGTCTTGCTCTCTCATAGAACTGATTTCATTTTGGGAATGCTCCTTAAACTATTCTAGATCCAAGAGTTTTTTAAAGACTTTATCATTGCACTCCTAAACAATGGTGGAGCTGTCGGTCATTGGCGAAGGTATTCATTCACTGAAAACCTTTGTTACGTATGTTATTACACTATACCATGCACTAAAAGAAGTTTCAATTCATGCATTTAAGACTAAACATGCATCCCAGTCAGATATATAGCCTAACATATACTAATTTTCAAGTTTTAGATTCCAGAAAAAATTTGGCCTTAGAACTTCATATGGATATCTGAATCTGGCATCAGCATTTTTAGGCCAAGAGTCATAGCTTATAGTGTTTTATTTATTGTTTAATCATTCAAGAAACTGCTGCAATTGTGCAGTAATTGAAATATATTTGTGAAATAGAGAAAGATTTTATTTACATTCAAGCAGTTGTACAAAAATAAAATATATATAGAAAATGTAGGATGAAAAAGAGGACATAGAACTACCCGTTGTGATACAAATTGTATAATGTGTAGTAAGCAATGTTAAACCAAAATAAACTCAGCTACTGTAAATTAGAGAGTGGAAAGGCAGTGGTGTGGTGAAGTTTTTTTTTTTTTTTTTTTGGAGGGGGGATAAAATAAAGCAATTGTGCATATGGTAAATCGGTATTGCACTTTTCCTTTGGATTTGCTAGAAACTGAAAAAAAACCCACTTTTCATTATGAAGCACCTGCGGTCGTATTCTTCAACATTTCTTTGCTAAGGTCATCTTATATCCAAGTTAGGAATGGTTTTTCCACTTACCAAATTATTACTTATGTTTCGTATTCACCAACCTCTACTTTGTTAAGCATTACTTAGATTCTAAGTTAAGAAAACTTCATACACTTTGTACTGTAACTGTAAACTTGGAAACCAGTAAATCTTAGTTAGGAAGAGTCTTATTCCACAACAATTCTTAGGTAAGGTGTAGTTTTTTATAGAATCATCTGCTTTGTTTAAAATGGTGAAAAAGCTCATTTTCTTGAGGGAAAATGCTGCTTTTAATATTGTGTCACAGTTTAAAACACAAGATTCCCTGCAATTACATACATAATTTGCATATTTTAAAAACATTCTATCCTCTATGGTACCTCTGCTGATAACTTGAAATCTAAGTATAGGTCTAAGGTGACCTCAGAGCTAGGAATATTGATGAATACCATTTTGATCTAAGTTTCGTAAAATCTTGAGAAAAACTTAAAATCCAAATTAGGAACAGTCTAAGTATTGTTAAAGAATACGGCCCCAGGTCTTGAAAGCATCTACATTTACAATGGATATGCCTTTAAAAAAATTTTAAAAAATAAATTGGATCAAATTTCAATGAATTTCAGTGAAAAGTCGGGGACACAGTGGTGTAGTGGGTAACACACTCAGTTCCCACATATGAAGCCTGTGTTTCAAACCCTGGTCCCTTAGTGGAAAAAAATGGTAGTTGCCCTGTAGTTTACAGTGCTGAATCTTGACCAAGTAGTATGTATTGGTCTCCTCTGCCCTTAAAGCCACCCATCGTGAAATTACCGTTAAAATCAGTTCAAAGAGACATTAAACCAAAATAAATTAAATCAGTTCAATGAAAAGTCAGTAAAATACCGGATTTTGTCATTTTAAAACCTGATTTGATTTTAAAAGCAAATAATTACATTGCTTTAACTTTAACTCTCACTAATTACATGGAAAACTGGCAGGTTTCACATTGATATTTATAACGTTTAAACCAAAGTTTGAAGAAACCAACATTTAATAGATCGTGTTCACATTTTTCATCAAAGTAAGATATCAGAAACTGTTTACAACTTTTTCAATAATATTGTTGATAAATAGAGAGCTACGAATGAAGATTAAAATAACATCTTACAGAGGTAATTTTAACGTTAATAATGTACCAGCAACAACCCAACAACCACTCATATGCCACACAATATGTAGGGCCTGCCCACAGGTTTATGGTTCTCTCCTTTTGGCTGCCCTTAAGCTGTCACAAAACATGTTGTCTACACGAGTGCATTATAGTAAAGCCACTCAAGTTTAACACGAGTGCATTATAGTAAAGACCCTCAAATTTAACACGAGTGCATTATGGTACAGACACTCAAATTGTAAAATACCTTCAGAGATGAGATCACAGTTTCATTCATGTGGCTCCAATGAAACTACACTAAAAATAACATTGAATAGACCCTGTGCAAGCTCTACATAATCCAACAAGTAAGAAATATCACAGTCTTTGGATTTGAAATATAAATATATATTCACAGTGGGTACATACAGAATATTTTCACTTTTGCATGAGTACACGTGTAATAACTGCAATGGCCAAATTCATGAAAGGTCTCAAGTCTTAATTGATTTATTTCTCATATTTGAGGGGAGCTTCAGTAATCTGAATTTATGTTTTAGTTGCAATGTGATTTACAAAGACTAAAGTTATGGTTTTACCATCCCATTCTACTGCCACTACACCACTGAGGACCTCAAGGGGATTTACAAAACAAAAATTTATTCAGTCAGCTAAACTTGTACCAGTCAATCAGAGCTGTTTTACAAAACAATTACTTAAATCAGTTAAGACTGTATCTGTCAATCAGAATCTGTTTTATGTTTAAAAAAAAAATTAATTCAGTCAGCTGAGGTTACATCAGCGTATGAGAATTTTGTAATGTTTTACAAACCAATTATTATTTCCATCAGCTTAGATTGTACCAGTCAATCAGAATCTTGTGATATTTTACAAAACAAATATTACTTGAGTCAGCTTAGATTGTACAAGTTAATTACAATCTTATGATGTTTTACAAAACAAATATTGCTTGAGCCAGTGAATCATAATCTTGCAATGTTTTCATATGAACACTCTAACCAAGTGAGAATCTTAAGTAAAACTTTAACCTGTTTTGTATTAAAACTTAAACTAAAAGCCAGCCTGGGATCTTTAGTGTATGTTTACAAAGAAGGAGATCTTGTATTTCAGACATAGCTTGGGTTTAAGAATAACACCCTCAGAATTGAAACTTTTGACCATTGATAAATTTGACTGCTCTGTTCGATCAATTAAGCCATGGACACTTTGTTTTTCTTTCTGTTGATTTTAGTTGGATCCTGGTCATCTTTTGTCTTTTTTGGCTGCTCACATTTTTCTCTCCTTTCCCGAAGTCTCTGTTGGTTCTTAGCAATGTGTGATTTGTTATAAATACTCTAAAAATACACAGATAAAAATTTGAATTTTATTGATGCAAAACCAACAGCAATTGTTTCAGATAGCTGATTGCAAAGTTCATCGTTAAAGATTATTTAAATTTGATTATTTTTGAGTTACTGTTTTTCTGATTTGCAAAAAAAAACTAACACTTAAATTTTTAATCCATATATACTTACAATACATGTTATCCATGTCAAGAAAAATAGCTGAAAACAGACCCACAGTGAAATCAGGATGCAAAATGCGATCAAATCTGAAAAGATACAAATATCTATATTAAAATAGACATAACATGGTTATTTACAGCTATTTTATTAAGTCTTAGTGGCAGATTTTGCTATAAGCCTATCTTTGGTCTTCGGGCTGCAGCAAAAAAAAAACATAATGCGAAAGTTTTTCTAGGGATTGTAAAATGTCACACAAGACCGATCTATTATTATAACTATTATTCTAAAATGCCAGGATATCTGAAAATATGATATATTTGACATAAGATGCTTCAGATCAGCTGTAGTCTTATATTTAGTCCACAAGTATATCTTAGTTTGCATTAGTGTGGATTTAATCCAAAGTATTGTACAGTTGGTAAAGCTCCTTACATGCTCCAGTATTCAAACTGCACTCTCCCACTTAACCCACTCTCCCACCAGAAAAGTAGCCCAGATGGGAGAACACACTTATGAATATTTGTCAACAAAGCTATTGCATATATTCAAACATATTTCCATGAATAAAAAGAGTAACAGGGTGCAAACAACAAACACACTTGAAAATACCCATATTTGTGGGGGTTAAGAATGGGTTAGCGTGATATAAATATTTTCAAACTCAGTCCAGAAATCTACAAAAACTGGTTATTTCAGCTGAAGATATGTGCTATATGTTGATGATACCTTCCTATTCTGATAAAGAGAAGTGGAATGCTTCAAAATAAAAATGGTTTCATATTACACTTATCACAGTGTCCTTGGTGCTGATAGACACAGTATATCATATGTTTTTTTTTTTCAACTGAATTAGCCCTTCGTTGGTGTGTAATGAGCGGATGTTTATGAAATGTTATGTGTGGGAAGACCTGGACAAAGGAAGGAATAATTAAATTTTGAGAATGATCCGGATCCTATTCTGCATATAAAAATATCACACATTTTCAAAGGTCTCATGTTTGATGTATTATTAATGAGTATGGTTTTCTGGTTAACATTACTCCAAAAGTTAAGTAAGGATCTTCATTAAAATGCTTATGTGAGTAGGGCTTGGCCAATGGAAAGAGTAATTACGTTTTGAGAAGATTCAGAACATATTCTGGTTACAAAAATTCCAAATTTCTAGAAATGTTTTTTGAATGGAAATGTTTTTGTTCTTTTATTGTAGCCCACATGGACTGCACGGCTAATAAAAATTATATTTGCAAACCAGTGATCACCAGTCACAAAAAAAAAAATAAAAAATAAAATAAAATTACAATACACACACCCTGGTTAGAAGGTTAGGTACTGACCTGCTTCATCTACCCTGGTGTCATCCTCTTCATGATGCCTTTTGTGAAGAAAATATGCAATCACATGCCAGAGACTAAGACAACACAGGAATATCATGGAGCAGAGGATGTACTTGTCCTGACAAAAGAGGAGGTCACATAGGTGTATTTACTTCAAGAGTAGTTGTATATACTCTATAGTCTTATATAAATGTTAAATGATGCATAACATGACAGACCATATATTTTTATAATTGTATTTAAAGTATTATTAAAAAACATGATGGTATATACTGATGAATCATTGAATTTCAATATGGCTGCCACACTAAGCTGTGGGCTTCAACTATCCCATCACAGAGCTTATATAAACCAAAATAGCACACAACAAAACTC
This sequence comes from Sabellastarte sp. h YS-2021, assembly GCA_964017235.1. Lineage (NCBI taxonomy): Eukaryota > Metazoa > Annelida > Polychaeta > Sabellida > Sabellidae > Sabellastarte > Sabellastarte sp. h YS-2021. Next base: position 93,303,637 of record OZ024928.1, read on the forward strand.
ACCATGTATGTTGTGTAGGAGATCTTTGGTAGGTTATGAGTCACCATAAACTTGAAAGTAACTGTTGTCAATAAGAGGATGAAGGACAGCTGTAATCTGTTCTGGATCTTGTCCACATCCACCGCAAAGATGGCAAAGGACAAGGAACAAATGAAGAGCTAAAAAAATTAATTGTACATTATTGGCACAATGAAATGCAATTTTACAATGAACTATACAATATTGAAAATGGCGAGTATAAATATAAGTATAGTATAAATATGTAAGGTGTGTTTACACTTAATATTCTGAATTTATGTTTCACTTTATATTCCCATGGTTTACTAAACATGTACATTCCACCTAAGTAGAGATGATGTACAGTAAATATTATGTTAACAATTTGACGTTTAGAGAAGTACAAGAATTATCACAAAGTAATGTGGAATGAATATATGAATAACACAAATAAATCCCCTTAAAGGACATTTACCATGACAACCAGAATGTTCCATATGAAAAAGCCAGGTCTGCGGGATACTTTACATGCTGCAGACAGACTGGGATGTTTGTGTTTGGTGCTCTGAAACACTTTGGTGGTAATCTAAAAAGATGGATAAAACAACATGAAAAATCAGGTAACATTCTAATACAAATACATATACTTAATACATATGGCTCTGCTCTGATACAGGTTCGATATAATGTAATTTTTTCAGTGAACTTAGCTATATAAGTATTTGACAATTTGCAGCACCCCAACCTTCATTTTTACCAATGTGTTCTGTGAGTTCATTGGATTAAAAGATTCATTCCTACTAGGACTACGTTTCAAATAGTTATGTTCCTACATATCTGACACTAAATATCCTCATACAATTTGTTCCGTTAAATGACAGCTTGGAATAAAAAAGAGTTAAATGCGAAAACATGTGATATACCTTGGACCATGTCTCCACATGGTTATGTAGATGCCACTCCTGCATGTCTACAAAGGACTCTCTGTTCACACTGCAGGCTTCGTCAGGATCTTCTGTCAGTTCAAGCTCATCCTCACCTCTATCTGAGGACACTGTTATTGTCAGGTCCTACATATGATAAAACACATGAATCTTGACAAAAGCTTCTTTGCTGTACATAAATCAACAAATTGGAAAAGAGAGATAGCAGTGTGTAAATTGTTGAGCTGTGTGGACATACTGAATGTTAAATTAATGCAAAATCGGTCCATATCTCAGAGACAAATATAAACTGGGATAATTCGAAAATTTTTTTTCTTGTATTTCCCCAGCCGAATAGGCATGTTAATAGGAAGTGAAATTTACCAAAATAAAGGATAGCACCATCACCATACAACATACATCTCCATCTCGAATGACCGTAACTTTATAATTTTGTGAAGCGATTTAAAAATAATATAATTTTTTAACAATTCCTTCAGTTTGAAGACTGTATGTATCTGACTGGATCATATTGGATTTTGTTTCATCAGTTTGTACAGACATTTATGGTCATTTGAAATGGAGGCGTGTGTCATAGAAATGAACTCATGTAGAAAATTTACCAGAATAAGCCACTTTTGAAAGAGCTAATGCAACTCCATCAATAATTGACAATTGCATTTTTAATGAACAACATACTTTTTTAGCATAGATTAAAAAAACTTAACTTTAATTTTGATAAAAGTTCTAAGGAGAAAACACAGGAAATTGCAATGATGGAATATTCTTCACCATCATTGAACTTGGTGAAAAGAACATCAATAGACAAGCTATTAAGAGATTTCCCTCTGTTGACTACAGACAAATACTTGCTGAATAATTTCAGCAATTGATCTTCCTGGCATTTTATAAAGCCACTTAGTTTTGTAACCACAATAACTAGCTGTGGGAGAAGTGAGCTAGCAACATATTATTGATTTATAACACAGTTAAGTAAACCTAGTGAGCCAATAATAGCTGTCACATTCTAGTTTCTAGAGGAGAAAAAGAAATATATAAAATGGGTCTATGGACCATCAAAACCATTTTCTGATGCAGAAATCATTGTCAACTTACCAGGTAGTGTGTTTTATACAATATACTAAAACTTTTAAAACAATAAGGAGCTGTCACAAAGACATATACATGCTCTATGCACCAATAAAAAAGAGCTCTCAGAGAATGCAGATCTTCGCCTAGGCATGAAGAGTTTATATCAGAACTTTATATCACTTTTCCAAATCAAAACGGCTCAATAATAAGTAAATGAGAAACTGGAACGTTGACCTTTTGTATCCAGGAGGTGATCCGGATGACTCAAAATTTATTGGGATTTAAGTTAGACCAAGATCCATATTGTCATTTTTTCATGAATACCCAACCAGTAGTATTTACGTAATCCTGCTAACAAACAAACAGACAAACAAACAAACAAACAAACAAACAGACAAAACAGTCAGGAATGTAATACCTCTTTGGCTGAGGTAATAATAATATCCTAAAAAATAAGAATGTGGGTTCTGATGCAGTCCACTTTCCATATCCCAATCATAGCTTGTGTTTGCAGGTGGTAGCAGAATTGTTTTCATTAATTAGGACATGATAATTATAAAGAAGAAGAGAGGATTACCTGTGTATCAAATGGGAATTGCTTCAGCTCTAGATACTCTAGAAATGCTCCTTTCAGACGTTTCTTCTCGAACACAGTGGCTCTACCTTCTTCATCATGCTCCAAAACATGCCAAGTTTCATCACTAACATTTCCCAGAGCATTCATCACCACCAGTTGAGGTGTCCAGTAGTTCTCTTGCTCTTCTAGTTTCTGCAAATTGTGGTTGAATGAATATAGGCTGTGCCAAAATAACATAACAACCAACTACCCAATAAACAGAATTATTTTAAGACCTAGCCAATGTACAACTCCGAACACTGCTATGCAAAATCTAGATGAAAAAACTAGAGAAACTAGCCAGAAACATGTGATTTGTCCCTAGTGAAAAATAATTGTTTTTTATAACCTTCACTCATCAGTTAGTATTCAAAAAGAATAGTTATAAATGTTTTTAAAATGTTTTAAATATACAGTTTATTAAATGTTTAATGATAAATGTTAGAAAAACGTTATAAATGAACATAATAATGTCTGAATAATAATGGGGTCAGAGGTCAAATTCAATATCTTTGTATGATTGCTCACTATTGAAAATGTTATTTTTATGTCTAAAATTGTAAGATAGTGGCTTAGAAATTGTGCCCCCATTCAAGTCTTACTTTTAGGAATTGCATATGGGACAATTGTTGACAAAGTCCTCTAAAATCCCCTATTATTGCTCACCGCCATCTTTGTTTGGACATGTTTGAAGGTGAAGGTTTAAAAATATAGGTTTAAAAAACGTTTTTGATAGAATGTTTTTAAAACATTTGACAAGCAATGTTGTTTAAACATGTTATGTGTACTGTTTATCAAACATTTCATGATGAATGTTTAAAAAACATTTCCAGCAAAACCTTCAGCTATTTTATAAATGTTTTAGAAACATTTCAAGTCAAACCTAGCTTCTTGAGTTATTTTATAAACGTTTAATAAACGTTTTCAGTAAAAATGTTTGTCTAGAGAATGTTTATAAAACGTTTTTTTAAACATTACAATGTAAACATTTACTTGGAAACGTTTAGAAAACCATAAGATAGGGTTTAATTAGGTTTTAAAAACGTTTTGTAAATGTTTAAACCATTTAAAAACGTTCCTAATGTTTACTGGGTAGCAATATGTTCATGACCGATACAATTTCACCTTTAATATTGGAAACTGCTAAGCATAATGTGAAAGATTTGTCATTATACAGCATGCATGAGCCATAGTATCATAAAGATAAGGTTATAGTACCACAGAGAGAAGTGGTGACTTACAGCCAAAGAAATCAGTTAGCACTGACATGCTTCTGGCATGTATAAAGGCAGGTGAATAAAGCGATGTATTTGATGGAAGCCTTATGAGCATTTGACATTATGTCTCTCTTATGCCCCTGTTCCACCAAAAGATTAAGCCCCGATCCTGTCGGCGACCCTTAATCGTGGACAGTCGGTGGGAAAATAACAAAAATGGGCGGGAATACTGGGTCGGTACTGAAGTCTGGGATTAAGAACAGATCGTCCCCAGGATGCCTCAGGATGCCTCAGGCGGCCGCAGACAGTCCCCGACTGGTCTGGGACTAAGAACTGACTAAGCCAGTTTTCAGGTCGGTTTCAACCACGATCCTGTCGTACACATACCGACTGGGTCCCAGGATGCCTCAGGCCTCCTGGGACTAAGCCCCGACTAACCCACGATTAACTACCGGCGTCCTCAGGCCTCCTCAGTCTTCCCCAGACCAGGATCACCGATTCTTGTTTTGCAAAGTTGCTGGATTTTCAGGGTATATATATATAAAATTCGCGATCTAATCATCATTGCTTTTCTGGGAACACAGCAGGATGCCACCTTTTAATGGAAGACAGATTCAACAACAACTTAGGGCTTTTTTGGTTTTTATTCAGTTACAAATAATCATGTATTTCCATTTTTTACGTCGACCACAGCAACCACCACCAGCACCACCAGCACCCATACAGAGACCTAGAAGAAGGCACAACATGTGGGTCAGGCCATGGCTACTGCAGAGAGAGGAGAGGGGGGCCTACCACAACATTATGGCTGATCTTTATGCCACAGATATTCCAGGATTCACCAACTACATGAGGATGACCCCAGAATTTTTTGAAATGATAAAGACCAGACTGGAACCACACCTAGCCAGGCAGGCCACCAACTACAGAGCACCAATCAGTGTTGGGGAGAAGTTAGCCCTCACCATCAGATATCTGGCCACTGGAGAGTCCTACACATCATTGTCCTGTCAGTTCAGGGTTGGAAGATCCACCATTTCCAAGTTTATACCAGAGGTCTGCAGGGCCATCCAGGATGAGTTCACCAGGGAGTACCTGAAGTGTCCTACAACCCCAGATGAGTGGAAAGAACTGGAGAGGGAATTCAGGATCAGATGGAATGTTCCACATGCCCTGGGAGCTCTGGATGGGAAGCATGTGGCCCTGAAGAAGCCCAAGAACACTGGAGCCCTCTACCACAACTACAAGGGATTCTTTTCCATTGTGATGTTGGCCCTGGTAGATGGACAGTACAAGTTTAGATGGGTGGATGTGGGTACTGAAGGATCCTGCTCGGATGGCCAGATATTTAATGCCTCTCAGCTGAAGAGGAGGATTGAGGATGGCAGGATAGGCTTCCCTGACCCAGCTCCTATAACCCAGGGTGGGAGAGATGTCCCCTACTTCATCCTGGCAGATGATGCTTTTGCCCTGAAGACCTGGCTCATGAAACCCTATGGCAGAAGGATGTTAACCAGAGAGGAAAGGATTGCCAATTATAGAATTTTAAGGGGCAGAAGAGTGGTGGAGAACGCTTTTGGCATCCTTGTGTCAAGATTCAGGGTGATGAGGACAACCATTGAACTACCCCCAGCAACAGTCAGGGAAGTGGTCTTGACCTGTGTTGTTCTACACAACATACTGAGAAGCCAGTATCAAGGTCAACCTGGTGGTCAGCAGCCTGGGGAGGACGATGATGATGATGTACCTGATGATTGTGGATTGATTGGGGGTGCTGCTGGTGGTGGCCAAGACAGAAACCCTGCTAGAGAAGCCAAAAGACAGAGGGATTACCTGAAGGACTACTTCAACAATGAGGGAGCAGTGGCCTGGCAAGATGGCAGAATATAAGTCCTGCTGCAGTAACCAGTCCTTTTCAGGACTAACTATAACAGTCCTTTTCAGGACTACCAATTATTCCAAAAACAATTAATCAGCTATGTTTGCTACAGACGGACAAACCCCATGCCAGACATAACTTGTTGAGATGGACAAACAGACAAACCCCATGCCAAACATAACTTGTTGAGACGGACAAACAGACAAACCCCATGCCAAACATAACTTGTTGAGATGGACAAACAGACAAACCCCATGCCAAACATAACTTGTTGAGACGGACAAACAGACAAACCCCATGCCAAACATAACTTGTTGAGATGGACAAACAGACAAACCCTATGCCAAACATAACTTGTACAGACGGACAAACAGACAAACACAACTTACTCACCCAACAAACAGACAAACCCACTGTTAAACAAAAGCCAAACACAAAGTCACACATAATATCCGAAATTGAATTATTTTTTTATATATTTTGAAATCCACATCATAATTTCACCAATTTTTCTTGTTAATGGCTTGCAAATTTATTTGTAGCACAAAGGTTTTCATGGAAATCTTCAATTTTAAATCTTCACTTATAATCACAAAAATGGGGAAAATATAACCATGGAACTAGTTTTTCTTTCAATAATGGGGGATTGTGTTTGCAAAATAGTTTGTCAGTTTGTTGGCATGGGTTCTATTTAGTTTTGGGTTTGTGTGTTTGTTGGTGGTTACTGGGGTTGGGTTTATTTTTGGTAGTTGGGTGTTAGGTTTGGTACTGGGTTTGTTATTTGGGGGTTATGTTTGGTGTTGGGTTTGTGTGTTTGTGGGTTGGTAAGTATGTGATAATGCCTTTTAACTCTAGGGAAGGTGTAAGTGTTGGACTTTTCAATCACAGATTTTAAACTATCCCATGGATTTTAATCTAAAAATGGGCTGATTAATGGCCATACTGGGAGTTATTTTTAAATTTTTTTTATGTGGCCTTTTTTGTGTGTGTTACCATGGGTTATTTGTTTCATGTTTGGGGTGGTGTAGGTGTTGGACTTGAACTTTTTTTTCTTGTGATAAGTATTTGTACTGAACTTTTTTTGTTTTGGGAGGGGAATTGGAATAACATGTAGCTGAATAATTGTTTTTGGAAGATTTGGTGGCCCTGAAAAGGGCCTGGCAGGTCAAAGACCCGCCCTGACTGGATGGCTACTGAGGAGGCTGCTGCTGCTGTTGAGGCGGTGCTGAAGTGGTGATAGTAAAGAGCTGCTGCTGCGGTTGTTGCTGCTGCTGCTGAGGCTGCTCGACGATCTGTGTTGATGTCAGATCTGGTAGCTGGCTTAAGATTCCACTCAGATTGTGTCTGCTCCCTTCGTCCTGTACAGTTAGGACAGATGTCGGGTTGCTGAAGCCAATGGGGCTTGGTGTATAGTACACAAAACTGCTGCTAGCTGCTGCTTGAGTGGAACTAGACGCCTGTGGAGTGGTTGTTGGCAGTAGGCCGACCCTCTGGGACTCCGTGGTAACAGTGGCTGATCTTCTGGGCAATGGCTGACGTCTGCGGTTACTCTTAATAGTTTCGATGTCTCTAAAATTCTTGCCCTTTAATTCTTCGAATTCTTCTTGAGTCATCTTTTTGGCCTCTGATGCCACGTAGTCAAAGAAGGGCTGCCTGTCTGACTTCTGATGCAGAAAACCAGAGATAAGTGTCCTCATCTGCTCAAAGTGTTCGAGAATCTTGGAGTCTGTAGTTGAAACGGGCGTTGATGTAATGATGGACTGACTCCTCTCCCTCAGGACACTGGACTCGAGGTGTTCTGTATCAGTAGTTGAGCCACGTGATTCGTCCTGCCTGCTCGTATTTGGACTGGCCTCAAAACCTGAACTTCTATTGGCCCCCTTTCTTCTGATGTGGGTTTTAAGAAAACCCATCTGTTGGTACACCCAGGACTGTCTCTTGGTCATCTCCCTCGGGGCTTGGCCAGATTGGAGCTTAGACAGCTTCCCATAACGGGTTCGCTGGGACTCGAACCATCTTCTCACATCAAAGGGCTGGAGCTTGAGTTCTGCAGATATTTCTGCCCAGAGAGCCTCTCTTCTGGTCCTGTCGTGGAAACGTGAATGTTCCTTGTCATACAGTTCAGGGTGCAGCTTTACAAATTCCACAATGGAAACTTCCTGGCTGTCTGTAAAAGTGGCACACACCCTGGCTCTCTTGGCTGAAGAATGGCACTCCGGATCTTCCTCACACCTCTCTTCTTCTTCTGCCACAGCTTCCCCAATAGCTGGATCTTCCTGAATCTCCTCCTCCTCTCTCCTCTCACTTCCTTCTTCTGTAATAACCTCACTCCTCTCCTCTACTTGACTTTCCTTCTCCCTCTCATCCATCTTTTTCCTTCCTCTCTTCCCTCCTTTCTTTTTCCTCATAATCCAGTCGACAAAATAATAAAAAAATAGTAAAATGTGTCTCCTAACTGTGAAATTTGCCCTAAGCTCAAGTATATAAAATGTAAAATAAAAACTGAAAACCCCTACAAATCAGTGACACACGTCTCTCAGTAGCCAAACAGTCAGTAACAACGACAATGTGTGCGCGGTCGCTTATATAGTCCCAGACCCACTCATTGCCTCGTTTTAATTTCCGACACGCGGAAAACAGTCGGTTCTTAATTGGTTGTTAGTCCCAGGCCGCCTGGGGCATCCTCAGGCCGCCGCAGACTGAAAATGTGTGGTCCCAGGCGTCCTGGGGAGGCCGGTTTGGATCAGTTAGGGTCGGTTACCCTTAGTCGGTTCTTAGTCCCAGACCTTGATTTTTGGGTCCCAGGACACCGCAGAGGCTGAGGCTGAGGCTTCCGGGGACTAATGCAACCGACCCACTTTCACACGCATGAAAATCAAACACATTACATTTGAGTCTGGGATTAACAACCGGCCTCCTGGGACTAAGCTACAGAGGTCTGGGACTAAGGGTCGCAGGTGGCCTGGGACAACACACGACTGTGTAAATTTGGGTCTGAGGAGGCCTGAGGACGCCTGGGACTGGACATTTTGTTGATGGCGGGAAATATGAATCGGTTGTAGTTTTCACATGGCCCCAACCGACCACAACCGACCCTTACAGAAGGTCTGGGACTAAGCAAATATTTCAAACCGACCCCCCAAAACCCTTAATCGGGAGCCTTAGTCGTGTGGTGGAACACCCACATTAGACTCTAACATGACCCCTCTTATAATTTGGCTATTGGAGATGTCATAATATCGAAAGTAATTTATTGAACACTAAATGACAGCAATGAATTTGATTTTATCATCTCTTGTCACATGAATATATATTTTTCAATGGTTAAATAAAAACTGTGGGCTTACACAGCTACACACACATATATATATATATAGAATCATGGTCTTTATAACAGGTACTAAAATGATAAATCAACCCAATTTGCTGTCCTTTAGCTTTGTAATTACATTTCCAGATAAGTTTATATTATATTATTAATTCATAACGTAAACAGTTCACACAATGTTCCATTCAATATCATCAAATTAAATCATTCAAGCAAGTGACAATAATGTCCAGTCAGTTTCAAGCAATATTACACCACAACGCTGCTTAGAATTCTTAGGAAAAACAATTAAACAGAACTGTCTTATCCATAATGCAGTTAAATTGATTAATGTATAGTGATAACTGAGCTATAGTAGCCTTGTATGAAGGCCCATCTTTTGCTTCTTTACAGATAACTTTTCCCGTGCTTTCTTGTATAAGGGTTTTATGTCTCGTTTAACAGTCAGGTGTATATTAGGATAGGCCCTCCACATCACCACTTGTCAAACCCACACAATGGGACAGCCTGTAATTAGATGTCAAACTTACTAACCAACTAGGTCACTGAGTGCACCTTTCTCCCTCTCATTCCAAAACAAGTGCCATTATGGAAATATATCTGTAGTAATATTTCTCTCAGAAGTTCAATGTACTACTCTATGTTGGAAAAGAGCCAGTACCCAGCAGTTTACAATACAGAATCTTATGGATTCCCGGCAGTTTACAGTGCAGAATCTTGACGAACTGGTATGGACTGGTTTCCTATGCCTACAAAAAACTGCCTGCAGTGATATAACCTATATCATGTGTTACAGTGACGTAAAAACCAACAAAACAAACTATGTTTGAAAACAGTTATATGTATTTTGTACTTCATTTTGTGATAAACTGGGGAATGGTGGGAGCGACCACCAGCATGCTCAGTTTGCTGTCATCTGCTAGATTCAAACCCACAGGAACAGAAGTGAGAGCATAATAATCATTGGCCAAACCTGATAAAAACCTAAGTGCAACCATAGTGATCATTGACCAGACCTGGTAAAAAACTAAGTGAGACCACAGTGATTATTGGCTAAACCTGATAAAAACTAAGTGAGATCATAGTGATCATAACCTGATAAAAAGTAAGTGAGACCAAAGTGATCATTGGCTAAACGTGATCAAAACTAAGCGAGGGCATAACAAACATTTGCAAAAAATTAAGTGAGAGCATAGTGATCATTTGCCAAACTTGATGACAACTAAAGCTTCATTCTAGAAAAATAAGACTGTCTTGTAACTGACTAAATCACAAAAAGCACAAGGAGAGAATTTTGTGAAGCCATAAAACCCACTGTCATATCAGTCAACAAAATATGGAAAATACTTATCTGACGTTGTAGCTGTAGATATGTCAAAAACGTGCCAAAAGTATCCCAATGGCTCATAATTTTAATTTTCATGACAAGAGATGACTAACCAATTCAATCTGAGACTTCTTGTCTTTTCTCTATTTGAATAATTAGTAAAACTTGTTCATATTTAACTAGAAAAGTGAAAAATATATATGCTTGTTCTTGAAAACTCAGTCCAGAATATATCGTGAATAACGGACCCTGGTAAATATATATTAAACAAAAGTACTGTAAAGATATAGTCTACTACTTTTAGGCGCAATATCATTCCACAAGGGGTATCTTATTGCTCTGAACTAACAAAAGAATGAGTCAAATTTATGAGGGAAACTCTTGGTGAAAAATTCTGGTTTGTTCTGAACGAGCTTTATATATAGCAGGGGGCTAAGTATAAATGTTCATATGTTTATCTGCCACTGTGGCCTAGCGGGAAGAACACTTGTCTAGGAGCTCAGAGGAAGTGGGTTCAAACCTAGGTACAAGCAGATACATAGTGGCTCGGATGACCACCTAAAATGGCGGTCCTCTGTCATTGGGTCCTATCCCCAGTGGCAGGCTAAAGAACCTCAAGGACGTTGATAAATGGTCATCCTTGAGCCTCTATCTTACAGTTAGGGGAATGTCAGTTACTTCTGAGTTGGGACTGTACCTGTGCAGTCAGATGGGTTTACTGAGTATAAATGAATACACAATACAATATATGTAACCAAGGGTGTTGAAGGGATATCATATAAAACTGTGGTTTTCAGTGGAGGTCTTCAGTGACCTAATGTGTTGACAGGTTTGCCATCTAATCACAGACTTTTACCTCTGTGTTGGTTTGACTGTCACAAGTGACAATGCTGGGAGGTTGTCCCATCTTATGATCCCTGCTGTTGAACGGGACTTATAACAACTTTGATCTTTGTAGTATTCAGTGAATACTTGCCATGTCTAATTTGTTGTCGAATAGTGGCTCTCTCCAACGACCGTGGATGAAAACATCAGCTGTATACATTTCCTTGATGGTGTCTATCTCTCCAACTTTTAGGAATACCACCCTTACATTTACCTCTCTCTGTAAATACACAGTTAAAACACCAACTGGAACATGTATAACTGGATTAATAATAATAGTAATAATAATAATAGAAACATTTGTACAGCACAAAATTAATGGAGGATCCTCTAATGTGCTGGAATTCAAAAAGGATAGTCTTGAAATTGAGCAAAGTTGCAATACAGTAAGCTCCAAACAGGGGAGGATGACTGCGGTGGCAGGTTTGCTAGTCTAACCAGGAAAGTCCTGATTTGGTTTCTAAGGCCTAAGGCCTTTATGGGACGTACTGGGAAAAATGAGTCTATTTCAACACACTTAATACAGATAATACAGATATATAAAGATGACAAATAGGAGGCTTTAAAATGAGAAAGTTATATTAAAAAAAGATACATCAAATTGGAAAGTCAGTTGAGTTTTTAGATAGGGGGTGACATCATTCATTCTGTCATTAAATCATTGCGACATATAGAATGTTGAACTTTCTCAAGTTTAGCAACACTAGTCTTGCTGACCTCATATAGTTGGGAATTACAGTAGTCTAGTCAACTGCTGACACTATCATTTGCCACAAGAACCGCAGTGTCAAGAGTTAAGAATTCGTGGATACATCTCAAATCCCTTACATGATACTAACAGGCATAATAGACCTTAGCAATGCCATTGGCAATGGTGCTTTCTAAGTAAAACGTGACACCTAGATTTTTACTTCCATTGCTGGTGAGCTAAGTAATGCCACAGGAAATTTTAGTATAGGTGACTCTCTTGTATGCTTATCACATATGATGCTGAACTCAGTCTTTTCCACTCCTGAAAAAAGACAGTCAGGTCTGCAATACTGGAGTAAAATTTCTAGGTTCTATTTTGCTAAATATTTATGGGTGTCATCAGCAAACATGTGGTTCGTGACATTAAAACCAGAAATGACTTGACTAAGGGGGACTTATATAGCAAGTGAATAGGAGGGGACCTACAGCTGAACCTAGTCGGGCAGCAAAAGGGAAATAAAAAGCTCCAAAAAAACTTGTCTCCTAATTTAATTGGCAGTATGGTTTGAATTTATCCATGAACTCAGTACCATCCAGACCAACCTAGTCCATTAGACAATCATGTAAAATGGAGCGATCTGTGGTGTCGAAAGCTGCAGAGAGATCTATCAATGTTAGTGCAATTGTCTTCCGCAACTCCACAGATGTAAATATGTTATTTTGGATCTTGAGCAGTGCCATCACAGTGGAGTGAAACACACGTTTTTGGAGACATGAAATGTAATAATTGGTATAAAATTAAATGACTTTATGCTGTCTAGTGCAATGTCTCGAAGTATCAGTACATTTTGCTACCTCACCGAAAAGTTATTTGACAGTTTTAGGTTTACTAGATCTGGTGCTATATAGTCAAAGTAAGATGACGTTTGATAAAGTTTACCATGTCAACCACAATGTGAACTACAGTTCCGGCTGTGTACCAACCTTGCTGACAGATGTGTAGTTGTTGTTTTGTCCTCGTTCACCTCGCCCATAAAGCCCCATACCAGCCATTGAGGGTTCTCTCTGTATGGATTTCTTGCTCCTGTGTTCTTTCACCAAGAGTTCACAGCTCAAAGTTTGCATGCATTTCTCCAATGATTTTATGGCTTGTGACAACTGTTTAATGTCAGAGGCCTGGAGCTTAGCGTCATTTTGGTCAACTGAATTTGTCCCAGTGATTTCCATTATCACTGTCTTTATATGGGCCAGAGTTTCTATTCTTTTCTATTTCTATTCTGTATGATTACTGATAATTTATTGATTTAATATCCAAAGTTGCACCTGCTTTACAGACGTGAAGTTTTGCCATTTAACACTGGTTCTTATAGTGTCAGTTCATGTTACTAAAATATTATTGTGGGTATTGTCTATTGTGTATACATATAACAGCATTATTAAATAGTTTGAATTTGTTTCATCAGTTTCAGTGATGATGTTACCTCATACGCTGTTAAATCATTGTACTTGTAGAAAATTCCACCCAGAGAAATTATTTTAAACAATTGAAAATATTACTTTTTCTGTTGCCATTTCTGTGATGGTAATTTGCTGGCCAAATACAATTACAATACCATTCCAAGTTATAAACATCCAATAATTATGCCATTGTTAGAACAATAGTCCAATTTATCCCCAACATTTAATAAGTCATTTATCTGTCCATATGTATGAGCCAACCATTACCTAACACAGTAGATGTTCTTGTGCTACAGTTCGTTTTGTAATTTTTCCACCTATTCTGTTACTATTCAACCCCTTTGACCACATTCTTGCATTGATGTGTTCAGCCATTCCATTGTTTGTTCAGCAATTACTTGCTTCTCAAATAAAAGAATTATAATGCAATTGTAAATAACGTTTGGTGCACACGTCAATATAGATGGGCATATCATTTATCCCTGGCAGAGATTTTCGGATGCCAGCTTCAATTACCTTCTCAAATATGACTCAAATAATCGTTCTCTGGGAACCTATTTCCGCCTAATGGAACATTAACCTATTGTTATAAAACATTTCGCCGATGCCCTGTTCATTTGAGTGTTATAACTGCCACAATAATGCAAACTATTTCTCATGACAGATATTTTGCGTGTGCTTGAGTTATCATACAGTAATATGTTACTTTATTTTCATGTAGCCCATTTTAAACTATAACATTGTCGCAGAATTAATTGAATTTACTTCCAATTGCCCATGATTACTGATTAAGTTATTAACATTCAGCAAAGCACCCACCATATCTTTATGACTGTATAAGTTAGAATCTGTAAATTACTTTTCAGGTGACCTTATCTACACAGACGAAGCCAATAATACATTCTGTACTACAAATACAACTGACGTGTGTACATTTAGGACATATAACTCCATTTTGGTTAAGATTGTGAATCTTCTCAGTTGTTCATAATTCGTAAAATCATAACCTAAATTTCTATAACTTTAATATTTAACTGATGCCCTTAATTTAAGCATTTGATGGTCTGCTATGAATAATCGATGAAAGGGCCAGTAATGTGACTATAACTGGTAAGTAATACTGTGGAAATGGACCCTTGTCAAAGGAGTTTGCCCCACTCATCAACTATAATTGGTGATGGCCATTAATGCAAAATTGATACCTTGTCATATACAACTACTGCCTCTAAATGAGTGATTGCTTCTTCTTGTCTCTGTTTTTGCAAGGCATATATTTATCTGGTTTGTAACATTAGATTCTTTTGCTTGGTTTTGCGATAATTTTACAATTATATGTTACATGTTTATAACTGTAAGGCAAAATTTTTGATGACATCTTGACATCTTCAGTGCACCATTGCAGTCTCGTTTCTGTTAACAGATATGAAGTCAAGGTTTTGGTATTGCTCCAAAATATTCATCCAATCAAATGCACTATGGTGTACAATATGGCAAGAGTGTTGCACCTATTTTATTTTGCTGTATTTGATTGAGGACTAAATGTCTTTTTCCAAGAATTTGGTGCTGAAAAAAAGACAAGCTGGTTACACAACAGACAAGCTGGCAACTGTGTAGGACAAGTTGGCTTCATTTTTACGACCCACAGCTTGTCTGCTGATGCAGTCTGTGACTATATAAGGCAAGTCGGTTTGCACAATACATCATTTGGAATCCTCTGATGGATTAGATCTGGCAGCGTTTCAAGAATAGGAGTTTATTTTTTTTAATTATCTAGGGCATTTTTGAGTTGAGGTTGGCTGACTTTATATTTTTGAATTTTGTTTTTTTACGAAAAAAACGCTGCTGCTTATTATTTGACAATGGGTCCTAAGAAAGGCAGAAGGGTGAGGAAGATGTTCCCACTGACAGTGTTCCTGAATTTGAGCTGGGGGACACAGTGGCAGATATCCAGCGGATGGGGCAGGAGAGGGAGGCCAGAGAGAGGGAGGAGGCACAACAACAGCAACAGAGGGAGGAGGCGAGGAGAGAGGAGGCAACAGCAGAGCAGTCACACTCGCAAGAGGAAGGAGTTGCAGAAAAAAGGCCCAGGACAGATAAAAGTGACACTGAAACAGAGGCTGTTGGAGGAGAGGCAGGACCATCACAGTTGCAATACAAGAAGAGGCACATGACCAACATCTATCTCACCTACTAGGATGAGGTGGCTATTGTGGACTTCTTGAAGGACCAGATGGAGTACAACAAGACTAATGAACATTTCAAGAACCAAGCAAGAAAGCGTGTCTCTGGAAGCAGTTCAACGAACAGCCTTAAGTTGTGTGTCAAGGTGTGCTAACGCAATTAAAGTCTGGACCAGTCCTGAAGGAGATGACAGAATGTCAGAATTGGATACTGGACAAGTTAGGATTCATGAGGTCGCACATCAGAGAAGAAAGACTTTCAGACATTTAGAAGCCAAGCTGTAAAGCCCCTCAACAACATTCAAAGCAAGGCAGAAGAAAGTGGTCGGCAGCCCCAGCAGCCACAGCAACATACATTTTCACGAAGCTCAAGTGCAACTTCAACATTTGTACTACATACAATTCAACAGCTGCACCAGCCAGCTCCAGCTGCAAGAGAATACATTTTAACCATCCCAGAGACCCAGATGCCTTCAAGCCAGGCCATCCAACCTGCTCAGCATAGCCAAGTTGCCATCAAAGAGCAGCAGTCCAGATTGCAGCCTACTTCCTTCCTAGTTGTTGATGACCAACAGACCAGACCTTCAAGACCACTTATGTTCACATTATTGCAGATGAAGCACTTCAACCCTTCCCAAACGAGAAGAGTTTCATTTCCCCACACAAAACACTTTTTCCCCAAACACACAAAAAATGAATGAATGTGTGTGATTCAAGAAAAGTTTGAAGTTTAGAAAAAAACTTCATACTTTAAAAAAAAATCTTAAAATATTTTGAACTTGGAAAAAAATTCTTTTACAAATTTGGGATAAAAATTTAAAAAAAAACCTTTACCAAGTTCGAAATAAAAAAAAAATAACATATTAAGAAAAATATAAAAAAAAATTAGTAACAAGTTTGGCAAAAAAAATGATAATGAACTTTAAAAAGCTTTGGCAATGAAACAAAATTTTGGCAAAGACAATGACGTTTTGGTCAGCTCTAAAAATGAAAAAAATGACTTTAAACAAGGCTTGAGATATTTTTTGAGGATGTACCACAGGAAAACATTTTATTTCCAAAATCGACCTGACATTAAAGCTATTTCAGCTGTTTAGAATATTATTATTGCAGTCAGCACACAATTACAGATCTGCAGAAGATTGTGTTTAATTGTTGTAATACAGTTTATGTTATTGCAATTATAAGGAGAAACTCTTTTGTAATAAATTAAGTATGAGATAATTTTGTGTTATAGTCTCATAAGTGATAGAAAGACTATCTAATACCCTGTCTTGGTCTATCTTTAATGAATACACAGTATGAGACAGAGTAGTATGACTTTTTTAATTTCATAAAATCATAATCACGTAATTATGGATTCCTGTATTTATTGGATAAAATAGCCTTTTAAAAATATGATGAAAAAAGGTTTGAACAGAAAAACTGAGCTCATAGATTCTTGCAAGCATAAATTCAACTTTATTTTCATCAATATACAGAAATGTTTATTACATGCAATTGAAAGCACTTACACAAACAAAAAGATTCATTTTTTTTGAAAGTTTGGCATGTAATGCATATGTTATGCCCAATCCATAAAACTGCCCATTTCGCAAAATAGGCAAGCATTTTGCCCATCTGTGAAATAGGTAATTGATTTGCCCATTCACGAAATAGGCAATGTTATACATGAAAATTAAATTTTCATGCATAGATGACAACATAGATGGCAACACTTTTCAAAAATTGCTATATCGTATTATGTTACAGACGGTCTTCAAATATGTAAGAAACATTGAAACTGTGTTATTTTGCAAGATAAATATAAAAAGAAAGTTAAATAAATTGTGTTTTTCTGTCTCAGTTGTTTCATAAAGTTATCTTTTGTGGATAGTTATGTGAATGCAATAAATGGTAGCATTATTGAAATATCTATTTTTAACAGTAAACTATTTTCAGAGTACAACTGAAAAATATTTATTTCGTAAAATATATTCAATAAAAGGGCCCATTGTTAAATGTACATTTTTATTTTAGATCAATGGCTTAATTTTAAACTGCAAGTCCTTATTAATATGGAAGGAAGAAATGTAAACTGGAAAGTTTTTTTGCAATATTAGCATTCATTTAATGTGGGCCATGGTGTATGTAGTGAATTGCAATTAACCATCATACCCTTTGTAAACCCAGGTCCTGAGGTATGATAGCAACTGGGTTCTGTGGCTACAAAAGTTTAGCTGGTTCTTTGATCATACGTGTGATCCAGCTCTATAAAGCTTCACAAAAGAGTTTAAGACGAGTTTTAATCAAGTAAGATAGATAAGTCACTTGAGAAGTCAAGGTGGGTTCAGGTATTTGTTAAGTCACAAATTTTGTGACAATGTGAATAAATAACGAAATAATGTACAATACCTTGTGACAATGTGAATAAATAACGAAATAATGTACAATACCTTGTGACAATGTGAATAAATAACGAAATAATGTATAATACCTTGTAATGCCTCATAAACACTAAAGATACCATTTCAATATTCTATAGAAACAGAAAATAAAGTGTGTTTAAGGTCTATTTGATTCTTGATTTAAATAAAGGAAATATTTTTCATTTTGAATTCCTAAATGACTAGTTGTGTGAAATATGTAGTGTGTTTTAACATTTCTAGTACTATAATTAATATCTGTTACAGTGAAATATGTTGTTTTAATAAAAGTATAAAAATAATTTAATGTTTACGGGGACATTAAAGCAATGAAATATTTTTCTGCATGAAACTTTATTTTTGTATATGGTTCTGTCCATTTCATAACATGGGCAACTCAGTTCTTGCCCATTTCACGACATGCAACTTGAATACTAGATAGATTGCCTATTTCATCAAATGGGCAAGTCAATTGCCTGTTTCACGAAATGGGCAATTTCATGGATTTGGCATCATCACACAATGGAAATATACACACACAATGTATTTTTAGTTTAACAAGTACATTATTAATCTCTATCAAGTCAGGTACAAGTAACACAAATACCAGAGTCCATAAAACAAATACAAGATGACAGTATTAAATTGTAAACTAAAAGACGAAGCTGTAGAATTTATTTATGAAAAGACATATATATTTATTAATTGAAGCATATCTGTCAGTGAAAATAGCGAAGTTAAGTAAAAGTACATAGAATAATCAGTTGCAGCAATCCATATAACTTTGTCATGGGAAAAATATGGCAGTAGAAAACAATTCTGCCCTGAGTCGCCTTAAAAGACAGTAAAGTAAAAATAAAATTGCCAATAATATTATCAAAATGCACATTTTCTTATGTACGTATAATCAACAAGAATACCCAAATAGATGATATAAACATCAATATCACCATTCTGTAAAAACACATTTATAGGTTATGTAAAGATATACCTCAGAATTCCCACATTTTACCCCCATGCTTTGCGAGCTACAATCCTGATTAAATCTTTTCACTTTTGTTTCTGCTACCCACAAATCTAAAGGGCACTCTAATCGTACTTTCTTCGATAATGTTTCCAGTTTCAGGATTGTGGAATGACCTAAATCTACTTCTCACAATCATTATCAGCGGATTGTTTTGATCCTTTTTATTCAATATTGTTCTCTCCCTTGTTCGGTCTTATCAACTTTGACAGCCTTGTGGTTATGAACAGTAATTATTTATTTCATTTTGCCATAGCATCTACCAATACACAGACATCTGGCGCGATTAAGGAATTGATTAGATTAAAACACATATGATCATTCAGTAATACTAACCAGGTGAGACAATCAGGATGTCTGCTAAAATGTACTCTGTTTATTGTGCCTTTGAATTTGGAATGAACAGAGATTAGGTGAAATAAAGGAATTGATTAAATTTTAAAATAAATTTAATCAGTCGATAATACCAATGAATTACACTAACAATATCTGCTCGAAAACTCAAGCGCTTTGGACGATATCCCTTGAGGAACTAAGAGCAAAACAAAAATGTATTCAACAAACAAGTAACTCATTATTCAGTAACATGATACAGACCTACACAATTAGACAATGCCTAATTTGTATCATGTAAATGCAAAATATAGATATCACAGAATTTTTCCAGACTCAAGCTTTACAAACCAAAAGGTGCAGTAAACATCTTCCCTTTCTTGTTCAATCTGCTATTATCTGTAACATTGTAAGTCAGTAATACTTTGACACATTGAGAATATATATACATATATGTGTAAATATATACAGTCACACATCTAAAAAGTCACACATCTAGTATACTAGGGAATTATATGAGACACTTATTAGAATGAATGAACAAAAAATGTTCAGAAGCAAAGAAAATCTAGTTGCTAGCAGGGAAACTCCACTGGACTTTCAGTTAGATTATCTTATGTTAAACCAACAAACATTGTATATTTTTTACTGTTTCTTTCTTCAAAATATTTTCCTTGTAAAGTCAGTAGCACTAAATCTAAAGTTGTCAAACACAAAATACATCAATCAAACAGAAGTCAAGTAGGAAAACGTCCCAAATGACGTATACAAGAAAAATATATCATAAATGAAGATAACAAAATTATACGAGTGTGAAGCACGAGTATTATACTGTTAATCTTCTTGAGTGATATATTTATTCTGGATATGTCCAATGAGGGATGTTTTACTTTTACTATTCACCATATTGTATCATTTGTGGGTTAAATAACATGAATATTTAATGAGAGAATGTGAAAAGGCTGTTAAAAAGCACTGGCAACAGTGATTATAAAAACTTCAATCTTTAACTTAAAATAGCCCCTTTATTTCTGCATGGATTTTTATGCAACAGACATGAGCAGAAGTGCGGTAAGAATACCTTTCTAATGATATATTATACATATTTATGAGTTACATACTTTTCGAGATATTACTGAAAAAACAAAAGTTATTCACACTCAATATCCATAGTAACGGGGCGCTGGTGTATACAAAATAAAATATATCCCGGTCTGTATTTCCCCATATTTAGTGCAAATACGCCGTGTGGTGGTCACTGGTGGATAGTAAAAGTCATTAACACTGTGCATTGTCTCAAATATTTCAGTAACATTATCTGCTGTCTCAAATATTTTATAAATAAGTTCATTCACAGTTTTTGTAGTCGGTTTCAAAAATTTGCTTAGTCCCAGGCGTTCTGTATGGATCGGTAGTTGTTGGTTGGGGCCATGAGAAAAGTCAAACATGTTTGATATTTCTCATGACCCAACCCGATTCTTATTTCCCGCCGTCAACAAAATGTCCAGTCTCAGGCTTCCTCAGGCCTCCTCAGACCCAAAATTACACAGTCCTATGTTATCTCAGGCCTCCTGCGACCCTTAGTCCCAGGCATCCCTAGCTTAGTCCCAGGAAGCCTGTTGTCAGTCCCCGACTCATAACAGACCTTTGAAGTTTCATGCGTGTGAAAAACAATCGGTTTCATTAGTCTGGGTCTGGGACTAAGCCCCGACTAAGAGAAGCCGATCCAAGCCGGCCTCCTCAGGCCACCTGGGACCACACAAATTTAGTCTGCGACGGTCTGAGGATGCCCCAGGAGGCCTGGGACTAAGTACCGACTCTTTTCCACGTGCTTGAAACCAAAAAGAGGCAATGAGGGGGTCTGGGACTATATAATGTGGGTGTTCCACCACACAACTAAGGCTCCTGATTAATGCCCCTGTTCCACCAAAGGATTAAGCCCCGATCCTGTCGGCGACCCTTAATCGTGGGTAGTCTTGGAAAAAATGGAAAAAAAATTGACCAATGGGGTGGAAGACAGAATCGGTATGAAGGTCTGGGATTAACTACAGATCGGCCTCAGGACGCCCCAGGAGGCCCCAGACAGTCCCTAACTGGTCTGGGACTAAGAACAGACTAAGCCATTTTTCTGGTCGGTTTGAACCACGATCCTGTCGTAGACAAACCGACTGGGTCCCAGGACGCCTCAGGCCTCCTGGGACTAAGCCCCGACTAACCCAGGATTAAGTCCCGACCCCACAAGGTGTCCTGAGGCGTCCCCAGGCGTCCCCAGACCGAGATAGCCGATTTTTGCTTTGCAATGGGACTAAGGGTCGCAGGAAGCCTGGGACTAAGGTATAGAGGGTCTGGGACTAAGGGTCGGCGACTAAGGGTCGCAGGCGGCCTGGGACAACATAGAACTGTGTAAATTTGATCTGAGGAGGCCTGAGGAAGCCTGGGACTGGACATTTTGTTTATGGCGGGAAAAAATAATCGGTTGGGGTCGGGAGAAATATCAAACATGTTTGATTTCTCACACGGCCTCAACCGACCACAACCGACCCTTACAGGAAGCCTGGGACTAAGCATATTTTTGAAACCGACCCTCAAAAACCCTTAATCGGGAGCCTTAGTCGTGTGGTGGAACACCCACATAAGGGTTTTTGAGGGTCGGTTTGAAAAATTTCCTTAGTCCCAGGCATCCTGTAAGGGTCGGTTGGAGCCGTGAGAAATATCAAACATGTTTGATATTTCTCCCGACCCAAACCAATTATTTTTTTCCCGTCATAAACAAAATGTCCAGTCCCAGGCTTCCCCAGGCCTCCTCAGACCAAATTTACACAGTCCTATGTTGTCCCAGGCCGCCTGCGATCCTTAGTCCCCGACCCTTAGTGCCTTAGTCCCAGGCCTCCTGCGACCCTTAGTCCCATTGCAAAACAAGAATCGGCCATCTCAGTCTGGGGAAGACTGGGGACACCTCATGAGGCCTGAGGATGCCAGGACTTAGTCGTGGGTTAGTCAGGGCTTAGTCCCAGGAGGCCTGATGCATCCTGGGACCCAGTCGGTATGTCTATAACCAGTTCTTGGATCAAACCAACCAGAAAAATGGCTTAATTGGTCCTTAGTCCCAGACCAGTCGGGGACTGTCTGGGGCCACCTGGAGCCTCCTCAGGCTTCCTGACGCCGATCTGTACTTAATCCCAGACTGTAATACCGATCCAGTTTTCCCGGCCATTTTATCTTTTTTTCACCGACTGTCCACGATTAAGGGTCCCAGACAGGATCGGGGCTTAGTCCTTTGGTGGAACAGGGGCATAAGCGACCGCACACACGCTTTCTGTGTTTAGACTGGTTGGCTACTGAGAGACGTTTAAGTCATTCGGGAAGTTTTCCCATTGTATGTAATATCAATACTATTAAGTCTATTCAGTCGAATTATTTGCTGTCTTTTTGCAGCTGTTGTTTCTTTGATTATTTCATATTTGTTTCACAAAAATACTTGAGGCTATAGTAACTTTAACTGGATTTTTGCTATATGTTGATAATGCCTAGAATCTGATAAAATCTGGAGAATTTTTCAAATAAAATTCCTTTTGTTTGGGCTCCTGTTGCATCATTTTTATGCATATAGAGAAGGGGTGTTACACTATATGTTGCAACTGTATTGTCGCATCATATTGTCTTGCCTCATCATCTGTGCCTAAAACCCTTTAAAAACTTATTAATCATCCATAATTTTGCTATTATATACAAAAGCATAAAAATCCTCATAATTAGCCTTTTTTCCTTCAAAATGTTACATCAAAAGTCTATTACAAGATCCTTCTGTAACATTAGTCACCTAGTGCACCTCCAACTATTCCTACTTCCATGGCTTCACCGTCTCTTTCATCTATAGGATTCACCTTGCTGTCTTTCCCAGTCCAGCCATTGGAATGATCCACTTTATTCCTCTTTTTAGGGACTGCACCAAAAGCCTTACCAGTTTCATCTTTGTCTTCCTTTTGTGCCATTCGATCGACTTTCTTCTCGTGAGCTCTCTGTTTCTTGGCAATGTGACGCTTGTTGTAGCGAGACTGCAACAAACAGGAAGTTATACTTGCATATGGTTGCACTGATTACAGTGGTATAGTTATAGTCAAATGTAAATATAATTTGAAATTATCTTGTTTGAGTTAGTGACTTTGATTACCATCCACATACTCATGTCACTCTCAAAAATAAATATTGTGGCAAGTTGTGCTTTTTCTCTTTTGAAGTCGGTACCACAGACATGTTCCTTGCATATTTTAAATTTAAAGAGATATTGCTTGTATATCTATACTCTTTAGAAACAAATATTTAAAAGATAGTCATCCACTTCATATTTAAAATGTACAGATATATTAGTTGAATCTTTGAACTCGTGAGACAATTAGTTGCAACATTGTAAATCAAAAATATATATAATAAACAAATACATTATCAAAATAAGTATAATTCATTCAGTAATTCAAAGAAACTTCAGTGCAATGTATGTGATGAATATACTGCATCATGTTTATTTGCTCTTTTGAGTACTTACCATACAGGCAACAAAGACGAAAAATGTCACCTGGAAACACACCCAGAGTGAGATTAACACACAGAAGGCAATCAGGTCTGAAAACAATAGAACAATAGTGTAATGCAGACAAAGATGCCAAACATTTCTTCTTTGATTATTGGTCAAGAAGTTATATCTCTAATCTGTAATAAATGAGTCCATTATGATACAGCTGACCACGTTTTCAGGCTTAATCATCATTATACCCTCATATTGTACACAATGAAATATATTTGTATAAATAACCTAGCTTGTTGGCCGACTGTATCATTATTTACATTCTCAAGTCTAATGCCCCTGTTCCACCAAAAGATTAAGTCCCGATCCTGTCGGCGACCCTTAATCGTGGACAGTCGGTGGGAAAATAACAAAAATGGGCGGGAATACTGGGTCGGTACTGAAGTCTGGGATTAAGAACAGATCGTCCCCAGGATGCCTCAGGACGCCTCAGGTGGCCGCAGACAGTCCCCGACTGGTCTGGGACTAAGAACCGACTAAGCCAGTTTTCAGGTCGGTTTCAACCACGATCCTGTCGTACACATACCGACTGGGTCCCAGGACGCCTCAGGCCTCCTGGGACTAAGCCCCGACTAACCCACGATTAACTACCGGTGTCCTCAGGCGTCCTCAGGCCTCCTCAGTCTTCCCCAGTCCAGGATCCCCGATTATTGTTTTCCAAAGTTGCTGGATTTTCTGGGTATATATATATAAAATTCGCGATCTAATCATCATTGCTTTTCTGGGAACACAGCAGGATGCCACCTTTTAATGGCAGACAGATTCAACAACAACTTAGGGCTTTTTTGGTTTTTATTCAGTTACAAATAATCATGTATTTCCATTTTTTACGTCGACCACAGCAACCACCACCAGCACCACCAGCACCCATACAGAGACCTAGAAGAAGGCACAACATGTGGGTCAGGCCATGGCTGCTACAGAGAGAGGAGAGGGGGGCCTACCACAACATTATGGCTGATCTTTATGGCACAGATATTCCAGGATTCACCAACTACATGAGGATGACCCCAGAATTTTTTGAAATGATTAAGACCAGACTGGAACCACACCTAGCCAGGCAGGCCACCAACTACAGAGCACCAATCAGTGTTGGTGAGAAGTTAGCCCTCACCATCAGATATCTGGCCACTGGAG
Organism: Sabellastarte sp. h YS-2021; assembly: GCA_964017235.1. Lineage (NCBI taxonomy): Eukaryota > Metazoa > Annelida > Polychaeta > Sabellida > Sabellidae > Sabellastarte > Sabellastarte sp. h YS-2021. Next base: position 93,328,710 of record OZ024928.1, read on the forward strand.
AGTCCTACACATCATTGTCCTGTCAGTTCAGGGTTGGAAGATCCACCATTTCCAAGTTTATACCAGAGGTCTGCAGGGCCATCCAGGATGAGTTCACCAGGGAGTACCTGAAGTGTCCTACAACCCCAGATGAGTGGAAAGAACTGGAGAGGGAATTCAGGATCAGATGGAATGTTCCACATGCCCTGGGAGCTCTGGATGGGAAGCATGTGGCCCTGAAGAAGCCCAAGAACACTGGAGCCCTCTACCACAACTACAAGGGATTCTTTTCCATTGTGATGTTGGCCCTGGTAGATGGACAGTACAAGTTTAGATGGGTGGATGTGGGTACTGAAGGATCCTGCTCGGATGGCCAGATAGTTAATGCCTCTCAGCTGAAGAGGAGGATTGAGGATGGCAGGATAGGCTTCCCTGACCCAGCTCCTATAACCCAGGGTGGGAGAGATGTCCCCTACTTCATCCTGGCAGATGATGCTTTTGCCCTGAAGACCTGGCTCATGAAACCCTATGGCAGAAGGATGTTAACCAGAGAGGAAAGGATTGCCAATTATAGAATTTCAAGGGGCAGAAGAGTGGTGGAGAACGCTTTTGGCATCCTTGTGTCAAGATTCAGGGTGATGAGGACAACCATTGAACTACCCCCAGCAACAGTCAGGGAAGTGGTCTTGACCTGTGTTGTTCTACACAACATACTGAGAAGCCAGTATCAAGGTCAACCTGGTGGTCAGCAGCCTGGGGAGGACGATGATGATGATGTACCTGATGATTGTGGATTGATTGGGGGTGCTGCTGGTGGTGGCCAAGACAGAAACCCTGCTAGAGAAGCCAAAAGACAGAGGGATTACCTGAAGGACTACTTCAGCAATGAGGGAGCAGTGGCCTGGCAAGATGGCAGAATATAAGTCCTGCTGCAGTAACCAGTCCTTTTCAGGACTAACTATAACAGTCCTTTTCAGGACTACCAATTATTCCAAAAACAATTAATCAGCTATGTTTGCTACAGACGGACGAACCCCATGCCAAACATAACTTGTACAGACTGACAAACAGACAAACCCCATGCCAAACATAACTTGTTGAGACGGACAAACAGACAACCCCCATGCCAAACATAACTTGTACAGACTGACAAACAGACAAACCCCATGCCAAACATAACTTGTTGAGACGGACAAACAGACAACCCCCATGCCAAACATAACTTGTACAGACTGACAAACAGACAAACCACATGCCAAACATAACTTGTTCAGACGGACAAACAGACAAACCCCATGCCAAACATAACTTGTTCAGACGGACAAACAGACAACCCCCATGCCAAACATAACTTGTTCAGACGGACAAACAGACAAACACAACTTTCTCACCCAACAAACAGACAAACCCACTGTTAAACAAAAGCCAAACACAAAGTCACACATAATATCCGAAATTAAATTATTTTTTTATATATTTTCAAATCCACATCATAATTTCACCAATTCTTTTTGTCCATGGCTTGGAAATTTATTTGTAGCAGAAAGGTTTTCATGGAAATCTTCAATTTTAAATTTTCACTTCTAATCACAAAAATGTGGAAAATATAACCATGGAACTAGTTTTGCTTTCAATAATGGGGGATTGTGTTTGCAAAATAGTTTGTCAGTTTGTTGGCATGGGTTCTATTTAATTTTGGGTTTTTGTGTTTCTTGGTTGGTGGTTACTGGGGTTGGGTTTATTATTGGTAGTTGGATGTTGGGTTTCTTACTAGGTTTGTTATTTGGGGGTTATGTTTGGTATTGAGTTTGTCTGTTTGTGGGTAGGCAAGTATGTAATAATCACTTTTAACTCTAGGGAAGGTGTAAGTGTTGGACTTTTCAGTTACAGATTTTAAACTATCCCATGGATTTTACTCTAAAAATGGGCTGATTAATGGCCATATTGGGAGTTATTTTTATTTTTTTTATGTGGCCTTTTTTGTTATGTGTGGTACCATGGGTTATTTGTTTCATGTTTGGGGTGGTGTAGGTGTTGGACTTGAACTTTTTTTTCTTGTGATAAGTATTTGTACTGAACTTTTTTGTTTTGGGAGGGGAATTGGAAGAACATGTAGCTGAATAATTGTTTTTGAAGATTTGGTGGCCCTGAAAAGGGCCTGGCAGGTCAAAGACCCACCCTGACTGGATGGCTACAGAGGAGGCAGCTGCTGCTGTTGAGGCGGTGCTGAAGTGGTGATAGTAAAGAGCTGCTGCTGCGGTTGTTGCTGCTGCTGCTGAGGCTGCTAGACGATCTGTGTGGATGTCAGATCTGGTAGCTGGCTTAAGATTCCACTCAGATTGTGTCTGCTCCCTTCGTCCTGTACAGTTAGGACAGATGTCGGGTTGCTGAAGCCAATGGGGCTTGGTGTATAGTACACAAAACTGCTGCTAGCTGCTGCTTGAGTGGAACTAGACGCCTGTGGAGTGGTTGTTGGCAGTAGGCCGACCCTCTGGGACTCCGTGGTAACAGTGGCTGATCTTCTGGGCAATGGCTGACGTCTGCGGTTACTCTTAATAGTTTCGATGTCTCTAAAAATCTTGCCCTTTAATTCTTCGAATTCTTCTTGAGTCATCTTTTCGGCCTCTGATGCCACGTAGTCAAAGAAGGGCTGCCTGTCTGACTTCTGATGCAGAAAACCAGAGATAAGTGTCCTCATCTGCTCAAAGTGTTCGAGAATCTTGGAGTCTGTAGTTGAAACGGGCGTTGATGTAATGATGGACTGACTCCTCTCCCTCAGGACACTGGACTCGAGGTGTTCTGTATCAGTAGTTGAGCCACGTGATTCGTCCTGCCTGCTGGTATTTGGACTGGCCTCAAAACCTGAACTTCTATTGGCCCCCTTTCTTCTGATGTGGGTTTTAAGAAAACCCATCTGTTGGTACACCCAGGACTGTCTCTTGGTCATCTCCCTCGGGGCTTGGCCAGATTGGAGCTTAGACAGCTTCCCATAACGGGTTCGCTGGGACTCGAACCATCTTCTCACATCAAAGGGCTGGAGCTTGAGTTCTGCAGATATTTCTGCCCAGAGAGCCTCTCTTCTGGTCCTGTCGTGGAAACGTGAATGTTCCTTGTCATACAGTTCAGGGTGCAGCTTTACAAATTCCACAATGGAAACTTCCTGGCTGTCTGTAAAAGTGGCACACACCCTGGCTCTCTTGGCTGAAGAATGGCACTCCAGATCTTCCTCACACCTCTCTTCTTCTTCTGCCACAGCTTCCCCAATAGCTGGATCTTCCTGAATCTCCTCCTCCTCTCTCCTCTCACTTCCTTCTTCTGTAATAACCTCACTCCTCTCCTCTACTTGACTTTCCTTCTCCCTCTCATCCATCTTTTTCCTTCCTCTCTTCCCTCCTTTCTCTTTCCTCATAATCCAGTCGACAAAATAATAAAAAAATAGTAAAATGTGTCTCCTAACTGTGAAATTTGCCCTAAGCTCAAGTATATAAAATGTAAAATAAAAACTGAAAACCCCTACAAATCAGTGACACACGTCTCTCAGTAGCCAAACAGTCAGTAACAACGACAAAGTGTGCGCGGTCGCTTATATAGTCCCAGACCCCCTCATTGCCTCGTTTTAATTTCCGACGCGCGGACAACAGTTGGTTCTTAATCGGTTGTTAGTCCCAGGCCGCCTGGGGCGTCCTCAGGCCGCCGCAGACTGAAAATGTGTGGTCCCAGGCGTCCTGGGGAGGCCGGTTTGGATCGGTTAGGGTCGGTTACCCTTAGTCGGTTCTTAGTCCCAGACCTTGATTTTTGGGTCCCAGGACACCGCAGACGGTCTGAGGCTTCCGGGGACTAATGCGACCGACCCACTTTCAGACGCATGAAATTCATACGCATCATATTTGAGTCTGGGATTAACAACCGGCCTCCTGGGACTAAGCTAGGGAGGTCTGTGACTAAGGGTCGCAGGCGGCCTGGGACAACACACGACTGTGTAAATTTGGGTCTGAGGAGGCCTGAGGACGCCTGGGACTGGACATTTTGTTGAGGGCGGGAAATATGAATCGGTTGTAGTCGTGTGAAATATCCAACATGTTTGATTTTTCACACGGCCCCAACCGACCACAACCAACCCTTACAGAAGGTCTGGGACTAAGCAAATATTTCAAACCGACCCCCCAAAACCCTTAATCGGGAGCCTTAGTTGTGTGGTGGAACACTCACATAACACAACGTAAATGGTTTTTGTATAATTAACCTTATGCCCCTGTTCCACCACACGACTAAGACTCCCGATTAAAACTTTTTAGGGATCTGTTTCCACAAAATGTAGAGTCCTAGAGAGTCTGCTTAAGTTTGTTTGGATCTGTTGAGGTCGTTATAAAAATCAAACATATTTGATATTTTTCACGACTGTAACCAGTCCACATTTGCCCCTACCCACAAATATTCCAGTCTCAGACTTCCTGAGGCCTCCTCAGACCCAAATATACACAATCTTATGTTGTCTGAGACTTCCTGGGACTCTTACTGCCTGGTCGGTTTAATTTTAGTCCCTGGAGGTCGGGACTTAGTACCAGATCCATCCCCGACCAACCATGCCAAAAAACCCCCAGAAATTGCCTATTGCAGTCCCAGGAAATCTTTTGTTAGTCCCAGGAAGTCTGAGGAAGTCTCGGATCAGTCTGAGACCCAGTGGGTATGTCCCAGACAGGATCAGTGTTGAAACCTATCACAATCGTGGCTTAATCCCCTCTTAGTCGTGAATGATCATGAGTTGTCTGAGGAAGTCTGAGGCTTCCTGGGGACGGTCTGGGTTTGATCCAAGACCTGAATCAAGATTCCACTGCCCCACCCATTATTCATGTTTTTTCACAGACTGTCAAGGATTAAGGGTCGCAGGACCAGTCGGGGCTTAATCCTTTGGTGGAACAGGGGCATTATAAGCTTAACTCATAACAATCCTCATGTTTTACACAAGGTAAACGGTTTGTATAATTGAAACTGAGTTTGCTGACTCATGAAACCACATTTAAATCCTCAAGCCTCACACAGAACAAGATCTGCAGTAATATCTACAATTAACTAAGCTTGTTGGAATCTGATATCATTATATATTAAATTCTCTCATTTTACACAAGACAAAAAGGTATGTAATGACAATAAACTCTACTGACACTTTACCCCATGTAATATATTTTCTGAAAAGTAAGTGGTTTTACAGATGATATTTTGTGAAAACTGTTTTAATATATATATTTATATATATGAACAAAATTATATAGTTTAGGGCATATTGACTCAAATCAGCATAGTCTACGGAGAATGAAAATGTCTTATCGTGAAAGATGTTTACCAGTATTATTCTTGAATGGGGAATTATAATGTACTCTCTTAGACACTCTGATCTGAATATGACAGTATTTATGTGTAGAAATACACAGACATTCAGGCATTTTAATAAGTCTAACAATATATTATACTCTCCTCAAAGAAACATAAATAGCAGTTTAACTTATTTGAAAGACTCAGGAAGGGTGACTGCCCTCACGCTTTTAAATCTACCTCCTAATTCTCCAGTTCCACTGATACGAATATACCTCCCTATCACCCCTCCCCACAAGTTTGCATTCATGAACATAGCAGGGTTGTTGTCATCGCTCTTTCCTTATAACCATGCTTAATTATCACTGCGAGTGAGCGTTTAAATTGTGACCAATACCAATCTTATCTCTTATGACTCCATTATGCTGTCAGACTTATCCTTACTGTAGTATGACTAATGCTATGCACTCTAATATAAAAGTGGAGCTGGTACATCTTGTCCAAAGAGAAGAGGAGTCGTCAAGTCTTCCGAGTACTGCACAAAAGTTATTTAGGCTTATTGCGTTATGGTTTACTTTCATAAGAGTTAAAGCAACCAGGATCAGATTTTAAGTATCATCCTTTCAGTGTAAGACTTTTCTTTTCATTTCTAACAAATCACATATTTTATCACTTTTCAAGCCCTTTGTCAACGGGATAAGTCATTACAGCCTCTGTTATTATGAATCAGGGAGGTTTTATTACATGTCTTGTAAGTGGGCCCTGGATGTAATATTTGCAATATGATACAATTTGGGTGGTTGTAAAGCATTTCTACTTACCAGCATCCTCTGGAATTGAGCTTGTGTCTTCTGGCCCATACCTCTCAAACAGTAAGAAGGCCACGACATGCCAGAGGGTAAGAGTACATAGGAATAGCATGGAGATGAGAATATACCTGTCCTAAATAGAAACAAATTAGTTAAGACACAAACCCTTCAAAATGCTTATTGTCAACTATTAAACATAGAAATTAAATCTCATCTAACACCTTGTCGTCAGATATTCTGGTGTTCATGGTGTTCATGATATCCCTCTGCTTAGCATATGAAGTTGTTTAAACTTATAGTTGCACTCCTAGTTCTTCTTTTATAATGCTATTAGTGTTTTCATGTCAGACTGGTAAAGAAAACTACACTGGAACTACAGGCCCGAGTAATCCCCAGCCAAAAATGAGCCCCAGGGTTAAAGTAGGTAAGCCCAAAGGGACCCCCGGTTTAAAGCTAGCTAGTAAAAAATTGAAAGAGATACCAGGTTTATTGGAGGCAAGGCAAAATTAACTCTGGGGTGTAAAATGGGCTGGCCCAAAGTATAGCCCGGGGCAATTCTGGGCCAGTCATAAGTCTACCTACGGTTATTCTGGGACTTTATAAATCTGGCCTGTTACACTGGGATGGGTTTGTTCCCATGAAAAAAATTCATTCTTTGGGTCCTTCGAAACGAATATGGTTTCATCTTTAATATCAAAGTTGAGGACGAACAACCAGGGTCATATTGGGACAGGCCCTCAGCATTGCCACTTGTGGGAGTCGAACCCACAGCTGTGATTCAGTACCAAACTTGCTAACCACTAGGCCACCCAGGACCCCTGGTATCATCTTTAAAGAGGATGCATTTGCTACTACAGAAATATGGCCACCTTTTTAAAATCAAATTATAATGCACAATAACACAACATTGGAAAATCGTGGAAGAAAATCAGTTTCTGTTTTCGTTCTGAAGCATAATACTGATAGTATTTTTTAAGAAGACAATATTATTGATACCGCAGGAATATCGGAGTAGGGAGTGGATTCTTCATTCTTCATTAAATCAGGCTGCTAGAACACAGGTAGAGATATTTGTATGACCATGAAAAAATTAAAGCTTTGATTCTGCCATACAATTCTACTATTATAATATGGTATTGTAACATCCAAAACATGGGATTATTTGAGTACACCCTTGACCCATTAAGACTGGGTCAGCCTCACTGCCTTTGAGGCTGAAATTCAACCCTGGCTTTATGTAAGAGATTTGGGATTTAATATATAAAAACATACATTTGAAATTATGTATTTAGAATTTAAAGCACACTGGGTTTTAGCCAATATATCATGGCACATACCAGATATGTGAGATAGGATATCTTGGGAAGGTTGTGAGTCACCACGAATTTGAAGGTCACTGTAGTTAGAAGTAAGATGAAGGACAACTGAAGCCGGTTGGGGATTTTCTCAATGTCCACAGCAAAGATAGCAAAAGAAAGTGAGCAGATGAATAGCTGAAAAAAACACACAAGAAGAGTACATATATACTACTCATGCTACACCAATGAGTTAACATAATGTCTAAATAATGCCTGTCAACTACGGGAACGGCATAAGGGTCAGATCGAAAGTTTCTTTTGTTTTTAAATTGTCAAACTTTTAAACTGCAGAGAATCGACTTTCAAAGTTAAACTCAATGAATTTAATCTCAGTTATTTAATGATTTTAAAAATTGATTAATCCAGCTTAAAAGTCGAATTAATGATTGACTTTGTAAGGTAATTTATTGACATTTAAAAAGTATTTGTTGACTCTTTAAGTTGATTATCCAATTCAACTCAGAACGATTAAGAAAGTAAATAAGTCTAGTTTGAAAGTTGATTTATCCAGTCAGTAATGTCAGAAAAATATTCCAATTTGAACCTTATACCTTGTTGTAGTAAACTCTTGTCGCCCTATAAAAATACCTAGAAAAATCAGATCTAAAGTTACAAATAATTTGATTCAATCTCTTTCACCTAATTTATCAAAGTCACCTTTATGGTTTTGTATAATCTACCCATACAGTCTCCAATTTGTCAATACGTGGTATCAACTAACTGTTGTCTCATTTAACATTTACATTCTGTTGTTCTTTGTGTAACATAATGACTGTGCGAAAAAATCAGATAGTAAACACCGCTATTTGTCATATCTCTTTGTAATGCTTGAAGTTTATTGACATTGTTTATTTACACATTTATCACTAACAATCTAGAAAAGTTTAATTTACAAATATCTTGTTTGCATCAAAAATACAATTAAGTGGGATCTTCTTTTGAAAGGCTTGTTGGAACAATAGTCGTTTTTAAAATGATATAACAAGACTATCTTTGAGCTTTTCATTAATGTTTGTCAATTTTGCAAACACCAACAAACTCATTGAGAAACCTTTTTGCCTGTTGACTAAATATTTATTGCCAGTACACATAACTAAATGATGAAATTTAACTCTTGGGAGACACTTTGGCATGTGTTGTCAAATGTGTTAATGTTATATTGTTAGTCTCTCAGAAATTTGACCTCAAAGTCAACACATATAGGGTATTGTATAAATTATATTAACAATTCCTGAGAAAATGACAATGAAGAATTACAGTGACGTGCACTTTGGTTCTAATTTTAGTTTAATCACAAGTTCGCCAAAAGACCCTTCTTATATGTATTTCTTATGTAAATGTTTGCTAGTATAATTTTGGCATTGCCTTTATTGATACACTCAGTCTGATAGATTAGCCAAACAATATTTATAGTCATATGATAATTACGAAAGATTTTGTACATAGTACCTTATAGAAGGTTCCCTTGAGCACCTGGGTATGTCAAAAACCAGCTCCCCAGGCCAAAAACATTTCGACAAAAAACTATTGGGTCACTTTAAAATCTTTGGGCACATATGATTTTTTTATTATCCCGGGGGATAAACGGAGCGGGATATATATGTATACAACGGCACCTCCGTACCATGGATAATTAGTGTCAATAACTTCCGTTTTTTAACAATATCTCGGAAAGTATCATGTCAATTACACAAAAATCCATGCGGAAATGATTGAGATATTGCAAGTTAAAGAGTGAAGTTGTTATATGCACTGTTGCCACTGCTTTTTCATAGCTTTTTTCACGTAATCTCATTCAATATTCATGTTATTTAACCCATAAATCGTACAAAATGGTGGATAATAAAAGTGAAACATCCCTCATTGGACACACACACAAAAAATATATCACTCACGAATAACAATATAATGCTTGTGCTACGCACTTGTATAGTATTGTTATCTTCATTCGTGATATATTTTTTCTGTGTCATTCAGGAAGTTTTGCTATTAACCTAGTCTATGGCCAATAAATCAAAGCCTTCGTTCTACTTTTTGTTTGCTGAATTTGTTAGCAATGGTTAACCCACTCTTCTGTAAATTAAAGTCTTAATTAGTTTACTGTTGGTTAAAGTTTTCGTAAAAAACCCCTCAAATTTAAAGATAACTCAGACCCTGTCATTACGTATTAGCTGTCTAAACCCTGAGATCTTTACATCCAACACAAAGTTATGATGTATAGGAGGTTTATGCCTAATTTACCCAAATCTTACAATAATTGAGTCATTTCAAGTAACATTTATCACCATTTATATATATATATACTTCTGGCACTGTAAACATTAACAAATAGTGCCTCAAAACGCACTACCCCCCCCCCCCCCCCCACACACACACACCCCCCCCCCCCCCCTTCCAAAAGAAAAAGGTCTGATCTGAAGTTTTTTTTTAGTTATGTACATGAGCATGGATATTAGCAGACTTACAGAACTGATTACAACACACTCTCTGCTCCCCTTCGGGGGAGGTGAAAGGTTAAAGTTGGGTGTATTATGTCCCGTTCTACAGCCAAGGTCATATGGGAACAGGTTCTCAGCACTTGCCACTCGTGGGACTCGAACCAGCAGAGCTGACAACCTATGATTAGATGCCAAACTTGCTAACCACTAGGCCACCGTTGACCTCTCCTTCGGTTGAGGAGGTTGAAAGCGATCACAAGTAGTATCTCTCGTTTTCTGGTAAGTTGTTTTTTTGTGTGTGATTCGTAACTAAATTACAACAGATTGAGCCATGTTCACCCTCATATCTTACCATAACAAAGAGAACATTCCAGATGAAGAAACCTGGCCGTCTGGAGGCTTTACAAGCTGCAGACAGGGCTGGGTGCTTGTGTTTGGCATTCTGAAATACTTTAGTGGTCACCTGAATAAAACATACAACAACAATCAAATACTTTTAGCACTATTTCTCTTGATGTCAAAGCTCATTGTGACCTTGTTTGTGACCTTTTTGTCTGAGGTTTACTGATTGCATGACTATTGTATTAGATCAAATTTTCCTAGGCATTAGGATATATTTAAACTAATAAGCATGAATAGTGAAACTTAGTCCTTATGAAGAAGTTTATGTATATATCTCAAGGCATTTTTTCAACAGGTTTGTTTATTGTTTGTTATCCACATTATGATAAATAAATATAATGTGAAAACCCTAGAAGGGGTCAAAATACGTTGGATAGTTCTTTGAAGTCCTCATAGTGAGCAATATATGCAAAAAGGGTTCTATGAAAGCATAAATGACACCCACAGTACTGTAACCTTGGTGGTAGATCACATATCTATAGCTTTTCCTGGAAAATGTACCCTTATTGTCTCCAATCACCGTACAATCTAAAAAAATTAGTGCGAATTCTTAGATAATAGGTGAATTTATTGACACACAAATAAACCTTAAAATGTTGCAATCTGAAAACACAACCATTTTGTCATTAATTATCAATTATATGTAATTAAGCTGTAAACAAAGAAGTCTTCTATACAATTGTTTATCATATGCTGATTCTAGAAAACATACTAAACATTAGATGTACTTATATCTATATATAACACAAACATATTTGGAGCCACAGAAGTGTACTCATTGATTTGAGCAACTCATTTATCCATTCACTGAAAGGTGATTAAATAATACACTATGGTTGATTTAGCTGATTGTGCCACTTAGATGCTCTTCTCCTGACTACAACATAATAGCATATTTGGATTGAATAAAGTGGTCTTGGTCTCATTAACTGTGACATAACAGTCTGCAGTAAATCCCGATTAAATGACACATTTCTGTTTTCATTGAAAGCATTTCATTGAAGTCTGTGTACATATAGAAGGTTCCTTTGAGCAACTAGTTAGAATAAAACAGTTCCCCAATTATTAAAATAATTCGGCTAAAGAGCCCCAAGTCACTTAAAAATCTTGAGCACACATTAACTAGTCTGCAGAGCTTCAACAAATTTGTCGTGCTGACTTTTCATAAATATTTCATTAATTTTGTTTTACAAATATGTTACTTACATTGTTAGTAAGGTATTTTTATATGGCTTCTGTTTGTTTTTCTTACATTCAAATCTACTTCAGGACCTTTGTAAACAGTCCATTATTTTCAAATGTCGGACATTTACTTGGTCATTAACCTATACACACATATATATATAGAACCGTACACCTATAGTTATCTCAGACTCAGTGTAAATATATTGAAAATGTAATATTCATTATAAAAATGCATGTTTTTGTCAACATGTTTTCCTCGATATTGTTGCAGAATCTGAAAAAAAACACTACATACTTATATTATCCCTGCAACATCAGGGTTGTGTTCAAAGCAGTTTAAATTTAAAGAATAAAAACATCTGGTTTTTTTCTGAGACAAAGATAAAGTTTTTATTCTGCCCTTCTTAGACGATGTAATCAAATGCCTATAGGCAATAATTTCTTTGATCAACTGAGAATATTGCAGAACAGCAAACAACGCTGGTTCTAGCAAAGACTACACACAGAAAAATATCTCAATTATAAACTGTAACAAAAATTATATCCCTTTGTGCTTAAGCACACAATAAACGCAAAATATCAATACTGATACAAGCTTAACCTTTGCATAATAATATGAATTCTAATGTATACTTTCTTTATAACCTGAGAATGGGTGAGGCAAGAGAATGATAAATCAGCATGGAGGGTTAGATATGCCACTTTAATGACTTATGAGACAAGCCACCCAGTACATTTTGTCCTAAAAGACCCTTACTTAGGAGATCATTAGGGATGATATTAGCAAACATTACAACCTAATCATTCACATAGATGGGTAACAAACAATGAAATACCCTGAGAGATAAAGATCAAAGGTCATATTTAGAGTTTTAGCTCCCAGCCAACAACTAAAGTATGGTTATATCATGACAGTGCCTCGGTAAATTGGCAGATAAAAGAATAAATATAATACATTAACCAGACCTTGTTCTTAGCCTCAGTAAGTTTCATCTTTTAATATACAAAATCATTGATACTAGACACACTCTCTTCAATGTCAGAAGCCAAGTATTCCTATCTTGTTCTGGGCTTTATATGTGAAACTTAGCAGGGGTTTGATCCTGACGGGTAGCTAAGAGCATAACATTTAAGCAAACTAGTAAGTATTATTTTATATTGCTTCACCCTTTCCAGGCGATGATATAATCTATATACAGTCTGTTGAAAATGACGTTCAAACACAATGAATAAAATCCCATGGAGATAAAGTAATGTTGCTGAGTCATACGTCACATTAATCAAACTCTTCTCTCCAGCTCAATAATTTTAGCCATCTTGCATGCATTTAAGTGGTGATAGTGGAGGACCTAAATAGACACTTGTACCTAAAGCTGCAGGTTGGTGTAAATTAAAATGAGCATGTTATGTTTCTAGGCATTATTGAATTTCTAGCTGGTGTAACTAAATATGAGCATGCCATGTCACTCTTTAGAATTATATTTTGTAAATAATTAGGGATATTTAATAATGTAATTATTCAAATCATCAATCCAGATAAAATTAACAATAGTCACAGGTCAAAGTTGTGGGTTTACGTCCCGTTCAACAGCTAGCATCATATTGAGACAGGTCCTCAGCATTGCCACATGTGGGATTCGTATCCACACAGAGGAGCCAGCCTATGATTAGATTATAACTAACTAATCCATAAAGCCACCAATGACATAAAATTAATAATAGAAAGCACTTTTACCGCATATTTGTAAATGTGCATATCTAGTGCAAAAAATGAAGTGGCAATATTTTACTCCATTTGTATGACATTCAAAGTCCAGATTGCTGGTCTATCTTTAAGCTTTCACTGGAACTGTTTGATGTAAATTTTGAACTAAGGTCACTCTAATCTGCTATGTTTAAAGATTTTGGGGCTATAATTAGAGATAGAGGACATTCATCACAAAAATTATGGCATAAATGAAATTGAAGATGAAATCATACAGTAAATAAAGAAGTTATATTGCAAAGGAAAATATGCTAAAACATGATCCATTAGTAAACCCTTTCTGTTACATTTTATTTTCAAAAAGTGCAGCACTAATTACTTCCAAAATAGATTAAAGTAATTTTATCAAGTGGATTCCTTGGAATGTTTAAGAACTATTTCTTTGGTGTTTTTACACAATTGTTCAGATGTTCAAGACCTAATATAAATAACTTTTCAATGAGATATTCATAAAATTGTGTTACTCAGATGTACAAGGTGATGTTTCTGTATTCCTGACTAAGGCCGTGACTTTCAAAAAAAATCTCATGTCAGGAAGAAAAATCAGGAAATTCGGAAAAAGTCGGAAGAATATCATTTTTGAAAGTGTGTTCTTATCAAAAAGAAGTTTAATGTACCATGGTACAGATTGCCTCTCAGAGATTAAGCCTCATAAAAATGTAGGTCAGTGTCATATTTTAGTCTCTCTCCAGCAGTTAAGTTGCCATATTGCTTGCATACATAATCATTGCAAGGCTATTCAGCGGCTGATGAATTCACTGCTATCTGAATCCATGGAGAGTAACAATGTCCTTAAATAAGCTCACTAATACACACCACAGAACCTCCTTTGCTATAGTGAGATGATCAAGTTTCGATCTTTATTATCTTGAATGTGTCTTTACTAATTATTATGGAGAGGTCACAATATATAAAAGGCCATATTGAGTTATTGTCGATAAAAAAACATATACATAATAAAATAAATGAGATCTATTTAACATCACGTGCTCTTTGGGGTATTTTTCTTAGTGTCAAAGTTTATTGTGACATTGTTTTAAACGTTTACTGTTGCATATATATCATAATTGCATATATATCAAAAAGAATAATTTAGTTGAAATATTCACTGGTCATTATTTCTGATCTATTTTGCTAATGAGCACTTATGCTGAACATTAATTTCAAGAAAGAAAAAACAATCTGTATTTATCTCTGAAGTAGAAAACTACAATCAGTAAAAAAAAATAGGAATTCTTGTGAAATTCTTAAAACGTGAAATTAGTGAAAAGTTCTTCCAGCTAAAATTTCAACAAATTTTGTATATCATTTTATCCCAATAATAAGAGGACGTTTCAATAATGATATATGTTGGTTATATGTATATCTTTTAGCCAAGTTAATTTGCAGAATATATATAATTGAATATTTCCTGGAAAGTTACATTTTTCTCATGTTTAATAATAAACTTACAAGTGAATTTGAAGAAAGACTTTCCAAATTTAAGATGATATACTTTCACACGAGAAACAAGGTCAGCCTAAATTCAGTTGCTTGGCACAGAGTACTAATCTCAAGAGAATTGTTTAATCTCTTGGTGTGTCTTCAATTTTCAAATTCAAGCTTGCTATTTACGTATCTACAATGGCCTTGCAAGAACTAGAGCTCAACAAAAGCAACAGGGAGAAGAATTGGCCTGAAGACGAATATTTCTTCTCAAACAAAACTTTATGTACAAATGAAACCTAAATAGAATAAAGAAAGAAACTGCCACTGCACATCAGTCAATGTCTTAGTCAGTTCCAATTTACTGTTTATTTCAGTAAATTTTCGAGCATGTACCATACTGTCGGGTTTAGAACATGAAAGAGCCCACAAATTTCTCTTGCAAAATTTCCAGGGAACGATTTTCTTTCATTGCACAGCTCTCTATTTTAAAGTACAAAAGGTTATAATTAAATTTAAACACATGTCAAGTGGGTGGTAGGGCTTGATACTGTAATGAGTCACACACTTGTCTTCCACCTCTGCGATCGAAGGCTCAAACTCCGGACCAGACTCCATCTGAGAAAGTTGGTAGCTGCACGCCCGGCAGTTTACAGTACAGACTCTTAAAGAAATACTATACACTGATTGCATCTGCCCAAAACACTACCCGTTATAATGTATGGAGTAAAATTTAAAACATGTCAAGGGTTGACTTCCAACCTTGTGACACGGGATATTGAATTGGGCCCTACATACTAATCAACACTTGAATCTTGTGGCCGTGGGTTCTAGTCTAAATCATGCCAACATGTTAAATGTAGGATCTGTCATAATAACACCTTCCAAGCTGTTAAAAGATAGATAACTTCCAATTTTGGCCTTTGCAGAAACTAGTTAAGCTAACCTTCTGATATTCCGTTTAAATCATTAGTACTGTCACTTTGGCTGATAACAGAATTTAAATGGTGGACAGCAAATACACATTGAGAAAAGAAACAATGCCCAGATACTTAAAATTTCAATATTTGGCAAGATCATTGCTCGGACATTAGAGCACAAGCTTTTGTGGATATGCTGATGTACAATATTTCTTACATTCTGGAGTTTCTCATGTCTAAAACTCAGGTTATATCCGCCATGCCATCCATTTCAGTCTATTTTGAGAGAGAAACAGGATTCTTCCCAATCCTTATTCCTAGTGTTGAGTTGTCTGGACCCAATAATATCACGCCTATATCCAATAATATGACAGAGTAGTATCTGGCAACCATTTAATCTTTTTCAGAGAAACAATATTTAATTGGGCCTTCTTCTACTCCTAATCTGCCTTTCTAGACACAATAGTCTTACATACATCACCAGCAATACTTCCTTTTGACAAAAACTAATTGCCTAACATAATTACAAATCCTTGTCTAAGTCGAAATTTCCACTTTTGGATACCATAACTTGATTTAAAGTGATCAAACAAATTTCCATCATTTTCACAGTGACACTAGCTTTCCCTTACCTTAGTCCATGTTTCCACTGTGCTGTGCAGTTGCCACTCCTGCTCATCCACAAATGACTGCAGATTGAGACCACAGATTTCTTTGTCATCTTCAATAAACTCCACTTCATGTTCTCCATGGTCAGAAGACACTGTCACTGTCAAGTCCTGGAGAAACAAAAGAAACACTGGTTCAAGGTGATAGTGTACAAGATGGGCATTTTCTTTATTCATTTAATCGTACAGAGAATGTTTAAAAGCGGGGAAAGCTGTGATAATAAGAAGTTATATTTGCAAGAAGAAAGTATGAAGCTACAGATACATGTGATATACCATTCTTGTTCATGTGACCTTAGCATTAATAATTCACAACAAATATTTTCTCAAGTATATACTTAATATCTTCCCATGGTAAGTTGGTATGACCCTACATCTCTAGAATAAAGTAGATCCTGTATATTTCCTACTGACATAAGGCCTTTTTTATTTCACAATTTCATTTCCTGGTCCACCTCTCAGTTCGCATTTAGAATCATTGATGTCCGTCCAATTATCAATTTAACGGTCCAGTCACACTGTTTCGAATGGCCATATTAACATATATCTTAATTTTGGTTCACGACTTTGTACTGATAGTTCCTTAAATAGACATCATATATGGGTAGTGCACATTTAAAATTAAACCACCCCATAAAGAGATAATACCACCCCCCACCCCCTCACCAGTCTTGCATGCTTAATACAAGAGAGCTTATTTTAAGAAATCCACGACATGCTGTCCGTGTAGCCTTGTAGGCATCCTGTCTAAATGCAAATCCCGACTTACTGTAATGAGTTTATACTACTGATACTACTGTTGAACCACAATTGAGCAGTTAAACATTTTATGTTCATATGTAGCTCAAGAAAATAGCACAAAACAGAGTGATATAGGTATGACTATTTTCCTAAACCAAAACACACTTTTGTATCTAAATTTAGAGCTGTACATTAAGATGGATCGGATACCACATGAAGTGATAAGCTTTGTTGCAAAATTTCTTTATTGGGGATTTGGTTTAGATGCAACATCTAAGTAGATCTTGTACTTATTTCATTGCTACAAAGCCAAGAGATAACATAAAAAATAATTTGAATTTCAATAGGCAACATCGTGTTGGGGTTTTACGTCCTGTTCCACAGCCAGGGCCATATTGGGACAGGTCCTCAGCATTGTCATTTGTGGGACTCGATCCATCCCACAGAGGTGACAGCCTATGATTAGATGCCAAACATGCTAATCACTATTCCACCGATGACCTTTTTGTATTTTGCATACATTTGATCATAGCCAATGAAAAAAATGCTATTTTTATCACTTTAATGCCCCTTGATCACTGTGTCATGCATATATCAAAGTATTGCACATCACTTCTACAACTATTGCTCAAATGTTATCTAATCTAGTGTGGATTTTTAAAGCATTTAATCTCCATCAATTAACAGGCTCTAAGGCACAAATGAACATAAACAAGGTGATTTATCTTTAGTCCAATGACATACCCAGGTCATGCCAAAAAAGACACAGGGGTGACGGGGAGGCTATGGCTGATAGGCTGCTGCAAAAAATTTAAATCTGGGCTTTTTCCTGAAGGAGGCAATAGATGTTGCACTGCATACATTATCAGGAAGATCACTCCAATTCATCAAGCGCAAAAATATGATCAAAGTGTTTGACTGACTTGTAAAGTGAGGAATGAAAAGGAGGAACTGTTACATCATAGAACATTCCATAGATAGACAAAGGTGGCCAATTAAATGGTAAAATATTGGCCTTTTACTTTTTTCAAGAGATACAGTCATACTGAGATTACTGAGGTTATTCAAACCCAATACCACATAGCCAAAACATTATTTACCAAATTATAACCACTAGGTCACTGAGACTGCATCAGTTAGATAGAACGTTTTGCAAATCATCCAGTTTCTAAAAGCTTTAGCTAGAAGAAAAGGTCTACGATTTATATCACATGACAAATGTTAATACCCTTTCTCACTCCAGGATATATTTCCAGACACATATTGTTTTAATAAGTAAGCTTGTTACTCTATTATCTGTAATTTATTATAAGCTGCACGATGTGTATATAGAAATAGGTTATGACAACTAAAAGCCATTAAGAATTGATGTATGCTGCTTCTCTTGGGGTTTGAATGTTTCTACCAGATGACATTTTCTGGACCATTTTGAGTGGGTAGTTATCAGGATGTCCTTTAGCAATTGAGAAAATATCCTCATGGAAAATACATGCAATGAACTCACCAGTTGTTTGGGTACCAGCTTAAGTTTCAAAGTCTGGTTTCTACAATGTGTAATATTGGCTGTTCAGTAGTAAAACAAGTTAATCCATTGAATGAACAGAAACGTGCATTCGATACAAAATGATTGTGTTGTTTTATCAGTTAATTACGTGCTTTCGAATTTCTGATCACTTTAGCACACACCACTCAGGGTGATAATTTTGCACTATAACACAAACTGTTTATTTTTGACTAAATCTAAGTGGGAAGAATTCTTTCGCTGAGACTATTCATTGATACATGGACAAATGAAAAATGTGCCATACTAATTAACCTTTTAACTCTTTTCCGTGCAAACGACCAATCAGCATATGGCTTACAAATCACAACTTTTACATCAGTGATGCTGATTGGCTTCAATTTGAATTTATTGTTAACTTAATCGTTGCCAATTTGAGAAGTGAACCAAATTATCAGGCCAAAGAGTAAGTGGCATATTATCTCCCACCTGCGGCCGAAGATTCGTCACATCTGTTCATCACATTTTTGCATAAACCTTAATATCTCATTCATTTATAAAGAAATCTTCACCAAATTTGCAGGGAATGTTTATGGCCAGAAAAACCTGTCTGTGCAAAATTTTGGCCTCATTTTGAAGAAACAAAATGGCCGCCATAGCCAACTGTTTGAAAATCATAAAGTTGCTCTAAATCTCGAAATATTCCAGCGACCTTCATCAAATTTGGCACAAAAGATATATGGCTAGAAAAGCTAGCCTGATAGTAATTGTGGCCTAGTTCTAAAAACAAAATGGCCGCCATATCACTAGCTTAATGTCAAAAGGGGTTATCCTATTAAAAGGGCCTTAAACCGCTGCAGCAGTGGCCTTGTTTTACATATGACGTAATACACGCAGAGAACAAAGCAGATTACAGCTCATCAGTACCTTAAAATATAAGAAATTCACTTATTCTTATGTATTATGCTTTCAGACACACTGTCCAATACATTTGTAGATATCCTGTAACAAAAAAGAGAGTTTTAAGTTCTGTAACTCCATGTGCAAAATTTTCATGTAATCTCATCAGATATTTTGACACAATACCCTGCTGGTGTTAGAATATAAACCAATGTAAAAATCCAATTTTCATGTTCACGATATTAGCTGGTTTTAGTGTT
Source organism: Sabellastarte sp. h YS-2021 (assembly GCA_964017235.1). NCBI lineage: Eukaryota > Metazoa > Annelida > Polychaeta > Sabellida > Sabellidae > Sabellastarte > Sabellastarte sp. h YS-2021. The sequence goes on from OZ024928.1 coordinate 93,348,371, forward strand.
TGGCAGAGCATAGAACGTCTCGACCCATAATTACTGTTTTATTGTTATTTCTGTAACCTTTATGCCCCTGTTCCACCAAAGGATTAAGCCCCGATCCTGTCTGGGACCCTTAATCGTGGGTAGTCTTGGAAAAAATGGAAAAAAAATTGACCAATGGGGTGGAAGACAGAATCGGTATGAAGGTCTGGGATTAACTACAGATCGGCCTCAGGACGCCCCAGGAGGCCCCAGACTGTCCCCAACTGGTCTGGGACTAAGAACCGATTAAGCCATTTTTCTAGTCGTAGACAAACCGACTGGGTCCCAGGACGCCTCAGGCCTCCTGGGACTAAGCCCCGACTAACCCAGGATTAAGTCCCGACCCCACAAGGTGTCCTGAGGCGTCCCCAGGCGTCCCAAGACCAGGATCGCCGATTTTTGTTTGGCAATGGGACTAAGGGTCGCAGGAAGCCTGGGACTAAGTGATAGAGGTCTGGGACTAAGGGTCGGGGACTAAGGGTCGCAGGCGGCCTGGGACAGCATAGGACTGTGTAAATTTGGTCTGAGGAGGCCTGAGGAAGCCTGGGACTGTACATTTTGTTTATGGCGGGGAAAAAATAATCGGTTGGGGTTGGGAGAAATATCAAACATGTTTGATATTTCACACGGCCCCAACCGACCACAACCGACCCTTACAGGACGCCTGGGACTAAGCATATTTCTGAAACCGACCCTCAAAAACCCTTAATCGGGAGCCTTAGTCGTGTGGTGGAACACCCACATAACTTTATCTAGGCTTCCTATTGGTTAGTCTGTCACTGATTTCAAATCATGCATCAAATACACTCGCTAAAAGTGTCTTCCAGTGTCTTCCACAGTTGCAGGTGCTTTCATCAAACATCCACTACTCAATGGATGGTGCCCTTTTTCATTACAGTGTCAGTTAACCATACTAAACAAAAAATGTCCCCCAAACCTAAATTATTGTTCCTATTGTTGATATGAACTGTTTAAAATCCATTTTATGTTGATATTCATTCCTTTTATAAGTTCTCAATGTTATTTTCCTATTTAAACCCTACAATTTTACTATTTGTTCAAATAGGGCACACAAAGCCATCTTTATTGTGACATCTGTGGCAGAAGTAATACAACGACACTGTGAACTGGTTCAATATCCAATGGTCTTGAAAGTGAAATCCATAAAAATAACTGATAGTTTAAAATGGGAACAAAACTCTGGATAATCTAGAGGATTAAACATGTATAATTAAAGAATTACTAAATTAAGAATTGAATAAAGTTGTTCCATCTTATTGGGTTTGGATTATCCAGAATCGGGGCCAGTACATTTCTGCATACCAAGATTATGTGAGTCTAACTTCTGTTAATAGGATATCTCAATCTATATACAAGATCTGAAGATTGTACACTATGCTATTCTTCTTTCCTTACTTTGATTAATCAATCAAAGTATAAGATGTGATGTGAAAATTATACACTATCCTACCCTCCATTGATTTTTTTGTCTGTTTTAAGGCCAGGCAGTATTCAGAAGTAAAGGAGTTAAAGTTAAAAATCTTAAGACCTTAAATCTTGCAAGAAGAGAGTTTCAAATTAGAACCAATACAACAGAACTGAAGTAATTATTTACAGGAAAGAAAAATGTAGTTGAGATGTTGATAAATAGAATATCTATACAGTCAAGAAAAGAATCTAAAGGAACCTTATCTCTTTGTATAAAAATGCAGTATTTTTACAGCTAAAATAATCTATTTCTGACACTGCAAGATTTTACAGTTTGTGGTCACATTGAAGGACTGCCAATAAAATTACTTGTTAGAAATCCCGAGCTTGCTAATAACAAGTAAAATGAGTAACCATTTTAAATTCTTTCAAAAATGTGCAAGAAATTACAATTTAACTGAGTGACCTTGCGTTTAAGCAAAACCATGTGCAGGATTTCAAGAAATAGCTTTCTCTCTGCATGCATTTCTGAGATCTTTTTAATGACATGGCAAATCTGAACAATAGCTTGACAGATTACAGAAAGCAAGTTTGCCTGTAGATGCAATATTTGTTACATTTCAGTGAATCGACATTTGACACTACAGACTTTAATTTTAAAGGATAATCATTTTAAGACATAATTTACAGGCTTTTCACATGAAAAAATTCAATAAAACTGAGGAAATACGACAATCATTTACCAGAATGAAAGAATTGGTTGTGACATAAAAAAACGAGGCACCAAAGAAAATGTCCAAAGAATCCAACCCTGGGATCTATGAGTCAATATTTATTATTCCGCTGAGTATATGTAGATACCACTTGCTACAATGGTCTTGTCCACAAGTAGTTTTATTACTTTACCTTTACTATTTTAGCAGTTTTAATGTTTTATGTACTGCTGTTATTACATGCATATTACGTTTTATAATTGTATGGATCTGTTAATGGGGCTTCTCAATATAAAATACATATTTGTATTTGAGTGTAATTGTTATTTATAACAATATGATGACATACTTTTCTTTAACATTGATAATAGATTGGTTTTAGGGTGACCTAATTTTGCATATTTAAGATTATTTTTGTTTCTAAATATTGATACTAGCTTAATTTGAGGATAACCTTATTCTGTATATTCAAGATTTTGTTCCTTAACATTGATAATAGCTTTGTTGTAGCGTGATCTTTTTCTTTATATTTAAGATTCTTGTATTCCTAAACATTGATAATTGCTTTTTTGTAGGGTGACCTTATTCTGTATATTTAAGATTTTTTTGTTTCTAAACTTTGATAATATCTTTGTTTTATGGTGACCTTATTCTGTATATTTAAGATTTGTTGTTCCTAAGCATTGATAATAGCTTTGTTGTAGGATGACCTTATTCTGTATATTTAAGAGTTTTTGTTCCTAAATATTGATAATAGCTTTGTTGTAGGGTGACTTTGCTTTGTATATTTAAGATTTTTCTGTACCTTAAATTGCAACCAGTTAAGGTTACCATCAAATTAACCCTTTAATTACTAAGTTTAGGAAGGTAAATTTTGAGGTAACATAAACTGAAAGATATACTCCCAAAAGTTAATGTTTGTTATTATGTTTAAATTAAATTAAGAAAAAAAAACTAAATTTTGGTGGAGTATAATATCATAAATTCGTCATTTTTGTTTGCTTGTCTTTAACTGACAAAAAATTATTTGTTTACCATATCAGACCGCCACTTCAAGTCACAGCTCAAGGCAGTAGCTTTTGTTTGCATGAGAAGAGTAAATGCCGATACGTTAATGTAAATGAATGGCCATAACAAGACCTTGAAACACCTAGGAGTTTATTAACAACTTCCTCCAATTGATCCAGTAAATGTGACAGATCTCCTGCAAGTGAATACTACTTGAATCAATGCTATGCATTTTGTTTAGTTGCTGTTTTAATCAGTTTTCCCTTCATAAATTTGAGCAAAAACACTCGGTAATCATTATTGATGAGGTAAGACCATGCAAAAGTACTTGCCAGTCTCACTATTCTGTTTTCTTACCACCCTGATAATGTTGTGTTGAATGTAACTTTGCTGGTCATATTACTTAAAATCTTTATTGGGTCGTCAAGGCAGGGAGAGTAATTGTGGTGATTGTAGGTGATTATCCCAGTTTTTAAGGTTTTTTTTAAAAAAAAATCTTTGTGTGACTAGTTCCTTAAGTTACTCTTACACCCCAAGGATTAAACGAGTACAGGCCCAATTAATTTATGGCCATGTCCAGTTTGTGTAGGAAGCAGATGTTTGCAAGTGTGTCTTACTTGCAAAGCAAGTGAATCTTGTGGCCTGGTTGAGTGTCAGTTATTTCTACAACTACACAGAAAATAATTTGTGTACCAATTTCTTCTCTATGATCGTTGCGTGCTGTATGCACCCTCACTATCATAGACATAGGAACTGGGGGGGCAGCGGGGGCGGGGAAATCTTTTCGCCCCCACCTTTTTGCAATAGAACTAAACTCCAGTTTTGAAGTTTATATAAATTTTTAGAGGTAACTCAATAAAAAGTGGTTAAATTACACTTTTACCCTGTTCACTGCTCACATGTACCATTGTGTAAGCAACCATTTGAACTATAAATATTTATTTTTATGATCTGTAAAAGCAGCATTTTCTGGAAACATGTAGTCAAGATATTAGAAATACCTTTCAAATGCAGAGGTGACTATATGTATTGCTATACACGGACAAGGTCGGGAAAACTTAGGGTTGATGTCAGTCACACTGTCATCACAAAGATTTCCTTTTGTAAAGGAACTTAAAAATATTTTAATTGGACCCTTTGAATTTGTATATTTACCTACATGCAATACATTCTGTAAAATTAACCAAAATTGTTGGTGTCGAGTGGTGTCGGTGCAATCTAGTTCTTCAACCCCCCGACCAAAAATTTCTTCCTACGCCCCTGACTATAACTTTAACAGACTTGCATTTTACTTGCTCTTCATTTTAGTGTCACTTCAAATATGACCCAGTTTTTCTATAACCAGCACGCAAGGACACGTATGGTGGGATGTATTGGGATAGAGAGGCTTTTCAGAGAGTTTGTGTTAAATCCTTACTCCTTTTTGATCTTTCTTTTGGATATAACTGCCTATCTGTAGGCCATATAATCTACCATGGCTACTGATGTCTTGATCAGCAGACAAGTAATCTTTTCCATAGAGACAATGGGTCGCATCTGTAATCTAGGCATATTTTGTGAATTATCTTTATGAACCGTACCTTTCAGAAGACGCTCACAGAAAGTATCTTTTTGGTCATAATGCAGGGTAAGTCTAATAGGAAACACATTTTGCAGTTTGTGATTGGTGTGAAAATAACGTTAGCTTTGGAGTGTGGCATAGTTTTACAACTGAATACATGCAAATATGGTGGACACAAGATTCTACATTTTATATTCGAATTGATGAATTATTTTAAGCCTACTTCCATAAATTATTTTTGTGACCTAACTATGACAGAAATCAATAAGCTTATATAACATCTAACAGTAGGGAAGCCTATGTGCAAAATATCTACAGACAAAAAAGGGCAATATAAGGATTTTAACAAAGACGACTGTAGAAGCACGGGCAGTCTGAAGAAAAACTGTATCCTACAGAAGGCACTTCTACAAAAAAAATCAATTCTGGATCACCACTTCAAATAAGGTTTAATTGTGTGTATAAGAAACATTGATATTCCTGAGTATTAAAACGTTACATATTCTGGGTAAAGGTTTATATCATACGAAGAAAAAATATTTTATCTAAGATACCTTTTCATTTTAAAACACAGAACATCTCTTATCATCCATCACAGTACCACAGTGGCAAATGTAAATGTGAACATACTTTTAAGAAATTTTACCTGTGTATCAAAAGGGAACTGGTTCAACTCGAGGTACTCTAGGAACGATCCCTTCACCCGTTTCTTTTCATACACCATTGCTCGGCCAAGTTCATCAAATGATACCGTGTGCCATGTCTCCTCCTTCACGTCACCAAGGGCATTGTCCAGGACCAAGTTTGCTGTCCAGTATTCTGACCAGTCCACTTCATCTGGATCCTACAGTCAATAAGTTTTTAAAAGGTCAGGATTACCTCATGTCATACTACATACGTTTAGCACTGGTTAAACAACTAAAGGGATGTCAGGACAGTGCCTTAATTTCCATGATCTAAGTTCAAAGTTCAAAGTTGGGGCTTTACGTCCTGTTAAACAGCCAGAGTCATACTGCGGCAGCTCCACAACATCTACCACTTGTGGAAGTCGAGACACAAACAGAGGTGACAGCGTGTGATTAGATGCCAGACTTCCTAACCATTAGGTCACCGTGTATCTCTGTCATGATCTAGACTTGAACCCAAAACCACCAAGGTAATAATCAAGTGTGAAACTATTAAGCATGTTAACCTCTTTGACCCTGAGGACATAGATCATCATACAATAATACAATAATGTATTCATTTTACTGTGCTGTATGTATGCTTGATGAGGTAAAAGTATCTTCAACCTAGGGCTTGTTTCTGGTTTCTTTGGCATCTAATCTAATGTAATGTGGACTTTATAGTGCTTAATCTCCATCAAATGACAGATTTTAAGGCGTCACTGAACAAAACCAATGTGAATTGTCATAAGCGACTCAGAGTGGAACCAACACAGAGGTGAGACTCTCGTGATCAGTCTGTCACTGATTTATCTTCCCAACAGGTATTGTTACCCATTTGTTCACCTAAGTGAGGTGGGATACATGTGTAAAGTCCCCTCTCCAATGATGCAATATCCATGAACTGACTGATAATTGAACCCCAAACCTACCACTCACCCATACACATGAATCACAAGACCAGAGACCATTTGTACTTGAGCAGATCAAAGTGGGTTTTTTTTTGCTTATGTAAAGCATACACAGATAAATTGAACAATAGGCATTGGCAACAAATGTCACATAATAAAGGGAAAAAGGAAGTAATAGATTCATATAACAAGCAGAAACAAGCTCAGCTCAAAGTTAATGTCTAAAAAACAATAGAATTGTAAGAGACATATGGCAGGCTTAACTGACCAAATGCTAGGCCAATAAATTGTGTGAGCAGGCTACATGTGAACATATAAAACATGTAGATGCTGGCAAGACAAAAGAAAATTGTAAGAGCCTGCTTAACAAATGTAAAAACATGCAATTCCCATAATGCCTTTGTGAATCTATGTCAATGAGGAAAAGAAGCAGGAAAGTTGGCATTTATTTTTTTCACAACATAAAGCAGAATGTTAAATTCTTTATAGTACCATGCAAATATAAAATAAAAATTGTATCAAGATACATTTTTAAAACAAGAATTTCCCCTGGGCCAATTCGTTGTCCTTTCTAACTACCTGTCTCTTGTTTAACAATGATGATTTAAAACAGGTGAACAAGGAAAGCTGACAAGTGTTTTTGAACCTACAAGCAAATTGAACTGGAAGGAATATTTCATAGTGTTGCCATTTAAGTCCCATGTGTACAAAACTGACCAGAACTTACACACAATGTTATGTGCTCTCTTTAAATCGGGGGAGTGAAAATGTTTTAAAATTAGACCATAATAAGAATGTTCTTGTCATTTAAAGTAGAGATCTATTGGGCTATGGGGACATATACTAATAATCCCTACAGATCCTATGAAAGTTGGATAATTCTTCACAATATGAAATATATCATACAGTCGTTGGCGCTTACAGACAAGGTATTTCATGACAGTTCCAACATTATTATATGGAAATTAAAGTTGGGTTTTTACGTCCTGCTTACCGGACAGGGTCATATTGGGATACGTCTTCTTTATCATCACTTGTGGGAGTCAATACCACACAGAGGTGACAAATCTTGACAAGATGCCAAGCTTAGTAATGTTATAGATCACTGAGGACCTCAACATTATTATTGAATCAGCTCATATCACTATTAGTGATAAAAGCCTTTAAGGTTAAAAGACGTCAAACTGATCCGACATGATTCAATAGGATGCATTCAGGACATCACGGCTCATCAAACTAAAGAAAATTGTGAAAAATATCAAAATCAGTCCAGAAATAAAAACAGGGTATGATCCCTTTAATCTAAGGTGTATTGCCCTAGGCTGACTATGGCTTCCAATTCTGATGATTTTTTCAAGATAGAAATTAGATCATATCACATCACCATAAGCATAATACCTAGGTCACATCTTTCTGTGATGTGGTCATGAGGTACAAACACGCAGGCTTGTGTACTTTCAGTTTTGGATCATTGTGGCATTGTCTGGTTTGTCAGTTGGTAGGTCATCTACGGCATGATTTAGCAAAATGCACATTTGGGTAGAATGTGTTTGACTCAAAATGGAATATGCTGATAATTTACAATAAGGAGCTCTATTTTAAATGTTTAAAAACTCTCTTGCATTGGTGCATTGGTCTAATACTAGGTCTCTTTTCAGAAGTATAAGGACAAGGTCGTGAAGTGAAAATCAAATATATACAGCACTGACCACATGGAAAGTATGACCTAGGAATTAACATCAAAGGTATATCATATGAATTCATGTTTTATTATTTTATTGCATTGGGACGTCTCATATTGTGTTGTTATGGCGTGTTCAAGGCTTTAGGTAGTCAACAGAAAATCTCCGGGATGTGACCAGGAGTTACAGTGGTGACAATGCAAAATACTTTCAAACTACTTAGCCAAAAAGAAGCGCAGGTTTAATAAAGAATAAATTACCAATTGCCTTGCATGTTCTTTGTTGGCTAAGTGTAATATAAAAAATAAAAGGATGACTTAAGTATGTGATTTATCCAATTGCAGTTTTTGTTAACCGATGATATCATAAGAAGGCAAGTAAATTGGTGATTAACCTTATTGTTATAACTATCGGTTCCTTTTATTATATAGATAATGGCCAAGTGGCACTCCATTATGTAAACTTAATGGCCTTGGGCCCTGAAAGGGCCGAAGGGTCATTAAGTTTACATAATGGAAGTGCCACGAGGTAATTATCTATTATAAAACCCTGTAAATTAAAACCAATTTATTAATTCAATAATTTAACACCTTGTACCAAATGATCAACCTAGAAATCTTTGCAATGTTTCCTTTGGTGTACATACCATATGGGGCTTTCACTAAATTAGTTTTGTTTTTTATTTCAATACACAATCAACATTGTTTCACCATGTGTATCACTGGTTTTCCTTCATGGAAAATATAATTTTGGATAAAGCTTGAAAAGTTTTAATTTAATCTGACTGCCGCAAAATTTAACCATGGATAATGATAATCGATAAAATATGGATCTGTGACTTACAGAAAGCACTTCCAAGAAAAAAATTAGACTGCTTATTTAACAATGCTGTGGATAATTTGTTGTGGTGAGTGTTTCATGTTACTTTATCAATCTGTGCTTATTTTAAGAGAGTAAGCTATTATTTTTACATTTCAGGCATTGAAAGTACTAGAAACTGGAGAATTACTTAATTGTTTTATTTTGTGTTGAAGCTTTTGGATTCTCAAGATTTTTATTTTGTGTGCTTCTTTGTCTCTTAATTTGGAATCAAGGAAAGATGCCTCCTGGAAAGATTATCTCCTGGAAAAAAGCCTAATAGAAAGAATGCCTACTCCACATTTTGTATTTCAGTAATACTTCCTATGAAAATTAATCCACTACATTAAGAACAAAATTCATTTCAACCACAAACAGTGTATCATTTTAGAAGTATATAACAAACTGTAATAAGGTAAATTCAAATCTTTGTTGTGAACTTAAAAACATTGAAAATTTAAATCAAATATAAACCCAGCAGTAATAAATTTCAGTACTGCATTTTTGCTGCTCCTTCAATTAAGCTCACAGAAGATTATTGTAAAGTCAGATTGTAAAGAAATGCAAAGAATTAAAAAATATCCAACTTTATAAATTAAATTGCTTGTTTTGTATTTGTCAGGAGGTATTTTTTCAAGGTAGCATTTTCCATGAGGTATTTTTCTATGAACTCTGAATGTCATTCAGAATTGAAAAGACTTTGTAAATGTACCAACTAAACTAATTAATATGAAAGAAGTTGTGAAACCATTTCAATATTGAATGCATTGTGCTGAGGTTGACTGGCAAATACTAAGTAGATTTACCCTTTTGTTCTTGACAGACTGGCCGGGGGCCACGGTGGCAGAGTGGTAACACTCTCGCCTCCCACCTCTGCGGCCGGGGTTCGATCCCCGTCATGGCCGTAAGTGGGAAAGCTGGTAGTTGCTTGCCGTTGGTCGGCAGTTTACAGTACAGAACCCTAGCGAACTATATGTACTGGTTTCCTCTGCCCTTCCAACTACCAGTCGTGATATGACCTGTACAGTGTTGAAAGCGACGTAAAACCCCAAATAACTAAATAAATTGACAGACTGGCCATTAAACTAAACCACAATCCACTGTTAGAAGATAATGTAGTGTTAACTCTCCATTATGCAAAAATAATGGAGAGTTGAGACAATGGAAGGGTCGCCCGTCTGGGTTTTATAAATCACATAAACTATATCTTTAAAGCTGGATAAGATCATTTGATTACTCCTTACCTATAAATATTAATAATGAGAAGACCAGGTGCCTTTGCTTAAATTGATTTTTGGGCGATAATTAGGTGTTTATCTTTATCATCCTCAATGAATTTTGAATACAGAACTAAAACCATATATAATAAGTGTTTTTACCCTTTGAAGGTCGTAAAATGACATGTATAATATAAAGAAACACACCGTATCTACCTTCAGTATAACTTAGTTTTGTACTTCGCAGAAAAAGTATTGCCATACTGTAGCAGACTCAACATGTAGGATGTCTGCATCTTGATGCCATAAAGAGAGACACTTTGCAATAGGAAAATTGGTTGACAGTGGTGTTTTTACAAACACGCACTTAAACTGGCTTGTTTGAGCCTACTGAATTCTAGTGAAATAAGTTCTTGTTAAATTCCTGAATTCATCCTTATAACCTATTTTTTACTCTTTCATGTAGTAATGTATACCACCACAACCATTGATATTGTCTAATAAAAATGGAACTTTGAAACAATTTTTGGACAGTGTAAACTGCTAGAGGTTGAGCTTGCTGTCAAAATCTCGTGGAGTCTCAAAACTCTCAAGCTAAATATAAATAAATATAAAGGTATCTGGAAATAAATTTGCTAAATCAAGATGAATATCAGACTGTCCTCTTGAGACGGATTTTTGTGGCTGTAAAAATCTTCTTTCCATTAAATATAACAGATTTATCCCCTGGAGTAGCAAGAATGTTTTACAGCATCTGTTCTCAAGGCGGTAAGCAATAAAATCACAAAATAAAATCATAATTTTATTTACAAAGACTTGTGTGCCAAGCTATTGCTTCAGATTTAATTTTGTCATTTCATTTAGAATAATGTTCATGAAGAAAACAAATTTTAGACTAAATTGATCAGACAACACTGGGACAACACATACAACATCATCAATGGAGATATTGGTAGTGCAAATAAAAGCAAGATGTTATTCTCTCAACAAATAACGTACATTTTCTAACTTAGAATTTTACATACAAAATATCACAATCTGCTCTTTGTTTTTTTCTTCTTTTAGAAGCTTTTCAATATATTTGAACAATCTTGCTTTCATTTTTCCACATTATGGTAAACAAAATCCTACATCAATAACAAAGTTGTTACTACAAACCTACCGGAGGAGTTTCGTGTGAATTCTGCAGCACAAAATACCAAAATATTCAGTTGTGATAAAGTCATCATAAAATATTTTTTATAATTATGTGATTGAGTCACCAGGAACACAGATTGGAATTATTAAATCAAAAAGCATTGTTTTTATTAATAAATGACTTATTTATGTATGCAATAATGACAGATCTTGGAGTTTCTTAAGGTGGTACATGAAAAAGAGACATACTACCTTAAAAAATAGGATATTACATCCCGCACAACAGCTAGGGATATATTGGGACACGCCTACAGAATTACCAGTTTTGGGAATCAAACCAACACAGAAGTGACAGCCCGTGATTATATGCCATACTTCCTAAGCACTATGCCACTGAGGAACTCCACATCCTTTACCAGCCACCCCCTTAACAGACTACCCTAAAAACTGTGTACAATAATTTGCAAAAATGTTGTAACATAACAAAACAAAATGTAAAACAGATACTTGTCACTTTCAAAATAAAATACTCACAGTGTCCCTTTTATTGTCCAGCCTCGGCTCTCTCCAGCGGCCATGGATAAAGACATCCGCGGCATATTTTTCATGAATGGTGTCTATCTCTCCAATCTTTAGGAAAACCACTCGTACATAAACTGTGTGCTGTAGAAGGGGATAACATAAAGTATTACTATTAATAATATAGGTATTAGTATTTATAAGTCAATTTTGATACAGGAAGATTCCTTGGTCTACAGGTGTTAAGCTTTTTTCCCCACTTATGGCCTTGAACTTGTCTTAAACTATGTCGTCGTAGGTTCATACGTAGCAGACCATGCCAACATATGGTATTCACTGGATCTGAGGGCTTATTAGTTTTACACTTTTTACCATTTTGAGACGAAATTTCAGATAATATCACAAATCTACTGTACATTTTATCTGTATTTTAGTGGACATTCTGAAGAAATCTGTCTGTGGACATGTAATGATCTAGTGCACATGAATTCTCCCAAGATTGCATGCACACAGTTTAAATATGTTAACCATCAACAATTCTACACTAGTTTCCTCCCTACCCATTTTACAAGTTTTATCAAATTCCAATGAAGATGTCCTATCCAAAAGCTATCTGAATGGAGGCGTCCGACCAAAATATGAACCTGGCTGAACCATAAGAAAACACAACTGAAAGTACATAAGCCTGTTCAGTTGTACCTCGTTATCCCCAGAAAGATGTGAACTAGGCACAACTACCTGTTGTAATGTGACTTATACAATGTGTTAAAAGTGATTATTTCCCACAGAGAATTTCTTCAAGAATAGATAAGTCAGTCCGGCTTTAATCCACATCCTTTCTCTGATAAAGAGATTTAGGTTTATACTTGAAAAAGAGTGGCTTAATCTCTCGCTTCAAACGTTATTTCCCTGTGGTATTTTAAATACAAATGTCTATTTTACAAACATAAATCTTAAATATACTCTCAGAAAACTCAGCTAAAATATCAACACTACCTAGGTCAAACTCTGTAATGAAAACTGACCGTTGTGCATATTCTTCAGAGCAAACCAAAGCCTTATAAGGCAGTGTAGTATTATGAGATGCCCAGAGCTTTGTGAAATATAAGACAGAGAAAATCACAACATAAAAAGGACACTCCATTCACACTGAATACAGTCCACCCTGACATATTTGCACGAGCAACAATATTAACAGAGCTCAAAAGAAAAGCTTACATTTGAAGGAATATTTATTGCAAAGTGTATTTAAATTATTCCACAGAAAATTGATGCCAATTAGATTACAAAGTGGTTTGTATATGCTTATTTGATGTAAAGAAGTGGGTTTTCATTTGGATTATATTATACATCGACTGAAAAGCACATATATGTTTTCTTCACAGAAGAAAACTAACCATCTAATTAACCATGCTGGGGGTTTTGGATAGGCGATAATGCATTTTCTATTTGAAATCAGGGCCCAGAATTAGAGGGGGCACCAGTTCAGTTTAACAAACCTTTCTTGTAGAGAAAAGCAGTACAGGAGCCAGACTGTTTGCAGAATCAGCACATAACCAATAAACGTACTGTGCACAAATTATTATATTCCATCAATAATCCTGATTGGCCAGAAATTTGATAAACAGATAAATTGATTTGGGTTTAATAGATTGTATAGATCATATTACATTGGTGAAATGCAGGAAGGCAGTGAGAAATATTTGGTCAAAATTCTGTGCAGCCAACCATCGGCCACCTGCAAGCAAGCACCAACTTTCTCACATGAGTTTAGGTCAGGAATTGAAACCAACACCTGGGAGGTATCAGGTGAGTCGTTATACACTACTCTAATCTGTCCCTCTTCTTGCCACTTTAAGGCTTTTACCAAAGTACCATTCCAAGCAGTAATACCCCAGTCACACTATGAGCGATATTTCCTACGTTTATAGGCATCCAAAAACCCTGAAAATCGTGGACGTGAAACTTTGAACATTTCAAGATTTCTGTGTGTATTGACAGGTGACAGGGAAAGCTGGGGTTTCTCAGATTAGTTCATAGACAGAAGTGTATTAGTAATGTCAGGAGAGAGGTGTTTGACAACAATATCGCCTGTAATTTGACGGGGCTATAAGCATGGAATGTTTTGGATCAGTAGAATCTCACTCCAGCTTCACAGCACACAGATATATTGACAAAGCCACTGCAACTCACACATTTATCACACTGCTTGTTCAATATTTTGAAAACCTGAGGATGACACTGCACTGTGTGATAAAGATTCATTGGTTCAGAAGGTTTTGTTCCAATACCAATTAAGGCTGTGCTTCATGTATGCGATTTGGGATCAGACGATCAAGCAAAGTATTTTTTCGATAACCACAATTATGCCAGAGCATAATCTATAATTTTTTAGTCTTGTACCATCGAGTGAAATTTTCTTGATCAACATTTATGCTGACATTCATTATGCTAAAATTATATCTTTATAAAAACTTTTATGTTGATCCATTTATGAAGCTAACAACTCTGAAAACTGATGAAATTTATGGTAATTTGGGTATTAGGAAAACAGGCTTTATATAATCTTTTTTATTTTCATTTGTAAAGTTGTAAAAAGTTTCTTTGTTCAATTTTATATGACATCGACAGTCTTTGTTTGTTTGTTTTTTTCGTTCTCTTTTTTAATTATTATTATTTTCCTTGTCACGCAGATGGTGTTCTCTCATAAATATATTGTTAATGTAATTATTGATTAATTTAACACTATGTCAGAATAATGAAACTAAATGTATCTGTGTACCTCTCAGTCTTCATACATTGATTCCAATTAAAGTGGCATACAGTAGTTGACCATCTTTTTAAACTTTTTTCATTTAGTCTTTTCTTATCTCATACCTTTGTATAAATTATATAATCACAGGAAGTCGAAAAGAATGAGAAAATCAGTTAATACAGTTGGCTAACAGTCTGTACTGTAAGCTGCCGACCAAGGCCAAGCAACTATTAGCTTATGGACTTGTGGAAGAGTCGGGATTCGAACTAGGATTGCAGAGGTGGCAGATTCGCGTGTAAGCACTGCATAACCTTTGCCCCTTTCAGTTCTGTAATGCCAGTTTTATTACAAGGTATTGTTGTGTGATAAAGTCTATTAAATAGCCCCCAACATTTCAGTTTTTCTTTTAAAATGTTATGGTAAATTATGTACTGGCTCTCTGTTGGGGATTAAGGCCCTCTGTTATGAGAATTAAGATTAATGCCTCAAAAACATTGAAACAGGCAGTGTGATATGGAAATTTCAGCACTTCAGCTGGCATAGTTCTCATCAGTGGAATGTGTGTGATATCATGGCAGAGCATTTTGTCATGCACTCAAAGGAGATTTTTAATGACCACAGGATGATAAACCAACATGATTTTATTTCCTTCAGGAGCATATTGCACATTGCTACCAATTTAGAAATGGAATTTATTTTATTTATAATTTGTTTGTGCTTTAATCACACTAGAAATCTGCCCAAATGAGTAGCATAGTATAAATCTGGATTATCGGTCGTAGATTGCCTATGGCAAATCACATTCACTGAAACACAGCCTTTAGGACATTTCAAGATATACAATGATCAAAAATATCATCAAACTTAAAATATATTAACAAATATTTACTAGTAATACAGATTAAAACACAGCATATTCTGCACTTTGCATTTCATTATTGACTGGTTAGACACAAGTTCACAAATACACGAAATAAATGACAAAATTTACACTCACAAGCCTGGCATGGATCTACAATATAAGGCAACAGAATGTAATGTTTTGCAGCAAGCAAAAAAAAAAAACACCTAAGACTTGAATTGATAAGAATTATCAGAACATTACATAATAACCTTACTAATCTTTTTGCAAACTTTTTCATTATTTCCTTCCCCACCCCAACCTCTCTTTTTGCCCGACAGATTTTATTGACCAATTTATTACTTCGTCATTTAACTGCTCTATTGCTCCTGATTGCAGGTGAAGCATTTATTTATAGAACAAGTAGCATTACAGTTTATAGTTACTTCAAATAGAACCACAATCTAATGTTTATGAATAAAATGTTTGTTCTTCTTGCTGAACAAATTTATTCCAATATACTGACGGTAACTGAATGACAGGCCAATATCAGAAAATACTGGAATGTGAGACTAAATAATTTTCTAGCAATTTTCTAGCTATAGCTTTTTGCCATACTTTCTGATATGTGAAATAGATAATTGCTTAACTGATATAGTCACTGAACTAAAAAAATCAACTCAATTCTTCATTTGACTTTGATAAAACTAAATGTCCATCTATCCATCACAAGCCTTGGGAATTTCAAAAGAGTCAGTACAATGGGGACTCTGTAAATCAAATGTCCTTTTGTGGCCTACATGGAATAGATTCACAATGATTATACATATTAATTTAACTTACTAAACTTATCAGAGTTTTAATAACACTGGGGTTATTATGATTTTGAAAGGAAATTTAGAACTGTTTCCCACAGTTTAAATTTGAAGTAACATATCGAGCAAAATATATTTATAACGTGGGCGGTTTCACAATCTACATTTGGTATTTTGGTACCTTAAAATGTGTAAAATACCTTTAAATGCTTGTAGGTATGCATTTTCCAGGTAATAATATTGGTCATAGTCAATCTTGTAAGTCAACAAAACAATATCACTAAGGCAAAGAAAATAATACATTTATCTCACAAGATGAACGAATAATTGGTTACTGAAGATATTATTCAATATCTTCTATTCTGAGGCTTAATTGTGGGAGGTACTCCCTTTTCATGATTATTCGTCAAAGCTATTGGTGAAGAGCATTTTTGTAATTCTCAAACCATTAGTATTTTAAAGTTTTACTAATTAATCCGACATCAAAACAATATTACTAATTCATGGATCTAGGAAATAATGCATTAAGCCAACAATATGAATAAATTATGGCTGTCTTAAAGACGTTAATACCTACCCTATTCCTAGCCTTAATTATGAAAGTTATTATGTTGTTATTATTATTGCTCACACAAACCATTACCTAATTTATATCCTATTATCAGACTTAATTACGGGCGGCATTATGAGATTCAACCTAAATATCTCATTCATCGAAGGATAGTTGAACAAGAGTATATCCTATTTGGCCAATGAAACGCCAATATTTACACAGTAGTTTTTAATGCAGAAATATACAGTTGTTTCATCAGTATTTAATTGAATAACACAGGAAACAGCTGAAGAAATATTGGATTGTTTCATCAAATTCCAACAACAAAACTGACAGGGCCTTTGATAAACATCAGAACTATTTCACTCTGTTATTTCAGGCCGGCAAAAAGCAGTAAATGAGTAATTTGCTTTGGGGAAAAGTAATATAAAATTGGATTGTGATTGATACTCCATTTGCTAAAATATGATTGCCCGGTATTAACAACATTAATACACAGACAGTTCAGGTTGATTTCCTGCTATTTTGCTTAATGCAAATAAATATTGACGAAATGAGATTTGTATTGGGGTAAAATGACAGTGGTGACATTTACAGAATGTAATCCTTGCCCCTGTCAGCTAACCTCTGTCTATTTCATCCAACTCAATAAGCAAACATTGATAGCTTTCTTGATTCTGGAATGCATAAATCCCTGATTGTTTTCATTGGTTCAATTTGCTGAGACTTTTCCAATCTCTTTGCTTTTTGCTTTTTGAAGAGACAATAAAGACCAACTGACTGATTAAAACGCTTATGCTTAGCCAGCACACACTAAAATGACATACTAATTATATTAATTTATAGTAGTTATCTTGCTATGCTCAAAACCAGATATGATATACTATTAACGTAATGCTGCGTAAAAAAACTGGTGCAACACAAAATTTCACTTGACCTAAAAATGTGTGCAATTCGAAATATGGCTAATTTGCATGTCTTTGCTAATTAATGTATCTCTTGCAAAAAATGTACCCCCTGAAGAAAAGAAGCATTGCAATATTTTTTATGTTCCATCTGCATTACATTTATAAAACTAGGAAAGTACTTGAAGAGCACAGACCTCCACCAGGTAGGACATGCCTAGCCCTATTTATGCTGTTCTGAATCATAGTATCTGGAATTTTGCTAGGATCTGGAATTTTTGCTAGAATTTAGATATACTATAGACACTGTCATGGGAGTGTACTACATTTTGGGGTCTAGGTTAGATTTAGATTTATTTTTTGTTTTTATGTCGCATTCAACAGCAAGGGTCATATTGCGATGGGTAGTTTACGGGTGGAGGAACCAATGCATACTAGTTGGTCAAGATTCTGCACTGTACACCACTGGTCATCACCAAGTAACTACTATCTTTCCAACATGAAGCATCCAGGTCGCAATTTGAACCGGCTATCTCAGAGGTTCAAGGCGAGTACTCTAACCCCTACAACACCAAGCCCCCTTTTGGGCCTAGCAACCCCTACAACACCAAGCCCCCTTTTGGGCCTAGCAATCTGATTATTGAATATGGAAGTATATACAAGCATACTGAAAATGGCTGAACCACTCAGTGATCCTTCAAATAAATCCTGGATCTAGGCAGCGATCCAGGCCATAACTAAAACCAAATTATCTGTTCCCTGTGCCATTGCCAACATTTCTTGAAAATTTCATCAGAATCCGTCCATGAATTTACCGTTACTTATCAAATAGTTATGTTTTTGAATATTTTAATAAAGTGGTCCAAAAGCAAAACATTGTTGAATGTCAATGATGAGGTCACGTGCAAATGTGAATGCCAATGAATATGTCCTACCATATTAAATGGACCAAACCATAACCAAACGTACACAAGCCCTTTCGGTCATAGCTCATAACTCCAGGAAGGAAAGGTGTATACTAGGTATAAAAAGCCATAATGTTTTCAATGTCTGATAGCATCTGACATCTTTTCTAGTGTGTGACCTGTTTGATTTTAGATCTCTATGAAACGTAGCCATGGATAACTTATTATTTTGGTTTTTCGACTGTTTGCTCCAGCCAAGGTCAGGTTGTGCAGGTTTGGTTTATGTTATTGATACATTGCATCATGTAGGCACTGTATTAATCCATGAAATCACAACATAAAATTCTTTTATAATATTGATACCACTTTCCCACTACCTGTCTTGCATATTTTTTACTCGAACTTTCCCACTGCTGGGAAATTTGGGGCAAAAGTGTGTATTCCCACTATTTCACAAGTCATACAAACAAGGCATATGTTTTTTTATATTCAGTTTAAATTTATTTAACATTTAGACATACTTTTAAATTCTGTGGCATATTACCACTGATAACCCAAAAAGCAATGAACAGATTTTAGTAGAGCTGACCAAAAAGAAGAAGTGGTAAATTTTGGGAAAGATATGTATCATATTGTGGATATAAAAAAATCCACAATATTCACAAGCATGCCATGGTGCTGGTCGGTGCTCTATTAGTGCTTTCTAGTTGCAATTTCTAAAAATAATGCCTATAAACTAAACTTAATTTTAACACTGTACATAATCACATATATTTTGATATATAAAAATAGATTCAAATCATATTTTGCCATGATCTTTTCTTTCATTCTTGGTATTGCCTTAAGTGCCCCTTTGTCATCCACGGATTCGCCATATACTAAAGTCACTACATGTCAGTCTTAATACGACCTTAGCTGTTGAAAGGAATGTAAAATTCCAATTCCCATTTCAATATTACTTTGATTAATTGGTTCATTGACTGATTTAGTTATATATTGATTAACTGACTTGGGTTAAATGTCACTGTTAATGCCGTGTATATATACTTGAGGTTTGGTTGAAAGCAGATTTTGTACTGAAACCCACGGGGTACCAGTAAGCAAATACCACCTCTTCAGCTGCTGGTCAAGGCTGGGATTGAAACATTGAGAGGTGAGGGGGTAAGTCTGTTAACCACTATGCCACCTCGTCCCCTCTTTAACACTACAAAACATATTTGTATATACTCAGACTATACTGCACCTTTACACCATCTGAATTCTCCAGATCCGTTGAACCCATGCCAACCATGGAGTCGCTGTGCCGGGTTCGTTTACGTGTAACACTTGGTGTGCCGCCCACTGAGAGGCCAGAACACAAAGTTTTGACAGCCGTATCCAGGGACCGGATAGCAGAGGTTAATGTGGCTATATCTGAGCTGGAAGCCATGATGATTTAAACAGGATACGGGA
This sequence comes from Sabellastarte sp. h YS-2021, assembly GCA_964017235.1. Taxonomy (NCBI): domain Eukaryota; kingdom Metazoa; phylum Annelida; class Polychaeta; order Sabellida; family Sabellidae; genus Sabellastarte; species Sabellastarte sp. h YS-2021. Next base: position 93,368,314 of record OZ024928.1, read on the forward strand.
AACAAGATATGTCACATGAGGGATACTTTTTGGCACCACTTGCTGCAGACAGTTATTTCCCTCGTTTTGCACATAAACACAATTTCTTCCAACTGAGATTCATCCAATATAAAGTTGATAATATAAGGTTAGGCAGTCTGATATCACATATTTTAATTATATTCATTCAGAAACTTCCCAGTTGATCTACTTTGCATAGAAAAATCTTGGTACTTTCACTGTAAAATTTCAATAACACTGTATCTGTTAGTCACAATATTCATCAAAAAGAAACCCCCACCTTGTCTAGTTTAGTTGTACTTAAAGAATATAGTTTTTCGATATAATTGCCTCATAATATAATAATATTTTAATCCAGCTGCATGGTTCAATTCCAGTGATACTTTCTTGATATGTCTGTCACTTGCCACATCATTTTCTGGTATATATCCTCTCTTCCAAAAGGTCACATAGTTTCAAAAGATCACACCAAAGGCCTGCCTAATAATATATTAGTCATGTTGGAGTTGTTTAGCATGTATCCAATAGCCATTCTGGATTGTTTGACACTTTTAACAGTATTTCAGACACAGACTGATATGCTATTTGCAAATTAGAAAGTTCATCCTACACAAACATGCATCATTCCCTAAGGAAGGTGATCATAGGTCTAGGGAAGTCATTGCCTGAAACTCTCAAATGTCAAAAGCTTGTACATTCTATTTCCAAATGCAGGTCACAACGCCATTTAGCAAAACTTCAATAGAGACTATTCATAGCTGAAGACATAGGATGTGCTTTTGGATGTATTAAGTATTTGACAGATTATATGCCACATGACCACTTTCACTCAAACCATCAAAAACATTCAATAAATAACTCCAAAATAAATTTTCCATATAGATATTACCATAGACTAAATCCCATTATATCACATTCTCATACATCTCCAACCCATAGCTTCATCAACTAAAATGCTATCCATTACAAAGAGCACAAGGGAATCACATAATTCATGTGTACATAGTTCTATCCAGAGAATACCAGTTAACTTCTAATCCACTGGACCCTGACTCTTACACCATATGGCCTTGTAAATCCTGAATGGCGTAAAATTGTATGTAGTTCTATCCAACTGAGTACCCTGTACTGAGAGAAATCACGACTTCTGTCAATTATTAGACAATATAAATATGTCTTTAAATGCTCACATAATCCATAGAGACTTCCAACACTAGAGCTTTCTTAAAGCTTACCTAGACACAACACCTCCACTGAGTATTCCATAGCCTCTTTAATGAACACTATTGATCCAAAACAAGAACCAACATTGCTTGCTACAAGCTTTTCAATTAGCAAACTCATTCTTGGAGAATGTTTCACTTGGTCTTAGTAGAAGCTATTTCAGTTTTCCTCTGCGGACTCCTCTACCTAGATAAACTTTGATAAATAAAATCTATTTAAAATAAATGCATGAAAGTCTTTCATTGCAGTAATACTAGTGCAATTTACCACAGTAGGTGAAATTTGCCATTGGGCAGCCTCACAGTTTGTGCCAGTTTTGCATCAGAGGAGATTAAAGGCCTAATGTTGTTACAAGAGAATCACAAAAGTGAAAATAGCTTTCCATAAGTTAAGAAAATAGTAAATTATTTCTTCACACTGGATGATCTCACAGTTTTACTCTATATGCATATTAAAAAACTACAATAGTGATACTTGATATAAAGAAACTTTAAAATTATTAAGCATGGACAACTAAACACTAGGTGATCTGATAGGTTGGCCTCTCAGTTAAATTAAAGATCAAGGGACTATAAACAAACTGGACTATCTTTGACACAAGGTCTAGTAATTTATCACGGAACAAAGTTTAAATATATATAAAATAAAAACAGTTCATGATGAGCATCTGAACAACAAAAAATAACCTTTATTCTCCACAAGTCTATTTGCTTCTGATCATCAAACATTTATCCTAATGTGTAGTGTGATCTATTTTCGTTAGTGTCATGTTAAACTCAAGCGGGGCAGTACATCACCTGCAATATCTAGGTACAAAGACTAACTGATCAAATACACGGAAACTGAACTCGGTTGTGTGGAACAGGTATCATAAGCCCCCAAAATAAAAGAATTCTGGAAGCATATGCATATATCCACATGTGCATCTACACAGCTTTAAAGAACACATAGCAACGCAATTGGGTGGAGGCAGTAGGATGAAGGATCAACCCTGTTTCACTAATGAGTAAGCTCATACACATTATCCATAACCATTGTCATTGCAGATGAATATTACCAAGCATAACACTGGCGACCCAGATATGAATACACGACAATTTACAGCCACATGTATTTGCTGAGGGTAATGTCTACCAATGACATCTAGTCACACAGCATCATTTGTTTTCTTTCTGTCATTATTCAGCAAGAGAGTCACCCTCATTATGGTCTTCTGATAGTTTCCCAAAGGCAGTCAAATAGCTCTATGACATCTGCAAATGTTTATCTGTATGTCAAATAAATCTATTATAGCTCCAAGTGGTTTTGTTATAAGTTATCAGTTATTTCATCTAAAGCCTTCATATACCTGATCTTGTTTCTAGCAACATTAAGTTTTGCATAGAAATACAATACTAATACATATACTTAGAATTGCATCTTAGGCCAGCAAAACTGTAAATATTAATCAAGTTCACACCTGATTGGTGCTCCTTTGTTCATCTAATTAATAGCAATGTCTACATGTGTAAATACTACACACTAATTTTCTTCATTACTTTATGGATAGTTAAGAGATAGGAGAACACAAAAATCGTCAATATATCTCTATAATCTGGAATATAGTCTTACAAATGTTGTAATAAAGCTATATTTATGGCTTTTTCTTTTCTGGGTATTTATGTGATGACGTATACACACTTATCATCTATGTCATCACAAAGATGTTAAAGCCATATATATGTTACAGTGAATATGTGTAATCAGGGAATACGCGTATTCCCTGAAATTTTCAGTGAATATACGTATTCTCTAAAGTGGTCAGGGAATACGCATATTCCCTGAAAATTTTAGGGAATACGCGTATTCACTGGTTTTGTCTAGTAATAGCTTCACATATTCACTGAACTGAAATCAGTGAATATGTGTAATGGGTCATCTGTTTTTAGTGCTTTTAAATATTGAACTTTTGTGTAGAGATTATATGCAAATTGCTTTTTTAAATAATTAACCTTTGGGTAGAGATTATATGAATGTTGTGATTTAAATTTCATGTTTATATATCCTGCTCAAAAAGTCTTAACTTTTAGTTTGACACAGTTGTCTATTTTAGAATATTTGAAATAGACTGTTGCTTTGAATTAATAGAATTTTTAGTTATGGATCCCTTACAAATATTTTTGACACAAAACACATAAATTTGTTGCAGACTGAACGGCTTCCCTTGAATTTATAATAACAAAGGGATTATTTCTTTAACCTTACCCACCTGTTTGACCACTGTAGAATGGATGACTTCTCTGTAATTGAAAGTATTAAAGATCAAAGAGCAAAATAAAGACAAATCACAGGACTGGGAAGTCAATTGGATTAGCTGAGATTGTTTAATTAATACTTTAAGCCTTGAGAGAAAACTGCTATGACAAGTTAATGTCTAATAAATTATAGGCATTCATATTGTTTAATAAATAAATATGTAGTATTGTGAACAGTCAGCTTCTTGTATTATATTTTGTCAAAATATATTTAAATTTTAAATTCAGTACCAAGCTGCATTGCTTCCCCTGACTCTCAACACAATCATCATTATTGGCTATTACTGACCTGTTTACTGGACATTTATACAGTTAAATCAAAGGACTAGGAAACCAAACAGATTGAGATGTGTCATTTTCTAACCTAGTAAAACATCATTAATATTTACAAAATAATACACTGTTCTTGAAAATCTTTCTTTAGCTTTTTTTAAAAATCAGTTGCAGTTTGTCTTGTCTTCACAACTGCATAAAAGTTAGTTGCAGAGCTCAATGTTAACAGACATGAATACTGCCTTTTGGCAAAGTGATATTTTTGTGTTTTGTTTTTTTTTTTTTGTTTTTTTTGTTGTTGTTGTTGTTGTTGTTGTTGTTATTGTTATGGTACAGTAAAAGTTATGTAAAATCATGGTGGGAGATTTTAATGGTTATAGTACATTAACACACAAGAGTCCATAACAAAAATTATTTTTTATATATTATAAGAATACAAAGCTGCATTCTCAACAATTTCTAGTTAGGGAATACGCGTATTCCCTGGTCATCAAAACCAGGGAATACACGTATTCCCTAAAATTTTCAGGGAATACGCGTATTCCCTGACCACTTCAGGGAATACGCGTATTCACTGAAATTTTCAGGGAATACGCGTATTCCCTGATTACACATATTCACTGTAACATATACATTCTTCCTGACTATATCAAATGGTATTAAAACTAATAAATATATACACAAATGGTTGTGTGTGGTAAACACATAGCAATACTTACATTGAAACATGTGCTAAGGCCAGATCAACAAAACTTCAGCCGAAAACTAGCTGAAGATGAGCATGAACATTTCCAATGCTTCTACTCATCAAAAATACGAGTTGATTTGGGCTAAATTTTAAACTTAACTTAAATTTACCCTAATTGATCTTTATATTATTTTAAAATGGTTTCAAATATTTATGCAGCTTCGGTACTTATTCCAAAAATCATATTAGCTTTGTGAATATCTATTCAACCCAAAATAAGCTGAACCACTGTCTGTAATTTTTAACCTGATTTCTTGCTCAGCTTGTTCCTGCTTTATAAATACAGGCCCAGGAAACCTGTTATGCTTCCCACATATAAAGAAACCGTTTCACTTTAGAAAATCTACCCAGTCTTGGGAAAGACAGTGCAAATTAGTGTTTATAACCATGACTATAAAATTATATACCAACCAAAATGTGTGCTAACCATGATTCAAAACATTGCTGCAGTTGTGTAAAACAAGCCTTTGTATCTGTTCTTGTTCTATATGATTACATTGATATTTTTCTTACCTAAGTCCTTACACAAATTAATATAATACAAGACGTAGTACACCTGGCAAGGTCTCCTTAACAGTTCCAGCTTAAACATATAAAAAAACAATCATGATCCTGGTATATAATGCGGAATGAACTGCCTTTACGCTACCTCTCTTATCTGTTTCAGGAAAAAAATACTTAAAACCTATTTACTTTGCATTTCTTTTCCAACTTGATTTTAATGACACTAAGTGTCTCCCATTGACGACTGAAACGTGTCTAAAGAACTTTGGCCAATGATTTTGTTTGAACCACCTTTAAATATGCTGGTAAGAAAGATCAAGTGCTACAAGAAGCTTAATAATAATTGCTTTCTGAAATTAGTACATTCTGGTAGTGATATATACGCGAAATTTTCAGGGAATACGCGTATTCCCTGATTACACATATTCACTGTAACATATACATTCTTCCTGACTATATCAAATGGTATTAAAACTAATAAATATATAATACACTGTTCTTGAAAATCTTTCTTTAGCTTTTTTTAAAAATCAGTTGCAGTTTGTCTTGTCTTCACAACTGCATAAAAGTTAGTTGCAGAGCTCAATGTTAACAGACATGAATACTGCCTTTTGGCAAAGTGATATTTTTGTGTTTTGTTTTTTTTTTTGTTTTTTTGTTGTTGTTGTTGTTGTTGTTATTGTTATGGTACAGTAAAAGTTATGTAAAATCATGGTGGGAGATTTTAATGGTTATAGTACATTAACACACAAGAGTCCATAACAAAAGTTATTTTTTATATATTATAAGAATACAAAGCTGCATTCTCAACAATTTCTAGTTAGGGAATACGCGTATTCCCTGGTCATCAAAACCAGGGAATACACGTATTCCCTAAAATTTTCAGGGAATACGCGTATTCCCTGACCACTTCAGGGAATACGCGTATTCACTGAAATTTTCAGGGAATACACGTATTCCCTGATTACACATATTCACTGTAACATATACATTCTTCCTGACTATATCAAATGGTATTAAAACTAATAAATATATACACAAATGGTTGTGTGTGGTAAACACATAGCAATACTTACATTGAAACATGTGCTAAGGCCAGATCAACAAAACTTCAGCCGAAAACTAGCTGAAGATGAGCATGAACATTTCCAATGCTTCTACTCATCAAAAATACGAGTTGATTTGGGCTAAATTTTAAACTTAACTTAAATTTACCCTAATTGATCTTTATATTATTTTAAAATGGTTTCAAATATTTATGCAGCTTCGGTACTTATTCCAAAAATCATATTAGCTTTGTGAATATCTATTCAACCCAAAATAAGCTGAACCACTGTCTGTAATTTTTAACCTGATTTCTTGCTCAGCTTGTTCCTGCTTTATAAATACAGGCCCAGGAAACCTGTTATGCTTCCCACATATAAAGAAACCGTTTCACTTTAGAAAATCTACCCAGTCTTGGGAAAGACAGTGCAAATTAGTGTTTATAACCATGACTATAAAATTATATACCAACCAAAATGTGTGCTAACCATGATTCAAAACATTGCTGCAGTTGTGTAAAACAAGCCTTTGTATCTGTTCTTGTTCTATATGATTACATTGATATTTTTCTTACCTAAGTCCTTACACAAATTAATATAATACAAGACGTAGTACACCTGGCAAGGTCTCCTTAACAGTTCCAGCTTAAACATATAAAAAAACAATCATGATCCTGGTATATAATGCGGAATGAACTGCCTTTACGCTACCTCTCTTATCTGTTCCAGGAAAAAAATACTTAAAACCTATTTACTTTGCATTTCTTTTCCAATTTGATTTTAATGACACTAAGTGTCTCCCATTGACGACTGAAACGTGTCTAAAGAACTTTGGCCAATGATTTTGTTTGAACCACCTTTAAATATGCTGGTAAGAAAGATCAAGTGCTACAAGAAGCTTAATAATAATTGCTTTCTGAAATTAGTACATTCTGGTAGAGATATATAATTTTGAAGAAAGTTATAATTTTAGCATTTATAGGTGAGTGACACATTAAGCTCCTTGATTATCCAGGTAAGCAGATATATAAAAAAACTGTTGTTTGTTTCCCAAATATAAATCAATACAGAGAGGTATCCAGGAGTACCAAGACATGAAATTCTTTGAGACCAAGGCATGGTTTCAAATTGCAACCAGTGTGTGGGGTTTATATTACCCCATAACTTCCTAGAGGTGCTTAGTAATTTGATAACACTACAGGAAGTCCCTGGTATGGGTGATTTATCATGTCTTAAAACCTAATGACGTCATTTGTATGGATTACACAATTCACACAGGACAGCTTACAACATTAATACACAGAGGGATGGAACCTGCATGATTTATTTATCAGGGATCACACCAGACTCTGTTATATCTGTGAGATGATATTACAGATTGTAAATCCGTAAAAAAACCGAGCATGCAATCACAAATAGGATATACTGTCAGTATTAAGGTAATAGCTAGCCTTGCTTAAGGCTCAAATTTGCATGATATCTTTTTAAATATGCACTCAGATATTTGGTATTCATAAACAATCATACATGTTAAGAGATAGAACTTTTGCAGACAAAGAGCTGTATGCAGCTGTAAATGTCAGTACATGTATGAGTACATTACAGAAACTGAAACTTCATTATCTGAAATGAAAATTTTCCCTAACTGCAAAGAAACTTGAGCCTTCAGCAAGGCTAGGTAACAGCTTACTTTTAAGTAACGTTTTAAATGAAATGTTGGCCATTTTCACACGTATTGAATATAGATCTACTCTGAGTAAAGAGACGTAAAGGATGAAGCTAGTTTAAAGATAATGCTTAATTTTACACACAACTATCTTATTGACACTTTATTTAATAATATATGGAGAGGAATGGCATGGTGTCGAAGTGATATCATACTCTTTTCAAGCTCCTCAGGCTGTAACTTGGATTCACAGCCTGACGTGAAACAGTTGGTAGTTATTTGCTTTTGCCTGATAGGTTTTCACTACAGAACTTGACCAGCTAGTACGCACTACTTTTTTCCATCCTCTAAACAAACTGTTGTGATATAACCCAGTAAACATTAGAAACATTTTAAATGGTTTAAACGTTTACAAAACATTTGTAAAACCTATTTGAACCGTATCTTATGGTTTTGTAAATGTTTTCAAGTAAACGTTTATGCTGTAATGTTTAAAATGTTTTATAAACATTCTCTATCCAAACGCTTTTACTGAAAAAATTTATTAAACATTTATAAATTAACTCAAGAAGGTACGTTTGACTGGAAATGTTTTTTAAACATTTATAAAATAGCTGAAGAAATGGAGGTTATGCTCGAAATGTTTTAAAAACATTCATCATGAAATGTTTGATAAATAGTTCACATAAAATGTTTAAACAACATTTATTGACAATATTTTGTAAATGTTTGCTCTGAAATGTTTTACAAATGTTTAATAGCAACTTAATAGCTTTTAATAGTTTTCATACCTATCATTTTAAAAAGTTTTGGAATGTTTTCTATCAAATGTTTTAAAACATTTCACAAAAATAGCACTTTTAAACCCATATTTTCAGAATGCTTATTAAACCTTCACCTTCAAACATGTCAAAACAAAGATGGCAGTGAGCAATAATAGGGGATTTTAGAGGACTTAGTCAAAAATTGCCACACATACAATCCCTAAAAGTAAGAACTGAATAGGAGCACAATCTTTAAGCCACTATCTTACAATTTTAGACATAAAAATAATATTTTCATTTGTGAGCAACCTTAAAAAGATATTGAATTTCACCTCTGACCTCATTATTATTCAGACATTGTGTTTGTTTGTAACATTTTTTTTCATTTATCATTAAACGTTTAACGAATTTATTTATTTATTTATTTGGGGTTTTACGTCGCTTTCAACACTGTACAGGTCATATAGCGACGGGTAGTTGGATGGGCAGAGGAAACCAGTACATACAGTTCGTTAGGCAAGCAACTACCAGCTTTCCCACTTGAGGCCATGCTGGGGATCGAACCCTGGCCTCAGAGGGTTTAATAAACGGTACGCAAAAAAAAACATTTAAAAACATTCTATTTTAAAGATTTACGTACCTGTCATTTTATACCTTTGCCAAACGTTTGCAAAACTTAAAAATGTTTACTGGGGCCTATCCATTGTGTTTAAAGGAAACATTTAACCCAAGTCAATTACTTAGCAACACATATGGAATCTATTTCATTTCTGTCACAATGTATTTCGTAAGTCAACACATTCCTTCATTTACTGGTCTGCAGATAATCTGCAAGAAGGAAATATATCTTCTGATTTTTTTGCCAATCAACTATAACAGAGATTAAGGTTAGCATTTGAGGGGCTGCATGTATAGACAAACTATTATATGAGGACATTATAGAACCAGAAAATTTATTTCCAAATATGTCCTCTGTTTTATAAATCCGCTTTGTGTTCCTATCCACAGAAAAAATACAATTAATCTTGATTGCATTGATACAATAAGCTACAGAACAGATATTCTATTTTATTTAAATATAAATAGGCTTTCAAACTTTTAAGAGTATGGGCTGGTTTTACAAAGGACTCCACCCTGACTTAGACTCAAAGTTAAGACTTTTGCCTAAAAACTTAAGCTATGTCTGTGGTGTTAGGCTTAGCAGATTTTCCAAAGCAGTCTAAGTTTTGGGTAGGTCTTGGGCTGAAGTAAACCATGGAATACGCTTAGATTTTGTAAATGAATACTTAAATATGGATGCAAAAAAATTTTCTCCACTTCCAAATTTTAAATGGCTTAAAACTTAGGTATAAAGACACTTAACACTTCCTCAAAGTAGTATTTGGGAGTTTTTATGTGGTTACAAGATTTTCCATTGCAAAGCAGGCTTTTTTCTGAGATAAAACTTGTCAGACAATTTGTGGGCATCATGTAGAGTTATTTAGCACATTGCATATATTAAGGTTAGCAAAATATTTTTTAAAAAGTATAAAGATCGAAAGAACCTGAGTCACACATTACCCAATGTAATATGTATAATATGAATTATGCAATATCTTTACTGTTAATTGTTTTTGTTTTAACTAAGATCATCAGTGTCCCACATTTGTAGTCAATACCTCATAAATAGTAAGTACGAATGGCAATATAAAAATTACAGAGTCTTTGGGTGCAAGGGATTGTTTTTGTCATGTCTGGTGGATCAGAACTTCAAAATTAACAATAAAAACAACAAAACATTTATTCAATTTTTTTTATTTATTGGTATTTACTTTTGTTTTAGGGGCCAGTAAGAAATTGGCTTAAATATTTGTAAACTCAAGTAATAAAATGAATTTTCAAGAAAAAAATATGGAGTGTGTTTTTAGACATTCCGATGATGATCGATAATTCATTTACATTTTCTCTGAATCAGTTGAAACTAGAACAAAACCAACACTAATGGTGTAGAATCTATATGCATTTTAAAAGTGTTCTAATTTTACTTTTGTTCGCACTGACAGCTGTATAGAATACCTTATTAAGAAAACACTTTTGAAAAAAAACAGTAAAATAATAAGGCACAGGTGTTTTGTTTCAATTCTTCTGGTGTTGTCTGTTTTTTTTTTTGTCTTTTTTATTTGTTTTTTTTTAAATAAAAACAACACCAGAAGTAATACCTTTACTTTGATTGACAGGTTTAGTTCATTAGACAGCTTTATATGTCATCACCTTTCTTGGTGGGTTTTTAATGTATTATTTGAAATGGGAGGTTGCAAATGTTATCTGATACGAGGTCAAGTCAACAACAACAATAAAATACACGTGTGGTCTTACTTAGTTAAATGTCTTTGTTTGAACATATGGTTAATTTTTAGCAAGGAAAAATATTATGAATGTGTTGTTTATGTATAGCATTATCAGTCTTAGTGAACTTTGGCATTTGACAAAAAATTCTGAATGTACATCTTTAAGTTAAAAGGTCGTACGGTTAGATGTGATATAATACGTAATAGTGAACTTTTCTGTTTCTTCTCAACTAAAACCAGTGCTTAAATAATAGAAATATGGCCTTTAACCCCGAGTCTTAATACTATTCGTTCATTTAATGTTATGTTAATTTTGCTATGTATCCTATTTTGAGTTATATATTCTCACATTCACACCTCACAAGATATATTAAACAAAGGTGAAAATATTGAACAAAATCTTCCTTACAAAATCACAAAAAATCCTTCAGGAGCTCAATTTGAAGATCATTAGCAATTGCTAATTGCTAGATTGCTGTTCTATGATTTTTTGTAAGCTTATACAGTCATTTAATGAAATAATAGTTGCCATTCAATAAACATGACAGTTTTGCACTAGGCCTTAGCATAATTACAACAATTATGGTGAAATAAATATGTAAAAAAACACAACTTGATATAACCTTGTATAAAAACAAATCTGTATTTTTGGCTGAAATTTAATGATCTTATTACTTCCAGTAGCATATGCTGAATTAAACTTTCTCCACAAAATAGGATCTATAATAATCTTTTTGCTAGCTTATTTATTGTTTCTTATATTCTCCGATGATCTGTGAATTCTGTCAAGTTTTTTTACTAAATAATAAGTTTGTTGTGTAAATTTGTTGCACTACAATGGATGCCCCTTACCAATATGCATGCATCAAAATATCTACAGGTTTACTTCCACATTATCTTCCAGTTGCATATAGTTATTACGCAACAGAGCGAGGGAATGTTAAGGCGTGTTGACTTGTCCCCAAACCCAACTGCAACCCAGTCAATATAACAGGTGCAGCTATTTACATTAATTCATTATATGTAAGACTTAGAGCTAATGATATCCTCATGGTATTTAAATTGAAGCTACTGAAAAAACTGTAGCATACTATTTTACTCCAAAAACATCAAAATATGTCCAAGGTATTTTTGATATCTTTGTTTCTCTTCGGGAGGGTACAGGATCCAATACAAATAATATACAAATGAAATAAAAAAGAGTTTCACACATATGGAGAAAAAATATAAAAATTGTATGATATATTGACAAATTTGGAAAACCCTTATTATATATCTATGTTTCCTGAACTAACCTTGAGCTTGTTTAAGCCTCTTTCCTCACTGATTGTACCTATGCCTGACAAGGTGTTCTGTCTTTTCATCTGCTCCTTCCGTTTTTCCTCTATGCTCTTTTCAGTGGTCGCACTGCCCTTGTTAATCCCGCGGACTACACTCTCCAGAGATTTGATAGCAGCCGTCAAAGTCTTGACCTCTTCGGAAGTTGCCATTGTGATCTGGCCAAATGTTAATAGAAAGAGAATAACGGTTACCATACAAGAGTACTCGGAGAGTGCAGAACTCCACCACGGCAAGTAGTAATAAGTAAATGGGGAAATCCGAATATTTTTCCAGACAGCGATACGGCTCACTCTCAAAATTTAATGGGATGAAATTTTAACCAGGATACATTTTTTTTATATTTTCATAAAGTTCCAGCAAGTAGTATTTGTGCAATCCTGCTAACAAACAGACAAACAGATGGTAATGAAAACTAAACGCTCCTTAGCAGATGTAATCACATAGACCTGCCATTATTGAGCCTAAAAAACAGTCCTTTACACAAATTGATTGACTGGTCCAGTGACTGAGTTTCTGTCTGGCTTAAAAATAGCATTCTCTCAGCCCCAACAACATAATACAAAATAGGCCTGTTATTGTATTATACATCAACAAAATAAATGTGACTACTAAAATACAGAACAACATAGGTATAATGCACACATACATGTCAGCACAATTACCTTTGACCATAAAAGATATGCAACATATATGATGTTAGAGGTCAGATGCAAAGGTCAACCTGACCACTCCTAATAGATTTATGAATTAAATATTAAAGGTCAGAGATGGTGTGAAGGGCCCGAGCCAAGTGGAGGGAGGAGGGGAGGTGTTGACATGTAGGTCTGTAAGGAGACCGAATGTCAAAGGTCACACAGCAAGGTCATATAAACTGTGGGAGTGGTGTAGTTGAATTAATGCCATGAGTTCAAAATGAGAAAATTGACTAAAATTGTATTACATTATACGCTACCGATTGTACTGATTATACATTGCTACTGAATCCCCCCCCACCCCCCCAAAAAAAGACAAAAACAAAATATCCATTAGTCCATGTTAGAACATTGCACTATATACATAATAGATTATTCCATCTTGATCATCAACAAGATCATCCTGTGAGCACAATGTAATTAACTTCTATTTAAGACTTCATTGAATGATTAAAACAAGAAGATGTGGTCTCCACAAGAAGATTTCATCCGCACGAGATGTTCTCGTCTGCTCAACTTAGCACATAATATTTAACCTGCAATGTCCTAATATGGGTTCCATATATAAGACCTTTTAAAATAAATATGGACTTTTGTCAGTTTTCAATTTACAAACACAAATATCTATTGTTGTTATTACATATCTATGGTGCAAACTTTGTATGGATGGTTAGATAATGTTGTACAGTTAATACATAATATATAAAGACACTTGAAAAGATTGCAATTAAAGCAATTACACATATAAATACCTTCACATGAATATTTCCAGATAATATCTTTTCTATCAGCGATTATTTTGTTGTCAAAGAACACAACACTTCTTCGTATTAATGTTGCTCTAAACCATATTACTTACAATAAATTCTACCATTGTAATATCTAAATTAGGTTAAGAATTAAATCACTTGCTTTTTCTTGTTATTGAATTGCCTTGATTTCCACAGCTTACTTAAATCTTATCCAATTCTTATTGGGGCATAAATAATGTGACAATCTCTTTATATTACCTGGATTTGCTATTGATATTGATATCAGAACTAAGTGGTAGTTTTCAATCTTTGGGTGATTTTATTTCACTGTTTAATTATTTGTGGTTCTAGGCTAATATAAAATAAATCACAGGATCGAGTAGTCACTTTATGCCTGTTTTTCATGTTAAATTCTTTAAAAACATTTATATTTCACTCATTATAAATTGGCTACATGACAAAGTTACCTCATTTGGCTTTAGGAATTTGGTCACAGAATATATTTGAGTTTGTCAGTAAAATATATATATACTGCCACTGACAGTTTGCTCTGGAGTATGCTTATATAATGTAGTCTTATACTTCATACTTCTATGTATATTTCAGGCATATTTGTTGGCAAATGTTCACATTTTATATGAACTATTTGATAGACATGTTATTACTAGAATAACCACGCTTATATACATACATTATTGCCAGATGTTTATGCCCTTTTGCAAGATTTGGGAGGATAATCTAAATTTGATTTATATTCAGTAGCATAACATTCCCTTACAGGACCTTTAGAGGGAAAGCTTTTTGTTTTTGAGACTTCTTTGTCCTTAATAATTCTTCTTTTTATTGAATGGTCCTCTGTTGACTATATTTTCCAGTCAATGGACTTTTTTCAAGATTCTATGTGTCTGATAGGATTTTTGTGCTTCACAACAGGTCCTAGGTGGTCCTGTATTTATCAAATTTGGCAAATATTCACTTGACTCTAGCCTCTATGGTTATGGGTTCAAATGCAGCCCCAGTATGACCCCTAGTGTTAACAGAAGGTATGCAGGAACATGGCCTATGTATGAGTTAGTACACCCCAGGGCATACCATTTTGTTAGAAGAAGCATTAATGAGATAAACAATCCCCCATGCCCTAACAAATATTGCATATAACAACAACTTTTTGAAAAAAAATTCAGAGTGCACCAAATCAAACGTCCTGTATTTACACATCTTGGAGGAGAAATATTGTTTGTGTGTAGAAAAAACAATTCTGATATATTACTTCATTACTTGAATCTTCCATTTGTTAACTGTGAGCACCATGGACTACCACTTTAATGGTTCAAGGTTTTCTTTAACTGTACTGCAACATTGGCACTGATTAATTATAAGCATGAAAGTTGGGATTTGTCTGTCCCGTTCTACAGCCAGGGTCATATTGGGACAGGTATTCAGCATTGCCACTTCTGGGACTTGAACCCACAGAGGTGACGGCCTGTTGTTAATTGCCAAACTTGCTAACCACTCGGCCACCGAGGGCCTATTCGATTAATGCTCGTACCTGAGTCTTTCAGTCAGAGTATGTCAACCACTAGGAGACAGGGCTGTACTTCAGGATGGGTCCGATGGTACCTTTGCTCCCATAGCAAAGGAGACATTCTGGTGAGTATTAAAGGTGTATATTCAGAATTTGTTGGTCAAATTTCAAAGATTACTCAGAATGATATTACTATACATAAGATATTCACCATAATTGTACTTCCAAAAAAACTTTCCATATGTTCAAATAAAGACTTTTAAGTAAATCAGACAACACATGTGTTTTGTTTTTGTTGTTCAACCACCTTCGTATCACATGACATTTGACACCTCCCACTTTCACATAATACATACAAAAGTCCAACACTAAAGGTGATGACATATATTTATATGTATTGGACACTTTTAACAAAATAAAAACCTTCATGTATAATTTAAAGAGAACTAAACGTGCAAATCAAAATAAAGTAATTACTTCCTGTGTGTTACTTCCTCTCTGTTTTGACCAACAAGAGACATCATAAACGCTATCTACATTTTGGCTCGAATCTTGGGAAAAATTGAAAGAAAACATATTACTTACTTGTTTAGCCACCCTACAATCCCCTGTCTTTTGGGGTATGACCTGGGGTTCAATATCCCAGTAAACATTAGAAACGTTTTCAAATGGTTTAAGCATGTACAAAACGTTTTTAAAGCCTATTTAAACTTCATCTTAAGGTTTTCTATACGTTTCCAAGTAAACATTTACACTGTAATGTTTAAAAAACGTTTTATAAACATTCTATATACAAACGTTTTTTTTTCTGAAATCATTTATTAAACGTTTATAAAATAACTCAAGAAGCTACGTTTGACTGGAAACGTTTTTAAACATTTATAAAATAGCTAAAGAAATGAAGGTTATGCTAGAAATGTTTTTCATCTATTCATCATGAAATGGTTTATAAACAATACACATAAAATGCTTTTAAAACGTTTTTGATCAAATGGTTTAAAAACATTGTCAAAAACGTTTTTTAAAACCATATTTTCAGAATGCTTATTAAACCTTCGCCTTCAAACATGTCCAAACAAAGATGGCGGTGAGCAGTAATAAAAGTAAGATTTGAATGGGGGCACAATATTTAAGCCACTATCTTCAATTTTAGACATAAAAATATTATTTTCATTTGTGAGCAACCTTCAAAGGATACTGAATTTGACCTGTGACCCCATTATTATTCAGACATTAATATGTTCATTTGTAGCATTTTTTAACATTTTCATTAAACGTTTAACAAACAGTATACATAAAATACCTTTAAAACATTCTATTATAAATGGTTTTTGTATCCATCATCTTTTAACATTTACCAAATGTTTCCTATCAAACGTTTGCAAAATCCAAAAATGTTCACTCTGGTGTCTATGTATAGTTGCGACTTAGAGTCTATCCATGATGGATATTAAATGATATAAAAATCCACATTAGATTAGATAAGATAAGATAAGACAAAGTGTGGAATTCATTGAGGCTCATCTCTGGTCTGCCTTCAGCTGTTGACAGTGACATAAAACCCGGCTTTAACTTTTGGTCTCATTTGGTGATATATAACCCAGACTTTGACCTCATATGATAAATTACATCAATTGAACATTGAATTGAAATGATGAGTTCACATCAGCAAATTAAGTTAACGTGTTTTTCGTCCATCTTTCAACACAATTTTTACAAAAAAGATATAGCATCTTAGATATCCAAAATGGAAGATGTAAGCTTACCTGTAGTGATTCCTTTGATAATTAACACCAATTAAATGGAAGCCTGTGTACAAACTGATATTCCTTTGTTACCTAGTATCTTTTTGTGTGTCAGGCATCATCAATAAACAAAACTATTATCCATGGGGAGAGAGGCCCATGTAATGGCATTTCTTACACAGCTCAATAGTTGGACACAGTTATTGTGCCTTATGTAATGCTGAAGGTGAGAACAATATAATAATCTGATCAATATATAAAAGAGAATAAAACTAAGAACACAGTAAATGGATAAATAATCTTTGTGCATTTTTTTGCTTCTGGTGAAATATTTCAAGAAAATGGTGTTGTTCAAGATTGGATGTTAAAAATAAGGCGAGCATCAGGTGTTTCCAATCATGAAAGAAGCAGTATCATTTTCTTTGTCTCAGGGTACTATTGTTACCTTGTTTTAACACGTATTCCATGCATTTTAATCCTTCAGAGTATGAAAGTCAAGATCTGTGAACCTTCTTATCAAAGACACATGCCTGTTGCGGATTGTGTTGTGTACAATTTTAAAACAAACTATTCGTGACAGAAATGCAAAGCCAAACAATGGTAGTTTTGAAGAAAGAAAAAGTGAAAAAAAACAGATTTCCCAGGAAACATTTAGACTTAAGTATCAAAAAAAAAAAAAAAATCTCAATTTTAGCCAAAAGTCTTTGACTTACGCTCAAAACAATCTAACTGTACCCTTTACTGAATCCGGCCCCTTGGGCTAAATTCACAAAAGGGAATAGTGAAAGATGAGGCACACATTATCAGAACATAAAGTTGCATATACTTTTTTTGGCTGATCTTTGGTTTTGCGTCATGATGGTATAAATCACCATTTGCTGTAGTTAAATGGTGGTAACATAAACCAAACTGTGGGAATCAAACTGTTATGAACACCATAACACATTTTTTCATTATAAATTCCATTCTAGATTATCAAGAGATTGGATCAAATTTTGGTTTATTACTATCTGCATGTGTTCATAAACACTTACAATTATTTTATCTTGTTTTAACTTGCAACAAATGACGCCTAGGTAATGATCTATGTCATAATGTTCACTTGTCAAGTTAAGAATGAATTGTCATCATGCCCTGGTATATGTTATTTCAAGATTACATGCATGCATAAATGTTATGAAATACGGAGACAAATAGTAGAACTTTATCATAAATACTAAAAAAAATCTAAAATTGTAGCAAAAATAGAAAAAAAATATATCTAAATAAATATATATATAAATCCATCATTGTGATCTATTAATGTTGTTGAAATCAAAAGCACTTCGAAACTCATGAGACACATGGCCCTTGGATTAATTCTGAGACTGGACAAGTTTACAAATGTTAGTGGTACAACGATAAAGAGATAATACATTTATGTTTTAACCTATAAATATTTTTAAAATATATGAAATAATATGTGTGTTATTCAGGTCAAAAGTAAAAAATAGGTTCATAAACGAATTAACCTAACTAGCCTATGGTTCACAACATGTGTTTTAAAGAGTTTACTCTGTGGGTAGGGTCTGTCCTAAGGAAGAAATTAGTAAGATTTTGGAAAATATCCTGATCATACAAAAAAAAATCCCAAATGTACAAGGACCCATTTTCATTAAATTTGCAATGCTTTTTACCTGTGTATTGTACATTACCTCAAAAGTAATCAACATGTTTTACGAAAGTTTTTATGCAGGTAGGGCCTGGCCATAGGAAGATGTGATACGATTTTGGGAAATATCTGGGTCATTTCTGGATGAAAAAAAAATCCCTGCATTTTCACAAAACTCCATTTTAACTCTATGTTCAGGATCATTCTGTCTGATTATTTGGGTTAAATCACAATACAGTAATGCGCTGCTACCTTGTCGGAGGTCTGCACTGTATAAGTGCTTTCTAGCATGTTTGTATGTTAGTAAAATTATAAAAAAATCTACTTTGAGTTACAATTAATATTAGCAGTAGGTGGGTACTGGTGTAACATAGAAGTTGTTTATTTTAATGGAAAGACTGGCAACCAATTCTGGATCCAGAGCTATTTAAAGGATTTTTTTGCCTTTGGCGGGTGTATGCGATCTCTGAGTGGTCTTGTTGTTTGGGTCATAATTTGCTTGATTTTAATTTTTTAAATGTTTTACTTCTAAAGCAGTATTATTTAGAATATCAGAGGCAATTTTACCAAAACTCTTCTTAGCCTAGTAAACTTCTGTATAAAAATACAGCCAACCTAGTGGGGGTGTTCCACTGGAGACAACCCTACTACTGCTTATATGACTCTATATATTCGGGGTCGGGGACAAAAATCCAGTAAAAAGGGCGGGAAAAATCTGGGTCAGTTTTACCTGCCCAACAGTATGTAATACATCCAGTCTTGTCTGGACCTAAAGGACAACCTGACTGAGGGTGAGGATATTTTCTAATGGACTAGACTGGAAGCTACCAGGAAAAGCTGTAAACCCCTAACAGCCAAGCCATATACAAGTCCCAACAAGCCGTACTGACAAACAGGACTGTGTATCACAAGATTGAACAGTATTTGCAGGCGAAAATAAAGTAGTGGCTAGGGCAAGATATATTATGGTGTGTACTGGTTTTTGGACTGGTGAATTTGGGTGAATTTTTAAATTGGGTGAATTGTTTTGAATTTAGAAACTGGGTGAACTGTTATTTGGCCTAGGGGCAAGGACGTTGATGAGTTTTAAAAATTGGGTGAACTGGGGGAAAATATTCAGGTGACCTGTCAATCAAGTCTGTATAAAAATAGTAAAATAGTTAACCCTACCAGCTGGTTTGGAGTTAGTCAAAAATCAAGTTTAAATTCTGGTGAATTCACCAGAGTTTTCCGATTGTGAAATTGCACTGGGCGTACTGGCAGGTTTTTGTTGAGTGCTGAGCTGTACTTTGTCATAATATACATGTAGTGGCCAGTTACTCAAGCTAAAGCTGTCAGGAGGCATGGGTAGAAAGAAGGCAATGCCGTCTACCCCAGTCCAAGTTACTGACCAAGAAGAGACACGTTTTAAATTATTAGAAGATAAGATGGACAAGATGATGGAGATGATGGTGGGGTTCAACGAATGCCTTCAGAAGCAAAAAGAGAAGTCCATGTCTCCAGTTCCATCGGCGCACAGTTCAGTGGTGGGAGAAGACAAGGGTTTGCTGCCATCCTTTCAAGAGTTGAAGGGCGATTCACACATCCAGGCTGAGATAAGGAAACGACTACATGAGTACGACTACACATCACGACTCGAACATAGAGGTAGGTTTACTGATGCTTTGAAGTCAGGTAGATTTTGTACTGGTTCTCATAAGGTCCGTCATATAATTAGCTGGCCTCAAGATTTTTGTACGATTCTGGCTGGGGGGAAACAACCAACGTACGACGAGTTAAGTCCCATGCAGTGGTCCCAGGGTATTGTTGCCACAGCCCTGGAAGAAAAAGACCCTATAGTAAGGGAAAACATGCTAAAATATTTCATTAGTATAGCACAAGATGCAATAGAAGTGTCTTACCCCACGGCTAGGCGAGCACATGGTATTCTATTACAGGAGACTGAGAAAGGTGTTTGTACTTGGAAAGATTTTGATTTAGTGGAGAAGATTCGTAGTCGTAACACTCAAAGATTTGCTTCCCCAGTAGGTAATGTCAAGCCAACCCCAGAGGTCATAGATAAGAATCTTATCTGCAAACTGTACAACAAAGGCACTTGTAGAATTGAAAAAAACTGAACATATTGAAAAAGGTATTAATTATCAACACTTTTGTAGTCATTGCTTTTCGGTTTGTGGCAAGAAATTTGAACACCCTCAAACCCAATGCTTGAGATTGAAGCGAGAAGGTAAACTGGATGAAAATGTCCAGCATATTTAAAAGTGATATTAAGGATGTGCTTAACAATTGTTATGAAGTCCGTACATGTTCTCACAATGGTCATGATTATGCTTATTGTTTACATAATGTAGGCCAGGCTGTTAAACCAAAAACTTTCAATAAATTACCAATTACAACATGTAAATTGTCTGGTGTTAAATATTACTGGAACTACGAACACATTCTTTTCAATATAGATGCATTTTCTTTTATCCCGGGTCAGGAATCTTCACCTTGGGGTAATGTTTTTGCTGCAGTCTTTGCCCCTGGTCAGTACAAGTACCAACATACAGTGGCAGTCGATAATGCAGGTCAAGTGTATGTTGGGGATTGTGGTTGGGAGATGGCCAACAATGGTGGGGGCAACTGCTGCAACTATGTACATGTGGGTCAAGGTAGTCCAGCAAAAATGAGAACTGCAGTGTTTAAGGATGGGGAAAGAAGTAGTAATATTACAGGAATAACGAGGGGTGGCCACAAAAAATCAAGGAGTGTATGTAGTAAAAAGGTTTGTGTTGAAGGGGCCACTGAGGCCTCCATGAGGAATGGGGCCGATTCAGGACAAGGTACAGGGAAAGGTCCCACCCCCATGGAGAGTTTAGTATGTGGCCCCAAAAATTATGTTTTAGATGTTGATTGTACAGTGTTAGATATGGTCCAGCATACTGATCTTGAGAATTGGTTGGCCACCCTTACGTTTGAAAAAATTACTGCAAAAACATATAGTATAATTGAAAGTAAAACGGTTGACAGGGCTATGTGCGACAGTTACAGTTTAAAAAGCACGTCCAGTGTAGTTCACAATCTATCACAGTCATGCCTTATGGTAGTTAAGAACAACAGCATGCAATTACATACACCAGGAGTAGATAAGTATTTTCCTGGTTGTTTTAGTAATTATAAAAATGATGAGCTTAATAGTAGGGACATTGTCCAACAAGAACTGTCATTTATCCTTAAACCAGTACACAATTTTTCGTTTCAACAAGAATTTGGGGTCATGGTTTATGATCAACCTTTCATCGAAGTTAATTCAGGGGCAAGAAAGTTAATGGCAGCAGACATGTACATTTTAATGGTGGAAGCCAATAAGGCAGTTAAAAAATCAGGGGTTCCCAATTACGTGCATAGTAGATTGCTTATACCTTCTGGGTTAAATATATACAATTGGAGGCGTTATCTTAAAGACTATAAATATAAAATTTTGTGTGAATACCTGGCTTTTGGGTTTCCACTAAATATTGACCAGAATAAATTTACATTTAATACAGATATAAATAACCACAGTTGTGCATGTCGAAGCCCAGAAGGGGTTGATAAGTATTTTACAACAGAAATTACACATAAGGCTATGGTGGGTCCTTTACATGCTTCACCGTTCGAATGCACTCACTACTCTCCCCTTATGACTAGGAACAAGCCAGATGGAGGCGTTAGGTGGAGGGTAATAGTAGCTCTGTCTTGGCCCATTAACAATAGTGTAAATTCAACCATCCCAGATGATAGGCTTGATATATTGTGTGCAAAATTAAAGTACCCAACTATAGATAACAATATTGGGCCCTTCTGCTCAGTTATATAAGGTGGATCTACAAAGAGCATACCGTAACTTAAGGGTGGATCCCCGCGATTACCCTTTGTTGGATTTGAAGTGGCGTGACGCAACGTATTATGACGTAGAAATTCCGTTTGGACTAAAACAAGGGGCGTTGGGATGCCAGTTTTCTACGGACGCAATCACATATCTTATGGCGTCACAACACCACTGGGTCATGTCATACCTGGATGATGTCATAGGGGCGTCATCTCCTGACAGGGCGGATGACGCTTTTCTGACGCTGGTCCATTTATTGCAGAATTTAGGGTTACCTCTTAACAAGAGTAAGGTTGTGGCCCCAGTTTCAAAGCTCACATGTTTAGGGATAGATGGGGATGCAAAAGCAGGGATTTTAACTATCCCCCCTAAAAAAATGAGTGAAATTAGAAAATTATGTGTCAAATGAGTAGGTAAAGAAGTTACAACTAGAAATCAACTACAGAAATTATTGAGTAAATTGCTATATATTAATAGATGTATAAAGCCAGCCAGGCTATTTTCCAATCGAATGCTGCAATTGTTAAGACAATGTCCAATTAAGGGTTACATTATAATATCTCAGGGATTTCGGAAAGATTTGAACTGGTTTTTAAGTTTTATGGAACAATTAAATGGTTCAGTTGAAATGCATTTATTATAAGGGATACTTATACATATGAAATTTATGTGGATGCATCTCTTCAAGGGTTAGGAGCAAAATTAGACAATATGGTGTATGCAGTTCCAATATTATGTACATTGAAAGATGTATGTACTATTGTTCATTTTGAAGCTTTAAATATATTTGTGGCATTAAAATGTTGGGCAAAGTATTTAGCTAATCAAAAAGTAGTTTTTTGGTGTGATAATAGTGCAGTGGTCAATATATTTACTAATTTTAAGATTAGATTCTATATTAATGGCTTGTGTACGTACCGTATGGTTATTATCAGCAGTTTATAACATAGATCTTAAAGTTAAACATATAAAAGGTGTGAGCAATGTTTATGCAGATATTTTGTCAAGATGGAGTCATTATAATAATCAAAATACATTGCCAGTCAGAATCTTGAAAACTTGTAAATGGCTGCAGCCTGACCTTAATAGTATGGTTCCCGACTTTAACATATAGGGCACATGTTGCCCCTTTTATAAGCATCAGTACTGCCTTGCCTCTTTGTTTCAGATGCGGATGAAGGACTATTGAGAAAGTTGGCTTCCAGTGCGGCTTCCAGGATTTCAGGAGCGTTGCGTCCAAGGACTGCGGCTGCCTATGAAAGAACTTTTAAAATGTTCCTGGCTTTTGTAATTTTTTGTAAAATTCAAGGCTGTACAACAGAGACTACAATAGTGTTATACTTAGAGTTTTTGATTCAAAATGGCCTGTCAGCTGTGTCTTTGCATAATGCATTGTCAGTACTGCAACATTATTTTGCATTGTATTCATGGAATCTGGCTAACTTGTCTTCAAGGAAAGTAGTGTTAATGTGTAAATCAGCAAAGAATAATCTGCCATTAAAGCCTAAAGTGCAAGGTATTTTTACAGTGGATATGTTAGAAAGATTGGTTCACTTGACCTCCGACCTCCCAAATGCTGAAACATTTAAAGCTTTATTTTTGTTTGCATTCTATGGCTTTTTTAGGTTGGCTTCGTTGGCCCCCCCTTCACTGCCAACCTTTGACCCGACACGTTATCCCTTGGTTAAGGATATCATTTGGGCTCCCCCGGGTATGCAATACATCCACAAAACAGCCAAAAATATGCAGTCTGCATCTGAGTATAGATTAGTTCAGTTGCCACGTCTGTCAAATGCTCAGCTATGTCCAGTAGTGGCAGTTGAAACCATGATCAAACGAATGGGCTTGTCACAATCTGACCCTCTTTTTATGATTAAAATTTCAACAGGTAGGCAGCACTTGACAGTTCATGTGGCTAGGAAAGTTTTGAAAAGTTTAGTGATGAAAATGGATTTGAACCCGCGAGATTTTGGGTTTCATACCTTCAGGCATAGTGTGGCGTCTTGGGCGTTTTCAAAGGGGGTGCCTCTTGAAATAATAAAAATCCATGGACACTGGCATAGCGAGGCGGTGTGGTCGTATCTTCCTACCACATTCTGTACTTCATCTGCTGTGACCTCAGCCTTTCAAAGATTTCTTTCCTAACTCTACTTCTACACTACTCTTTGGGTTGGGCTTTCTATTTTATGGTATTTTATAAATGTTAACTTTTATAGTAGTTAGTCAAGAAGATTATCCTTGACTGATCATCTTTTAGTCTTTTAGTCCTACAGATTAACAGTAAAATAAAATATTTGCTTAGAATCTCATGGGCTTGTAAATTATAGTCCCTTCATAATATAGCCTCTAAAGTTCTACAATAATATGGCTATGGGACTTTCAGTGTTGTAAAGATTGATGTTAGATATAATAAAATTAGTGTTAACAATGCTAAACAATGTACTAATAAGATTAATAAAACAACCCAAAAAAGTATGTGCTCATAGATTTGCTTTTCCTTGAAAAAATATCTTCATATTCGCCTTGACTAATAATAGAGACTTTACTTGGTCAAAGCTAATGGCTTTAACTTTGGACTGGAGAAATATGCAAAATCACGACCAAACTTGCAGTCAGTATTGCCATTACAGTTTTTGATGAATTTCTGAGAAAAAAGAGGATCAAGTGTCGATCAATCAACAAATCTAAAACTAGGTCAAGCCTGAACATTTGGATCCTATCAAAACATTTGGATCCCATCAAACGTCCAAATTAACATTTTTTGTTTTCAGGTTTTTGCTTTAATATTATATAAGAAATAAGTCGATGCATCTCTGCTTCAGATTATGATTGAAAAACCCACTTAAAATATAAAATTTCCATTAAAAATGTTACATCCTGTTTAAACAAGAAGCGGGAGATGTGCTGCTGACAATATCTCACATGACAATTCATGAAGGCTCTGAAGAATGCATGAGGTTAATTAGGCGTGACATCAGCTGACATGACGTATTTTACCTGACTTGTACTCACATGGAAAGATGATTCTTGGAATGGGACCAATGGCAGAAGTACTCAGGAAGTTGGCACAGAGTCTGGTGTTGTGTCAGCGGGGTTGTGCTCGTGCTGATGTCCTTAGACTGTATCTAGAATGCTGTCTAGGTTTCCTTGCACCGAGGAGCCCTGGTACCTGAGTTAGCCCTTTTCCCTGCAAGTTTTCAGGTACTCCTTGATGTTAGGTACTTTCAGACCTTATCGTAGTTTGAGTAGGGGCTTTGGGACACCTTGGTTGGTCAGGTGTCTTAGTTTGTCAACCCTGTGAAGGACTTTGTCCTTTATCAGGATTATGTAGGAGGCTCTGGTCATCCTTCGGTCAAAGGTTAAACTGAGCAGAGTGGCCTCATTTGTCGTCTTGATGTAGCTGTTTCTGATGTTTACTGGTAGATCACAGACTTCAGTCTTCTTGGTGATCTGGACCAGCTGGGTTTTTCTTTGGGTTCAGTTTGATGAACCATGTCTGGCACCAGTCTTCGAGGTTATCAATTTGCCTCTGAAGGTGTGTCTTGAGGTAGTTCATGTTCCTGTGGCTGGTATAGATGCCTATGTCATCTGCGTATTGTGTGCACTGGCATGGCAGTGTTGTAGGTATCTTGTTCACATACAGAATGAAGAGAAGTGGACTGAAGATGCTGCCTTAGGGTGTTCCTGCTTGTTCTAGTCTTTACTTGGATGGTTCTGTCATTCAGCATTGATGCAACCATGAGTAGTAGACGCGATCATGCCTAGTAGATCCGGTGGGATGTTCTGGTCATGGAGTTTCTTCAGAAGGCCTTTGTGCCAAATGGCACCAAATGGCCTTCTCTGTGTCTATCAGCAGAAGTGCTGTTGTTCTTTGGATCTTTTTGCCTGTTCCAGATACTGGTTGATGCTGTGGATATGCTCACTGGCCTCTTTCTGTGGCCCTTTGCCAGGTGTTGATGAGGTCATGGTAATCAGCGAACTCCAGAATCCTGGTGGTGATGACTTTCTCAAACGGCTTGCTGAGGCAGTTGGGTAAACTGATCGGTCTGAAGCTGGAGGCTTTGGCTTTTGGCTTCAGTGGTTTGTGTATCATAGTGCCAATTGCGTGTTCCCTTCTTGCAGAACTCAGTGATGATCTTGGTGTCCAATCCCACATCGTAGAATCTGTCCAAATGCTTGGTGATGATCTTGCAGATGTCCTCTATGTTGCATTCAATCCCCATGTGATCCGCCATGCAGTCCTTGATGCAGGAGATCAGAGTGAGGGTGAGTTTGACCACTTCTATGTCATCCTGCTTGCTTGGTGGGGCCGACAGTTGAGTAGACTGATCAGTCTGTAGCTGGAGGCTTTGGCTTTTGGCTTCAGCAGTTTGGGTATCATGGTGCCAATGCGTGTTTCTTCCTTGCAGAACTCAGTGATGATCTTGGTGTCCAATCCACATTGTAGAATCTGTCCACATACTTGGTGATGATCTTGCAGAAGTCCTCTGTGTTGCAATCGATCCCTGTGTGGTCCTTGATGTAGGAGATCAGAGTGAGGGTGAGTTTGACCACTTCTATGTCGCCCTGCTTAGTTAGTCTGGCTGACTGACTGCCTGCTGGTGTGCCTTACATCCCTTGAAGGTAGAGGCCTGGTTGCCTTGGCAGTTGGCGTACTTCTTGGTCTTCTCGTTGCACTGTGAGGACCTGTGATTCTTGCCGCATTTGTGTTCTCCTTCATGCCTGCATGTGCTCACCTTCTCCTGGCACTCCTTGATGGTGTGTCCGTATTCCTGGCACCTGTAGCATTGTACAAGTGGTTGGCTGAGCTTGAATTCCTAAATCTGTATTTGACTGCATCCAGTTTGAAGCCGTTGGTGAGGAGGTCTTGTTGTTGAACGCGCATCACACTTTTATCTTTTTGATATCTCTATCCAGTTTGGTGGAGCGGAGTCTATGGAAAGTCTCTCCTTTCCTGCTCTTGATGGTGGCCAAGTCCACATTGGTTGGGAAGTTGACCAGTACCACTGCTAGTCTCACATTTTGCCTTCTGGTGGGCCTCATGATGAAGGTGGTAGCATCACCCTGTGTCATGGTTTCTTTCCTGTCCGTTTCGATTGAAGTGTGGAGGAGGTAGGTGCATGTGGTTAAATCAACATTTCAGAAGCCCTCCTTGGCCTAGTGTTGAGAAGTTTGACATCTAATCAGTCTTTCTCCTCCGTGTGGGTGTGTAGCCACATGTGGGTGTGGGCTAGGTCAGTTCTGGGAAAGTTGGTTACTACCTTAAAATTATGTTATGGATCATCAATTGCATATGTGGCTTCTTCTGATTGGTAACTCTCTGGTCAGTGGTTGTGAACCCCTCTTCATTCTGCCATTGTACAGCATGGTACTTGGAGATCTGACTCTGTATGGACATATCTTTCCTCCTCTGTGTCTGCTACTAACCCTGTGTTGCTTGCCTTCAACGTGAACTACTTCCCTAGTCCTACTGGGGCTCGGGTGTTTCTTTATTGCCAGATCTTGTATACACATTAAACAAACATTTTATTGGAATACACTGATTATTTGCTGGCCAACTTACCTCAATTACTTCGAGGTTGTCAGAGTTGGATTTTGACCTTTCTTTGACCTTGCAGCTCGTTTACCTCTGTCCTTTTGGTTCAATTTCAGTATCGGCCCATTATGGCTTATTCTTGATTGGCAGATGGATTTGACAGAGTTAAATTATTATAAGAAATGAATTTTAAAAGATCAGTTATATATTGCTGCCCAATCCGTCGGCCTTTCTTTGCATGATCCTGCTTGACCTTTCCTTGAACTGTGGGTCACTGGTGTCACTTGGATTTGACCTTAAATTGTTGCTACTTTGTAGCTCAGTTTGGCAGGTTGATTGGCCAGCTTAGGTTATACATAGCTAACAATATAAATAATGATGATAAATGTATTACTATGTGCTTGCTTGCAAATCAAGTAGTTTTACAAAGTTAAAGAATAAAATTTTATATCTCATGTTCCTCTGTCCTTTCAACTTCCTGGGAACTGTGCGACTCCCACAATAGGAAATGCTGGGGCCCTGTCCCAATATGATTCTGGCTGTTGAATTGGATGTAATTATAACATTGAATCAGATTTCTTTGTCAGAAAAACACCAACCTTATGTGATGCCAACTGATGTCAACATGATTTAGATCTGATAAAGGCTAGCACAGTGTTGGTAACACAGTATCTCAGTATCGGTATCTTTAGAATTGGCATGTCAAATGCCACCACCAATAATTGTGGGAAAACCTAAAATATTAGAAATAAACCTCAAATATGAATACTTATAAACTTTTATCTGGGTTTTAGCAGATTTTGAAATGTCTGCAGGTGCTCTAGTTTTTCTTCGCCTCCAGACTTTCATGAATTGTGGCACAGTGTGATGAGTATTTGTCTTCTCACTGAAGTTAAGCGGCAATGGGCTACGTTAGTACTGGGATGGGTGACTGTCTGAGTTCTAGACCAGCTGTGGGATGTGTCTGAGTTGGAATTTCTTTGTGTCACCAGACTTTTGTAAATTCTAGTACACTACTCGTGTCTCTGATGGCTTTGCACTCGCAATAGGGCACCAAAACACCTTTCGGACTTGGTTTATATCAAGGTCGCAGTGAAATCAAACCAACACCCTTGAGTGAATATTTGTACATATTTGTATGATTGTGACTCACTTCTCATGATGTGCCTTTCATCAGCTCATTTTCACCCCCTTTTTTCTGGGTCATAGTATCAGGAAAATTGCTAGGATCCGGATCAAACTTAGACTTCTTACAGATACTACTGTTGGAGTGTCCCTTATTTTTGATAAACAGTGTGATTAATTATGATTCTAACATGACACAGATGTGTCCGTCATTCTGATTCTGCATCAACATTAAGGCTGCTCCATCAACTTCCCCATGCATTTCAAATAAACATAAGAAAATGTTTCCGGTTTTGTTATTTACATTAGTTATGGTGTAAAATGTTTGTAGAAAGTAAAAATTTCTTTTAAAAGAAACAATTCTTTTTAATATAAAAGAAAATAAACGGAAAAATTTTTACGGTATATCTTTGGAGAAAAAAAAGAATCCGTGTTCTATTGATGGAACAGCCAACATGGCGGAGCCTTATTGTGTTCACTTGGATAATTTTGTGTTAATCTTACGTTTGTGGTATTTTATTTTAAACAGTCATGTTAGAATAGGAATTAGCCTTTGTGCTTTGACCACGCCCACCAGTCTAAAATTCTTCATTTAGATGTTTTTGGTGCTATATTCCTATAATATATATAAAAATACACAGAAAATGTCCCTACCGTTCAATGGCTAAAGATCATTTGAAAAATTATTTGATCCTGTACGGTGATCCAGAACACCACCAAAATTGCAAACACTCACACTAAAATAACCAAAAACTAGACCTATGCATCGGAGAACTGGTGCAAATTTGTATCCAACAACTCACCAAAGCCAGTGAATCATCATTTGACCTTGAAGGAGGGGCCCAAGGTCAAATCTGAAAACATCAGAAGATTCCCAGCCCATGACCTCCTATAAGTTGGTTTCATATTACAAACCTCTAGGACCAATAATAAGCAAGTTATCAGCACTTTTAAGTTTGGCTATTGTAGTTTGACCTTGAAAGAGGGGCCCAAGGTAACATCTGACCATACCAAAAGATTCCTAGCCCATGGTTTCCTATAGGTTGGTTTCACATTACAAACCTCTAGGACCAATAATAAGTAAGCTAAAGTAATTCTAAGTTTGGGTATCTTCGTTTGACCTTGAAGGAGGGCCCCAAGGTCAAATCTACCCCATGATTTCCTATAGGTTGGTTTCACTTTGCAAACCTCTTGGACCAATAATAAGCAAGTTATAAGCACTTTTAGGTTTGGATATCCTTGTTTGAGCAGTAACGGTGAAATCTCTCTACAAACTGTGGCGGTGACAGTGTAACTAAGCGAAATCCATAGTATCCACCAGATGCTATCCGGTGGATACAAATAAGTCCTCATTTGAGGAGATAATTAAGTTGTGCCTGCTACTTTACAACATTAAAGGTAACTCAACCTTTGTGGACTAGGCTCTTACTTGTTACAACCGTTTTCTTCACTGATTGACGGAAAATGGCAATTTTATATATTGTGTGTATTAATGTACTAAAATCACAGAACAGCTAAAATATAGAATCTAAAAAATGAATGCTACATATCATTCAACACTAATATACATTAATCATGTCATAGCATTTCTCAACTGAAGTATATTGGAGTCTGACACATTAACCGGCATGGAATAGTTTGCAGTTGGATACTTGTTCACCGTTTTGGTATGCCATGCAAGAATTACTGTACAATTATTTGCTCTTGGTTCCAATTCATCCAGTGTGATCTTTAGCGACTGTAACATCTTGGTTTCTAAGTACCCAGGGCTTCGATTACTAAACATGGGTGCACCGCGTTTCAACCAAAATGCAATATTTATGGATAAACTAGCCATGTCAACAGGAAACTTTCTCGGTCCAAGCCAAGGATCAATGAAACCCACAACTTTGCCATTTTTCACAATGGGTGCAGAAAATCCTGCTTTTTTAAAGTTCCCAATTGGTACTAAGCCTACTTTCTTCACATATCTGATTTCATCGAAAAGTCTCATGTCATACGCATTGTCATCATCTGCAAAATACATCACGCCTTCTTTAACATTGTTCTTTATCCAGGTCAATCCTGCGTTCCTCTGTGCACAACCTCTCACCTGAATAAAAGAGGTACAACCATGGTTTGAGTTACTTCTATTATAAAATTTGATGTTCAAAGGATATTACTAAAGATATTTACCAAAGATATTTACCAAAGAAAATTACTATAAAAGGAAAAACTATGCCACATAAGTCCAGTTTTGAGTCATTTTCTTTGGATATTATCTCTATATTTTAAGATAACAAGTCCAGATTTGGAGATACCATGTTATTTTCTTGAGAAATTCTCTCAATATTTTGAGATAGTAAATCCAAATTCTGACATACCATGTTATTTTCTTTAGATAATCTTCGAAATTTTAAGACAATAACTTGAGATCTAGTATGCTGAATATTGCAGTTGTAGAATTCAGTCTGATTAAAACTCAGTTCCATCATGGTATACACATTCATAAATATTAGTAAACCTGCATAGACTTGTATGGACACAGCATTAATCATGTCAAGATATGATATTTGGGTATATACCGAGGCACATAGGTTCTGAATAAGCAAACTTTTGCTCGGTGATGGGCATAAGGATGACTCATTTGGAAATGAACTATATATATCAAAATATTGTTGAAGGAGATAATAATAACAACAAAAGTTACATTTAAAACTGTTGTGATTAAAAATTATACACCAAACAATTCTAAGATGAAAATTTCACAAACTAAACATCTACACTATGTTCAATGCTTCAGTATGCTAATAATAACTAAGCATATGCAATACAACTTGATCGAAATTCTACCCTACAGCCAATTAATCAGTAAGCAGGTACCTGTTGCAATTCAGTTCTCACTGAGAACTCTAAGTCAAGAATCAAGTGCTGTTATCCAATAGACATATCTTAATTACTGTACATACTTTCGTAATTTCTAAGTCAACATTTGAAAATTGGGAATATGAAGGAAAGCAGTCCATATAAGTTGGAACCGGATTTGAACCCACAATTTCAAAGGCAAGGTGTGAGTGTTAGGTTGCGCACTATGTTTTTCTGTCCCGTAATGCAAATATGCAGAGAAGTTGCGAACAACATTTTATTGAAAACATAGCACAAAAACGCAACATAAATTAAAACAAGATAGGGGTGGAGACCAATGTGGCAAGGCTTTTTTTATCGTGAATTATAAAAACCGGAAGTGTGCAGTGAACGAAAACCCAGAAAAAAACTTGAGTGCTGTTTCGAATTGCTCGATTTTATGTTGGTAGTAAAATCGTCTGCTTTTACAAGATCAATCATGCATTCAAAACAATATGGTGGCGTCCTTCTTTGTGTCACCTCATAAAAATAAAGGGATATTTCTTTCAACCAGGTAGGCCGGCAAAAATTCCTTAATAATGCCCTCGCGCCTGACGGCCCTCTGGCATTATTTGAAATTTTTGCCGGGTGTATATCCTGAGTGCCGTCAGGCGCGAGCGCATTATTAAGGAATTTTTGCCGGGCATATATCCTGTAACAAACACCCAAGCATGAGGTATTTATTACTATTATAAAGACTGGCCTACCTGGTTGAAAGAAATATCCTTTATTTTTATGAGGTGACACAAACAAGGGAGCCGCCATATTGTTTTGAATGCATGATCGCCCTCGTAAAACTGGACGAATTTCCAAACGAGAAATTCGAAATGACACTTCCGATTTTCAGCGGGCGGTTATTGGAGGTTTTACTCCCAGCTGATTCTATGCACACAGACGGGTTTTCGATCACTGCGCACTTCCGATCTTTATAATTGCCGTTTTGCGATATTATGATTGAAACTGTGGAACAGTCTATACGTAACGGCTGGTCCTTTCAACTTTGTGAAATGACGTTCGACACCAAAATCAGTGACATGTAACATAGTGGAAAACAGGTACGGGCTTCAAAAACTCTCTAGGTTAACGATTACCACAGCAGCATGGAAGACTTGGTACAGATTTAGGCCAAATGTACTTAAATGTATGTTTGATATGGATTAAAAACCTATTTTGAACCTATCAGCATAAACATATATTGTACAAATAAAGTACGTTTTGTCAAAGTTAAGAGATACAGACACATTCTTTTATTTATAAAATAAAAACCAGCATAAAAATTGCTTTTGAAAAACAAATAATGTCCTTCAACAACATTGTATAACAGTATCTTAAATGAGGTTGGCCTTAAATATCATGGTGGCAATGAAGGATTTCTCAAGGAAATCGTTGGCTGTGATAATTTGTCCTTTTACTGGTCATTTTATATGGGTACAATGAGTGTTATAAATGATATCAACTTTCAAATATAAAATTTATAAATAGACTAAAAACATTAAGGGAGACTGTGTACGTAACTCAGGCCTCACTTGCATTAATTTTTTTAAAACGTTAATTCTAACATGACTCGGATGTGTCCGTCATTCTGATTGGCCGAGTTGCATCAACTTCCCCATGCATTTTAAATAAACAGAAGAAAGTATTTATGGTTTTGTTACTTACATTAGTTATGGTGCAAAACGATTGTAAAAGGGAAAATTTCTTTTAAAAGAAACCAGTCTTTCAAATGTAAAAGAAAAAAAAACAGAAAAAAATTTACGGTATATCTTAAGAGAAAAAAAAAATCATCCCTGTTAAATTGGTGGAACAGCCAACATGGCGGCGCCCTATTGCGTTCACTTGGATAATTTTTGTTAATCTTATAAGTGTTTTAGGTATTATATTTTAAACAGTCATGTTAGAATAGAAATATAGCATTCAAGAATGCCTTCATGCTCATACCACATCAACCCGTCTAAAATTCTGCGTTTAGACATTTTTTCATGCTATTTTCCTATATTTTTACCGTAGTTTTGTGTAGACATGACGTTTCACACAACAATTTATGACGTCACACATGCATTTTTAACGTTAACGGAGGTGAAAAACGTAGTGCGCAACCTCTCTAGTTATAACACACGACTAGCGTGGGGTTATGCAGGGTTTTACAACGAATAGCGATATTAGTAACACGCTAGGAGTGTGTTATTCCGATTCTAACATGACATTTTATATTTTATTCTGTTTTGGTTAAGATTTATAGTGCATATTCTTTGTAATTTGACTTTTTAAAAAGTTTTTTGTAAAATTAGCCGTGAGGTTATGGTCGGTTTTACCACGGCGATTGACCAATCAGAGTCGCGGACACAAGCGTGTCATGTTAGAATGACCTTTTGACATAATGGGAAAGAAGTTGAATATTACCCTCCGTTTTATATCTCGTTCTGGTGAGGTTTGAATGAGATGTGTATGATTGAATCTGTGACGATGAACCAAGTCTTGAACAAAGTAGGTTTTCTTCAATGAATCTTCAATAATAATCCAATGTATTGACTTCACATTGTTCAGGGTCTGTGCCAGCCGAGTCATATCTGGAGCCTGTGTCGGTCGATGAAACGTTGGGGTTACAACATATATGACTGGCTCTTTAAGTTCCTTTGCTGCATCCACAAGAGAATAAGAATTACCACTTTGCTGGTTTTTCTTATGCTTTGCTTGATTAGAAGAGTTTAACTGTATGCTATAATTCATCTTCATTTCGACAGACTCAGAAGCTTTAGGTTGGTGAAGATTTAAGTTCTCTTGCTTTTCATACCCCACAGAAGAATTAAGATGACTAGCTTTTTGGTTTGCCTTTCTTTGGTCATCTTTGGCATATTTCTTATTAAGTATGTGGTCTTTAGCTCTGCTTAGAGTTGTATTTGTATTACCATTTCCCTCTTGAGTGGAATTTTGACCATTCTCAGAACTGATGAGATTAAAATCCGACAGACCCTTTTTCCTGACACCTCGACTTTTCTCTTCGCTGTCCATTTTATGGGATTGAACAGTAGTTGATAACCTGACTATGTCGGATTTTTTCAGTAAGAGTATAAATGACAACAGAAATACAAGGCACATCAAAATTCTTTTCTTCCTTTGCGTAACCATTTTAAGATATTTTGGAAGGTGTAAAATGTTTCTAAATTATGTCAAACTATAAAGGTATTCAAATTAAATTTGAAAAGAATGAATACTACAGTGTTTTAAGCCACAATTGCAAGTGCCTGTTGGTAAACACAGATATGATACCAAGAATTTTACGTATGAGCAATATACATTGTCATTTGCAAGGAATAAACTCACTCTGACATTCACAGTCGAGTAAATTAATACCATATACTCTTGATTCTACTGATCTATTTTTTTCTATTAATCCAATCATACAGTACTTCTGAGCCATTCTGTCAACAGGTCTCAGTAGAAGGCACCTTTCAAGACAATGTCATGCGAATAGTGTTTAAAATAACTGTGTGAGAAACTGCTAAGTCAATGCAATAACCTACACAAACTTTATTAATATAAATGCGTTGACAGTAAGGTGTAGTATTGCCTTTACAGTCTTTTGGGTAAGACCTTTACCCTTTAATTAACGCCAGTATTCTTATTATAGTTTGATAACACTTTTGCTATATATGTACTGGCACAGTGTTGAAACTTTGTTCTGGTCTCCTTTCATGTGGATTATCTACAAATTTTTCTATGTAATTTAGATAAACAAGTGTACTTCTCTGGTTGGTAAACTGGCATATGCTTCAATTTGCAATAAAAATGGATGTGCCCAGTAAATTTAACATCTAGCGAATTAGAGCGACTGATATAAATATATATCTTTATATGCTGTTTGCTCTTTAGCTATTTTCCAATCTGGAGTTCTTCTTTCAGGTAAAAATAATTCTTTTATCGCCCATAAAGAGTCCTCCAAAAGGTAAATTAAGTGGTTGTCTCTCCTGTGAAGTCCACTAACAAGTTCCCGGTGTCAACTCAATGCAGATTTAGACCAAAAGAAACCCAGGCTATTAAACATAAAAATCCACAAATGAGTATGTTGGGGTTAAGTTGTACACACGTTATTAATTTTTTTCTTTCTGTAATACACTAGAGGGTCCAAAGAATATTCTGCATTCTCCCTTATAAGCATTACAAAACTAACCAAGTCATATGTTTTGTATCCATTTTCGAATGGGTGCTCAATCACACAAGATACAAGAACATGAATTTACTTTAAGGGAACACAAGCACTTTTTATTTGAATCTGCATTAGTGTTTCTTATCACAACTGTTATTTACAACAAGCTTGAATTCTTCATACAGATATGTGTCTGTCCTTTCCCTTATTCACACTTCACTGACTGTCAATCATAACACAGTTTACTTTCCTCGCCAAAAGAAAAAAAGTGTTTCTTAAATATAAGAAACCAATACAAAACAAAATTAATGCTATTAACAATTCCATACTTTTCACTGAAAGTATATCGCCATTTTCTTTCATTGTATGATCCTGAATCTATATTTTAAAAAGAACACCATTATAATTACACATTTCCCAACATAATTCCTCATGTAACACTGTTGTGTGGTAAGGAACGCCCAATGGTACTTAGGTTTGCAAAAGGAAGCAGTTTTGAAAAGTACACGCTTGTTAGTTGATGTCAAACCAATGATCTCAGTAACCTTACCACTCCACTGAACAGAATAGTGTACATTGTTATTAGATGTCCTTGATTTGCACAGTATTTGTCCCTGTAGG
This sequence comes from Sabellastarte sp. h YS-2021, assembly GCA_964017235.1. Lineage (NCBI taxonomy): Eukaryota > Metazoa > Annelida > Polychaeta > Sabellida > Sabellidae > Sabellastarte > Sabellastarte sp. h YS-2021. The sequence goes on from OZ024928.1 coordinate 93,405,025, forward strand.
GAGACCCTTTTAGAGTCATCAGAAGTATTTTGTCCTACTACAAACTCCATAAAGCTTACAATTCTTCATATGGCGGTAATGTTTAAGGCTTACAATTCTTCATGTGAAGGTAATGTTAAGATATTAACTCGAGAATGTTGTGTTTTAATTTCAAAGACGGTGCACATTTGGAAGGGCATGTAAAGGTATGAGATATACAAGCAGTTTTTGCGTCTCTTTCAACAGCAAAGACAAACAAATATTACATAAATAACAGAATATTTATCCACTCAGAAATAAATATGGTGTCAAGTTTTAGAGTGCGAAAACACACAAGATATCGACTAACAACAAGTGATACTCCTATCTTTAATGGCTGGCATTGTAGAATGTGTGTCTACTGTGAATGAAACCTTGCAAAGCCTTGTACTTTTGACAGTTTAAAAAATTGTAAAATAAATAATTTTAAATGTAAGAATTGAATAAAAAAAGGTTATTAGTACAAAGGTTACAAGTTAGGATTTTACTTCAAAGGGTCAAATTTTGATAGCAATGCCTGTGAGGGGGCCTGTTAAGGCTGTTTTGACTATTTTTTTTTTACTTTCTTTATTTATATCCTACGTTAAGACCAATCGTTCACCCATCTCTCTGTGTAATTGCTAGGCAGGGTCAATACATATTTACTTGACCAGTCATGGTTGACCACGTAATCTACCCTCCCTGCATAATACCAATGTGCTGACACATTTGAATTTGTCAGAAAATAAGACATGACAATATGATGGACACCTTCCCTATTGTACACAGTAAGTTAAGCCATTAGATCAAATGTCAAAGTTGATGTTTTATATACCATTTAACAGCCAGGGTCATATTGAGACAGGTCCTCAGCTTTGTCACATGGCGGAGTGGGACCCACACTAAGGTGACAGTCTGGAATTAGATGCTAAACTTGTTAACCCATTAGGCGACATAAGACTAAAACAAATAAGTAAATACATGGATGGTAACAACAAGGCCCATTTTGAGGTAACAAAAAATGTGATGGGTATTTATGTTACCTTGTAGGTATTTTGTAGGTATTTTTGTTACAAACAAATTATCATAGATTTATCATTTATTATCAATCCAGCAATTAGCGTCACCCAATGTATTCCCTTATATATTTGGTAATGCAAATGTCAGTTTCCTAATTCCAGTGCAAACATTAATAGCTATCTTACCTGACCCACCATTGTCAGTCAATATTTCAAATATTTTTATGTTAATAGCTTAAATAATATGTCTATTACTTATTTATTTATTTATCATACATAGAGTATACAAACAATTTAAATAGCACAAAAAACAACAAAAATATTATAATAGTACCAGGCATTATTCCCCTAATATTTATAAAACAACTACCCTTTCTGTTTCTCATTAAGATAAACCTGATGATTAGTTCAAAGATCCATTTTGTTAGCAAAACAATAAATGACAGTGAGTCAGTATCACAATTATTGTCACCTTACAATATCTGCTGTGTTATATATAGTAGGTGACCCACTTATGCGTGTATTTGACCATTGTGAAATCTGGTAGCGTCTGCATGATTCAAAATGAGTTTCATGTGTAATACGTCTTATTTATAATGAAGATTACCAATACCTACAGTTTTATCTGAAAAAGTAAAACAAAAATGTTGTCCAAATGTATGTCAATAAACTTAAGATATCACAGGGTAAAATATATCCCTGGAAATATATCTTAACATAGAGTGAGTTAAGTATGAAAAGAAAGACTTAGATCTTATTTAAATAAAATAGTTATTGTGTTTCATTTTGAAGGAGAATTGTGTGACAACTTATGCTGAAATATTTATGAAATATAAATACATGCGCATATTAAGTGGAATTCATATGTTTATCCTTATGAAGATGTTAACAAGTATAATGAACAAGTTTATCTCTTTTTCACTTAGTTTTAAACTGTCATAATAGATCGATGATTTACCATTATACATTCTTTATTGTTCCTGCAATAGTTGTCTTCCTGTTTGAGCTTTTGACGACGGAATTTTACCTGAGATGTGTTCTGGAGTACATACAATGTTTTACTGTTGATTGTGGGTGTATAGGTGTTACTGAACAATAAATTATTGTCAATAATCCTTTGGATGTCACTTTGTCATCATTGGTTAGTTTTGTATTTTAGAAAAATTCTAAAACAGAAAACTTTAATTTATGTTATATAGAGCTTTACGCTAAAAATTTGTTTTTTCTCCAAAACGCACTTCAGACACTGGTCATCACACTAAAACACACTATGAACATATGAAGTGTAAGTAAGTGAGTGAGTGCGCGTGTGAGTTTGTAAATAAGTAAGTAAAAAAGGGAAAGCCCCCACCCCAAGACATCAACCTAGTTGCCGGGTAATTGTTTATTTAAAATTTACAAGTACACAATAAAGTATTGTTGTATTATGCAATAATTATACAAGTTATACAGCACAAGCATGACATTTTAACAAAACAACTGAACAATTAGTTAGAGTTCATTAGAGTCCATGATAAATTCAAAAGTACAGTTGTATAATATATATAGTGACACGCATGATAATACTAAAAGCAGTTAAACAGTAACTAAAATACAACAGTTATGAATGATACTTGAAAGTTGCGTTGAGGAGACAAGGCCAAGATTCGCCATAGGATTCGAGGTTAGGATTTGAGTTTGTTATTTTCCATCCACGCATAGATGGCCTCAAGGTAATTTGCCAGTTCAGTGACACTAGAATTAAAGTTCCAAGTCATTTGTGAATCACCTACATAAAAACGATGGGTGATGTTGAATTTCATGTGACTGTACTGAGAGGAGTTGTGTATAGAGTAAAAAGGAGTGGGTCCAAGACTCAGCCCTGAGGAACCCCATAAGGGAGATGAAAGGCATCTGAAAGATGTCCATCTATTTTAATCCTCTGTTTCCTTGAATCGAGGTATGATTGTAACCACTTAAGCACAACCCGACCAATGCCACACCAATGCTGAAGGCAGTTAAATGGTCTATTGTATCAGCACCTCAATGTCATTTGTATTTCTCAGTGCCATTTTAGGATATACCTCTCCTGAGCAATGTGCTCATTACTTGCTTGGCCACAGCTTTCTCTACAAGCTTCGAGATGTAGATGAGGTTAGATACTGGTCAATAATTCTTTAGAGTGTTTCAATCAACACCAGCTGTGATATGAGCAGCCTTAAAGCTGGATGGGAAACTGTCATCCTGTAGGAAGTTGTTCACAATTGGGGTAATTAGTAATGGGGGTCAAGAGTATGCTAACAAAATCACAGACTAATGAGATAGGAATGGGGTGTCGACTTGATGATTTTGATAATTTCATCCTCTGACATAATCTGAAAAGAAACAAATTTATTTTTGAAGGGGCATGGGACAGGGGGATCAGCATCAGTTGACACTAATCCAGACCTTAATTTAGCAATTTTGTCTGCAAAGTACTTGCCAAAAGTGTTTGTTAAACTGGTGATAGTTGTATGATCTGGGAGTATTATTTTTGTGATTTGTGAAGTATAACCTTTATGGAGTTATCTTAATATTCTCTAACCATGTTGCTGTAATATCTGTTTTTTGGGAGTTCTAAGACATGGTTTAAGTGGTTCACTGCAGCTCTATTCCTTCTGCAGTTTAAGGTAGAATTGTCTCTTTGCATGCGCTTTCATGTTGACATAGGCATCTCTTTGCTGCCATAATCTTACAATTCATGAACCCTTTATTGACATGTTGTGGGATTTTGCGTTCATGTGTAGGTGCATGCTTGTCATGCAGATTTCTCAGTGTATGAAAGTATTGATGTCATAATAAACTATCTAAACTGTGAAATTTTAGGCCCATCATTTTGACTGTCAATGTTGATATTTACACCTCCTAAGAAAATGATTTCATGTGGTGTGAGAGCAGCATGCTTCCATGAACTTTTTAAATTCTTCTATAAATTAACTTTTGCAAGTGGTTGGGATGGGTGATGATATGTATTGTCAAATGGTTTGACCAGTTCTCAGATAGTTTGACATGTTGTAATATGTTTGAAAGTGTCTTGCTGATCATTTTCACAAAAGACACTGTCAGTGTTGCTCATGACAAAGATAGCAACCCCTACTCCTTTTTGTCCCTACGAGGGACATGGTAGTGCTCAAAGCCATCTATAGTTACCTCATCCAATAAGCCGGCTTCTTGTCCTACACAGTTCCCAGCTTGTTTATTGTGTAACCGCCTTGTTGGTTTTGTTTTTACGGCTTGTCTGTATGTGTTCCTGTATTGTCCTGTTGAGATATTTGACCGAATCAACGGCTTAAGACTGGGAGACCTCCCGTCTTGACGGGAAGTGACCAAGTCAGGTCAGTAATGTTTATGACAGACCGGTTTGCATTCAAGTTACGGTCGGTGGTGGAGTCCTGGTAATTAACCGGGACAGGACGGTAGGTTTTTCAAGACAAGACACTAACAGTATATGATAAGACGGGAAGTTAAGAAACAAGCCATAAAGATCCACTACAGGACGGTTTCCAAGAAAGTGGAGACATGGTCCTGGTACAGAGTCATGGAGGGTGGGTGAAATATCAAACATGTTTGATATGTTGCTTATTCACTGCAACAAGCCGAGAAACTACAACTGATCCTAACTGGCTCTGTAAATATTGCTCCTGACCCTATTTAATAACTAGCCACAGACAGGCCGGCTTCAGTGGAACAACAGGGAGGTTCTAACAGAATATAAACTGTTGAAGTCACCAAGACAGTAAATATTTTCGAAACTGATTGATGGTTGACAGGTGGGGCCATTTTCTTGGTTTCATGGTTAGATGACAAATGATCTTCCACTATAATAATACGTTCAACAGTTCTTCAATATGAAAAAGACTTACAAATCAAATCTTCTTGTAGCATATCATAGTTGGTGCATATATGCATTATTATGTCGGAGAATTTTATATGCAAGCCTTACTTTCAATGAAAGGTATGAACAAACAAAATTTATCGTATTTATGCATACTGCACTGCAAATATACCCAGCCCAAATGAACTATTTGAAATGGAAAATATGGATTTTTATTTCAATTTGCCAACAAAGAAGGTCACTTAAGGTAGACGTCAATAAAATTTAAAAAAAAACAATATTTCTGTTTTTCAAGTAGTAATACTCATTGTGTGTTGGGTCAATCACAGTGTTAAAAAGACATGTATAAAGATATCATCACTTTTATCATTTAATATATAACTATAAAAAGAGAATCCCAAGATAAATCATTTAAAAGTCACATCTTTTAGTAAAATGGGGATATTACTGTCACTTTGGTTTTTGTTTGAGACATATACCACAGAAGCTGCCGTTTTCACTGTTCTGGTATGCCAAGCTAAAACGATGGTGCCGTTTTCACATTTGGGTTCTAGGTCATTAATAGTGATGTTCAGGGCTTCAAGTAGTTTGGTTTCAGCGTGGCCAGTTACTAAACAGTTAAACATTGGGGCTCCAGCCTTTAACCAGAACTTTACATTTACAGAGATACATGCCATATCTACTGGGAATACTCTATCTGCAATGTAGGGATCTAAAAACCCCACTACTGTTCCATTTACTACTATAGGAGAAGAAACACCAGTCCAATCAAAGTTCCCAACAGGTGAGAGTCCAACTTTCTTTGTATTTCTGATCTCAGAAAAAAGTCTACGATTGTAACTATTGTCATCATCCGCAAAGTAAATCACTCCTTCTTCGATGTTCTCTTTTATCCAAGCAAGGGCAGCATTTCTTTGAGCACATCCTCGAACCTACAAAAAATATAGCTGATTGGTTTTATGAAATAAATTTGTTCTACATTTAACATTTTCATTCATGATAAACTCCATATCACCAATAGATAGAATATATACACCAATATACAGAAATTAAAATTAGTACAAAACTTATATTGAACTGTTGCCAGGAAAATGCTTTGAGGTTAATTTTTCTAGTTATTTGATGATTTTATACGAATTTAAAGAATACCTTATAACTGTCGGGTTAAATAATTCTTCAATAAAATCTATATTCATTATAATTAGAACTAGAGAAAACATTCATTGAGCGAAGACCTCCACAAGTAGAGAGAAATTGCATTTCAGGATTTTTTTTATTAAGAATATAATTGGATTTTTCCAATTAATGTAAACAGTTTTTTTGTTTAACTACCCCCTTCCCACATTTAAATTTCCAGAAAATCCGCTCATTGCGTTTGGCGAAATGTCAACCTGAAAGTCAAAGTCACTGAAAATACATTAAAAACTACAGCTATGACAATTCAAGACTTCTTATGATCCTGATCTTTCTCAAAATTCCATCACTCCTTCCTTTGATCAGGCTCTATATACATAAAATACTCAGAAATATCCATTTATTACCTGTGTAGCTATCGTGAAACCAGGCAGATAGATCCATGAACGCACCCAAAACAGTAACCTTCTGGTGAATGTTATAAAGAAATGTGAAATAAATTCTTGATTTACCAGTTTACCAACCAGTAAACACGCGTGAATAAATTCTCATGCAAAGATGCAAAAAAGTCGCTGAAATTCTTTGACTTTAGATGATTTCAAAATGAAAATTGCAGCAAATTTCTAAATATTTTGATCTTAACTACACATGCGACAATAAAATTCTGCAATAAAGTTTCCAAATAATATTCTCATTGGGTATTGCATTTACCTTGCTTTCAGCTGTAGTGGCTACATTAAGATGAGTGTTGTTTAGTCCATATTCATTTAGTAAGTTTGCAACAAATTTTGTAGATGTTAGGGCATCCTCAACAACAATCCAGTGTAATCCTTCAACATGGTTCAAAGTTTGAACTAAGCGGGTAAGATCCGGTTGCTGTGTGCTCCGTTCATATGTAGGAGTAATGACATATATGACTGGTTCCCTGAAAACAGTTGTTTCTTTTCTTAATAAAATAGATAAGGATTCTGTAGAGTTATCCAGAAGACACCCCACTTGGTGATATATTGAATATCGATACATTCCAAGATAAAATAAAGCACCAATTATAGTGATCAAAACAAATGTTAGAATTACTGGGCCTTTAGGAATCATAGTATATATTATTCCTATACTTTTACAATACACTAAAGAGGTTTGCTTTTGTGAAAAATTTCATAGTGTATCATCAAATTATTATCGTTATATTGATTACAAATATATCTGTTGTTACAAAAACATAGGAAATCAATTGACCTTTCAAGATACATTTTTTATAACAAGAGGAACAGATATTATAGATCACTTAATTGATGCAATTATGACAAATTTATTTCTTTCATATCTTTTCTGGCTTATTTTTTGTATATTTATGAGGTAGTAGGCAATTTAATGCACAAATTAGAATGTTCTTTTTTACTTAAAGTATTAAATTCCATCAGAGACTTTTTCTTTGTTAAAAGTGTTCAATATTTTTCATTAAAGGACAGCTGTTCCTGACTCTGTGATTATAATAAAATATGCAAAACACATCCATAGAGAGACCTTGCAGCATTTATTTTGACCATGAAAACTGAAAACATATAGTAACATTTCAGATATACAGAAATTAAAATTAACGATGATATACAATATGTAAAAAGTACAAATCAAAGAAAGGTTGCAATTTAAATAGGTTAATAGCCTCTTAAGCGGTCACCTACTTTGCCATTAACCTTTACTTAAAGCATTTTATTTAAGGTTTTTAATCTGATTGTGAGGAAAATATAATTAGTCCGTGTATAAGTTAGACTATAACGCCTTATATAACACATGTGAACACCCAAATGAAACAACTACCATAAGCAATGCCTCTCATATTTCAAAAAAGATATAATAACGGTATAATTTAAAAAAAAACTATTACCAATTTACTTGTTTCTTAGTCATAGAGTTATAACTAAACAGTTTCATCTAATAGTGGTTGTAGTTCGGCGCACTCTGTATAATGATAGGATGTTTCCATTGGGATTTACATATTGGTCAGGCACCCATTGTTGGCATTTGACACAACTGGGAAAACACATTTTATTCAGGGATCACTTTTTCCAAATTCTTTAAATACGTCTCACAAGCTTTACAAACTGTTCAGAAATACAGTAAGGAATCTAAAATTCGCCAGAAATCTAAATTCGCCACCTATAAACATGGTATTTTTCAGTTCAAAAAGCCTTAATCAACTATACATTCAACAAATCTCAACTCAGTTCATTTATTTTATTAGTGTTTCCACATGTGGTGAATTTCAGATATGTGGCGAATTTTACATTTCCTACTCTATATGCCCTGGAGCCTGGAGGGGTGAAGAGGGTGGCTGACATGGACATTTTTGGGAGCCTCACTCTTCAATGTCTGCTACTCAGAAACAAAGGGGCTCTTGTTGAAGGTATTAGGACAAGGTCATGAAGGAGAACAAAAATGGTCGAAGGAAAGGTACGAACAAGCCATGACCAGTCTGTGGGCTGATTTGAAGATGAATGAAAAGGTACAGAAAATAAATTCAGACTCTTGGGTGCCACGTTTATGTTAAAATGATTTGTGAAGAGTTATTAATAGTTGGGAAGTGATATAAAATGGTTGTAACACATCTTGTTTATATATTCCGATCAATTAAGTGAGCTTGTATTGGTACCATTAACGATTTTATGTCACTTTGATGGTAATGGTGGTTTTGCAATGATTTGTTTCTATATGTCGGCAACTGACACACGGCTCAACTTGTGACAAACTGAAATACAGAATATTTATTGACAGTTTGGTATGATCGACAACACTCTTTTATTTGCGCATATCATGTAAAGCTTCTCTTATATCCCATCGTACGTGTTCACACACGTAAGTGTGCTGCAAATATTGCTGAAAATGTGAACGTAGCCTGGTAGTGGGGTAGCAGAGATTTGCACGGGTTGGCCTTTATCTGACCTTGTGGAAAAGTGTCACAACTCATAATGTCTTGCTTTATAATTAGTGTTTTAGTCAATTACCTGATGTGACCTTTGACCTTTTAACTGTTATATATATTCTTAGGTCATGTATTTCTTACTTGCTGGGGCAGGGTTATTTGTTGGGTCAAATAATACTCTTTAATGCTTGATGGTCAGTTTAACCTTTCATCTGACCTATATTTACAGAATATAACACTTCTTTCTGGGCAATATTGTGATTTATGAAGCCCGAGGGCAAGTGATATCACTTGCCCGAGGGCTTCATAAATACAATATTGCCCAGAAAGAAGTGTAATATTCTGTTTATTATACCGAAAGTATTTATTTTTTCATCTTTCACTATTTAGGAGTAAATTGTACCCAAAAGTGCAAGGGTCTGCTTTTACAAAGATTAATACGCGCTATAAAGGTATAGGAGAAGAGAGGAAAATGTTTGTGAAAATACTCTTTGAATATAAATTACATGTATATAATACACCTAAGAAACACAAGTTTTTTTACCAATAAATTAGATATCTTGCATTTCATTTTTTTGGCTAAGTATGCAATGAAATGTGATGTCACAAACCAATATTCCATTTACGTCATTCACTATGCAGTTCTAGAAAGAAACTGAAGAAAATCTCCCCCCCCCCCCCACTTCACTTGTTGTTCTGCAATGTATCCACGTCTGAAGAAAATCATCCCCCCACCCATTTTTTGTTTCCAAATTGCTGAATAACGTCATTATGTGACATAGTTTGTTTACATTCTTATAAGACAAAAAGGGCATCTGTGTGATATTTTTTGTTCAAAACGGGCAATATCACGTCATATTCCCCGCAAATACTGCAATCTGATTGGCTGATACTCACTTGAGGTATAATAAATACTTATATTAAAGTAAAAGTGCCTTTATTGTTTTTGTTGATGTGCATTATTCATGTTGTACATTATGTTTTAGTAGTCACATTTATTCTTTGTTCTTAATAAATAATAATCCCATTGTGCATTTTACTTGTTGGGGTGACTGGGGGAATGTAAATGCATTTTTACTACACACTGAGCCAAGACACTATGAACTTTAAACGCTATAAGAATTATATTGGTACCTTTGGCAACAATGGATCTGTGGACCTAAGATGCAAGATTCGAATCATTTTTGAAGAGCTTTTACTGGACAAATTCTTTCTAAGTTTTGTGTCAGTAGATCTTTAAATCTACTACGACATTTGCAAAATACGTGTAATAGTACATAAAAGAAACATTTTTATGTTTACAGCAATGAATGAGAACATTCTGCCCATTAATATCTATGTCTCATAGATTTCAGGTTTCTGATCTGACTGTTGCAATGTGATTGTTATTGCAAAAACTCAATCGATATTATCATGCATGCAAAGTATCATTTTAATGAATAATTTGTTTAAAACAGTAGATACAAATCAAGAAAAAACTGAAGTGAAATGGCGTAGGTTAAGAAACTATTGATATTGGGTCAAGGTGCCAATGGTAAAAGGAGAAATTTGGAATTTTTAAGAATGACTGAAGTCGCTGGAAAAGTAAGATACCTAAATATTGTCTGCAAGCCTGGCAAGGGTACGCAACTTGGCAGAGTGGAATATTATATTTTTGTACTTTGTTAGTATTTTAAGATTCGTGGAGGTCGATGAACCCACCAATCAGACGACAAAGTATAATTAGGTAAGTAGGTGTAGCTTGAGAGCATCAAGTAACAGGATAGGACGCCGAGGACACAGAGGGAAACATATTTCCATATACAGTTGGAAATCCAGGTGTCATGCGCTATGAAGGTCTATAAAAGGTTCCCATGAGTTAAGACCCAGGTGGTATCAAACCTAATGCAAGCATGAAATGTCAAGGTATAAGAAATCCCTAAATTTAAAAATAAAAATTCTGAAGGTGCTTAATAGTGACAGACTCTGTGGGTGGAACTAAGCCATTAAGGCCTAGACATTTGAAAGAAAGGGTTATTATTAATAACTGGTATGACAGTGAGCATTACTCTCAATGCTCTGATTGGCCACAAGGAGAAATGTCTCAGTTAGAAATGGAACTAGTTGTAATAACCTTTCTATTCTGTAGTATTTTGACCACTTAATGAGCAGAGGAGCTCCTTATTCTGAGAAAATTATATCTCCTCATGAGAGACTCTAATGACGTCATATGTGCTAACGTGGAAGAATATAAGACAGTGTCAGGAACAAGAACATATAAAGCATAAACAATTTTGGACACTGCAGGTAAGGTACCTTGGTTGATAATTTCCAGAAGGAGGTCTGTTGAGATGATCAGAGTATGTTTGCACGGTAAAGGTTGATTGAATATTGTGGATCGAACAAATAATTGCAAACGTTCAGCTTTGAAGTGAAGAGTGTTACAGCCACAGATAGTGCTTGGATCTCTAATGTCAGTCTCTAATGATTTTTCAATGAATACACGACAAATGAAAAGAATACTAGTAGGAGTCACCCATTAAAACTGCAGCCCAGCTGCCACTATGGAGGCCGAGAAATCTCTGACTATATGAGTAGCTCTTTTGAGCAGCTTGTCTAAATGCTTTTAGTAGCCATTTGGGTCACCCTGGTGGCCAGCTAAGCTATGAAATCAGATCCGCTTATAATTAAACTATTCAATAAAAATTATTTTATAAAATGTTGTTCCATTATAAGCCCATAGTAAGGTATTATAAAACGGACACCTGCGTAGTCGACGAATAATCATCTTTGCCCATTACGTGAGAGTACTTAATAGAGAAATTAATGTATGCTGTTCCAATATACAAACATGGTTGTAGAATATAATCTCGAAAATAAATTTTTAAAAGGCTAAAATAACCAATAAAAGGGCTTTGTGAAAAGACCTAACAGAGGTTTTATAATAGAAATAAACTACTTATGCTTGGACTTTATCATTGATTCAATCACAAAAATATCCTCTAAATAATGCAGTGTTTCCACTGGAACTGACCCTGTAACCAACCCTACGACCCTAGGGTTGGTTGCAAAAGTCGGAAGAAAAAGGCGGGAAAATGGTGGGTCGGTTATGAAATCCCCGACAGGATGGTAAAGTTATAGACAGGTCGTAATGGCCATCCTGACAAGCCGTAGGGTCGGGAACCTTTTTTGCATGGCCAGTCATAGAACTTCTACGACAAGCTCTAAACAGACAAGCCGGATCACAAACAGACAAGCCGTAAAGATAGATGATAGATCATTTGAGGTTTTTGTTTTGTTTTTATTGAGTTTAATTTTTTATTGTACTTGATATTTTCAAGACACAGAAGACAGCAGAACCCAGCACCTGCCCAGCCAGCATCACCCCCACCCCTACAACCCAGAAGGAGAAGGAAGCCACAGAATCCATGGATCTTGCCCTGGATACTGCAGAGAGAGGAGAGAGGTTGCTACAGAACACTCTTGGAGGAGTTAATCACTACTGACATACCAGGCTACAGAAATTTCACAAGGATGGAGCTAGCATTTTTTTTATTTGATTGAAAAAAGAATCACCCCCCACCTCAGGAAGTCATTCACCAACTTCAGGAAGCCACTGGAAGTCGGCTTGAAACTGGCAGTTACTTTGAGACACTTATCCACATGGGAAAGCTACACTTCACTGCAATACCACTGGAGGGTTGGAAGATCAACCAGCTGCAAGTTTATCCCCCAGGTCTGCAAAGCCATTTTGAAGGAATTTCAACAAGAATATCTGGTGTACACCACTGATCCTGAAGACTGGAAGAAAATTGAAGAAAGATTTAGAAACAGATGGAATGTCCCCCATGCAGTCGGTGCATTAGATGGAAAACACATTGCTATCAAGAAACCCAAGAAGTCAGGCAGTGAATATTTAAACTACAAGGGCTACTTCTCCCTGGTACTTTTGGCTTTAGTCAATGCAGATTACAAGTTCCTATGGGTCAACGTGGGGGCCAGTGGGTCATCATCTGATGCACAGATTTTCAACCGCTGCAAACTGAAAAGAAAAATAGAAAACGGAGCCTTGGGACTACCACCACCTGAACCACTTGGACCTGGGGGGCCAGATCCACACTACTTCCTGCTGGGGGACGATGCCTTTGCCCTGATGCCTTGGCTGGTCAAGCCTTACAGTAGATACCAACTGACCAGAGAAGAGAGAATAGCTACAGGATATCCAGGGGGAGAAGTGTGGTCGAGAACTCATTTGGTATACTTGTCAAGAGATTCAGGGTGCTGTTGACCACCATGGAGCAGAGGCCAAAAGTTGTGAAAGACATTGTGTTAACATGTGTGGTACTACATAACATGTTGAGAAGCCATCAGGGGGGGAGCAGACAAACCACCCACTCCAGCTGACGACATACAACCACCACAGGGGGACCAGGGGGAACAGGGACAGAATTGTATCTTCAGAAACCCATTGAGGGAGGCCAAACATCAACAAGACCTACTGAAAGACTACTTCAATCATGCAGGGGCGCTGGCTGGGCAGGAGGACAGAGTTTAAGAAGACTGAGGGGAGAAGACTGAGGGGAGAACATGCTGTCATATATCAGTCCTTTTCAGGACTACCTAAATAATCCAAGAACTTTTATTTTAGCAAAGTGTTGCCTCCCAAAAAATAACCCCAACTATTTAATTCAAATTCAATTTCACCAAAAATATTCCACATCACAAATACCAATCCATCCCACACTCACTTGAAAAATGTAAATTATATCACTTACAGATTCAAACCCAGGTCCTCACTCAACAAAGTTGCAATCCCACCCAAACATGACCTGGCTTTTCCCAAAAAAATAATGGAAATATTTCCAGCAGAGAATTCACAAGAATTAAAACAAAAATGCGCAAAATGTGCAAAACAAAGTTATACAAGCTTTTCAGTCCCACTTAAATAAAAAAAAATTTCAGTTTATCAATCCATTGCCACTCACATTTTTGTAAATTTTGTTAGGCCTCACGTTTGTTGGTGTGTCAGTGTGGATGTGGCTTTTTATTTAAAGTGGGGTTTTGGGAGACAGGGACGTGGGTTTGAGTCTGGATCTTGGTTTTTGAGGGACGTGGGTTTGAGTCCAGATCTTGGTTTAGGAGGGACGTGGGTTTGAGTCCACATCTTTGTTTATGAGGGACGTGGGTTTGAGTCCACATCTTGGTTTTGGGGGGACATGGGTTTGAGTCTACAACTTTGTTTTGGGGGGTTGTGGGTTTGAGTCCATATCTTTTTTTCGGGGGTTGTGGGTTTGAGTCCACATCTTTGTTTTTGAGGGTGGGGGGTTTAATTTTGTTTTGTTTTGGTGGTGGTGGTGGTTTTACTTTGATTTCTTAGGGGATTATATTTTTAGGGGAATTTTTTGGGGGTGTTTTGTGTTGGAAGTTTATTTATATTTGTTTAACATTCACACATTCATTTACACAATTTTTTTGTACTGTGGGGAGGTGTAAGTGTTGGATGGTGTGCTTTTTTGTTTTTGGGCACAAACATGTAGCTTAATAATTGTTTTTGGATGATTCGGGTGGCCCTGAGAAGGGCCGGGTTTGGTGCAACTTGTGCAGGCTAATCCGCTGATTTGGGCTGACTCTGCTGGCTGGACTGGCTGGGAGGTCTTGACTGTTCATGATGAGTAGAATATGGCACTGGTGACGGTGCTGGTTGAAGTTGAGAGGGTAAAAATGGCTGTGGTGTGTCAATCTGTTGATACGTGTGCACACTTGGAATAGCTGCGAAGAGACTGGATAATGCAGAAGTGTTGTGCTGACTCTCCTCCTGTTGTGAAGGTGCAACTGAAGGTGGGTTGAAAATCATCTGTCTGGAAGTCCCAGGCTGTTGGTCATCCACAACAACATATGAAGTTGGCTCTGCTGACGATGATGGAGGCCCCGATGGTTGCTGTACTTTCGTAATCACTCTAACAGGCTGTCCTGTGGTAGTCTGTTGAGGCTGCACAACTGGAATGGATACTGGTTGAGTTTCCGATATGGTGAGTACGTATTCCCGTCCTGCTGTGGACTGTGATGCTTCTGAAAGTTGATATGTGGTGACCTTTTGACTTGTGGTGACCTGTCTCGTGCGTTATTCGGCCTTGTACTGTATTTCACTCAGGAAAAATGGACTTCATCTGGCCCTTTTTCTGTCTGGATTGAGTTGATTCTACATCAGTATCCATGTCAGATCGCACTCTATTCTCTCCTCTGTCTGGGCTCTCTTCCTCTCCCTCTCCATCCTCTCTCAGTCCCTCTCCTCCTGTTCAATCCTCTCTCTCTCATCCCTCTCCTCCCTCTCCCTCCTCCTTCTTTCTATATCCACTACTGTATCTCCTAACTCAAACTGTGGTTGAGCGTCTCCAGTTGATACTTCAATCTTTCTCCTTCTGCCCCTTGGCATGCTGATCAATCAATCAATTGTACAGCTTGTTTAAACAAACAAAAACTTAAAATAAATGTGAAACCTCACAGAACAGATTTCAACCAGTCCAGCCTACCTCAACACTTAAGCTAATTACCAAAAAATAAAAACCCAAAGAAAAGCTGCACACCAAGTTCTCTCTCGACAAGTCAAGGCCCAAATATATGCAGATTGTCTGCGGACTCGCCTTTTTATATTCACAGACTTTGAAGCCGACAGGCCATAAGAAGCAAAAATATTGCCAGCCTATCAGTTACAGTTCCCGGCTTGTTTGTTAGTTACAGGCTGTCTGTTGTTGTTTACAGCTTTTCTGTTTCAGTTTACGGCCAGGTTACAAATTTTCCCGACTCTAGGACCCAGTATGTCAAAGTTACCGACAGGCCTGTAAACTTTACAGGCCTGTCGGGAATACTTACAGACAGGCCAGCTAAAGTTACCAACTGTACTGTAACACTTCCAGTACGGTCAGTGAGTCATCACGTACAGTCTGGAAGTCCATATTTGGGACAAGGCAGATACTTGTTACAGACAGGCCTGTTTGATTAACCGACAAGCCGGGAAGTGTTACCCGACAGGCCGTTAAGTTAACCGACAGGCCTGTTACTAGGGGGCTGAAATTAGGGTCGGATACAAGGGTTGGTAACCGTCATAGAAATATTAAACATGTTTGAAATTTCACCGACTCTCGCCGACAGGCCAGGAACTTGTAACTGACCCTAACCGGTCATGTTAACATTGGTCCCCGACTCTGAAAAAATGCACAGTTACTGGCCTGGCGGTTTCAGTGGAAACACTGCATAAAGGACACAGGCCTTCAGCCTTCATCGTTTATTTGAGGCTACTTTTGTGATTGAATCGCTGATAAAGTCCGCACATAGGTAGTTTATTTCTACATTAAACCAAATTAAATGTCCAAAGTACAGAAGAGTAGAAGGGCCTGTTGAGGGTAAGTAAGTAAGTAAGTAAGAAACACTTCTATAGTGCCGAATTTGATGTAAACATCCTCTAAGGCGCTGATGTGCAAAAAGGGATAGTCCAGTTCCAGAAAGATGTGCATTTCCATATTAGCGTCCAGTCAGGGAGATAGGCTATGGTGGATGGTGGAGGATAAGCCAATCTAAAAAGGTATGTTTTCAACTGTTTCCTGAAACCAGAAATGCTTTCTATGGTTCTGATGGCTTGAGGAAGCTTGTTCCACTCTGTGGGAGCCCCTGCTATGAAACTGCGTAGCCCTGAGCATTTATTTGGTTTAGATGAGGAAATTGATAGGCGATTTCCCCGTGTGAGATCACTCCGCCTAATTAGAGCGGAGAGATATGGAGGTTGGCTCAAATGTATTGCTTTATAAATGAGGAGATTATATTTGAACAGTATATGGTAATGAATGGGGAGCCAATGTAGTTTGTGCAGGAAGGGTGTAACATGACAGTATTTATTTTGCTTGCACACCGTCCGACATAAGGCATTTTGAACTCTCTGTAGTCTGCTAGTATATGCCTTTTTTGTGTTGTAAAGCAGTGAGTTACAGTAATCCAGATGACTGCTTACAAAGGCAGTTGCCACCTTTACAGCTGTTTCATGATTTAAGTACCTACGGACCCTTCGTAGTTCCCGGAGATGGTAGTAACTTATGCGACATAGATTAGCCACGTGTCTTTGCATTGAATTTTCAGCATCCAGGATGACACCAAGGTTTTTTACCGATTCAGCTGGTTCCATGGTGTTGCCAAGCAAACTCACTGGGAAAGATGACTTCAGGGAACTTCTAATTTGATCATCACCAATCACTATGAATTCTGTCTTGTCAGGATTTAATTTAAGCTTATTATTTCCCATCCAAGCCTGGACCACCTCAAGGCAATTTGTTAATTCAGTGATACTGGAATCGAAGTTCCTAGAGTCGAGTTCCAAGTAAATTTGTGTGTCATCTGCATATAAGTGGTGGGTGACATTGAATTTAGATATGACTGAACTGAGAGGGGTTGTGTATAGGGTAAAAAGGAGTGGCCCTAGAACTGAACCCTGGGGAACCCTGTAAGGGAGTTGAAAAGCATCTGAAAGATGTCCATCTATTATGATGCGCTGCTTGCGTGAGTTGAGGTATGACTGGACCCACTTAAGCACTACCCCATCAATGCCATACCAGTGCTGAAGGCAGTTGAATAGGATTGAGTGGTCTATTGTATCGAAAGCTGCAGATAAGTCCAAAAGGACTAATCCAACAGCTGCACCCTTGTCCATTGATGTGGCAATGTCATTTTGTATTTTGAGCAACGCCGTTTCAGTTGAGTGAAAAGCTCTATATGCGGACTGGTTTTCGTTAGATATACCCTCGTGAGCAATATGCTCATTTATCTGCTTAGCCACAGCTTTCTCTATGAGTTTGGAGATGTAGCTGAGGTTGGACACTGGTCGATAATTCTTGAGAATATTCTTGTCAAGACCAGCTTTTTTCAACAAGGGTGTAACATGTGCAGTCTTAAAGCAGGAAGGGAAACTGCCCTCCTGTAGAGAGTAGTTCACAATATTTGTAATAGGAGTCAGGAGCACACTGATACATTCAAGGACCAATGATGTTGGGATGGGATCCAAGTCACATGATTTATTTGGTGTGGACTTTATGATTTTAAGGACTTCTTCCTCTGACATGGTCCGGAAAGAAACAAACTTGTTTTTGTAGGAACCTGAGACAGGGGGATCGGCATCAGTAGACAGTAATCCAGATCTTAATTTAGCAATTTTGTCTGCAAAATACCTGCCAAAAGTGTTGACTAGACTGTTCATGGTGGTATAATCTGGAAGTACCATTTTTGGTGATCTATGGAGGACCAGCTTGTACACATTTTTAGTTTGAAAGTGTGAATGATAATGGAATTGCAGAATGAAATATGGCTGTAAAACATTGTATGTGCTGAGTAGACTGCTGAAACCATTCTTGTAACTGAATTTGTAATAAAAATTTGAAAGTGTGAATGATAATGGAATTGTTGAATGAAATGTGACTGTAAAACATTGTATGTGCTGAGTAGACTGTTGAAACCATTCTTGCAACTGAATTTGTAATAAAAGACTGTTTTTCTTGAAAACTATACTTTGTTATACATAACATGGTGTAAGTGTGCAGCAGTAATTCAGTGTACTAATCATGTGAGCCAGTGTGGATAACATTCAGCCTGCAAGTCCCATGGACTTTACTGGACATGCCAACCTGGCAGGGAGCTGATGCAGTTTCAGAGACAGATTCAAACTGTACTTGCAAGCTTCCGGAGCCAATGACAAAGCAGAACCAACCCAGGTTGCCATTCTGGTCTACACTATGGGGAAACACCTGTACCAGTGTACCAGGTGCCATCAATACATCTATGGAATGAAGGTGAATGTTGAAACTGGCCATAAAAGTCGTATAACTTTTGTTTAAAAGACCCCTGTCTGACTTTCGCCTCCTTGTCCAACAACTGTTGATGCAATTCCAATATTATTCTTTGAATAAGGAGTATGTCCAGTGGATAAAATTGGTTGTTCCCAACACACTCATTGCTTTTTATCATCTTTTAAGTATTACTTTTATGCATTTTTATTTTATATTACTATTATGGTTACAGAGATAGTGTTAATAATTCACTTAAACCTCCAATATTTGACCTTTGACCTTCTGACTTGGTAATTTATTTCCCTCTATGACATTTGACCTTTACTAGACGTTTTAATGCATTTTTAGGGCTGGCATTTGGGTGCCAGCAAGATCATTGCTTGGGGGGTTGAATTTTTACATTCTTTAGTATACACAATATGGCCAGTTGTATGGCGATTTCTAATTGGCTTATGTAATGATGACTAAAATTTCTGTTCATTCTGTCATTTGCTCTGCAGACACTGAAGGGGTCACATCTATGAATTTCTCACTGCACATGTCTACAGGTAGCCACGTGTTTTATACAATTGTTTTTTTTTTAGGTTTTTAGTGTTTTAGTTTAACTTCTTTTTTTAGAGTATTTTAACTTTTACTACTGTTACATGGCTCAGAAGTATAACCTCAGATCTGGGAAGAAAGAGATGGTGCTGCCGGTGCAGTTACATTTGTGTGACGATCAGGACTACATGTCTTAAGTATTGAGGGGTAGTCAACCTACCCCAGCTCAACAGCAAGTGCATTCTGATTTATTATCTGGTAGTGATTTTGATATTTCGGATCTAGTTCAATCATCTGACAGTGAAGCAGATGCTTCAGGTACTGAAAGTAGGTCCTATGAAAAATTTGCAAACAAAAATCAAATTCCAGATGGTAAAAGTACCGATAGTACTCGACAAATTGTTAATCAGATAATATTGGGTCAGTTAGAAAAAAATCAGTTCTAGACTTGGTACGTTGGAAAAAAATAGTTGCAAGAAGTTGGTTAATGAATCAAAAATCAAGAACAAAAAATTTGAAAAGTCTAAACAAAATGTACTTTTGGCCTTTACTTCTGGCCCAGTCAGTTCATTGCCTTTGACTTACACAGCACCTGAGGCCAGTGGTCGTGTACATAAAACCAAAGCTAAGGTCACACATGCCCAGACTCAGCCGGTTGTCCAGGTCTGATCCGACAATACTTTACTTGCTCTGCATTCCCTTAAATATGACCAGCAGATACAAGCACAAGTAGACCAGCGTCTTTGGGAGACATTTTAGCAGACATTGGCCAAACAGGTACTTGTAGCAAGGTCAAAACTCAGAGAGGAGGTCAACTTGATGTATTTGCTTGGACATGTGTAAAGTGGCCCCATGAGTTTGTCCGGTTCCTCAAAAGAACGTATTCCTTATGACCAGCTCACAATACCCCAGTCTATGGCTGGCTTTTGCCGCCATGAGGGAGGAAAGTAGGATGATGCAAATGATTTCTCGTGGGGTGCGGCCAAGGCCAGCCATGCTGTCCTATGTTGTATGGAGCAGGGGAAAGTTACTGGTTATGATCAAGTGGATTACATAGATCGCATTAGAAGAGCAAATGCACAAAAACATGTAGTACAAGGTTCTCAAACTCAAATGTCTCCTATTATGGCAAGAGAAGTACTTCAAAACTTGGTTGATCTATGCCCCATCAATTTTTTTAATCAGGGTTCGTGCTCACACCACAGTACACATGAAAATAGAGGTGTGGTACACAAACACATATGTGCTCATTGTTTCACATCATCCAGGAACAAGAAAAAGACCAATTCAAAAAATGACGAAGTCAGGGCATGAGCCATTTTGGTGCTCATGTCCATTAGTCTTGTGAAATGTTTGGGGCACACATTGACAAAACAAAGTTTGTACAGAGATAAATGCATGCACTACCTCTTGGTTACACTGGTTTCACCAGGGAAAGGCCCTTACTTCAAAAGTAGAAGTCATATGCACAATTAGTGTCCAATAGGTGTGCCTATACTATGAACAACCTCCAGGTTCCTAGGCGGGATTTAACTGTTAGACCTTTGGTTAAAGACTATTCTGTTAACAAAGTCGATAAGGCTGTACATAATAACTTTCATGAGTCGGCAGCTCGGGTCAATGTGACCAAGCCTTTACGGCATACCAATAAATTATTGGTTGGTAGTGTGGCTCTAAACAATAGGTTTCAAGTATTGGTGGATTTGTAGAATACTAGTACTGAGGTACTTTTGGATAATTGTTCAGCAGATTGTACAAATCATGATGTATCTGATCGTGGGTTGGAAAACAACAATATTCCAACAAGTTTTGATAATAAAATTTATAGAGTTAGGGAAAAGGCTAAAAATAGTCACAGTGTTATAGATAATAGCTCACACAAAAATCGGGTACTATGCAGCATGAGGGGAATGTGAAGAGTGATATTTTAGTGCTGGATAGCAAAGGTGAGGTTTCTCTTGAACATGCACAGGATATATGGTTATTGCCCACCAACATAAATCAAATATTGTTGATGCTGGGTTTGAATCTCACTATGCAAACACAGCTATTCCTATGTCGATGTGGTACAATAGATTTCAATGTGCTGATTTTGTACAATGCGCTGCACAAAATGGGCCTGATTTTGGCGCTTTGCCTATTACTAATCAAATAATCTATCAAGGTCCAAATACGTACAACAGCCCACTTGCAGATATCATTGAACTTCATGGTTAGAGATTCTCAAATCCCAAATTTTTGGAGTTGTAGGATCCCACTTAAAGATCAATTTAATCCGTCAGTGTGGAGAAAACACTTATCCAATTATTGGGATAAACAGCTACCTGACCTAATTGAATATGGGTTTCCCATAGATTTTGATAGAAATTGTTTATTGTTATCTTCTGAAGAAAACCACACTTCTGCTCAGCAGTTTTCCAGAGATATTGATGTATACCTTGATAATGAAGTGGCATACAATGCTATGTATTGTCCCTTTAACGAAAAACCTATCAAAATGCACATATCTCCTCTAATGACTCGTAATAAACAAGGTTCGGATAATCGAAGAGCTATTGTTGACTTAAGCTCGCCTCATGGTCTTTCGGTTAATCATAGTGTATTGAAAAATAAGTATTTAAATTCATACTATTATCTTTCTTATCCATCTGTTGACCACATAGTGGATCATCTGAAGCGTTTAGGTCCTGGTGCTCTTATGTATGAAGTCAACATAAGTAGGGCTTTCCGACATATCAGGATTGACCCTGGGGATTTAGATTTGCTTGGTTTAAAGCATATATCCTATTATCTTGATGGATCTTTGGTGTTCAGTTTTAAACATGGATCTTTTTTCTTCCAGAAATGTCCCGATGCCATTAGATATATCATGAAAAAAATTCAGTTATCTGAACCTTCTGAATTATATAGATGAGCTAATATATATTGGTTTACCTTCAAACATTCAGTATTCTTATCAATTCTTGCTGCAATTATTACAAGATCTTGGTTTGGAAATTGGCACAAATAAGCTAGTGGCTCCTACTACAGCTGTGGTGTGCTTAGGCATACTGGTGGATTTGGTTAACCGGACCATATCCATTCTGGATCAAATATTATCTGAAATTGTTAATTTATGCAAATCTTGGCAAGACTACATGCACAAAGCAGCAACTGCAATCTCTCCTTGGTTCTTTATTATATATCACCAAGTGTGTATGTCCTGCCAGATTTTTTCTCAATCGGATGTTGCATGTACTTAGAGATAATCATATAAATAAGCATATCTCACTAACTGGAGACTTTGTAAAGGACTTGAATTGGTTTAATACTCTATTGTGTTCATATAATGGAGTCACTTTTTATGATAAGAAACCAATTCAAGCCACAATTGCTTTAGATGCCTTTTGACAGGCCTAGGAGCTGTCTTTCACAATATGGTATATGCTTTACCTCTACCTTATGATCATTTAAATTATAACATAACCCAACTTGAAATGCTTAACATTATGGTGGCTCTAAAAGTTTGGGGGTGTGCTTGGCACATCATGCGTATTGAAATTAAATGTGACAATATCGATGTTGTGCAAGTACTTCAAGAAGGACAAGCAAGGGATCCACTTCTTGCTACTATAGCCAGAAACATCTGGATGCTTACATCTTTGTTTAATGTACAATTGTTGGTCTCACATATTGCAGGTAAAGAGAATGCAATTGCTGATTTACTTTCTCGTTGGTGGGTTACTAATAACAGAGATCAAAAACTAACAAGGTTATTACCCCAATATGAGCGGGTTCCTACTCATATTGATCTTTCAAAGCATAACCATAGTATTTTGCATTTGTGCTTCTTTTTATTATTTTAGGTGAACATTCATTTGCAGCCCAGTTGACCACCAGGGCTTCCAGCAGATTATTGGGTGCGTTTAGACCTGCCACACAGAAAGCATATGTGTGTATGTTCAGAGAGTTTCTGGGCTTCCTGGTGGCGGCTGGGCTGCTCATTAATCAGGTCAGTACTGTTATTTTGTTAATGTTTATAGAATTTTTGTTGGGTCAGGGTTTCTCCCCTTCTAATGTAGTTAATCGTATGGCAGCTATTCGATCACAATTTATTTGTATGGTTTAGATACATCTCCCTTTAGAGATGAGAGTATCCATCTCTTTCAGAAGTCTGTCAAATATACCACCTTCTGTCCAAAAATTGTACAAATTATCACAATTAATATGTTGTCTCAAATGTTAATTGTGTCGAGATACCTTGCAGTACCCCATTGTTTTTAAAGTTTTATATTCTTTTTGCTTTTTTCCTTCCTTAGAATGTCAAACATTCTTCCTCATACAATGGCTTCTTTTGATCCAACGAGACAATTGTGTAGAGGTGACCTTATCTTTTCCTCTGATACTAGCACTGTAGTTATTAAATGGTCAAAAACTCTTCAAAATAGAAGAGATACTACCACCATTTGAATTCCTGCTCTGTGTAGGTCCCCTTTGTGTCCTTTTAGAGGTATATGTACAATGTCGGATGCTATTCCTGGTTCTTCTAATGAACCCCTTTTTCAAATCCCCAAAGGCAGTACTTTTGTTCCTTTGAATGCTAGGAAGCATTTAAAGCAATTATCTCAGCTACTGCACTTACCTTCCCCTTTAACTTTCCATTTATTTCGCAAATCTGGGGCGTTTCAGCATGGTGTTCCTCTTCAGCATATCATGTTGCATGGAACCTGGACCTCTCACTGCGTCTGGCGCTATGTATCTCACTCATTCTCAGTTAAATTGGACAATTAGAGGCCAAATTGTGGCACAGCAGTGGTGATAAATTCATTCTTATTGTCTCTATTTGGTAACAGAACATGTAGAGCATCTTGCCACAAAATTTTTCCTTATTTTTCCTTGCTATCTATTACAGATTTTTTTGTGCCGTTTTGTATACATGCTGCCAAATTATTAAAAACTTGCATTGTGAATTATGTTACTTCATACTGGATTTATGATTGTTGCAGTAAAAAATTATATAAATGAAATAATACTCTGCATTTAATTCTGAACTGTAGTAAACTTTATTATAAAACATAGTGAAGCAAATAAAATATCACTGATCTGATTTAAACATATTTTTTCTTGAAAAGATACTGTATGGCTGAAAAAAATCTGTAAAACACAATGCAAGTTACAAAAGTTTATTACAATGTGAATGCTTCAATTGTTGTCTTAAAAGTTATATACAAATAAAATAAAGACATATCATCAGATTTTTTAAAACATATTGGACAAGAGACCAACAGTGACAATACATTTTATTTTAATGATTTACGATTTCTATGTTTGGTAACATAATTCACATGGAGTAAGAAAGCAAGTAGAGCAAGGTAAAGACAGTTAAATATAAAATTCTAAAACTATCACTACATTCTTAAAGTGTCAATGAACTGTGTGTAAACTCTTTTAAAGCTATAAATGCATCTTTTGGTGTATTATCTTCAAGAATGGGCATCTTAACAGGATAAAATTAACATCAATACCAAATAAGAATGCTTATTTATCAGTCTTTTGCAGTAATTACAAAAATGTTTGTTGATTTAACTTGTTTAAGTGGGTTATTTTCATAACACAATGTCACACATTACATTTTTAAACTTTTGTTTAGATTACATTGAATCTGAAGCTGTTATAAACAACAAGCAGATGTCCATGATATGGTAACGTAATTCACTTACTTTGTTTGCAAATGCCAGCACTTTTGTCAAACTGTGTTCTTAGATAATTAAAACAGTGTCTTATTATTTTATAGTGGTGTAGAACACAATAAATATGCATGTACACATGAAAAAAGCTAGTACCAATATCTCTATCTGCATTACTAAACTTGTAAATTTAGTTAAGAATGTGGGGGGTGACTAACTTTACGTAATATGGCCTTACCCTCTACTCAAATTGCATCCTAGTTTCTTACCCATTTGAATGAACATCCATTCTTTGAACTGACATTTTGCAAACTACTAACTTTTGTGAAATTTCAAACTTTGATGAATTTGATAAATCAATGTTTCACAAGTCATTGTTTTGAGCTGCTACAAAATCAATTTCTGAGAATGTAGGTGAAATCGATTTTGACTAGTCTTTTTTTGACTAGTCACTTACCATTACCTTGTAAGTTATCCTATAAGATATCACAAATTTTCTTAAAATGTCAACCATCAAAACACTGACTGCAAATGACAAATGTATTTTCTGACACCATCATAGCCTGGTTCTGTTGGAACAACAGCATGAAGTTTTCGCATTCCAGACCTTTTACTGGTTGTAGAGGCAATGAGACAACAAAACTGGGCCTCCTTCACATTCTGGTTTCAATGCAAAATCATATCTCAGTGAACTTTTAAGCATTTTAGTCAAGCACCCATTTCTAGTCCTTTGTAACTATACAGTATTCTTTGGC
This sequence comes from Sabellastarte sp. h YS-2021, assembly GCA_964017235.1. Classification (NCBI taxonomy): domain Eukaryota; kingdom Metazoa; phylum Annelida; class Polychaeta; order Sabellida; family Sabellidae; genus Sabellastarte; species Sabellastarte sp. h YS-2021. Next base: position 93,430,712 of record OZ024928.1, read on the forward strand.
CTTCTCTGCTTCTTTTCTCCCACACTCCGGCATTGTTTTTGGCTGAACATCAGTAGTGTAACTACTTGCATCTATTTGAGCTAATTTCATTCTTAATAAGCCCTTTGAATTTTTATGCTGGTATCTCTTATTTTATTTGTACAGGAAAAAATACATTTATAAGGTTCAAGTAAAATTTTAGATGAACTACAAATTATTGAAGTAAATACCCTCCATCTCTCTCACCCACAAGTTTATTCCATGCTGCAACAATCGACTGTAGTTAATGAGAGCATAAATGTCAAATATCAAATTGTTGTCAATAATAAAGTACTGAATCATTAACTCATCAATTCTAGAAAATTTTATATTAATTATAAGAACTTATAAACATCAGATTGGGCTACATTTAAAGTCAAGTAGATGTAACTGATACAAGTGAATTATGTTACTACTTTGTGAATTACGTTACTTCATGTTAGATGCAATATTAAAAAAAGTGTTTATTGCATACTAATCTTTAAAACTGCTCTGGTTGAAAGGTTTATATCTACTCTACTACTCGCATACTTGTGCCATATACTGTGACAAGGTACATAAGAATAATCTATGACATAACAACCTAGTACCTGATACTTATTTGTAACAAATGATGTGTGTAACAGAATATAAAATAACATTATGCTTAAACTCTGTCATTTCTTAAATGTGGTCTTCTCCATGATGTTAAAAATGCTTAAACATGCTGCAGTCAACTGCTTGTGGAAAAATTACCCATTTTTGTCAGTTCAGGGTAACGTAATTCACAGTAACATAATTCACTGAATTATACTAAATCAAATATAAAATTCAGAGCTTTGTGTTGATATTGCTATAATTCTACAGTCCCCCCCCACCCCATGGAACTTAATAAGAAGCATGCTTGCGAGATATCTTTTAATAATATATATATATATAAATTTATTAAAAATACACAAGTTACTACTGTTCTATACTATGTACAGTCCTAAGGAATAGTGATTATGCAAATTAAGTTATGATGTCATAAAATGATTACATGAGGTTGACCCTGAGGTCATCAAGGTCATGCTGGCTTGACCTTGCTCTTTACACTTCTCTGACCTCAAGGTCACCCAGAGTGAAGGCTGAGGGAAATACAGAGGGACCCTTCCCCCAGACCCCGGCAGCACCCCTTTTCATTGAAATATAAGCTGCCCAAGGTCAAATTGAAGGTCACTTTAGCCCCACATTCGGGTCAAAGTGAGCAAAGCGAGGGAATGAAGAGGGTTAAAGCAACAGCCCATCCAAACTGAGGTGACCTTAAGTTTACAATATAAGTGTAATAATACAGTAAGGCATGTAAATTTCGCCCTGACACAGTATACAAGAACTAAAACAATAAAAAGGAATGTAAACAGATAAAATTAGTTTAAAACTTAGGATATCACAGAAAGCACATACAGGCCCAAATTATGGGACGTGGAGGGTGGGCAAGTAAAAAACAAATATTTCATGTTCACTGGTCGGCTTCTTGTTTTAAACTAAGGAAATTTCCAGGAACTGTTGGAGGAGGAAGGACTGACCAATGGTCAGTAATTAGGTCATATCACCATGGTACTACCTGGGTGTTACATAAAAGCTTAAGGTGCAAGCACACTTCCCTGGGGTGGAGGACTGACGACAGTGATGCCTGAAACATCACTTCTGACAGTCCCCCCCACCCCATGGAACTCAATAATAAGCATGCTTGCGAGATATCTTTTAATAATATATATATATATAAATTTATTAAAAATACACAAGTTACTACTGTTCTATACTATGTACAGTCCTAAGGAATAGTGATTATGCAAATTAAGTTATGATGTCATAAAATGATTACATGAGGTTGACCCTGAGGTCATCAAGGTCATGCTGGCTTGACCTTGCTCTTTACACTTCTCTGACCTCAAGGTCACCCAGAGTGAAGGCTGAGGGAAATACAGAGGGACCCTTGCCCCAGACCCCGGCAGCACCCCTTTTCATTGAAATATAAGCTGCCCAAGGTCAAATTGAAGGTCACTTTAGCCCCACATTCGGGTCAAAGTGAGCAAAGCGAGGGAATGAAGAGGGTTAAAGCAACAGCCCATCCAAACTGAGGTGACCTTAAGTTTACAATATAAGTGTAATAATACAGTAAGGCATGTAAATTTCGCCCTGACACAGTATACAAGAACTAAAACAATAAAAAGGAATGTAAACAGATAAAATTAGTTTAAAACTTAGGATATCACAGAAAGCACATACAGGCCCAAATTATGGGACGTGGAGGGTGGGCAAGTAAAAAACAAATATTTCATGTTCACTGGTCGGCTTCTTGTTTTAAACTAAGGAAATTTCCAGGAACTGTTGGAGGAGGAAGGACTGACCAATGGTCAGTAATTAGGTCATATCACCATGGTACTACCTGGGTGTTACATAAAAGCTTAAGGTGCAAGCAAACTTCCCTGGGGTGGAGGACTGACGACAGTGATGCCTGAAACATCACTTCTGACAGTCCCCCCCCACCCCATGGAACTCAATAATAAGCATGCTTGCGAGATATCTTTTAATAATATATATATATATAAATTTATTAAAAATACACAAGTTACTACTGTTCTATACTATGTACAGTCCTAAGGAATAGTGATTATGCAAATTAAGTTATGATGTCATAAAATGATTACATGAGGTTGACCCTGAGGTCATCAAGGTCATGCTGGCTTGACCTTGCTCTTTACACTTCTCTGACCTCAAGGTCACCCAGAGTGAAGGCTGAGGGAAATACAGAGGGACCCTTCCCCCAGACCCCGGCAGCACCCCTTTTCATTGAAATATAAGCTGCCCAAGGTCAAATTGAAGGTCACTTTAGCCCCACATTCGGGTCAAAGTGAGCAAAGCGAGGGAATGAAGAGGGTTAAAGCAACAGCCCATCCAAACTGAGGTGACCTTAAGTTTACAATATAAGTGTAATAATACAGTAAGGCATGTAAATTTCGCCCTGACACAGTATACAAGAACTAAAACAATAAAAAGGAATGTAAACAGATAAAATTAGTTTAAAACTTAGGATATCACAGAAAGCACATACAGGCCCAAATTATGGGACGTGGAGGGTGGGCAAGTAAAAAACAAATATTTCATGTTCACTGGTCGGCTTCTTGTTTTAAACTAAGGAAATTTCCAGGAACTGTTGGAGGAGGAAGGACTGACCAATGGTCAGTAATTAGGTCATATCACCATGGTACTACCTGGGTGTTACATAAAAGCTTAAGGTGCAAGCACACTTCCCTGGGGTGGAGGACTGACGACAGTGATGCCTGAAACATCACTTCTGACAGTCCCCCCCACCCCATGGAACTCAATAATAAGCATGCTTGCGAGATATCTTTTAATAATATATATATATATAAATTTATTAAAAATACACAAGTTACTACTGTTCTATACTATGTACAGTCCTAAGGAATAGTGATTATGCAAATTAAGTTATGATGTCATAAAATGATTACATGAGGTTGACCCTGAGGTCATCAAGGTCATGCTGGCTTGACCTTGCTCTTTACACTTCTCTGACCTCAAGGTCACCCAGAGTGAAGGCTGAGGGAAATACAGAGGGACCCTTGCCCCAGACCCCGGCAGCACCCCTTTTCATTGAAATATAAGCTGCCCAAGGTCAAATTGAAGGTCACTTTAGCCCCACATTCGGGTCAAAGTGAGCAAAGCGAGGGAATGAAGAGGGTTAAAGCAACAGCCCATCCAAACTGAGGTGACCTTAAGTTTACAATATAAGTGTAATAATACAGTAAGGCATGTAAATTTCGCCCCAAGCCCAAAAGTAGGTAGTTAAGCATCAGCCAGAACCATAGCAAAAGTAGAAGCCACATGTTCCCCCATGGTTTGGTCCTGCTGAATGTACCTCCACACACATTCCGACGTCCAGGAGCCATGATGTTTGATCTTCTGAACAGGGATGTCAGAATTGTAAGCCAAAGTGGCCCCAGAACGCCGGAATGTGTGGAAGGTGAAATACCCCGGGGGGTAGCCCAATTTGGAGTTCAATTTTGCAAGAGTTTTTCTAACCCTGGAGTCAATAAGTAACCGCCAGCCCCCAGGGGTCATAACCTGAAATAGTGGTTCATTCTCAGAGGGGGCATACATTTGGATAAGTTGTTTGAGGGCCCTATGAGGGCAAAGAATTGAGGATTTCAAGCGTGGCAAAGACAATATATGACACTTATCCCTAGTCTGGATAGTTTTGCTCCATTTAATGAGAATTTTTACAAATTTTTTGGTGAAAAATACATCTCCCGGAGTGATATGCCTAGATGGATCAAAAGTGGCAGCAGAGTGGGGGGTGAGATTGGAGAGACGTAGGAAGCCGAAAAATGCTGTAAGGAATAAAGCTTTAAAGACTGGACCCATAGGAATGTCATCACACAATAAAATCAATTTTCTGAGAGTGGGAATATCCATGATATTCCTCCTGGGAACACACAAGGGTCAGTTAACTTTAAGTGACCTCAAAAAATACTTCACACGAGGGTCATCCAGGACCCAATACTGCAGACCAAAGACCATGAATTTTGCCTTTATGGCAGCTACATAGTTGGCCACCATGTGGGTGGACGTATTATGCTTCGTCAAGAGTTCAAGAAAAGACAAGATAACTGAACAATCAACTTTGGCAAGCTTTACTTTCATGTGTATTACAAATGCTAAAAATGTCCTGAATAACAGCAGATAACACTTGTGGGTCTTTGGTCTGAAGGTCTTCTGCAGTCTAACACCAGCCTCTTGACACAGTTGAGCCATGGCCTTGGAGCCTACAACAAAGTATAGTATCAGCAGTTATGTGTTACAAAAACATGGGAACCCCCACAAATGGTTAATGATAATGACAATACATGGAAAATAACGTCAATAGCACTATATTACATAATCAATGTCCAGCAAATGAATGCCCACTGGGATCCAGACTGGATTTTGAACATACTGATATAATTGCCTGAAACATGCAGGACTGCCCGACCAACGGGATAACAGATCAGCAATCTGATTATTCTTGCCCAATACATGAGTGTAAGAAATTTCAATGTCATGTTGGGCAGCCAAATACCAGACATTTCGGGCACAGGCCCCCAAAAAGGGGTCCTTTGTGCGACCAGCAGACAACACATGGACCACAGCCTCATTGTCGCATTTGACCAAAATGCACTTGCCTGCCCAGATTGGTCCAAAAGCCTTGAGGGCCACCACAATGTTGACCATTTCCATGTGGACAATACCCATGTTCTGGTAGTTCTTAGGAACAGGAAGTTGATACACAAAATGAGCCCATCTGGCCCCCAGGCCTGTGAGACAAGCATCAAGCTCAAGAGTTTCTACTGAGAGGACATGGTCATATATGGACACCCCGTTGTAAGCCTGAAGAAATTTCTGAAACCATCTGAGGTCACGTTGAAAGTCTGCAGTAATTTTTATTGTTTGCTCATTATAGTTGCTTCTGAGGAGGTCCAACATTCTGTTGACAAAATATCTCGCAGGCTTAACACATTTGTGGAGATACAAGAGATGACCAAGAAGGGATTGTAATTGACGCTTGGTACAAGATTTTTTGACACCCCATGAATTGACCAGGTCTATAATCTGACGCATTTTGTCTTCTGGTATGGATATAGTGCCTTTTTCAGAGTCAATGAGAACACCTAGGCATATGGCCTGTGTTCCTGGACGTACAAGCTTCTTCTTGCTTATAGACAACCCTAGAGCGTTCAAGACAGTATACAAGCAGTCAAAGGCGTCACGAGCGTGACGTGGAGTGCCCACCCCAAAAACATCATCCACATAGTTCATGATCTTGTAGCCATGACGACGAACGACGTATCTGACGGCGTCGCTGACGCGTTGAAAGATTTGCGTCCCATGTCGACTCCCAAACGGAACGCAGGTGTCCAGGAAGTGGCCATTCCAGTATAGACCCAACAAGTCATAATCAGCAGGGTCGACCTTGATGTGCCTGAATGCCCTGCTGATATCAATTTTGAATAAATGGGCCCCCCTACCCAATTTCTTGAGTTCTTGCGTCACATGATCGACGGTAGGGAAGGTTAAAGCAAATTCAGTGTTCAAGTAGGAATTTTTGTCAATGCCCGCATTTACAGACTGGTTCTTTGGCCAGGAAAGGTCTATAATCACTCTTCTATTTTCAGACCCCGACTTTTCCCTAGTCATAAAAGGGGAGTAATGACAATTTTTTATGGGATTCTCAACAAAAGGGCCCAATATGGCACCAAACTTCTTTTCTTCAGCTAAGTAAGTCTCCACATGGGTGGGGAACTGGACAGCTGATGAGTGGTTTCTCTTATCTGAACTAAGTGGACAGTTATGATTGAAATCCAATGGAAAACCGTAACGTAGGAGTTCTATTAGCTGTACATCCCAATAGTCAAGCAAAAACTCGCGCCATTTGTCAACATTCAGCTGAGAAGACACAGGGATACGACTTCCTAAAAAGTTGGGGACCCCCTGACGCCTTGCCATAAAGTGCTGGTCAATAGGTGGTTCAAACCCAGGACCTGGACTATCACACCGTGGAAGTGTGAAATCAGATAAAGGGACAAAGCCGAAATCGAAGTCAGTTTGATTTCTCCACTTTTTAAAAGCCTCACACTGTGCATATTCGTTGCTTTGTATTTTCTTGATTACCTGCTTTGAAAGCAAAGTATTGAGATATTTATCATCATTGGCATTGTTAATGTCAAAAACCTTGACCATTACGTCATCAGACATGGCATTGACCCTATCCTGGGCCTGTATTTGTTTGTCATTTTCTGTGTAATATGTCTGGGTGTCAACAATAGTCCCACAAGTGGGATGCAATAAAGAACCCCCAGTACCATTGTCTTGGCTAATGTCACATTTTGAAGTGTTTTCACAATGATTAGAAAGTGCAAACTCCATGTCAACTTCACTCAACACTTCACTATTGTCACCCCTAGAAGTGTGAAGTGCCACACAAGTGCGAATATCATTTGACACCTCACACAAGCTATCACACAAAGGGTCAGTAATCACACTTTCACTCGCACCTCTTTTGTTAGCATAATAGATTTTGGTGGGGATTTTCACACCTCCACTCACAAGGTTTTTAGCTTTGTTGCCTTTAACGAATAAACCATTCACACGTTTTTTGTCCACATTGGAGTTGTAAAAACACTTTGTGTAATATTTTTTGGTCTGTGACACTCGTGAAACATTGTGACCTTTGACCTCCCTGTACTGGGGATCAGTATTTACAGTACTTGACACACAAACACCTTTGTTACAACTATTTACATCATTAAAAACAGTTGACGCCTCCTGAGCGTCGTGTAAATGACCCACCACATGTTCAACATGATTTCTGCTGCCCAAAACAGTACTTTCTGGACAGCCAACTACTCGTTTTTTGAACTGGACATTTTCCCAACTGTGCAATCTTTACCTGGGTGATTTACTTGCTTTCCCTGGGCCAGACAGTAAACACATATATGTTTGAACATTTTGCCCCCATGTTCATGATCCTTGGAGTACATACAAGTACCTGACTGGAAATGTTTACAGTACCACGGTTTTTTGGTGGTTTCTTGTTTCCCCCAATTTGATTTCTCTTGTTTTCCCCAATTTGGCCTGTGAACATGATGTTTCTGAGCATGAGCCCGCCTTATTCTTTCTATGCGACTTGTATGCGACCAATCTAAGACCCCCCTTTCCATTTCGCACAGCAGAACTGCATGTGCAGCTTTAGCATTCCCCCAAGTGAAGTCTGTCGCATCCTCCATTAAGTCTGATAAATAAACCAGCATTTGTTCCCTACAATTTTCATCAGATTCGTCCAAAATATTTCTCACAAAACCTTGCACAAATTGGGTGAGGGTTAACTGATCATAACTTATTCTCTGACGATGGGTACCCCCTAAAATTGACTCATGGAGCCAAGCAACTTTCTTTTCAACCAATACTTCAACATCCCCCCCCCTTTTTGACTTAATTTTGGAACCAGATTTACCTTGACTAGCACTGCTTTTCTCTAGTTTTGACAATCTACGATCAACTTTCCTTTGTAACTCTCTAGAAGACCTCAAAACTGAAATATCTGGGATATCCGACTCATCTGACGATGAGTCAGTTGTGACCACTACTTTTTTACTTTTCTTTACACAACACTTTGAAGTACTTAACTTCATGTCCTTGTGTCCCTGCATGGCAGTCTGTTGATGACCAGCAGCCACTCGACCTTCCACTGCATCCAGACGAGCATTGACTTTCTGCAGTTCCTGTAGTATCTGTGACTGTATGTCTGTTGACGCCTGGTCTGTGCCCTCATCTTCAGATGACGCCTCTGACGACACCTCAGAACTCTGCAAATCTGATACCTCTAGGGCGGCAGGAACCGACAACAAGCTACCATATGAATTACTTTTACAGTTCAGTCCTCCATCATCAGACATATGGGATTTACCAGCTTGTTTCTTCTTGCCCTTGCTAATTTTAACACTGTCCTTCGGATCCGAATTGCTTGTCAAATTCTGATAACACTTCTTCCCTGTGGGAGGGTAATGTTTTTGTCCACATTTGCTGCACAAATAACGTGATTTTCCCATGTTAAATTATTTTATAACTGTCAAAGTTCAATTCTGAAACACATGCAGAGGAACACGCCTCTGTTAATATGACAGTCGAATGCTTGACTCGAATCTTGACTCTTGGATGACAAAATAACCAAAAAATAGGGTAGACCGTCCCTTTACAGTGGGCCAAGGCCCGAATCAAGCATTTGGTTGTCAAATCAACACTGGAACAGGTAGATCATCACACGGCACCAGGAAACTGTGCAGGTTACTCTGTGCATAAATGTATAAACTAAAAAGTTCTGATTTTAAAAGCACTAAAAATGTTAAAATAAGTGTCCATAAACAAATTCTGAAGTTCAAATTTTTCGCCAGACCACCATATCAAGTAAAAAACAAATATTTCATGTTCACTGGTCGGCTTCTTGTTTTAAACTAAGGAAATTTCCAGGAACTGTTGGAGGAGGAAGGACTGACCAATGGTCAGTAATTAGGTCATATCACCATGGTACTACCTGGGTGTTACATAAAAGCTTAAGGTGCAAGCACACTTCCCTGGGGTGGAGGACTGACGACAGTGATGCCTGAAACATCACTTCTGAATACATAACAAGGGCCAACATATGCTTATCATACATAGTCCTCTTGTCACCCTCACATCTTGAGGAAATTAAAAATGACTGGTAACGTAATTCACATGAGAAAATACAGAATTCTACTTTTTGGTACTTTCTTAAGAATTGCTGGTATTTGTAGTCTTCTGCTGAAACATTACTTTCACATTCTGATAATCCACTTATTCAGGAATTATTTTTGCACTAAAAAACTAGACATTTAGAATTACCAAATGTGAAAAAAAGTAAGTGTTTATAATGGTAACGGAATTCACAAGAATATTTTGGACATTTTCCAATTTGGCAAAACACAATATTTTGTTGATGTAGTTTAAAAGAACTTTCGATATTTGCATGGTGGAGATTAACTGGAAGTTAAGTAGTATTGACTTAACCCGAGTTAACCACATTAAAGACAAAAAAATATTATTAGCATTTTATTACCCAGGCTTTGGACACTGTGTTTTGGAGCCATTTTCATACTTTAATGGTAAGTTTCAATAATAAAAGTACATCAAAACCATAATAAACCATATATCATCAGATTCGTCTTTGCTTAAACTACATAAATAGATGCAAAAAAATTAGAATAGGTTAACTGACAGCCAGATATGTGTCTGAGACACCTTATTTTCATAATTGTCCCATTTAACTGAGAATGGGTGATCTACACTTCCACAACACATTTTGCCAGTAGCCTCTACCTTCAAGCAACACCTACATATATAGTTTGTCTGGCTGTTTGGGGCGTTTACTTTGCAAAAATTTCTAATTTTTGGCCTCACAGCTTATCACTCCCCCTTTTAATGGGGAATTACTTGTTTTTGTTATCATATTTTCAAAATTCTGGCAAATTACTATTTTATGCAATGTGGTGTAGATGCTTAAAACTCTAATAATACTTACCCATGGACTTCTTTATCCCTTGGATTCTCCTTTGTGGCTTCCGGGTCTTTGACCCTTCAAAATTCCAAAATTTGACCTCTTTTTGACCCATGGGTAGTTGTCCCTGGTTATTATGCAAAAATCATACATTAGTACATTATGGTCACAAATTACAATAATAGTGTTATCTTACATATCTATTGCTTGATCAACTAGTCAGTAAAAGGATTTTAGATATTAAATATCATTATTATTAGTAATAAATATATATAAACCTATTGTGGATATTTTTGTTTATGGCTTCCCCAGGGCAATGTAATTTCTACATTTAGGATAAAAATTCATCCCTGCTTTACTCAGACAAGATTGCATAGCACGGCCTGAATAGGGGCCTGCTAACTCAGTTTCTACCCTACCTTAATTTATCACACATATAGCACCATTAGGTTTGCCTCTGCATAGCAACCAATAGAATTCAATACCCCCCTTTTGTAGTTAGGGTTCACACAAGGGTGGCCATTTTTAAACTGGGTTTTGAAGGATAAACAAGTAACCAAAAGAAAATTTGTTTTAGTTTTAGATTCTTTTATTTGTGCTGTCATATACACACGTGCAAGGATATGCCTTCTACCAGGAAAAAATCGCCTGCATCTGCGGCAAAGAAGAAAACTCCAGCTACTACTAAGAATAAGAACTCTGTTAAGAAATCTGGTAAGAAGAAGACAGTTATTACAGTGAATGACGGTTCATACTTGCAAAGTAACAATATGGAAGGTGTTTCATCACAAATAAGCGTGAGTACTGTTACTGATAACGCTGTAAGCCATCAATGTAGCCAAGAAGCCACTTCAGCGTCGACTAGTCAAGCAATATTGGCTATGCTCCAGAAGCTTGATGCGTCAAACCAGGCGTTGTCGAAAAGGATGGATCTCTTTGAGCGTCAGGCAGCTGTTAGTTCTACCCCCTTGTCATCACCAACTTCCCAGCCGTCAGGAACAGTTAACACAATATCACAGCTTCAGGGTCGGGCAGCTGCATCAGCCACTCAGGCAAGTTCAGCCCTTAACCAACATTTAACCACCATGAAGCAAGGCAGCGCTGATCAGCTACCGATGGTTCGAACTCAGGGCCTTCAGAGCAGCCACAGAAGTGTTGGGTTCCCGAATCAGGAGGCGAGAGATGCCATGGCCCCTAAACTGGACGTTATGAGGTCAATTCCTTCCATCTCTTCAGCTGTTTCACAGTTACTGGCGCACTATGATGACCAGGCTGACCAAGAAGCTTTGCCAGGTAAGGGCTATACTGTCAGGAAGAAGTCTGGTAGATATAATGTTACAGACAATCCAATAGCTAACCCTCAGTTTAGGTGGCCTAACGAGGGCCTGGTTTCGAACTCACACTTAAAGAAACCACCATATGATGACTTATCCATGGCCCAATGGATTTCAGGTCAGATCAACAACGTACTGTTGATTGAAGACCCTGTAATTGTGAGGAATGTGCTTACACAGGTGGCCATGGCTATGAAAGATGCTATCACTCTACCTTGGCCGGCGGTCAGATCAGCATGGGCAGTGTCCATGTCCGAGGTTGAAGAAGGGCGACTCGGATGGGCAGATTCGACACAGTGGGCACTGAACAGAATCAGCAATTCGCAGCTAGCAGTGTTAAACTCTCATACTACTACTTCTGGAGGACAAAGATCCAAGATCTGCAAGTTTTATAATGAAGGAAACTGCAATAATGAAGGTCATCATGGGATATACAGGCATTTTTGTGCTCATTGTCACAAACAAGGACGATCGCTGATGCATCCAGAGATTAGATGTATGTCTCGAAGTGCAGGACGTATCCAGGATCAGAAGCAAACTACAACTAAATAGGATCCAGGTCAGACCCCTGACCACCCTGTGGACGAGCTTGATCCGAAGGGGTGGCAGCCTGTAAATAAACAATATAACATTAATTTATATGTTGAGAACAATTTGCAAGACAATAATACAGACAATTTAACTGAGCAGTGTAAGGGACATATTATTAGTAATGAGCATTTTGAATTTAACGTTAGGGAGCAATTAAAATATGATTATATATCAGAACATTGTGGTGGTGAAGGTGCTATATTTAATAATTATGGCGTGTGTGATGTTGTCAATTATGACTATGCAAATGTTTATGATCACAACAACATGAATATGGGTAACTGTAATCAGTTACTGGATCAAACTAATACCAAGATCGTTGATAACTGGTCAGCTGGTAGGATGCTGGCTGAAGTATTTGACATAGATGGTATTCAGACGCATTTACTGTGGTATGGCATGTCAGATGATCACACCAATATATCAGACTATAATTTGCTAGAGTTCAAAACCATAACTTTAACCTTTTTCAATATGAGTAAACTCTATTATGATCAGTGGGTCCAAATAGTTTACGTTCAGGATACAGAAATGGAAGTTAATGGTTACTATGAACTGGCAAGGGTAACTAATGGTTCTCGGTGCAGTCTGTTCAGGTGTGATCATCTTCCTGAGGGTTACTTGCAAGTGATTGGAAGTGTTTCTTGCAAAATGGTAAAACTTCAGTGTAAAGATAACCAAATGTATACAAATGCCAATATTGAGGCCAAATTGGCTTATGACAATTACTGTCAGGATTTAAAATCTTGGCAACAATATGAATGTGATTATGATTCATATATGGATCAAGTGATGGACAAATTAATCAAATGTGAAACTGAACTAGAGCTCGTTGAGGACAATAATGGTAGCCAGGACTGTAGGCTACACATTAAAGTAAACTCTCCTGCTAATCAGGGGAATAACATTGAATCTAGTGATATGAACATCTCTAAACCTAGTCTCAGTAGGTTGAAGCCTGACAGGTCTAAAATTAAAGATTTCAACTACTCAGATAAGACCATGGGCTATTTGGCCCAAGCGAATACCGATTTTGTCTTTATAGGCCCAGATAAATGTCCTATTCAACTCGATTCAGTAGATACCCTATTGAAAACTGCAAGTATTATCAGAGATACAGGTCAACCGAATTACAAAGTTGCCAGAATCCCCATAGAATCGGGCTTGAATGTAGCAGCTTGGGAAAAATATCTGGAAAACTATTCGGATAAGAGAATTATCCAATACATTAAATTCGGTTTTCCATTGTCCTTGATTGACCCCCATGAATTGAATAATACAAAAGTAACTAACCACTTTTCTGCTTGTCAATATCCACAACAAGTCCAAGAATATATTGATAAAGAAATTAAATTAGGTGCTTTATTAGGCCCGGTTGACAGCATTATTGACAGCCACTTTCATTGTTCACCTTTGTTAACACGGCCCAAAGATGCTGACAAAAGAAGAGTTATATTAAATTTGTCCCACCCATATGGTAATTCTGTAAATAGTCATGTAGATGCCAATCAATTCGATGGTTCACCCTTCATATTGAAATTTCCAACAGTAGATGTTATAGCAGAAGATATAATCAAATGCACAGAGGATACACTCCTCTTTAAGGTGGACGTTGCTCGCGCGTTTAGAAATCTCAGAGTAGACCCTGTAGATAGTTTGAAGTTTGGTATTGCTTGGCGTGGCGCATTCTACGTGGACGTAGGGATTGCGTTCGGCTGGACGCACGGTTCAGCTTCGTTCCAGCTTTTAAGCGACGCAGTAGCATATATAATGAGTAAGGAAGGGGTCACGTTAAGATGCTATATAGATGACTACATTGCGATTGTACCTAAACACAAGGCGAACCATGCTTTTCGAAGATTATGTGAAGTACTGAACGAACTCGGCCTACCTATTAACCGTGACAAATTAACACCCCCTACCAAACACTTGACCTGCTTGGGCATTGACTTCGATATTGAAAAGAATATTATCAGCATTTCCAAAGATAAATTGGAGGCTATTTATGCAGAATGTGTTGAGGTTAGCACTAAAACTTCACTTTTGAAAAGAAAATATCAGTCACTCTTGGGAAAACTTCTATACATTCAAAAATGCGTTAAACCAGCAAGAGTGTTCATTAACAGGCTTTTAGCTAACTTTCGTATCAACTCGCACTTGAAAACTATTCCTTTATCAGATGACTTTCATAAAGACATTCAATGGTTTCTGACCTTCCTCCCTGGTTATAATGGCATTTCTTACATCCAAAAACAAAAGCTGGACAGTGGTCAGTCCCTTTATTTGGATGCTTGCCTTACTGGGATGGGGGCCGTGTGGAGAGATAGGGTCTATGCCACACCCATCCATAACTGTGGTGGCTTGGATCTGAAGATCATACATTTAGAAATGCTGAATATTGTCATAGCCCTTAGGACATGGGGTAACCGTTGGTGTCACTCTGCTGTTGATATCTATTGTGACAACCTTGGGGTGGTTCAGGTGGTTGAGACCGGAAAGACCAGAGACCAATTTTTAGCTTTATGTGTCAGAAACATTTGGTTGCTCACTGCTTCCCTGGATATTCAATTACACATTTATCATGTACCAGGGGTTCATAATGGCATAGCTGATGCTTTATCTAGGATTTACTCTGACAAGCCAGTAAATAGGAATATATTACAAGATTTACAGGACAATTATACCTGGGATATTATACCTAGCCAGTATTTTGACCTTAACTTACATCTGTAATTTCAGATTTGGACCTTCCATCTTCATCTCTGTTGAGATCAGCTTTGGTTCGAACCAGAGGAGCTTACAGACCATCTACCACTAATGCACAGCGCTTGCACCTAAAGACTTACCTGGCTTTTGTCCTATTTATGGATCTGCCAGTGGAATTACATTTGCATTCCATCCTGGCATTTTTGGAATACTTGCATATTAACTCTATATCATATAAAGTTATGTTGAATTACATATCATCTTTGAAAAGAGCTGCTATCAAGTACAAGTGGCAATCCCAGGTTCTGTCTCATTCATTGGTTATGGAATATTTGAGAAGCATCTCCATTAATACCAGGTTTGCCCCTACCCCTAGAGGCATCTTTGACCTCCATACCTTGGCTCTCATTTAAAAAAATTGTGACATTCTTGATGATTCTATCCTATTCAGAGCCATTTTCCTGGTAGCCTTTTTCGCTTTCTTGCGAATGTCCAATATGGCCCCACATTCTAGGTTCAAGTTTGACTCTAATAGACATTTTTTGAGGCAGGATGTCATTTTTGCGTACCCTGGGGCCCATATTTTATTGAAATGGACCAAGACCCTTCAGGATAGGTCTGCACACCATTTTGTTCAGATCCCTTCTCTGCAGAACCAGATTATTTGTCCAGTCAAGGCTCTTCAACAGCTCCTCCAATCTCGTCCATTACCTCCTTCCTCACCTTTGTTTTTACACCTCTTTCCACCTTTCAATCCAGTTATTGATACGACCATTCGGGATGGTCTTAGAAAAATTTTGGATCACCTTGGAATTCCACTTTCCGGCCATGGATTCCACACCTTTAGACGTTCTGGAGCTACCTTAGCTTTTGACAATAATGTCCAGCTCCAGCACATTATGTCCCATGGATTATGGAGAAGTTCGGCTGTCTGGACTTATCTCCAGAATGCATCTGTAGCTCCTTCAGTCATTCCCTCTACATTTGCCTCCATCATTCCATCTCATTTCTAGTTGGGCTTGGGCTTTTAAAAATTCCAAAAATAATTTGTGAAATTTTTAAAACTTTTACCTTTTTTGTAGTAATACTAACATGTAAATAAATATTCCTCAAACAAAAATTTGACCTTCACTTGACCTTAGGCTTTAACCTCTTATTTTACCTCTACCCTGCATTCAGAAACTGTGCATAGCACGGCCTGAATAGGGGCCTGCTAACTCAGTTTCTACCCTACCTTAATTTATCACACATATAGCACCATTAGGTTTGCCTCTGCATAGCAACCAATAGAATTCAATACCCCCCTTTTGTAGTTAGGGTTCACACAAGGGTGGCTATTTTTAAACTGGGTTTTGAAGGATAAACAAGTAACCAAAAGAACCCTCCTTTCCCAACCCTGGTACAAGATATCATCTCTACTGGTCCCCTAAGTTTAGCCAATTTAGGGAGTTCCCAAGGATAAGGTAGTGATGAGTTTGGCTACAGGCAGTCCCAGGCTGACCCTGGGGTACCCCTCTCAAACTGACTTGACTAGGCACAAGATACTGTTAATCCAAGGCAGGGCCAGGCATTACCCTGGTAGCCCCCTATCGTTTGAAGTCACCAGAATGTGTATGAGTATAGGCAGGGATAGGCATGACCCTATTCCCCCCTCTTGACTATGACTAATTGCTGTGATCTAGGTACGAGTTACTATACATAGTTGAATATTAGAATATTTACGTACTTATTAGCACGAGTTGCTGTACTTACTGTGATAATTGCTTATTTTATGTGTTTTAGGGCTTTTAAAAATTCCAAAAATAATTTGTGAAATTTTTAAAACTTTTACCTTTTTTGTAGTAATACTAACATGTAAATAAATATTCCTCAAACAAAAATTTGACCTTCACTTGACCTTAGGCTTTAACCTCTTATTTTACCTCTACCCTGCATTCAGAAACTGATATTCCCAGTAAACATTTTTGGGTTTTGAAAATGTTTGAAAGGAAACGTTTTGCAAAGGTTAAAAAATGATAGGTACGAAAACCATTTATAATAGAATGTTTTTAAAACATTTTATACATACCGTTTATTAAACATTTAATGGTAAATGTTAGAAAAATGTTACAAATGAACATAATAATGTCTGAATAATAATGGGGTCAGTGGTTAAACTCAATATCTTTTTAAGGTTGCTCACTTATGAAAATATTATTTTTATGTCTAAAATTGTAAAATAGTGGCTTAGAAAAAATTGTGACCCCCATTCAATTCTTACTTTTAGGGATTGCATTTGGGGCAATTTTTGACAAAGTCCTCTAAAATCCCCTATTATTGCTCACCGCCATCTTTGTTTGGATATGTTTGAAGGTGAAGGTTTAATAAGCATTCTGAAAATATGGGTTTCAAAAAACATTTTTGGAAAATATTTTTAAAACATTTGATCAACAATATTGTTTAAATATTTTAGGTGTACTGTTTATCAAAAATTTCATGTTGAATATTTGAAAAAAATTTCCAGCATAACCTTCATTTCTTCGGCTATTTTATACATGTTTAAAAAACGTTTTACAGTCAAACCTAGTTTCTTGAGTTATTTTATAAACGTTTATTTAATGTTTTAGAAAAAAACATTTGAAAAAGAATGTTTATAAAATGTTTTTTTAAACATTACAGCATAAACGTTTACTTGGAAATGTTTAGAAAACCATAAAATGGGGTTTAAATAGCTTTTAGAAATGTTTCTTCAACGTTTAAACCATTTGAAACATTTCTAATGTTTACTAGGTTTGGGAAGCACGGCCTGGCAGGGGCCTGCTTGGTCAGTTGTTAACCTTAAAAGTTTAGGTATTTCTATTTTTGTTGTCCTAATTCTAATGTTCGACCTTTCTGCTTCATTGATTCTGATTCAGGGGTTCTTGATCAGGTGAAAAGAGGGGCCACATTGAATTTGTCATTGAAAGGACGAGCACGTATTAGCAAAGAAAGATTCTGTTTTTTTGGTGTTTTAACCAAGTATATTTTATTAACAGTTTTTACTTTAGTTGTTTTACAATATTATAGTGCAACATTATAATGGGAAAGAAGAAAACTGTACAGTCTACAGCTAAAGGGAAGACTGGAAATACGGGCAAAGTAAAGAATGGGAAGCAAGGAATGAAACACATAGATATGGACGGTTCTTACTTGTCACCTCAGCCCACGACCAGCAGTATTGTGGACACGATGCAAGGTAATTCAATTGTATCACCCTCACCCAATCAAGATGTTCTTTCGCTTCTCCACAGAATTGACCAGTCTAATAGGGATCTTATCCAGCGAGTGGAGAGGATTGAGAAGCAGAATGCACTGAAGTGAACTCACAGAACGTATTCCCTGCTGCCACTTCTCGAGTTAGTGGGCCCGCCGGACAACAGGGGCACCCCATAACTGTAGACCCCCCTGCATGGAGACAACAGGCCTCAGGGGTAGGGCAGGACGTGCCTGTGGGGCAGCAGTCGGGTGCGATCCATAGGCCACCACCCACACTAGAAGCAGTTAGGTCTTCCTCTGATATCTCCAGGGCTGTGACGCGTTTGTTGACCTTTTATGATGAACAGGCGGAGATGGATGTATTACAAGGTAAGAGCCAGTATGCTTGTAGAAGATCTTGACGTTATAATGTAACTGACACTACTAATGTTAAGCCTGAATTTAAGTGGCCTAACGAAGGTTACATCACTGATTCTAATGTGAAGAAACCAGCCTATGATGAGATGAGCATGGCACAGTGGGTAGCAGGTCAGTTGCACAATATCTCACAAGTGGAAGATCCCATGTTGATGAAGCTGATGTTACAACAGGTGACTTTGTCAATTAGGGATGCAGTGGCTATCCCATGGGCTGCAGTCAGGGCGGCCTGGGGTGTATCCATGACCCAGTTGGAGGAAGGTCACCTTCAGTGGTCGGATCAGACTCAGTGGTCACTGAATAGGATCAACAGTTCGCAGATTGGCGTTCTGAATGGTCAAGCAGTGGGTAACATGTCCAATAAGTCTAGATTGTGTAAATTGTGTAAAAACGAGGGCTCATGGAGTCACGAGTCGCATCATGGGGTCTACCGACACTTCTGTTCCAGTTGTTTCAAAAACGGACGTTCTCTCACACATCCAGAACTCAGGTGTTCTACAAAGTTGGCTTTCAAACCTCAGGAATGCATAGTTTCTTCAAGGTAGGACTGTGTACCGTCACATGGACACAAGCAACAGTCACAGTCATCACTCCAAGTGAACTCTGTGGAAAGGGACAATAGTTTAATTAAATTAAAGGACATAATTGACATTTATCCAGACTGTAATAACGATGTAGATTCAGTAAATTTAATTAATGGTGTTTGTGATCTTGTTTTGAGTAATTCTTCATTATCAGCAGATGGTGCAGGTACGTGTGATGAACATTGCAGTAAATTAGTTGATAACAGCAATGTAATATCCACTGGTACATGTGATGAACATTGCAGTAAATTATTTGATAACAGTAATGTAATATCCACTGGTAACTGTGTTCGTCCGACTGTTGTAGGTGACACCAACAGTTGGACGAGAAGTATATTTCCAAATTTTAACCACGAATCGTGGTGTGACAATTATGGCACACAGATCAGTATGCAGGACAGTACAATTTTCTTGGCTGATAGGTCTGGTGAATTAGTAGGTACTTGCATACGTATGTACCCAAATATGGGCTATTGTCATGGGCAGATTGCTCAGTGCATTCAGGTTGTGTTTTCAGTCTATGAAATCAGTAACATATTTAACTTTAAATGTGGCCATATTGTACATATTGCAGAATCTATGGAGGCGAATGTAAATGGGTTTTATCACATATATTGGAACGCGTATGTTATACAAAGGAGGATGTCTGAGTGGGGTGGGTTTATGCGGCTGATAGACGCATTTTCTGTTATAGTTAGGTGTACTCAGTTGCTTGATAATGAAATTGACCCTAAGCTCCACTATGACAACTATTGTAGAGACATGCAGTGTTTTCAGTATTATGGTTGCTCATATACAACCTATATCACTCATATCATAGATTCACTGTGTCACCATGAGGTTAGCCACTATTCAAAGTATGTAGCCAATGACTGTGGTCACAGCAAGGTTCATTGTCCTGAATTTAGTCGTCAGTTGTCGTCGTCATCTCCTTCTCAGCCGAACGCATTTTATTCTTTGAATGATAAATCCTTGATTCACATGGCAAATCGCCCTGACTTTAATTTTCCAGATAAAGCTAGGGCCCATTTGGTACATGCTGAGACTTCTTTTTAATTCGTAGGTCAAGATAGGGATCTAGTCCAAATTGATTCAGTACAGAAATGCCTGGAGGTCACTGATATCATACTGGCCACTGGCCTTCACAACTATATAATGGCTCGTATTCCCATCAGGTCGGGCTTACACTTGCGTGCTTGGGAGCACTATTTGAGGGATTACCCAGACCAGCGTCTCTTGCAGTATCTTAATTTCGGTTTTCCTTTATCTGTTCAGAAGAGTGATACACTGGCCTGTCGTCATATTGTTAATCATTTCTCCGCTTGTCAGTATCCGAACGTAGTTGCAAATTATTTACACAAAGAAACTGAAGAACGTGCAATTGTAGGTCCTGTAGCTGAGGTAGATCATCCAGCATTTCATTGCTCTCCCTTGTTAATCAGGCCCAAAGATGGAGATAAACGTCGAGTTATTATTGACTTGTCATATCCAAAGGGTAATGCTTTCCCTACAATTGATGACATTGCTAATGATATCATTGGATGTATGGACGATCTTGTTCTGTTTAAGGTTGACGTAGTGCACGCCTTTCGTAATCTTCACGTGGATCCGGCTGATAGTTTGAAATTTGGTATCCAATGGCAAGGGAAGTTGTATCTAGACATTGCAATTGCGTTCGGCTTGGTGCATTCCAATTATGTTCCAATGCAATTGCGTTCATTATGGCCAAACAGGACATCAAACTTCATTACTATATAGATGACTACATTGCCGTGGTTCCCAAGGTTAAGGCTGATGTCGCATTCCAGCGTCCGCGTACTCTGTTTCAAGAATTAGGATTGCCTGTTAACTCTGACAAGCTTACCCCACCCACAAAATGCCTCACATGTTTGGGTATTGACGTGGATATTGAAGCTAATGTCTTGCGTATCGCCCCTGATAAGTTGCATGAAATACACCAAGAGTGTCTTCAACTTCGTCAGAAAACGCATCTGTCGAAACGACAATACCAATCGCTCTTGGGTAAGTTGTTATATATACAGAAACATGTGAAACCATCTCGCATATTCGTCAACAGGATACTTTCCATTTTTAGATCCCACAGCACTGCTAAAAGAATACACCTCACTGGTGAATTCTATCATGACCTTGATTGGTTCATTACTTTTCTCCCACATTTTAATGGTGTAACTTATATTTCTAAGAAACCTATTGACGATACTCAAACTTTGCATCTTGATGCTTGTCTTACAGGCATGGGTGCTGTGTGGCGAGATAGAGTGTATGCCACTCCCATTGTTCAAATTCCTAACTTTATATTAACTATAGTACACCTTGAGATGCTGAACATTGTTATTGTGCTTCGTACCTGGGCCAAGTACTGGCAGCATACCAGGGTCGTTCTTTTCTGTGACAATCTGGCTGTCGTCCATGTGGTGGAAACTAATAGAACTAGGGACAACTTCCTAGCATTATGCTTACGCAACATTTGGTTGTTGGCAGCTCTCCACGACGTGGAGATTGAAGTTAAGCACATACCAGGAAAATATAATCTTAGAGCTGATGTGCTATCTAGAATATATTCAGATAATTCAGTAGATGAAGGGATGTTGGAAAATTTGCAAAAAAATTACATTTGGGAAGACATTCCTTTGCAGTATTTTCATCTTGACCTTCATTTGTGATTCCAGGGGTGGATTCTTCAACTTCAGATTTGGTGAAGAGGGCCCTTTCACGTACCAAGTCAGCTTATAGACCTTCAAACCTTGGCAGCTCAACGAATGCATCTCAAGACTTACTTGACGTTTGTTACATACATAGGAGTTCAACCAGAATTTACAATTCAAACTATTCTATCTTTTTTGGAGTTTCTGCATTCGAACTCAGTTTCAACTAGGGTTATTGCAAATTATGTTTCCTCTTTAAAAACAGTAGCATGTAGGTACAAATGGGATCCTGAACCATTGCATCATCGTTTAGTTTCTGCTTATTTGAGGAGCATTACTATTAATTCCACATTTAACCCCACCCCCAGCGGCACATTTGATCTTAACACTTTAGCTAGTGTCTCTAGGGCTTGTGAGACACTTCAGGACCCAGTTCTGTACAGGGCTGTGTTTCCTTTTTTGCCTTTCTACGAATGTCTAATGTCGCCCCTCATGCCAGATTGAAATTTGATCCAGGTAGACATTTATTAAGACAAGACATTATATTTGCATCACCTGGTGCTCATATTCTTCTAAAGTGGAGCAAAACCATGCAGAATAGGACTGCACATCAGTTTGTACAGATCCCCCAGCTCTCTAACACAGAACTGTGTCCTGTAACAGCCACCAAAGCCTTATTGGAATCCAGACCACTTCCTCCCACTGCCCCTTTATTCGTGCATGAACAACCAAGTTGCTTAATAGTCATTGATACGACTGTTAGGGATGCACCGAAGAGCGTTTTTTTTGGGCTTGGTGTCTGGAAATTTCCATATTGGGCTTTTCCTTGACCTCTTATTTCAAATAATCTTAACATTTTACTAATGTGTAAATAAAATATCCCAAATGTATACCTTCTCTGCATTTAGACTCTTTGAGCTGAGTTTGACCTTTGACCTAATGGATTGGGTCAACTTTAACTGTTGACAACTGTGGGAAGCACAGCCTGGCAGGGGCCTGCTTGGTCAGTTGTTAACCTTAAAAGTTTAGGTATTTCTATTTTGTTGTCCTAATTCTAATGTTCGACCTTTCTGCATCATTGATTCTGATTCAGGGGTTCTTGATCAGGTGAAAAGAGGGGCCACATTGAATTTGTCATTGAAAGGACAAACACGTATTAGCAAAGAAAGATTTTGTTTTCCCACCATCCCTCCCTGATACATAATGTGTGAATTAGGCTGGATCAGGCAATTACCTTATCCCCCCTCTCGATTTAGACTTGTAACACTTGGTTCAGGGCCTAGGTGGGCTCTAGGTAGGGCCAGGCAATTCCCTGGTAGCCCCCTCTCATTTGTGACTCCAAGGTTTTGGGGGTAGGGAGTATACATATTGTCAGTTTACCACAAGTTGTTATGTATCTACAATTATATGTTTTATGTGCCACTAGTTGGCTTCTTTTAGTGTTGGTGTCTGGAAATTCCCATATTGGGCTTTTCCTTGACCTCTTATTTCAAATAATCTTAACAATTTACTAATGTGTAAATAAAATATCCCAAATGTATACCTTCTCTGCATTTAGACTCTCAGAGCTGAGTTTGACCTTTGACCTAATGAATTGGTTCAACTTTGACTGTTGACAACTGATTACTTGTATATATATTATCCCAGAATATTCATTAGAAGGTTATATTGTATTTATGTTGTTGTGACAAGCATGTATCCACAAATACAAGTAGTAGCCATATATAATAAAATATAATCCCATCTGTACTTTTGTTATTAACTGTGGCCATTGTCCTCCAAGATTTCGATTCTGTTTTGTTACATAATTGTAGCTGGGTGTTTTTAGCTAAGTGTAACGGTAGGTACAGCATTCTGCCAAGAGTTTTTCTACCTTCCTTTTACACTGAAAATGTCGCCTGTATTGTGATTGTGGCACAAGATCCAGTTGGCGAACATTCTCATTATAGGTAGAAATAATGACACATATACAACTTGTTCTCTTAATAAAGGCATTTCTCTTCTAATTGGAAAGTAATGCCATTTGTAGAATTTCCCATGATTCAATTATTTTCTCACATGATTATGTATTGTACATTGGAATACACCAGAGTGAAGTATCACTGACAAAGGTCAAAGTTGGGGTTTTACGTCCCGTTCAACAGCCAGGGTCATATTGGGACAGGTTCTCAGAATTGCCACTTGGGGGACTCGAACCCACAGAGGTGACAGCCTAGGATTAGATGCCAAACTTGCTAACCACTAGGCCACTGAGGACCTCTTGAAGTATCACTGAAGTGGTTCCAGC
This sequence comes from Sabellastarte sp. h YS-2021, assembly GCA_964017235.1. NCBI lineage: Eukaryota > Metazoa > Annelida > Polychaeta > Sabellida > Sabellidae > Sabellastarte > Sabellastarte sp. h YS-2021. The sequence goes on from OZ024928.1 coordinate 93,454,639, forward strand.
AGATGCAACAATATTCCTTCTTTCACCAATCATAATCTTTGTGGTTTGTCAAATTGCACATAAAAAATTTAGAGATTTATAAACTATTTCACAATTTTTATTTTGAAATCACCACACATGATGTTGTTACAAACAACAGGTAAATATAGACACTTTTCTTTATGTAGACATCGATTTCATGGTGATAAAACATGTCTGACAGGAAAATCTATTTTTAATATGTTTTATTGTCGAGTGAGTCTAAATACTATAAATTCCAACACACTGGAGCATTACACTGGGCGGCACATTCTATTTTGCAAGGGCTATTATTTTTAAAAACTTCACTATTCAAACATTTTATTCCAGTTTCAATATTTACTTAGCACTTGCTTTTAACATACCCTACTGTGCCTTGAAGGTTCATGAAAAGTGGTCCTACACTTTTTGAATAATATTATCTAAATAGACACCAGGACAAAGAAATAATTAAACTTCCAACTTTTGCCACAAAGATTAATGTGGCTAACCACTGTATTACCAAGAATTACTGATGAATGGTGGATGGATTACCAAGAATTACAAATGAATTATGAATAATGTATGCTTTTGTAAAGAGAACTATATCCTTTGCCAAATTAGTCCAGCAACACATAGGCTATAAGCTGTAAGGCGAAACTATCATCGTGAATATTATGCTACATATACATGCTGACCAGTCAACCTGGCACCTGTATAAACATGTGTGAACGACCACAATTATAAACTGGTCACTTCAGAGAATAGGAAAGCTGGTCGGGTGCTTGCTGTTGGTCGGCAGTTTACAGTACAAAACCCTGACGAACTGTATGTACTGGTTTCCTCTGCCCTTCCAACTACCCGTCGTGATATGACCTGTACAGTGTTGAAAGTGACGTAAAAAAACCCGAAATAAATAAATAAATCCACAGGGTAGAAATTTGCAATCCAATATTTCTGACATGACATTATTTGTGTTCTGTTAGACTCAAGTAATAATGTTCTTGATAGTAAACAGAAAATCATTCAAACAGTACACCTTTCAGTAGTACTGGGATGTTACTGTCAGTTTGATTTTTCAATTGAACATGACTCCTTAATGCAATTCTGCTTATTGTTTGTGTATGCCATACAAGAACCACTGTTGCATTGTTCCCTTTCGGTTCAATGTCAGTAAGTGAAATGTTCAGAGCTTCCAGTAATTTTGTTTCCATTTTCCCTCGCAGTCTACAGTTAAACATTACGGCTCCAGAATTTAACCAAAAATTTATGTTGAGAGAAATACACGACATATCTACTGGAAAAGTTCTAGAATGTGAGAATGGATCAAAAAAGCCCACAACTGTGCCATTTTTCACAATTGGAGCCGAGACACCTGTAGTGGCAAAATTTCCTGTTGGCAAGAGTCCAACCTTCCTCGTATTTCTAATCTCTGAAAACAACCTGATGTCATATGCATTGTCATCATCAGCAAAGTAAATTACACCTTCTTCAACATTGTCCTTAATCCAAGTGAGGGCAGCATTTCTTTGTGAACAGCCTTTCACCTGAAAATTTAATACATTATTTGGCCATTATATTTTTTTACATTATAGCTAAACTATTGATTGATGGTATGCATAGTACAGGTTATGTCACACAAACTAAAAAAGTTTAAAAAAAACAGTACAGCAATTTTGAAAGTATACTTTTCTGATTACATATAAACATGAATATACTACAGCAAAAATCAAAGATTTGTTAAAAATACCTGTAGGAAATGTTCACACCTGTTTTAAAACATTTAGAATTGAAAATATCCAACTTTGGCAATTTCAGAAATTGTGGCCTTAAATTTGGATTCAGTCTGGTGATTAAAAGAACAAGATCTTGATGAAATGCAATATGATGATTTCCCCAAGTCTAACATTGCAAATTATACTCATCAAAATTTATTTGGGCTGGATTTTCAAAAGCAAGAACGGTGGAGAAGGATTTTCACATCACCTAGCTTAGACATATGTATCCTATCTAAGGTAAGGATCAAATTACTATGGCAAACCTGAATCAATAAATCTATGCCATATTTATGGTTTTCTGTATAAATAAGGAAATATTGTAATGTATATTTACACTCAGCACAATGTCACTTTTTCTGTAGGACTCAGTGTACTATTTGACCCAACCCACCCACACAAGTATGGCCGATGCTCTTTACTGACCAGCATTCCCCTAACTTAAATAACAGTCTGGGGGATGGCCGTTTATTGACATTCCTTGATGTTTTTGGATTGTCAATGACAGGGACCACCATTTGAAGTTGTCATCCAACCACTATGTATCTGTCTGTATCTGGGATCCATCGAGGGTCCTCTGTGTTCATGTACTACCCACTAGCACACAATCCCAGTAAACATTTTTGGGTTTTGAAAACATATGATAGGAAAAGTTTGGCAAAGGTTAAAAAATGATGGTTACGAAAACCATTTATAATAAACTGTTTTTAAAATGTTCTGTGGATACCGTTTATTAAACGTTTAATGATAAATGTTAGAAAAACGTTACAAATGAACATATTAATATCTGAATAATAATGGGGTCAGAGGTCAAATTCAATATCTTATTAAGGTTGCTCATTAATGAAAATATATTTTTATGTCTATAATTGTAAGATAGTGGCTTAAAAATTGTGCCCCCATTCAATTCTTACATTTAGGGATTGCATGTGGGGCAATTTTTTACTATGTCCTCTAAAATCCCTTATTTTGCTCACTGCCATCTTTGTAATCAGGGGGCATTCCGTTAATTTGGTATTCTATATATAAATAGAAAAAGGCTATAAGTGAAAAGTATACATTTCTGTTTTCCTATTTGGTATTTTTCACCTTATCAATTGTACTTACGCTATTTGTTAAAATGACAAAACATGCAAACAAGAAGTAAGAAATTGGATAATATTCAAGAAAAAATGTACAAATCCCTTTATAGTTGCAGCACATACCCAAAATATTATTGAATTTCAGCTTATTTTACTTCTATTAGATGTAAGCAACTTATATCAGGGAAAATGAAAACTGTACATTGTTTCCTTTTTTTCCTTTTGAGTTTACAAGAAATGAAAATAGCATTCACATGGATCTTAATCAATAAGACACCTAGGAATCTGATTGGATGATTGAGGTGCCAATCAATTCAGATAGTTATAGTAACAGTAAGGTGATGGTTTGGGGGTGGGGGCTTGTCAGCATTGGTACTTGATTGGCACTTCAAAGGCCTGTGACGTCACACATGTTGAAGATGTCACAACACAACAACATTCTGACAGAGGTATACCTGTGTGTTAAACTTTATTACATCTCAGCGATATACAGTTATATTTGAGTGAATATTAAGTGTCATTCCCCATTGGACTACACAAGAAATGATACTAGAAACGTGGATTAATGTATAATTTTAATTCTACTAAAATTCTTGTAAGACAAACAGTTTACATTAGCAGTTTAATACTTCAAAGTTTATCATAACACAGACAATTACTAGCATATTAGTTTAATGATTTACAAGCTAGTATTTTACTCTGACCTTGATGAATTACACAACCAAGGTCACTAAAAAGAGCACGACATAACATTATTAACATGATAATCTGATAGTTTACAGAATGTCATGATGAATTGACCTTGATCAGTTGCACAAACCAATTAAAGGTTAGTGGTGAGAACAAAGTGAAGCCAAAGAAACCCCCCCAAGCTTAATAGTTACTAAATAATTACATCAAGCCCAATACCAATGCAAAAACACGACACTAAGCAGCTGAGGGAATGAAACACCAGTGACCCTGGAAGTTAAGCCATATATATTCTATGCTATGTTGACTGTCCTGGAGTTTTTTTATTGCTTTTTTATTGGTCAACACATGATCCCTGTTTTCCCACAAAGAACTATATTAAACAAGGGTGAAAATATCTTTATTATATGGCAAATAACACTTTTCGGTTTCTTAATATTTACAGCACACTGTCTACCTTGTAAACCTGTTAACTTCCTGATTCTGATTACTTACACTGTTTTCTGCATCATTACTAAAATGATTTGCCATATTTTACTTCATCATACTGGACTGCAAATGATTAGGATAGGGCATAAAGTGAAAAGGACAAACCAGTTTCATGGCAACATAAGATGTGAATTGAGTAGGATTGGTCTGGAAGTGACTCTGATAAGATGGGAAGTGATGAGGACAAGTTGGTTTCTAGGTGGGTGGAGCCATGATCAGGATGAAGAGTTCGGGTATATCAATGAAATATCAAGCATGTTTGATATTTAGCCTACCCACCAACTTAAGATGGGAAACTTTAACTGACTCTAACTGACAATGTAAACAAAGGAAACCAACCCTTAGAAAACAATTGGAAACTGACCAGTCAGCTCCAGTGGAACACCCCTGTTATATTGGTAGAGAAAAAAATTTTTTTTTTTTAAAAAAACGTATGGTTTTTGTTCTTGCATTTATGTACTATATGTTGAGGGATAAATAAAACAAATAAAAAATTCATTTCCGAAATGTTTTATCAAACCTTTGTGTATATGATTTCCTATGCCAAGGAGGTATCAAATTCATGACCATATATTTGTCTGTTTGTTAGCATCATTATGCAAATACTACTGGGGCCGTATTCTACAACAATACTGAGGTAAGGTGTCCTTATTGGGGTGTTTCACTGGAATTGGCCCAGTAACTGACTCTACAACTCTAGGATCGGTTGCAAAAGTAGTGGAATCGGGGACGAAAACCACAAAAAAGATGAGTTGGTTACATCTTCCCGACAGGATGTAGTCCATACCGGCTTGTCTGGATCAAGATCCGGCCTGACTTAGATTTGGGATCATTTTCTTTACGACAAGACAGGAAACTATCATGACAAGCCATACACCCCTAACAGACAAGTCGTAGCAACCCCTGACAAGCTGTAATCACAAACAGACAGGACTGGAGAATTTACACGACTCACCATGACTAGACTGATTAAATCCTGGAGTCAGGATCCTTAATCGTGACCAAACCAAAACTATATAAACCCCCTGTGACTTGAAAAAACATCATTTGTGACTGCAAAGATGCCAGCTAAACATCACAGAGACTTCATACATCAGCTTAGGGTACTTTAAGTTTTTATTGAGTTTAATATTTTGATTTGCATCTTGATGGAAAGACAGAGGAGGGCACATTTGAACCGACCACCATCACCTGCCATACAGCCACCAGCCTCAGCCCCAACCAGCCCACAGGAGAAGAAGAAAGACACAAAACCGCTGGGTCCTACCCTGGATTCTTCAAAGACAATAAAAGGGATACTACAGCAACCTCCTGGCAGACCTCATACACACAGACATTCCAGGATACCAGAATTTTGTCAGGATGCCACCTGCCTCTTTTGACCTCATCAAGGAATGCATTAACCACCACATCAAGAAGTCAGTCATCAATTTCAGGAAGCCACTGGAAGTTGGACTCAAACTGGCCATAATCCTGAGACACCTTGCCACTGGAGAGACCTATACCTCCATGCAGTACCACTGGTTGGTTGGCCCTACCACCATCTGCAAATTCGTCCCCCAGGTCTGCCCAGCCATCCTTGCTGAATTCCAGGATGAATATCTGCACTGTCCTGATAGCCCTGATGAGTGGAAAAGGCTGTAGGAGAAGTTCAGAAGCAGATGGAATTTCCCCCACTCTGTAGATGCCATAGACAGGAAGCATATCACCATCAAGAAGCCAAATGAGGGCTAGACTTACACTACATCTTGCTGGGTGACAACACCTTTGCCTTGATGCCCTGGATGGTCAAACCCTACAGCTGAAGACAACTGACCAGGGAAGAAAGCATAGCCAACTACAGCATCTCCAGGGGCAGGAGGGTGGTGGTAAACACTTTGGAATTTTAGTGCGCCACTTCAGGGTACTACTGGGTACCATGGAGCAAAGGCCAAGTGTTGTCAGAGACATTATGTTTATGTGTGTTGTGTTGCACAACATGCTGATGACACATCATGGTGGGGCAGACAGGGCACAGACCTTGAAATGGTAACAGTAGTGGTCCTGAAAAAGACTGACTGAAGGCTTGACATATGTTCTATGGCGCCTGCTATTTGATGTCGGCTGACTGCAGAGGAGGCAAAGGCTGGGCTGGTGGCTGCTGATGTTCTTGCTGTGAGGCGGTGGTGGTTGGAGGAGAGGTGGCTGGTGCTGGTGAAAATGCTTGCGGTGTGTCAATCTGCTGGTAACTCATCACAGACTGAAGATTTCCGAAGAAGCTTGAAAGTCATGATATGTTGTGTTGGCTTTCTTTGCCTGTAGCTAAGGCAACTGATGGAGGGCTGAAGTGTTTCATCGGTATCAAGGTGAATGTAAATGGTCTTAAAGGTCTAGCCTGTTGGTCGTCAATGACTAGGAAGGAAGTCAGCTGGCCTCTAGACTGCTGCTGCTATCCATTGCTGGCCACTTTGCTCTGCTTAGAGGGTTGGATGACCTGACTTGAAGGTATCTGTGTCTCTCGGATGGTTAAGATGTATTCCTTGCAGCTGGAGTTGGCTGCTGTGGCTATTGAAATGTCTATGGCACAAATATTGAAGCTGCACTTGAGCTACATAAAAGTGTCTGTTGCTGTGGCTGCTTGGCCTGACCACTACGTTCTTTGGCCTTGCTTTGAATGTTTCTAATGTCTGAAAGTCTTTCTCATCTAATCCCTCCACCTCTGACGCCAGGTAGTTGCAGAAGGCTGCCTTTGCCCGAGGAATGATTACAGCATGCTTCTCATCTGTCTGAACTAGTCCATGACCTGCTGGTCAACCAAAGAGTGCCCTAAAGCCACGGTAGGGCCCGTGACTTGTTGAGGCTGTAACGCGGTGTCTGTTGACCGCAGGCTTATCTCCATACTGTCTGTGTCAATTGAGGCTGGAAATGTGTGCTGTAGTAGCTGGAGTGCTGGCTCATAGGGCTTGCAATTTGAAGGCTGACGACTTGCTGAGCCCTTTGCATCTGATGTGCGACCTCAAGAATCTCTACTTCTCCTATGTCCAAGATTGACGTTTTGTCATCTCCTTCGGGGCCTTCCAGATTTCGATTGCATCAGCTTCCTGTAACATGTCATTTGCGAGTCTAACCAGGTCTTGCACACCTTGACAGACAGCTTGCGTCTATTGGTTAACTGCTCCCAGAGAAACTCCTTCCTTGCTTTGTCCTTGAAATGTTCACTAGTCTTGTCATACAACTCCTTGTGGCCCTTCACAAAATCCATAATAGCCTCCTCGTCAGAGTCAGTGAGATATACGTTGGTTATGTGTCCCTTCTTGTAACATGACTGTGATGGTCCCACCTCTCCTCCAGCAGCCTCTGTTTCAGTGTCACTTTCTTTCTGTCCTGGGCCTTTTTTCTGGATGTCCCTTCTCTTGAGAGTATGATTCCTCCGCTCTTGCCTCCTCCCTCCTTGCCTCCTCCTCCCTCTGTTGTTGTTGTTTTGTCTCCTCCCTCACTCTGGCCTCCCTCTCCTCTCTTCAAATAATAAGCAGCAGCGTTTTCGTAAAAAACAAATCCTAAAGTATAAAGTCATCCAACTTCAATTCAAACTGCCATAGATAATTGTAAAAATAACAAACTCCTATTCTTGAAACACTGCCAGATGTAATCCATCAGATGCCAGATTCCAAATGATGCACTGTGCAAACCGACTTGTCTTAACACTCTTTCCTGGCCCTACCTAAAGTGGAAAAGCTGGTAGTTGCTTGCCGTTGGTCGGCAGTTTACAGTACAGAACCTTGACCAACTGTATATACTGGTTTCCTCTGCCCTTCTAACTACCCGTTGTGATATGACCTGTACAGTGTTGAAAGCGATGTAAAACCCCAAATAAATAAATAAGTATATAGTCACAGATTTTATCAGCAGACAAGCCGTGGGTTTTAAACATGAAGCCAGCTTGTCCTACACAGTTCCTGGCTTGTCTGTTGTGTAACTTGCTTTTCGGTTTCTGTTTACGGCTTGTCTGTAAATATTCCTGGCTTGTCCTGCTGAGATTTTACTTACCCTATGGCTGAAGACTGGAAAGAGTCCAAGTCAGATCAGTTATCTTTACGACAGGCCATTTTGCTTTCAAGTACGGTCAGTTAGTGTAGCCGACCTGTCTTGAGGTGGAGTCCTGGTACTGGAGCAGGACAGGACGGGAAGCTCTTCAAGACAAGATGGTAACAGTGTAGGAAAAGACAGGAAGTGTAACCGACAAGCCGTAGAGATCCATGACAAGACGGTTTCCAGGTGGGAGAAGCCAGAGTCTGGATGCAGGGTCATGGAGGGTCAGTGAAATATCAAACATGTTTGATAGTTTGCTGATCCACCACGACAAGCCAGGATACTACAACCGACCCTAAATGACTCTGTAAACATTGCTCCAGACACTCTAAAAACACCTAGTTACCAACATGTGAGCTCCAGTGGAACACCCCCATTATATCTAAGTAAGGGAAGGTTTTTCACTTAAGTTTTTCTTGGACTTTATATTCACAAAGCAAAAGTTAGGAATTTTTAGTTTCATAGTTTCTTGCTTGAAATCTAAGAAATACTTAAAATCTAAGTTAGAAATGGTCTTGTTATATTGTTGTAGAATACAGCCCCTGGTTGCGTCTTCAAGAAAAAGTGAGAAGATAGCTCATGATCCAACTTAAATTATATTAACTTTTGAGAGTGATCAGGATCACTGTCTCACTGTCTGATTACAAAAATAATCCAGATTTACCAATTTACTTATTGGAAATTTATTAAACCTTGCTTTTTAATATAAAGTGTCTGACACATTCATGGATGCACAGTGAGTATTGGCAATGTTCATATGATCTCTCCATAATATCTTCTGGACTGTAGTAAATTTTCCCAGTAAGTTGTCAGTGAAGGATATGTTGAATTTGAGACTGTTTGTCTTTTTGCTATTTGTCCATTTGTCTCTGTTTGTTAGCTGCATTATGTAAATACTACTGTTTCAAACTTCCTGAAAAAAAATATAAATTGGTCTTGGTTCAACTTAGACATCAGCAAATGTTGAGACTGATCCGCATCACCTAGATTTTCATTGAATATTCATTGAATTGATGCAATTTCTACTTTTTATGTACCGTGACAAAGCTATGTGCTCTCTGAGTGTTCTTATATACCTCAAAATGATAACTATAAAGATAGTAAGAAATGAATTTGTTCAGTCACTTTTAAATGATTGCTCTTCAAATAGGTAACCTTAAAGTCCATATAATGATATCATTCTTCAGAGTTTAAGGTCACCTTACAGTGTGTAGCTTCCTAGTACTTAACACCCATTTTCGATTATATAACTAAAATTCACAAAGTAAGTTGTTTTATCTTATCCCTTAAGTGGTAATCTTAAAACTGGTATATTAGTTATTGATAGGAGTTTAAGGTCCCCATAAATGTTCTGTTATGGCCTTCAGATATTCAACTGCCAATTATAAATTGAGTCTGTCAAACCACTCTGCCAATCCTGCATTGTGACATCACAAACATGTTTGATGGCACAGGCCTTTGAAGTGCTAGGAGGGGGGAGGGGGGTGTTTGGCTTATTGGGGACCAAGAAGCCCCACCCACAAAGACAAAAAAGGCAACCAATCAAGTGGGAGTCATTATTTGGTAAAAGTGCCAGGTTTTCATGCTTTCTTTTTCAACTTAAACTACAGAAATTGGGTAGTTTACACTTTTGTTTGTATTTTGAAATTAAACCTGTAAAAGGAAAATTGATATATTTATCATTATTTAATCTAAAAAACAAACAAATGAGAAAAATATACAAAGGCTTTAAACAAAACAGAAAATAGAGCTTTACACTTTTTTCATTGACATAAAAACTTAAACTGAAAAAGTAGATAAACCAATATCCAAAGGATAAGCTTTAAAATCAATAATGAGAAATGCCTATTATTTCCCTTTTTCCTTTTGTAAGATTACAAATCACAAAAAGGAAAAGGGCAGTTTTCCGTTTTTCGCTTTGTGTTTGTTAAATGGAAAAATAAATTAATGGAATGCCCCCTGATTTTTTTTTCTTAAAAATTACTCCATTTCTTATTTCTAATTTGTATGTTTAATCATCTGCCAAATATGCAGATCCCATTGATAAAGTGAAAAATACCAATAAGGAAAACGGAAATGTATGCCTTTCACTTGTGTCCTTTTTCCAATTATATACGGGATTTCAAATTAACGGACTGTCCCCTCATTCTATTGACAATAGGCAGAGAAATTGACAAACTACATGATTTGCGCTGAGTGAAAGGATAAATTGTGTGACTAAAAAGACTGGCTTAATAATCTTCTATCAACTGCTGTGACACATGGCAATAACACCTAACAATAAGGCCCAATAATTCCTGGTTAGAAGAGCAAAATAACACAGGTTGTAGCGGCATGACTGAAAATTTCGGTCGTGAGTAGTCAAGAAAGAATATCTCACTTGCAAAGCTTTTAAGCATGTTTGAATACTGATACAAGCATCTACAATCATCCAGGTTTTAATGCTGACCTTAAAAAGATAAGTCGTTCCAACAATAAGATTATGCTTGGGACGGCATAGCCGTGGTAGTGAGAAGGCACATGTGAACAGTGGAACAGATGTATAACAATTACAGTTATATCAACATTTTCCCTTTATTTTACCTTAGTTTCATTAGCCGGCGTAGGTACAGTGAGTCGAGTGTGATTGATTCCAGATCTCTTAATAAGTTCAGTTACAAACTTGGTAGGTTGTAACGAATCCTCGACAACAATCCAATGTAATCCACTGATATGCATCAGAGTTTGAGCCAAGCGGGTCAGATCCGGTTGTTGAGTGCTTCTATGATATGTAGGGGTGATGACATAAACTACTGGATCTCTTGAAATAGAAATTTCTTTTCTTAATTCCAATCCTACTTCTGTTTTACAGTCACACATTTTGTATTCCAAACTTTGGTATATTTTACAGTATATCACAACGGAACATGTCACAAAGGCACACACTATGACTTTCCATGCCATAGAAGTCATGTTTATGCAATACAATGCAGTAAACATAATAACAGTCATAATACTCAACATGTTTCCTGAAGTCCCATTTTCATAGATATCAGATATACCTGTTATTGATTAAGAAATCAATTTTAAAAAAATTAGCATTTTACTTTTGATATATGTTTATGTCTTATAAGCGAAGTACTGATTTTACATATGTTTATGTCTTTTAAGTAAAATGAGAGAATCAGAAACTTCGGAAGTCTTCATTTGATAACCACATTTATAAATACAGAAAAACAATTACCAAACTATAATGGAAGAGACAATTAACTACATTAACTTACTTGATTTGAAGTAAACTGACTGTTTGATATCAAACTCTATGACAGTGACGTACTAATTGTAATGATTTAGACTACAGTTGATAGCTTACTATTTTATAAAATGAAGCTCCAAACCTTTTGGTTTATATCTAACTTTCTTTTAATGCGCTTCCCAAAACTGTGGAAAGAAAAATTTTTAACACAGAAATGATATAAAACCTTTAACCTTTTAAAACCTTTTATCTAAAATTTCCTGGTCAATATTTAGTCTTTTGTATAATTTCAAACAGCCATTTCAGTAAGACTATTTAATTCCTTTAAATGAATATAATGAAATATTTATGTCTATAAATTTGTGATTTTTCAAGAAAGCCAATTAAAAATGTTTTGTTCTGGCACTTCTCTAGCTGGTCCTTAAAAAATGCAACTTGAACTTAGAAATCCGTGAGCACAGCCAACGTGTACCAGTATGGTGCATTCAGACCCAGTAAATGTAAACATTAGAAACCTTTTAAAATTGTTTAAATATTTACAAAACATTTTTTTAAATATTTAACCCGTATCTTATGGGTTTCTAAATTTTTCCAAGTAAACATTTATTCTGTAATGTTTAAAAACTGTTTTATAAACATTCTCGTTACAAACATTTTTGCTGAAAACTTTTATTAAACGTTTATAAAATAACTCGAGAAGCTAGGTTTGACTGGAAGCATTTATTAAACATTTATAAAATAATTGAAAAAATGAAGGTTATGATAGAAATGTTTTTCAAAAATTCATCATGAAATGTTTGACAAACAGAACACATAAAATGTCTAAGCAACATTGGTGATCAAATGTTTTAAAAACATTCTATCAAAAATCTTTTTAAACCCATATTTTTAGAATGCTTATTAAATATTCACATTCAAACATGTCCAAACAAAGATGGCGGTGAGCAATAATAGGGGGATTTTAGAGGACTCTATATGTCAAAATTTGCCCCACATGTAATTACTAAAGGTAAGAATTGAATGGGGGCACAATTTCTAAGCAACTATTTTACAATTTTAGACATATAAATAATATTTTTATCCGTGAAGAACCTTAAAAAGATATTGAATTTGACCTCTGACTCCATTATTAGTGAGACATCATTATGTTCATTTGTAACATTTTTCTAACATATAACATTAAATGTTTAATAAACAGAATACATAAAACGTTTTAACAACATTCTATTATAAATGGTTTTCATACCCATCATTTTTCAACCTTTGCCAAACGTTTCCTTTCAAACGTTTGCAAAACCCAAAAGGTTTACTGTGGAATTGTTGTCAAAACCTACAAGTCACAAATCACAGACATAAATGTACCAGTATAATACATTCGGAATTGTGATTGAAACATATAGGTCACAGAGTACAGCCAAAGGTGTATAAGTATGATGCATTCAGAATTGTTGTCAAAACATACAAATCCCTGAGCACAGCCAAAAGTGTGTACAGGGGGGGACAGCGATTCGCGGGGGACAGCGATTCGCCAATTTCTATTGTACTTCATTTAAAACTAACATCTGTGTTGATACTGAAGGAGCTTTATAGCATAGAAAAGTGTGCAACATGTCTTGATACTTTTCTTAGATTTTAGAACTGACAGCATGCAGGATTATAAAGATGAATAAAAAAGTTTATATGTCAGTGAAAAATATGCCTAACAAACTGCATCTGACTGATGCAAAGAACTGTATGTTCTCTAAACTGTGTCTGGGGTCAATATAAATACTTTTTATGACTTCATCATATGCTAGAATACAATGAGAAGAATTGATCTTTAGCTCTAATTATTGTTTGCAAAGTGTTCAACAGTCTTTGTAACTTTTTGGGGAAAAGTATAAAATAATCGACGAAATGCTGTCCACTTTCCAACAGCACTAATCTTATTGCCATGGGACAAGTTCTATGGTGTATTTGTACTCATAACAAAATACATTTTAGGATGCTACTATCATTTTACAGTTTGAGGAACCTCTTCTCATTCTGATAACTTTTATAAAACCACACTGCATATTTGTTCTCAAGAAACTGCATTTTGCTGTTTTTATGGGCAATTCGCTGTCCCCCCTTGTAAGTATGATGCATTCAGTATTGTTGTCAAAACCTAAACGTTACAGGGCACAGCAAAAAGTGTATTTGTATGATGTATTCAGAATTGTTGTAAAAACATACAAGTCACAGAGTACAGCCAAATTGCATTAGTATGATGCATTCAGAATTGTTGTAAAAACCTACAAGTCCCTAAGCACAGTCAAAAGTGTGTAACTATGATGCATTCAGAATCGTTGTCCAAACCTACAAGTCATAGAGCACAGCCAAAAGTGTATTAGTATGATGTATTCAGAATTGTTATAAAACCTACAAGTCACAGAGTACATCCAAAAGTGTATCAGTATGATATATTCAGAATTATTGTGAAAACCTACAGGTCACAGAATACAGCCAAGAATGTATTGGTATGATGTATTCAGAATTGTTGTAAAAACCTAAAAGTCTCTAAGTACAGTCAAAAGTGTGTAAGTATGATTCATTCAGAATTGTTGTCAAAACATACAAATCCCTGAGCACAGCCAAAAGTGTGTAAGTATGATGCATTCAGAATTGTTGTCAAAACCTACAAGTCATAGGGCACAGCCAAAAGTGTACTAGTATGATGTATTCAGAATTGTAAAAACCTACCAGTCTCTGTTGTGCCCTCGTGAGATAGAAAACGTGATGTGAGATCACGTGTGAGTGGGGCTAAGTCTACACCTTGCGTGTCTTGCATGACTACAGCTAAACCATAGGATCCACACATGATGTGGAAATGAGAAGACGGGTTGAAGGCACTACGTTTATTAATCATTCTAACACATTAGGGTTTACAATAACAGATACAAGAGATAAAACATGAAGGGAAACAGGCCCCCTTTTACATACATCAGTTTAAAACGTTACATAAAATAATGAGATGGGAGGGTGGAAATTAAAACCTTCTTGTTGGGTCAATAACTAAAAACCCTCTGGCTGGTATGCCACGTGTACACCCTTATATAGTGGCGACATGGAGAGAGAGACAATTTGATTGGACAAAAATGAAACGAGTGTATTGATTGGTTAAAGGGTGTGGGAGAGGCCATTCATGCGGAAGAGCCCAAAGAGACTGACATACAATCACCACGGGGGTGATTGCAGGCACAGTCTCTGTTGTGCCCTTGTGAGATAGAAAACGTGATGTGAGATCACGTGTGAGTGGGGCTAAGTCTACACTTTGCGTGTCTCGCCTGACTACAGGTAAACCATAGGATCCAAATGTGATGTGGAAATGAGAAGCGGGTTGGAGGCACTACGTTTATTAATCATTCTAACACATTAGGGTTTACAATAACAGATACAAGAGATAAAACATGAAGGGAAACAGGCCCCCAACCCCAAAAGAAGCATTTATGGTAGGGAGTTTACTAAATTCTGAAAAGTGAGTGGTACTTGTAGTGAGAGGGAAGTATCCCGGGAAATGTAGGACCATATGGCGTCACTTCGCCAGAGACCATGAAGCTGTAAGGTTTGGAGTGGGACTTACGCATCAAAAGTTATAGTTGCTGCTGAACGGCGGAAGTTGTGAAACCCCACCCATGCTAAAGGTACTTGCATTAAGGTCAGAATGGACGTAAGACGTCTTTGAATCATGGACTGAGTCAATGTGGTCCCACCAGTAGTACACAACAAAGGGGTAGTGGGATCAGTGGGGAGGGAATCCAACAGGACCTTCAAATTGAAGACTCGGCACATCATAGGATCTCGGACTTGTGGTAGTTTGTGCCCCTGCCCTTTGGAACTCTTTTCCTCTCCATGTAAGAAATAGTCCCTCTGTTGCATCTTTTAGGGAGCACCTCAAAACTCACCTCTTCAGCTCTAGCTTCCCAACTTAGTCCTCCTTCCCTCCCGGTCACACCCACAATCCTGGATTACTGACCTTGAACGCCCCTCGACTTCCATATGATAATGATTTTGTTTAATTAGGGCACTGAGTTTCTCATTGTGGGGAAGATATTGCGCTTGCAAAGCAGTAGATTAGATAGATTAGTTTAATGACATGTCTGTTATCCGGGGCTTGTACATTCTTTGCCCATTTAACATGGACTTGAACTCCAGGGTATGCAAACTGGATGTTCCGTCTTAGGAGGTGTTGTGATGGATCAAAAGCCTTGTGAAACGGTGGAGGAATGTTTGAAATGCGAAAGAATGAATAAAAGGCTAAGAGAAAGGCTGATCTATACACAAAGGGGTCAGGGAAGCTTGAGCACAAGTGTAAAATGTTGCTAACTTGGGCAAGGGAGAAAATCATCTTGGGAAGTGGTGCCTGACGAACTGTTAACTTTATTCCATCCAACATACACTTGATTATGGGGAGGTCCAAGACCTTTGCATTCCAAGTATAGCGGGTGAACATATACTTAAGGGCAGACACATAGTTCAAAATTACACAGTAAGACAGAGTTTGAGAGGCCAGGAATTCCAGAAACAACAAAACAACTGGGGGGAGTCTGGCTGTGAAAGTCGCCTAGCTGTGATGAAAGCCAGTAATAGGCGAAATTGTCTCTGATGTTGCTTCTTGGTATGGGGTCACAATGCCATGTCTACTCTCTCGAAAGCCGTGTGTAATTCAGCTGTACAATGCTGAGGAATACCTACAAAGACAATTGTAAAACATCACATAAAATCACGTCCCAATATTCATGAATGTCACTACAAAACCTCCCATGAGATAAGGCATCCGCAGTGCCATTGTCCTTCCCGGGGATGTGAACCACCCTCAAGGCGATATTAAAACGTGCAGCCTGTAGCCATAACGTATAAAGACACGCGTTGAGAAACTGATCCTTTGTCTTACCCGTATTACACACTCTAACTACACTCTGGTTGTCACAACTCACGAGGACGACCTTGTCCTACCACAAATGTCCCCAAGTATATGTGGCCACGACTATATTATACATTTCATATTGGGTGATGGAGTAACGACCCTGTATTGCCAACAGGATGTTTGCAGTGTATACTCGCTTGCCCCATACGGCTCCTATACCAGTTAGGGTTGCATCCACAAAAAACGTGATACTGAACGGGAGATCACCTAAAAGTCACTACACCGTTGAACGGGATCAAAAATTGAATAAACCACAGCAAATCACATTGAAAATTGTCATTCGATAAAATCCCGTTTGAACTGTGGTTCTCACAGAGTGTGGCCAGGATGTGGTTAAGGAAGCGCCGTGAACCCGTCACACAATGCGAGATGTACAGTAGTTTCCCCAAGAGGGACTGTAATTCACGTTTGGTAAATCTATCTCGCAAGAACATTAGAACGCATTCACGCATGATGTCTGCTATCTTCTCAGGAGCTATACTAAATGTACGGGTGTTTATATCGACAGTGATGCCCATGATATTGAGTTTGGTACACGGAGAGAAAACTTTTTTCAGATTTAAAGGAAGGCCCATACTAGTTAAAATTTTCTTCAAAGTCTCGTAAGCCTCATTCACGTGATCTCTATGGCATACTGCGTAAATATTGTCTATATAATTGTGAACCGCAAATCCTTGCTTAGCCATGAGATACCTAACCAAATCTGTGATCCGTTGGAAGATAGCTGTGCCGTGGACGGCCGCGAATGCCAAATTCTTATCCAGGAAGTACTGGTCCCTCCAACGTATACTCAGGTGAATTGCGTCACCAGGGTCGATTCTAACATTCCTGAATGCACGGGCAACATCAACTTTAAACAAACAAACAAGCATCCTGATCTAATGTTCAAGCTGTGGTGAAATGGAGTCCAAATTGGGTAGTTTAAGGGTAAACGGGAGGCCATCATATGTGCAGGTGTCAGTATTCTTGTTAACAGGATGAGAGCCAAATGAGAGGTCCAAAATTACTCGACGTCCTTCACCTTTAGGTCATGTCATTAGGGGTGACCAGGTGAATTTATCATGTGGGGGATTATCAAACGGACCCAGTAGGGCCCCAGCTTTGAGTTCTGACTGTATATACTCATCAACGGCCAACTCAAACTCGCGTGCAGAAGAGTGATTCTCATTGGCATTTGATCTGATGTCATAATCAGGAAAGAGACTGAGAGGAAAGCCAAACTGTATATAATCCACCAGGGCTTTGTCATGATAATCTATGGTATTACGTTGTAGGTATTGCCAATCAAAAGATGAACACAGAGGGATATGTACCTGTTTGTAATTGGGGACACCTGACCTGTTAACGGCATCTACAACTCGCAGGTATGTATCAGGATCATTAGTATCAACTGGTTGTGCACATGGTAAGTTAGAACAAGATGTATCATTAGCAACAAAGCCAACGTTTCTATGAAAAAGTATATTTTTTGAATTCTGGACAACATTAGACTTGGTAAACCAGCTATCCTGATGGGACCTATTATCAAGCTGTTGTACTTTCTTATTGACCTGGTCCTCACCACAAAGTGTACTACTGTTACTCATAACTGCTAACAACGGACCACCAATGAACTGTTGGATATGACGATCCAGAAAATTGCCCTAAGGGCCACAAGAATGCATTTTTACAATGTTCAAGAGAGAACGATACAACACTGCATGACACATCACACATTGAACATAATGGGGAGAGCCCCTTAAGATAAACCCATCACCGTTATATTTAAAGTCACACTTGTGATATTTGAAACAAACAGAGTTACGGTCACTTGTATATTATTCACTACTCTTCTTCTTGTTCAAGCAATCTGTTCCGGGATGGCCGTTGTTACATTTCAACACCCTGAAGCAATGAGAACAAATCTGTCTAAACGTCGTTGTCTCACTGGAATCATTGTGATCTTGCAGGTGCGGACACGTTCCTTCATTAAACCACCTACACACAACGTGTTTGGTATTCGGCAAAGGGTGTGGTTGGGTAGTCTTAGGTGATAGGGTAACCAAGCCGTTGAAGACTGCAGTCTGTGAGTATGTAAGCCTGTTCTCTGCTAAGAACCGGGTATCTGCCCATGTCGCTGTTTCATCCTCCACCTTGTGCACTGCTACAGCAAATGCACCACGCGCTATAGGCCATGACAAGTTCTCGCTTAACTTTACCGTTTCTAAAAGTTCTGTCATCATATGTCGACTCATCTTGGAGTTCTGTGTGTCAATGATATTTGTAAGGAAGCCTATTACGAATTCACCCAAAGTCAAATCATCGTACACAGTACGTTTCCTAGTTCCCCCTGTGGGACACGATTCGTTTGGCCATCTTCTAAATACTGGTGCGCAAGGTGTCTCTGTGGTGTTGTATCGTCCACTCTTCCTACGGTTGTTGGCATTACCTCGACTAAATTCTGACTTCATGCGCGCCTTTAACAAGGAAACACGCTCTTCCAGCAGTCTCTGGATTACTGGGTTTGCCCTTAACAAATCAATGTTAGGAGCTTGCGGTGTATCCTGTATGGGCTGTGTAAATATGGGTTCTGGTCCCTGAAACCCCATATCCTGCTGCATTGTCCTTTGGTTAATCGGTGCTTCTACCTGGACCCCGTTACGCTACTGGTCCGTGTGAACTCGTAAGTTAAAGTTCATGTCCCTTTGAAGTTTCTCACCCGTGTCCTGCTGGGCTACTTCTGAGATGTTGACTGCATTCTCCCACACCATCACTGAACTAGCAGCTGGCCTAGTGATGGTGGATGTGACACATGGTAACTTGGAACTGTCGGGCACAGACTTGTAGTCCAATGATTTCTGAACACTTTTCTCCAAAGGTCTCACACCCAAGTCGAGATCTGGTTTGGGTTTCTTTGTTCTCGCGGGAGTTGGGTTGGTCTTAAAAGTGATAACCATATCCCGGAATGTCTGTGTAAACAAGGAAGACCCGTCATTCTGCACCAAAGGTTAATCCAAGTTTCCTACAGTGTTTCTGTCTATCCCTTTCCATTCTTCAGAAGTCTCTGAGGTATCCGGTCTTTTTCTCTTCTCACAAGATCTTGGTTTCCTGACCGGTGTAGCACCAACCTCTGAATTCATACGTGAAGTAAGCCCCGAGATTTGGGCCTCCATGGCCGTGAGTTTGTCAATAAACGAGGACATCATGTTGAGAACCAAGTCTAAAACCTTGTCTCCTTGTGCGCTTTCTGTGGTAACCTTACTCTTGGGTGTTTTCTTTGACGTACTCTCCCTACTAACATCCCTTTTTTCATCTTTAATGTTCTTAAAATGTTCACATTTGTTATTTACAGGTTTGTCATGGAGTTCGTTGCATTTCTTGCAGTGCACCAAAGTCTTCTCCGCGGTAGAAACCGAAGCCATGCTAACAAGAGGTAAGTGTCACATAAAATTAAAACCTTCTTGTTGGGTCAATAACTAAAAACCCTCTGGCTGGTATGCCACGTGTACACCCTTATATAGTGGCGACATGGAGAGAGAGACAATTTGATTGGACAGAAATGAAACGAGTGAGTTGATTGGTTAAAGGGTGTGGGAGAGGCCATTCACGCGGAAGAGCCCAAAGAGACAGCCCAAAGTCACAGAGTACAGCCAAATGTGTATTAATAGTAAAAGTGTATTAACAGAGTACAGCCATAAGTGTGATAATCTGGGAATCACAATGTGTAAACAATTTATTTTTGTGCTCTCAGTTTAAGGACCTTTATTCATGCATAGTCAGCCTTAAACTCATGATTTTTTTACAGCACTGCATAAAGAAATGAGAATAGACTTTAGTTTTTTGGCCGAATGCTTAATATATTTATGTAGTGGATATAAATTCAAACTTTAAGGTTTGCTTTGTCATATTATAAGCTACAGACTTATAGAATTGACCATCAATAGGCTAAATTTTTGTGTTAACAGAATGTGTTTCTGAACAGCTAGAGATATGCCACACTGTGCTGGACCTCTTAGGATGGATTGCCCATAAAAGGCAAAAGGGAATGACTGTTAAATTGGATTTTTGGGTGACATGTTCTGCAATCCATGCATGGGGCAGCAAAGAGAATACAGAAATGGTGCCTCAAATTAGGGAAAAAATAAACATGCCTGTCAACTAGCAGTCTAAGGAAACATGGTGGAATAACAATGAAAGCTCTACACAAAAGAATGGAATTCCCACACAAGTACCTGGAAGTGAAAACACAAAGACAATAACAGGGATAATTAGTGTTACCATTGGTGAAGCCATAGTGCAGCCAGTTCTGTCATATACAGTGTTTGCTCTACAGAGTGGATCTGTTTCTAATATTAAGAATGCTATAATGGGTCATTTTACATCTGAACAAATCTATGAAGCTAAAGAAACATTATGGACTCATTGTGGTCCTGACATTATTGGTGAAAAGCAAGCAAGAAAGGACTCTACAACCAGAAGTGCTAAAGAGGCACATGTCATTGATATCTTAAGTGCCTGGGCTAAATTGGATAACGCAGATGCAACTCCCACTGTATTTATCAATGCTCTGTCTTTACATTTGATACCAGGACGTCATCCTGAGGAACTGCACAATATATCAGTTGTGGGCAGACTGAACAGAATGGAACAAAGGCTAGAACAGATGGTAGAAATTGTAGACAGAACTGTAGCTCTGAAAATATTGTGTTGAAGGAGAAGATTGACAAAGTGACCTCAAACCCTCAAACTATTTATAGTGTACATGGATGAACTTCTGTTGAAATTAAAAGAATCCAGAATAGGGTGTCACATTGGAAAAAATTAAACAGCCTAGCTTAATCTCCTAGTTTTGTCCTATTAAGGCTTTAACGAGCATGTTGACTTTCATTCTAAGCTATTCTAATGATCAACTACTTCATATTTTTAAAAATCATAGGCTCACACCCTTGACTGATTCTGTTGCTAGAAACATTTAAAAGCTTTTTCCCTTAAGGGGTTAACCCCACATTAACATTTTACATGTTTCGAAAGGGTTGTGTCACCTAGGCCTTCAATCATGAGGTACAGTTACAAGACCAAATGCACCATGGGACATGGTCATCCATTGTTGTGTAGAGAAATGTTACTTTCACTCCTACCGAGACTTTACCTGTATCACAGGCTTTCAGAAATTCCTACATATCCCTACATAGTTTGGCTGGGAACTGGACGAATCGGCCCTTTGCCAAATCGGCCCCCTAAAAAAGTCGGCCCTGGACAAATCGGCCCCCTAAAAATTCGGCCCTGGACAAATCGGACTCAAACTTTTGTAATTAGAACTTATTTATAGACCTACAGAGAGCATTCGACTTGGTTGATAAAGATATTTCTTCAGGATTATTACAACAGAAAAATAAGGGGTCCTTTTCAACAGAAACAACATGCCTTAATTGAAATAGTGATAAATTAAAATCTTTGTAATTATGTATAAGGTGAGAACTTTGGCTAGGTATCATTGATGCACATCAAAGATAATTAAATCATGTCATTAATCCCTTTTAACCCATATCCATTACATACTTGTTTATGTAAGAATTATTAAAAGTGCAATTATACTAAATGTGTGGCCTCTGCAGATTGGATCATAACTTCTGTGATCTTGTTGGAGAAAATAAAAAGCCCTTTTTCAGAGAAATGCACCATTTAATTGTAATCAGACTGGATGGGTGGATTAATATGCATGACTATGTATTGACAATAGAGACAATTGTCTATATATTGTTTAACTAAATGTAATTAACAAATATGAAAGATGTCAGGATACTGTAATCAATCCCTTGTAACCTAAGAATTATTACCAGTCCAAATGCATTGCCTGCACAGCCTCTGTTGATAGGATTATAACTTTAGTGATCTTTGGTATTTGTTTAATATAGGGATTACTAGCTAAAACTTTGAACAAACAAACAGTATTACACATTAAAAGCTGTCCATGTAGAGGATAATTATCCCCCCCCCCCCCCTCCCGTGGGCATCAAATAGAACAATGGACATATTTTATTTATTCTTTTGACTGATAATAATACAATAACTATTTGGGGAAAAATAAAATTATACCATTCACTGTGAAGATTGTCAATGCAAATCTCTGAGAAGGTCAGAATATACTGAATGGATACATAGAACTCACAGGTAAACCTAAATGTCTGGGGGTTATTGTGACAAAAATTACACAAATGTTATGTACACTTATCTATCTATATCTAGGGGGCCGATTTGACCATAAATTATTTTGCAGGGGGCCGATTTGACCAGGTAATTTTATTTTAGGGGCCGATTTGACGGGGGCCGATTTGGCAAAGGGCCAATTTGTCTATGATTCGTTTGGCTGCGTGGCGGCTCTTGTATCCAGTATTTCAAAAGAGATATGAGCACCACTTCTTAAACAATCTTTAAGTTGCTTATTTAACCTTACATTTACACATGTGACTTGGTCTCATGACCTTTATCACTCCAAAATTGACCTTTATTCCGCAGCTTATGGGTTTTGTCTACTTCTGTGCATTTTAAGTACAAACTTAGATTTTGGGTATATGGCCATATTTTAGGAATAAATAATGAGTATGAGGGCATTTGTAACACTATTAATGCCAAGCAAAAATTCACATAATGTCTGAGTGCCGTCAAGAGTGAGGGCATTTTGAAAGAATTGTGGCCCGGCATAAAGAGTCTAAAAATGCCAGAGCATAAGATATTTATAACTATTTTTAAGACGGGCCTACCTGGTTTAAAGAAATATCCCTTTATTTTTATGAGTTGACACAAACGAAGGAATCTACCATATTAGATTATTTTTTAAATGCATGATCGGAAAATTAACTATTTAATTTAATTAAATACATGCATATAATCGAGAAATTCAATAATTAAATACAACAATAATTAAATTCAAGATACAAGAGTAATTTGCTGGCTGGCACCTTGGTGTCAGCTAGGTCATTCCTGAAGGGGAACCTTAATTTTTTATTCAATATATGCCATCACGCCTTTTGTTATCTGTCCTGTGATTGGCTTCGGGTTTCGTTATAGTAAAGAGATTTGGGACCCCTCTTCCATTTGCATTTCACTCTTGGAAGAGGTAACATCTGAAAATAAAAAAAATTAATTTTCTTCTTCTTTATTTACTTCAAGTTGTAGTTTTTATTGATTTTATACAGTCTTTTAGTTCACAACTTTATTGTATATGCAGAAGAAGAAATATAATTTGCGTTCGACAAAAACTGATACTATTCAAATAACTTTGCAAGTACATTTGTCAGTTAATAACAAATTTGTGAAGAGCTTGTTGGGATCTGAAAACTCAAACATGTCCCACCAAGATTCGGATTCATTCCTTTCAGGGATTCAGCGTGATTGTAGTGCAATTGTTCAATCTGACATTGACGATGCGGGCACCAGTGGGCGTTCATTTAACCGACTGTAAATGGATGGCTTTAGCAAAATTGCCCTAGATTCTAATTTTCAGGAAACTCAATCTTTGGTTAATCAGCAGATTTTATCACAGTTGACCACCATTAGCACTAGACTTGAAAAATTAGAAAAGAAACCTGTCAAACAGACCAACGATGTTTTAAAAATCAAGAGTTTTGTGCTGGCAAAGACACAAAAGTACCTGTGTAAATAAAAGCAAAAGTACTCGGGAGGAACAAAGTACTGCCACATCAAATACTGAATGTAGTCTGGTTTCCGCCGACCCTACTCTGCAATATAGGGTCGGGTATCGCCCACCATCTTGAGTACTGCGCTTTCGTAGTTACCTATAAAAAACGTGCACCAGTTTAAGTGCTGTCGATCTTCTATTATCACCCAAACATGTATTTGCTTCTAAACATTATTGTCATTTCAAAATATTTTTAACTTCAATTCACAATATTTGATGTTATAATTTCAATAATCAATGCTTAAAATGTTGTAAATACATACAAAAAGCATATAAGTAATTAAAATAATGATCGAGATTTCCCGATAATGACAGCTAGCAATGACGTATGTCAAGGCCATCGTGGCCGATACCAGTCCCTTTATTGTTAAAGGTGGCTGGTTCCCGTCTATACTGAATACTGTTCACAGCCGGGTGTGCTTCAAGTCCTTTCTTTAGATCATATCAAAGCAAATAAAGAAATTCAATGTAGTGTAGAAGATGGAATCAAAGAATTGCAATAACTCACACAAACAGGTATGTCTCAGTGCAAAATTAAATCACAAAGAGGTCAAGTTGATGTTTTTTGTTAAGAACAGGATGGCCTCATGAGTACATTTTAGCCGGTGAACAGAAAGAAAGGGTATCTTATGACCAATTCCCAGTAAACATTAGAAACGTTTTTAAATGATTTAAATGTTTACAAAACGTTTTTAAAACCTATTTAAACCCTATCTTATGGTTTTCTAAACGTTTCCAAGTAAACATTTATGCTGTAATGTTTAAAAAATGTTTTATAAACATTCTCTATAAAAACGTTTTTATTGAAAACATTTATTAAATGTTTCTGAAATAGCTCAAGAACCATTTGGTTTTGCTGGAAATGTTTTTCAAACATTCATCATAAAATGTTTGATAAACAGTACATATAAAATGTTTAAACAACATTGCTTGTCAAGTGTTTTTAAAACATTCTATCAAAAACGTTTTTAAACCCAAAGTTTTAAACCTTCACCTTCAAGCATGTCCAAACAAAGATGGCGGTGAGCAATAATAGGGGATTTTGTCAAAAATTGCCCCACAAGCAATCCCTGAAAGTAAGAATTGAATGGGGGCACAATTTCTAAGCCACTATCTTACAATTTTAGACATAAAAATAATATTTTCATTAGTGAGCAACCTTAAAAAGATACTGAATTTGACCTCTGACCCCATCATTATTCAGACATTATTATGTTCATTTTTCGGTCCTGCATGTAGGTGCCGGGCAGATCAGTCCTAGGGTAGTCCTATTGTCGTGATCATGATCAAGTTTAGCTTTTACCAATAAGGTTTGTCTTCTGTAATTTCATTGGGTGATTCATTTATCACGTGGGTATTTGCCCTTCCCTCTGCCATTTGAAATCTGGAGGGCAAGGAGGTGACATTGAAAAACAAGAATTTTTACATCATTTTAAATTATCTTAGGTTTTTAGTTTTTTATTGTTTACATTTGTATCTATTGTCAACATGGCTGCTTCCACTCGACAATATAACCTAAGATCAGGGAAGCAAGAATCTCTGCAGTTTCCTGTTCAACTACAGCTAGACGACACCAAGTTCCTGACAGAGCTACTGAGACAACAGAATGGGCAAGTGTCAGATTCTGAATCATCAATCAGTGAGTCAGATTGTGAGGCGCTGATAGCTTCAGACCAAGATTCATATGTCGGTTCAGTAAAAAATAGCTCACCCAAAGGGGTGAGTGCGAGTTCTGATGAAACTTCTGCTGTCAATCAAGAGGCAATTAATGTTAAAATCTTGTCACAGTTAGAGAAACTTGGTAAAAGACTAGACAATATTGAAAGTAGTGTTACCAAATCTACGGTTACAAAAGCCAAAAGTAAAAAGGTCAAGAGGAAAGTTGACTCCTCGGCCACAGTGTCAACCAAAAGCCAAATTCCAGATCTTAACGCACTCAGGCAAGATATGTCAGTACAAGCTTTGGTACAACAGCGCCTTCAGCAATTGACTGAGACAGATAAAACAGGTACCAAAACAAAATCGTTACATGGGGGTTCCGTAGAGGTTCTGGTTCCCAACTGCATTAAATGGCCACATGAATACGTACTATCTGGCTCTAGTAAAGAACGTGTGTCCTACGACCAGTTGTCAATTACTCAATGGGTGGCTGGCTTTTGTCGCATCATGAGGGAGGAAAAAAATTAAAATTTCAGAGAAAATATGTTAGATTATATGATTTCATTGTTTGATGATGCAAACGATTTCTCCTGGGATGCGGCAAAGGCCAGCCACGCGGTCCTCCTTTGCAGAATGGAACAGGGGGAAGTCACTGACTATAGCCAAACTGACAAGATTGACAGAATAAGGCGTGCTAATGCACAAAGGCATAGTGTACAAGGGTCTGGTATTCAGAACCACAAGAAAAGTTATCAGAAAAATGTCAAATCTATGACATGTAACTATTTCAATGCGGGTACATGCTCTCACAGTAAAATACACGAGACCAGGTTAGTTTTGTACAGACATATTTGTTCGGCCTGTTTTGCCACTGGCAAGTCTTTTGGTCACCCAGAAACTGAGTGTAGATCAAAAACCAAAAAATTACCAAAAAACGAATAAGCTCGGGTGTTCATGCAATCATGGGCACCCATAGTCACAAATCAAGAATTTACTATTCCTCTGTCATTGAAAAAGCCAAGCAAGATTGTAACATAGACAAACATAAAGCTTGTTATTATTTTGCAAGAAACAAGGCGTACCAAAAAGCAACTTCAAATAGATCATATGCAGATGCATTGAAGTCTAGCAAAAGTGTCACGTTTCATAGCGGATGTAGTGAACCCCTCCCTCGAAAGCAGACAACTGCTAATAATGTTAAAGCCAACACAAAATCAATCAATGCTGAAACTTCAGCGAATCGAGTCCATGTGACCAAGTGCCTCATTAAAGTCAATGAACGCCAATATCAAAAACCTATCACGCTACATAATAGATTTGACGTCTTGCAGCATATTGATACACAAGAAGGTGATGTTCACTCCGTTTGCTATGAAACTATAGACGAATCCCCTGTTGAGAGTAATAGGGGAAACGTGATAAATCAGCCTGGAGCATCGTGTCCTGCTTTGGACTGTAGGTTTAAAACTCCATTGGCGGTGAAAAAAACTAAACTGGGTGTCCTGATGGGGATCTTAACACTACCAGGCTGTGTGGTACGGAAACAGTAAGTAAGTCACGTGTACGGGATGTATCAACTGATAGAAAACTCCGTACCCAGATTGTTGATTTACACAAGGCGTTTGACAAAAAATGTGTCCTTAATAGTTGTGATGATACTGATCGGGGTCAGTGCATGGTGGAGGTTGTAGAAACGTTCAATACTGGCAAAAAATTTGGTTTCATGCCTTCTGGAACTCTCCAATTGTACACTGGTGATCCAGTATATTATGAGACTATTCCAGATATTATTTCCACACATTTCATGATCAAAAATAGTGGCGTCCCAAATTTTCTTCAATGTCGCATTCCAGTCGAATCAAAGCTGGATGTCAATAAGTGGCGTTTCCACTTAACCGATTACTGGGATCAACAACTTCCAGATCTTCTGGAATATGGCTTTCCCATTGATTTTAACTGTGATCCTCCATTAGTGTCCACACTTGTAAATCATACCTCTGCTACACAGAATGTTGAACATGTAGCCAGTTATTTAGAGGAAGAACTTCAACATGGAGCAATAATGGGCCCTTTCAATGAACCCCCAATCCCCATTCACATTTCCCCTCTAATGACAAGGGATAAACAAGATTCTATGAAAAAAGGACCATTATGGACCTTAGCTGGCCCAGAGGTTTGTCGGTTAATTAGGGTGTGAATAAGGATACATACCTGGACACTCCTTATCTCCTCAATTACCCCTCAGTAGATGATATTACCGCCTCATTGTGTCGGTTAGATCCAGCAGCCCAAAATTTTCAAGATCGACATTAGTAGGGCATTCAGGCAAATCAAAATCGATCCTGGAGACATAGATCTATTGGGTCTACAGTTTAATAGTCAATATTTCATCGATTTGTCGGTACCGTTCGGGTACAGGCACGGTTCAAAAATCTTTCAGCGTTGTACCGACTCAATCCACCACATAATGACCAAACATGGTTTCACAGATCTGTACAATTATATTGGCGATCTGATTTTCACTGGTTTACCCTCAAAAATCAACCTGGCATATGAATTTTTGCAAAATTTATTGCAGGACCTAGGCTTGGACATTAGCCATAAAAAATTGGTACCTCCTAGTACTTCTGTGGTATGTTTAGGCATTTTGATTAATACCATAGACAGAACCATTCCCATTCCATCTAGTAAATTGCAAGACATTGCTAACATGTGTAAAAATTGGGCAACTAAGACATATTGCAGTAAAAGTCAGCTTCAATCCCTTCTGGGTAGCTTGTTATATATAACAAAATGTGTCAAACCTGCCAGAATTTTCTTGAATCGCATACTCCATTTGTTAAGAGAAAATTTTGATCACACAAAAATAATATTAAATGCAGAAATTTTCAAGGACTTGGCATGGTTCAATGAATTCCTTAGCCAGTACAATGGGGTCACATTTTATTACCAAAAATTTTCCAGAATCCCAATACACTTAGATGCTTGTCTCACGGGACTTGGGGGCCATTTTGGTTCCATGGTATACTCACTGTCCATACCCTTAGGGTTCAGGGATTACACCATTGTCCATCTAGAATTGCTTAACATTGTTCTGGCTGCCAAGATATGGGCTCAACATTGGTCCAACCAAAAAATTCAGATATTCTGTGATAATATGGCTGTGGTAGAAGTATTGATGACAGGGAAAACCAGGGATGTAACTTTAGCTACTTGTGCCAGAAATCTTTGGCTCATCGCAGCACTGTATAACATTGATTTCAGTTTTTCCCATATCCCAGGGGTTGAGAACACTGTAGCTGACCTCCTGTCACGCTGGAACAACGATCCACATCAAATACAAAAATTAGAAAAATTAGTATCTCAACCTTTCTGGATAGATACCCATATAGACCTTACTCTCCTTAACCAGGTCATATAATGCTTCACCAGTTGTAATCTATTTTCAGATGTTCAAGGCCCTGCAGCCCAGCTGGCCACCTCCGCAGCAGCCAGATTGATCCATGGCTTCAGGCCTTCCACTTTCAGACAATACACTCGCATGTGGTCTGACTTCCAGGCCTTCCTGGTGGCAGCTGGGCTGCTCACCCCTAAGGTAAACACACACATTCTACTGGCCTTTATGGAATATCTATATGCAAATTTTCAGTCAAAATCTAACATAGCAAATTACATATCTGCAGCTGGCCACCTCCGCAGCAGCCAGATTGATCCATGGCTTCAGGCCTTCCACTTTCAGACAATACACTCGCATGTGGTCTGACTTCCAGGCCTTCCTGGTGGCAGCTGGGCTGCTCACCCCTAAGGTAAACACACACATTCTACTGGCCTTTATGGAATATCTATATGCAAATTTTCAGTCAAAATCTAACATAGCAAATTACATATCTGCAATCAGGGCCTTTCATATCATACATGGCCTTCCCACTGACCCTTTCAAGGATGAGCGCTTGTCTTTATTCCTCAAGTCCATCCAAATTTCTGCACCCTTAACCCTCAAAACTCAACAACTCATTGACATTGATATGTTGCAAGCTATCATTCACCAGTCAGATACCATGGAATACTCTTTAGTTTTCAAACCATTGTACCTTACATGTTTCTTTTCATTTCTTAGAATTTCTAACATTCTTCCACATTCTGTCCATTCTTTTGATTCTACCAGACAATTGGCTCGCGGAGACTTCATAACACACCCACAAAAGGGTCTTCTCCTCATAAAATGGTCAAAAACCATCCAGAACCGCAGGGATACCGTCACTCTTCCCCTCCCCTTTCTAGGTTCCTCCGACCTTTGCCCCATATCTGCTCTTACAGCCATGATCCAGGCCATTCCAGCACTTCCCAATGAACCCCTATTCATCTTGCCTCGCAAGAATGGTCCAACAACCCTCACTGATTCTGTGGCTAGGAAACACTTGAAAACCGTTTCAGTAGCCCTGGCCATAACTCCCCCACTCACATTCCATGCATTTCGCAAGGCTGGAGCTTCTTGGGCTTTCCACAATGGTGTCCCCTTGGAATTTATTAAAAAACATGGCACGTGGAAATCTGATGCCATTCATACATATTTACTATCTTCCCCCTCATTTTCCTCCCCAGTCTCCCAAGCTTTTGCCACTTCCTTACACTCCTAGTCCCTCCTACTCCTACTTGGCACTTGGGTGCTTCTCATTTCTAAATTATACACTTCCCAGCCATTTTTCTGATTTGGCTTACTTCTATGTGGCTGGACTTTACTCCACCTCTCATATATAAAACAAAGTACTCTCATACCTTCTAAATTCAACAATTATTCACTTTAATCTGGGCCATACTCTTTATGTTTTGTTTACTGTCACACAGTATGGCTTTCCTCCAGGGGTGGAGTTTCCCCTCATCATAGGGTACCACATATACACTTTACATCTTCCCCCCCCTTTCCTGTGTCCATGGGGTGTCAGTTATACACATGTAGTACTTCAAGTAGATACACTCTTGCCACTGGTTGCATGTTCCCACTCTCAGGGGTTTCTACCCATTTTAGTGGCCATGCCACTTTGGGGTCACCTTTCACCTCTCGGGGTCAAACCAAATTGCTCGACTTCGAGACTAATTCCAATTTCACTTCATCTTGCACTGTGGTGACCTCATTCTTTTCAAGGTCAAGTCAAATTGACCTCCTTGAACAAAATCTCATTTCATTTTATATTTCTCGTGGGTCCCTGCAATCAGTGGCGTTGTAAAGCAAGTTCAGCATTTTATGTTTAAAAAAATATATAGTAAATGTCAGAATATAATGTGCATAAAAAAATATCATTGGGTAGATTGAATAGATATTTAAACCCATGCATGTGTTACTGTCTTGGGGGGACGTACTGGGGATTGGTAACGTTTTTCTAACATTTGTCATTAAACATTTAATAAGCTGTATACACAGAACATTTTAAAAACATTCTATTATAAATGGTTTTCGTACCCATCAGTTTTTAACCTTTGCCAAACGTTTCCTATCGAACGTTTGCAAAACCTAAAAAGGTTTGGGTCAGTGGATGGCAGGCTTTTGCAGAACCATGGGGAAGAAACTTGTGTAGAAAATATGAATTTCTTAGATTACTTAATTTCATTATTAAGACGATTCCAATGATTTTTGTAGGACCTCGTGCAAAATCCTGCCATGCAGTACCTCTGTGTCAAATCGAACAAGGTGAAATTCAAACTTAGACCCAAGTTGATCAAATTGATCGAATTAGAAGGGTTCATGCACAAAGGCTAAATTTCTGGTCAAAATGTTTCAAAGAGTTATACAAAGCGTGAGAGAAGTACAAAAAAATGGTTTGCCAACTTTTTAACCAAGGTTCTTGCCTTCATTAGTCCACCCATGAGAGAAAAGGTACCCTATATTGTCATGTTTGCAAGTATTGCTTCACAAAAAATGGCAAAAACTTTCAACATGCAGAGATAGAATGCAAAAATAAAACAAAGCATACAAAAAATGAATAAACTTGGGGCGTGCATCATTTTCTTTTGTCCTATCATAAAAGAAAATATTTTTGGAACAAAAATTGTGGTCAAGATGCTGCTGCTTGTTTAAATGTAGATGTCAAAAGCTTTTGCCAATACAAGGGACAGTAGGACAGTCGCAAAAACTCATGTCCTGATACACACATGGAGTTCCCTTTCATTTCAGATGTGAATCTAGCTAATGAAACTTCAAATTTCAATAGTTATAAAGTTTCTAAACATGTTCTATTGAATGAACTTGAAGATCAGTCAAATACTGATCAAGAAAAAAAATCCCTTATATGTTTGGAATCACAGAAATGAAAGTCAGCACCATTTGGCTTGCCTACAGCAAAGTGGAGGGCAGTTTGGCTACACTCCTCTGAATGATTTAATAGTTTATACTGGTCCCCCTGTTCATTGGAAGGTAGTACCTGATATTTTGCAGGCACATAAGATAGTATGCTCTAGTGGGGTGCCAAATTTTTTAAATGCTAGAATTTCAGTGGTCACACAACTTAACCCTGATAGATGGCAATACCATTTACGTCATTAATGGGACAAACAGCTCCCAAATGTGGCTTCCATATTGATAGGAACCAAAAATTGCAGCCTACATATGACAACTATACTTCGGCCATTCAATATAGACCATATTGATAAGTTTATCCAGGAAAAACTCCAATATGGAGCATCATATAGCCCCTTTTGATGAACTGCCTTTCCCTGTTCATGTGTTTAATGACATGGAACTAGCAAAATTCTGATAAACGGTGTACCATAATGGACGTCAGTTGGCCCAAAGGGGCTTCTGTTAATAATGCTGTACATAAATTCAAGTATCTGGATACATATTTTGCCCTATTATACCCTTCTATAGATCATGTTGTTGAAAAAGTAAAGCAATTGGGTCCAAGTTCATTATTGTACAAAGTAGACATAAGTAGGGCCTTTAGGCATCAATTTATGTATTGAACTGGGTGACATAGATCTGTTGGGTATATATCTACTTCTGGATTGATCTCTGCCATTTGGATTTTGTCTTGGATCCAGATTTTTAGAGGTGTCCCAATGCCATTAGGTTCATTATGACACAAAAAGGTCATAATGCGCTCCTAAATTATATTGATGACTTCATATATAAAATTCATGATCCTTATGCATTTTTATTGGACTTATTGCAAGATTTAGGTTTAGAGGTGAGTGATTCAAAATTGGTTCCTCCCTCCACCTGTGCTACATGTTTAGGAATACAGGTAGATACCGTCCATAGAACTATATCTATTCCTGATGGAAAATTACAAGATATTAAAAGTTTATGCAAATCATGGATAGATAAAAGAAATGGTACTAAGCAATTCTAATCCTTACTTCGATCAGTTTTGTACATTACAAACTGTATAAAACCTACCAGATATTTTCTGAATCGTATGTTGCAGGTTTTAAGATCCAATACAAATTCTACTACATTTTCCTTGAATGACGGTTTCTACAAGGGTTTGTGTTGGTTTAACACATTTCTGGACCAATATAATGGGGTCACATATGTTGATAATAAAGTATCTGATCATACAGTGCATCTGGATGCTTCAATGACTGGTATGGGGCTGTATTTGGAAAGATTGTTTATACTCTCCCCCATACTCCATGTTTACCAAAATCTTCACATCACACAGCTAGAAATGTTAAATGTAGTTGTTGCCCTTAAAGTCTAGGCCACTTTTTGGCAAGACAAAAAGTTAGATAGAAGATGTGATGACTTGGCTGTTGTTTAGGTCTTAACATCTGGCAAGACAAAAAATAGTTTTCTTGCCACTTGTGCTCGTAACATATGGCTAATATGTGCCATATTCTGTATACATCTCAGAGTATGGCACATACCTGGAAAATCAAATCACATTGCTGATAAGATTCACTTATCATGCTGCATACTTTATTACCACAATTTATATGGGTCCCAGCTCATGTTGACTTTACTAAGCTTAACCATGACATTTGATATATAATTCAGATATGACCCCTGGCTCTTCCCAGCTTGCCACCAGGGCCAGGAAAACACTACAGTCAGCTTTTAGGCCTATCACTAGAAAGACCTACCATAGGATGTTTAAGGAGTTCCTTGGCTTCCTGGTGGCAGCTGGGCTGTGCCACCATAAGGTAAACCATATTATTCTGATCGTGTTTATGCAATTTCTATCAGAGAATGGCTGCTCTGCATCAAATATTGCTAATTATATAGCGGGAATTAGGTGTCAGTGTATTATTTGTGATATAGATACCACTCCTTACAGACATGAACAGATACAGTTGTTTTCCAAAGCTCTCAAGATTAATAGAGATCTGAATCCAGGATCCGCTAGTTTAATTGATATACAAATGTTGACAGACATTATTGCTGTCTCCAACTCACTTTAGTCCCCTCTACAATTCATTGCATTGTATTTACTAGCGTTTTTCACATTTTTAAGGATTTCAAACATCCTCCCCCATCCCACTTCCTCCTTTGACCCCTCAAGACAGTTAGCAAGGGCTGATATCACTTTTTCTGAATTACGAGCCCATCTGATCATAAAATGGTCGAAAACGATCCAAAACAGGACAGACATACATACCATTCAATCCCAAAACTTGGTACATCCTATTTGTACTTACCAAGCTTGGCACAAGCTATTACAACCAACTTCAGGAGATTCCAACCAACCTTTGTTCACCATTTCCAGGCGCCATGGTGCAGTCCCCTTAACAGATTCTGTAGCCCGTCACCACCTGTATATCCACAGAAGCATTTTTATCTCCCACCTGCGGCCGAAGGCTGTGGTCGAAAGATTATAAAATGCCTTCCGTATGTGTGTGCATGCGCAAGTCTGAGTCCGTCCGTTTGTCACGTTTTTACATAAACCTTAATATCTCATTCATTTATAAAGATATCTTCACCAAATTGCAGGGAATATTTATGGCTATGAAAACCTGTCTCTGCTAAATTTTAGCCTCATTTTGAAAAACCAAATGGCCGCCATAGCTAATTGTTTGAAAATCATAAAGGTGCTCTAAATCTTGAAATATTGCAGCTAGTTTCATCAAATTTGCACAAAAGATATATGGCTAGAAAAGCTAGCCTGATAATAATTTTGGCCTAGTTCAAAAAACAAAATGGCTGCCATGTCGCATGTTTTATGTCAAATGGGGTTATCCTATTAAAAAGGCCTTATATTTCCCCTAAAATTGTTCCTAGAGGTTCAGAATGCAAAAACAACTTGTAGGAAGACATGGCCTGGGAATCTTTTCAGGTGTTGGATTTGACCTTTGACCTCTGCTTCAAGGTTAAATGGGGTCATCACACTAAAACATCCTTATTTCTCCCTTTTTATTGGTGCTATGGTTTTAGAATGTAAAGATAGACCATGAAAAGTCCTGGCTTGCAAATGTTTTTGGCCTTATTTTGAAAAACAAAATGGCCACCATAGCCAATTATTTCAAAATCATTAAGATGCTCTAAAACTTGAAATATCGCAGCTAGATTAATCAAATTTGCACAAAAGATATAAGGCTAGGAAAGTTAGCCTGATAGTAATTTGGCCTGGTTTCAAAAACAAAATGGCCGTCATATCACATGTTTAATGTTAAATGGGATTATCCTATGAAAAAGGCCTAGGGGTTCCAAATGTGAAAACAACTTAAAGGAAGTCATGGCCTGAGACTTTTCCAACTGCTGACTTTTACCTTTGACCACTTTTTCAATTTCAAGTGGGTTTATCATACTACAAAGGCCTTATATCTCCTTTAGTTCTCCATTATTACTGATTCTAAGGTGGGAGATAACTGGGGTTGGCATGGCCAAGTAAGGGGCCTGCCATAGCAGTTGCTCTCAACCTTAACCATAACACTACTTCTATAGTCCATAGCCTCAATCCTAGACTTGACCTCAGGTCAAATTCCTCTTTTGGCGCCAGCTTGCCTTCTGTTCACTTTCAAACTGGACGCCATTAAGTACACATCAAAAAACTTTTTAATTAACAATCAGGATTTTACTTCTAAAGTATTTTAGTGTTTTGAAGTTCGACAAGTATCTTATTTTCAAGATGCCATCTGGAAAGAAAGTCCTACCAAAATCCAGAAAACGTGTGACGGCTTCAGCAAGGGCAAGGATATCTGTTTCTAAAGCAAGGAAAGTTATCAACAAGGAATCTGACGGTTCATATTTAGGTAATACAGAAACCGTGAGTAATATCCCTCCCGTCACACAACTGTCAAATGCATCAGTTGCTTCTGACGCTATCATGTCAATGTTATGTGAGATCCGGGAATCTAATGCTGATTTGGCCAGACGGCTTGACAAGGTAGAAAGGTGTAACTCAACACCCATCAACCCACGCTCCCACAGTTCTGCTCAACCAGCATCGCCACAGGTGGGCCACTCAGATCTACCCCCACAGTCGGACATGCCCAACCATCTAGCCGACCCCCTCATCTTGCCAAGAATAGGTCGAGCTCAGCTACACTCATACCCTCTTCCTATTCATGACCCTGCCCAACCTCAGGTCACAAGAGGGTTTCAACACCACAATATAGATGCAGAAGTCCCAGTGCGAACCCAGGAACAGGCAGGTTGTACCTTGGATCGTCGTGAAGCCATCGTCCCTAACCTCCACACACTGAAGAGCAACCAGGGCATTTCTGAAGCCCCACATCTCTGTTGGCCCAATGAGGGTTTCCATTCATCTAATGGGAAAAAGCGTGTCACCTATGATGAGCTGTCATTGCCACAATGGGTATCAGGTCAATAGTCAAATATATACGCTATCTCTGATCCAACACTCTCAAAACAAGCTTTACTCCAAGTGATTTATGCCATGAAAGATGCTGTTTCACTGCCATGGCCTGCCGTGAGGGCTGCTTGGGCATCTTCAATGCACCAGGTGGAGGAAGGCCACCTTTCTTGGGCCGACTCGACACAGTGGGCTATAAACGGGTTGAGCGCTTCTCAGGTCGCCCTAGCTCACACCCAAACTACAACACAAGCAACACCACCCAGAAGACCATGCAGATACTTCAACGAAGGGTCTTGCTCTTATGAAGGCCATCATGGCAGTTACTCCCACTTTTGCTCCTACTGCATGAAACAGGGTAGGAGTGCTAATCACCCAGAAACTAAATGTAACACAAAACAAAGACAGGCTGGTCGCCAGCAGCAGAACAGTAGCTAGGAACCACTTGAACCACTTGACCACAGCTGTGACGCTTCTATGGGTTTCCAGAATAGGCTGGGGTTTAAACAGAAAAATAGTAAAAATTCTGATAATTTTGCAAGGACAGTTGGTGTAAAGAATGAAAGTAACTCTTATAACATAAAAACTGTAAATATGATGCCAGTAGTTGTTGATAATGACATACATTTGAACTCTTGTGGTGGCGGTGAACTTTCAGCTTCTGATTTACAAACTACTTCTTGTACTATTAATCCCAGAAATGTTTCTAACATGAACTTGACTGTCAATGATGAGAATGCTATGTTATTTGATGCCTCGAAGGGCAATGGTAGTAGTAACACTATAGCTCCTCACCGTGGCTCTCTTCCATGTTCAGTAACCGACCATATGGAAACTAAACCCCACATTATTCCTAGAAACCACTATTTAGATACCCAACATGCTTCAGTTCACAAAATTGACAGGTTTAATTACACATTTGCAAGCCTGTCTGATAATTCTTATAATCAACTGGTTTACATACACAATTACCCTCAAAATAAGCCTGGGGGCTTTTATATTCTTAACTTTGCGTATCAAACTGGTCGGATTACCATACTTGAATGTTTGAGCCACCCTGTGGATATGTTACAAGTTTGTGATAGTATCTATCTTTGTATATACCCTGGTGTTTATTCACATAACTCGCATACTAAAAGTGAGGCAAAGTTGGCTTATGATAATTACAAGCAGGACTGTCTAAGTAGGCAAAGATATGGTACTTCATATGAAACCCATATGAACAATGTTATTTCTTCATTAATTGATGCACAGTGTGGGTCTCTTAGTAGTATGACTAATACCACTGACCCATTGCCCCCACTTCACAGCAATGAAAGTAATGACACTAAAGTAGCCACTGGCCATCATGGTGATG
Organism: Sabellastarte sp. h YS-2021; assembly: GCA_964017235.1. Classification (NCBI taxonomy): domain Eukaryota; kingdom Metazoa; phylum Annelida; class Polychaeta; order Sabellida; family Sabellidae; genus Sabellastarte; species Sabellastarte sp. h YS-2021. The sequence continues at coordinate 93,492,362 of OZ024928.1, forward strand.
CTAAGGTTGCGTCAGATGACAAGTCCCAGATATGCCATCACAGGGATATAAACTATCCCAATAAAGTCAAGGGTTACATAGCCAAACAACCCACCAAATTCAAATTCATTGGCCCTGACAGACCAGCCATTGGCACTAAAGATTGTCAGCAATATTTAAAACTAGCAGAAATCATTAGAGAATCTGGTGTCCCAAATTACAGGCAAGTCAGAGTCCCTATTAAGTCTGACCTAAATATTGCAGCTTGGAAGCGTCATCTTACTGACTACAAGGACCAGGTCCTTGTCCAATATTTGGAATATGGCTTCCCCCTTTCAATTAGGGATTCAACATCCCTCGCAGACATTAACATCACTAATCACTTCTCGGCTAAGCAACATCATCAGGCAGTGTCATCATATTTGGTCAAGGAATCTCAATTTGGGGCCATTATGGGCCCCATAAACAAACCCCAGGATTATGCTATACACTGTTCACCCTTGCTCACAAGGCCAAAAGACATTGATAAGCGTCATGTCATACTTGACTTGTCCTATCCAAAGGGTGCCTCGGTTAATGACCAAGTAGACAAAGACTTATTTGACGCCTCAGCTTTCACATTGAAGCTTCCCTCTGTAGATGACGTTGTAAAGGAAATTAACAACCATGGTGACGACGTCACTTTGTCAAAAATTGATGTTACCAGGGCTTTCCGTAATCTCCGCGTGGACCCAGCTGACGCCATGAAATTAGGCATAAAATGGCGGGATGACGTCTATATTGACGCTGCTGTCACGTTTGGCTGGGTCCATGGGAGCGCAGCGTTCCAATGCGTCAGCGACGCCGTCACATTCATAGCAGCAAAGGCTGGCATTAAGATGGTGGCCTGCATTGATGACTACATCATTATTTCCCCCAAAGCCTCTGCCCAGCACCATTTTGACACCCTGGCATCTATTTTATCACAGCTAGGCTTGCCTAGCAACCAAGAGAAGCAAACCCCACCCTGTAGGGTTTTAACATGTTTGGGCATCAAGATTGACTTAGATCATAACACCCTTAGCATTGACCCTACCAAATTAGCATCCATCTATTCTGAGTGCCAAACTGTTGCTAATAAGCGCCATCTTACTAAGAAAACTTTTCAATCCTTGTTGGGCAAACTGTTATACTTACACAAGTGTGTCATCCCAGCCCGTACCTTCATTAACAGGATGCTCGCTCTGTTTAGAAGCAAGTCAGATAAACGACGCATATACCTTACCTCAGAGTTTCACAAAGATCTGGCTTGGTTTCTAGCCTTCCTCCCCCAATTCAATGGCATTACATACATAAACAAGCGTCATTTGCCCTTCAATCACACCCTTCATGTCGACGCCTCCCTCACTGGCTTGGGAGGGGTTTGGAATAACCAAGTCTATGCTACTCCCATTTTTGACATCTATGGCATCCAGCTGAAAATTGTCCATCTTGAAATGCTCAACCTCCTAATAGCCCTAAAACTTTGGGCCCATGAATGGTCCCATTCTGTGGTAAGATTCTTTTGTGACAATTTGGCTGTGGTTCAAGTGGTTCGAACCGGCAAAACCAGGGATAACATGTTATCCCTGTGCCTCAGGAATATTTGGCTCATAACAGCTACCCACGATATTGACCTTCACATTGACCATATTCAAGGTCGTGCTAACAAAATAGCAGATCTGCTTGCTCGCTTATACTCCCCAAAGCCAGTTGACTCAGAATTATTGCAGGTACTCTCCAAAACCCATGTTTGGCATAAGATACCTATGCAGTTCTTTAACCTGAACTTTATTATATGATTTCAGGTTCTACCCACCACTCAGCTCCACTGATTCGTGCAGCCTATGGTAGGATCCGAAATGCATTCAGACCATCCACAGCCTCAGCACATACCTTACACTTCAAGACATTTCTGGCTTTTCTCATTTTTATGGACCTACCAGTGGAATGTAGTGTTCACAATATTCTTACATTCATGGAGTTCTTATATCAAAATTCCCTCTCACCAAAGGTCATATCAACATACATTTCTTCCATCCACTCGAAAGCCCAGTGGTATGGTTGGCCTACCCCATCAATATCCCACCCAGCCATCCATAGATATATCAGGAGCATATCCATAAACTCTAGATTCAACCCTACACCCCGGGGTATTTTTGACATCCACACCCTATATAACCTCTCAATTTTATGTGACATTCTCTCAGACCCAGTCTTATTCCGGGCAGTATTCCTTACTGCTTTCTATGGCTTTTTAAGGATGTCCAACATTGCTCCTCATTCCTCCTCAAAATTCAACCCCGACTTCCATTTTCTCAGACAAGATCTCATCTTTGCCCCACCTGATGCCCACCTCCTAATCAAATGGACTAAGACCCTTCAGCATCATAGATCTTATCATTGGATCCAACTTCCCACCATCCAAAATCATTTTTTATGCCCTGTCAGAGCACTTCAGGCTTTGCTAGCATCTAGACCTCTTTCTCCTACTGCACCTCTTTTCGCCAATAACTTTCACCCCTATGCTCAAGTCATCGACACCCACATCAGGGATGCTTTGAAAAGGGTGCTCATTCATAGGAATATTTCACCCTCAGGCCATGGATTCCATACTTTCAGATGGTCGGGAGCCACTCTGGCCTTTGACAATAACATTAAACTCCAGGACATTATGGCCCATGGCCTATGGAAGAGCTCTGCCATCTGGGCCTACCTCGAGAATGCCTCGTAGGCTCCATCTATCATACCCACCACCTTTTCAAAGGTCATCCCTTCCTCCTTCTAATTTGGGCTTGGGGTTCTTAAAATATTACCTTGTATCATTTTACACACTTCAAATGCTTTCATACTAACATGTAAATAAAATTGTTCCAAACCTTGAATCTTTGTAACTGACATTGACCTCCATAACCTCAACTGACCTCTAAGGTCATACCTGTCCTCAACTATACTTCTTGAGCAACTGCTGCGGCAGTGGCCTTGTATTGTTTACTTTTACTCCAATAAAGGTTATGAAATATGTTTTGGCTAAACTTATATGGGGAACATTTTGATATAAGTTCTCTTTAATTTGGTGTGGTAGTATTGACAAATTAAGTAAATTTGTGTTATATTGAAAATCTGTATCAGTTTAACTGCTCTAAATCTTCTATTATCGTTTTTTCTTTTTCTTTGAATAACTAAGTGTAGCAATGCCCCAAAATTATACTTGTTTTGGCAAAAGGTTTTTTTATGACAAAATGCTGCCTCCACAGTAAAAATCATTCTTGACTTCATTTTTACTGTGATTAAAACTGTACACGTAAATACGTTTTGAAGTTGAGCGAATGAAAACTAAACTAAGGTGCTAATCAATACTAAACCTCACACAAAAATACCCTCAAGGAGACAAATGTCAAACAGCAAAACAAAAATACTTCTTTAAATCCATAATTTATTTGTAATCCTCAATCATCTGATATCCCCTCAACAAATACTCGTTGATTCAAGATGCAAGATGAATCCTTAAATAAATTTAAGCACACACATGTTCCCTTTTCACATTTGTATAGAAGATAATATTGGCAGGCCGGCATGCCTTAATGGGGATTATAACCACTTTTGAAGCATCTGGGTTTCTTGAATTGAGTTTAACATCTGTATAGAGTACATTAAATGGAATCTGATTAAACCAAATAAGCAACACATCAAATAATAATTTAACATTATCAACAATTTTTGCACAATCTCTAAATTTTCCATGACATAATGTTATGTTTGTTTCACATTTTCAATGCAATATACACAAGTCATAAAGTAGTAAGCACAAGTTAGTAACTAGAAAACTTCATTTTACAACAGGAAAACAAAAGTTAACTAGGTTGTATATACAAGTGGGTCATATGTATGCAGAGTCATATGTACAAGCTATTAACTAGTAAAGAAGGAACAGAAGGTAACAGCTAGCAGACATCAAATAAAACATACATACCAGTTAATTTATGCTATTAATTTATGGATATATTTTAGCATCTAATGATGTAATGAAACTTTGATATTTCTTTTCAACAACAAAACGATGATTTGAAGAACAGCAGAAAACGTGGATAATTCCCAGTAAACATTAGAAATGTTTTAAAATGGTTCAAACGTTGAAAAATGTTTCTACAATATATTTGAACCCTACCTTATGGTTTTTCTAAACTTTTCCAAGTAAACGTTTACACTGTAACGTTTAAAAAAAGTTTTATAAACATTCTTTTTCAAACGTTTTAATGAAAACATTTATTAAACGTTTTTAAAATAACTCAACTAGGTTTGACTGGAAACTTTTTTTAAACATTTATAAAATAGCTGAAGAAATGAAGGTTATGCTGGATTTTTTTTCAAACATTCAACAAATGATAAACAGTACACATTAAATGTTTAAACAACATTGTTCATCAAATGTTTTAAAAACATTTTATCAAAAACGTTTTTTCAACCCATATTTTTAGAATGCTTATTAAACCGTCATCTTCAAAGATGTCCAAATATAGATGGCAGTGAGCAATAATAGGGGATTAGGACTTTTTCAAAAAATTTCCCAACATGCAATCCCTAAAAGTAAGAATTGAGTGGGGGAACAATTTCTGAGCCAATATCTTACAATTTTAGACATATAAATAATATTTTCATTAGTGAGCAACCTTAAAAAGATATTGAATTTGACCTCTGACCTCATTATTATTCAGACATTATTATGTTCAGGTGTAAAGATTTTCTAACATTTATCATTAAATGCTTAATAACCGGTATGTATAAAATGTTTTAAAAACTTTCTATTGTAAATGGTTTTCATACCCGTCATTTTTTAACCTTCGCAAAACGAATATTTAAAAAACCCAAAATATTTGCTGGGTTATGAATTTATTTTAGAGAGTGAAAAAAAAATATTTATTTGAACACTACATTTTCCAATAGTTTGGGAATATTACTTTCAGTCTCATTCTTCGATTGTACATTTTTCTTTGATGCATCTTTTACCTTGGTTTTGGTGTGCCATGCCAATACCTGAGTGACATTTTTGGGCTCTATATCAGCCATGGAGATATTTAGAGCTTCCAGTAGTTTACTTTCCATATAACCAGCTTTTTCACAATTAAACATCGGAGCTCCAGACTTCAACCAAAACCCTATATTTAGGCAAATGCTTGCCATATCTACTGGAAATACTCTTTCTGCTATCCATGGATCTAAAAAGCCCACAACCGTACCATTTTTCACAATTGGAGCAGACACACCAGTAAAGGCAAAGTTCCCTGCAGGTAAGAGTCCCACCTTCCTAGTATTTCTGATCTCTGAAAACAACCTGATGTCATATGCATTGTCATCATCAGCAAAGTAAATCACACCTTCCTCCACGTTGTCCTTAATCCAACTGAGGGCAGCATTTCTTTGAGTACAACCTCTCACCTGCAAAATAAAATTTAAATAGATTAGTTTGGCATTGTCAATGAATTGCATTTTAATAATGTACTCTTATGAGAAGTTAACATTGACTGATAAAGAGTTGTCACTTGCTTTCTACACATTGTTTAAATTGCACCTGAGAGATATATTTTTTTTGTTTAAAGTGTCCAATATCTTTCACTTTTGGGTAGTTGTTCTGCTTTGTGATTTTGCCCATATAGAAAAGCCTTTTTACACATTTCCAAAGAACACCTTCTATATTTATTTCAACTGAAATGATCGCAAAAACCCAAAAATTCACTCAAGAAATATAGGAATGAAAAGTATGCTAAAAACATCTTTAAAATTAGAAATTAGAAATTAAGGAATGGGTGTAATTTAAATAGGTTAATATTAGAAAATAATAGATTATTGACTCGGTCCCTTTGGGACCTCGTAAGCAATCCATTATTTTCTAATATTGGACACTTACTTGCCCATTAACCTATATATTAATCATACTATATCAGTTATACCATGCCAGGTACTTGAGAGGATGCAGGATGAGTGATGAATTTTTTGGAAAGATCAAAATCCTGTTCTTCCCGATTTTCATTAAATTTTCAATGACTTGGGCTTTGCGATTGACATAACTACAAATGTAATGAGAAAACCTTCATCTTCAAGAACTCACACTTTAAATCTCAGTTACATTTATCAGATCAACTATAAGGCCCAGTAAATACATGTAAAAACCCTCTATTTTAAACATTGATATACACATATTGAGATGTTTACTGATGGGGAATATATGGAGCTTTGACCAATGATCTAAGTGTATGTGATTCTTTTTTAAACTTAACATTTACAATAATCTGTTGTCATCTTAAATGATTGTACCCAATCTTAAGGAAGTTCATTACATTTGATGACACAATCCCAAATGGCAAGAAGTCTTAGTATTTCTGTTTTTGTTTATGGGGTCAGTCTTTTAATAAATAAATTACATGGGACATACCTCCTCTAATCTATAACAAGGTACTGGAAAGACTTACTCTGTTGAGTTATTTTCTTGTCAGAGATATTTCCTGAACAATTTATTGGGTAGATCAGAAAATTCTGACTGCATACTATGTCTTTTGTCTATTTAGATTTCCAATATGTTTTTCAAGCTGGCTTTTGTAAATCCTTTCAACCAATGATCAATATAAGATGTACAACAAAATAGCCTTTTCTGCCATAAGGCTAGGATATCAATCGGCTATTTGAAAACAAAATAAAGCAGAACCTTTTAAACTGCACATAAAATCCATTCCTTTAGGAATTGAAATAGTATTAACAGTTTAGAACGTAAGAACTGTTTTAGAAAGACAAAATGTATAAGTATAAAATATAGTAGATAATACAATAAAATTGATCTTTAAAGTGCCAAAATCTATCAAATATATTCAGTGACACTTTGGAATTCACAAAAGGTGACTGTGTGCTTCAATGAACAATAATCCTTTAATTGCAATTTTCAGATTGTACCAAAGTTTAGGCACACTGCATAAAAAGGATCTGTTGCCTTACTTGGTGACTTACTTGGTAACATAGGGAAGCAAGCCATCAGAGGATCTTAGTGTTCTTGTGTGTTTCTGAAGCGCCTTTATGTAACAAGGAGAACTGTTATTCAAAGTTTTGAAAGTTAGTAGCAAAATTTTGAAATTGATTTGTTTGATTGGTAAACAGTGAAGGTTATAGGTAATATCAGATATCTCTAGAACTAAGTTTGACAAGCCTAACAGCATTGTTCAAAATCCTTTGAAGTCTGTTCAAGTGGCAAATGGGGAGTCCAAAAAGAGTAGCATTTGCATAATACAGTCTGGAAGTAATGAGTGAATGCACTAGTATATTCTAGCATCTTTGGTGAAGTATTTCCTAATTCTGGCTATGTTTCTCAGATGGAAGATTACAGATTTGCAAACTATAGATATATATGGTCAGCCATGGAAATAGTTTCACCGAAAGTAACTGCAATATTCTTGGCACTTTGCGATATCTTAACAAAAGAATCGCTTAACGAATCCTATCTGTAAAAAACTTTCTCTAAAAGTGAGGTAACTTGAAAATAACTGCTTCAGTTTTTTCTTTGTTAAGTTTGAGCCTGTGAGTAGACATCCACTGGCCAATTTCACAAATGCATTTTTTTCAGATTTCCCATGGTAAGTGTAAGAGAATTTCAACTAGGAAGGTGAAAGGCTACATACAGCGGTGTAGCATCATAGTTACTCATTCAGATAAAAAGTATGATCCCAACTATTTTATATAGTTAAATATTTAAAAATTGGGTAGCACCCTCCACAAATATCAAGAATCCTGGCGCCGTGTTGGACTCCAATATAGCTCTTTCTAATCCTTTGTCCCAAGTCACAAAGTCAACTAGAGTTCTTACAAGGTGTATATAGAATTTGTCACCTGCTACACTTAATATGTCAGTTTTTCTGGCAAATGCGATAGGTAGTAGTTGTTTGGACAATTGTTATTCTTTGTTTAGGAAATATCTTAAGACTCATCTGTTCTCAACTCAAGCTTCCTCACTTAATATTTCCCCTCCATTTACATCCAACAACACTGGCTTACTAACCAACATCATCCTTCGACTATTCCTTGTGTGACTTCTTTGGCTAACTCAACACACTGAGTTATGTGGAAGACATTGTGCCCGCATAGTAGTAGATAAGATAAGATGAGAATGACAAAATTTTGATTATCAAAAACATTTTAAACTCCTGGTTATTGAAGCGCCTAACATTAAAAAGTAAATTACCATGACAAAATTGTTTGTTTTACCTCATATTGTACAACTTGTATCAGCCATCCCTTTTAGTAAAAACATATTAAAAATATTAGACGAAATTCTTTTCAATTTTGTATGGAATCAGAAGAAACCTCTCCTCTCAAGAACTACCTTAATTCAACATACAGAACAAGGTGGAATGAGTATGGTTTCAATCTCTGAATTTATCAATGCAGCAAAAATAATGTTTTTAAAAAGATTTTGTAATGGTATGGCTGTAAATTGGAAAATACTCTCACAGAACCTAATGGGGCTTTGTACTAAAGAACTATTAAGAAATGAACTTTTAAAAACACAACGTGTGTCTCATCAGGACCCCATTTTATAAGGATCTGTTGTCAGTATGGTGTGATCTTGTGGCGATCAAAACTTCAAGTTAAGCTGATTTTTTGAATGAACCTTTATTTCATAATGATCTACTTACAATTGATAAGAAACCCATATCAGATGAGTTTACTGAATGGATAGCTACTGGTATGTCGAAAGTGAGTAACCAAATAATTAGTTCTGTCTGTTCCAAAAAACATTCACTAAACATCAAACCTGTCTCAGTTTATCAAACTTCATTACCTAGGCATTGTCTTGAAAGCTTGGCAACATTAAATGCCAAGAATTATACAACTACTACATAACATGTTTGTATCAAATCCACAAAAGCCAAAATAAATGGATAGAGTACTATCCAATCTTAGAAAAGGCTGACTGGAAATCCATATACAATCTGACCTATAATCTTACTAGAGACTCTTATTTGATGTCTCTCCAATACAAAATACTTCATCTTTAACTGCAACTACAGACTATTTCTATGGGGTATCAAAGACTCTTCAGATTGTGCAAGTTGTAGGGATATTGATAACCTAGAACATTTCTTCTTCTATTGTCAAGACGTTCATACTTTCTGGAAAGAAATAAGGCTTTGGCTATCAAGTAAACTTAACATTAAAATCGACTTTACAGTCCTAGGGGTCCTCTTGGGTTTCATAAACATGAGTAAGCCCCCTTTTTATTTGGTAAACATTATAACAGTTGTGGGTAAATATTATATTAAACAGTCAAGAGATGGTTTGAAAGAACTGTGATTAACTCATTTTCAGTCTTGCTTAAAAGACAAACTTAAAATTGAAGAATGTATTGCATCAGGTAAAGGTAATCACTTACATTTTCAAGAGAGGTATGGATTTCTACTGGCAAAACTAAAGATAATTTTTAACAGTTCTTGATAGAATGTTTTAGTAGTTTTGCTGTTATGAAATAAATATGTAACAGTATATTTCAAGTCTTGTAAAGTTTATCATGTGGAAATTTTGTTAAAATGTTTCAGTAGTATTGTTATCATGAAATACTTATGTTAATATCTTATTTTACTTCTAATTCTAATTGGACTTTTTATAGCGCTTAATCTCTCTCATAAAGACAGACTCCAAGGCGCATCACACAAAAAAACATTGTTCAATATTCATAAACCATTAAAGACATTATTTCCTGTTACACCATCATCATATGTTAGTTAAAAATACATAAATAAAAAATATTCCCCATATGGAAAATAAAAGAGGATGGAAACAATAATAAAGCTACAAAAAACATACATGTAACATATATAACTGAAAGGCACTTCTAGAGCACAGAACTCAATAAGGGTCCCATGTACGAAAATTTAAAATTGAGGCAACCATTGGAGAGTGACTGTGCCTTAAAAAAGATCTTAATGGTCCACATGACAGTTCTACAGGTTAGATACCTTCAAACCTTTAGAACTGTTTTGAGGACCATTCTAAAAGCTTTATAAAGTTACATGATTAATGATTTGCACTTCTTGGTGAGCAAAATTACACGTAACAAAGCTCAGTGTGAGTTGGGACCCTTCACGTAATACCGAAATGGAGGGTTATAGTAGCTGTGTCACACTAAACTACTTTTCTGTGGAACTACTTTTTTTGCAACACCCAAATTCTAAAATTACCTGTGTTTCATTTGCTGGTCTCGTTACATTAAGGTGAGTGTGATTTAATCTGGTTCGGTGAAGCAGATCTGTTACAAAGTGAGTGAATTTTGATGAATCCTCCACAACAATCCAGTGTAATCCTCTGATATGCATCAGAGTTTGAGCTAAGCGGGTCAGATCCGGCTGTTGAGTGCTCCTGCGATACGTAGGGGTGATGATGTACACAAATGGATCCCTTTCCAATGAGAGTTCTTTCCTAGTTACTCCTGATATCCTTCTCTGGAAGTTCTCTATGAAATGTTCTGTCCTATATACAGTTTGGTAAAATATACTATAAAAGATCAGCAGACAAAGCATCACAAATGTACACACAAGCTTTTTAAATTTTGTCATCTTTTGAATTTGTTTAGTTTTTATGTGTGTGCGCTGGCTTTTTTCTGTCTCTCAAATGATAGTATCTGAGTTTATTACATTCACAGAATTTCCATATTGATCATTCAAATGCAATGTCAATACAGCTTACCTATTTAAATTACGGGTGTAAGATTTAGCACATACTCATCTCTGTTAAGTTTTATTTCATCATTCCCCCAGTCCCCAAACAAGAAAAATGCAACATGGGATTATTATTTTTTTTACAACAACAAGTGAATAAATGCGACTGCTGTATAGACACACTATATAGACATGAACGATGGCACACCATACTAATCAATTGAACTTTTCATGTACATTCATTGTGATGCCACTTTCATGTACACGCAACATAATTTTAATGTATATCTCAAAAATATCTTGTATCTTTATTTCTTTTTAAATGAATAGTAACCATTTTGTTTCTTAATTTCTATAGAATAACTAAACTATATCTGCTTAAAATTGATCAACATTTGAACATCATTATTTCTGAAAACTTCAAATGTATTCAATGTATTGGTAATATAAAGAGACCTTTCATGTACACTAATATATACATATATGTAAACCTTGCATGTACACACAGACATATATATGAACCTTTCATATACATTAATATATACATATATATATAAACCTTTCATGTACATTAATAAATACATATATGTAAACCGTTCATGTTCATTGATAAGTACATATATGTAAACCATTCATGTACACTGATACATACACATATGTAAACCTTTCATGTACATTGATATATACATATATGTAAACCATTCATGTACACTGATACATACACATATGTAAATCACTCATGTACACTGATACATACACATATGTAAATCACTCATGTACATTGATATACATATATTTATTTGTTGTTGTTAAGAAGCAGTCTGCCAGCAACATAACGGTTCAAACTCGTGTCTGTCACAGGAACAAGGTTTCCAATTCTGCTAAAAACAAATTAAGGGTCTCAAACACACTAATCGGGGCAGTGCGACTGCCAACTATAAGAGTAGTGAGGCCAGCTGGCTATCACTAAGCAACAGATTCGCACCTTTACAGGACTTGAATGGGGATAATGATTTTGTAAAAGGTGACAATATGCAAGCATGTACCAATTATTGGGAAAATATTGGAAGAGAAGTTGACCAGAAAACAAAAAGTAGCCTGGTCTCGGGATCGAATTCAAATAAATGTGGTGATAACAACTTATGTATAGGTACTGATATTAAGCACACAGCGAGTGTAGTTAGAACAGTACTAGAAGGGAAAGGCAAATCTATAATGAACAAAGTCAATGTTCATGACCTGAAAGATACATGCTTGGATCTTAAAACTTATATCAAACAACGAGACAATGTTTTTGGTTTTTTGCCAATTACCAATTTGCAACGTCTCAAAACTGGTCAAAGTTTGAAACCAAACAAAATTCTGTCATATGAAGATTTTGACCCAATTATGGTCCACAAAACCATACGTGCCACAGGCAAATATAATTTTGAGGAAACAAAAATACAACTCCCTCAAAAATTAATTTTAAACTTTTTGAAGAACTAGGTGAAGGACATTGGGATTGCCAACTCCCCTATTTCATAAAATTTGGATTTCCTTTAGATTTTCCTCATGATTTAGAGTGCAAGTTACAACATACTGGTGAAAATCACAGTTCGGTGGTCAAATTTCCTGACCATGTTACCACATATATAGATACAGAAATGGAACATCAAGCTATTTATGGTCCTTACACAGAGCCACCATATGGTGACCATACTCAAATCCCACCTTTTATGTCAAGAGAAAAAGCAGATAGTGAAAATAGACGAATAATTATTGATCTAAGCTGGATCAAAGGGGCCTCTATAAATACTTCCACACCTCCTAATGTGCACGCCTCTCAGACTATTTTAGGTATGTCATGGGACAACAAAATTTCACTATTTTTAACTATGTGGATGATCTGATGGGAATTGGCCCGGTTAGTACAGTGCATACAGCATACTCTTTCCTTCTTAATTTACTGGAGAAATTGGGTTTTCCTATTAGTATTTCAAAATTAGAATCCCCTAGTACCAAAGGTAACTGTCTAGGAGTCATAGCTGACACTATTGCAAGTACGTTTTCAGTAACTGACAAAAAACTCACAGGGATTTTGGATAAGTGTAACTCTGCTTATAACAAAGAAAATCTCACCAAAAGAGAACTGCAGTCCATCACTGGTTCTTTTATGTTCATAGCAAAGTGTGTTAAACCCACCAGATTTTTTGTGAATAGGCTTCTGGAAGGCCTCAGAAAAGCTAACAATGACAAACGAATACCAGTCACCGAATCTATCAGGAGGGATCTAAATTGGTTTAACACCTTTCTCCTTAAATTCAATGGCACAGCCAAATATGTACATACTAATGTAAACAAGATAGAAACACTGGCCAAAGATGCATGTTTACAAGGGGTCCCGACCCCCGAGAAAAATTATATTTATGCAGCTGCCCTACCCTCAGGCCTAAGAAACAATGTTAATCTATCAATCACTAACTTTGAAATGATAAACATCATTGTTGTTATCAAACTTTGGGGTTCTGACTGGTCACATCAGAAAGTCATACTTAAAACAAACAACATGGCCGGAGTCAACATATGCAATTCAGGCTACACCAGAGATCAGTATTTAGCCAGTATAATTCGCAACATATGGCTTCTCACGTCAGAATATGACATATGTCTCAAGGTGGTTCATATTGCAGGGAAACAAAACATAATAGCGGATCTGCTATCAAGATGGAAAGGCACCCCATCTCAGAGGGAAATAATATTGAGTTATAAAGCAGAACATCAATGGTATAAAGGAACTGAACAAGAATTCTATCTGAACCCACACATATGACATTTGTTATCCATTCTTCTGTCAGTCTGTTATTCTAAAAAATTATTTATTGTCTTTCCAGACACCTCTACTGTCAGAGGGATTTTATCTCAGAGAGTGAATTCCAGGCTTCAGGAGGTCTACAGACCTAAAACTTGGTCTGCCTACAAATCCATGTTCGTCACTTATCTAGCCTTTTGTGAGTTCATAGCTGCTGACTTCTTATCTCCTGATATCTCCATTTGGCTTACTTTTATTGAATTTCTGGTATTCAATGGACTAAAGGCAGCTTCCATCAACAACTACATCTCAGCAATCAAAACTCTGTTCAAATGGTTTAATCTTAACATGGAAATTTTTGTTCATCCAAAACTCAAACTAATGCTCAGAGCAGTAGAGGTGTCTGTGCGCCGCCCAGCGATTCAAAAAAGTATTTTCGATGTAAATATGGTGGAAAAAATCATTGTAGCATGTGAAGTCCTGCCTCTGCCTTCTGTTTTCAGAACCATTTATTTATTCCCCTTTTTTGGTTTCTTCAGAATTTCGAATTTAGCTCCATCTTCCAAACGTGATTTCAAAATAACTAAACATCTTTGCAGAGGTGATGTTTTATTTCATGGAAATTTCTTAATTGTGATTGTGAAGTGGTCAAAAACACTTCAATCTGCTAAAAAAGGGACTTATGTTATATTGCCAGAGTTGACTGGCTCCAGACTATGCCCAGTGTCAGCTCTGTGTGCCATGCTTCTCCAGTTTCCAGCTACAAATAACGCCCCTTTGTTCATGGGCCCAACAGGCCCCATAGTTCAGTCTCAGATTAGATCACACTTTAACAAAGTTCTAACACTAACGCAATTAAATTCACACCACTTTTCCTTTCACACCTTCAGAAGATCTGGGGCCACTCTAGCTTTCAACAGTAATGTAGACCTACAAGCTATTAAAAGACGTGGCACGTGGACTAGTGATGCAGTTAATGCCTATATAGTAGCAGACCCATTACATACAGCCTCAGTGGCCTCATCCTTCCAACGACTACTTTGTTAGATTACTGTACTACTGATTTGGCATTTGGTGGTTACTTTCACATTATGTCATCATTTGTTTGTGGTTTACCAACATTCTGTAGTGGTTTACTCCACTTTATTATATCAGTAAGTAGTGTTCTCAAAGCAAGTTTTAATTGTATTAGTTTATGTGGTTTGCCAGTCTTTTGTACTGAATTGCTCCACTTTGTTATCACATGTTGCAGTTTTATAATGCAAATGGTTTACCAGTCCTTTCTACTGCATTGCTCCACTAGTTGGTAATGGTACGACACTTACGTCCTCCATCTTAGTGATGGCATGGTTAATTATTAGGGTGTTATTTTAGTAATGTTAGCTTTTATAAGAATATTATACAGTCTGTTTGACAGCACTTAATTGATCAGTCAGTAGTTTAATTTTGATTTTATAAAATATATGGTTCTTATTTAAGTTATTAGATTATGAATCAGTGCAATTGTAGAGTATATATTATGCACTCTGTAAAGATTGTCATCATGTGCTCATGTAAAGTTTAAATTCTGATGGCAATCTGTGGTGTCCAATGGCTAGATGTTCAAGTTTAACATTTTAACAGTAACATACAAGTACTTTTATATATAAAACATCTTAGTCTAGCACACTCAGTTATGTAGGTGTAGAACTTGATGTATATTAACAGTATTAACATACTCATGTAAAATTTTTTAATAAAATTTAATTCCTCATTGCGGAGTTTTCAATGCACATCTTACCTCAGATTGGCCTACTACCTCTAACTTTGGTCACCCTTGGGACTGAAGGTGGGACTCCAAGCATGTTTTACCCAGGAAACGTTAGAAACATTTTTAAAGGTTAAAATGTTTGTAAAACGTTTTTAAATGCTATATTTGGCATTACCAAGCATTTCCAACGGTTTTGCTTGCATTGTAATTAGATTTTTAAATATTAGAGGTACGTCATCTTTGGCAAGATGAATCTCATCCATTTAATTTTACTTACTTCATTGACAACATTATTATCATATTTGGATCCAGTAAGCAGAGGAGAGATAGATATCTTGCTGACCTGTCGCAAAAGGATCCAGAGGGGTTCCAATTGCAATATATGTGTCTAAATTCTCTGAACTGAGTATGATTATTAGCAGAAGGGTAACGGTCCCTGACTGCTTGATTGTACAGATTTTTGGTGTCTGATGTTGATAATAAGAATTCAATAGTTAAATATTGAATCCAGGTTATTGATCAAGTATTTTAATTATGGCTGTATACTGAGGCCTAAAGCCAGCAAAAACTGCCCATATGACTTCCCATGGTGACAACACAACCTCGTAATTTTCACAAAATTACAATGATCAATTATTAATTCATTCAAGTCATTGACTTGCTTGGAGCAATGTGTGTGTAATTGACTTATTCTAACTCTCAAACTACATCATACAATACTGTAGTTGCGTAGTTTTGGTGATGAACTGCCTATTTTTATTTCTTTCTTTTATTTTTGGTGTAGAAGAGAGATGGTCAGAACTAGGAATTATTGCCATGCTTCTTATTTTGTGATTCATAGTTTTTTGTTTTTTTTTAAACCTTTTTGACATTTTTCTTTTTTTTCATATCACATTCTAATATTCACATATTATAACCTCTGTGGTATTGATAATAGAATATTTTGTAGCATACAACATTGATATATCTGTGTTTTAGCTCCCTTTATCCTTAGGTTATTTATTTTTAATTATGGCTTATTTATAATTGGGTTCATCTTGTTTATATTCAATTGTAAATCCAATTCTATTATGGCCTTGTATAGGTCATCTGTCCTGACCTAGTACACTATGACTCACATGTTGGTCTTGGCTTTGATCCACTCTCATCTTTTGTTAATTTCAATGTTAATTGAATTCTATTGTAACCTTTGTATAGCCCATATATTCTCACCATATTGGTATCTGGTTTGGATCCACTCACATCTCATGAAAATTTTCTCAATTTTTTAAATTTATTGTAACTCAATGTTTTAACAAACTTTTTGTAGTCACATTTATTCTGTAAGCTATAATAAAATTTTAAACCTTTTATTTGCTTGGTGAGGCTTCGGGTATATGAAACAAGTTGTTTTCCCTTGTCAGTTACATTATTTATATACTACAACAAAAGCTATTTTGTTAAGAAACATAGCTTTATTGATCTGTTTTCTAATTACATCATTTCAATTTACCTCAATAACATCATACAGTGCTACTGTGGCACTAATTACACTTGAATCCCCAAATTTTACAATGTGATGAATTAATTGCTATCAAGTTTCAGGGATCGTACACTTTAAGACCATAGAATTACTACCCAGTCTTGAACTGGTTCAAATGGCTTTGATAAGAAGGGATTGATGCATCACCTAAATATTTTTCTCAGAAATAAGTAAATGTTCTATGCAATACCAGATGCCACAACAGCTAGTGACGTAGTAGTAAGTTATTTATGAGATACAGACAGTAAGAAAATAGTATGATTAAATGTATAACATTTATGCCATGGCATAAACAATATTTTATTGAAGCAATTAGTCAAAATCAACACAGATTATCATAAGCTTGACTGGGGGCAAAGGTGGCGCAGTAGTAACACACTCGCCTCCCATTTTATCCCATATTTTATTTTTACTTGGCCCACGTCAAAACGTTCTTGTTAGGTAGTTACATATGTGAGAGTGTTATTCCTATGTTAATAAATTATAATTTTATCCAGCCAGTCACGACTGTAATTGGCTGTAAGACCCTCGGTGTGTTTTCTATTAAGTGTTTTAAAGTGTCTTTGTCATTTTATTATTACATGCATAGTTTTAACGATTCATAACATTGGAAAGAGTCACCCGATCCAACAGATCCCTTACTTGAGAGAAGTAAATGAAAGAATTATGCTGTGTATTATTATGAAAATACTATGTTGAGATCTATTTTAGTCTGTTGGTCTGTGACCCTAAAACAAGGTCTAATAAAGTTGGTGAAGGATGATTGCACAAGATTCATTGCTTGAAATTACCGACAATACCTAAGTAACTACCATCTTTTCCAGCACAACCTCAGTCAATATTTTTACTATGAATATTGTGAAGTAATGTGAAAACAGTGATGACAATTTGTGATCGCTAACTCAAATACTCTTTCATCAGATTCTGATGGGTAATGATCTTACAATCTACAAAATAAAAAAAAAATCACACAAAGGCATGGGACCCAACCATTTGCTCTATGTTCTTATCTGCCACCTATTTTTTTTAACTTACAACAAAAGTGAAAATAAAATGACATAGTGCACTGTATTAGATGTAATTGAAAAGGCTTTGCATTTTGTGGTTGCATAAGGTATCAGGAAATTAGCGAAAACAGATTCAGCTTCAATATTTGATATTATCAAGACCAAAAATATTAAAAGAAAAAAAGGAATAAAGTTACATTTATCATATTGTTGTTATGACAAAATAAAATATTTCGAAATTAGTGTATAAATTAACATTTTATTTTCAGTTCAAATAATTTTAAATATCATTGCCTGTTAAACACACAAGTATGATTTTTTTAATTACTGACATTTATTCAGTTTGTTTCATTTTATTAGAGTGAATTGTATTATGTCATTGCAAAATGAAATATACTACATACAATGATAAATACTCAGCCTCCTCTTAGGCTTATAAGTAGCTTTAGAAAGAATCATATAAAATGATTGATTCAATTTGTGATTTCAATGTTCAAAGATAAATTTTTAAAATATAAGTGAGCCAAAGTTCTATAGCATAAATTATTTGCCCTTTCGAATGTTAGCTTGAGGGGATTAACATTATATCAAATCCCATAATCCACTTTTCTCTAGCCTCAAGTGTATTCACAAGGCTGGCTATTAAAACTGATTGGAAAAAAGTAATAATTTACAATTTTAACGGTAAAAACCATATCAGGATAGGCTTTGTAACTGGAGTACAGACCATAACTCTACCCCCCCCCCCTCCTTCCCGACATAACTTCCCCAGGATTTGTGATAACAGAAATACGGGTATAAATTTGAACTTTGACCTTTATCAAGGTCATGTATTCAAAAACAACTTTTTCTTGTACTTTTATCACCATATTTTCTCAGAAAGGAGAATATATTGATCAACCAAATTTGGCAAGCACTTTCTCGTATTCAAGATACATTTGTGAAAAAAAAAGAAGTAGAGTTATTTACAACCAAAAATTGTGAAAAAAAAATTTAATTAATCACACAAAAATACTCAAGCATTATATTTAAGTCTTCCTTTGTAAAACCATCCTTTGGCTGTTCTGCAAAGTATAAATTGTCTCTCATACAAAGTAATGATTTGATATGCTCGATATTCATAAAATCCTTTTCATTACAACTATTACCAAGGGATTTAATTTTCCTTGTAGCATAATCTACATTACAGATCTGACTATAAGACAATGAATACAGGTGAGCTAAATAATTAAAGCTCTTGGACACAGCGGATTTGCTTCCATTAGAGATAAGTTTTCCGCACAATTGAACCGCGTGATTTTCACTTAGCATTATATTGCTCAAAAATTTAACAGACCTCTTATGTAACTGTGCCTCAATGGGCACATCATCAAAAATAAATGATACATATCTTGAGTGAGTTTGATAAGGAATATCTAAATTTTACAGATACACTTTCTCCATGTGACATACAACTTGTTGATATTCTTACTGGATCAATCAAGTAACACGTAACCATAAAAGGCCATACAGTAGCTCTTAACCAGTCTGTACTTCACATCATGGCTGCAATGTTTAAAGTTACTTAAAAGAAAGTTCATTCTCAACATAAAATCATTACATAATGAATTAATATCTTCATGACCGATATCTGGCCCAATCACATGACCAAGATGATCTGTTTGTAAACTCGAGGGTATAATACTGTCATTAAAGACAATGTTTACATCACTGTTGTAAGACTTACCAAAGACAAGCAACTTGCTTTTATCTGTTTTGATTTTGACACAATATTCATTACTGAAAGAGTTTACGACATTCAGAAGTAGTTTTAAACTAGAATTAGTAGTTGCAAGAAGAGCCACATCATCTTCATGGCTGATACAATGCAAAATACATGAAAAATAATGAACTTTATGACCGAAGTTTGACCTAAATTTTGGAATTACGGGCAATGGTTTCCCATTACTTCCCAATACATTCCAAAGCTCTAAGTTCAAAAAGAAAAGAAAAATTTGACATTTTCTAAACCTTTTCTGTCTGTATACGCCTTATCAAAGACACCTGACTTGGCTGATTTTAAGGTACTTTTAAAATGAGGATGCACATTGAAACTGATCGTAGGCCCTTATTGCCCAAAGTTTTGCCTGAATTTATATAAAGGTTCATTGAAATATTCCCCAGGACTATTCACACCTAGTAACATGTTTTTTTTTCTTTTTTTAAATGTAGTTTAAACATATACTGCCTGGAATCATCTGGAACTTCGTAAAATTATTCTTCAGGCCTAGTGATTAGGCTTTATGTGCCCTTTTTGAATTCCAGGGTCAATTCTATGACCCCAAATGGTTAAGATTTTGAGTAATTGTTTGGTATCTCTTTTATCATTTGATTAGAGCTTTGAAATGTTTAGGAAGGTTGTGGTAAATCATTGCCTGGAATTCTTTAAAAAAATCATTGAATTCGCCCATCCTCTCAATGTTGAAATGGGGCTGTAACTTTTTTGTTACTTTGTTTAAATGTATAAGCTTATGTACATAACCCCTGTAACCTATAGGAAACAAGCAGTGTATGTATACAGCTGTGATTAATGCCAGATAGTGTGACATTAGCAAAAACAAATTACAGTCACTGGGCAAATTATTCTGAGCAAACAAATGCTGTTGACAGGGCAGTATATGCAAGCTATACAATGGAATGCCTGAAAGCCAAAAGACAGAACTCGCCATCAATGGCAAGGTAGCAATGGTAAGGCAAGATACAAATAAGTGTAAAAATAGCTTGCACTAATAGAGTAAAAATTAACTGAATACATTTACTGGGTTGATTACACTGACAAAATTACATGGAACGGATGGATGCCAGATAGGACAGAACTTCACCACCATTATCAAGGCATTGGCAAGGCAGCAGTTGTAACATAGACTGGCCTCAGTTTTTACCTTAAGTAAGCAAATTTCATGGCCTAAGGCCAGTCTTAAATTTTGGGCTCAAAGCGACCCACATTTTACACTGTTCGCAATATCTACAGAACCTTGGGTTAAGGTCACCTAAGGACCAAGCAATTGAATGTGAGGTAACCCTAAAAAGTTTTAATATGTAAGTATCTAGAATAAAAGTAGTATATATCCCCAAGTTGGGTGTTTTCAATGTCTATACAAGGTCAAACTCAAACCAGGGAACTGGTGTCAAATACATGCAAAAATAGGTGGCACTAATGAAATGGTACAATTTCCACACACAATGCTAATGTTAATATCATAAATAACTGAATACAATTACTCGGGCGATTACACTCATAAAATGACATAGACTGTTGCTAGTCCGCAGATTAATGCTTTTTGGGGGGCATGAAATATTAAAAATTATTGAAGGAGAATACTGGATGATGCTAACACATGATTTATCTTCATGTAAACACAACATTATCTAGCAATTTTGGTATATTAGTTTCTGGTTGGTTTGCCCGTTTTGTATGTATTCTTGCAACTTTCACATTGACGGTGTTTGTATGCCATGTCAATATCAATGTACAATTTTTAGCCTTAGGTTCAAGGTCACTCATTGTTATCTTCAGTGCTTCCAGTAACCGTGTTTCCAAGTAGCCTGTTTTGCGATGATCAAACTGCGGAGCACCTCGTTCAAGCCAAAAAGCAACATTTATTGACATACTGGCCATTTCCACTGGAAACTTTCTACCACCTTTCCACACATCCACAAAGCCAACTATTTTTCCATGCTTTACTATGGGAGAGGATATACCAGTTCTCTGCAGATTTCCGGTTGGGAGGATTCCCACTTTTTTAGTGTCTCGTATCTCAGCAAAAAGTCGTATATCGTATGCATTGTCATCATCTGCGAAATATATCACGCCTTCCCAAACACTCTGTTTTATCCAAGTCAGAGCAGCATTTCTTTGAGCACAGCCCCTCACCTGTAATGAGACATTCATATCATTTAAAAGCTTCTCTGTTGCACTTTTACTACTTATGCTTGTGTTACATAAATAAATCTTTCAAATTTTTACACATTGTATAGCTGTTTACGTAACAGGGTGTGGCAAAAATTGAAGTATCAAAATTTTCTTTCGTTATCTTTTCCTGATACAAAAGCATATCTGGCAGATATATAATATATTTAGCATACATGTATATATTTATGATCAACATAATTCATATCAACATAACACAATTCTCAGTTTACTGGTTATTTACTAAAAAACCTGCTGTATTATCTCAGTAGGTTAACCTTGAATACCAATACGAAAAGATGTGGCAACAATAACAAAGGAACGCACTGTACCATTCATAACACATTTTATTGTTATAGCTTTTGAGTGAATAACAGGGCCCAGGAATGACAGGGGAAATTTCCAAATTAAACTCTTATTGCATTACACCAGAAAGGACAATTTTTATGACTGAAAGAATAATCTTGTAGATATATCTTATGACAACAATTCAAGTAAACAATCATAACTTCAGGTTATGATCACTGCATGAACACAGGGATGAGTAAGTGTTAACTTCTCGTGGGACAAAATCACTCAGCTCAGACTGACAAGATTAAAAGGGGGAATGTCCAATGTATGGTACAGGGGTATCAAATAGGGAACGTAACAATCACTGCCATCAAATTTATAAGTTTTATAATCTGAATCTTTTCGAGAATAGTGAGGTGAGGCAGGTGTAATTTGTAAGGAGTGTGTACCTCACGAATTTATCGTTTTTAGTACCGTTCACACAAATTTGCAATCCTTTTTATACAAATCCCATAAAACAAAGAAAAAGTGTAAAACAAAAAAGAATTTTATAAGACCAAATTTAACTCTTATTAGCGAAATGGTCATTTTGGTCCCAGACGTATTGTGTTTACATGAAGGTGGTTGATCAAATTCTGGACAATATACTTAAAATCTATTCTTTTTTTACAATTTTTGGCTGTGCCAATATTTATTTAGAAGATCTCAAGGGGACAAAGACCTGGAATAAACAATTATTTGTCATTGTTAATTAACTGTAAGGATCCTTGCCTCATTCATCTACGAAAATGAGGTGAGTATTACTAGCACCATGTAATACATATATGATATGTTTGCTGAGTCACAGAGTAAAATAAGCAAAAAAACTGAAGATGAATATCATTTAAAAGGATCCATTTAATATGGAAAAGATTGCTTTGCGAATGTTAAGATGGCTTTAAAATCTCTGTAAGACTAATAAGATGACTTTATGAATAGTAAGATAAGCTTAAGATAGGTTTAAGATGGATTCCAGGATGCAGGATCTGATAAGAACCGGAATAGTTTTCAATAATATTAAACCTTTTGAAATTTTTGGGAACACTCCACGAACATTCTGACTGAGTCCCAATCCAAGTATTCCATGATAGGCATGATAGTCTTGAATGGTCTAGAAATGGTCTACCATTGTTCCGACTGGGTTTACAAATGTTCTTATTGCCTTGTGAATGGCAAATTTTTCAAGATCATAACACAAATAGGGAGGTGGATCGCCACAGAAAACAGCCCAAAAATGGATTCTTATCTGTTACACTCGTATACCTTGTCATAAACCCATTGCATACCTATCATGGCCCTCTTAAACCTTTTTGGAACCCTGGAATCATATTGAAATTATATTTTATCTCCTTTGGCGACATTTGGAAAGATTTGAATCCAGCCAATAGGATTGCATCGGCGAGGACCATAAAAGTATACAATGTGGAAGGATTCCATCCTGATGGGGTTTACAATGAAAATGATTTAGACAGGATTAAAAAGATTCCCATACAATGGGGTTATGTTGGCTTCCCTGTGGGGATGGGATTTACAAGTTGACATCAAACGTTTGTGATTCTCTATATAACCCCCCACGATTCAGAGCTCAGCATTCATTGCATGGCTAGTAATCGAGGAGTACACATACTTGTTCAGATATCACTTAGTGGCATTTCTGTTAGGTTTTTAGAGATCATTTTTATGTCACCAAAGAAGAAGTAGAAGAAAATGCCTTCTGCAACAGACAGACAAGGTGAAGCCTAGAGAGTGAAAGTGGGAGTGCGGCTACACAGGAGGCTGCTATGGAGGCTACACAGGAGGCTACTATGGAGGCAACACAGGAGGCTTCAGAGGAGAGCAAGAGGATATTGGCTGTGTTGAAGGTGGAAGATGAGTTAAAGCCGGTGAAATTTCGTAAGAACAATAAACTGCTGTTCAACAAGAGACTCGTGGACCATAAAGATCCATATATGAGGAAGGTCTTATGGGATAAATTTTGCTCTGAGAGCAACGTGGATAAGACAGTCTGCAAGAAATGGTTACAGAGCCAGATGACAATGAGCACCTCATCTCACAGATTGAAAGAACTGGCTCAAGAAGAACATTTGATTTCTACACACCCATATTGTTCGCCATCATTCATCCAAGAGTGACTTGAAGCCAACTTATGAAGCAACAGTGTCAAGGCCAACTCATGCTGGTCCATTAGCAGAAGAGTCAGAGCAAATCCCAGTCGGAGAGCCCAGTACAATGGAGTCAATTGCAGTTGGCAGTGCATGTGGATCTACTGAGGAACCACTGAGACTGTCTAGCATCTCCCCTACCCCATCATGTCACCCTCCATCCCCAACCTTGAGCGAGCCCCGCCATGAACAAGTCAGAGTTCCAGATGGAGGCCCAGGAAAGGATGAAGATGCTAGAGGCACTTGAAGATAAGCTGGAATGCATGATCCACCATAAGTCTCAGGATGACCCCACAGCAGCATTTTGTGAGTTCCTGCATTTCGAATTGAAAATTATCTCCGCGTAATCATTTGAGGATTTGCTAGTTGAGACTTTTGTTCTAATAAGGAACCTGTAATGCAAAGGCCAGACGGCACCAAGCAATCTCCACCATATTTGGGCCCACAGCCACCTTCACACAACCAATGCTGACCCAGCAGCTGATACAAGTGCAGCAGCAGAATTACCGTTCAACAGCAAATACATCAGCCAGTTCAACAGCAGATGCAGCATCCCGTTCAGCAGCAGATGCAGTAACCTGTTTAGAAACAGATGCAGCAGCCTTTATAACAGCAAAAACTGTACAGTGAGTTACACAGCAACACCATGGCACATTAGTACAGAGCTCAACAATCAGCCGTCAATCATCACTAGACCTGTAACCACCTTCCACAGCCTCATACAAACATCGCCAATGGACCCACCCTCAGTAGCCTCTGCTGACACCTACTTTGGGTCACTCATTGGTGCCTTGCCACATACAGATGAGAGCTACAGCCAACTCAACACCCAAGCCACCCCTGCCAGAGATCCCCAGAGATGACCATTGAGCCGAGAAGCAGAGATGATACCCTGACAGTGTCTGTGCAGCAGCCAGCCCTCTTCAGTTTTAAACTGAACATTTTAGGCCTTTCTCAGGGCTGCCAAGTCTTCCAAAAACAATTAATCAGCTACTTGTTCAAATAAAATAAAATGAATAAAACCACTTCCCAAAAACACACGAAAAAATCACCCAAAACATTGTAAAAAGGCCAATAGACATAGCCAGACTTATCCAAAACTTTATTCCTCCCTCCCCCCCCCCAAAAAATTGAAGGTTCAAACCCTCCCTCCAAATACTTAGACAACGTGTTGGGCTACATCGCCTAACACTTTACCCACCCCCACCCCCACCCCTCAAAAAAAATAATAAATAAATAAAAAAATTTAAAAATGAAGGTTCAAACCCTCCCCCAAAATACTTAGACAAAGTTTAAAGCCACAGGATGTAACAGTTTATCACCACCCCACCCCCCTCAAAAATCATTACCCAAGCCCCCCCCCCCCCCCCCCACGTCGCTGTTAGAAAAGGATTTGAGGGGTGTAACCCTCACATCAATCTATCATCACAAAAAAAACAAGATTGCAATACAATACAATAGGGGATTAAGATCCCACACACTTTTCTGTCATCCATACAAATAAACAAGCTTGCATTTCAATTGGGGGTTTAAACCTCACACCTCTGTGTCTTCCTAATTATAAAGAATAATGCTTTTTCAAAGGGGTTATTGAGACTTAACAGAATGCTTTGTCATCCAAAGTAGAAAAACGTTGTCATTTATATGTGGATAGGCCATTTTTGGGGAAAGTCCCTGCCCTTTGAGCGCCGTTTGGTGTCGGTAGACAACCTTGCGAGTCAGTGGCGAACCATTCATTCACTTTGCTAGTCCTACGGAAGTTTTAAACTTATAAAATTTCCATCTCTGAATTCAGTACTGTGGGCTTGTGCAGATGATCTTGCCCATGCGCATACACATGTAAATGCCATACTACAGTAACTGAAGGTGTGGTCCACGGTGTACATAGGGTTGTGATTAGGTCATATTTTGGTCTAATACAGCGACATAAGGTGAGTACCATAAGGTATTGGATGTGTTGTGGAAGGTGAGTTGAGGTTAATGGAGGTTGTCTCTTGGTGACCATCGTTTGTAGTACTGTCATCCGATTGTTATTGACGATTAAAACACTGTGTCCAATCAGTGGCTATCCGCCTATAGTGTAAACAACTTGGATGAAATGGAGCGACCTGGGGGGTGGTTCCGCCTCCGAGAAAAACTTCTAACCACGGGATGACAACCTGTAGGGGGAAAGGGTCATTAGAATTTTCCGTCAGTCAAAGTCCAAAAAAGTTTCAAATTCAATGGGCAGTTTAAAACCTCACACCTCTCTGTCAGTCCAAAGTCCAAACAAGTTTAAAACTCAATGGGGAAGAGTTAAAACTCTGCCACCTCTCTGTCTGCCAATGTCTAAACAAGTTTTAAGTTCAGTGGGAGAGGGTATAAACCTTTACACCTCTCTGTCATTCCAAATCCAAAGTCCAAATAAGTTCAGTGCAGATTTAAAAGTTAATTCAAGGCAAAAATATATTATTTTAAAACACATATATTTATTGATACAGTACCACAAATAGTTTCATGCAATATTCATGACAAAATATAACACCAAAAACAAATTACAGAAATGAACATTATAACTTCTCCAGATGCAGATATAGGTAATTGTTTGCAATGCAAATACTGTACATGTAATAAGGTCAACAAATATTGTAAAAAATAATAATAAAATACATTTACACCTGAGTTCATACGAGACTCAAATATTTCTAATGCTATGCATGTCACTGAAACAATATGGTATATTTTTAACAAAAAACTTTTTAAAAATACTGAGAAAGTCCATGTGCAAATTATACTTTCACTAGTATCCATATTTCATATCCTGTCTATCTGCCAAGACACAGCTCCTTCATTTCTTAAGTGTTCTGCCCGGATACTTCACTGTGACTTAGCCGCTTCAGTGGGCTTTGTTCTCTATAAGGCAGCTGGTTCCCCTGCAAGATATTGTCCAGGTTCAAACCCATGTTTTCCACTTGAAACTTTCCTCTTCCAGACCTGGGGCATGTTAATCAAAGCCTTTGTTTTTCTAACGAATTGGTTACCTCTAAGTTAACCATACATTAGCAAATCAAAACCTTAGTTAACTCTTGGTTAATATTTCGTAAAAAAACCCTTAAATGTAACAATAACTCAGACCCTGTTGTTAACTGTTAGTTGCATTAACCCTTTGTTTTTTATTTCCAAATAAACATGAAGTTACCATTGTTGTATACAAAAGTTATTGAATATTGTGCATAAAGGTAATGTGAATATAAATGATACTTTCCATTGGGTTGGAGTGAGTGATACATTTCAATGAACATTTATGACTGGGATATCTACTGATGTATCCTTGAGATCTCAAATCAACTACAGATATATATCGCATTTTTTAAGATATATAGTCAATTTTTCCCAGATAGTATCTCACTATTGTGGATACTAAGACTTTTTTATGATTATTTAGTTCTTTTTGTTACTTTTGACAATCTTTGTGGTCACTGCAGATCTTACAATTTTACTCATCTTTTATGGTTACACCTTTGACTGTTAATTTACATTTATATATATTTATAAATGCTCATTACTTTTAATCTGCCCCTTTTGTAAAAACATGGTAATGGAGGTACTTATTAGATCTCTCTCCACTGCATTTACACCTTTGCCCACTCTGTTCAACCAGAAAATTTACAATATTATCTTAAGTAAATGCATAAACTTTTACATGAAATAAGTCCATGTTGTTAAAGTAAAATTCCTCAAAAATTGACTTCATTTTACGTCTAAACCTTAATGTCGTTCTCCCCACTAGTTATAAAGCCTTAACAACTAATGGGGCCAAGCAACATGCAATGAACCAAACACAGTCACACAGACTCTCTATAGTTACCAAACGAAAGGATAATGTGGGTGTTCCACCACACGACTAAGGCTCCCGATTAAGGGTTTTTGAGGGTCGGTTTCAAAAATATGCTTAGTCCCAGGCTTCCTGTAAGGGTCGGTTGTGGTCGGTTGAGGCCGTGTGAGAAATCAAACATGTTTGATATTTCTCACGACCCCAACCGATTATTTTTTCCCGCCATAAACAAAATGTCCAGTCCCAGGCTTCCTCAGGCCTCCTCAGATCAAATTTACACAGTTCTATGCTGTCCCAGGCCGCCTGCGACCCTTAGTCGCCGACCCTTAGTCCCAGACCCTCTATTCTTAGTCCCAGGCTTCCTGCGACCCTTAGTCCCATTGCAAAGCAAAAATCGGCTATCTCGGTCTGGGGACGCCTGGGGACGCCTCAGGACACCTTGTGGGGTCGGGACTTAATCCTGGGTTAGTCGGGGCTTAGTCCCAGGAGGCCTGAGGCGTCCTGGGACCCAGTCGGTTTGTCTACGACAGGATCGTGGTTCAAACCGACCAGAAAAATGGCTTAGTCTGTTCTTAGTCCCAGACCAGTTAGGGACTGTCTGGGGCCTCCTGGGGCGTCCTGAGGCCGATCTGTAGTTAATCCCAGACCTTCATACCGATTCTGTCTTCCACCCCATTGGTCAATTTTTTTTCCATTTTTTCCAAGACTACCCACGATTAAGGGTCGCCGACAGGATCGGTGCTTAATCCTTTGGTGGAACAAGGGCATAATGTGACCACAACACAAAGAGTGTTTTCTATTTACTCCCTGAATTCTCTAGTTAATATTTCATTTTGTTGTCTTTAAGTACTGGTTAATTTGATATTTTATGAATGCTTTGATTTACAGGCCCCTGGTTCTCAACAGGTTGAGCAGAAGCACAACGGCTGTGACCACATGACCATCAGAGGTTCTTCCTGCATGGTGGACTGCAACACCTGAAATCTGCTAGCCAAACGCCCAAAGGTATTCTCAACAACCCTTCTCCCACGGCTCAGTGGGTAATTTAGATCCATGCTTCTGCATGAGAAGGGTTTCATCAGCCAGGTATGGAGAGGGAAGTCATCATCACCTACAATGAAGTACTCTACTTGAGGTCTGATTCTGCCTGAGGGAAGCCAATGGTGTTATTGTCGACCTTTCACCTCAGGTCAATGTTGAGGGAAATCTGGCTGTCAGAGCTTGACCCGGGGTTGGCAATGTCAAACTAGATGAACTTATAGTCTATGTCCACCAGACCTAGCAGGATCAGGGAGTGGAGTGGAGACCTTAAAGTTGAAGTAATTGCTTCCCTCCCATCTAGGACTCCTGATAGGGATGTGTTTCCAATCTATGGCACCAAGAGCATGGGGTAGGTTCCACCTCTTCCTGAAGTCCTGCTCTATCTCCAACCAGTCCTCAGGGCACGTAGGGCAACCAACAACCTCATTATGGTAGTATTTGATTATAGCATCACACACTTCATGGATGAAGAGTTAATCATTGATCTCCCGACCCTGAAGGTGATTTGAAGGGAGACATAACTGTGCCCTGTGACCAGATGTCCCAGTGTTAAGCTAACTTCAGGCCTGGGCTGAGCAGCTTTCGCAGGAAGATGGTCTGCTTCTGGAGGTCTGATGTTAAGTGGTGCTCAATTTTATGGAATATCTCAGGAGATATATTCATGAAGTTGGTAAAAGCAGATTGGAATTCTTCATAGAGCTCTGCAACTAGATTATGATATTGACCACTGTCCTCATGCCTCCTTAACCACTGTCTGACCCAAGTGACTGGGGCCCTCATCCTTCTTCTCTGTGGGAGAACTCTTCTTCTGAAGTGCATTATCATGTCATATAACTTTATAATGTTCCGGAACAATTACAATTATATAAAACATGATATATAGTATTTCAATTATAACTCGATCCATGTTGCTCAAAATCAAAATGGTCAATGAATTTGACCTGTCCAGTGACCTCAATATATAGGAGATCCAGGATGGATGATACAAATTGGGCAAATCACTAGGGGGATCAGCAAAATGTCATTAAGAAATTTTTTTTTCAATCTTTTGCATTATATACCCAATCTTTTATATCATAAACTCCATCAGAACTATCATAAACCCAATCTTGTGAGTTGTATTGCTATCACAGAGATTGTATGGCAATCATATAGATTTTTGCCAGATTGGAATCAAATTGCAAACCTCATTGGGAGAATTCGTGAAGATAACCCCAAAATTGCATCAGCAAGTGGATTGCAAAGCGATTGTACACCTTTCACATTGCCACCCACTGTGCATCCACTCGTAGGAAATTTTCCCGATTCTCACATTTTTAGAATTGGGAGCAAAGTTTTCACAACATATGGAACAGAGCCATTTGAAATTATCAGGAACCTTGGTGATTTCTATATGATAGGTTTACAATGCTCAGGATGGTCCCGATTGAAGTTTACAAGGGACAAGATGATAAAGGTCCAACTCCCAATTCCCAAAATTTTAGAATCGGGAGCAAGGTTTACGATATATCACAGAAATAGAACAACCCATTATGGTACATATCCAGTGTGACTGGTTTACCATACTCAGCCCCCTTTTTCCCAGTATGTCTTTGCAATTTTAACACTGCATGAGTGTAATGTTTGGCTTGATAGGATTGAGAGAAATAATGACATATAAAAGCAAGACATTTTACCTTTGATTTACGTTCCTCTGTGGGCGTGGATACATTCAGATGAGTATAATCCAGACCAGATCGCTTGAGAAGGTCTGCTACGAACTGACTCCTGGTCGCAGAGTCTTCCACCACTATCCAATGTAATTTTCTAACATTCATCAGAGTTTGAGATAAGCGAGTCAGATCTGGTTGTTGAGTACCGCGTCGATATGTGGGAGTTATAACATATATGACTGGCTGCAAGAAAAGGTCATCTATTCCACCCACAGACACAGAGGAAGTATTTTCTGAATTTCTTAACTGTGTTCGAGTGATATGGTGCAAGTATTCTGTGGCTTGATGACATTGGTGACACTTTTTAGTAATGTGCTGCTTGAAATCAGTCTCTATCCTCCTTGTTTGGGTGACAAAGTACATAAGAACTGTGAAGTTTACAAGAGTAAACAACACAATATTCCACCTAATAGAAAATATGTGCAACATTGTTACGGTCATTGTTGATTTATAATTAATAATTCACAATATTTTTTAAGTTCAAGTCAATGAACATATCTGTGATCATGTTTAAATATAATTTTTGAAGGAGATTTCTGAAGAATTAAAACTGTTTTGTCTAATATTTATTGTCTACACATTTGAAATAGCTGCATACAAAGGTATCAATATGAAAGGTCACAAGAATTCCCTCCCCATACATAGTCATGTATTTTACTTTTTACACCCATAAAGCACTTTACAGAAATTCATGGCTTCCACTCAACAAAAAGTAATTTTTTTTTCTTCGTAACCAAAATACAAAACACACTTACCTCTGTGAAATGGTGGGAAATGACATCTCACTAATGGATACTCAATACTCTAGCATGTGATACATCCCCCATTACTCCCAGCCAAACATTGAAGGGATAAATATGTTTTCATACATAACAGCAAAGTGAGTAGCTGATTTTTTATCAGGCTGAACTTTGACTTTCAGCAATTTCAGGCCTCTTGGGTTTGTAACGAAACATCAGGCAAGTCAGCGTACATTCTATTACAGCTGATCCACATACGCAGAATAATAATTAATTGCAGTTGGAATTGTGTCATTTATACCATTTTCATCTTTGTGTTATATCTATATTTTTCAACTATCCTTTTAGGTAATAAACATTTAAGTATTATAAACATTGGTTGATGACATCAAAATTACTTTAAAATTTGATTCATAGCTTCTAATGGTCTAAAGGCTATTGTAACTTGTGATGTGAAAAGTAAGCTAGATTTTCTTCAACTTATCAGTGACATTCGTATGATATGTGATAAAGTTCACACAGGAATGATATTTGATCAGTCCAAGTATAAGATAAGTCAGTGATGTTTTACAAGTAAGAAATATATATATATAAGTAAGAAAACATTGCTTCAAAAAAATGTAGGTGGATCAAATTAGCAGATGTAATTCCGAACTTCAATTATTGATTTTAGTCTGTGATCCAGTATTTGTTTTCATTTACAAGTTGTTCAGTTTGTTGTTGTAATTTAATGATTACATGTGATCAGTTAATTTTCCAACACTAAAAGAGCGTAATCTATTTCTTTTCCTTGATACTGAAAATTATTTTGATGTGCGAACTACCAAATGCGATTTCCACTTGAGAGATAAAACTGTGCAGATACACTGTTTTGTCCTTGATACATTTGATAAGTTAGTTGCTGCTGTAGTGTTAACGTGAGCATTTTAAGGTTTTATCTTGCTTAACATTTCTTGTTAATATTTATATTGCTAGATCTTTTCTAGATCCAAAAGACACTTTTATTCTTCAATTTTTACATTCATTGTTTTTATTGTGCCTTTTACGTCCATTATTGTCAGGATATTTATCAACCTAAATGGAGTGATTTATGTATTTGTCTGCATGTATGAAAGCCTTAACTTCTACGATGCAGTCTTCACATGCCCTGCATTTAGTTGCTCACTTTCTAAGTGTCTGATATATGGGCATTGCCTTAATTTGATCTTTGTATCAGTCAAAAAAAGAAGACTATGTGTAAGTTTCACCTTAAGCTATTTGACCCCAGCTTCTCCATTTGTATTTATTTATGATAAAAGGCTTATACCCTAAGCTATAACATTCTTACCTGCCCTTACTTCCCCTCTTTTTTAACATCTGGTATATATCCCTCACCTTAATTTGACCTTCCTTTCAGTCCAAACAAGAGGAGAATATATAACAGCAATTTGATTGATACCTGGGTGTAGGGCTTTGTATAGGCTCTGTCTTGTGTTTTTGACCAAAACTTGAAACTATTCTCAACTGAACAGTCTTTCCAGGAAACCTTATATTGTTAAACCTCGGATTGTCCATATTATTATTATAAGGAAGAATTTGATGTTCCAATATATGGTAGTGATTCATATCCATACTTGAAAATCTGAGTTAGAGTATTAAGTATTGCATTGGTACATAGATGGTAAAAGATGTTTTACCATGGATACATATTAGGTTTAGTGGGTAGAACACTGTAGACTAAAAAGGAAGGGTTAAGATGTTTACAGATGGCAGAATATTCACCAAGGTTTGAATTATTCCATGAACTGTTTGCTACACAAAATAAACTATAAATAAAATTAAGTCCAGATTAAAGACTCTAGATTAAGACAAAAAACATGAACTGATACTTGGTACAATCTTTATTTGTCCAAGACAGATAACTTTAGAGATGTAGGATAGCAGGATATGCAAGTTAGTTTTACAGTTCAAAGTTGGAGCCAAGATTTCAAGCCATAACCCTGTAAACTATTCATTGCTGGGAAACAAATAAGGACCAAACTAGTGTAAAACAAAAACGACAAGATAACTTTTCTAACCCTTATTAGTTGTATAATAGTATGAAGCAAAACCATACGATGTTAGAGAGGGAAAGTACCACAAATGATCTGAGTAAAACTGAAAACAGATTCCACTGGTCAAGGGGCCATGTACAAAACACATATGTGTTATAGATATATGACATAACATGGATAGGGTGGTCAAGGAGCAATGCACAAAATACACATGTGTCATAAATATATGTCATACAATAGACAGGGTGGGCAAGATGCTCTGTACAGAACACACATGTGTCATAGATATATGGCGTATGAAAGATACAGTGGTCAAATTGCACTTTACAAAACACATGTGTCATAGATCTATGGCATACCATCGATTCTTCTGTCCGGTAATGCATCATAAGTGACTTACCATGAAGTAAGGTGCATAAGCAAGGTAAAACAAAAGTAAATAATTTATTCCCAAATTTATTCCTCTATTTACAGTAGTAATTCTTACAACATATATGTGTGTGTTAATATACAGTACTCACATAAATTAATTTTCGTAATTTCGTCGTTTCTATGTCACAAACAAGTTTGTTTTCACTTACAAAGAAAAGGTCCTAGATTTGCCGGACAGAAGAATAGGATGGTCAAGCTTATATGCATAACAATAGGTGTCATAGATATACCAGAAAGACAAGGTGCAACATTGGTATTTACAAAATTGCTATTTTGGCACAACTGTTATACACATGCAAAATACCGATTCTACAAATACTGAATAGAATATGTTCATTTCTTGTAAAAATTATAACATGATTGTGCAAATTATTAAAATTTACACTGTTGATTACACTTTCAATATCCATGTCCCAGATAAAGAGTTTTGTAGCTACCCTTGACACCTAAAAGTGAAAAAGTGCTGAGAATAAAATTTACAAGATGACAATAAAGCTTTGCTTTACTTTCTTATAAACACAATATTTTCTAGCAATTTTGGTATATTTGTTTTTGGTTGGTTTGCCACTTTTGTATGTACTTTTGATACATGAACATGCACAGTTTGTGTATGCCATGCCAATATTAATGTACAATTTTTAGCTTTTGGTTCAAGGTCACTCATTGTAATATTTAGTGCTTCCAGTAACCTTGTTTCTAAGAAGCCTCGTCTCCGATGATCAAACATTGGAGCACCCTGTTTCAGCCAAAAAGCAATGTTTATTGACAAACTGGCCATTTCCACGGGAAACTTTCTACCACCATTCCATACATCTACAAAGCCCACAATTGTTCCATGTTTGATTATGGGGGATGATATACCAGTGTTTTCGAGATTTCCAGTTGGAAGGATTCCCACCTTTTTGGTGTCTCGTATCTCAGTAAAGAGTCTTAGATCAAATGTATTATCATCATCAGCAAAATACATCACACCTTCCCTAATACCCTGTTTTATCCAACGCATACCAGCATTTCTTTGAGCACAGCCCCTCACCTGTCATGAAACATACCACATGTTGACTTTTTCTTTCATATTGTTACTGCAGATTATAATTAAAATAAAGAACAAAGAAAAATGTCTGAGCCAGTGAAATGACCAAGTTTAATCAACTGTTTTTGAAATGAGAAAATGCAGGCGATACATATTGGCACAACTATAAGCATCTATATTGCCATTACAATATATAAAAGTTTTTATTAGTTATTGTAGTTATTCCGATTAGCCAAACTTGTAACCAAAACTGAATTACTTTTCAAGTAGTGTTAAATCTTTGATTTGAAAGTCTGAAAGCCATTTTATAAAATCGGCCCCAGAGATCAACAACATATTAAGCCAAAATAAATTTACTTTTAAAACAAGCTGTACAGTTGGATTGAATTTTGCTGATCATCATCACATCTATTTTGTGATTACAGTCTAACAGCAAGACATTTTACCTGTTTTTTACGTTCTTGTCTGGGTGTGGCGACATTTAGATGAGTATGATCCAGACCAGATCTCTTGAGAAGGTCTGCTACAAACTTACTCTTTCTAAAGGAATCTTCCACAACAATCCAATGTAATCTTTTGACATTCATCAGAGTTTGAGCTAAGCGGGTCAGATCTGGTTGTTGAGTACCACGTCGATACGTGGGAGTGATCACATATATGACTGGCTCCAAGATGTGATCTTTAATATGCTCTTCCTCATTAGGAGACACTGGAGTATTAGTGACAGAGGCTCTCAAATACATTCTGGTGATATTCTGCGAGTATTCTATGGTTGGATGACATGGTTGATTCATCTGAGTAATGTGCTGCTTGAAATCATACTCTATCCTTCTCTTTTGAGTGACAAAGTACATTAAAACTGTAAAGTTTACCAGAGCAAACATCACAATTTTCAACCTAATTGAAAAATATACAAAAATAATTACCTGTATCATCAATTAGCATAGCATTACTGTAACATTATATTTCATATTATATACATACGGTCATATGTAAGACAATATACAAAAATATGTATGTCATTTACAAGTTGAGATTTTGTACAAGTTGCAACTCATACAAAGAGTCTATATCAATTGTAACTTGTACAAGCAGTTAGTACAAGTTACAACTCATAAAAGATAGACTGTACAAGTTGTAAGTTGTACAAAAATTCTTCATCAATTAAAATACATTAAAATACAGTAGTGACGTCACTCCATTGTTCAAACAGTAGATTCGTACAACATAAAACCATGTTTGATCAAATCATTTTATAGTCTTAACATTTTGATGTTGTTTTATCATTATAAAAGAATCATTTTCATTCAAAAATCTAGGATAATTTGTGACAGAAATATTGATTAGACATTATAATATTATTTAACAGTTAAACACCTGGGCCGGGATTCACAAAAGTTCTTAAGCAAAAAATTGTCATAACTTTAAGAGAAAAGTCTTAACTGTGCAAGAATTTTGTAATAAAGTTAAGACTTTTTTTTGCTTAGACAAAATGGGATTCACAAAAGGTCTTAGACAAAAATTTGTCTTAGATTTTGTCATAACTTTAAGACCACTGCAGGGCAAACTTAAGTTACTTTTAAAATATTCCATTGCCAGTATTTACATTTTACCCTTTGTTGTGAAAACAACATATATACTATGGGGATCTATACTTCCTATAAAAGAAATTTCTGTGGATTGTTATAGAAATTTACATGATTTAATTATCTATAAATTTCCACACTTTACCTTCTTGTGGTAAAAATATTGTCATAAAAATGGCTGACTCACAATAAAACACAAAGACTACTCTTTTTACATAATTTTACAAAAAGTAAGTTACAAATCTGTTTTATAATTTTGAAGAGCATGTTTGGTGTATTTATTGATGAAAAATGTTTTTGATCTACTAAAATTTGTTAATTTGAATTCAAAGTAGTTAAGACTTTTTGCACAAATTTTGTCTCAGCTAAGATTTTGCCAAGCACTTTTTGTGAATCCCAATTTAAGAGAAATCTTAGCTAAGACAAAAGTCATAACTTTAAGACTGGTCTAAGCAAAAAAATTGCCTAAGACTTAAGACCCTTTGTGAATCCCGGCCCTGTTTTCAAATTCAGTCAAAAGTCAGATACAGGTTTCAGTCAGGTCAGTGTAACTCCAACATTTATGAAGATTGGTCATGCTGATTTCATGAATTTTAAATTATAAAAGTATTAATATAAATTTTTAACTGATAAAATTTGGAGCCTGTGCAAAACATGATATATATAGTTTGGAAATAGAAATCTTGAAGAGTAAAGTTATTCTATCTTGAAAACATATTTATTTGCAAACAAAGGTATTGTCAGGATCAGTCACAAAAAGTTCCATTTTGTAAACAAAAAATAGCCACTATCAATCACTACATATCACTCACTATATATTAAAATATTTTGTGTATATAAAACCCGCCTACCTCTGTGAATTGGTTACAACTGACATCACAAAACTTACAAGAGTAAAACAATACAATTTTTCACCTAATATGAGGTGAGATACAATAATTGCTATTTTGCAATATTATTAATTTTCTTAATATCCATTAACGTCACCATTATATAGACACAGTACAATCAGAACACCTAATATAAAGTACAAGAAAGCCAATAAGGAGAACCTTAAGTGACGTGTCTGAAAGAATGTAAAATGAGAGACTAGCGTAAAAATCTATATCTTCTTTAACCTTGAAAGGATATTCTTATTGCAATGTCTACACAATCTAACGTTAAAGAGCAAATAGTGTGAATTCACGCATTTATGACAACTGTAAATATTGTAAATAGGAGGAATTTAAGTGAGAAATATAATTTGTAGATTGTAATAGTAGATTGTAATAGTTTCATAAGTATTTATGAAAATATCGGCTTTAGCTCACACAGTATCCAGAGCCAGGAGCCCCCGGGATATCTGTCAACACAACATTTTGTGAAGTTTATCCCATGGTATTTTGGCCATCATTACACGGTGCTGCTTCCTTTGTTCAGTGTAATATAAAATGATTCATCTTGACTGATTGAATGATTTTGGGTCTCTGCACTACTTTTCCAACACATTGTGTGAGGTCTGTCACTGTGGCCTAGCGGGTAACACACTTGTCTAGGAACTCAGAGGACGTGGGTTCAATCCCAGGTACAGGCAGATACATAGTGGCTCGGATGACCACTTAAAATGGCGGTCCTCTGTCATTGGGTCCTTTCCCCAGTGGCAGGTTAAAGAACCTCAAGGACGTTGATAAATGGTCATCCTTGAGCCTCTATCTTCCAGTTAGGGGAATGTCAGTTACTTGTCAGTTGGGGCTGTACCTGTACAGTCGGATTGGTTAAATAGCGCTTTGAGTCCTGTAGTATATGGAGATATTGCGCTGAGTATAAAAATACATACATACATATGGCGATTTACAGTTAAACAGATGGGCAAATATAGAGAGCAATAAGCAACTACTAACTTACCTACTTCAGGTTATTAGGGCCAGGTCAAAGCCCAAAGTTGGGGAGTTTACATCCAGTTGAACAGTCAGGGTCATATTGGGACAGGTCTTCAGCTTTGTCACTTGTGGAAATCAAACCCACACCGAGGTGACAACCTGTGATTAGATGCCACAAGTGCTAACCCACTTGGCCATTGAGGGCCAGAACAGCAAGCCAAAACGTAGGACAGGATTTTGCTTAACATGTATGCCACCTTGTTACCCACGTCTAACCTTAAATATAATATGCACACATGATGTAACGTCACACAACAGCTGAAACCTGATTGAGATTCACGGGAGCGTAGACTGCACATGGATGCTAACATCAAGTACACAGTGATTACCAGAGTACCTACATCAATGGAGGCAAGTACCTGGTAATAATAATAAAGTTTGTTGAGTAATATTCACTCAACATTATGACAATGTTACCACACCGTATGTTACAGAAAGAAGAGAAAATGTAGACTAAAAAGGCTTAAGATAAAAGCAAATTCAGTATTATAAACAATGTCTGAGAATGCACAATCCCTCGCCCACGGTCAGCGCTTACCACAAAGCACAGATGGCTCATTTAGTCTGGTGGATTAAAATTTTAAAAGAGACTCTTACTACGACCATCATCTTATCTTCTTAATTCTCCCCCATTTAATGCATTTGTACTTAATAACCCCCACTACACACCACCATTGTCATTTTTCTCCATTGTCAGACTCTTCAGTGTTATCACCTTTTGTGTCTGAGTACAGAATATTTGTGAGAAATAAGGAAAAATTATTGAGAGTAGACTTGGATACAGATCCAAATCATATTTGAGGAGGGCCAAGCCCAAGTAGACCACACTTCATGTTAAAATCTAATCTAACATGGACTATATAGCACTTAATCTCCATCAGTTGATAGACTCTAAGGCGCAACTGCACATAAACAAGGTGTATAATTGCAAATCCAATGACATAGCCAGGTCATACCCAAGAAACCACAGGGGTGGCTGGAAGGCTGTGGCTGATGTACATTGTCAGGAAGGTCATTCCAGATCTTCGGAGCATCAAAGGCAAAACCATGGCCAAAATATTTGACTGACTTGAAGACTGAGATGAGGTATTGAAAGGTGGAACGGTCACATATTGACAGTCACGGTGAAAATAATACCCAGATGTGATACATAGCTTTCTAGTAATACAAACTGAGAAACAGACAAACAGACATGATTATAATATTCTTTCCCCTTTGAGGGATGGTGC
This sequence comes from Sabellastarte sp. h YS-2021, assembly GCA_964017235.1. Lineage (NCBI taxonomy): Eukaryota > Metazoa > Annelida > Polychaeta > Sabellida > Sabellidae > Sabellastarte > Sabellastarte sp. h YS-2021. Next base: position 93,532,100 of record OZ024928.1, read on the forward strand.
AGGCAAAAATAAATTTAACATCTACCCAATCACGAACCCCTGGCGAAAAGATATGGTTTTGTAAGCTGCATGTTGATTTGTCATGTGTTAATTTGGGGAGCTGATTTAATGTAGATATAACATTGTCCACCAGAATGACTATCCATCTTTCAATTGTTTTACCAAAGTAAACATCTTGACATAATCAGTAAACCAACCCTTTGAATCCTAAAAATTCTAATTTTTAATTCGAATTCGAATTGGACTTTTATAGTGCTTAATCTCCCCATACAAGAGGACTCTAAGGCGCAACAAAACCAGAAGAGCAGTACACCAAATTTCAGTATCCAGAGACAGAAGAGGGCTCAAGCACCATGGAGAATACCAGGGGGGTGATCAAGACTAAGGTGGGTATGCTTTGGTGTACAGGTAGGTTTTACGTTGCTTTCTGAAAGAGGCCAAGGGTGGACAGGCACGAATCTCATTTGGAAGAGCATTCCAAACAGTGGGAGCAAAACTATTACCAAACTGCTTGATAGATTTAACAGAAGGGTAGAACTTTGGAATGAAAAAGAAATTGCCATCACTTTGTCTGTGCCTGGTGTAGGAAGAAAGATATGGAGCAAAATACCTGTGTGAAGAAACTTGTAAACAAGTGTGGCTGTCTTAAACACCATGCACTGTTCAACATGAAGCCAATGCAATTTCTTAAGCACAGGAGTTATAACTGGTGTATCGACTGGTGTTAGATACAATTCTGGCTGCACTATTTTGGATGCACTGTAACTTGCGTAGATTGAACTTGGAGAGGCTCCTGAAAAGTGAGTTGCAATAATCCAACTGACTACTAACAAGAGCATTAGCCAAGTACAGAAACATGAGTAAGAAACTGCCTGACATGTCTGAAATCACGAGTTTGACAAAACAACTTTTGCAGACATTCTGAATGTGCTTGGACAAGGAAAAATCTGAATCAAACCACACACCCAAATTCCTGACTGGGTCAACAGGGCAAAGTGGACTGCCCAAGATATCAATTGGAAAACAAGCTTTCAACTTGTCCCTCTGTCTCTTTGAACCAAAGATAAAATCAGTCATGTCAGGATTCAGTTTGAGCTTGCTAGTAGACATGCACTCTTTAACATCATTTAGGCACCTGTTCAGTTGCTCAAAGGCAGCAGATGCATTCTTCTGGGATAAATGCACATAAACTTGGCTGTCATCTGCATAAAAAACTTTATTCCATTATGTTTACCGATAATCAAGCTGAGGGTGGTGGTGCAATGAGAACAATAAAGAGCCCAGGACAGAACCTTGGGGTATGCCAAATAGGAGTTTACAAACATCTGACAAAGTAGAACCAATTTTTATTGACTGAGACCAGATACAGGGCGATAATTCTTGAGGTCGTCTAAAGGAAGATGCGCCTTTTTAATAAGAGGAGTGACTACAGCAGTTTTGAAAGCATCAGGGACTCACCCCTCCATGAGTGAGCAATTGACCAGCTTAGTAAGAGATGGTAGCAGTATATCAATGCACTCCTTGATAAGAAATGTTGGCCAAGGATCTAACAGGCAGGATTTTGTTGGCGAGGTTTTAATTATTTTACCAACATCATCTTCAGAAACTTGCCTAAAGACAATGATTTTTGGAGGATCCGATGGAGGGTGAACCTCATATTCAGTGCCAGAGGGAGCGAAAGTATCTCTAATTTTCTTGATTTTGTTTGAAAAAAGGAGGCAAACTGGTTGACCACAATGACTTTTTAGACTCATATGGGATGGAAGTGTCGCATCAGAGACCCTGTTCAAGGTATTATGCAGCTCACGCCATAGTTTTCTAGAGTCATGACTATTGTCTGAAATCAGTTTGTTATAATAATCTGACTTATCATTGTTTACAAACTTGTGCATTGCACCAAGCAATCTGATAATAAAGCCGACTTCTGTTCAGTGGATTTTTGGCACTACACCAAGTTCTCTCAAATTGGCCCCTAAGGGACTTTGCACGTCAATGATCATCAGACATCCAATCCACAGAATCTTTCTTTGTCAGTTAGATATGAGAGGTGCATGCCTGTCAAGAACATTGCCTAAATCATGTACATATTGTTCATGAAGATCAACTACAGCATCAGCAGGGGGCATTAACTTTTCAGATATCAGTGATTTAAAATCTAGCTTTAATATCTAATGTTGTTTTGTTGTCTACCAAAGTTTGGTGTAGGTTAAGAATATGAATAGAGTCCTTCTGGGTTGTTGTAAGACCCACTCAAAAGTACACTGTTCGTGATTTGAAAACATGTGACAAGAGCTTAACTGAATTCAATTGATTTGTTCTTATCAGCAGCTATAAACTGGTCACGAGATACTTGTATAATTAGTGCTTTTTGTTTATAGATGTTCTTAAGGTTTTTATTCTGTCATTAATTATCATCTTTCTGAAAGCAAAGCTTTTTCTCGTGATGACAAGTGACTTCCTGGTTCTAATAATTTTGAATGAGTGAAAGAGACAGCTTTATTACATTCTCAAAAAAGAAGAAGCATTCTGCCTGTGATATATTTGAATGACATTACACTAAATCCATATAGATCACAACTTTAATTGCTATTTAATGTCTTAAATACAAACATTCAACATATGACAGCTGACCTATGAGTGTGACATATTTATTTAAATCATTCAGAAATAAAGAGAGAAAGCATGCCATGCAACAAAATGTTGACGTCTGATGAATACACTGAAAAATATTACCTGCATAAATCATGTTTATGTTGAAAAAAACTATAATTCGCTTACTTTTGTGGTCAGTTTTGCAACTTCTATACAAGTTTGAGGAAGGTCATCTGTGAAGGAGGAGCCAGGACAAATACCTTGTAGTTTTTTAAATAAAAGGTCATATTTCACAGATCTCATAAAAGGCAGCTACAGGGATGCTTGTAAGTTCTGCTACAGGCAGAGCAGGAATTTATTGATCACAAAAAGACACACTGTAATTTTACAAACATAAGCAGTACTGATGATTGGACGCATGCTAACAACGAATAGGGTGTTATTTTTTATGACAGAAAATGTGTCACATGTATATTAGCACCCATATTCCAGGAAGGAAGGAGTCTAATTGCAGTAACTAGCAGATTGATGCTTTTCACCATGAACAACTCAGACCAACAGGAATCTTATACTTTGTCCATTAGACCAACAAAGCTAACATTGAGACTTACAATAACCCTTGAATTGTTTATGATGAATATTTATAGATTTCGAGTCCACCTCATAGCAACATGAGGGATTTTACTGAAGCCTATCCTGATATGACCTGGCCTGATGGAAGGGATTTAAAACTCCAAATTTGACCTTTGTAAATATTTCATATGTCAAACATATTATGATGAACATGCAACAATTTTCCAACTAACTACTGCAGGACAGATTACATTCTGCACTAAGTGAAAGAAACTGGGTGTGAATTTCAATAAATTAAGGAGCCACCCTCGGGAAAGACTTACCTGACATCTACATATATGTGCACTTATTGCAAGTCATTGATTTGTGGATATGTCCCTGGGTATTAGCCCCAAATTTTCATTTTCACAGCAGCTTTAAATCTGGAATTCCTTAGTAATGTCAGCGCAGACCTCTGAGATGACTAGCTGCTTCTGGCTGATCAAAGGCTGTACCGTAAGGAGACATATAGCTCTCTCTGGACCACTATGGACGGGGGGGGGGGGGCATTCTGAGAAAAACATTTCAATTCCATTGCTCAAGCCCAGAGATCAGTTTATGGTAATGGTAAATATCATCAGGTACTTGATAGTCCCTCAGAACTCTAAACTAAATCTTGTGGTTTTCGACTTGCCTTTCTGCTCGAAGTGTCATCAGCAATGCCTCATCAGCTTGTAGATTTCATAATACAGCACATCTGTCTGTGTGGTGTAGTTCGACTAGTTTCCATCTGATCACTGAAGGTAGGCAACACTGGTCTTGGTTAGTATTTTAATGGGTGACAATCTGAGTTTTGGACCAGGAATGGACAGATACATAGTGACTCGGATGATGACTTAAACAGTGGTCCTGTGGCAATATTACTGAAGCAAGGTATTAAGTACTCCATTAAATCAATCACTTAATCAATCATAACATAGCAAAAAGCCACTAAAAAATTTAAGAGATATTCATATCGACCACTTGCATAAAAATGTGCTTAGAATTTTTATTGCATTAAAATCAATGAAAAATGGTGCAGAGGCGTCAACTTAAAAATTGAAGTTTTACATTCACTGGTGCCTTATCTGTATCACAGCATTTTTGCATTCATTCCCAGGGCCATTTACAGAATATATTGGACTATAACATTTTTATTATGATTATACAGCGATTATACAACATATAAATAATTATGGACTAATGTATGTTTCCATCATAGTAAAACCTTCATAAGACACACATATATAACACAAAAGCCAGCAGCAGCCCGGCCCATTCAGATATTACCCATCAATGACCTTGGCAAAGGTCAAGGTCATACCATATGATTCATACAACGACCAAAAACCATAAGGAAATGCAATCACTTCCATCATCATTACAAAAGACGATAACAATATTCCTACAAATTTACTAATGAGGTCAAAGGTCATATGAACGAGTAAATATGCCAGATGCCCCAAACACCCGGTAGGAAAGAGTAGTGAAGTAATCAAGCGTACAAATGCCCAAGGCCCATGTCGCCCCCGCCCTACGGAAGTCATGAAACATCTATGACTTATGTCGCCCTAAAAGAGCACAAACACGTTTTAAGTGTTTGCTCACCATAGAATCAGTAAGGGGATGCCAGTTACCTTTTGCTACATACAGAAGAGTGAAGCATTTATATGTAGAGAAACTATTTGAAACATAGTACCCAAGGCATTAACTGGACACAAGAAAGAACTACCTAAAGCGGGAATAGTAACTGTTGTAACTTGTCTTCTATCTTGCATGGTTTTCGACCACTTTACTGAAATTACTGCCATATTATCAGAAAAAATAACATCTGTCCTGCATAAATGTCTGGAAACATCAAATTTATCAACTGAATGGGGAAGAATATTGGAAAGCCTAAGAAATGAAAAAAACATAACAAATAGTGGGCTCTGTAAAAAGATGGAAATGACAATTTGTCACATACTTCAATAATTTTTTCAAGGTACTCTCATCTAAAGCAATGTGCAAGACTGACTGTAGTGGCCAATTAATCTTGTGAACAAAGGGATTCTCTGGTCTCTGAAGGCAGAAGTATCTAATCCATATAACCCAGATACCTAGTTGCAGTAATTTAGTTGGTAATATTAACAGCAAACAAACCTGCCTGAGCTAAATACACCATAAATGACAAAACAACAGCAGCATCAAGCTGGAAAACCGACAGACCACCAGTCAGTAAAGAGCAAGAAAAATACTAAACATAGGTAATTTGCTGTCATTGTAATAAAAAAAAATATTAACTACTTCTCTGTAAAGACTATTTTTCTGATAATATTTGTGTAAGAAGTTGGAATATATATCATGACAGGTCAAAAGAGAGGGGCTTACGTACATTCAATGGACTCATTCGATCAACATTCCCATTGTGCATGTTGTAGCAAGACATAACAAGGCATTGCCTTGCGTACCCAAATAAGACTGTAGTTTCTGTTAAGTTTTAACTACACAGTAAACTACCTCTAAGGACAAGGAAAAGGATACACCATATAAGAAATCTAATTTCAGATCTTCAGGAGTTGGACCAGAAATGGTCAGAGAGAATGTCACGACTTGTATATATCATCATTGTCAAGCCTCTCAACCAAGCTACCAACCAGCCTGCCTTTCAGTAAAAGTTTCACTGGTCAAGTGACATCCAGCTACAGTTGTGCCTGACAGGGCCTTCCTGCCTTCCTTCCTGCTGACCGACACCAACCGGGCACCCATATTGGAAAGACAACTATCTCAGGATATTGACTCTGATACTGAAATGGCTATACAACTGACCGAACATTCAACTCCCCTATGACGTGGACAAAGAGGGTGAATTGTCAGACCAGGATACGAAGGATACCGAACAGTTTGTTTCAGAGGACCAGAATTATAGACTGACAGGGATGTCAGGTCATTCATGGGCTGGCACCACATCCGAGTCTTTGTCTCTAGTTCCTCATCAGCTGAGGAACCGGTGGGTTGAAGTGCTTCGTTAGGGTCAGTGTGAAAGTATGACCATGACCTGCTCCTAGACCAAAGAACGCACAGAAACTGCACTGGGGCTTGTAACTGAAGGCTGCATTGTGGTGGCATGCTGATCTCCATACTGTCCATGTCAGTTGAACCTCTGCAGATGTTGCATGCTGAGGCAGCAGATGCACTGACTCCTCGGGCCGGGGACTTCAAGAATGAAGATTTGCTAAATCCTTTGCATTTGAGGTGCATCTTCAAGAAGTTAAATTTATCCTGAATCCAGTTTTGCCTTTCTGTCATTTCTTTTGGAACCTGACAAGACTTGGACTGCATGAGTTTACCGTAGTTAGTCCTTTGGGATTCAAATCAAGTCTTGCACACTTTGAGAAACAGCTTGCGGCTGTTGGCGAACCTCTCTCAAAGGCATTCTTTCCTGGCCTTGTCCTGAAAATGTCCATTGGTCTTGTCGTACAACTCCTTGTGGTCCTTCACAAAGTCCACAAAAGCCTCCTCATCTGAGTCTGTCAATGTCATGTGCCCCTTCTTGTGCCTTTTGTGTGATTGAGATGTGCCCATCTCTCCTCCACCCTCTGTATCCATTTCTGTGTCACTTCTGTCTGTCCTTGCACGCTTGTTCCACTTCCTCCTCTGCTGAGTGTGTAGTTGCCTCCCTTCTGGCTTCCCTTTGTTTGTGTGCCTCTTCCTCCCTTTCTCTTGCCTCCCTCTCCTCCTTATCTTAAACGCTGCCAGATGTAATCTGCCAGATGTGGGATTCCAAAAGTCATAGATTTCATAACCAACAAGCCGTGGGTCAGTAAAATGAGGCTGTCTTGTCCTGCACACTTCCCGACTTGTCTGTTGTTGTAACCACCTTGTCAGTTTCTGTTTACGGCATGTCCCAGCTTGTCCTTCTGAGATGTTACCGACTCTACAATTGAAGACTTGAAGACTTCCCAGCAGGTTAGTAATGTTTACAACAGGCTTGTTTCCTTTCAAGTATGGTCAGTTTGTGCATAAGGCCCGTCGGGAGGTGGAGTTCAGGTACTTAACCATGACAGGCCGACAAGCCATAAAGACACACAACAAACCAGGAAACTACACCCGATGCTCACTGACTCTGCAAACATTGCTCCCGACCCTCGAAAATGCCATAGTTACTGACAAGTTGGCTCCAGTGGCACTTCCCCATAAACTGACTTTTTTGTTGCTGTGAGGCCACAAAAGAAATGCATAAGACCCATTGCAAAAGTAATAAAATCTGAGAAAGGCGTTTCCTGTGTAGATCATTTGCCTTCTGTCCAACCTGTAACCAATGTCCACAATGTTAACATAACAGAACACAACATATTTATATAGCTCATACAATGTTGCTCAAAATCTTCCTGTAGGGGCCAGACTGAACCAGTTTTTGAAAACATGGGCCGCCCTAGGGGCCAGTCCAAATGTCCTCAAAGAAGGCTTTACCCTCCCCTTCAGAAACTAACTAACTTTCACCAGTTCAATAACTATAAGTGGCTATGTACATCCCCTCAGGAACAGCTAACTGATGGAGGCATTACATGCACAATATGCGAAAGAATGCAGTAAAAAAGGTCAAAAGTCGACATCTCTAGCTTTCTTCAACAGACTGTTCTTGGTTTCAAAACACGACAACAAGAGGAGGTCTATCATAGAGGTGAATGGGTAACATTTATAGATTTTAAGTATATTTACTTCCATATCCCAATAAACCCAAAGTCCAGTAAATGCCTGCATTTTCACGTCCAGGGTAAATCCTACCATTTCAAAGCTCTATCAAAGTCAAACTGATGGCTCAAAACAAGTGTAGAAGAATCCACCAGTACCTAGACAATTGGTTGGTCAGAGGCACATCCCACCAAACTTGTCTCCATCATACTCAGACCCTAGTAGGTATGTGTAATTAGTTTATATGGAATTAGTTTGGATGGCAAACATGGAGAATTCAGAACTGGAACTGAAACAGATATTTAATTTTGTATGTTATGAATTTGACCTCAAAGAGAGGGCAATGTCAGATCCAATCTGGAAGAAGGGAAGATCTTAACTTAGACATTCAGAAGCTTCTCTCCGACCCATTCTGTTGGATCAGACAACTCATGTCCTTCATAGGCCTTTTGACAGCTACGGAAAAGCAAGCCCACCTAGCTCGGCTCTACATGAGGCCAATTCAGTGGCACCTCACAAATCACTGGAGGGTCCCAGAATCCCTAGAAAAGGTGATCCCCTTTCCAAGATTTCTCTATCCGCACTTAAATGGTGGCTCCAAGAAGCTTGGCTGCTTGGCTCCGCACCAGACAAACTGGACTCTTTACCCCTCACTCAGCTTTCTTCAAAGAATCAACTGTCCAAAGAGGGTCCAGAAAATGTGGTTCCAGTGGTTATTCCTGCCCTGGCCCCAAATCTGAACAAATCACTGAAGGGCTGAAGGTTGACTGGGCTGTATGTCCAATTAGAGCCCTGTGCTACTTTCTGAAAAGGACCTCGGACCTCAGGCAGAAGGAAGAACTGTTCTCTGTCTCCTTTAAGAAAAGGTTTGACTAATGCCCTTGTTCTACCAAAGGATTAAGCCCCGATCCTGTCGGCGACCCTTAATCGTTGACAGTCGGTGAAAAAAAAACAAAAATGGGCGGGAAAAATGGATCGGTTTCAAAGTCTGGGATTAAGTACAGATCGTCCTCAAGAAGCCTCAAGATGCCCCAGGCGGCCCCAGACAGTCCCTAGCTGGTCTGGGACTAAGAACCGACTAAGCCATTTTTCTGGTTGGTTTGAACCACCATCCTGTCGTAGACAAACTGACTGGGTCCCAGGACGCCTCAGACCTCCTGGGACTAAGCCCCGACTAACCCACGATTAAGTCCTGACCCAACAAGGTGTCCTGAGGCGTCCCAGGGCGTCCCCAGACCGAGATAGCCGATTCTTGTTTTGCAATGGGACTAAGGGTCGCAGGAGGCCTGGGACTAAGGTACTAAGGGTCGGAGACTAAGGGTCAGCGACTAAGGGTCGCAGGAGGCCTGGGACAACATAGGACTGTGTAAATTTAGTCTGAGGAGGCCTGAGAAAGCCTGAGACTGGACATTTTGTTTATGGAGGGAAAAAATAATCGGTTGGGGTCGGGAGAAATATCAAACATGTTTGATTTTTCACACGTCCTCAACCGACCCTTACAGGACGCCTAAGGATTAAGCAAATTTTTGAAACCGACCCTCAAAAACCCTTAATCGGGAGCCTTAGTCGTGTGGTGGAACACCCACATAAGGCATCTCTCTTGCCACTATCTCTTCATGGATCAAGCAGACTGTGGTCCTATGTATGAGCTCTCTTATTAAGAGGCCGTTATTAGGTATCGGGAAATTACCCAATAGTGGTTTTCAGAAAATTACTCCATAGTGTACAGGAATGAGAAGATATTATAAAAACCTCCATATTGAGGAGTGCTACCAAACCATTCATCTGGTAGGCCAGGGGCCTTGTTAAGGAAAGGTCTTAGCCAAGTCTTAGGCTTAAATTTTGCATACACAAATAACCAACTTAAGCCTAAGATTTGGCTGAGAAATTTTAAATGAATGCTTCCCCTAAACAGAAATAGATTATTTTATGTCGCACAGAATGTCAAATTATCTTTTGTTCTTATTTTTTCATAATTCTACATCATTGGTATGTTTTGTACATTACAATCTATCACCTATCATGCAATTCATGCATTAATTTGTATAAAAATCATTCTTAGCTAATGTGATTTTTTTCTGTTTAATTAACTAAGCATTACAATATGTGAATTTCTTTATGTTAAATGGAAGTGGGGGTAATTTGAATTTGGTTTCAGAAGTTCAAGAAATTGAAATAATTAGGGATAATTTAAAAGAACAGTTTCGGAGAAGTATGAGACCAACAAAACATTAACCAAGAGGCTGTTCCACATTGACAATTGGATCGTATACTTGTCCCCTATTGGAAAATTTTATTTCAGTCAAGATGCCCAGAAAGACAGGGGGTGGTTTTTACTGTTAAAACCATAGCTTTCAAAGCTATGTTGCGATTGATTCTTAAAACCTTTTGATTACTTCTCAAAAATGTACTGATTGGTTCCTGAATCTCCCAATTGCTCTCCAAAACATTCTAAATGAGTTGTGAACCTTGCAATGTTCCATAACAATCGCTACAACCAACTTAACATTCAGAATGATTACTTTACCAATGTCAATATAGCTCTATGATTGAGTTCCCAAATTGCTAGATTTGATGACGGTCATAGATAGTTTATGAAAAAAAATCAGTTTGAATTCATTGTGGACAGACACGATTCATTCCGAAATACTTCTGAAGTTTTTACCACCAGTCCAAATCCCTTTCCAAACACCAAGATCATGGTTTATGAAGCTCCCGAATGAAAAGATTGTCCTCCGGATTACTTCCATAATGGTAATTTTTTTGGAATCATAACCCAATTGTGGATGTTTCATCGCCAGAGTGGGATAGCTGCTCATTTTTTTAATGATGACCTGAAATTTTCCAAGGAATTATACGGGCATATTTGACCTATTTCAGGTTTGCCAGTTGAGGTTTTTTAATCTATTTTATGTAACTCATACCTCATGATAAAATTATTTGATATGAAAGGTTGCATAAGGTTTGCAAATAAACTTGTTTTCTTTCGAAATACCCCAAATGATCAATTATGCACACAATTTATTTTTCAACCAAGCATTTTTTTTCCCTGTAACTAATGAAATGTAGAACTTTTATTCCAGTTAATTTAATTGCTTATGATTACGCTAAAAATATCCAATCTAGGTTATAAGTTAAGTCTTTGCAATTTATATTTAATTATTTATACATTCGATGCCTTGGGTCACTGAATGTACATACTCAGTTGTTTTAGCTATTAAATCTATACATTCTACAGGTCAGCCATTAAATGTATACATTCAATTATTTGCCCATTGAATGTACACATGCAATAGCTTGACCCATTGAATGTATACATTCAATGGTTATCCACAATCAATACAACATATAAACTATGTTAATTATATAGTTAGATTATCAGTGGTGGGATCATTTGTATTCTCTTTTTATTGCAGATAACGCAACAAAACAATGTAATGGAAATTGCTTTTCCAGACAAAAAAGTGAGTCTTTATCATATGTCATTTTACTCCATAAGGTTCTTTATTATAGGTTTCTTAGGATTGCCATTCCAGCTATATGGTAAAATGTATTCTTAAAACCAGTTAATAGCTTGTTGGTGATTTTAAAATTAAAATAAATGAGTTTTTAATGAGATATATTGTAATAATTATGAACAGACTAGGATTATTTAAATGCCTCCGAGTTTGGGTGAGAGTGTTAATGGTCTCTGATATGTGCCAAAGCCTATCAAACAGCCCAGAGGATACTTGTAAAGGGATGTACTGATTCACACCAGCTAATTTGTTTTTTATTAGTTTTGTTACTTCAAAGTGTATATTTCCATGTTAGTGATTTTCCCTTTGTTGTCACCATTACCCCATTGTCAACAAAAAGTTTACAAAGATGTATTTTTATGCCAGGTATCTTGTTTGGTTACAAATTGAATTATTGTCATCCTATATTCTGTACCAAGTTAAGGTACCCAAAATACAAAGCTAAGTACTAGTCCCCTAACTCATTCAACATATATAGAAATTAATAGCTTTGCATAATAGGCAACCATTAATTTTACTTTAGAATGAGCAAACAATAAATCGATAATTGTTAGCCCATTAGGGGGCTCCTAGTTTAGTTTCCTACCTAAAACATTGAAGTTATATATATGCTTTATTTTATTTTCTCCCCTCCTTATTGTTTGGCCTTGCATTAGTTTCTCCTTGATGGGACAGTATCCATATTGCCTTAGCTAGTGATGGATACAATCGTATAATTAGCATAAGCTTTATTTCCCACTGAATAATGGAATCACCGAATCAGTATTGCCGAATCACGGAACATGCAGTATTATGTGTCAAAGATAAGTTGTTAATTGCTTAAGTGCCATTACTTAACATTCGGGTTCAAAATATGTTACTTATATTCTGTGATATTTAAAATTTCGTGCTTTTTTAAAAATTAAAAGCCTGCAGCAGTCAGAACTCTGACCTATCACTGACCTTTTTGTGACCAAGGTATTTGAACTTCTCACAACTTTTGCTTATTACTGAAGCATTTTTGTTTTATTTTTAATGGGTTAAAATTTTTGAAGTTGAGATAACAAGATTTTTTTTTTTTTTTGAAAAGTTAAAAATATTTGTCTTGTTATTACAACATAGTTCATTTGTTTTTGTTTTTTAAAGGTCAAAAATTTCCATATCATTTTAATGACTTTGGAAATATTGTTTTTGAAACGATAAAAATATATAAGTTTTGATAAAGAAATGCTTTTTTGGTTTTTGATGAGTTAAAATTATATGTTTTTACCCTCCAAAAACAAATGAAATAACGAGACAAATATTTTTAACCCTTCAAAACCAAAACAAAATCTTGTTATATTAACTTCAAAAATTTTAAGCCACAAAAAAAATGCTTAAGTTGTGATAACGAAACACTGACTCATTTTTTAACTTTTTTAACACTGACTTTATTTTTAACCTATCAAAAACAAAACTGATCAGTTGTGATAACAAGAGAGTAACTCATTAACACGATTCTTAAATTTTGACCCACCTTTCATTAGTGCTGTCCAGGCAGCACGTTTGTCAAGCCTTCACCCTGGAGAGCTATTGTTGGGTGACACCGTAGGCCCTGGTGGTCACTAAACACAATATTCTGGTGAGGTGAACTAGGTTGGTCACTGATTGCTTGCCCTAGCAACTAGGGGTCAACCTAACAGTGTCTGGCGTCCTTGGTGCCTAAAAATATAAACATAGCATCTTGGGGCAGTTGAAATTTGAAAGTGAACTGAGAAGGATGAAAATGTTTATTGCTTGAATTATGTTGTGCATATTGGAACTTTTACACGTTTTATTTTTTTTAACGGACGGTCATTTAGGGTTGTATAACTATTGTTTTTAACTTCATACACATGCTATATGAAGTGGACAGTATATTTGACTGTTGTGTACTAGACTTGTTCCAAGTCTTTGTGCTTGTATCCATCAATAACCTGAACATTTTAATTGGAAACTTACAAGATTTAATTACACCACAAGCATACAGGAGTAAGGGGGATAGTCTCTGAAAAAGAACAAACGTTTGTCAGGGCTGGCTGTTTCTCCAAAAGCCATACAGTACCCATATAATACACAAAAGACATAAGGACTTGGTAAAAGTCTAGTTGTGTACTGTTGATCGACTACTGGAAGCAATTCGACAACCTCATGCTTCATTTGGCCTTGTGAGGCCGGGTTAAAGGGATGGTCTACCCTATTTATTTATTCTTGTGCTGGCTTTAAGTCCAATTCAGGTCTGGTGTTGTCATATTGATAGATACTGAGGTATCTGTGCATTATTTCAGTGAACTTTGAATGTAATAACAAGTAAATGGCTAGAAAGAAGAGCAAGAATTTGTGTTGTAAATGTTTGATTAAACATAGACAACCCATGGCAGTGGAAGAACATGGTAGTGATAAAATGTTGGACAATTCTGGACAAGAAGCTGCTCCAGGGTCATCTATAAACAGTAAGTCACCACCTAAGAAGAATTTGACCCTGAAATCCATCAAGGCATCGTTGCCTGTGCCCACATTTTCTGGCATGAACAACACTGATGTAAAGATCACCAGCAAATCTGCTAAGAACTTTGATACCTCACCATTTAAGAAGAAGCAGATTCAGAAGGCAAAGTCATCTGTGCAGTCACTCTTTACATCAGTGGTAGTGTCATCTACTGATGACTCCAGCAGTGAGGTGACCTATACGTAACAATTTGTTAGCTTCTAAGAAGAAGGTCACAAAGAAGATGGTCAACCATCAGGAAAAGACCATGTCAGGTGGGGGACTCATCAGAAGAGGATGACCTTGACACTTCAGCAGGGAGCAGCTGGCCTGGCATCCAGACCCTCATTTTGTTAGAACTCAAGAGGGTCAGTATGAGATTGGACCAATTGGACCAAAGGTAATGATATTCTAAGTCAAAAAGGGGCGGTGTAGTTAATGTGGTGGTCAAAAAGAAAAGTTTTTTGGCCTCATGAGTCAATTTTGGGAGGTCCAAGTAGACAAAGAATTACTTACGACCAACTGTCACTGACTCAATTTATGCGGGGTTTTAGTAGGAATATTTTGGAAGAAGGAAATGAAGAAATTAGGGAATGTATGGTCAGATATCTTAGTGATCTAATGGAGAATGCAAGTGTAAAGGCAGCTCACGCCGTACTCTTATGTGACATGGAAAGAGGGATCCTCCAGTGGGGGGACACTGAAAAATAGACAGGATTAGGCAGGCACATACCCCAAAACAGTTTTTTATGCATAATTGGGCTAAAACATCTACTGACAGTAAAAAGCCATGGCTCTGCAAGCAATACCAAACAAATTCCTTCACATTTACCAAGGACCATAAAAGTTTTGGCAAACTTCAAAAACAGATATGTGCAAACTGTTCCATTTCTGGAAAAAATTCTTAGTCATCCAGAATGTGAGTGCAAATCTGTCAAAAATCTCAATAAAGAAAACAGGCAGGTGGCTGCTCGGAATTAGAAGCAGTCAGTACTCTGAGCAGCAGTGAAATACTTGATAATCATAAATCTGTAAACCCAGCACAAACAGACCACGGTGGTGAATGTTTGCATAATGAATGTGGTGATTATAGTTGTTTTAATGGTCATGTTTCTGCAAGGGTGGTCACCCCTGACGTACAGGTCAAAGGTCAGAGAAGGTGTTACCCCTCTAGATATTTTTACAATTCAAAATGGAACACTGCTGCAGTTAAATCACTTTTATCTCAGCACAAAAATAACAAAGTATCTGCCCCCACAACAGAGGTTATATCTAGATGCTGGAAACATTCTGACAAGTACTTTTGGGGTGGCAGGCCTGTTGTAAAGCTGTTTCACAACAGTACCATGACAGCTGATGTTAATTCTAAGTGTGAAGAGTGCAAGGTTGAGAGTAAACAAAAACAGACAATTTAGTTAAAAACAAAGTGGTTTCTAGTGTTTCAGATGAACCTATTGCACTTAAAGGACGTATTGTTGATAAACACAAGTTAAATGAATTTATACCAGATGACCAATTTAATGTTGGTCCAGATAATACTGATATTGAACAGGTCATGCACAATGCGAGAATCACAGATAAAAGCCTCCATATAGACTATACAAAGGCCTTTGATACTCTTGTTTTTACACACACATGTAGTGACAATTCGTGGCAGACAGATCGTTTCCCGATTTATGACCTTAGTCATTCCAGTAAACTCAGTACTCTACAAAATTATGCTCAGATATTAAACAAGTTGATTATGACAACTGTGAGGTTTTTAACTTGTGGAAATCACACTCAAAATATAACTTTGGGTTTGTCCCTTTGTCAGATTTGGTTGTGCCAGACTCTGTCTTCAGTGGAAAAGAATTTAGTTGCCCAATTCAACAACATTTTCATGTCAAAGCTTCAAATTTGCAAAATTACATGTGTCAACGTACCTAAGTGGTATCACAGCTGAATGTGGCTAAATGTAAGGCATCATTTTCTAACTATTGGGACCAGCAGTTACTCGTGTTAATAAAGCATGGCTTTCCTTTGGACTTTGACAGGAATTGTCTTTTGTACTCTGAATTCAAAAGCCATACCTCAGTTGTTGACTTCCGTAGTGACGTCATCGCTTATCTAGATGAAGATATTTAACATAGGGTGATAATTGGTCCCTTTGAAACATATCCACTACCTGGGTGTCACTTTTCACCATTTATAATGTGGCATAAACCCAATTCTGTGAACAGGAGGGTTATAGTCGACCTTTCATGGCCCCATGATAACTCAGTTAATGATGGTGTTAACAAGAACATGTATCTACACACTCATTTTTCACTGATATTCCCAGTATTGATCACATTACTGATGAGAGGTGTCATTTAGGTAAGGGTGCCCACTTATACAAGTTTGACATATCTAGGGTCTTTTGCCACCCCCATGATATGATTTGCTGGGTATATACTAGCAGAAAGACTTCATTGATACATGTATGCCTTTTGGAAGCAAACATGGCAGCCAAAATTTTCAGAGACTCAGTGACGCTGTGCGTCATATTATGCGTCAACACGAATATGTCATCATCAATTATTGTGATGATTTTATTGGGTTCGGCATGCCGGAAGTCGCTCAAAGGTCATATGATTGCTTGTTTAAAATCCTTCAAAAATTTGGCCTTACCATAAGCCAGAAGAAATTGGTCCCCCCCCCCAGCACAAAAGTCACCTGCTTGAGAGTCCTTATTGATACAAAAAATGCCACCTTATCAATTCCACCCAAAAATTACAAGAAAATTGCAATACTGTTCAAGAATGGTCCGGGAAAAATACATGCAGAAATGTGTACATCCGGCTTAGTTGTTTTTGAACCGGATGCTCCAGTTACTGAGGGACAACTATCTTGAAAAATCCATCATTCTCACTGCTAAATTTAGGGTTGACCTTGAATGGTTCAAAAAAAATTTTGACCATCTATAATGGCACCTCCATATACAATCATGCAGTAGTCAGACATACTGTCGAGTTGGATGCTTGTTTGATGGGATATGGGTCTGTTAGTGGCAATTATGTATACCATCTCAAAATTGACAGGGGTTACGGTAACCTAAATATAGTGCACCTGGAGATGTTGAACATATTGTTGGCCTTCAGAGCCTTTGCATCTCACTGGACTATGAAAAGTTTTAATCAAATGTGACAATGATGCAGTGGTAAAGGTGTTGAATTCTGGTCGAACTTATGACCCCTTTTGGGGGCTTGTGCTTGTAATATTTAGTTTCAAGCTGCACTTATGGACATTGATGTCAGATATGTACATATACCCGGCAATAAGAATCAAACAGCAGAGTTGCTTTCTAGGTGGGATGATTCCCAGGAATTTATCAAAAATTAGCCACATTAGTTGAATGTCCAGTCGGGTTAGATGTTTCACAGAGTATGTTGCTCATAGACACTGAGATATGATCTGGTAAAACTGTTGCTATACTTTCAGGGGCTACAGAACACCAGAGTCTGTCTGACATGGCGCTAAGCATTATTCGAGTGGCCTACAGACCCAAGACGCAGAGGTCCTATGAGGCTCATTTCAGGACTTTCTTGGCCTTTTGTATTTGTATGAAATCAAGTGTGTTCCATCTGGAAGTTGCTCACATATTGTGTTTCATAGAGTTCTTAGTAGGTAGTAATGTTTTCATCAGTATGGTTCAAAATTACTGCACCTTAAGTAAGTAAGTCTAAATTGGGTTGTAATTTCTTATGTAATTGTTAGTGGACCCGGCATTCTGTAGGTGTGATGTAATTGATTACTTGTGAGTTGTAATGTAATAACCGTGTCTGTAATCACTTGCATATTAAATGGACTGTAAATAATTAATAGTCACATATATCATGTATATTCAATAAAATCATATATCCGCATTTTGCGTGTGTCTCTGGGGTGGTGGTGCCTGGAACAAAAGCCTGTCTCGTTATTACGAGATAAAAAAAATGCCTTTCAAAAACAAATAAATTAAATGGTCTTGTTATCACAATTTATATTTTTTAACCTTTCAAAAACAAAGTTTCTAAGTTGTTATAACAAATTCTTTATGCAATGTTACTATCTGGCTTTCATAGTATGACTATAAACAACTGGGTTTTTTTGTGAATTATGTCATCATAAAACTCGTTAATGGGTTGCAAGTATAATAATTGTGTTCAGAGGTAACAATTTTATCCATGCAGAGAACTAATGAGGTTATGTTTTATAGGATACTAATGTAAATATGTAACTGCATATAACCATTCCAGAATAAAAAAATATGAATTGTTACTGTGATTAGAACACACATTAGCATGATTCCGATTTTGTTTCTTGACATACACAATTGTCAAAATTTTGGCAATTGATTACAAAACTGGCTAGAGTTAGAGCCAAAGTGAGAAATACGAAAACACCACTCTAGAAAAGTTTTTCTCTCACCTGATTATACATTAACCACGATATTGGCTTCTTCTGACATTTCAAATCTGATTAATATTTCGTGCTAAATTGACGGATATTTACAATGTGTGTGCCCTGTTTTACACAGAACCATTTGCCAACCTTCAGCTAATTCACTGTATGTTATTCAAACATATAGGTTCAAACATATAGGTTTTCGTTATTGCAAACAATATCTAAAAAATATTCATTAACACCCCCCCCCCCCCCCCCCCCACTCCTCCCCCGACATTGCGCATGGTAGCATTAACATCTAAGGATTACATCTTTAGTTTTTATTGCAAATTTATTACTCTGTCTACATCTGCATAGGCATAGGAACTGGGGGGCAGCGGGGCCGGTCTATCTGGTTGGGGGCAGAGATATCTTTTCGCCCCCCCCCCAACTTTTTGAAATGGAACTAAACTCCAATTTTGAAGTTTATGCAAATGTTTACAGTTTAGTGTTCAACTCAACAATATGGTGTCAAATTACCCTTTGACCCTGTTCACTGTTCACATGTGCTCTTGTTTTTGCTACCATTTGAACTATAAAATATTTATTTTTATGATTTGTGAAAGGAACATTTTTAGTTAGCCCGCCATGGGATATGCAAATTTCTCTGAAACATTTCACTTGTGCAGACCAAAATCATGCATATACTAATCTTCTACATTTAATTTACCTTATTGCTAATTATTTAGAACTTTAATATGTAGTTCCAAATCCACATAGAGCAATGGTTTAGCACAACAATTTGTCAGCTGATGAGATATTTCCCAAATAACTCTTCTTTCTTTACTGTTTGTTTATTTGACCTAGTCAGTACAAATATTATACATCCCACTCTACTTGGGGCTTAACCTTGTTAAAATAGATCTTGCATCAGCCTGGCATTTGGCCAATCAACCATCGCTTAACCTTGAAGGAGAAGCCCAAGGTCAAATCTGACTACATCAAAAGATTCCTAGCCCATAATGTACTATAGGATGGTTTCACATGACAAACCTCTAGGATCAAGAATAAGCGAGTTATAAGCACTTCTAATTTTGGCTATCTTTCTTTGATCTTGAAGGAGGGGCCAAAGGTCAAATCTGACCATATCAAAAGATTAATAGCCCATGATTTCCTTTAAGTTCGTTGCACATTGCAAACCTCTAGGATCAATAATAAGCAAGTTATACGCACTTTTAAGTTTGGGTATCCTTGTTTGACCTTGAAGGAGGGGTCCAAGGTCAAATATGACCACATCAGAAGATTCCCACCTTATGATTTCCTATAGGCTGGTTTCACACTGCAAACCTCAAGGACCAATAACAAGGTAGATGTAGACACTTTTAAAGTCCACTATTTGGGGTACTTTGGCACTCTGTGGATAACCTTGAATTAAGAGCTTCAAGGTCAAATGTCTGCAATGTTGTAGAGTACATCTGTTATACATATCACCTATGAAGAGATTCAACCTTCTGCTTATTAGAACCAGCCAGTAGAAAAGGATAGATAATTTCAAAGAAATGCCCGCGACGGCCATCTTGTTTTTCAGAATGAGCCTAATTTCATTCCCAGAGACGCTTACCTCCCAATGAATATATCCTGCAAATTTGGTGAACCTAGCTGCTGTAGTTTTTCTCTGAGAGCATTAATGTCGAAAATCTCTCTATGTGCGGCAGCGTAGCAAAAACGGGACATAATTAACCAAAATAATTTAGAATAATTGTGAATCACACAAAATGGGTGTACAAGTATACTCAGTGAATGCTTGTGGAATTATAGATGGCCTGTCTTGTGATATGTTGATGTCGAGTCAGCACAATCTCGTTCCTTCAGTCCTCACCCCCCCCCCCCTCACCACCCCCCACCCCCAACCCCACCCCCAACAAAAAATTGCTTCCTACGCCCGTGTCATCTCCCACTAGATGATAAACATTTTATAATAAAATTTTATATTGTTCTGTGGGTATGCCAAGACTATCATTACGATCTTGAGTTTGTCAAAATTCTGCACTGAACTCCATCAAACTAGGGCAAATAACTACCAACTTTCCAACTTCAGATTTGTGGTCCGAGGCTGGTGCTTAAGATAAATTTTTAATGATAGAATGCTGTAGTTCAAGTACTTTCCGCAAAGGACCCAGTAAACATTAGAAACGTTTTAAAATGGTTTAAACGTTAACAAAACGTTTTTTAAACCTATTTAAACCCTATCTTATGGGTTTCTAAACGTTTCCAAGTAAACGTTTATGCTGTAATTTTAATGTTTTATAAACATTCTACATACAAACCTGTGTACTCAAAATGTTTATTAAACATCTATAAAATAACTCAAGATCAATTAAGAAGCTAGGTTTGACTGGAAACATTTTAAAAATAGCTGAAGAAATGAAGGTTATGCTGGAAATGTTTTTCAAGTATTCATCATGAAATGTTTGATAAACATAACACATGAAATGTTTAAACAACATTGTTGATCAAATATTTTAAAGACATTCTGTCAAAAACGTTTTTTTAAACCCATTTTTAAAATGCTTATTAAACCTTCACCTTCAAACATGTCCAAACAAAGATGGTGGTGAGCAGTAATAGGGGATTTTAGAGGACTTTGTCAAAAATTGCCTCATATGCAATCCCTAAAAGTAAGAATTGAATGGGGGCACAATTTCTAAGCCACTATTTTACAAGTTGAGACATAAAAATAATATTTTGATTAGTGAGCAACCTTAAACACCTGTGACCCCATAATAATTCAAACATCATTATGGTCATTTGTAACGTTTTTCCAACATTTTCCATTAAACATTTAATAAACGGTGTGCGTAAAACGTTTTAAAAACATTCTATTATAAATGGTTTTCACACCTATCATTTTTAACCTTCACAAACGTTTCCTTTCAAATGATTACAAAACCCCAAAATGTTAGTTGGGAAATAATGCTTTGAAATAATAGCAGTATTGATGCATATTTTAACCTCTTCATCCAGAGTTTCTCAAGGTGATACTTGATATGAGAGTTCAAATGTGGGTATGGTCACTTCCATTCTAGAGATGCACTCAAATTTTATCCGGAGCATATAGCTCCGTAAAATGTCCAGGAAACCATATAATCCATCATCAGGCGAATGTCATGATCATGTCAGAGATCTTGCAAGGCATGACAATCCTGTGAATCAATGTGGACAACTAAAAACAAATGTGTCAACCATATGATGTGAGTATGCAGTTGGAGAACTGTGAGGAGGCAAGCAGGTGCTGAAACAGAACCACATCCCCGCAAGGTCAGCATTACTTCTGGACAAAGGAGGATATCTTCAGCACTCCCAACCCAGGACCTGCAACTACATAAACAGTCTAAGTACCAGGCCTACTTACTTTTTCTAAAACTTTTTTGGGTGGGGGAGGGGGGAGGCGGTGTATTTAAACGAGTGGTGGAAATTGCGGTGTCCTCTTAGCCTACCAAAGTGGCTGATCAACCGTTAACAAAGTGCAGAGAATGTTATACAAAACAAAGAAGCATGCTAAGTGTCAGAAATCATACAATAGTATTTTAAGGTGGGACTCAAATAATCAATTCCTGGACACCCACATTTCATGGGGAAGAGATTAAGATACTGACATCATAGCAAGACTTTTGTGAAATACTGAAATAAATATTTAACTACTATCTCCACAGTCAGAACATATAATAAGAACACTCCCAGAATGGCATATACAAAAACATTTTTCAAGAATGAAAATGATAATATTATCTGAGGTTGTAGCTCAGGTATTATATTGTTAATCTTCATGAGTGATATATTATTCTCTTAATGTCTAATGAAGGAAATTGTTGTTTTATTATATACTGTTTGTATGAATTAATACATAAAATAGATCCACATTGAAAGAACGAATACAAAAGGGTAATGTATGTATAAGGGCAACCATGAATATAAAAACTGCAATTTTTATCTTACAATTTCTCCGCCATATCTGCATGAATTTTTGTGCAGTAAAAATATTAACATTTCCCAGTTTATTTCCTGAATGTAAAGGCAAGAAAAATTCAGCGACACAAGCCAGCTACTATATTAATCACCCTTTGAATGTGTTGTATAGGTCATATCACACTGGGTAGTTTAGCGGTTTGAGGAAAGAAGTTGAGTACTGAGTAATAAACTGCACTGTGACAATGAATGCATATACTACATTGAGGAAACAGGTTTTATGGTGTAACACACAGTCGCTTGGGACCGTTTTCCAAAGGGCAATAGTATGATAAATCACCAACACAGCCTTTATGATATAAGACAAAAACAAGTTCGGTAAAGCTTCTCTTATATCCCGTCGTATGTGTACACACACTAAGTGTGCTGCAAATATTGTTGAAAAATATCAACGTAGCCTGGTAGTGGGGTAGTAGAGGTTTGCACATGCAAACAGGGTGTGTTATTCCAACAACAGTGTCACAACTTGAAGATCAAAGAACAGACTGTGACTAGCTACAGGTCGTACAGTTGATTTATGTACGTGCAAGGTACACGTGAGAGTATCTTACAGCATGTGTAAACAATTTAAGTAAACGGGGAAAACCTACAACACTTGCAAGAAGAATGCATGAGCCTAAGTCTCCCGTAAGTTACCCTTGAGGCATGGATGCATTTGTAGACATACTGCATGCACGCAGAGAATAATGTCCATGCCAATTTTCATTGCGGGGTCTGTGCGACCTTGATATTCTGTCATAAAACCTTGAGGTTACTTTGCAAATCAGCCTGTTTGTGGGTTTTCTGCACTTGTCATTGATCATGTGACCATTGTTATGCAGTGAACCAACTGGGCCCCTGTTGGTTAGGGCAAAACATATCTTAGAGAAAATTAGTTTATTCTATGTTATGTACTAATTTTTATTTATACTCTCGTGGCTACCATTAGGACCATCTTAAACTAAAATTACAATAAGATACAACATAGCTTGGCCTCAGACACATTACAAATTATTCAGATTAACAACTACCACTGTTATTTAGCTATATTACATCCATTTTAAACTTATCAAAGATTTAATAATTATTCATTTCTGCCAATTTGGTAAGTAACAATTAAGATACTGTGATCCCAGACAAAGCCACATCTTTATATATTTACAGTACAATATTTGGCCAGCTGTTTCATAGGATCATAGGAATAGTAGGATGTGGGACTAGCTTGGATATGCGGAAAAAACTAAACTAACCCAATAAATTATGTTTGAGTTTTGCAAACGTCTGAAAGGAAACATTTGGCCAATGAAAGCCAGTTATAATAGGATGTTTTCAAAACGTTTTATGTATACCATTTATTAAACATTTAATTGCAAATTTTAGGAAAAAAAAGTTACAAATGAACAAATAAAGTATCAAAAATATTACTTTGGCATTGCTTGGGTAAAATGTCAAATTTATTATCGATTTAGACTGAAAATACTATTTTTATGTCTCAGTTTCCTGTCTCCCGTACAAAGAAACAAAAGGTCAATTGTAAGGTCAAGTGAGATTTAGCACTATAACAGTCATAACTGCAGATGGTACTGAGTTCAAGCCCCAGAGTGAAATGTAACTAATTAGGCTAATGCAAGCACACAGAAGACAGTAAAAGACAAGTTTGAGGTTTTTATTTACATGTTAGTAAAACAAATTTAAAATTTACAAAATAAATGGAGGAAATTTTAAAGCACCAAACCCAATCAAAAGGTGGGGGGAATAGTGGAAGAGAAGGTAAGAGGGATGATGGAGGCAGCCTGGGAAGCGTTCTGTAGGTAAGTCCAAATGGAGGAACTCCTCCATAGGCCATGGGCCATGATGTTCTGAATGGCCACATTGTGATCGAAAGCATAAGTGGCCCCTGACCGATGGAAAGTATGGAACCCATGACCTATGGGGGATATGTTCCCAAGGGTTAAGATCTGTTTCAGAGCATGTCTGACATGTGAATCAGTGACTTGCTTGTAAGGGCAATACCTGTGAGCAAATAATGGGTCAGATTCAGATAAAGGTCTTGAAGAAAGGAAGGCCTTGCCCTATTTTTGTTCATCGCATTCTAACAAATGGGTATAAAAAATTGGTGATAGAATGTTTACAAAGCATTTGATAGAAACCATTTCAATTTTTTTTAAATGATTGGTATGAAAACCATTTGCTATTAAACGTTTGTGAAACATTTTCAGAGCAATCATTTACAAAACATTGTCAAGAAATGTTCTTTAAGCATTTTATGTATATTGTTTATCAAACATTTTGTGGTGAATGTTTGAAAAACATTTCAAGTATAACCTTCATTTCTTTAGCTATTTTATATATTTTTAAAAAATGTTTCCAGTCAAACTTAATTTCTTGAGTTATTTCATTATATAGATAATGGCCAAGTGGCACTCCATTATGTAAACTTAATGACCTGAGGCCCTGAAAGAGAAAGGGTCATTAAGTTTACATAATGGAAGTGCCACGAGGCAATTATCTATTATAAAACCCTGTAAATTAAACCTAATTTATGAATTCAATAATTTCACACCTTGTACCAAATGATCAACCTAGGTAATGTTTACTTTGGTGTGCATACCATATGGGGCTGTCACTAAATTAGTTCTATGGTTGTTTTTTTTATTTCAAAACACAATCAACATTGTTTCACCATGTGTACCACTGGTTTTCCTTTATGGAAAAATATAATTTTGGACAAAGCTTGAAAAGTTTTAATATAATCTGACTGCCACAAAATTTAACCATGGATAATGATAATAGATAAAATTTGGATCTGTGACTTACAGAAATCACTTTCCAGAAAATATTAGACTGCTTATTTCACAATGCTGTGGATAATGTGTTGTGGTGAGTGTTTCATCCTCTGAGGCCGGGGTTCGGGGCACAGCCTCAAGTGGGAAAGCTGGTAGTTACTTGCCGTTGGTCAGCAGTTTACAGTACAGAACCCTGATGAACTGTATGTACTGGTTTCCTCTGCCCTTCCAACTACCCGTCATGATATGACCTCTACAGTGTTGAAAGCGATGTAAAACCCCAAATAAATAAATAAGTTTCATGTTACTTTATTAATCTGTGCTTATTTTAAGACAGTAAGCTATCATTTGTGTATTTCAGGCATTGAAAGTACTAGAAACTGGAGTTTTGGGGTTTCTCAAGATTTTTGTTTTGTGTGCTTCTTTGTCTCTTAATTTGGAATCAAGGAAAAATGCCTCCTGGAAAGATTGACTCCATGAACAGCCTCATAGTAAGAATGCCTACTCCACATTTTGTATTTCAGTAATACCTTCTATGAAAATTAATCCACAATATTAAGAATAAAATTCATTTCAACCACAAACAGTGTATCATTTTAGAAGTATATAACAAATTGTAATAAGACAAATTAAAATCTTTGTTTTGAACTTAAAAACATTAAAAATTTAAATCAAATTTAAACCCAGCAGTAATGCATTTTGTACTGCATTTTTGCACTACGTTTTTTTTCTCATTTTACTTGAGTAAATTTTGAGCCACTAAAAACACTCCTTTTAATATAGTATGCTGGGTTAGATTTTCACAGTGAGTTTGTTTGAAAGTTAGCTGCTCCTTCGATTAAGTTCACAGAAGATTATTGTAAAGTCAGATTGTAAAGAAATGCAAAAGAATTAAAAAGTATCCAACTTTACAAATTAAATTGCTTGTTTTGTATTTGTCAGGAGGTATTTTTTCAAGGTAGCATTTTTCAATGAGGTATTTTTCTATGAATGCTGAATGTCATTCAGAATTGAAAAGACTTTGTAAATGTACCCACTGGACAAATTAATACGAAAGAAGTTGTGAAAACATTTTAATATTGAATGCATTGTGCTGAAGATGACTGGAAAATACTAAGTACACTTTTGTTCTTGGCAGACTGGTCATGGAACTAAACCACAATCCACTGTTAGAAAATAATGTAGTGTTACCTCTCCATTATACAAAAAATAATGGAGAGTTGAGACAATGAAAGGGTCGCCCGTCTGGGTTTTATGAATGTTTAATAAATGTTTTCAGCAAAAACATTTGTAAGGAGAATGTTTATAAAACATCCAAGAGATAGGGTAAATGTTTTGTAAATGTTTAAACCATTTTGAAAAAAATTAATGTTTATTGGGAAGCAGTAGGAAAAACTGTCTTAAAAACTATTCCCATATACATCCTGTTACATTGGTCAGCTGAGTTATTATATTTATGTCAATTATGGCTTTGATGTGAGGATTGAGGGGGCTGTCTCTCATTATAGCTTTCTCATGCAATTTTGTTCACCGATCATTGAAGCAAGATATATACAAGCCAAAGTTAATCATTGTAGTTTTAATAGCAGACAGATAGTTACCCATGGCCGAATGACAGAGTTTATTTAAATTAATTTAATACCAAGAATTCCCAGAACGCCAGGATAACATTATTCGACAATTGAGCCAGAGTAATTGACACAAAGCAAAAAAAATGACAGAAATACTTGAACCCAGATAGGGCCAGATAATAATTGGAAAACTTTATTTTTGTAAATATCCCAAAGTAACCATGTAGGGAGATATCTGCTAAGTTGTTATCTTTACCACTTATATGTACTGTTCTGAGGCAAATATCCTGTTCTAAAGCAGTGCTCACTTTTTTTTAGTTTTTATTCAGTTCTTTAATGGGTTACAGTATTTTTATAGGTATTTCCATATTTGTCTCATGATCGGCTTTACGTGAGCAGGTAGATTTCTGGAAAAAAAAATCTGGAAGTTGTGGAGTTGTCTTTAGCAAAAGAACGTTTTGAACCATGTTAACTTGTTCTAGGGATTTGTATTTTGTGTGCATTTGCCCTTCTAATTCGATCAGTTTGTTTCTACCCAGTTTAATCTGCCCCTGCTCCATTTTACACAGAAGCACAGTATTGGTTATTTTAGCTGCCCTTATCCAAAATCATGACTATCCTCCATGATTTTTGAGAGGTAGTCTATCATATTTTGCTTAGTTTGTAAGTCACGTTCATCCTTAATAATTATGGCAAATCCCGAGACCACTGAGAAATTGACAGACTATCATAGCTAACCCTTGATTTTGAATTCCCCCTAAAATATAATCTTGTGGCCATGGTATTTGTTGTTTGATGAAAACAGTCTCATTTCCACTCCTCAGGGTCTTAAACTTGCTTTGTCTGAGTCTGCCTGTAGGTCCTTGATCCTGGCACTTACTTCTCCCTGGATTTCTCTGGAAGTGTGCAGGCTCTCTAACGATGGGAGTATCAGGTCAGAATCCATTTCATCGTCAGTTTTCCTGGTTGTAGGGGTAGCAGCAGAAGACTTCCTTGCATTTCACAATTGAACTTTTGCTTCCATGTCAGTCATACTATAACCGAGGGCTTTAAGTAGACAAAAACAAGTTTGGTAACCTGTTTCTGGGTTTTCTGCACTTGTTATTGATCATGTGACCATTGTTATTTAGTGAACCAATGAAAACTAAGCTTTCATCTGGGCCCCTGTTTGTTAGGATAATTTGCTCACATGATAGACTCACCGTTGGAAACCCAGAATTAACATAGAGACTCACTATGTTTTCTTCATGCTAACATCAAGATAACTAATGTTGGTCACAGAAGTCTCAACATGACCATAAATAATGATATTGGTACATCCTTTTTTACTCATTTACAATAACTTATAATTCACATTATTTGTTCTGGTTTGAAAATGGCTGCATATCCGGAATATATCATTAATACTATATCATGTTATCAGGAATTATCTGGATCATTATAATATTTATAACAGAGGTTCATAGTGGTTGTCCTTGAGAACAGTAGACCCAGAGCAAGGGCCTTCCTTAGTGCACTATGATCCCGTAAGTATATATATCCCTCTAGAAGGAAGCTGTACCCTTCAGTGAGAGCATAAAATCCAGATTGTTATAAAATGCACTCATTCATTGTCTTAAAATACAAACAAAACCCAAAGACTTGCAAGCAAGTGTATCAGCACAATGTATCAGCAGTGGAGAAGTGTGTTCAGTTAAGTGCCCGTAAATTCAGTTGAGGACAACATCTGGGATTCAATGAATGCTTCAGCGGGCCACAGTAGCACAGTGGTAACACACTCGTCTCATACCTCTGAGGTTGGTTATTCAAACCCCGAACCTTATGTGCAAAAGTTGGTTTCCACTGGTCGGCAGTTTACAGTACAGAACCTTGACCAACTGTAGGTACTGGTTTTCTACAAAACTGCCAGTCATGATATGACCTGTACAGTGTTGAAAGCGACGTAAAACCCCAAATAAATAAATAAAATAAATGAGGGCTTGTTCTGGTGTGACAAAAGTTGCTGAAATGAAAAGCCACAACTTTGACATAGTCAATGATATCCATCCCATGGAGGTCGGAATGAGATGCATGTCCTCTTCAGATATCTCAAAATGACCATACCCATGATCAGAATGACTCCAAAAGGACAGGGCAAACTTAATAGGGTAGGATATTTACCAACAGAAATGGAGAGCAAGGTAGTTCTAACAGATTCAGGTGAGTAACACAAGAAAAGACAAACGATCTTCACAGGATCAAAAGAATCACAGAATGATGGTATTTAAAACTATCAAATATTGGGGACTTTTTTTTTAATTATTGGACTTTATGTCACACACGTTTCTATATAAGGACTCATCGGGGAATCTAATTAGAAACGTTTACATGGGTTGTTATAGTCAGCTCTATATAAGCTTATAAAAGACTGTTGTTCCATTATGTATTAATGTTTAGCCTATATTAAAGGTCATTTAAAGCCCCAAAATCTGTGTATAAATCCGTGGTATGACATGTGTGATTATTTTCATAATAATAAATACATGCGACGGGGAGATGAAATATCAAATGGCTGGGATGGAAAACAAGATTATAGATTAAATGGTTTATAGTGTAAATGTGTTTTCACGTTGCATTATTATTAATTACTTTAAAGCAATAGCTTAAGTTAATAATGATATAAGATTGATTATATTTCGAACAACCCTTTTGAGCACAGTACAGAAGCTCACAATAAGTCTCCCCATACGCAAAGACCATTTCACATTGACACAACGTAACACAGAAATTAAAATCAAAAGTATTTCAGTAATTCTCCATATATGATCTGGAAAATATTGGCATCTCACTCCATCACTCCTAGGTCACATCTTTCCGAGCTGTGGTCACAAGCTACAAACGATTGGGCTAATGACCTTTCTGTTCTGGATCTTTGTGATGCAGTCTGCTTTGTATCTTAATAGGATGCAGTCAGTATGATTTGGGGGGGGGGGGGGATTTGAATTTGTTTTATCACATATATGTCATAACACAAAAATTGTTTTGCATTTTGTATCATTATTTTGAAATGTTTGAAAACCCTCCTATGAGTTCTCAGGGGCTAAGCTAAAATGTACACAGTGGAAAGGTGAGGGGCATGAACTGAATATCTGCCACTGTGGCCTAGCGGATAACACAATTGTCTAGGAACTCAGAGGACGTGGGTTCAAATCCAGGTACAGCCAAATACATAGTGGCTCGGATGACCACTTAAAATGGAGGTCCTCTGTCATTGAGTTCTATCCCCAGTGGCAGGCTAAAGAACCTCAAGGACGTTGATAAATGGTCATCCTTGAGCCTCTATATTTCAGTTAGGGGAATGTCAGTTACTTGTGAGTTGGGGCTGCAACTGTGCAGTCAGATGGGTTAAATAGCGCTTTGAGTCCTGTAGTATATGGAGATATTGCGCTGAGTATAAATACACAATACAATACAATACAAGGGAGGCCTCATTTTTTTTCAATATACACTAACCAGATGTGAGATCCCTTTAGGCGACATGAGGATGAGGTTGTGAAGCCCAAATAAAATATGTACAGAAATAACCGCATGGAAATATGTGACCAAGGCATTACAGTCTAATACAGAAATTTAATTGAAAAGTACTCAATAAAGGATGAAAAGTTAAGGTTTATACACAGTGACAACAATGCAATACAAGACCGATAAAGGAAATTGGAGCATTATTCAACCATATGCACTAGAAATTATATCAGCCATTCCAATGTGAACCAGTTTTCATTTTTTTTAAAAAAATTTCAACTTCTATCAAATTGAAAGGTAATGACAACATATATCACAGAATCCTTAAACTAAAATGCTAAGAATTTGCTTATTAATGGTTTAATTTATTTATGCAGGGCCCTGGTGTCATCGTATTGGTTTCGAATCCAGGGCAAAACCCCACTCGGCATAACCCACTCAGACCAAACCCCATCAGGCAAAACCCCACTCAGACACAACCCCACTCACTTATTTTAATTTCTGGACAAAACCCCACTTTTAAAATTATTTTAAAAATTTGAAGATGTTAAGATTTTTTTAAATGTTAAGTTAAATCTTATGTTTGAATTGGGCATCATGTTTAATAGTACTAGCTGCTCAGGCATTTATGATTAAAAGAACAGTTAAATATGCTAATGTTGAAGTGGGCTTTGTGTTCAGTAGTACTAACTACTCAGGCTTTTATGATTAAAGGAACAGTTAAATCTGCTAATGTTGAAGTGGGCCTTGTGTTCAGTGGTACTAACTACTCAGGCTTTTATGATTAAAGGAACAGTTAAATCTGCTAATGTTGAAGTGGGCTTTGTGTTCAGTGGTACAAACTATAACTGTTTAAATATAATATGGTTTTGCATTAAGTTCTTCATACAAATGTCTATCAATGTCTATTTTTGTCTTGACTTTGTATTTGTATCAATTAAAACTCTGCACTTAATATATGTTTTGTTTTCTTATTCATGAAGAATGGGGTTTTGTCCTCATCCTTATTTATCTGAGTGGGGTTGTGTCTGAGTGGGGTTTTGGCCGATGGGGTTTGGTCTGAGTGGGGTTATGCCCATTGGGGTTTTGTCCGTTTTCGTCTAGAACATTCTCTCTTGCCAGTATCATATCCCAGAAATCATTTCTTCAACAAAACACAAATTACAATACTTATGTATGTTTATGTATATATGTATCATTGTTCATTTATCACACTATCCATGTCCATTGATTTATTCATAGGTTTCATAACCAGCAGAGCCACAGTAGATAAGACAGTTACCAGAGTAAACAGAATAAGGAGTGCTCTGTCTAACAAGTATCCGATATCTTGCCATTCTTTGACAATCTGAGAATCTCTCTCCTCTTTCTGAAGTTTGGAGACTAACACTCTTAGATGACTAAGCAATTCATCCTGTGCAGTATACCACTTGGTCTTTGCACTGGTCCTCTGTTGTTGTTGATTGGACTGTGGTCCTGTGTCCGTCCTCGAGGATCGGCGTGTGTAATGTATACTATACGGTGCCACAGAAATCTGGCCATTTTCAGACAAGGAGATCTTATCCGGATTTTGAAAGTTACTCGATGAATGAACCATGTTGGTGTAAAGATTTCCTGTTCTACCATTATTATTTATAAGATTTCTGTTCATACTAAAGCCTTTCTTACGCTGCTTTGGATCAGTCTCGTCTTCTGAATGAAGGGATTTTGATCCCCGTTGCAAGCATAGGACTCGTGCTAGGATTTCGTAAGAAAAGTTACGCACCCAGTAGGGAGCTCTGACACCTCTAGTTCCCTTGTGATGGATGTGAAGAACAAATACAGAGAATACCACTGACAATGACGTCATTCCCATAATCACAGTCAAATAAAGACCTGAAAATACAATGTGTATAGACCTTAGTAAAACATTTGACAGTATGGAATGCAAACTGTTAAATCTGCCGGACAAACATAGAGAAAACCTGGATACTAGATGTATAGACTCTAATGAATCATTTAATAGAATAAATAAGCTGATACCGTTTGCCTTGTTTATACGTACTTAGATGAACCAATCTATTTTCATTTGGATAAGGTCAAATGGGACCCACCAAAGATAGCATAATAAAGGAATATTGCTGCAATGCCACAATATAATGTAGCTCGATATTGTTCTGATAGAAGATAGAAAATGTGAGTATGCAATTAAAATGTGAATAAAGTGGCAGTGACATTGCCGAAAAAATACATGAAACACTTATGAAATGTGAAACATTTCAATTTTACACCCAATAAATGTTACCGGATATAATGTCAAGCGATATATAATTATTTTGATGTCACATTATTTGAGATACCGCACTTGTAAATTAAGTTGCTGATGCAGCAAACAAACACCGACTTGCTTAAATTATAGTTGTACAGATGATGATGATGATAGTTTTAATGTGACTAATGTGGTGTTTATGAAACCCTTGACAATATTATTGTGGGACTAATTTATTTATTTTTTATGTATATGATGAATTCTTGGTAAAAAGATTTGTTTAATGCAGCAAAATTATATTTGTTACATGCCATTTTGACCCCATCTGCCATTTTAGAAGGCGAGCTGCTGTTTTACAGCAGAAACAATCTATAGGTACATTCCTGATACCTCAGGTTAAAATTTATACATACACTATAAATATTATTTAACCTCTCTGGGTACCATGACTTATTATTGAACATCTAGATTAATAATAACAAGCAATTTCAAAGTTTTCATTTATGTTTCAAGACATGTGCATTCATTTATCCTCTTGTATTTACTTATTTCTAAGCTCACCAATGAGAGGCACAAATTCAGATGTGGCAGGCATGGTTTCTGCAATCAGGAGCATAAACACAGAAAAAGCCAGTAACACAGTCAAGCCCAGGCTTATCTTCTCACCAGACGGAGCTGGAAGCAAGAAACTGGACATGCTCAATAAAGAGAGGATGATACAGGGTATGATAATGTTGAAGGTATAGTAGGTGGTGCGCCTGCGCAGATGGAACCAGAATGTGACGTCAGGGAAGGGCTGGGGACAGCATGCATAAATCTTGTTGTTTCTGATGATTCTCAGGTCTAAAAGTTCCCATTCACCATTGTTGACATAGTTGCCCAGATCAGCTTCACTTGTTCTGTTGGTAACATCAACCTGTAAATACATAGAAAAGTTAAAGAAGGATATCTCAAGATCATGTCAATTCAGGTTTTGTCACATATATATTTAGTCTTTATACTTTCACCATAACACTCTCTGAATCTTGGCATCTTCCTGTCTAGATGATATATGGATATTTTGCTTAATGTACTTCAGAATCATGTGGAAAATTTATTTAATCTGTTTCAAAATCCAAATTGTAGATATAAACAAATCTTGAAAACAGGTAATCCTTCAGAATGGTTTTAAAACGTCATGAACAAGGGATTCTCGCAAATCTTTGATCTTTATATTAATCAGGGCCAGATGTTATTTTCATATTTGGCATTAACTCAGCAATATGTTATTACACCTAACCACTGTTCATTTTTTGCTTGTCAGAAAACTATCAATAACCTGAAAATAGTAACTTGAGGATAATACAACTACTTTGTATGGTATTTTGGTTGTATCACTTGAATATCATTGATCCTCTGTTGCTCCTTCACTGGATTTGTTTCACCACAGAAACGGGGGGCGATTGATTTATATTACTTTATACCTGAAATCCATCATATGCCCAGGATCCCATCTTCATATGGCAGATTTGATCATCAAAGGGGAAGTAAGTTATGTCTACTTTACAGGAACTTCTGAAGCGGACAATGGGAGGCCAGAACACTGTACCATCATAGGACACCATGGCCAGAGCACGCATATATTGTTC
This sequence comes from Sabellastarte sp. h YS-2021, assembly GCA_964017235.1. Lineage (NCBI taxonomy): Eukaryota > Metazoa > Annelida > Polychaeta > Sabellida > Sabellidae > Sabellastarte > Sabellastarte sp. h YS-2021. The sequence continues at coordinate 93,566,085 of OZ024928.1, forward strand.
TGTGTAGTCATCCACACTAAAAATATAGTGCAACACATTTGCTACTTAGAACTATTGCATGTTCCTGTGTAAAATGCTTTGTTTATAGTTTATTATTGACTTTCATTATACATGGCTTTTGCTGCAGTAGAATAATTTGTGTTACCATTTGAAAATCAAAACTATGTTCATCAGTGCCATTCACATTCTTCTGTCCGGTAACGCGTCATAAGTGACCTACTTTTAAGTAGGTCGCATCGGTGAGGTAAAACAAAACCAAATAATTTATTCCCAAATTTATGTACACAGTACTCACACATAAATTAATTTTTGTAATTACGTGGTTTCTATTTCACAGACAAAGCTTGTACTCACTTACAAAGAAAAGGTCCCGGATTTGGCGGACAGAAGATTGTGTGTACATGTGGAATCTGTCTTTTATTAAACCACCAAGGAATTCATATTACCTGAATACTAAGACATAAAGACCAGATAATATTTTCTATTCTCGGCGCCCCTTGTAATGGATAATTAATGTTACACATGAGTAAACATTTACCTATTTTACATAAATATTTCAAAGAGCCTTTTACCTACGAATATGTTATATACATCAATAGAAAGGTTCTGTTATGGAACATCTGTTTGTCTTTCTTGCACTGACATCCACGCAAAAATGGAGGACAAAGTTAAAAATTAAAGTTTTCACATTCACTGGCGTCCCTCACCATAGATGCATTTTAAAGCTTATTTTTAAGATTATTTATACAAATATGGACTTATTTTACCTTTTTTTCTAAAACGTAACACTGGAGAATAAAAGAAAAGCCAAGCAACCAGCTCACCTGTTGTACAACACAATATCAGGTAGCCACAGATGATCACAAGGAATTCTGACTTTTTCTAATCCTCCAAAATCTTCTTTCTTCCAGCCAAGATTTTCATCTTTCCATTCCTACAAAATGTGACCAAAGTGCCTTTAAGGTAAGAACACAGGTAACCAACACTTATTGTCGAATCTATGAAGCTTTAAGAAGAGATATACCCAACAGATTAAATGCTTGGGAGTTTTGTAAGATTTAAACGTGGAAATAAATAAAGATGTTGTTTCCAAGTTGTATCAGGAACTACGGCGTGGATACGACTTTCAATAGTAAAACTGAAGGTAGGAAACAGCATATATCACATATATCACAGCATCCTTGATCTTAAATGGCTATAATTTCCTTATTATACCTGGTGCATCAAGGTCTTTGCAACACCTTGTGTAGTTCAAATAGATTTTATTGAAACTTCAAATTCAGCTCAGACTATTCAAAAGTAGAGCATCAGTATAGACGTCTATTTTGACATTTATTATGTCTTGTTACAACAACATAAGTGTTTTGATTTATTAAAATTTTATCTGGACAAGGGGAGATAGTTTGACTTGATTGCATTATTTAACTCATTTTTTTACATTATAACTTGTGTTTCGAAATTTTTTGTTCGCCTTGGATAGCTTGAAAAATAAAAACAAAAAGGGTCTTATAACAGTCATCTAAAATTTAGAATTGAAGTTGTAGATAAGACATAGAACAACCTAGCAAAATTGCAAAAAGAAATATTGGGCAAAATAGCTTACATAGAATCAGGCTTGGATGTTACATCTAAATCGACAAACCAAAACATGACTTATTTAAACATATCAATTTAGGATCATATGCTGAAAGTATAAATTTCATTGTTTATACTTCACAACAATATACAGGTACATATTATAATAATTTAAAATAGAGGATACATTTGTTTATTTGTATGTTCAAATTATACACCCAAAAAAATTATTGCAACAAATTTTATTGCAGTTTGGATGAAGCTGTTTCAACCCAGTAAACATTTTTGGGTTTTGCAAACGTTTGAAGGGAAATGTTTGGCAAGGGTTAAAAAATGACGGGTAAAAAGGATTTATAATAGACTGCTTTTAAAACGTTTTATGTATAAATGTTAGAAAAACATTACAAATGAACATTATAATGTCCAAATATTAAGGCTGCTCACGAATGAAAATATTATTTTTTTTGTGTCTAAAATTGTAAGATAGTGGCTTAGAAATTGTGCCCCATTCAATTCTTGCTTTTAGGGATTAAATGTGTGGCAATTTTTGACAAAGTCCTCTAAAATCCCCTATTATTGCTCACTGCCATCTTTGTTTGGACATGTTTGAAGGTGAAGGTTTAATCAGCATTCTGAAAATATGGGTATAAAAATCGTTTTTGATAGTGTTTTTAAAACGTTTGCTGGAAAACATTTCAAAAAATGATAGTCATGAAAGTTGCCATTAAACATTTTAAAAATACCTTAAGAGAAAACATTTACAAAACATTGTCAACAAATTTATGTGTACTGTTTATCAAACATTTTATGATGAATGTTTGAAAAACATTTCCAGCATAACCTACATTTCTTCAGCTATTTTATAAATGTTTAAAAACGTTTCCAGTCAAACCTAGCTTCTTGAGTTATTTTATAAATGTTTAATAAATGGTTTCTGTAAAAACATTTGTATGTAGAATGTTTATAAAACATTTTTAAACATTACAGTGTAAACCTTTACTTGGAAACTTTTAGAAAACTATAAGATAGGGTTTTAATAGGTATTAACGTTTCTTATGTTTACCGGGAAGTAAATGAAACTACAAGTGTACATTATACTAGTGTGTATCAGAGTCAATATCACAACGTCAACATATAAGTCATCTTTGTGGGTAGATTTATTTATTTATTTGTTTTTTTCACGTCGCTTTCAAAACTGTACAGGTCATATGTTGACGGATAGTTGGGAGGGCAGAGGAAAACAGTACATACAGTTGGTCAAGGTTCTGTACTGTAAACTGCCAACCAACGGCAAGTAACTACCAAATTCCCCACTTGAGGGCGGGCCGGGAACCGAACCCCGATGTCCGATGTGGGAGGCAAGAGTCTTAAATACTCTGCCACCGTGGCCCCCTTTGTGGGTATAAATATGCAAACAAATTGTCCATTGGCACTTCTGTTTGGAGATAATGTAATGTCTACTTTAAAATGCCGCTCAAAATTGTGATACAAGATATAGCTTAAAATTTTCTATTTTTATATGGATCATTCCATTTTTTGTTAAAATTTGAGGAATCTGCCAATGTATGGCACCTTTTATTATATTTTATTCATTCATTCCTTAATTTTGGACCTGTTTCGAGATTGTCGGATTGATTTATTTCTTCCATAGTTTAGGTTTCTTAATGGTATATGTTAGATAATGCAAATGATTGCCCAGTTCAGTTAAAATGGCCTAATTATGTAACAAAAAGCTCAATAGCTATAATAATTATTATGTTAAATTTCTGTAGTCTGTGTCCTTGTAAACAGTTTATAATCCTTTGAAAGTGCCTCATGAATATGCCTTTGTCAGTCTGTTCATAAATCTAGTAAGCACTTAGGCAATAGTTTTTTTTTTGCATTTTACAGTTTGGAGTTAACTGCCTTATAAAGTTCATTCTGCTTTACATGTGGCCTCTTTTATAAGAGAAGTTAAAAATCATATCTCTTTGTCCAAGCCTTTCCACCATAGTTTCCTATCTACTCAATGCCTCTTTATTGTCACTGCACCAAAGATGTCATCTTTGAGTGTTGTGCTTTATAACCTGCCACCCTGCAGAGAGTAAGTACTATAAAAGTACAGAATAGAATTAATGGAAAAATTAGGTTACCTTAACCTGCTATTTTTGGCATCAGCTAAATTCTGTCTGCAGACAATTTAACTTCCATCATATTTTATGTTTTCTTTTACTGCAAAGCATTGATAAAACATTCTTAGATATTTTATATGCCAAAAAAAGAAATGCCATCCATTTATTCTTGAATAATTCATTATGGATTCATTTATATAATGTGCCACAAATTTGTAATCCGTCATTAGTCTCAGGTTAAAACAGTCACAGACTAATGTTGGTGGAAATTAAGCAATTACTCTAGACTATAAATAATTAATGAAGAGGATATTACCCTTAGAAGATACCCATTGTGGATTCTTTCATTAGGGATATTTTTTCTGATTTATTTCATTTCTGTTACTTTCCTGAAATAATCTTTGTCTTATGAATTAGATCAAGGTTCTACTTTTATAGTTCTTTAATTTTTTGTAATTAATTATACCATTTTAACATTTTTTAAAGGAATTTCAAAGAATTTTGTTTAAAAAATAAACTTTTAGTACTTCGACCTCTGTAGGTTTAGTAAATCTTTAAATCAATCTCTTTGTGCTAAAAATATTTTCGTGTCTTTAAAAGGGAGAAGTTCACCGGTAAACATTTATTCTGGCTATCATTTCTTCTTCTTGAAAAAAATTGGAAATAGAGCAAAACTGAGATATTAGATATAAGGTGGCAGTGACAGGCATGTCCCGAGTGACACTTGTCACTTTTCCGATTCAGAAGAATATTTCCCAAACTACTTGTTGGGTGTTAGAAAATATATTTTTATTTTGGATGGATGTGTATGTGCTTGTATTTTGACTTTCTTGTTTTGTATGACTGGCAAGTAATAAAATAATTTTATGCAATATAGCCAGCACTTTTATATGTGTGGTACCGAACTACCGAACACCGGACGACCTCTCTGGGAATGACTCGGAACATGTCTAATGTCTTATGACTTATGCCTCATGAATTGGATGGTGTGCCTTAGAATCTGTTGATACGGAGATTAAGCACGTGGACAACTGATTGATTGATTGATTTATGTTAAATTGATGCCCCCATGCATGCCAAATTTTCTACCATAATTTAAACATGTAAAACATGGAACAAATACAATAAGTGAAAAGTGAAATATGAGTACAGATTTAGAGTGATTTCAAATAAGGAAGACAGGTATATACCAACATCCAAATATTTCAATCAAAGTTTGTACCAGCCTTGCTTCAGGCTCAAATGTGTACCATATCTTTCAAACATGTACACATATAGATTTGATATTCACAAAGCACCCGTACATCTTAGTAAACATAAGCTCACTAGACTCTGTCCCAGCAGTAAAAAAATGTAAAAACTTGTTTAAAAACAATGTGTTTATGAATTATTCTGATAATAAGAAAACATTTCTAAGAATAACAAATTTCAAAATTGACATCATGTAATTGTATTTAACACATATTTTCTATAAAATATGTATTCGTGCTGAACATCAGCTAACATGATATTGCTACTGATTTTCTCCTCAGCCTTTTTCAGAATTTTGTTCAGAATTTTTAAAACTCCTAAGGAAACAAGAGCACTCGGAAATGGCAAGCCTCCGCCAAGGCCCCAAAACTCAAGCATTGCTTATGAATGCAACACTAAAAAAATTCCTAAAGCCCTGGCTCTAGATCCTAATTCTAATTATATGTTTTTGTGTCATGACAAAATTTTCATCAAAACCTCTCCATAACTTTCTTTCAGTTATTTAGGAAAAAAACAAACAAGCGGACAAACAATTACATAATCTTCCTGGTTAAAAATAAACTTTTATTATTGGAAAGTTATCTTTAAAATTCCAAGAACAAGAATATTAGTGCAGATGGAAACTGGGTGATGTATACAGAAGGAGCCCTCTTGAAACACACATTATAGATGTTCCACTCTGGTCACTAATTTTAATAGAGTTGTGTACCTTGATTTGACTATATGTGCATCCCTAGATACTTGTATATCTTACAAATCTTCTGTATTACTAAAATCTAACCAACATGATTTTGGACATGCGACCAGTGGTGGATTCAGTTTATATGTCATTCCTTCGTGTCTCTTTGGATTTTTAAAGTAACATATAAAGTACACATTAATCAAATGTGGCTCCTCTGAATCCATTTCCAGCTATCTGTAAAAATACTGATATTTGTGAGATGCAGAAATAAGGTATTAGAATACAATGTAGCTTGGTGATGTGAAATCTCCAAAGGCAGATATAACCACAGATCAGTTGTAACAAATTGTTAAAATAATGACATTTTTACGAGGAACAAAAAGAGAGTTTCCAACATTTTTTCAGACAATCAATCAACCAAGCCTATATATGTTAATTCGGAGCAAAGAGTCCAGTAATGATGTATGTCCATTGTGAATGATTATCCAAATAAATGATTGATGTATGGTGGATATCTCCTGCCTCTCACTACAAGGTTTGGGTAGATTATAATGCAGAACCTACATTGAGTAGCATACATAGCTTTCTTCTATCCTCTCAACAGTGTATCATGATGTGACCTATACAATGTTTTGAAAGATACAATAAATCTCAAAATAAATCAAATAGACCATGTGCTTCAGCCATTTCAGTCCCAGGATACTGATATTGGTTGACCATTTTGGTTACGTCGCTGTTTAGAATTCCCTTGTAAAGGGGAGATTAAGCACTATAAAAAGTCTACTTAGGATCAGAATGGTGTATGACTAGCAGACACGATTTGTGAAGACACTGATTCAAAGTGAATGAATTGTCATTTCAATTTCTATAAATTATCAATCTTTCTTTTTGTCTTCTGAAGCAAACAAGACCAAAAACAAGCCATCAGAGACATGAGTAGTGCACTAGAATTTACGAAAGTCTGGTGACGCAAAGAAATTCCAACTAGTGTAGCCCATTGCTGCTTAACTTCGGTGAGCAGACAAATACTCATCACACTGCGCCACAATTCATGAAAGCCGGAGACTAAAAAAAAAATGAAAAAAAAATTATTCCTAGAAGCACAAGCTCTATCGAGGCTAGCGCTTAAAAACGTGGAATGGAATTGCTAGTCGAGTGTCACCACATAGAAATCATATTTGGTCATATAGAAATACTTCCTTGTTGGAAAGAAACAAAAATTTAATGCTCTGTCGTTGTATATCATATACATGGAGATACACCCTCAGTCTCTCTGTGATCCAGACTGCTGCTAAATAGTCAGTAAAATGATTGTTATCTATTAGAGTCATTTTGAAAAGAAAATCATGAGAGATTTAATACAAGCATAATTCCACAGCTAAATCACTGCACCATTGATTATTAGCTCAAGTTCCAACTCTTTTGATACTTGTTCTGTCCTTTGGCTAAAATAATACACAATTCAGTTTTCTGATATGGAAAATTTACAGATTTACATGAAAAATGTTGTTTGCATTTAATGGTAAAACATAATATACATTTTCAGAGCAAATCACCTTTATTAAACAATGTTGGCAGACTTAATAATGCTCTATTTTCCATAGATGCACTTTCTGTATACCCTTTATGGGGTGTTACGTGAGTATAATTTAAATGACAGAACCCATTTGTAACATGCCCGCAAGCTGAGAGATAAGATCCTGCCACATGCAATGATTTTTTTTATTATTACATAATGGATTTAATGTGGTTCAGCTCCCCAAAGAACAATTGCATTCGTAGAGTGTAAAAACCAGTCTAGAGGGAGCAATAACCTCTTTTTTAAATATTGAAGATTAATCTAATCTTATACAACATTCACACCTTGCTAGTAGATGCCCCAGAGTACCCTATGTGGGAAATTTGTCTTTATATGCTCTCAGATCATGTCATATTGTCTGCTATACTGTGTGTCCCTCTTTGTTTGTGGATCCTGATATAAATCCCTACAGATGTTTTAAACCATTGAAAACACGTGTGTTGCAATTCGTAAAACACAAAGGTCAGGAAAGTACAGTATTCTGTACTTCAAGCTACCAGCCACCGCAATAAGCAACTACAAACTTACTTATTTAAAGTAAAGGATGTCATGTTTTTGTATCCATTCATCCGTCTGTCTGTCTGGACCCAAAAAAATCCCTGAATTTCAAAGGTCCCAGTTTAATGCAGTTTCAATGAATTTGGCTTTCTGGTTGACATTACTCAAAGTAATGAGCAGATCTCAGGACATTGACAAAGGATAGAGTGATTATAGTTTGGCAAAGATCCATATCATAGTCTGGAAATTTTAAGAAGCATACATTGTTGATTTATTCATTTATTTATTTGGGTTTTAATGTCCCTTTCAACACATTGTTTAGGTCATATTACGACGGGTAGTTATATGTGGAGAGGAAACCAGTACATACAGTTCAAGGTTCTGTACTGTACATTATCGACCAACAGCAAGCAACTACCAGCTTTTCCACTTGAGGTCAGGCCGGGAAGCAAACTCCGATCTCAGAGGTGAGAGGCGAGAGTGTTACCACTCTGCCACCGTGGCCCCTGCATGCCCTTTTGAAGATCTACACTTTACAAGTGCTTTCTACCTCATCACTATATTACATTCATTGCTCTCTCTTTCTAAAAAATCTACTTTTGACAACCAACCAAGCTATATTGCAAGTCAAAGTTGAGAGATTTTTTTGTCTTTTTCAAAAACAAAGGTCATTTCAAGGCAGATTATCTGTGTATCCCACATATTATCAGCGGCTGGATTTGAACTCATTAAGAGTCAAGTATCCAATGGATATTGAGGTTACCTGGTCCTAAGAATAAGCAGATTCCTTTACCTGATCTAGCCAGACATTCACTGTGAGCACCTGATTGCGTTCGTCCTGAAATGAAAGAAAACGGAAGGACTACATGAAAATGTAAAGACAATAGATTACATAGAAGCGTTAATTATTTTATAGATTTATTGTGGCAATTTTTATCAATAATAAATCCAGTATTTTTATATACCTAATGTTGCTCAAATATTATGTGTGTTGTCCATTTATCATTACATCAGATATTATTTCCCTAACATTTATACAAATATTAAAATATTACTTTTTCTGTCTCTAACTGATAAAAACCCTGTGATCAGTTTATGAGTTTATTTGTAAATAACAGACAGTGACTTAATATCTCAAATATTTTAATTCTACTATTTTCATTACTTTTCTCTGTGGCCAGTCATCAGAATCATGAGCATCTGATTAGTAACTTGGTTGTTAAGAGGTAAGATATGGATTCATCTGGATATCAGTTTTTCCAGCAAACGGATTATATTTCAAATCCAATAATATTGTTCTTAATTAGGCTTAATAAACCTGAAACCTGATAATCACATGCTTTAAACATCTGCTGGAGTAAACTCTCTACTTTAAATCTGCTAGATGAACTCTCTATTCTTAAACATAAATTGAATTAAGTGTGCTCATGAGCCTAGATTTGGCAGCTGGCTTTACGGAAGGATATAGTTCAGCGAATGTGTTTGCTGAATTGGAAGGAGTCATTTAAAATCAGAGCTGAACTGAAAATGTAAAAGCCGCAGGAAAAACTATACCTTGTACAATATCGAGAAAAAGCTGCAAAATACATTAAGTTAAAATTCTTTTTACCAAATCCTGTCTATCAAATAAATTTATGAAGATATAAATGTGCCCAGACTATTTAGTTGCCTTTTTATACTTAAAATATCTAAATTCACGTATAACAATATAATTTACAATGCTCTATGACATACAGAAATGTTTTCTTACTTATATTTCATTCCCCTGAGTATAAAGTCTTTTGTAAGACACTCTATAATCTCCATTAAATCAAAAATACTTGCTCTCGTCTGGAACATCATATAAGCACATTGGGTTTTTCTGTTCTCTTTAGTATATAACAGTTCTTGCATATTAAGATAACATTTGTGTGTAAAACATGTTATACAGACTTACTTGTTGGCCTCTTAACATCTGTATGTTTTGCCTGCATGCGTGTCTGTCTGTCTGTTTACAAAATAACTTGAACAGTTATGGACGGATTTTGCACAAGGAATCAATGATTTTATTTTAATAGTGATACGGATCGCCATCTGGATTCAGGGATGCTTTTAAAGGAATTTTTTTATCACTGCACTCATAACCATCGTTTGAGTTGCTGGGCCTTGGCGAAAGTAGGTGCTCTGTTAGTTATTTTGTTTACTCTGTATTCCTATAAATGTATTCCACCTACGTGGACCTTCATAATTGTAGGCTTGTTAAAATCAGTAAGACCTCCCCTGTTTATCCCCATAAGTATGTCCCTTTTTAGTACATAATAGACCACTCAGAGACCTTTACAATTGTAGGTAGTTTTAACATCTCTCTGGTGTGTTAACCATGGTTTTTTCAAGGTAGACTCCAGATGGGAATGTAATTTGAACTGATATTTTTTTGGGGAAACTTTTCCACATAAGCATTACCCTAGGCGGAAACTGAAGACTATGCTTAGATGAGCAATTTTATCTCAAACACATTGAGACCCAGCATTAGGCTATATTATCACATCACGCAAAAGTAGGAAGTCAGCACAGAAACCTATCTTCTTCTACTTGTTACTTCTAATTTTACACTCAGGCTTGTTTTTCTATCCTCATTACAGCACGGTAATTCATACTGCCTGGCATAGCATAGGAGCATTATTATCTGGTGTTTCTTTCATAAAGGAAAAAAATAGTTGGAGGGGGGTCTTATTTTGGAACTTTCTCTTATTTAAGTTTTCTTATCTTCCATTTAGTGGCAGCTTCATTTTGTGAAATAATATGTATTGTCATCTGTCATTATTTTATATATCCCATACTAAATGTAACTGAAGATATACATTATGGCAACTCAACATTATTTTATCAATAAAGCAATCACTTAAATTATGCCACAAATAACGTCAATATTTCTGAATGACTTTGAAGATTAAGAATGAAAATTTGTTGAGATATTTTAAACAGTTTTATAACCTTGTTCTTTAAGTGTAGCAAAAGATCAGCAATGAAAATATGGTCCTATATGTTTGACAATATATTCAACTAAACGTTTACCAGATTTTCTCAAGGTCTTACTAACATAGATAAAAATGGTATTCATCAACATTCCTATCTCTAAGGTCACCTTACACCTCTACTTAGATTTCAAGCTATCTGCAAAGGTACCTTAGATGATAAAATGATTTTTAAAACATGAATCCTTTTACAGGGAATCTTGTATATAGGTGGTTTTCCTAACTTAAAATCTAAATAATACTTAACAAGGTAGAGGGTTGATGAATATGAAATCTAAGTAATACTTTGGTAAGTAGAAAACCATTCCTAACTTGGTTCTAAGATGACCTTAGCTAAGTAGTGTTGAAGAATAAAATCCCAGACCTGATGTGATAAAAATTAGTGTTGTAGACTTTCGAGACAAAATTAGTCATAAAATAATAAACTTTAGACATATTCTGATACTTCACAAAGCACAAGTCATAGACTGTAAAATTTAAGTGCTTCAGACATTTTCTGACATAAACACTTCAGTAGACATGAGTCAAAAAGTAATACATTTTAGTGCTTCAGGCATTTTCTGACACAAACACTTCACAAGGCATAAGTTAAAAGAATAAAATTTTTATGCTTCAGACAATTTCTATTGAAAAGTCAATACTTTGTAAAATACCAATTATACTTTTTCATTCACTATAATGCACATTTTCAGCCTATAAAATGGAAGTTTATAGTTCCAAGTAAGGATATGAAGAAAACTGTGAAGCCCCAAACGAATACTTGCAAATGATAACAAACATACATTGCTCAGCCTGAAAGGTCAAAATACCATAACTTTAACACCACTTTATTTTGTGAAAGGTGCACTTCTGTTGCGCATTGACTCAGCAAATAGATCATAACCCGAATTTTGGGGTATTTATTATTAGTGTGTAACGTCTAACTGTGGTAACTGCCAGTTATTTACACTTTTTTCTTCATAGTTGAATGAAAATGACACAAAATGATAAATGAATAACATTTTAAAGTATTGCAATACATTTACTACATCATTTGATGAAGGTTGTATATACTGCCATTACCAACGTGAATATTTTCATCTTTTGGAGCCATTCCGTTCTAATAAATTATGAAGCAAAATTTTCTCCATTTCAGGTAATCTCCAAGTATATTGATCATTGTTAATACAGTATTAATTTCACTGCTTTCCTGTTACAAACTATTTTAAGACACCTGGGGCCGATTTCACAAAGGGACTTAAGTCCAGATTTAGGCTTAAATCTAAGACTTTGGTCTTAAATTTTGTCAAAAACTGCTAAGTCTGTGGTCTTAGACTTAGCGGATTTCACAAAGCAGCTAAGTCCATGAAATTGCTAAGTCAGTGGACTTAACTTTTAAGTCTGGGAGGTAGTGGGCTTAAATTTTGTAAAGAGGACTTAAATATGGCCGCCATAAACTTTTCGCCACTTCAAAATTTGAAATGGCTGTAAATAAATTATAATTATGCAGAACACCTCACTAAAGTAGTGTTTGGGAAGTTTATATGTGCTAACAAGGTTTTCAATTTCAAAACAGCACTTATCCTTAGATAAAATACATTAAATGAAGAATATGTGGCATCAATATTACATTTTGAATAGATACAAAAGGTCACATGACACAGAAAACCACTGTGGTTATATGATAAGCCTGGACTTAGCTAAGTCACCTTTGTGAAATCCATTTTTCTAGCTAAGACCAAAGTCTTAGATTTAAGTCCAAGACTTAGCCAAAAAAGGGACTTAGTTTAAGTCCTTTAGTGAAATCGGCCCCTGGTGCATGTTTGCCAGTCTTGTTTTCTGATAAGCAGATTTTATTTTAATAAAATTCTTTCAACGCACGCAATATCAAAGTAGATCATTGCTTAGACCGATAAAAGGCATGACTTCTGCTGTTCTTCTTGATGATTGAAAGCCAGAATGTTCAGATTGAAAGACCAGTCTGAAAACAATATACTTTCATCTTCTTTAAACATACATTACTCTGTACACACAATACTTGGGGTTCACATTAAAGAAGTCAGAGCCACCTTAAGCCAAGTATGATTTACTTTATGTCTTGTTATTTCTTCCATAGTTTATTGAATACATCTGGGACATGTTATATGTTTTGTAAGCTGCTAAGCTGACTGTAGTGCATTTGTTTCATTTTAACACAAGGTATTGGATGGCATCTGGGCCCGGATTTACACTAAGTCTCAAAGATAAGCAAAATCTCAACTTAAGCTTTGTCTCCAACCTGGGATACTTTTACAAAGTCTTTTTGCTCGAATTTCCATTCACAAAAGAAATCTTAACACAAAAAAATTAACAAAGGTGTCCAAGCTGTCATTTTTATCTTTCAGTCAAACCAAAATAGAGAAAATGCTACAATAAAATTATCCCTCTAGTAGTCATGTATTTGATGCAAGACTTAAGTCGAAATTTAGGATGACACTCTAACTTGAAGGCAAACTGGAAAAAATTCTTGAATCTAAGACAAATTTTGATTTGTAAAAATTATCAGATTTTTATATGGTTTTCATAACTTTAATAAATTCTTGAAACCCAGTTCAAGTTAAGTAAACATCCGGAACATGCATGTCTTGTCGGTTGCAGCGACTGCTGCTTTTTTAATCTTTTGAGTACATGGTATGAATTGCATCTGACAAATACGTTATTACAGACGCATCTGTATGATTCGTTGTTGCTATTATTGAACTAGATAGCATACATACAATTAAAATACCTTGAACTGGATTAATCATGTAAATGGGATACCATGTTATTTCACCTATTTTTGCTTTATTTTATGGCCCTAGTGGTTAGCCAATTTGGCATCTAATGGCAGGCTGTCACCTCTGTGTGGGTTCTACTCCCACAAGTGACAACGCTGAGGACCTGCCTCAATATGACCCTGGCTGTTTGACAAAAAGAAAAACCCCAACTTTGACTACTATAACTACATTCATTATACATAGTTTTAAAATAGGGAGATCAATAGATTTACATTAACATGAACTTAATGGTAAAACTATTGGGGGTAAAAAATATTAACTACAGATAAAGTAAAGTAAGTTTATAACAGTATATTAATGATACTTTTGCAGTAAAATTATAGTGCAACTATAGGTAATCATCTAATGTATATAATTTTCTGCAGAGAAAATAGCTTCCATTTTTTTATGATTGCCAGCAGAATTTAATTAGCTTCTCATTGGATCTTAGCATATTTTCCACATAAATTTCTCAAAATGTTTTGACTTCCACAAACTTCAGATGTCAAAATATTCAGGTATAAGTTTAGTTTCTGTTTATCTTTAACCTTTACACCAGCCACTGTTTGTTGCTTCTTATAGCTCCTTTTTTGTAGAAATATAGTCCTGATTTCGTTCTTGGATAGGCACCAGTGATACAGAAGTGCTGACCCTCGGAAATGAGGTGTGTCAAACTTCAGCATAAAATACCACTTCAGGGTATACAAAAAGTTATGTCTGCTTCAATTCAAGCTGCACATATATATTCTGCTGCCATGACTAAAATATAGCAGACTGGCTGATGTATATACAGAGCATGATTGTGCTCAGCTATTGTTCTTCCATCCGATTACTTCTTTAGCATCCTACAGGGACTGTGGTTGTAGTTTAAGGGGCTGTCTCACTTTTTGGATTTAAATATACAATGATGTACACAGTTGAGCAATGCAGATGCAAAAATGGCTTAATTTTAGTACATTTTAGCCATTATAACTCGTGACATCAAAATCAAACTATAGTTTTATAACAAAGCAACTGCAAAAGGTGAAAATTAGCTTTTTACTTCCCTTTCAATACCTCAAACACCCAGTGAATCTGACACATTGAGATGAGCTGGATTCAAACCCAAAACTACTGCTTTGAGATCTAAGCGATCAAATGCCTACTCTGACAACATCTTGCCCACTACGATCTATCAGGTCATAGCTAGTATCACTATGTAGTTAAAGCATGGATGACGCGGCACTGATGTAGTGTTATGTAAATTAATAATTGATAGAAATGATTCTCGTTTCCTCATTATAGGTTTGTACCAACATAGTTTTTAATAGTCAAAACAATAATAGATTATTGCATAGCAGATCCAGAATGCTTTATTCTTTTTGAAGCGTGAGCTCTATCAAGGCTCATGCTTCTAAGGATCACTTTTCATTTTTCTTTTATTTTTTTTCTTTGTCATTGAACAATTATGAGAATTGGCACAACATGATGAATACCTATCTCGTCATTGAAGTTACACGGCAGTGGGCTATATTACTACTTGGATGGGTGACTGTCTGAGTTCGAGGCAGGGTATAGTATTTATGTGACTTGGAATTTGTTGTTGTTGCCAGACTTTCAGTGCACTGCTCGTGTCTCTGATGGCTTTTCAGCTCGCACATGTAGGCTGAAAGACTTTTCAGCCTTGTTTTAATTTATGACTGTAATATATATATATGATATAAACGCAGTAATGGCCCAACCATGCTTTTCTGTGCTGTCGTATCGACACATATTTGAATCTTGGTTGATAAACTTGTCCTAATTGTGTACTAAATGGACCTTTTAATATAAAATGTACCACCTCCTAAAACATACCGCCCCCTTTACCTCTAAAACCTTTCAGGGTGTTTATTTTAGTTTGGTACATGAGAGCTCGTGGCAGATTTTTCAAAAAAAAGTTTTAAAATCTGCTACATGCTCAAAATGCTTTGCATGTTGTGTCAAACACACCCTACCTTAATACAAATCCCGACTTATTGACACTTATTGTGAAGAGGGGATATTACTTAGACAAGAAATCCCACCTCTGAGACTGGGGTTCGGTCCTGGCACAACCTCAAGTGGGAAAGCCTGTTGGATGCTTGCCGTTGGTCGTTTAAATCGCATGTTTAAATCCTTTAACGTTCAGGTACATTCAAAGAATCTAGGGGTTCTTGATATAATTTTTTATGAGAAATGAGTTCTTCTTGCAAAATTTATGACAAAATGTAAAACATCTGAAAGAGATTCATTGATAGGATGTATATCAAAATGATTTGATAGGTAAACAAATTACATAACATGAATAACAAAAAAATACAACATACAATGTTTTAACTGCGTGCATTTTTTCTATTGTCATTCTACTTGTAGGCACTTTGTCTGCAAGTTTTGGTTTTAGGTTTTTGCCAATGTTATCAACCCAAAATACATTTTAATGACACACGGGTAATAAGGAAGTAAAATATGTAATTTGTAAGAAAATATTCATTAATTCCGACCTTTTGGAGTCTTTTTAGTTGTAAGAAGTTAATCAAAGGAAAATAATTACGACAAAAGATTCTTTGATGCTACCTGTGTACTCACTAAAAGCTGTTTGAAGCTGTAATTACAATTTCTGCATTTTTAATGGATTCCGAAAGCATTTTTGTAAAATTTTAAAATGTCATTATATTTTTCTTGCAATAATTATCAGGGAAATCAGGGATATTGATAAATTGTCACCCCTGAGACTCTGTGTTTCGGTTATGAGAATGTCAGTCACTAGAGAATTTATGTTGTACTTCTACAGTAAGGATGGGTGAAACAGCACTTTGAGGCCTGCAGTAAAGGAGATATTATGCCGAGTATAAATATACAATACAATCATCACTTCAAAATCCTCTTGACTTTTCTAACACAGAAAAATAAGATCACATTTTTCGCAGAGCTTTAATTTCATAGTCATTCACAATAGGGCCCTGTGTCACAATAAATCAAAAGATGTTGACTCTTTCAGAGCCCAAATAGTGTCTGTTCGTTTTATTTACAGTATTCAATGCTACATTGATCAATAACTTGTATTCAAAAGAAAATATCATCCACAAGTGAGATTATTTATTTGTGCAGATTTCTTTCCTTAAAAAGATTGCTAATGGTCTAAATGCCCTATGCAATGTGCCTGTTAGAAACTGTGTTTGTTATTAATGATGGCTGGCAGAAAATGACAGTTTGTTGAAGAAGATATAATTTTGTACTTTAGAACTCTTTTTGTGTCACATTGAACCATCAAATGGGATCGCAAAATTGTGATTCTATTCATTCTCCTTCATTTGTGTAGCTCATTTTTTAGTGTCAAAATTTTGAAATTTACACCAGATTTTTATTATTTCTACAGCCTGGAATCAAAAATTATCAGAAGGAAAACACAATGTTAGGCCAGAGTTAAATATAAAACACTTATCTCCCTTGAAAGGCTTCTCACAAGATTGATTTCACCAAAAAATGCCATTCAATTAAATGATTTAAGCCTGTTCAGATAGGCATACCAACGACCATGGTCGTCCAGCCCTGTAGGGCGTTTTCTGGGCCACTTCTAGTCTTTAACATCTCGAGAATCAAATTTTGTACAAACATAAATGTTACAATGTATTTGAAGACAGTATTAGAAGTTAGGAGTGTTGTGAATCCATTGACATTTTGAAGAAATTTTTCTTCTCATAAACCCGAGTTTAACAAGTTACTAAAAGCAACAAAAAGGCAACTAGGTATATCAATTTTTCTTTATTATTTATTTAAAAGTGTATGTTGTGGTTTTTTAAAATTTACCTTTCCAGAGAATTTTAATTTAAAAAGGCTGAAAAGCAATAAGGTTACCAATTGTTCTGGGTCATCATTGATTTCCATATTTGACAAACTTGTATATTGCATGTCAACTGGATTTATTGCAAAAGATTTTATTCTAATTTAAGTACATCTGGAAATCTTCTAAAACAGATGTTCCTGCAATATTTCCCTATTTCAATACATCCCTATTTCATTCTTTTCTTACTTCAAAGCAGTTATAGCTGAAGTATTTCCCGTTGATAATCAATACCAGAAGATATATTTATCCCGGGACAGAACAGTTGTCTCCACATCTTGAAATGGAACAGTTGTCTTGTTGAGATAAATATCTGTCATGACATCTGTCCTGCCGATGGCCCCCACTGTCACAATGATAATATACTGACTCTCAACATCTGCTGTTGAGGCTTGGATTCAGTCAGAGAGCAGGAAAGTTACCCCAGATACTTGTTTGTGGTTGTGATTTGCTATGCTCAAACTGTGTGAAAAGCATATTTATCAGTTGTGCTTGTATCAACGCATGTTCCAAACTACCATCTTGTATATCATTTGCAGTAAAAGAATTGTTTTTGTTCGTCCCCTCAGCTATTATCTTGGTATTGGCTATACAATTTGTTGCAATTGATGTTAAATCAATCATCCAAGGTATAGATATTTTAAAAATGTTATTATGTGGCTATATAATCTTATGCTAACCATATATAACTTGGAATTATTACTATACATCCTGACTATATGTCATGGCAGAAACTTCAATCTTGTAGAATTTGAAATTCAACTGGTACAAACTCCAATTGGACTTTCTACCAGCAGATACACCAATCGGAGTTTCTACCAGTAGAATGCCAAATTCTACCAGATTGGAGTTTGTACTATGACATGTTCTTGTAAACCCTCTGGGGTCCTTGCCCCTTTTGGCAGTCTTAGAGGTGTTCAGGCTTCCTTAGTCAAAATTTATATTCATACATTCTTTGGTTGCCTTAGCCCTCTGTTTTCCTGACCTCTTGCCTGCTTAGGTTCAAGGTCCCCATTGGGGACAAAGGTCATTGTATTACATTCAATGTTGATGGCAATGCTTTAGTCATTGAGATGGACATGAACTCTAATGACAAGTCAATCATAAATTTTTGCATTGCTTATAACTTCATATTACTATTACTATATTATTATTACTATATGAATTATAAATACTTCTTAGTGGTAACTTTTATGTATTTTAATAAACTAATACCCGCAGTAGTTGTTTTTCTGACTTGGGGGGTAGGGACTGTGTACTATGACATGTCTAACTGAAGTTTATTACCAAGTAAAACATGAATTTTGTTATGCTCTTGTTATACAACCTGAGACTTCTTTCAATTCAATTTGCAGGAGATGGGAATAATGCAGTCATCACGTGATGTAAATTAGGTTTTGAATAACAGTTTTGCACTATAATTTGGCAATATGAACATAGCAAAATACACCGTTTTAAAATGTTTTAAAAATCTTATAGCCTATTTTGGCAGCATATATAATTTTCACATGGCATTTGGCATTTGTTAATCTTTTAACAGCAACATTTGTTTGTCACACAACCTTTGCAGCAACACACATCATGCCTTGATTGGGAAGCTTGTCAATTGGTTTCAGCAACTGAGGCCTGTACCATGATTACTCCCTCAAGAGTGTCAGCGTCTAAGCCAGATAATTTTGAAAAATGGGCATTTCTCATGTCAACTAAATCTTCAACCCAAAACAATATTTATAATGCCTGTTGAGGTATACAACCTAGTTCACAGTTTTACCATTTTTATCAACCTTCTTGATTTTGCAGGGGAGGAGGCACATATCCATATTGGTTCTGTCTGCTTGATGAATCTTGATCCAAACTAAGCCCCCTTCACTATAAGTAGGAGCGATATCGGCCACTATCAAAATGGTAGAGAGTCTTATCTGGCAGAATTTCAAATTCAAAACCAAATCAGAATTTGTTTCTACCAAGCTAAACGTGATAGATTGGAATTCTACTAGTAGAAAGTCCAAATAGAGTTTCTATGGGTAGAATCTCAAATATTACCAGATTGCAGTTTGTTACATGACAAAAATACTGAGCAGAAGAATATGCTTTCACATAATGACATTTTAAAGATATATAGCTTGAGTTGCTTTGAGCCAGCTGCTCAAGAGTCTACACTGAAAACAAGTAGAAAGCTTTCCCACTTCAGACGGGATTGGGATTTGTACCCAGGACCTAAAGAGTGGAAGGTGAGTGTATTGCTGACCTGTTGTAAGCAGAATGATAACCTGTCAACACACTTGAAAATTAATTGTGTTAATGTTTTTCATTACTGATTATGAATATTTTTTGGTATTGTCATAACATGTGTTTGATTATTCCCTTGCACAATTTGCATGGGCCTATGGCTTTAAAAAGGCTGGGTACAAGAGTAACCCAGTACGTTTGTATTATTGTAATGCCCTAATGCATAAATAGTTATGGAAATATAATTGGAAAATGGTCTCTGAATCTAGAGGTGATTATATATAACATTGCTGATGTAGCTCACATACTTACCAACAATAGGGTTTTGCATTAATATTTTGGGAAACCACACTATTTATAAAGGGAGTGGAAATTAGGTTTGGGATTCAGATAACTGGTAAAAATGGCAATATAAAGATATGTTTATATATTAACACATATTATAGAAAGTATGCTCATATCATACGCATCCTAAAGTGATCTCTCTAGCTGCCTGTCAATTATGGCCTCCCAAAACCTCAACATTGGTTCACAATTTGCTCCACAGTGTTTCTGCTACCTCTTTTGTACCATCGTTTTTTTCTCTCAGCAGCTGCTTCTACAGTACCAGGCATAGTCATCCTGACTATTAATAAATGACTGTTCATCCTTAGTTTTGGAATGACCTTCCTGTTAATGTACACAGTGCAACATCCATTGTCTCCTTCAGGAAAAGCTCAATACTTACCTGTTTTCAAAAGCCTATCCCCCATATCCTTCCTGCCCCTCCTGCGTCTCTGGTATGACTTGGCTATGTTATTGAAAGTACAGTTATTTACCTTGTTTATGTTCAACTGAGCCTCGGAGCCTTTCAGTTGATAGAGATTAAGCACTTTTAGATTAGGTTAGATACTGACCGAAGAACCCCGTAGTGTGTCCTCTAAATCAACAAATGGAGATATTCAATGTTGTAGAACTGAAAAACTACTGTTGCACAGATTTTATTAGTGAAAAGGTCCAATATATTGCCAATAATTATGTAAATGCTGTGATTGTGACTGTTGATGTAAGGAGACACTTGAAACTATGCCAATGGATGAAATCAAAAACTTCTGAAACCAGAGCCCACAATTACTAGCTTACCTGTTCTTAGAAAAGGAGTGAGAGTGATGCTGGTCCTCGGTGGCCTGGGTGTTAGCAAGTTTAACATCTAATCAGAGTCTGTCTCCTCTTTGTGGGTTCGTCTCCCAAAATTGACAAATGCTGAGGGCCTGTCCCAAAATGACTGTGGTTGTTTAATGAGAGATAAATCCTAAATTTCAACTTTTAAAGTGATGTTTAACCTAAATCAATCAAATCTATATACAATACATATGGAATGGACAACTAAACTCTTACCAAGTCAAATATCTGTGTCAGGGTTATCCCTAGCTTGATGAGCACTGGTTTGCTGGAATTGTGTACTGGTCTGACAGACTTCTCATACTTTCTCATCATCTTTTTGAAGAGTCTGTACTCATCTGATGTGCGACTTCTCTGCACTGAGGCGTTCAGTCCTGAAAAGAATGAATCAGAAATAAATGTATCCTTAAATCATAGGAGCTGAATGGACATCTGGCATCTTACAAGGGTTTTTATGTTGAATAGATATCAACGTGAGACTAAAGAGAGAGCCGACAACCAATTAGTTCAGAGGTAACACGAAAAAAAGTTATCTCAGCTGAATAGTGTTATTTATGGAAACACCGTATGAGGATATCGAATAATTTACGTTATGGAACAAGTCCTTTTAGTTCAGAGACGATGATGTTAAGTGGACGGGATTATCCTACTTATGCCCACAACTTTGCACATAATATATATTAGTGATGTCCTAGTGGTACTAAGCTTCTATTACAACATTGCAGAATATATATAATGTAGTCAGTGATACTTGCAATCTAGATTTATAATTTTATCTAGTACCAAAGACCGAATAGACTAAAATATTATATGAAGCATTAACACTAATTCTATGGGACTGAAGGTCCCCAGTGGCCAAGTGGTTAGCAAGTGGAGCGACTAATCCCAGACTGTCACTATTGTGTGGATTGACTTCTAGCAAGTGGCCATTGTAAGAGTATGTCCCAATATGACCCAGGCTGTTTAACAGAACATAAGACCCTGACTTTAACTTTGACTTCTATAAGACAAATATCAAAGAATTTTTATATAAACCCTGACACGATAGAACTTTGTGTACAAATAAAACTATGACCATTTATATAAATATAATAGAAATTGTGAGTTTTATTCAACTTGTGTTATAGGTTAACAGAGATCAAACTACTATTACTTTGCTCTAAACTTTCCAAGGTCATTGTTTTAAATATCTGTCATGTGGTGGAATAGATTGTCGAAAAGGAAATTTAAGTTTCAGTTACACTCCTGTTCACGTTTCAGTGTCAGTGTGAACAACCTTCAGATGTATTTTACATGCAAAGTAGCAAGACCATATATGTAAACAATAATCAATGTTGGATGAATGTCACATAGGATACTTTCTACTGCACATGGTAAACTGGGCTGCAATGGTTTTTGGACATTAGCAATAGAAATGATTTTTTTGTAACTTATGCAGGTGTTCCACTGGAGCCAACCGATCAGTAACTAAGCATTTTTGGACATCTGGCATCGGGACCAATGTTTACATGGTCGGTTAGGGTTGGTTGTAAGTTCCCGGCCTGTCGGGGAGAGTCGGTGAAATATCAAACATGTTTGATATTTTCCCGACCCTCCCGTACTCTTGTTCCCGACCTAGGCTCCGCCCCCCTGGTAGCCGGCTTCTCCTAGTCACTTCACGTCTTGTCCTATGACTTCAAGGCTTGTCTGTAACTCTTCCAGGCTTGTCATTATCACTTGCAGGCCTGTCGTAACATGAAGCATCCTTGTCTTTTGTAACTTAAGTACTGCTCATTTGCAGTCAATTTCCAGCATTATGTGAAGTAAAAATATGATTAAAATTATGTCAAGAATGACAAAGAAACAGTGCAAGTGATCATAATTTTCAGGTTAATTTCCACATATATGCTAGCCTTGCTTAAGGTTCAAATTTGCATGATATCTTTTCAAACATACACACAGATATTTGGTATTCATAAAGCATTCATACATGTTAAGAGATAGAACCTAATCAGACAGTTTCTCTTAGCTGTTTGCTGCTTTAAAAGTCAGTACATGTATGAGTACATTATAGAAACTGAAACTCCATTATCTGAACTGAAAACTTTTCCAAACTACGAAGAAACTTGAGCCTTCAGCAAGGCTGCATATATGCTATAATTAATTAAGAAACCTGAAAAGGTGTTTTTATTTGGTTAAGTAAAAATAAAATCCCAGCTTATATCAGAAAAGAAATTTTGGGGCAAAAAGAGGATCAAGAGTCGACCAATCAACAAATCAAAACTAGGTCAATAGTAAATATTTGGATCCTATCACGTGACCAGAACTACAGGTTATTTACCTTCACGTCCAGGAAAAGGTACTTTCTCAGAGGCTCGAAATTATTTGGTATAAATGTGTAGAAAAATTGCTCAGAGGGACAGAATTTTGAAGGGGTCCTTCCCAGAAGCTGGAAATTGGAGTATAAAAGGCAGCAACAAGCAGAAGGTTTTCATTGTCACATGAGATATTGTCAGAAACACAATTGCTTCTGCTTGTTTTAAACAGGATATAAAGCATTTTCAATAAAACTTTCATATTTTAAGCGTCTTTTTTTAATTTTGAAGTTAACAGATAGAAAAGGTTTACATGTATGCTGTAAATAATTGAGAAACCTGAACATTTTTTTAAAAAGTTATTTCTTCTCACTGTAAAATCCCATAAGCAATTTTGGGGAAAAAACAGGTTCAAGTGTCGACCAATCAACAAATTGGAAAACTAGGTCAATAGTAAATATTTGGATCCCATCACGTGACCAGAACTACTGCAGGGTCTTATAAAAGGCAGCAACAAGCAAGAGGGTTTTCATTGTCAAGTCTGTTAGTTTTGCTAACACTTGCTTTCCAGCTGTGAATTTTCTCATCCTTACCTTATTCCTCATTGTATTATATCTTGTACTTTATTTTCTCCTTTCAGCTCTCCAGTGTTTCCAGCTCTTCCTATTTTTAGGATTCCCGTGCTCTCAACACTTCTGTTCTCACCTTACTCTTAATATCCTGTCACTAATCCTTTTTTTCTTTCTTTTCAGAACTTTACCATAGTATCTGTCCTCTCCCACCAACTTTTCACAACCTTTATATTTTAAATATTATACCCTTGTATTAATCACACAAACTTTCTTTCTCGCTTTTTAGATCTAGTGGTGCTTTCCCTGACGTCCAAAATTTCGGATCACGTGACTACTCTCATCAACAGTATTTCCCTAATACTTAACTTTGCATTCCAGCATTTCCACGTTTCAGTATGGACCATAAGAAGGCTGCTGCAGTTCAGATTGAGAATATAAGACGCCAATGGATGGAACTGGACTATCACTCCAAAGTTGCCTTAGCCTTTGCTTTCAACGATGACCTGGAAAAACTGGAGGAATCAATGGCATCCCAGAGATCCAGAGAAAGCCCAACCAGGCCAGCCAAGGAAAGGACGGCCACAAAGAAACAGGCAAAGAAAACAAAGAAGGCAAAGACTAGTCTCCCCACTGCTGCTCCTCAGGTTCACTTTGGACGAACTGACCGAGGTACCCTCCACCAAGGAACCAGAGATTCTAGTACCCACCCAGAGACTTGCAGATGGGATGACTTCAACCCCAAACAAGAGGCCAAGGACCACGGACTCCTCATCAGATAAAGACAGCTTCCAGACCATCCAGAGGAAGAAAAAGCAACAAAGTGTCAGCCCTCCTCAAGCCAGAAAGCCCACCACTCAACCAGCCAAGGAAACCACCATGGAGAATCTGGAAGAAAGAAGGACCAGGCCAGCAAGGATTCCACCACTGGTGATAGAAGGCCCACTGGTTGAAAATATGAGTTCCCCAACTGAACTGAGAAAAGTCATCAGGATCAGAGTCACTAAGACCCAGGCAGGAACCTTCGTTCTCCATTGCCGAACAGACGAAGACCGCCTCGAGGCCCTCACCAACGGATCTAAACACCAGCTTCTGCGTGAGACCTACCAAGCGAACCACAGCACAACATCTCAGCACCGCCCTCCAGGTCGTGGTAGTGAACTTTCCTACCCACATCAAAGTAGAGGACATCAGGAGGAAGGGGAACGAGAGGTTCAACAGGATGAGGTCAGCCAGAAACAACCGCAACATCAACAAAAGATAACCACCAACAACGAGGCCGAGAGGGACCACCTATTGGAAAATTGCTTCCCATTTGAAGGAGTCAAATACTGATGCAAGGAGTACAGACCACAGAAAGAACCAATCCAATGCTACATATGCCAGAAGTTCGGACACACCACCAAAGAATGCAGGGACACCAAGGACACATGCCGAAAGTGTGGAGAAGAACACAGAACCTCAGAATGTAGCAACAAGGAAAGGAAGTGCGCCAACTGAGAGGGAAGCCACCCCACCACCTATCCAGGATCCCCGGCTAGAAAAGCCACCAACGCCACCAAACGGACCCATGCCCTGACATACGCCCATGCAGCCAGGAAAACCAATGAATTGGATGCCCTGAAACTAACCATGGCCGTGACGGAAGCCATCGCCGCCTGCCTGAGCAATCACACAGGGATAGAATGCAACCTCATGGAAACAGCCAAGATAGTCACCACCACCTTCAACAAGCTCTACAGGCAACAGTACGACCACACAGCCATAGCCAAATTCCTCACCAAGAACCAGTAAGGAACCTACAACCCACATCAACAAACGACAAACCATGAAAATAATCACCCAATGGAAAAGCAACGCTTTGACTCAAAGAAGGAGCAACTAGAAATCTACCTGGACCATAAGACGATAGACATCGTCTGCCTGAATGAAACAAAACCAGCAAATCACACCACCTTTGAAATAGAGGGATTCATCTTAGCCGCCACATGGTACAGAGAGCAACCTTGGGCAGAGGAGGAGTAGCCATCCTGGTCAGGAACTACATAGACGCCACCGAGGTTGACACGAACACCAACGACATATGCGCCATCACCACAACCATCGATGGAAAGAAAACCTGCATCATAAGCTGCTATTGGGGATTCGCACACGGAGGCATACCTAACCTGGACACCCTCAATGACCTCCTTTCTCGCCACCGCCACACAATCATAATGGGAGACTTCAACGCCTACCACCCAACCTGGGGTCATCAACAAGCCAACGAAAGAGGCAGAACCATACAACGCCTCTCCAAGGAACACAACCTCACCAAAAACCAGTAAGGAACCTACAACCCACATCAACAAACGACAAACCATGAAAATAATCATCCAATGGAACATCAACGCTTTGACTCAAAGAAGGAGCAACTAGAAATCTACCAGAAACACACCATAGGCAAGATGATCCCGAAACCAAACAAACCAAAGGACAACCCTGCCAGCTATCGACCCATCAGCCTGTTGAACTGCATGGGAAAACTGTTCGAGAAGATCATCAGCAACAAAATACAAGAATAAATAGAAGACAACAATATCATCAATCCATGGCAACGAGCATACCAACCACACAAGGAAGCAAATGAACACATAATGATCATCAACGAATACATGAAGAAGGTGTAGGACAACAAAAAACTAGCAGCACTACTACTCATGGACATAGAAAAGGCTTTCAATGCAGTATGGCACAACGGCCTACTAAAGAAACTCCATGACATGAAACTATGCAGAGACATCCTTAGGATAATCTCCTCGTTCCTCACAGACAGAACCATCCAAGTCAAAATAGGGAACACACTATCAGAAGTAGTACAACTGCTAGCAGGAACACCACAGGGAAGCATCCTGAGCCCACCTCTCTTCATCCTTTACGTCAACGACATCCCAGTCACCCGAACCTGCCACAATATGCAATAAGTAACACAATATGCAGATGACATAGCCATCTACACCAGCCACCGAAACCCAAGATGCCTAGAAGCCCACCTCCAGAAACAGGTGGATGAACTGGAAGACTGGTGTGAAGACTGGTTCATCAAGCTCAACGCCAAGAAGACACAACTAATGATTATCACTCGTCAAAACTTAAGGAAATTAATCCCCATCAACATCAGAAACAACCAAGTGGAAATAAAAGACTCAGCAGTTCTACTAGGAACAACCCTAGATAGAACAATGAACCTAAAACCACATACTACCAACCTCATCAACAAATGTGCCCCAAGGATAGAAAAAATGAGACAACTCCAGAATTGGGGAGCACAACAAGCAGCACTGAAAACATTCTACACCAGCATGATTAGACCGATCTTAGAAACAGGATACCATCTCACCCACAACCATAAACCTAGCCTGGAGGCATTACAGAGGATCCAAAACAAATATCTCAGAATGATCACTTGGACAAGACCACACGAATCATCAGGACCCAGCCACGAAATACTCCCATACTCCCATACTTACAAAACTACTTGGAACAATGCAGAACCAAAGCACTCAAACGCTATGAGAACTCCATGCTACAACAACATCTCGTTGAAGTCCTGGAAGCAGTCTAATGAACAGTACTAAAAGAAAAACATATGTAAACTAAAAATTAGCTATGTCACCTACACCCGGACCAGGGAAGAACCATACCGGTCTGTTACTAAAAGAAAAAATATTAAAAGAAAAACAACTGTACCTATAGAATGTAGTAAAACTATTAAAAGAAAAAACACCTGTTCCTTTAATAAAGTATTAAAATGTATAACTAATGTACCCTATGGTACATATACCCTATGGTAATTTGGTCACTTGGTGCGGCGGATACCATAGAACCAAGCAGGGTTTTCATTGTCACGTGATATATTGTTAGAAGCACATCTCTCTATGGTTCTTTCACCAGAATATAACATTTTAATTGGAAATTTTATATTTTAAATGAATTTTTAGTTCATAATCTGAAGCAGTCATATACATTTATGCATTTCTCGTTTAATGTTAAAGCAAATACCTGGAAACTATAATTAAAATAACAAAAAAGTAAAGTTGGACGTTTAGGTCACGTGATGGGATCCAAATATTTACTAGTGACCTAGTTTAAGATTTGTTTATTGGTCGACACTTGATCCTCTTTTTTTCCCAAAAACTCATCAAAAACTGTACTTGCAATACCGACTGCACGTCTGGTAGTGGTGGTTCTATCTATTTCTCCACGGCTTTCGGGACCTGCTAGGGCTTGTCTATTAGGGGTTTAGGGCTTGTCGTAGTGCTTCTATGACTCGCCATGCAATAAACGTCACTGACCCTACGTCTTGTCTGGGTAGTCACCACGTCCTGTCTGTAAGTGTACCGTCCTGTCAGGGAAGTGCAACCAACCCAGTATTTTCCCACCCCTTTTTGTGAATTTTTGTCCTCGACCCCCCGACTTTTGTAGCCGACCCTAGAGTCGTAGGGTCAGCTCCAGTAGAAGACCTGCATTACATTGCAACCCAGAAGAAAAGGTCAATAGATAATAGACTTAGTGTCCAATATACTGAAATATGAACTGATTGAAATTCTGCTTCACTTTATTAAGTTTTCATCCATTATTAATGCTTTTAAGCATTGATGAGCTTTAAAACTGATTCGTCAATAAATGAATGAATGCGAATACATTACACTGAAACTTAATGCTATTATGAAGTGAATTTATGGCTTGGCCAGTACAAAAGTCTGTGTAATACATCCTTTGCTTTTTGGGTATTCCTTCCTTGACTTTCACTTTAAATACATATATAAATCTGCTTATAAAAAATACTCTGAATAGCTAGGCTCAAAAGAGATTGCTTCATCAATGGTTCCCCTTGTCATAACCAATCTTCAAATAAAAAATCCCCTTTGTTCAATATTGCAAGCGAGATAGCTAACTAGAGTACTGAATTGAACTGTCCTCTGAATTAGCCATCTTTATGAATCCTAGTATAACAAACAAATCAGGCATCAGCACACACAGTCAATATGTTGCAGTAATGACCAACAGGGCTTTAAAATTGCCATGATGTTCCAAACATAAAGAACTCCGACAAAACAAAAATAAAAAAAAAACTTTAAAATGGCCAATACTTTATGACTGAAGACCGCAATAATTTCCCTCTGTTTTTATTTATGATGTCTCTTGGCTGTGGGGTCAGACGCTCATTGATTTCAGCCTTCAATGCAAAAATTTCGTTTTACTTGGTTGGAGGTATCATGAAGTATTTTATTAAAGCAGTATGAGCTACGAATGAGTTCTAGGGCAAACTTAAATGTTTAACATGATAATTGCCTCAATTGTTTTACTTTACTATCTTGAATACTATTTTAAACTATCTTGTTTACCTTTGTAAACTTATGAGCAGTTTAAGTTGAGGGATGTTTAATTCATTGTAGAGTTAAATGCAGTTTTTACTTTTTTTGGCTTCATTTCCCAACATGGAATTTGGACATTTATTCAAGCCTACTGTGCATAAGTCTAAACCAAAAGGTTGGTAGCTGAAAGCAGCTGTTATATAGTTTAAAAAATAAGACAATGTCTTTTCCCTATATTATTTCAATGTAAAATTTGATTTAACAATATTATCCGATTACTGTCATTGAAGTATTCTAGTCTTAAGACAAGTAAACAGCCACCAACAGTAAACAGTCCAGATGTAACATCACAGCCACGTTGTTGAAGCTATAAATCCCAACACATGACTCATGAGCCTTCATTTCAGCAGTGACACAACACATATCAATGTGTTGTATCCATCTAATATGCCAGTTACATCCACATCATGTTCTATGTTTATGACACTGTCCTCAAGCCATTTGTCATTACAGCACTGATGAGAATAAACATGCCAGACTGTGGCTATAACATATGAATATAAGAAAAAATGTCTATTTGAAGGGCTGATTTATTTGCCTATGTAGATCATGTCTTGAGATATGTTTAAAGCTTCTCTTACATCCCATTGTACGTGTATGTACACGTAAGTTTGCTACAGATATATATGAGCATAGCCTGGTAGTGGGGTAGTAGAGATTTGCACGTGTAAACAAGGTGTATTCTCCCAACGAGAGTTTCAATAATTGAATATCCAAGAACAGACTGCGACTAGCTACAGGTTGTACAGTGGGTTCATATACATGCAAGGTACACATGTATGTATGATACAGCACGTGCAAACAATGTAAGTAATAAAGCAAGAACCTACAACACTGCCAAGGAGATTGCACATGCCCTGGCTCTCGTAAGTTACCCTCGAGACATGGATGCATTTGTAGCCATGCTGCGAGCATGCAGAGAATAATTTGCACGCCAATTGTCATTGCAGGCTCAACTTCAAAATTCTGTTATAAATTCGCATGTGTAGCTAAAATGTCACTTGCAAATCAGCCAATTTTTCTCTGTAACATGACAAACGTGCACGTACGATGGGATGTAAAGCCTCTCTTACATCCCATCGTTCGTTCATGCACGTCCCGGTTACAGAGAAAATCGGCGGGTTTGCAAGGCACACTTAAGGTACACATGCAATTTTATAACATAATTTAAAGGTCACACAGGACCTGGAATGAAAATTGACATGCACATATTCCCTCCGTGTACGCAGAATTGACATAAACGCATCCATTTATCAAGGGTAACTTCCGAGAGACTTGCGCATGTGCATTTTCCTTGCAAGTGTTGCAAGATCTCCCCATTCACTTGCGGGGTTTGCAAGTCCCTTAGAACACACTCACGTCTCCCTTGCATCCATATTAAACCACTGTGTGGCCTGTAGCTAGTCGCAGTCTATTCTTTGATGTTCAAGTACTGACACTCTTATCAGAAAAATATACCTTGTTTGCATGTGCAAATCTCTGCTACCCCACTACCAGGCTACGTTCATATTTTTCAACAATACATGCAGCACACTTACGTGTGTATACACATACGATGGAATGTAAGAAAAGCTTAAGAGCAGCTTAATTTAGCAAAGCTTGTAATCTGCAGCTATGTGCAATGCGCAGTGGGGTTTTAGGTGCGAGCTCTCTTCAAGGCTCAAAAATTCTAGAGACCATGTTGCTTTGTCTCTGGACTTTCATGATTTGTACACTACTCTACACTAATGGGTTTTAGTCCCTCAGTCACTGGAAAACTTACCCCTTTCTTATCACTTCATGCACAGTTTGACATTCAAAAATCACAGGCAGAAGATAACAACTCCATTGGATTGTTTAAACTGCATACCCCGTCATGCAAAACTTCTGGGAAGAACGGTTATTCCAAATGAATGAAAAATGCACTGGATCTCTTTTTGTCACTTATTAAAAATCACTTATTCAAGCATGATGCAAAGAAAAGAATAACGTCCAAGAATTGCAATTAATGCATAAATGAATTAAATACTTCCAACAAAAGCCATTTTATTCCACTTTATTAAATGTTTGATTAATTCTTATATTAGACTGATGTGTAGGCAGATTTTATACTTCTACAGGATCATAACCGTTAGTTTTTAATTAATACTGTCGATTTGCTGTTGAATTATCTAGTGCACTACTCGTGTTGAAGTATGTTTCTCGTTGTTAAGATGTCAGTTATAGCCATTTTCAATTACAAATAATATCTATCTAATAACCTTAATCATAAGAAAGACTCACATTTATTTGTATTTGTACCATCTATGAAGGTTTTTGGTGAAGCACTGGAAATATACACACCATATCTGAAGATGGTGTCTTAAATCTCTGTCGGAACTTAAATGTGTAGTAGACTCACTACAAGATGATGGTATATAGTGCATATACATATTGGTCAACTAATCTGTATGAATTCTTTACATTTTGCTATGTTGTGATGTTATACGATATGTTAAAAGTGCCATCCACCCTCAAAGAGAAATTTAATTTAATAGTATAAAGGAGCAAAAAAATCGGTTTTAAGATTATTAAGTTATGGGTTTGGCCAATTTTTCAATTCAATTATAAGGTAGAGAATTATATTCAACCAAAGCTTTGGCTTTATTTTAAACCAGTTATGAAGAGGTTTAAATCTTCAAAACGAATACATATATTTAAACAGATATAAAAACTAGATTGTATTTTATACTGTGGTGATCCCTATTGTCCAATGAGTTTCAAGCCAACCACTAAGTTTCAAGAGGAGTAATTATAAAACTCACTTATGAGTGAGGAAAATGTGTCATACAGCTGTTTTGACGGAGACAGGTCAGTCAGAACCATTCAGGACAGACAGTGTCACTCACAAGGGCCTAGATTTAAGGGATTGCGAGAGGTCATCGGTGGCCTAGTGGAATTTTGGAATGTAATCACAGGCAGTCACCTGTGTGGGGGATGTGATCCCTACAAGTGGCAATGCTGAAGACCTGTCCTGTTGAACAGGACGTAAAATCCCAACTTTGACTTTAAGTGATTGGGCTCCCTTCCTGAGTGAGAATTGTGGGGGCGAATTAACCGATAATCTGAGATGCTGACTGGAAAGTTGCAGAGATAAAGCAATAGACTGAACCAATAGCACTGCTTGAAAGAATGAAACATTCATTTGAAAGCATCCAGAGTCTTGGATGTTTGGAATGTGAAAAAACAAGCAGTGAAACTAGTTTGATGTAATTTCATTTATAAGTTAATGTGTAACTACAATATACATAAAATATTATTTTACGAGTCAACCACTAATTTGAAGTTTTATTCTAGAAAAAAGAAGGAAATCACTGAAGCCAGAATTGTGAAGATTTGCTGAAACAAATGACAAATTTACAGTGATTGAAATAAAAACGGTCACCTTAAATTTCTTAAGGTGACTCAAGCCAACAGACAAAGCAGGAATCTCCAGGCTCTTTCTATATAATCTAGGGGGGAATTCAAACTAATTTTATTTTATTGTGGAAGGCCAAATATTTGTTTAGGTCTATTTTGTGTACTTAATCAAAAATACAGGTAAATGTTTTTAAATTATCAACAAAGCTTATGCACAAAATACCATTTAATAACGTCTTACACTGACCATTTTAACAACAGTAAAAAAGCAAGAATACAAAGAACAACCAATTAAGACCCAGCTCTGATTTATCTGACATCCTCTCAGCATTAAAAGTGCCACTTCCCTTTATGTCTGAAATACCCTTTACTAGGAGTAATGACATCTGTAGTTTACTCACTTCTATGCCCCGGCTAGTAGAATACTGAACAAGAGACAGTCCTTGGTATAGCTGCTAGACAACAGACCATAAGTATAAACCTTATTATGCTGCAACTACATTCCATTACCCCAAAACATGTTTAATAATTACATGTAAGCATTAATAAGTGACTTCACTGCAGCTTTGATATGCTTAGTTTAATATATATTACACGTTCCGATTTTCAACAAAAATTAAAGCTTAACCTCCGTTTGGTTTGAGATGTACTGAAATGAAACAAAATTTGCAGAAGACAGTTTAATGTATGACACATAATCTCACAGGATTTGTTGTTTGATGTATCAGAAGCTCAACAGTATACAGTAGAAATGACATTTTTGTCTTTGATGGATCATTTAATTGAGTTATTTAAATAATATTATTGCTAATCTGTCCACAATGTTGTAATGATGATGGCAATGGCAGAAATAATTGACAGCTTTATTTTGCTAGTCTTTTCCGTTTAGAATAACAGCTACTGGCGAGTAATAGATGAGTATATTAGACAACAAATGAACAAACAATTTAACATTGGTGCTTGAAAATAGGACTTTACAATTTACAATAAAGCTATAAAACATGAAGACTAACCATAACTCATGTGCCGACCATATTCACTTACCAAACACAAAGTACTTATTAAATTTCAAGTGTGGTTATTTCTCAGTATATAAAGTATTATTAGGGAGTAATAGTATTACTCCCTAAATTATTATTACCTATTTGTTTACCAGTGGGGTATTTAGCAGCATGATTTTCTTCACAGTTTATCATTTGGTACATAGAGATTTGCAAGAACCGTGTAGTTATATTCTCATTCATCAATCAATGATAAGGAGAGAGGTATAAACCATTGCCCCCATTTATTTTTACATACAGAACCTCTCAGTGGTGTAATGCATCATACTAAAGAGGATGACACAAGTAATTACCCCGTTCCTAACCTCTCTGCCTTGGAATACTTGTATAAGTGACTTATAACAAATATCTTACATACTTTGAGATAAATAAAGAAAGCTTACAGCTTTTAATAATCATGTAAGTAGACAAATATATATATGATAAATATAAGTTTTATATATAATAATATCTTCTTCACACCTCTCCTTACTGGAGTTCATGGGCTACAACCAAATTGGCTTGTTTACTTTTGATAGTAGTTACTATAGGTTCACCTCCTCCTTTGGTAAGATGTCTTCGTTGGGATTGACATTTGGGTAAGATGTCTTTATTGGAATTTGACACAATTTAGAAGATATTTTGCATTCAATACTGCTTTTTTAAATGTTTAAAAATATTTTGCATTCAATACTGCTTTTTTAAATGTTTAAAAAATATCCCACAAGTCTTCACTAGGAGAACAGAAATATTCATTCTGGAGGGGTAAAGTGGTGCAGGATGGATATTCGGGGAGTCTCATTCTTTAATCTGTAATCTCCAGATACAAGGGATTCTTACCGGAGCCATAAGGATGAAGTCATGAAGAGGAAAGCAAATACATACAGATACAACTGTAAGGAAATGTGTGACTGGACCATTAGATATGAAAACTTTTTTATCACACTCTTGCCCAATTGTACTAGTTCTTTATTATTTTTGTTCTTGTGGGATGTACATAATTTATTAATTCTGTCAATGCTCTGCAACAGTGGTTTGCCAGGGGTTACTTGACAGCCTTTTAATGTTATGATTCACACGAATAACTAGTCTTGAACATTTTAGGAACATTTCTTCTTTACATTATTTTAACTGTCTATATATGCACATACATTGAATTGTTTTGTCCATTCTGTCATTTTGATGATTCGCTATTGTTTTTAAGGACCGTATGGCTTGGTCAATTAGGTACACATATATCTAGCTAAACAGATTGCAAGGGCAAGCAATGGCCATGTCGCTGTGTTTACTTTGCTCCAGACCTTTTTACATCTTGGACCTTTATGGCTCTAAGAATCTTTGTTTGGGTGCCTAGGAACTCTTTAATAGCACCAAAATACCTACCTTCTCTCAGTAATATGCTTAGGTGTGTTAATTCCAATTTCTATGGTTTACACACAACACCCTTACTTTCCTCCATCTATCTGGCCAGTCAATGATCACAATGGAAAAATTCTAGGCTTGCACCACCTAACTTAACCTGGCTTTTGTCCATGGTTCAGAGCATTGCCCTTTTTCTTTACTTTGACCTTTTCCCTTTGTCCATGGTCATAGCAAATTGCTTGACCTTTCGGTTAACATCTTGACCAATTCTGCTTGGGCCATTTTAAGTGAGATGGAGCAAGCTTTGAAAATCCAGTCATGGTCAGAGTGAAATAATTTCTTTGTTAAGTTTTAAAATCAAAGATATTATTTATAATGTGCATATAATAAAAAATAGTAGAATCAAAATTTTAAAAACCCAACTTTTGGCGGTTTATTTTTCTTGGTGCTCCCCAGGGGCTAAATGTATTTGTCACAATACATTTTACATTCAGCCTATATTCATATCACCTGAGAGTGATAAAATATTTCCATTTAAAAAAATGAACAAGCAAAAAGGTCAAGAAAAGCTACTACTTCCTGTTAATCATTCTAAAATTAAATTTGTTCTTCCATTTCAGTGTTGGCTTACTCTGGAAATTATGTTATTTGATAGGGTCAATGAATTGTCATACCAAGGATCAATAAATCTTCTAAGTTAATGAAATAACCAGTTTTCCTCCATGTTCACAGCCAATCAAATTTGGAATGAGATTTGGGGAAAAACCCCTGTGGTATTTGTAAAATGAATTCACTGTGCTTGAAGAAATCCATTCTTGCCCTGGAGTTTACCGTTAGTCATCACAGCCAGTCACCATTAAACCTGGTTTATTGCTTTAATACTTGAATTCAGTTGAGATTAAACAAAAAAGTGACATGATACAAATAAAGCTTAGCAGTTTTTGTAACTTACACTGTGTCTAACGGTTTCACCAAATATTTATGTTTTAGATGGCTCTTATTTACTGACATTCTTATTCTCAGACTTATTCCTATTCTTAGAATTTAAAAAGAGTTCTAGGAATAAGAGAAAATGCTAAGAATAAGGATCGATAATCCCTTTGAATCTTCAGAATTCTTAAGATACTTACATCATCATTTTTATTTCCTCCTGTTAGCTGATAAATATGGTCCTTTTTAGATTTTGAAATATAAGGTTGAATGTATTGTTCATTGTAAAGTTATGCTCACTTTTGAACAAGGAATAAGTGCACAGTTCTGGTTTTGAATGTAATTGATAATTCCACTCAAAATATTCAGGTAGAAAATATCAGTTACATATTACATTGAAAGCAAGTTATAAGTCCCCTGATTTATAAAAAAATTGTTAAACAACAGCTGGAGGTTTTCACTGAAGTACATGCATATCTATTTACATTAAACTGAGATATTTTTTGCCTGAAATGCTGAAATGTTTGAGATTGTTCTTAAAATAAAGGCATTTTGGGGAGAGACAAGGAATTCATATTATTATAATTATTATTATTGTTATTATTATTATTAGTAGTAGTAGTAGAGTGATGGTGGTAGTAGTAGCAGCAATAGTAGTAGTAGTAGCAGCAGCAGTAGTAGTAGTAGTAGTAGTAGTAGTAGTAGTAGTAGTAGTAGTAGTAGTAGTAGTAGTAGTAGTAGTAGAGTGACCACTTTTAACACAGATTTAAAAAGACATTTCTTAGACTAATACCACTGTTCCATGGCATGGTCCTGAGTTTACATTCCATTCAACTTGATAATGTTGTTCTGCCAATAATATATTGATAGTATGACTTGCATCTCAGTCATAAAGGTTGGTAGCATTATCATACTTTATCATTATTATATTAGGGAAATCCCTAATATCTCGTCCCTAATATAAAACATGTCAGAAACCTTTGTGAATAAGCATTTCTGTCTGAAATACTCACATCAATATTATCAGTCGTAAGTCTTATTTTTAAGTGGATATGTATCTTTATGGTACTCCTACTTATCTTTATGGGACTACAATTTATCCTTATGGTGCTACAATTTATATTTATGGTGCTATGACTATATTTATGGTGCTTTATGGTGTTTCTACTTATCTCTTTGTTGATATAATTTGTCTTTATGGTGTTATGACTTATTTTTATATTGATGTGACTTATCTATATGGTATTATGACTTATCTTTATGGCTTGATTACTGCACAAGAGTGATAGTGACTTACTTTTTACAAGTTATCTCCACAAGTCTTAGCAGGCAGGAGCAGGTTATAAAGTCAAATTTTTCTGTCAATCAGCTTTTACTTTTTGGCCAGTACGGACAAGTACTGTGGTTGTGAATTGACTATGATTCAATTTACTGAGTAGCTGCACGATTTGAATCTCCCAGAATATCACTGATTTGATTGACTGACAACGATAGACCAAACACCGCACAGACTATGAAATAGTACATGTGTATCCTTATCAGTTACCTCTCTTTAATTATACTGGAAAAGGCTGGTGGAAAGTTTTTTGGCACAAAAATGAAGCTAGGTCTTAAATTGATAAGCTTTTAACATACCCACCATGTTTGAAAAGTGACAAAGTAAACCAAACAGTTACTTCTCTAAACATACTCCAGTCCTGTAATAGAGTTCAATGATAACCAGATGAAGCATTGTGCACCAGTTCATTTCACAGACAGATAGTATTGCTTGTATAACTAAAGTCAAGAGGCCCAGAAGTCGATTTTATTTTCATTTGTAGCAATATTATTTCTATGAAATGAAAGACCAAAATTTATCAACAAAGATTTTTAAATGTGACTTCTGCATGACTCTATACTGAGATATGTTAAATTTTAAAATTTTTTCTTTACAATACAGCACCTCAATATTTATTCTAGTGTTATTTTGTTGCAAATAATCTGAACACAGGAAAGACTGCCTATAACAAAATAATTACTGGTGTTTTGGGCTAAACAAAAATTAACTCTCCAATAATGAAAATAAGACATAAGAGCATAAACCTACGAGTATAAGTGTAACTTTAATAGAATTGGGGACACTCTTGAATTTCATTAGCAGCTATGATATATCCATTTGGTTCTCATTGTCTAATTCACTTAGTTCTATCCATTTGCAAGTTCCCCATTGTCACAATACAACTAAAATCTTTAGCCCTTGTTTAATGTGACATGAACTAAGCCCTGAGTGGTTCCTTGCAGTTTGGGTTGAAAATACCAAACACAGCTTGGTGTTAGGTAATGAGAATATGGCACTATAGTCACACAATCTTTGAACTAAAAACAAGTACTTTCAAAATTCAGAATGAGAGTCAAAAAGAATTAGAATACATGATAATAAATTAGATTTGAATTCACGTTAAATTTGTTTATATTCAATTATTGTATTGATTTATCTTGTTATCACTAATATGTTTCTATCATATTGCACAGACTTTTCGTCTAAAATTGAGTTGGGCATTTTTCAGACCACAGCCCAGAGGGTGTGAATATAAGAAGTGATTATAGCAAGAATACTAATGGAACGAGTACTCTGGAGAATGAATGGGGGGTGGGGGGTATCCCTGGGTTTTATTAAGACTGCTGAGTATTTTGACTATTACCAGACAAAAATTGGTATGTTTTCTTCATTTTTGTTTCAACCAAAATGTGTTTATCATCTCCAGTAGTTAATACGACTTTCATGTTTTTGTCTATTTAGATTGTTACAAAAAAGGTTTCCCTAAGATAAACACTTAACTAAACAAAATATGTCTGTAATTCTAGGAAAGAAACACCCTTGAGTTCTGTCTTGTTAAACTATGTGTAAAACAAATGTGAGCTAGTTACTTTCAGGAAAGTCTGGACTTATTCTTATTTTTCTTGCTTAATGAGTTACCTCACTATATAGCATTGCTATTGCTTCTCAAAACAGTCTATTGCCTGTTTAATCTCAAACAATATAAATGTGCTGACAACCCAAGATTAATTTCTCTATTGTAATGCAGACACACAACTAATAAACAAGCAAAGCATTCTTTTCATCTGTAACATGTCTCGGAACACTTAAACCTAGTTTTAACCCAACCTTAGATAAACAAAACACATGTTTTACCTTGTTCAAAACAAGGGTATACATTTCCCCTCAAGTTGCCTCATTAATTTGCTTTAGTACCTTATTTCATTATCTCAAATAACCATCTTTCACCTTGGTGATATAAACAAAACACTTTCCTGAAATGATAGGAGGGATATGCTGTACGTCTTATTA
Source organism: Sabellastarte sp. h YS-2021 (assembly GCA_964017235.1). NCBI lineage: Eukaryota > Metazoa > Annelida > Polychaeta > Sabellida > Sabellidae > Sabellastarte > Sabellastarte sp. h YS-2021. The sequence continues at coordinate 93,605,118 of OZ024928.1, forward strand.
TCACATTGGCCAAAGGCAAACTGCTATGTTTTCACTTGTGTTTACTTGTTTGGTTGTCTGGTTGGTTGGTTGGCTAGATGTTCAAACATTACTCTCAGAATGTACTTTGTATATTCAAATATATATAATTTGCATAAGGTGTGACATTTGATACAAAGGATGAGTTGTGTTAATTGAAAAATATTATTTAAAACAGTAGCATTTTAAAACATAATAAACAATACTTGTACAAAAACTATAATATATAAACTCAATAATATATATTAATATAAACTCAATACAAGGTTGACTAGCTGTATTCTTTGCCACATAAAATTTTTTGTTCCTATTAATATAACTTACCATTGGATTACTTCTGCATAAAATCGGTGATACAAGCTCCTCCACAAGCTGTGTACCGGTATCTTTTTCAATTATGTTGATTTGGATAACTTATATAAGGACAAATTTATACAAAGTGCTGATTTCCAAAGAATGGAGAGTCCAATAGCCAGGATATCCACATCAAAAAAACATCCACCAGGGAAAAGATAGTTATAATGGTGGGAAGGCAAGTGAAAAAGACTTTGTTTCAGAAATAAGCCCTAGCCTTTTGTGACCTTACTACTAATGGTGATCTATTACACTCAGATGGTGCCAAAATTGTAAAACCCTTGATACAGACATGAAACTGGCGATCGGTTGCAAATGGCTGGGCTTGGTTGTATTTGCAATTGCAGACAAGGTAGGAGGTTGACTGAAATTTGGAACATTAAATACTTATAGGTTTTTTGTACTCATAAAACAGATGTGAAAATAGCCTGGGAAATAGCATTAAAACGCCATGAGATATAGAAGAGGTGAAAAAGAGCAAAGTGAAGGTTCTCTTTCTGAAAAGCTTAACGTATGTAAAAGTAAAATACGGGCGAAATAACACTCAAGAAAAAGAACATTTATGTAATGACATAAAATCAAAACAAGACAATATGAAGTACAGCTATCAATAGGACAGAATAATTAGTTAAAATCACATATAGTAATAAGTTGTAGCAATCCATATATCTCTATGATAGGAGAAATATGTATCAATATAGCAGTAGAGGCAAGGTTAAAGGTCACACCATGGTCACCCAATGACGTTTCACACCTATAACCTCCAACTAATATACCTAACAAGCAAAAAAATTCCTTACACCTTATGGTTTCAAAGATATAACCCAGACAAGATTTTAAAGGCTGGTGGGTTACAATGGCAAAGCCAAAGGTCAACTAAAGGTCACACCATGATGTTGCACATCCATGTCCCAACAAAGTACAGTTTCTAATATACACCCCGTACAAGATTTTTCCCACCCACTCATCTGAATGTGCACTACCCAACCACCCACCTGCCCAGCTGAACACTATGGGTGGAAAAATACACTCGTCAATGAGAAAATAACTGGGGTGGATCCTGCTTTAAATAGTCAGGGGATTCATGTGTAGGATATACACGACTGGCATTTGTTTGTTCCAAGTTTGAAAAGAATCGGGTTAAGTTCACCAATGATATTCTATAGTTCACATTATACTGGTCATATGTTATTAATGTGCTGATACTATTATGTCTAGGCCTAGGGGAATCGGCGATACCACTAGTGGAAACTCTGATCAGGATCTCCACTAGGGGAATCGCCAATTCCCCTGAATCGGAGTCTCCACTGTGACATAGATTTATGTTGCAAGTGCAGTTAAAAACTGATCCATTGACTATGATCCATTTTTGTAAAGGCAAAAGTCCCAATGGGTTCTAGTTAGACAGTGTTTGGATGACACAACATTCAGTGTGGTTTGTTCTTCATCCTTCATTAGGAAAATACAATGTCTTAACATATTTTTTCAGCGACAGGGAGAGCATTTTTTTAACCAGCAGGGCTTTTATTCCTCAATTATTTCTGCTTCAGTATTAACCCTCTTTACTGTTTTTCAGACTTTCTTGTTCAGTTCAGCTGTGTCACTATTTAGTGTCTTGCAGATCAAGTTAATGACTTGTGCTTTGTCCAATTATTTGTCAGCTAAACTCCCTAAAATTTACACAGATGACTAGTTTGACCTTTGTATTAATGATCCACTCTGCACATTTTAATGGAGGTGAATTTTGTGTTTCATTTTATTGTTAATCGTTAAAATAATAGTATCTCCAAAACACAACCAAAGCAGAGTGTGGATTAACATTTCACAAAATTAAAAATAATAGAAAAAATTATTTCAAAAACTCATAGTAAATGGAAATCCCGGGCTGCAATTCACACGAATGGAAGAACAACTAGATTGTCCAAGATATCAGACAAATGCCTTTAACATGTTTGGGGTAAAACTGTAAAAAAATGTTGATGTTTAAACAAAATTGTATTAAATTTTATTTTAGTATACTAATAAGGTATCTCACATGCGATAGATAGAGTGAGTCAACAGGTAAAAAATATATTGAAATTTTCACAAGAAATGTGCACAGGTTACGTCTTAAAAATCTGTGACAATCATGCTAACATACAGAGCTACAAATACTTTCCCTGATGTCTCTGGTGTCAGTCTGACTGTGTCTCTTGTCTCTGAATTCTCGTCCCTCTCACTCCCAGCGTCTTAGAATTGTTGTTGTTGACAAATGTGGATTCCACTGTCGCAAAACTAGATCATTATAAAAAGGTGTTTGCATAATACTTAAATAACTGCTGTTCATACCAAAAGTCTTTAAATAACTAACTTAAATAACTTAATTTCTGGTAATAACTAGATGAATGCGGAAAGTGGCGTCCAATTAATGAGTAAATCATTAGATGATAAAATAATAACTTTTGTTACTCTGTTGACATGTGTCTTATAATTGACCTTTTGACCCGAAGCCAGTATTTTAATTAAGTAACATGAGAAAATATGGATGCTTGACAATCGACGGAATTTCTGTCCTCTGACAAAGAGTCTACACTGTAACAATAGGCTGTTTGTTCATTCATCATTAATCTGACAGAATACAGTTTCAGCAGAGCTATGGCAACATAACTGTCATTATTTGCATTGGGTGAGTACATAGAGAGGCTTTTACATTTGCCTAGACAGTGACTGTATTACACATTTCGAGATGAAGGGGTGACAAGAACCATTACAAAAGTGTGGCTTATATTTTATTTATATTTTCCTAATGTTATATCAGAGTTCAACATGATTCTTGTCCATTTCCGGGGCTTCAGTCTAAGACTTTTGTCGTAACTGAAGACTTGTACATTTTTGTCTTAAAAGACTCCTAAAAGAATTGAGCATCTAGTTATTGCCCTCATAGCTGGTTTGTTATTCCCCAAAGGTACCTTAAATATGATTACAGCCTTGTTTTCCAAAACAACTTTGTAACATCAAAGTCTGTTTAGACAACACACACTTTGCAAAAAGAAACTATCAGGACTTAATCCTGACTTAAGTGTTATACCTAGTTTCACTCATGTAAGTTAACCTCCTGACCAGACAGCTAATATTGTCCTGAGTGTAGTATTTTTGGCTGGATCTTACTTTTTTCAGATTTTAAAAGTCACGATCATAACCATGACAATCGTACATATTCTGTTCAAAGATGTTTGAAAACCTTTGCGAGTGTCATAACAAATCTTTTCCTGAATTATACTCAGGTTACATATTTACATGTGGTCAGATCCATATGCATTTGCTTTCCATTTGACAATCTCCTCTGTATGTCTCTGAACAGACACCTCATATCTGGCAAGGTGTATGTTGAAGAATTAGCTGCACCATACCCCCCCCCCCCCCCCCCCCCCCGTCTACTAGTGAGAGCCACAAAGTCATCAGAGACACGAGTAGTGCACTGAGGCAATAACCCATCCAAGTACTAACGTATCCCACAGCTGCTTAACTTCAGTGATGAGACAGGTACTCATCATACTACCCCACAATTCATGGAAGTCCAGAGACAAAAGAAAAAAAAGGATGGATTTCTAGAAGTGCATCCCTCGCTTGAGCTCGTGCTTAAAAAAAGCAGTCCAGAAGGCAAATCACTTTCCAAGCTATGTCAAATTGGCAGACATGCATCCTACTAAAATACAAAATGAACCAAATAACAACCGAAGGTAGAGAGGCCAGTTAGTTTGTAGCTTATGGCCTCAGTACAGAAAGGTATGACATAGGTATTAGTTACAAATTATCTTATAATTGAGCTGCAACTTATTTCAGTGATGCTATTGATTATCTTTATGGTAATCGTGTGCACTCGTCTGTAATAGTGCAGTCGAGTGATTTCTTGAGAAATGAGAAAATAAGTTGTACAAGTGGAACTGGGACACAACACTCAAGTTCTTTAGAGCATCTTGCTCCAGGCGTAGTTCGTACATAATAGAAAGTAGAACTTAGCAAATAAAAGATGAGTAATGTAGCAGCAATGTCGAACTAAGTAACAGGAAAGTGGTACACAGAGACAAGATACTTCATAAGTACTGGCAAGGATTTGTGGTGTATTGTGGTATCCTGGTTGAGGGTTTCTTCATTTTAACTATTGTTTTCACTGTCAGATATCTCAAGAATTCAAGCTCAACTTAAGGAATTAGATATGTTTTGAGGAAAACCTGTCTGTCGGTTGCAGAAGGCAAGTCCAACTATAAACTACTTAGGAAAAGAGTTTCTGCTGCCTTAAAACTCGTAAATAACACATCTCACTTGTGGAGTTAATTAATCAAACGGTTTCTCATTGAATAATATATTCATATCAAATTGTCCATTACATTACTTCATTTAAGTTTTAAACAGAATATTAGTCTTTTTTCCTTTCTTGAAATAACTACATTCTCATCACAAATGTAAATCTACAACAATAACATAGCTTCATTGGACGAAAACTAAATAAGAGGTTTAATACCTCTTGATATACTACACTTTTAAATGTAAATATACATAGGAGATCATCAGACGTTTTTCCTCATTTTGCGTTGCTTATTGATTTTGCTAGTTTTCCTAAGTAATGTTTCATGCCAGTACTGTAAAACATTGCATGCTCTGATTCTGTTTCATTTCATAATTGCTTTCCTCAATAAGGTGGATGGTGATGTGTTCATATCTGAGGTCATAGTTTTAAATCTGACCCAGATTTTAAGTGGTATTTTTGGTGTGTTATGCCCAATACAGCTATATCTTTAGAAAAACAATGAAAATATATGTAAGCAAGCCAATATTGTTAAGATAAGAAATGTAGATTTTTTCAATCATATTTTACATATTATGTGTCATAAGTCAGTGTACCAAATCTCATGTATAGCACTCGCAAGAAAAATGTTGTTTTCCAGTTTCGCTGAAAAAACCTATAGTTATAATTAAACATATTAAGCCACATTATCTTCCCTGTGTTGTAGGCATATGTATTAAATGCAAGTATATTTTGCATTTAATACAATATCAATAATGTAATTTTAATTCTTATGTTTTAATTATTTTATTAGATGTCAGAAGCGCCAACAATGAAACCTAATTTAGTCTATTACTCTTAAAACAATTGAGTTTACACCCTTCTGTCAGAATAGATTAGCATTACTTTTGTCAATTCAACAATTTAACTGTATTAGAGAAACAACGTAAATATTCTATTGCAATATATTTAAACAGCAATGGGAATACCAAACATTAATTTAGAGTATTCGCAATATTTAAGACACGTTGTTGTGATAAACCACCATCTCATAGAATAAATAGCAACATATTATTGTGCTCATATCATACGAAATCCTGGATGGTTCTCATTAATCTGTATACAGCATCTTAACAGTGATGAATTGTCCAGAAGAGTGTCACATGTATATTCAGTATGATGTTCATATTTATGTTCACACTGTTTCTAGAACAATCATAGAAAATAAATCTACCTGCATTGGCTTTGCCTATTATTTTGGAATAAATTAAACATAAATTCCTATTTTTATTAAATTTTCAATCACCTTCCTGATTAGTGGCTTATATATAATACCTTTACACAAAAAATAACTGGCTATTTTACCATTATTTTGTAATTATTCAGGAGCAATATTGTGCAATTTTAACATCTCAATGGCACCTCAAATCGACACATACGACGAATTAACATACAGCTTTTAATGACTAATGCCCCTGTTCCACCAAAGGACTAAGCCCCGATCCTGTCTGGGACCCTTTATCGTGGACAGTCGCTGAAAAAAAAGGTAAAATGGGCAGGCATACTGAATCGGTATTGAAGCCTGGGATTAAGGTCAGATCGGTCTCAGGAAGCCTCAGGAGGCCCCAGGTGGCCCCAGACAGTCCCCGACTGTTCTGGGACTAAGAACCGACTAAGCCAGTTGTCTGGTCGGTTTGAAGCACGATTTTGTCGTACACATACCGACTGGGTCCCAGGACGCCTCAGGCCTCCTGGGACTAAGCCCCGACTAACCCCCGATTAAGTCCCGGCCTCCTCAGGCGTCCTGAGGCCTCCTCAGTCTTCCCCAGACCAATGTGGCCGATTCTTGTTTTGCAATGCGACTAAGGGTCGCAGGAGACCTGGGACTAAGGCACTAAGGGTCTGGGACTAAGGGTCGCAGGCGGCCTGGGACAACATAGGACTGTGTAAATTTGTTCTGAGGAGGCCTGAGGAAGCCTGGGACTGGACATTTTGTTTATGGCAGTAAAAAAGAGTCGGTTTGGGTCGGGAAAAATATCAAACATGTTTGATTTTTCTCAAAGCCCCAACCGACAACTACCGACCCTTACCGAATGCCTGGGACTAAGCAAATTTTTGAAACCAACTCCCAAAAACCCTTAATCGGGAGCCTTAGTCGTGTGGTGGAACACCCACATAATTTCTTGTGTAAGTTATTGACACTGGTTACAGGTTGAGTTCTTTTTGTGCCAGTAAAATGCGAGTGCTATGCTAACAGGCCCGATAGTGTCATGCACTCTTTGTTCAGTGTACACTGGTAGTGAGGTTTTATAGCACAAGAAAATACAAACAAGACAGGACTTGCGAGTTTTGCTACCAAGAGTCATAATAAAGCAATTAAGGCTAAAAAGTCTTTCAATCTACTGGCATGAGCTGCAAAGCCATCAGTAGGGCACTCTGGAAGGCCAAATTCCTTGCCGGAAGTGGAGATTCCATGAAAGTCTGGTGACCAAATTTTAAAAAAAAAGATTTCTAGAAGCGTGAGTCTTGGCGAAGGGCTTGTGCTTAAAAAGACTCCATGTGTCATGTAGTGAACATCTGATAGATTTATTGTTCTTTAGTAATTGGCCAATGTTTAAATACAATACTGCTCACATGGCAAAAGTAACGAGTAGTGTCATGTACTGGTCATTGACAGACTAGTTATATAAATCATTTTAAAATTGTTGTCAGACTTGCAGCATGATAATGTGTTTAAAAGGTCAAGTAGGTACGGTGACCTCAACAAATTGAGCTAGAAATAGGTGCATAAGTGTTATGAATGGGCCCTTATTGTTTTCATACTTGAAGTTTTCTGGGGGTGTATTGGAGAAGTTGCTTATACATTTCCTCTACCTCCTCTCAGGTCCTGGGGTGCCTTACAGAACCTTCTTTCCTACATCCCTTCAACTACCTGTGGTAACATCATGTATGCAATGTGCTGAAAAAGATGTTAAACTTAAACCAATCAAAGTTACAGTGAACACTGAACTTTTACCTCAATGATAGCTGGTTCTGACTTAGGAAAACATGCAAAAGTACTGCTTGACATTGACATTTTGCTCCCCTTCATGTGAAACAGAACCCTTGGGCATTTCAGATGCTCTCAACATCAAAATTACTTGAAAATTAGTTCTCTATTTAGCTGAAAGATTTTTACGATAATTGCTTTATTTATTTGGAGCTTTATATCGCTTTCAACACTGTATGGGTCATATCACGGCGTATAGTTTTGTGGGCAGAGGAAACCAGTACATACAGTAGGTCAAGGTTCTGTACTGTAAACTGCAGATCATTGGAACGGAACTACCAACCGGGTAACTACCCTTAAACATGCTATATAATATATGACAAATACCCAGTCCTTCAAGACCCCCAACTGGCAACATATACAAGGAAATTATTAAAGGGCACGTCAGCAAATCAATCATCCTCCAAGCCCCATATTTAAATCCCAATTCAAGCTTGCACAGTATTTTATGATGAGGCCATTTGGACCTGTTAATCACAAAACACTGTACTCTGTAACCAACCCATTCTGGGTATCATTAGATACATGACCCTTTGGGAAGCTAACTTCCAATTGGTGCATGAAGCAAGTAATCCTTTGTTTGTCTGTTCATCAGACATGAACAAATGATCGAATGGATATCCACAAATCCAGTTCCTTATCCAAATAGTTTAGTAACAAGTTACAGTTTACATTTGATCGAAAAAACATTAAAATATATGAATATGCTAATTTTAGATTCTGTGTAATGTAAACAGCTTTTTCAGAAATCTCAAGTAAATTAAGAAATAATCTTAATAATAAAGAAGATAATTATGGCATAAACTATAACTTAAAACAACCTTGGATCTATATGACGAATTAATATAGCACATTTAAGAATCATAAGAAAAAACAACTATTGCTGTATTTTAATTTTGGAAATCTTATTTGTTTATTCAAAAGCTGTAAAGTTTAAAAAATATAAATGTTCAAAAATTTCGACAATGAGTACATCTATTCTTGCGTACCATTTTGATCAAACAAGCATTTAAAAATTGCTGAATATCTACCTCTTCCATAATAATCAAAATTTACGCTTTTGAATAACGATTCTAGCATTCCTGAGTTCCCTCTAGGGTCAAAATCTGGCTTGAAATTACTCCATCATTTACCGTTTTCTGGATCTTTACAGTTTTAAAAATTGTTCGGAGTATAAAGCATTAGATTTTTACACAGGATTCGAGCATTTGTGTGAAGCTTTGTAAAATGGAACAAAAAGAATAAATGTAATGGAGTATATTTGTAGATGCAACTATGTACATGCACTCAAACCAAAAATAATTTTTAGGATGTATTTTTTTTATTTTGAATAAGCTTCAGGCAAGCACAATGGTATATCAATAATAAGGGAAGTAGCTACAACATACTATTTCTCTCAAATCACATTTCATGAAAAATAAGATTATACGTGAAAAAACAATATCCCAGTAAATATGAAGACTGATGCAGCTGATAAGCAGCTCCCTCGGGTGATGGGGACCCAAAATGGCATAATCCATTTTACTGGAACAGTCATAGCCCGCCGGAAAAAAATAGGGAGCAGATGTTGGTGGATACACCAAGATGTTTAAATTGTGTTTTAAGTTCTGCTTTTAACACATTGTATGTGTCTTTTTGCAATGGATAGTTGGGAAGCTTGAGAAAAACAGTGTATTCTACGTTGTCAAAATTCTGCACTAAAAACTCTGTAGTACCACAAAAAGGGATTACTAACTTTACCACTTCAAATCCAGTTGGAATTTAAGCCCAAGATTCAATGTTTTGAGAGTGATTGTAGTGCCCACTCCATCCACATGAAATTTCATGGACTTATTGATTATTATTATTATCACTTATAGATGAAATTATTATGAAACAAATGGTCAACACTTGCAGATGTGATCAGTATCCAACATATTTTGCCTCCTTCAGGAAAAAGGTCACAACCTACCAGTGTGAGAAGCCCATCTGCCTCAGCCGCCCTGCCATATCTGGTATTTTTTTGGCTTTGTTAATGGATTTGTGACAAATCAATATGTTTATGTTCAGTGGGACTTAAATTCTGTCGGATGATTTAGATTAAGCAGTGTAAAACCTGAGTTTGAAAACTTGTTCTCAGTATCTTATTCATCTCTGACATATACTTCTACTTTCTTAAACGTGGTTTGGGTCAATATGTATAACTCTCACTCTGAAAAAATTATTGATACAGCTATGACCATTTTAAGAAATTTTCGTTTGTTATTTTATTACCTGTGGTGCATTTCTGGTTTGTCTAAACCCTCCAAAAAGCAAATGTGTCAAAAACACATTTGCCTTCATACAAAAATAAATTGGTAATGAGTTATTCCATGGAAGTAAGTCCCAATACATTTTAGTTGACATACACTGTTTTAAGAGCAATGCCATTTGGCAAAGCTCCATTATCTGTGAGCTATTTTGTAATCAACGCCCCACGCCCCCACACCCCCACACCCGCCATCCCCGTCTGCAGCCCCTAATTGATGAGATGTTTGGTTTTGTGTTTTCTCTGATTACCCAATAAGACTTCATGACAATATATACATACACAATGGCGGAGTATAAGTGGCTGAACAATATCCACTATATGACTCTGGAAGAGTTCCAAAGTTGCAAAGCAAAACTGACGTAATTTTCATTAAATTTGATCCGAAGGCAAAGTTGGACCTTATATCAAAGGCAGAGAGGTTAACTATCAGAAATCACCTTTTGTGCCTCCCACAGGTTACAGTCAACTGGATTTCAATCCATAGCCAGAGGGATAAGAATCAAGTGGTCATTTGACAAAATTTTATAGCTTCAACTGACACCTGAATATTATACCTAAGAATAGTGAGTGATATGAACAGGTAGACATCATTGCCAATCAAACTGAAACCATAATTATTCTGTAGAATTAATAGCCAGTGAACAGGAACGAAGCACAATGAGTTAGCAGATGCAATAGAAATGAAATAGGAAAACTTCCCAAATGACATAAACAACACGAATGACGATAGCAATATTATACGAGTATAGAGTATAATATTGTTAATCTTCATGGGTGATATAATTTTTCTGTATATGTCTAATGAGGGATGTTTTACTTTTATTATCCAACATTTTTATGATTTCTAAGCTATTTAAGTACATATTTAAAGAGAGAATTTTGAAAATGTCTGACATATTTACGGGGTCACCTTTGATACAAAAAACCTCAATATTTAACTTGTGATTTCTCAGCCATTTCTGTATGGATTTTTATGCAACAAAAACAAGCAGAAGCGCTGTTAAAAGACCTTCTAATGATATATAATATATATTTGTAGGTCACATAGTTTCTGAGATATAGGTGAAAATCAAAAGTTACTGACACTAATTATCCATGGTACGGAGGCGCCGTTGTATACAAATAAAATATGCCCCGCTCCATATATCCCCCTATATGGATAAAATATTTGGCACGGTGGCTAATAAATTATCAGAAAGATGCCCCATAAGCCATATATGTCTTCCATTTGCGCCTGACAGGGACTTTGTAGCATCTACTCTGATTGAGCTTGACAACATGCAGGTGGTGTCCAACATAACCTCAACAGGTGTTATAATGGTCCTTAATCTTACAGATTATTATAATTTTCTGGCTAAGTTTTGACTGACACATATTTGTTACTTATGAATTGTTGTTATAAGTGTCCTGGTGGGTTTTATAGATTTGCAAATGTCCACTGATGTCCCACCCCTGTGGTCGTAGTTTCCAACCCAGCTCTGTTCAACATTGTCTGAAGAAAACAATGCATATATTTGTTGGTGAAGATCTGCACTGTATCCTACTTAATGCCACGGCTGAAATATATACTATACTAAGAAGTTTTATGTGTGGAGGAAGGCAGTGCATACTTGTTGTTGAAGGATACTTATCATAATCTGACAAAGCAATCATATGCCCGCAGTCCCATTTCAAGCCAGAACTGATATTTAGCAATTGTTAGACAACCACAAAATAACCCATTCTATTTGTTGAAGTTGTATAGCTCCCGGGACCACAATCTTTGCACTCTATGAGACTGATTATCTGAGACACGGTTATTGCCACTTTATGAGACATTATTGACCTGCAGAGTAACCTTTTTGCAATACAACAGGGGTGCCATATAGCATTGCAAGAACCTTATTCTTGTGACAATTATTGGCACCAAGTTCTCTGTGTCTGTATATGCACCCCATCAACACAGCAATAACATCTTGGGGCATAAAAATCTGTTCCTGTAAAACTATGCAGTAACTTGATTAGGGGTCTCTAACCCCACTTCAATACGAAAGTCTGAGCAATGTTTTCAGATCTTTCAATACAGATTTCAACAGCAACTTTCATGTTACTTTATGTAAATTATTTCTATTTCATTACCTTTTTTTTTTCTTTTTTTTTTAGGGGGGGGGGGGGTTAGGATTTTATCATTCTATTATTCATAAATCCATGGCATCCATATGCATTATACCCCTGTTCAACTGTTTTAATTTTTCCTCCTGACTGCCTTTAGGTGGGTGTATATAAGATAGTAGATATCAGTAGATACTATTACCTACTGTATGGTAGAATGAATTTTCGTTTGGGGAATATAAACTATCTCTCTTGTCCATTCCAAAAGAAGAGGGGATGAGTTGACTGGTCTCTAGGTAAGTTCATACAGTTTAAAGGAGTTCACTGAATAATCTTATCTGCTTTTCCAAGATTCTTTGGGACTTGATTGTACTAGTGATCCCCCGGGAAGGGTGATGGTATAGCAAGTGTGTCTGTCTGTCAGTCGGTCTGCGCCTGCATATAACTTGAAAACTACACATTGAATCTAGGTCATATTTTCACACAAACTGGAGTCTACCCCTGCCTCGGTTCTCAGAAATTTTATCCTTATTTTTCACAAATTTTGTATTTATTGCATACAAAAGGTAACAGCAAAGGAGGCAATATACAGAAGACAAGGATGGTGTGCAGTGGAATCATTAAATGCAAACCAATAAAAGGGGGGAGATGGTAAGGCAAGATAGTGGTTACAGTGAGCATATCTTTATATTTGAAAAGAACTAGACCATTTCAACAAGGGTGCATCTGTGGCAAGATTTATTTGTGTTTTTTCAACACTCTCTATAGGCAAAGACTTGTGCTCTCAAGCACTACTAGTTGGTCATCCAACCAATCTGTTCACCCTGGCCAAATCACAAGTTTTGATAGTTTTCTCAACATTTTGAGAGAATCAGTAGATTATTAAATAGATGAGTAGAACATTGTAAAATATACTAAATCAATAAGAATGACTATTTTAATAGCAAAAATATACATATTTTTGCAGTTTTCACATCGTATTAGATAGGTTCATATTATAATATCACTGTCAATGTGGTCCCTTAGGAATACCAAAATTAGGTCACTTGGCAGAAATGAGAAAAAAAATTAAACATTGAGAATTTTATACTTTGTGGCCCAAGATTCAAGCACTGTCAAGATTATCTCGGAGCCCTAACTAAAATACTTCATCTAAAGATAGAACATGTCTCTGTCTTCTAAATCAAAAGGATGTGTCTTATTTTCATTGTGTCACTGTAACCTGCAGAAAAAGACTAGATATTTTCTCCACTTCCTTTTATAGACAGGAAGTGACGTAATAGTATATGCTCCTGTGACTCTGTGATTAGCCAATCAACACCCTTGTAGGGGGAATGTACCAAAGTTGTGTTCGTGGTACAGCAAGGTGACAGACCTGTGCTTTTGGTAACTTCAAAAACCAACACCCTCTTCTGAGAAATCTCTTTGTGCAAGGAATGATATTTTTGTTCAATTTTAGAAGTTAAGTGTTTTCGCAATTATCAAATCATAATTAGATCCAATACCATACACAAGAAGTAAGGTGTCTGTGTTATATAAGGTGTGTATTTAAATACATTCCCAAAAGGCCTCCCAAAGCAGGGAAATATAAAAATGGGTTATATAAAATTTATTTTAAATTCTTCAAGCAATAACAGCTAGTAACTATGTTCCTTTTAAATATGATATTTCTTTATGCCTTTGAAAAGAGACACTTCGTTTCTTGGTAGTAAGTATTGAAGAATGAGACTCCCCGAATACAAGCCCTTCACCCCTGTACATATGTTGCTGCACGGCTTGTGAAGGTTATGAAAAATATTTCAAACATATAAAAAAGGCACTCCCAAACATAAAACATTCTGTGAGAAACAAAAGCAGGCAGTCTGGTCAGCTGTAAGTAAACTAGGTATCAAAGAGCAATGCAACAATCACACTTCTGGTGGTAATTCTGGTGTCACAAGGAAAACCAGAGCCAGAATGCTATACCTCCTGTGAAACCCAGACACCTCCAGCTACAGTTTTGCTACAGAGGAAAATCAGAATTGGGGAGGGCAATGAGCATAATTGACACAGAAAAGAAACAGTTAACATTGTGTAAAGACACTGTGACATTACGGTAAAAAACAACAACAAAGCATCCTACCTAGTAGTGGAATGGTAGCAGAACTACAGAAATTATACGACACCCTACAACTACAGCATGTTATTAGCAGGTGACCTTCATAGCTCCTATGGTAGATGAAAACTTTGAGCAGTTTGAAACTATTTGTGTGTGGCCATGGACAACAGAGAATATGGCAGTATGCAAGCTTTTCTGACTGGCTGTACATGAAGGAATGAGGAACTAAATAAAACACCTATATATGTAGGGAAATCCGCCTGCAGTGTGATCGGGGAGTTAGAAAACATCACCTTATGAAAAAGATAGAACTGACATAAAAATACTGTCTACATTCAGAATCTGAATAGAAAATCCTCCAGCATCTTGTCTTATATCACAGAGGGATCTAACTGTCGATATGCCAAGTACACACAGCTTCCCAAGCACAGTTATTTCCCCTTTATGAAATATGACTGACCTTTGAGCCAGACTCACTATACAACCAGCTTCTCCTTTACACAAATGGCGCCTGGTGCTCTGAGGTTTTTGTGGAGAGTCACTTAACCCCCTTTTCTGTCCTCATAGATCCAACTCTCATTTGTACAGTGTGGGGGTGTGGCTCTGTGCAATTCAGGTTTCCTTTTTCAAATTAAATCTGCTGTCTCAGTGTGCTGATTGGGTGCCCTTACAACCATTAAGGAATGTAAAATTAATTTATATGACAGTCAGTATGTTGAAGGCTCCCAGTGATGTTTTAGAATAAGAAAACCAAAGAGGGACAAACTTTAAAGGGGTAAGGGTTTCTGGTGTGGTGGGGATGATGTTTTATTTTAATTTGTATGTTATGTCACAACAGGTAGTTTTGAGGAAACCAGTACTAGTTGATGAAGATTCTGTACTGTAAACTGCCTGGCATCAGTAAGTAACTATCAACTTTCTCACATAGAGTCAGGTCCGAGATTTGGACTGCCAACCTCAGAGGTGGTAGGCAAGTGTGTCATCAACTACACTGTCAAGCCCCCCCCCCCCCCCCCCCCCCAAAAAAAAAAAAAAAAAAAGAAAAGAAAAAGACGTTTTTATTGTTTTATGTTTCTTCGGGGGTAACTGAATAATGATATATTTTCTCTTGTTGGCACTACATTACTAGTATGTGGATCATTACTTTCACAATGTACATTTTCTATACTACTTTCAGTGTACTCTATTCCATCAGAGACGTTCTAAGAATGGATGTGTGTGTGTATAGTGAAGTGTGAAATCCCCATCAGCTAAATATCATCATGTGATATTTGGTCAAAGTTATGCAATATTTCCTTGCCATTTCAGATGGTTCAGATAAGCACAAAATGTCATATATTTCTTCTTAATGATCTTCAGTGACATAAGGTTTATTTTATTATCCTCCACAAAACGTTTTGACCTAAATACCAGGAGGTACAGACGATAGGGATATACCATAACAATCCACGCTCTACACAAATTTAGAGCACAAATTCTGGATTTAGATCACTCGGGCTACTTTTTTGTGTTGTATTTTACATTTTTATTAGGCTAACGATAACCGGAAGTAACAGCCAAAACTTTGTGACAATATTGAGCATGATATTTTTGTTTGATTAGCCAATCAGAAACTCTGTTACATCGCCGTGATGTGAGTAGAATAGGTAGTATTTTTATTCCAGCCTCCCCTTAGCATGGGTAATTAACTTTGCCAATGCCTAAACAAGTGACCATTTTGCATTCATATTTCATTAATTATCTAAGCTACAGATATGTTATATATGTTACAGTCAATCTGTGAAACCAGTCATTACGCGTAATGACTGAAAGTTTCAGTCATTTCGCATAATGACTGAAATGACCAGTCATTATGTGTAATGACTAAAATTTTCAGTCATTTCATGTAATGACTGAAATATATGGTTCATTTTTATGACATGAATTAAAAGAAGTGGGGCTTAATTAAAATAATTGCAGAAGAGTTTGATAATTTGATCATTTACCCATGTTATCAATCAGTAATCATGTCAGAATATGTTCAAATTTGAAGTGATAAATGCATTACCCCTCTTTAGTAATCACATGAGAATGCAATTTAAATTACTAAGTGAGGCCAGACAATTTCATTTTTAGTAAAGCAAGTATTTAAAACTATTTATCACAATTCAACCATTACGCATAATGACTGGACCTTATTTTCAGTCATTACATGAAATGACTGAAAATTTTAGTCATTACATCATTAGAAAGGTATTTTTACAGAACTTCTCAGAGAAGTTCACAGGAAACTCTAGTTAAAAATTGAAATTTTATATTCACTGCTCCACGTAACTATGGATATCTTTCACAACTAATGTCTTTTTTATATTCTTAAATATGGAAATATGGACTCATGTCATTAAAACCTGGTTGCTTATATGCCTAAAAAAAAGAAGAATTTCCAAGAGTAAATTAAGTGTTCAAAAGTGTTACAAAAGCCATGAAATGCAACATGCTTTTCATACAACTAGTGTATCCCATTTGTCATTATTTGGAAAAGTCTAAAGATTCTCAGTATTTAAAATATTATTATTACCTCCACCAAGGAGGTTACGTTTTCGCCTGGGTTTGTCTGTCCGTCTGTTTGTTTGTTTGTGAACAAGATAACTCAAAAACTTATGGACGGATTTTGATAAATTTTTCAGGATATGTCCAAAATGCTAAAAGGAAGAAGTGATTAGATTTTGGGAGTGATTCGGATCACTGTCTGGATCTTCTGGATCCATGAAATGTTTTTTTAAAGAAAGATAGTTCAAACACTTATGGAGGGATTTTGATGAAATTTTCAGGATATGTCCTAAATGGGACAAGGAGCAAGTAAATAGATTTTGGGAGTGATCTGAATCACTATGGGCAAAAATGTGAAATAGAGCAGGAATTATCAGTGCTAATGGTAGGTTTTGAAAGTCCAGGAATTGATCTCCCGTGGCGGAGGTCTGCGCTCTCTGAGTGCTCTTGTTATTATTTCTTATTCTTGGAAAATTTTAAGAATGTTAGTAATTCTTAGAATAATAGTGAATATGAAGGCTTTTTATAAAACCTTATGATAGGAACATCACCTTAGTGGTGCCTGTTATTTGAAATTTCATCAAGAGAGAATACAAATCAAACAATCTGAGTTACAAATAAATATAAATATATATTATAAGTATGGTTGTTTTACTTTTGTTATCTACTACTGTGTTTCAATGATAAGTAACTTGAACTAATTTTTTTTTTTATGTATTCCCTAATGGGATTAACAGAATCAGAATTTACAGTTGGATCACATAGCTATGCAGAAATAAACTCAGCTATAAGACATACATTTTCATTAATGGATAGAGTCTGACCTACTAAAAGCTTCCGCTTTATGTCGTCATTTCCGGTTTTAAATTAGAGACTGAGCAGCATGCTGTTGTATACATTTGAGATATACATTTTTTTTGTTTTTGTTTTTTTGTGACTACATGAAGCCTCCGGATCTCCCAAGATACAACATTGCATATTTTGATTAGTTTGTTGTAATTTTAAAGGATGCCCCCCTACCAGCAGGCGACTTTACGTGTTGTGGCAAATTCTACATATATTGCTCCATTACTTTATTAGTTTCCTTTAAGATGACGTGGTGAGGGAGAGAGTCATAATGATTAATGTAACCAGCATCATGTGGACTTTTCGGATAATTGTATCTTTAAAAGACCAATTACTTTTTTAAAAAGCAACAGAAATATGTTACATTCACCTGAATAACATCTGACCAGCTATATAATATCTGTATTTTATTGCATTTGTCAAAGAGAAAAACATAATTTTCCGTCAATTTATCCTACCAAGACTACTCCAAGTAATAAAAACAGCATTCTTAAACCCCTGTTCCATACACAAGTTTGTCTGTTGACCACTCTGATTATGTGGTCAGTAACATAATCTTGTCAGTTGTGTGGCCTATGGTTTCACTGGTGAAGGTTTCTAGCACAGTTCAGATAATCATAAACATTGATCCCATTTCTCCAAACATGTTTCAAAGGCTATTTACTTGACCATTTCTGTCCAAACTATTCTTGTCTTATTTCGTTAGCTGTAAAATTCATCATGACCTATCTTTTGTTTGATACGACAAGATACTGTTTGTTCGTACAACTTGTTTTGTTAACTTTTTAATGATTGATAAATCTTCCTGTTAAAATTTAAATGTTAGATTGATTCTATAATCTAATTCATGAATGTTTTATTTATTGAAATAGGATTGAGTAAGGGGTCATATCACTTTTAATGTGTAGTATATGTTATATTACAAGTTGTTTAGGGGGTGGATGAAAGCAATGCATTTTAGGTGACCAAGAAGCTGTAATTAAACCATTCAGCAAAGGCAAGCAACTGTCAACTTTCCTTCTTCAAGTCATACAAGGAGTGGGACCTAGAATAAGAAGAAGTTTGAGCTGTTCAAAAAACGAAATTTCATATTTCCTATATATTGATTAGTAGGATAGTTACATTTCATAAATTGTATCAAATCTATTATATGCAGGGTTTGCTACCTTTGCAACGTGACTGCGCAAAAATGATGAGTAAACACAAAGCTTATATCTAAAAAAGCATACATGATACCTAGTCCACATCTTTTCGGACTGGAGTCATGAGTTACAACCAACTGGGTTCCTTTACTTTCTTACTGGTTCAATCTGCTCCGTTTTTGGGTCAGATGCTTTCATTGGCATTTGACACAACTCGTAAAATGTTTTGCGTCCAGAACCTCCATTTTAAAATGATTGAAATACTTCTCATGAGTATCACTAGTTTTGCAGACCTACAAGCACTGGAAGGGGTGTAAGGGGGCAAGATTAACACAATTGCTGAGGCATTGTTCTTTACTTGCAGAAGATATGAATGACCACTTTTCAGAGGCAAAAAGACAAGGTGATGAAAGGGAAGCAAATACATACAGAAAACATGTGTAAGGAAGATGTGAACAGGCATTTAGATGTAATAATTTTTTATTAATTTTGAGGGACATTTGGAGTTTTGATATACTACAAAATACAGATGCACAAAGCACTAAGAACTGTTCCGAGATTGTCCTGTTTCCACAATATTCAGAGAGAAATCAAATGTGCTTGAAAATTTTTGTTTGTCCCTAAAATAGTTATCCTTTTTGTAGTTTAATGTCTTCAAACTTCACATTTTATAGACTTGAATTTTTTTCCATATTTGCTCAGCTCAATACCGTTAGATGTCAGAAGTATTAGTTCAGTGCATTAATTAATTGTTGCACCTTTTCAGATGTTCAATAACTTAATCAATACAAAAACAAATTTAGACTTGTCCCTGTCCTAAAATTAGTTTAAGTGGTTTTGGAAACGAAAATTACATGCTCTGATATTTGTGCATGTGTTATCGTGAACAGAAAATGGATTTCCTAAAATAGACCAAGAACTGAGGACAATAACAGAGTTCAATAATTTTTTACCAGTTCCTGACTTCACAAAGCTGTGTTTGATGTTATTTAGAAGTGTCTACTCAGTAGTAAAATGCGGTCAATTGAGCAAATATAACATAACACTAGATGTACTCTTGTTACTGGCTAAAATATATGATTTGTCCAAGTCATTCACACTGAGTTAATGACTTGTTACAGAGAGTCTACAAATTCACCATCCCTATGTCAATACTATTAAAGGTTGTTTTGTAGGACAAAGATCATTACCAAATTATTGGACTATCACAACTTAATTAAAATGTTCATCATTTACACAAGTATACAGTAAATGTGCAAATTAAGAATCATAAGCCATAAGTTGTGTTTTAACAGCTTCGTGAATATTGAATAGATTAGCACTGAATATATGTTTATTACCAGCTGAATTTGAATTCAAACCTAAGTCACAAGAGGAGAGAGACGGTGAACCTTTGCCAAACTTGATAACTATGTGATTTTAACGACTCTTCAGATAGAGAATCAAATATCAATGTTTATGTCAAAATAACAAACCAATAATTGTTTGGAACAAATAAATGAATTTAAACCACTTTATTTTATAAGTTAGTCCTCAGTGACTGAACGATTAACCAGTTTTTTCCAATAGACTTTACCTTTGTGGATGTAGGTTCCAGTTCAACCCATCATAACATACTCATGTGGGATGTACTGACTGCCTATTAAAATACTGTTTAAATGAATAAAAATGGTGACTTCTGTGATTTGTATTACAATATAGTGCTTTCTACATCACATAAATATCTAGTATAAACTTGTACATTTTAGGTACTGATAAGGTAAATTCCAAGGGTGAGTTTCACTGAGGGAATTGGTCTAAATATAAACTATATGTGTCGCCTTATATCACCAAGACAGCTTTATACAATTGTCACAGTTGCTATATAGTTGTTACAAGAGATATGTAGAAACCAACCAACAAACTGTAACACAATGCCATACATAATACTTGGATAATACAATACACAATAACCACGTGATAAGTCTTTCTGCAGATAGATTTTAATGCATAAATAATAATAATAATAATAATGGGCTTTTATATAGAGCTTTCTCTATTATTAGCTCAAAGCGCTTTACGCAGTATTACCCCAGCAAGGATAGGATAGTTAGCCTTTGCAACCTTACCTATTTCTGGTGTGCAAGGTGCAGAAGCCAGTATCCCTTATAGCTGAGTACCCATATTTTCCCCTGGGTAGAGAGAGGCACAGTCATGGTTGATACCTTGCCAAAGGATGTTATCCCACATGAAAAAGTTGGCTTCAGTGGGGATTGAAAGTATAACCATTGGATTATGAGTCCAACACCCCACCAACTGAACCATAAAAAATATCAAAGTATATTACTCATTCTGTTTTCTCGTTTGAAAGTTTGTTTATTTGTTTACAGCATAACTCCAAAACTACTGCATGGATGGTTACGAAATGTATCAGAACTGTTACAAGAAAGAACTGACTCAAACTTGGGCATGATCGGGTCAATATCCTTGATCCTAGAGCAGACGAAGTAATATACTTTACAAACATTTTGCAAGTCTGCACTAGGCTCACCTTCAAGTGATCTTGTTAATAACTGATTCCATGATTAATGCTGTCTAACATATACATATTTCTGGCTATAACAATGCCAATGCACACTGTACCTATTAAACAGACACCCAAATCTATTCTTCCGTGATCTCACCCTGAATGTAAACTTATTTTTCCCCTGTTTGCCAGTTAGAGAATTGGTGTCCCTATGAAAACTTTATATTTTTACTTGGCAGAATTGGAAAAAATAATGAAGAAACTGACAATATGTTATAAGCCTCTGAGTATAAACATTTAATTTTGTTAATGAATAGCCGTAGTCATATGCCAAAACAAGGGGAAAATGGACTTGTATATTCGTAAAACAACTGAACTTTTTACTTTTAAAAAGTAGTTAAACTCCGCATTAACTACTCTAAATGAGATAAAACAGAACATTGCTAGGTTACTACATCATTATATACTTAAACATTGACAACGTTGTAGCAACTGCTAAAGATGTTTAATTTATACAGTTGTAACAGTAAGATTCCCATTACCAAAGTGTCAATTGCTTCTTAATATCAAGCACTTAGTATAACAATTATTATCTAAGCCTTGTTGACTAAAGATAAAATCATAAAATAATATCACCATTGTTATTTCTTTCTAATAGCTGTCATTAAAAATAATAAACTACATCATAATATTGCTATCTGCTGAAAAGTTATTTCATCTTGTTCAACATGCAAAATGTCACTAAAATAGACATATAGGGCCCATCTACAGTAATGATTTAACTGATAGAACACTCAAATTCTAAACACTTTCTAAGAACAAAGGCTTTTCGAAGAAAAAAAAGCAATTCTCACAATTAGAAAAAATTCTGAGAATAATAACTTTTCAAAATTAACATAATACTGTATTTCCAATGCTAATATTATAAAATACTTAAAATACTGATGCTAACTGTTTTCTGTTCATCTGTTGATAGCTATTTTCTCTTACTCACCCTGGCGAATTTCTTTGGAAGATGCAAAATCCAACATCAGTGATATAACTATTATAATCACCATGTAACACGTGTGTGTCTTCAAGTCTACTAATTTCTTTAACTTCTTGGTCATGTTATATCAATACTAGACACTTTTATAAGCAAAATACGGTCAAAAGCAGTTCACCACATTCACAAAGTATTCTGTTAAACAACACTAATTTGAAATGAAAAAATGGCAACAGTTCCTCACTGTGCAGTAACCAACATGGTAAAATATTTTATTTCAGTTTTGCTTTTATCCAAAAAACTTATGTGTTGGTTTTTTGATTTCAAACTAATGTAACCAACAACCTATTCATATCTATATTTTGTCAAATATAAATGTTTATTAATTAATGATTTATTTCTAAATATGTAATTATCACCATCAAAATTACTGTTTCTCTATTTTTTCTGAAACCTATTATGTCATTGACAATTTATAGTCATCCTCTATGTTCCAATTTAAACTGGTATTTTGCTGCATAGTTCTGGCTACTGGTTCAATTAACACACAGCTTATTTGCAGCCAACCATAGTTTTTTGAAGACAAATACAATAAGTAGAATAGCTTGAAGCACCACTGACAAGCCTTGTTAGCAATTAAATTTTGCCTTAACAAGAAGCAAATAAATCAACAGTAGCTTTCCTGTATTAGTCGTTTCACACTCAGTCTAATACATTTATATGTGAAATCATCCCTAAAACCTGTGGACTGTTCAGATTTAAAGTGAGTCAATGTTGTCTGAAGAAATCACTATCTCTTTCTCTTGTTTGTCTAGCGATGCCTTCACTTATTCCCATGTATTTTCCCCCTCAGTCTCTATTTCACTGAATGTGTCTCTTGCCTGCAGGCATCTCTGAGGATAGTCGATTGGGATCTTTCGTGCGAGCTCAGTCAACACACAAAAAGCTGGTTTGGTAGTTAATTTAAAACTGAAAACTCTTTGTAATGTTAATTTAACAAAGAAGAATAGAGATAAAGCCCTTTTGTTTCATTTAATGTGAGCCACAGTAGAGATATTTTCAAAGAATGGTGACAAATAAATTAAAACAAATATTAAGTACTCAACAAAACAGATGAATTTTATGCAATATTTAATTTAATAAAAAATATATAGATAACACAAAAATAATCAAATAGAGTCCTTTGGTCCAGCCTAATATCCAAGTTCACAGACATTAAGGCCAAATATATCATTTTCAAACAGGTATCAGAACTGTTAAGAATATACTTGGCAGGGAGAAAAACAATGTGGCAAAGTTAGGACTTTAAACAAACAATAAACTAATAGGTCAAAGCAGATGTTACATAGGTTTATTTGTTTATTTGGGGTTTTACGTCGCTTTCAACACTGTACAGGTCATATCACGACGGGTAGCTGGAAGGGCAGAGGAAACCAGTACATAGAGTTCACTAGGGTTCTATACTGTAAACTGCCGACCAACGGCAAGCAACTACCAGCTTTCCCACTTCAGGCCGTGACGGGAATCGAACCCCAACCTGAGAGGTGGGAGGTGAGAGTGTTACCACTCTGTTACCACTCTGCCACCGTGGCCCCTTACATAGGATCACCTCACATTCACATTGTACTATTGTTTTAAGGTGACCTTAACTGAGGTGGTTACTAAGAAATTGAAAGCGTTAACTAGGGCTTCGTCAGTCCCAAATTTAAGACTAGGGTTTGCCAGTTACTTTAGAATTTTTCTTGCATAATGCAAGAGAAAATTAACAGGGCTCTTTTAAACTGACAGTTGAAGCTGGTCTTGTGCCAGTTACTCTTTAGAATCTTCTTTGCCTTGCCTCAATTTTAGCATAAGGACAGAGAGATGAGGTAAGATGATCTTCAGGTAATATAAGTTGTGAGAGTGTAATTGCTACATTTTTATAATATTAACAAAGGGGGGGTGACCCCTGATAAATCTGTATAATTCCAAACTACAAATGATTTAATGACTGTAGCTATGTTGTACCTTATTGATTTTTGTATTAACATTGCAGTGTCTTTCGTTGAAACATTTTAGATGATTATTAAAGTTGTTGTTTTGCGGATTTTTTTTGTTATTACTTAGCAGAAACAGGTAGCCTAAACTGAAGTCATTTGTGGTCATTTTATTGTAAACATTCTGTCTTTGATGTTTGATATACTGCACCAATAAAATATGGTTTTATCACTGAGAACCTATTACTGAGGATTTTGAATATCCACAGTAATGCTGACTCTGTTGCATGTTCACCATAACAAAACTAATAAGTAAAGAAACATTTTTTTCTTCATTTTTCATCTTCCATTGATGTAACAAAAAGAGTTTTCTTTTACCACCGCAAAAAAAGGTTATGTGATTATTGTAATCTGTTTGTTTGGATTTTAGAAAGATAACGAAAAACTACTCCACAGATTTACATCAGATTTCATAAAATATTTACGTTTTGGTCTATCATAAAACTGATTTAATGTTTCAAATGATCCGCAACCAAGTCTTAATTCAGGATTTCTTAAAAATTCTTTATCATTGCACTTATTCAGATGCAATTCTCACTGCAAAACAAAATAATCTTAAACCAGACTAATCTAATACGCTGCTTTGGAGGAACAATATCTTCCCAACACGGAGAAATCAGTGCAAAGTAGGTGGGAAGGCTTGTGGTAAATTCCAAGTCTTCAAATGATTCCTCAATTCCATAACTGATTGTGTCAAAAGGAAGAGAGTTTCAAACATTTGGTACATAATGACTACATAATGGTACATAAAGTCTTTTCTAGGGGTTGATAATCTGTCGAACACAAAATTCCATTTAAATCTGATGAAACTTAAACTTTGACCACACAGTTTTAAGCAGGTCCTTTGGATTGAAGGTCCTGTAACCCTGGTGCTATTGCGAAATCAGGAAAATACCCTTTTTTCTTCGAGTGAACGCAAAGACTACCACAAAGAAAAGTCTTCAAAGAGTCTATGAAGCCCTAATTAGACAGGTAAAGTCTGTAGTTTGTGCATGCCTAAGAGGAGCAAACATAAAACTACTGACAGGAAATTGCACTAGAGGTAAAACTGTTCAAATACCCAAGCATCTTACCAATAATGTCAATACATATTAAATGTAACAGAATAGTATCTTTTTTAAATGCACATAACTATAAAAATGAGAATTCATACTCAAACTGTCAGTGCAAGAATTGCTTGGGGAGGAAAACATGTCCATCTTTAGAAATATTTGGCTCGTTTTTTCCCCTACAACTGAACCATTTTTCACAATCTATACAATACATTTCATTAAAACTAAAAGGGATTCAGATTGTTCAACAACAATACCAATAAAGAAATGGCTAGTGTTTTCTTTGTTTAGGCAAGTAAAACAAGAATTTAAACTATTTTCATGTAATGTTTTGTGGTTGGACAGGGGTTTATTTTTATATTTCTCTGGTGCAGCCATGACACACTGGGCAGCAAAAATATATAGCAATTAGAAGTACATTGCACAAATAAAAATTTAACCTACACCCTTAATATGGCATATTTTGGAACAGAGTAGGATTAAAACATAACATACCTAAATGATACTCTGCATTTGTTATTCAGTTCAAAAAACGCCATAATGTGACATCATTTGGGAATCATGTTTACTCTCTATAATTAAACTGTCGAAGAAGTGGTGTACTGTTAATTCTTACATTACTTTTCAGATACACTGAGCTGCTAAGAGCAATGTCCTGAAGTGCTGATCCTGTCAGTGCTGTTAATGCTTGTTTGCTAACACCATTAAATATAGAAATTATAAAAAAGAGGAACTATCCATTAAATCAGAACATCTCCCGGGGAAGTGGCGTGAAAATTAATCAGCTTAGGCTTTTGTGAAAATCCAAGGTAATTTCAGTATTTGTATAGATTAGAGAATGTTGGTGGAAGTCTCTGACTCTAACCAAAAGCTTTCACTATCAATAAACCCTTTGGCTTCATCTTTTTTACAATACATCATATTTTTGTTTCCTATCTTTGTAGTTTTTGTATTTTAGCAGAATTGACAAAGTTTATATAAAGCTGTTTATTGACTCATGCATTGTTTAGAGTAATGTCATGTTTAATGGTAAAAGAAATGACAAAGTAGTAGGTCAAGACTCCTTTATTTCAAAAGCACAGCTTCATCAGGCATATTGATTATCTAAATTATTGTTCTGCTAAAGTTTTGAGCCTTTACTACAGAAGAGAAACATGTTACTTTAATATTACCAATCTCCTATCGTATATCCCCCTTTATTGTAACTGGTTACACATTCCCAACCCCCCACAAAACCAGCAATGGGATTATATAAATATGTTACTACTAAAATATTTGTATAGCTACATCATAATGTACTCGTATATACAATATATTGGTCAACAAGAAAGATTTAATTAACCATTAATAATAGTAAGACACAGTTACAACTAAAAGATAAAAGTAAATGACCAGGTCCAGGACTATCAGAATTACAACACAAGAAGCCAAGCAGACCAGGTCAAAATATATAACTAAAAGGTCACGATAAAAACCCAAGGTCATAACATTAATGCTAAGGGACCAAAGATATAAAAGATACCTTGGTTCATGAGGTCCAGCAAAATCACAAGCCTATCCCACCAAACGGCCTAAGGTGCAGCAAGGCTGTATCCGAGTGAACCAAGGCAATGTTTTAAACCAAAGGTAAAATATTAGGCCCCCAAGGTCATATCAATAACAGCGAGCCCCAAGATACTAATCAGATCAAATCACAAAGGACAACCCGTGTCCAATGTAAGGGGAAGTAAATGGCTTAGCAAGCAATGAGAAATATAACAATATATCTATGAATATATATGTATATATGTACCCAACCCCCCATAAGAGAAGCGTACCATAGTATATATAATAGAATGGCATGTAAATGTAACAAAATAATGGTACATACTGGTCAGAGGAGAAAAGCACTCCCCAAGCACCCAGTAGATAAGTAGTCATATAGAGAGGTGAGTACGGAAGGAAGATGCAACAGGGAAAGTTTCAGAAGAAAGCAATTGAATATACCTCCACACACAAGAGGAGGACCAGGTCCCTTGGGCCTGTATATCTTGAAGGGGAACCCCATGCCTGAAAGCCCAAGTGGCCCCACCCCGCCTGAAATCATGAAAGGTGAAGGTCTTGGAAAAGCCTAGACACCTAGAAACATCTTTAAGGTGCTTATGAGCCACTGAGTCTGTAAGAGGAATAACCCCATTCAGAGAGGGCACCTGAAACAAAGGTAGGTCCTAGTCCAATGAAGTGTGGTTCAACATCTCCCTCAAAGCCCTCCGAGGACACAGCTTGGACTGACCTAAAGCTGAAATGGAAATGGTTGCCACTTTGGCCCTATCTTGCAAGGTTTTAGACCATTTTAGGACCACCACAACCGCCTGCTCTGAAAATATGAGATCTCAAATACAAAGGTGCCTGGACCCATCAAATGTAGCCACTGTATGTGGGAGGATATTTGACAACCTAAGAAAAAAAAAATAAGTAAACAAGTACAAAGCCCTAAATATAATTGGATTAGGGAAGTGATCACAAGCCAGGACCATAGAAAACAAGATGTTTTCATCTACGACAGTTTTAAAAACAGGCTTCAAAGGTCTGTTAATTTTTACTGATTTAATAAACAGATGAATCCTATGATCCCTAAAAGCAGAAGCCTCACAGTTATAAATTACATTATTAACATTGATCTAATAGCAGTAAGATGATTTGTAATATTTGCAGCTGACATACCAGATTCCAATAAATATTCCATGAATGCCAAAACATCCATGGTAGAGACCTGGGGCAACGACAGGTCCAGGGCCACCAGGAATGCTAAGAAGAGTGCAAACATCCGCTTATATGCAGCCAAAGTAGCTGGTCGAAAGCCTTGCCAAAGTCTATCAACTGCCCTGTTGGCCAAGAAAGCTGTTGCGACCCCAGGATCTGAAACATAAATAAAATGTGCTACAAACTGTGATTAATAATATTAAATCAATATGTGTATTCATCCAAATTGGATTGGGTATAAAAGTATGCAAAGTTTTAATATTATCCTCCGAGTAATCCCACCTAGATAGAAGGTCAGCTATGGAATTATTCTGACCCTCTATATGAACCACGAGAAGTGATATATTATACAAAGCTGTTAACAGCCAGATATTATGGGCACATGTGGCCATGAGAGTATCTTTAGCTCTACCATATGTAAGAATATCTACCACAGCCTTATTAATGCCACAATGAATTTTAATTCGTTTATTAGCCCAACATTGGCCCCAGATTTTAAGGGCCACCACGACATTAACCATTTCCAGATGGGCAATATTATAACCCATGTAGCCTTTGGGAATAGGGATAGAATGAACCATGTTATTAAAAGCCCGACCCAAACTTGTGAGACAGGCATCTAAATAGATTTGGCCGTGAAGAGGTCTAATATCATAAAATGTAACTCCATTATAAGAGGCAAGAAATGTTTTAAACCAAGTAAGATCTTTGGTAAATTCTGAGGTGACCTTAATTCTGTTTTTATCAAAATTATCTCTGAGAAGCTGCAGCATACGATTCAAAAAAATCTAGCTGGCTTCACACATTTATTTACATATAGCAGCAAACTTAAAAGAGATTGGAGTTGATTCTTAGTACAGATTCGTTTATCCGACCATTCCTCACATACTTGCATAATCTGACCAAGTTTATCAGCAGGAATGGACATAGTTCTATGGATAGTATCCAAGCATACAACTTTAGTATCAGGGGGATGGAGCTTCTTTCGGCTAATTTCCAAACCTAATTCTTGAACCAAATGCAGTAAAGATTGATATGCTTCATTTACAGAAGAGGGCAAACCAATATAGATTAAATCATCTATATCATTCTGTAGATAAGGATAACCTTTCTGTTGCATAATATAACGAATGGCATCACTAATTTTCTGAAAGAAAAAAGCACCGAATGGCAACTCAGATCCAAAGACAACTGATCCCTATGTATGAGTCCTAAAAGGTCAATGTCTCCAGGATCTATACGAATATGTCGAAAAGCTCGACTGATATCGACCTTAAAGATCCTAGCTGCAGGTCTGGTTTCAATAACCTGTTGAATGATAGTATCCACAGAGGGATAATGCATTTGAAAATCTGTTCCTAGATAAGAATCCTTCAGGACTCCATCATTCACTGAAGCACCTTTGGGCCAGCTCAAATCAATGATAGCGTGCCTAGTATTAGATCCAGCCTTCTCCCTAGTCATGAAAGGGGATGTATGCATTTTAAACGACATCTGATTGAAAGGACCAATAATGGCTTGATAGGATAACTCTTCTTGGATATATGTATCCACATGATCCAAAAATTGATGGTTATGAGGAGTACTGGTGAGATCCAGATTCCTGTCAAAGGATAGGGGAAACCCAAATTCAATTAGATCTGGAAGCTGCTGATCAAAGTAATTCACCAGATACTCCCTCCATTTCTCTGCCTTCAAACTATTTTGAACTGGGATTCTTCTACCCCAAAAATTTGGTCTGCTACTGGTTTTAACCAAACAGGTATGAAATCCACAGTATCCATCTGAGTTGCTTGTGCAACCGGATCCATAGTATCCAGATTACCCAGCGAATTCACAGCATCTGCAGCCACCATCTCATTGTCACTGGTTAGATTTTTATGTATTTGAATGGCCGTGTTAGCATTGACTGATTTCTTTTCATTAAAAATTCTGTCCACAGCCAGAGTTGTATCATTGTTTGATTTCTTAATTATAAAACTTCTATCAGCCGAACATGCAGACCTCTGAAGGTCTTGACTGTGAACCGAGTCATTAAGAACTGCTAAGGATGCACCTATGTCCAACTCAACATCCGAATTTGTGGCCAACACTTCAAACCTACTAGAAAGGGCCAATTCATTTAAATTGGTTAGCAGTCTTGTAGTATTCGAACTAACAGTGGGTTTAACAACCTTCCTGATATCCGAAGTATGAGTTTTATCCCTAGAAAAAGGGGCAGTTTGAGCATCCATCCTATCAGAAATACAGTCATAATTCTTTGCTACAGTGCTACATACCTTACAAACCGGATCTGGTTTAATATGACACCAACACACTTGTTTACATTCTTTATACAACACTCCACGTTTGCTACCACCAAACTCATGTGTTTTGTTAGAATACTGACCACCAACGCCTGAAGTACTGTCCATAAAGTAACTACTGCCAGTACTGGCCGACCATTTATCACTTTTGTGAAGGGGGCTATCACATTTCAGAAAACAATACTTGTGCATAAGATCTGTTATCTCGTTTATTACAAAAAGCCATGGCCCTTTGAAAAACTGATTTCAAGCTATCTGGTTAGGAAAAAGGACCATGATAGGAATTTGTATTCCAATTCGAGTTAATAAAGGTTTGAGAAGGATGGGCATGTCTCGACCTTGGCATGCCCATCCTTACTCATTTTTGATTGACCTTGCGATTTCCTACATTCAGACTTTGGGTGTGCAAACTGTTTTCCATCTTTTGACCAACAAGAAGCACATATATGCCTATATAAGACTCCCTTTGTTTCATGAGTGGCCTTCTGTACACAAGAACCTTTGTTATAGTATACACAGGGAGTACTCTTACCACTGCTTTGACCTTTGACTGACCTACCTCCCGAATTATGAGTACTTACATGTCTCTGTGCAGGGGCCCTTCTGACCCTGTCAATTTTTTCTGTATCCAACCAACTGCCAATTTCGCCCTGCTCCATACGGCATAACAGGATCGCATGGCTGGCATTAGCAGAGGACCAAGAGAAATCTGTAGCATCTTCTAGTAAGTTAATGCAATAACCTAACATATTTTCTCTAATCTTGCTATCAGATTCCTCCTTGATACTTCTGCAGAAGCCAACCATCCATTGGATGGGAGAGAGTTGGTTATATGAAATCCGGTCTTTGGTCTGCCTGCCAACACATACTCATGAGGCCATTTCACTCTTTTTGACACAAACACGTCCACAAA
Source organism: Sabellastarte sp. h YS-2021 (assembly GCA_964017235.1). Taxonomy (NCBI): domain Eukaryota; kingdom Metazoa; phylum Annelida; class Polychaeta; order Sabellida; family Sabellidae; genus Sabellastarte; species Sabellastarte sp. h YS-2021. The sequence goes on from OZ024928.1 coordinate 93,636,339, forward strand.
ACCACCTCTCTGAGACTTAATCTTTTCCGTACCTGCTTTTGCCCGATCCGCCAGATGCAATAGTCTAGCCTGCACCTCCTTTTGTATGTATGCTTCTTGCCTAAGCTTATCAGGGATTGGGATCTGATTGCTTGCCAAACCCACACCAATCTCCCCTTGCTGATAACTTGGACTAGACTGTGTGACAGCCGCTTTAGAACACCTGACTTTATTTGATGTTTTAATTTGTTTCGCATCACTGGTTTTCTTATAAGGTCTAGGCCTGTTACTACCCTCAATGACAGCCAAACGATCCCCCAGATTACTGAGTTGTTGCAAAATTTGTCTGTTATCATTTTGGGAAACAGAATCATTAGAATTACCTTGAATTGCAGGGCCCTGACCCCACCCAGGGAAAACCTCTGCATCCCTATTAACCAGATCCGACAAATTTTGAGCTGAATGATTGATTAAATCAGAAACATCAATGTCTGAATCACTCAAATCAGTATGCTCAGAATCAAAAACTTGCCCAGAAGTTGAAGGTCTAAGCGCTGCCATAAAGTCCTCATCACTAGCAAGCTGGAGCTGTATAGGAATGCTGCATTCTTTCTTCTTTGACCTCAGATTGTATTTTTATCTTCCATACCAACAAATAACAAAACTAAAAACGACTAAAATGACAAATAAAAATCTTTTTTCTTTCCAGAGGTCTGTTCTGTTGCATGTTCAATGACAAAATGGCAGAGGTGATTCACTGGGGGAAAGGACAGGACCCTGCAACCAATGAAATTAAAGGTCAACAACTATGTCACCTATAAAAAGTCAAAAGATCTGAAGTACATATGATTTTAAGGTGGGAGGCAGGAATGAGAGCTTGCACATCCACATGTGCAATCACATTATCCATCTACTTGTGTGTTATGTGAGTGTTCCACCACACGACTAAGGCTCCCGATTAAGGGTTTTTGAGGGTCGGTTTCAAATATTCACTTAGTCCCAGGCGTCCTGTAAGGGTCGGTTGTGGTCGGTTGAGGCCGTGTGAAATATCAAACATGTTTGATATTTCTCCCGACTCAAACCGATTATTTTTTCCCGCCATAAACAAAATGTCCAGTCCCAGGCGTCCTCAGGCCTCCTCAGACCAAATTCACACAGTCCTATGTTGTCCCAGGCCGCCTGCGACCCTTAGTCGCCGACCCTTAGTCCCAGACCCTTACTGCCTTAGTCCCAGGCCTCCTGCAACCCTTAGTCCCATTGCAAAACAAGAATCGGCTATCTCGGTCAGGGGACGCCTGGGGACGCCTCAGGACACCTTGTGGGGTCGGGACTTAATCGTGGGTTAGTCGGGGCTTAGTCCCAGGACGCCTCAGGCGTCCTGGGACCCAGTCGGTTTGTCTACAACAGGATCGTGATTCAAACCGACCAGAAAAATGGCTTAGTCGGTTCTTACTCCCAGACCAGTAAGGGACTGTCTGGGGCTGCCTGAAGCGTCCTGAGGCTTCCTGAGGACGATCTGTGCTTAATCCCAGACTTTGAAACCGATCCAGTTTTCCCGCCCATTTTTGTTCTTTTTTCACTGACTGTCCACGATTAAGGGTCGCCGACAGGATCGGGGCTTAATCCTTTGGTGGAACAAGGGCATTAGATACGAGATATAAACATAAACAAGTGGTTGCCCTCTTTGAACAAACCAATCTTTAGACACTGTACTGTTACTTGTTCTTTTCTTTGAAACCCTTATCCAGTGAATATTTTTGAGTTGTGAAAACGTTTGAAAGGAAACATTTGGCAAAGTTAAAAAATGGTGGGTACGACACCCATTTATAATGGAATGTTTTGAAAATGTTATATGTATGGCGTTTATTATAAACATTTAAAGACAAATGTTTAAAAAACGTTAAAAATAAACTTTGGCATTGCTCAGCAATATTAACCTTAATTGTGGTCAGAGGTCAAATTCAATATCTTTCTAAGGTTGCTGACTAATGAAACTATTATTTTTATGTCTAAAATTGTAAGATAGTGGCTTACAAATTTTGTTCCCATTCAGTTCTTACTTTTAGGGATTGCATGTGGAGCAATTTTTGACAAAGTCCTCTAAAATTTCCCTATTATTGCTTACCACCATCTTTGTTTTGAAATTTTTAAGGTAAAAGTTTAATAATTATTCTAAAAATATGGGTATAAAAATGTTTGTGATGGAATGTTTTCAAAATATTTCAAAGAAAATAATTCAAATATGTTTTAAAATTGTGGGTATGAAAATCCCTTGCTATTAAATATTTATGAAACATTTTCAGAGCAAACATTTACAAAACATTGTCAACAAATGTTGTTCAAACATTTTATGTGTACTGTTTATCAAACATTTCATGATGAATGTTTGAAAAACATTTCGAGCATAACCTTCATTTCTTCAGCTATTTTTTGTTTAAAAATGCTTCCAGTTAAATCTAGTTTCTTTAGTTATTTTATAAACATTTAATAAATGTTTTCAGTAAAAACGTTTGTATAGAGAATGTTTATAAAATGTTTTTTTAAAAATAACAGCGTAAATGTTGACTCGGAAACATTTAAAAAATTCATAAGATAGTGTTTAAATTGGCTTTAAAAACGTTTTGTAAACGTTAAAACCATTTTAAAATGTTTTTAATGTTTAGTGGGTTTTAGTATATTTCTATCAAATTTTTGCTGTTTGTTTTGTTTACAATTGACAAATGTCCATCTGTCCTAAGGGTTTAAATGTCACTTTCAGACATACCAAGTTCAATATACTGCTGTAACATTTTAACGCCTTAGAACGTATGATAAATTATGTTTAAATTTGATTTTAAATGACATTTTTTTGTGGGTGATAATTGGGCGTCCTTTTACATGGAGTTATAATCGAAAGATTCGCTGATACAGCCTTGTCATATTAGAATGATAGATTCCAAAATACAAAATAAACCTAAAATACAAAATAAACATAAACACCTATGTTATTATAAAGCACCAGTTTTTATCTTAAATTTTTCACAAAAGTTTTTCACACAACGCTTTCTAATTTTAATTTTCAAATGTTTTTTGGATGTTTATCCAACCATCAAGATTCGTTTTTATTGTATCACATTTGAAACAAATATTTCTTCAAAAATGACCTGCCTATATACTGAATCCATATGTTGTGATGTGATTTAAGACAATCAAAGACTTTGGATGTGAATGACAATATGTAGTTTAGTTTGAATTGTCAGGACCACCTTAACTTATATTTAATTTTTTTGTCAGCCAAGACTTCTTAAAACTAAAGATGTTACTTAAAAGTTTTGTTACTGAATAGCATGTACTTATTTTCAATCTTCCAGGATATATTTTCATGAAAATGATATTGAATAACTGTCTCGCATTATTGACCAGTGTTCATTCAAGGGGCTTTTCGACTTCTGCGAGTGTGGTTTACAATAGGCTTATGATTTGAAGTAATAAAAGTTTACGATAGCTTCATGATGGCTTTAGGATGTGTTTTCAATCCACAAGTTGTGTTCCTTGTAGCTTCCTGGTGGACGTTGCCATTGCCTCAGAAAACTGGTTTCGGTTTGTAATCACTGTAAGATGGAAAAGAATTGCTGTTCGAGTGTAAGATAGGTTTAAGATCACCTTAAGGTGAAAAAGATGGCAATATGATGGGCTAACAATGTCATAAATCTGATGAGAATCGTTAAAGGTTTGCGATAATTTCAAAAGGTTTGACTCTCCTGTGCAGTACTCATAAACCTATAGGGAAGTTCCATATTTTCGGCACAGGATCTCTATGGAATGGCTTTAAGATCGTTCCGATTAAAAAGATTTACCTCCCCATGCCAGTATATTGGGGATAGGGAGCTAAGTTTACTATATATCGCAACAATGGAACAGCCCTCTTAATGTATTTCAGTATGGTACAAAGTCTAACACACTGGGCTGTCATTTGATCTCAGATTTGAGCAGTCTGCTATTTCACACAGAGTCTCCTTACACGTGATGTAGTGGCTTTTTATGAGTTTTTATGTCTACATATGAAGATGTCAACCATTGATAGGTTGCTGGGTCAATTGCAGAAAGAGTGCCAGGAGAATAAGAATCAGACCATCAAACATTGGACTGTTTTATGTATATTTATAGCATTCTTCTACAATTTGAATCCCTGGAGGAGATGTTATATCTAACATGTAAAGAGTGTAAATGTAAATAATGTAAGAGACAAATTAAAAGTAGGGATTTTCTGATTTCAATTTTGATTTCAAGGTATCATAATTTCTTTCTAGTTACATTTTTCCCTGTTTTAAAATATATAAATACTGACTTTCTGTTTTGGAACTAAGTGAGTGAGTAAATATCAAAGAGTTTGGGAAATCAGCAAGTTAAGACTATCAAAGGTAAAAAAATGTGTTACATTTAAGTTTCCTTGTGTTATACACAAAATTAATCCAATTTGTGATCCTTCATTTTCAGGCGGCTTAAATAGCCATGTCTATTCAAAGTTGTAAATCAACATTTTGTGCCATATATTTATAATGCTTATTATCTAACAGCAATATAAGTCATTTCAGCTTTAATTCATCTTTCAATTTCAGCTGCATTACAGATGTGGAGTTCTGGTTCCACGGAAATCATTCTAAAATAATATAAAATGTTCAGTACAATCTCATATATCCTAATATGGTAACTTTCTTTTAATATAACATTTAAATTTCATTGAGAATATTTAAATATTTGAAGTATGCGAAAAGGCTGGTTGATTACATGTTAGTTTTGTGATAAGCACTTTTAAACATTTGATATTGTAAAAAATAGATAATGGTAGTTCAGGCGTTGGAAGAATACATACGAGAAAGTATACCGATTGATATAGGTTATGAACCTACTTTTTCACCGGTACCACACCATGCTTCTTTGAGTAAACAGGTAAACCTGTAGCCTTGCCTAAGGCTCAAATTTGTGCAAATTTTTTCTTAAATGTTCACAAGCATCTGGTATTCATAAAGCACCCGTGCATGTTACGAGATATTAGGAAACCCAAAAAGCTGTCTTAGCATTATGTTGATGTAAAAGGCAGTGTATGTCAGAGACATTATATAAACTGAACATTTATTATGTAAACTGAAAGTTTTCACTAATAACAAAATATATATATTTTACATTAATAAACAATATGAGATACATTGTGTGCAAGATGTAGCCAAATTTACCAATTGCTCAGGCATGTTGGTTGATGCCAGGCAGTGCTAGAGTATTACAGGCAGCAGATCCAATAGAGCCTCTGTCCCCCACGTGTCATATCTTTACAGTTAAAGCCAGTGTGGCGGATTTTATGCAATAAACCATGTCTTCATTCAGTTTCATTTGCTACTGAAATTTAATCAGTTTCCCCGATGCCATGTCATTCTTATCCAGAAGACTTCATCCAAACCTATTGTGAACTTTCTATGAATCCACATACCAAACAAATGTGTGATGTTCAACTGACACAGACTTCAAAAGAAACTGCATCACAGATGTAATTATTCCGTTCTACAGATAGAAAATTACTTCTTACGGGACAAACTTAATCTACAGTCGGTAAACACATGGATTGTCCCAATGCATTCATTCAAACATGAGGCAACACTGGTGCAGTGATTAAGTGAGCTTTATCCACCAACTTTTGTAATTATACGCTGGTATTGTGGTAGTATTACCAAAACAAGGAACTAAGTTAAGCTTAAATAAGTATAATTTCAACATAACTTAAGAACATGATTATGGCCAGGAAATTTAAAGCCATAATATGTATAAATCTCAATATAGCCATTCTTAATATAAGGTGATGAACGATCCACTTGTAATATACTTCAGTTTGGTTTAATACTACACCTTAAGTAGCAAATATTTAGTTACATGCTTCTTAAGTAGCAATATTTAATTGCGTGTAAGTGGTCACCATACAAGGTATTAAAATAAAATTTATAAAACCTGATGAATTGAAACCTTAACATGCTCTTTGTTTTCTCACAGACATGATTATTTATGTATTTTTCATTATTTGTCATCCGACCTGGAGAAATAACCAGTAAATCTTTTTGAAATATGTTTAGGGGCGGAGAATGTATGACGCATTAAGGACAAGATATAATTAGTATGTGAAGGATAGTTTAACAGAAGTACTTGCATGTAAACTTCCGACACAAAGAACTAATTTTGAGGAATTATATATGTTTGGATTATGCACACAAGTGAACCTAGAATTCCTTCTCTAATAACAAAAAGTAAAATAGAGGGCTGGTATAGAACGCGTTTCCTCTGACAAGGCAAAAGTCACAGACATCTTAAAAATAATCACCTCCGTATTTATGTAACTACAAAGCTCAGTTCTCTTATCCTCTTAATAATTTCTGTTAATCCCTTTCTACAAGGAAAATGTAATCATCTCTCCCCTCTACCATGTCACTTTTATTCGAACAGGTTCGTCCAAGTCTGTTAAGAAGTTTTAAGCGATCCAGCTATGCCCAGATCACACTATAAGCTGTATTGACTATATTTGTTGGTGATTTATATATAACGTTTAATTCCTCGATGTACTGCCAGGCTTCTCTCTGTAAAGTTTCTATACTGGTGTATTCCGTACTTTCTGTGGTCACCAACCAAGAAGTTGTGGACTGTTCAAATTTTCTGTGTGTCCATTTAGAGGTAAACTTTGACTTCTGTCATGTTATCTCAGTTCTACGGCCACACACGCCGTACTTTTAAACTGTATCTCCAGTGAGTTAAATCTTTGCTGAAACATTACTGTGTATTAACAGTATCTTTACCGTAACTTTTCCATATCTTTTCTGTGCCAAACCGTGACCATTGTCATCCCCTATTCTGATTCTCTTCCTCAGCAAAACTGCAGTTAGCGGTGTGCAGTTTGGTTTTACAAGATGTACAACATTTGGAGTTTGTTTTTGCTATCTATAACTGCTGAAAATACTGGTTGTAGTGTGACCGAGGGCATTGCATTTATACATGTATATACTTGTGTTATCCTGTGTAAGTTAATTATAAATAAAACATAAAACAAAGTTCTTGATGCACTTGAGATTGGATCATTCTTACTTGTTTATTATTCAGTTTGCATAAAAGTGTGGGCTGGGAATGTCAACTCAACAATCAATATTATTAAAATCACTGTTTTTGTTTTAATACTTCTATTAGATTTCAGCAGTTCTCTTTTTTGTAAAACCTGAATTATTCCATTAAGTAAAGAAACCCAAAAGATATTTTATCCCATTTTTCTTTTCTCTCATTGTAAAACTTATCACCTGCTTTTCTGCAGATCTTTCTCCTTTTTATCCTTTTTATTTTTTTTTTTCTTTTGTACTTGTTTCTGTCAATGCAAAAAAAATTATTTTTTTCATGTCAGTATTTTCTTGCAGAAGAGTGCCAGAAGAATAAGAATCAGACCTGTTAATTTTACAAAAAGTTATGCATATTTATATGTACAACCTTATATGTACAATTAAAATCGATATAATGAATGCTATTCTTAACTTTACATGAAAATATAAAACAGAAATCAAAATTTTGATTTCCATATATTTTTCTATTATCCCAGTAAACATTAGAAACGTTTTTAAATGGTTTAAATATTTACAAAACGTTTTTGAAACCTATTTAAACCTTATCTAATGGTTTTCTTAACATTTCCAAGTAAACGTTTACACTGTAATGTTTGAAAAACGTTTCATAAGCATTCTCTATACAAACGTTTATTAAACATTTATAAATAACTCAAGAATCTAGGTTTAACTAGAAACATTTTTAAACATTTATAAAATAGCTGAAGAACGGAAGGTTATGCTGGAAATGTTTTTCAAACATTCATCATGAAATGTTTGATAAACAATACACATAAAATGAAAACAACATTTGTTGGCAATGTTTTATAAATGTTTTCTCTGAAAATGTTTAACAATGTTTAATAGCAACTGGTTTTCATATCCATAATTTTAAAACGTTTTTTTTTTCAAATGTCTTCTATCAATTTTTTTAAAAACATTCTATCAAAAACGTTTTTTAAACTGTATTCTCATAATGCTTATTAAGCCATCACCTTCAAACATGTCCAAACAAAGATGGTGGTGAGCAATAATAGGTGATTTTAGAGGCCTTTATCAAAAATTGCATCACATGAAATCCTTAAAAGTAAGAATTGAATGGGGGCACAATTTCAAAGCCACTATCTTACAATTTCAGTCAAAAAAATAATATTTTCATAAGTGAGCACCCTGAAAAAGCTATTGAATTTGACATCTTACCCAATTATTATTCGGACATTATTTTTTTTGTAACGCAGTTCCTCGATTACCAGAAGTTGGACAAGAGGCCCAAAGGTCCATATTAAGTTGGACAACTAATGACCCAAAGGTCAAAGGTTAACAAGCATTGCGGATATAAAATTTTTATTCTTTAATAATGTATATATATGTTTCTACTGCATATTTATTTATTTATTTATTTATCATACATAGAGTATACAAACAATTTAAATAGCACAAAAAAAACAACAACAAAAACAATGAATTCAAGTGAAAAGGAGAAACAATATATATATAATACACACACACCTAGGGACATGCATATATTGAACTTAATACGTTTTCACACAGAAGAATTCCAACAAAGTGTTAAGATCTCCTGTTGTAAAACAGCTATTATGTACAATCCATTACAATGATTACAATTCATTACAACTTGCATCCATACAATACAGGCATAGGGTCATCTTAAACTAATGACAGTTTGAGGTGACCTTAAACAAAGGAGGTTAAAACAACCTAAAAGATTTGAAGAAAATGTATAATAGTACATAATGTAAGTGACCCTATGCCAGTAAAGGACTAATTTAAGTAAATATTTGAATTGAAGACATGGTGATTTCAAATGAAATAAAGAAATTACACCAGCCACTATGGCATACAATGCACACACTGCTATAAAAAATTTTTAAAAGAAAAGGGTGTGATATTGACACCGATATGCGTTGATACTAGCCAGGCACACCTGGACCACTAAAAACAATACTAATACATATTTGACTAGACAATAGTTACAAAACACTACTATAACAATAAGAATGTAGTTACTTTTTAAAGTTCCAGCCATTGTAGTTGTTAAAACAAAAACTATGACAATAAAAAGGTAATTACTATAAAGATTCTATATACTGTTTCCACAGGTATTGCCAAACAATCCTTAAAACATTCACAGATGAAATTATGATTTATTTATAATGACATACTGCCAGTAACCTACAGTTATAGATAATTACATATGACAGTTAAGGAATGTTCCCTCATTGGAAATTAAAATTACATGTTAAGTACTTCATGTTACTAAAAATTTATTAAAATTTAGTACTTCTAAAGATATTCGTGGGTAACTACATGGTAAGTACTTGACATTGCTATGGTTAAACCTCATCTTAGAATAAATATTTACATACGAGGTGTGTTATTATTACTACATGTCCAAGTACTAACAGATGCAAGTTGTTAAGTTATATGTTAAAATGTTACATGAGCCACGTTTGAATGGCATTATACCTTTACTTCAATATTCTGAGAAAATTGTGACTGAGCAAGCCAAGTTACATCAAACTTACATTAAGATAATTTACCAATGAAAAACCCCTTTTTTAATACAAATTTAACTGTTAGCCAGGCATGAAGCCCTGGTTCACTGCTGCTACCTGCACGTGCACAGCCCTATTTCAAAAGCCCAGAGGTTGCCCTAAGGAACTGAGCAATACAGCCCCACTGTCTCTCAAACCTTAAACCTCGGACTAGTAACGTGAGGGCAGATTACTAAGTAATCAAAGTACACCAGAAGCCTTTAAACTGTTCATCATTCAGATAACCTTAAGGAAATCCAAGCTTAGCAGGATGTAAACACACTCCAGCCAGCAAGCAACGCTGAAGGTAGCAGTAGAGTGACCTTGCTCACCACATTGTCTCAGTATCCAGTTAACAATCTCCATCTGAAATACATAACAACTACTGAGTACTCAACATAAGAATACATGTAGGGAGGGTACTTTAAAGTTTACCTACTTTAAATTACTGTTACCAGCCTGTTAATGTATTATGACACTAGGGAGGGTTCAAAACATGTATTCTCTTCGAAATTCAAACGAGTGTGGTGCCAATATTACACAAAGGCTGACTTTTATAGTTGGAACCACTAACCATGACGATCCACAATGCATTGCAGTAGTCTGGTAACAGAACTGAGAGTTATGACCACTATAAGGTCATATCCCCACAGTTCCTCGATTACCAGAAGTTGGACAAGAGGCCCAAAGGTCCATATTAAGTTGGACAACTAATGACCCAAAGGTCAAAGGTTAACAAGCATTGCGGATATAAAATTTTTATTCTTTAATAATGTATATATATGTTTCTACTGCATATGTACAATCCATTACAATGATTACAATTCATTACAACTTGCATCCATACAATACAGGCATAGGGTCACCTTAAACTAATGACAGTTTGAGGTGACCTTAACCAAAGGAGGTTAAAACAACCTAAAAGATTTGAAGAAAATGTATAATAGTACATAATGTAAGTGACCCTATGCCAGTAAAGGACTAATTTAAGTAAATATTTGAATTGAAGACATGGTGATTTCAAATGAAATAAAGAAATTACACCAGCCAAACCCCAATAGTAGAGGTAGTTTATGGATTGGAAAGTTTATCCCTAAACATATTGGCTACCTGCTCACCAGCATTCACACTATCAGTAATGTACCTCCAGACACAGTCCGACGTCCAGGTGCCATGTTTTTGGATGTTTTGCAAAGCTACATTGTTGTTGAAAGCAAAGGTGGCACCTGAACGCCGGAAGGTGTGAAAGGTGTAACCAGCACCTGCAAGATTCAATCTGGACAATATTTGAGTGAAATGTCTTCTCACCCGAGTATCAGTGAGGGGTACCCATTCTTGATTGTATTTAACCTGAAACAAAGGTGCATTTGGACCCCTGGGGGTCAAAGTCAGCAGGTTGGAAACAGCACGAACTGGGCAAATAGGAGAATTGAGAATTCTGGGTACAGTAATTAATTTAATTTGATTGTTATTTTGCATAGTTTTGGACCATTTGACAATTATTATCATTTTACCTGGTTTGAATATAACATCAGCTCTTGCTAGTTGTTTCAAAGGTGAGAAGGTAGCAACACTATGTGGCACTAGATTTGACATACGTAAAAACGAAAAGAAACTAAGCAAATAGAGGGCTTTATAAATCTGCCCCATATACATGTAATCACATTCTTCAGAAATTTTTACAAGCAGTGGTATGTCAATTATTTTATGCAATTTTACCGTGAGGGGGGCATGCAACTGTATGGCTCTTTGATATAATTTTAATCTGGGATCAGTAAAGCAAGTTACATCAAGACCAAAAATCAAAAATTTTGACCTTATAGCTGACAAATAGTTTGCTATTTGAGTATGCTTAACTCCATTGAACTGTAGGCATTCAAGGAAACATAACAGACTGAACACATTCACCTGGAATAAGTCCCAGTGCATGAAGGCCACAAAGGCCAAGAAGGTCTTGAACATTGTCCCATAAGCCTTCTTGGTAGATTGTGAAAAGGCCTGTGCCAGTCTGGATGTTGCCAATACAGTCAAATGACGCTCAAGTGGTTGACATTCTGTAAATATTGAACAAGCAACACAGCATAAAACAAAAATTTTCTATATAGACTCATCAGTGTACAATAAAGTGTCATCAACAGGAATCCATGTTACTGGTCCAACCAGGTCCTGCAATTTCTGAAAATTATGGGGGGTTATCTTCCACCTTGACAAAAGATCAGCTACAGGGTTCATCTTCCCTGCCACATGTACAACTTTCAAGTCAACATTAAAGGCACTGGCCCACATGAAAATATTTCTGGCATACTTGGCTAAAGTTTGATCACGGGCCCTTCCATTATTTAGCACTGATACTACAGCCAAATTATCACATTTGATGAGTACTCTCTGACATGACCATGACCTATGCCAAACTTTGAGAGCTACTAATATATTTATCATTTCAAGTTGGGCAATATTGTCATCTTTCCAGGTGGAGGGTAGGGTCATGGCATATACTTGTGAGTCATATATGGCCCCCAATCCAGTGGGACAGGCGTCTAAGTACACAGTTTTACTGGGGGTTATAGTGAAAGAAGGTTACACCATTGAATATGGGCAAAAAAGTATTAAGCCATTTTAAATCTTTTCTGAAATCATCATCAATTTGAATTTTCTTAGTACTATAGTTTGTTCTTAACAGTTGCAACATTCTATTTAAGAAAACCCTAGCGTACTTGATGCATTTTGCCACATACAGCAATGAGCCCAGCAGGAATTGTAGTTCTTTTTTGGTGCAAGTACTTTTAACAGCCCAGCTGTGACACAATTGCTTTATATACTGGAGTTTATCTGGTGGAATAGATATGGTACATTGGACTGTGTCTACCAGTATGCCCAGACAAACCACTTGAGTACTGGGAGGAACTAATTTTTTGTTACTGACTGTCAGTCCTAGTTCAGCTAATAATTCTTGTAATCTGACGTATGTTTCATTGATTTTGGATGGTAAGGAAATACACAAAAAATCATCAATATAATTCCACACTTGGTGGCCTTCTTCTTTCATAATAAACCTAACACTATCGAAAATTCTCTGGAAGATGGAAGACCCATGTTTAATCCGAAGGGAAGCGAAAAATCGAGAAAGTAGCTGCCCCAGTGAAGGCCTAGGAGATCCAGATCCCTTGGATCTATTGGAACATGGCGAAAAGCCCGACTAATATCGACTTTGAAAATTTTACAACCTCTACCTAGGTGAAGTACTTGATCAGTAATATTATCTATGGAAGGATATGTGAGAACGAAGTCTGTATCTAAGTACAGGAGTAACACCAGAATTTACAGAGTTACCTAATGGCCAGCTGAGATCTATTATTACTCTCCTTTTATCTGAACTGGATTTGTCCCGAGTCATAAAGGGGCTGGTATGTAAATTCTGAATAGGAGGTTTAGAAAATGGACCCAACATGGCTCCATGGCGAATTTCCTCCTCCAAATAAAAATCTACATGACTAGGATACTGTGTGGCACTATGATTAATTTTATCACTTACAATGTGAGTTTTCCTATCAAAATCGAGAGGGAACCCATATTTTATTAACAATGGTAATTCCCAGTCCCAATATTCGGTTAAGTACTGGGACCATTTTTTGTAATTTAATTTTGAGTGAACAGGGACTTGCAGGCCCCTATAATTGGGTGTATCTGTTTTCTTTACCCTCTCATGTAATGACAATATGTCCTTGCATACAGTATTACTGTTGCTATCATGTATACGGCTTTGTAACCCATAAATAGGAATAAAGCCAAAGAGAGGTTGGTTTTGATTCAGGAATTTTTTGTTTGCAGTACTTTCCTTTGCCACACGTATTTTTTCACCTTTAAGTACTGTGTTGATTTCCAAGGCGTACTTATCACCCTCATCCATATCCCCAACCCCCATTACAGTATTTATTTTTGCAGTGAATGCTCGATTATGGGCTGTGTTTGCTGGCTGTGGGTGGACGCGACAGTTACTTTTTTCATTTACAAGGTCGTCAGGTGAACGTGGTTGACAGTTGACAGTGTTAACATTAAGAATTTTCTTACCTTCCTGTTTGCCCTGCTTATACCTTTCAATCTTGGCAGTACCAGTCGACTGACAATCAGTATTACAAGCAACTTCGGGGGCCACGGTGGCAGAGTGGTAACACTCTCGCCTCCCACCTCTGAGGCCGGGGTTCGATCCCCATCATGGCCGTAAGTGGGAAAGCTGGTAGTTGCTTGCCGTTGGTCGGCAGTTTACAGTACACAACCCTAGCGAACTCTATGTACTGGTTTCCTCTGCCCTTCCAACTACCCGTCGTGATATGACCTGTACAGTGTTGAAAACGACGTAAAACCCCAAATAAACAAATACAAGCAACTTCTACAACAGTACTAATAACTTCATTATTGTCAATACTATCACCATTTACAGTTTGTAGCACTGCAAAACAATTAACATGACATGTGTTTGCAATACTATCAGTACATTTTTCAATATTTTTACTGTGTCCCACTTTTTGACGCTTGACCATTGTGTCTTTGTATTTACTGACACATGTGCGGACAACATTGTAACTACCAGATTGCTGGTTATTTTTGCCAAGGCCAATTTTGGCCTTCACAGAATCAGTGTTCACACAGTTTGTAACAGTATGTAATACAGGTTTCTTTTTTACTACATCCGAAAACAAAATGTTAGGTTTTGTGTATCTATACATTGCAAGCATTTTTTCCACTTGCTGAACATCAAATAGCTGTACATCAACATAATTTGAATTGTACACATATCTACTACTATATACAGGCTTGAACCCATGACTCTCAGCCACTGCATTCCTGCAGTGGCCCCTTAGTTTTTTGAATTACTTTTTTGGCTACAATTTTTTGTCATATGCAATCCATCACAAGTCTCACAGACGTGTCTGTAAAATTGACCCGCTGTCCTGTGATGTGAGGGGTATCTGCATGTACCTTCCTGAAAGTACTTGCAATTTAAACCACTTTTTGACTGTATATTTTTAGATTTTTTGGTGAATGAACGAGTGGCAGAGGTTCCAGTAGCAGTGACATGTCTTTGGGCATGTGCCCTACGAATTCGATCGATTTTCTCAGTTTCATTCCATGAAATTCTATCAGCTTCCATGTTTGTTAAAAGTATGGCATGGCATGCCTTGGCGGAATCCCACGAAAAATCCGAAGCATCTTCCATGATATTTCCCAAATAATCTAGCATGGAAGCTTTGTTGTTTTCAGATTTTTCCTCCTGAATACACCGGACGAAACCGGAAACCCATTGGGTAATGGAGAGATCATCATATGTGGGTCTGGTTTTGTGAGTGCCCGTTAAAATAAAATTTTGGGGCCAGTCTACTGATTTCTTAACCGTTATTTCCCCAGGGCCACCCCTCTGGGACTTAACCCTACCTCTGGTTGCAGCCTCATTGAGGTTCTTAAGATCTGCCAAACGTTTTTCAACCTCACTTTGCAGTGACTCGTTACTCCTCAAGTATTCCATTGAGGGGACCACACTTTCAGCCGAATTACTTGCCGTATCACTGCCGTGTGATACTGTAGCATGATTGAAACTTTTGTGGGAACTAGAGTGATGCAAGCTTGCTTGTGAGCTACCCTGTTCCAGTGCCGCCTCGGTGCGCTGTACCTGCTTGTCCATTGAATCCATTTTATCACCTAATACCCGTAATTGACATAATATCTGGTCAGAAACCGTAATTTCACTTGATGGGGAAGGGGGTACAGCCACTTCATCAGCACTAGAAAAGGACTCACCTGCTATGTCCCGTTGACATTGCTTGCCCACTGGTCGAGCGTGTTCCCCTGTGCATTTTGAACAGTAGCAGACCTTTGGCATGCTGAAGCGTTGAACTGAGCAAATAATAATTAAAATAATGTAAAATACAAATATAAAAAGTGTAAACTAAAATATAAAAACAGAGCTCAGTTCAAAACATGTATTCTCTTCGAAATTCAAACGAGTGTGGCGCCAATATTACACAAAGGCTGACTTTTATAGTTGGAACCACTAACCATGACGATCCACAATGCATTGCAGTAGTCTGGTAACAGAACTGAGAGTTATGACCACTATAAGGTCATATCCCCATTTTTCTAACATTTATCATTAACTGTTTAATAAACAGTATACTTAAAACAGTTTAAAAATATTCTATATTAAATGGTTTTCGTATTCAGTTTCCTATGCGGCAACACAGAGACAGTAAAACACGAGTTTCTGGCGACGTTTTATTGTGAACCCAGGGTCAGGATATAAGGTCAGAGAAAGGTCAAAGGTAAGTTTGGAGTATTTTATTTACATGTTAGTAAAAGAGATATCATTAACCGTTTAATAAACAGTATACATAAAACGTTTTAAAAACATTCTATTATAAATGGTTTTCGTACTCATCAAATTTTAACCTTTGCTAAACGTTTCCTTTGCAACGTTTGCAAAACCCAAATTTTTTTTTTGCTGGGTATCTCTTTGTCAAAGGTACGTTTTTGTTTTTCCATGTTGAATCTACTAAGATTCTTCGTGATGAAAATATATTGGAGAATTTCAGTCATTAAAGAGGAGTGAGATTAGTAAAATATAAAGTAACGGGAGCTACGTTAGGTACATTTAAAACGGGTCTGTGGTTTCATCCAACTTTTACTTATTATTTATATTCAAAATGGAACTCCGTATGAAATGTTTTCTGAAGTATACTTATTTTACATTAGGCCCATATCCCATAAGCACACAATTGAATTCAATTTTGAATTTATTATTGCATTTCAGTTATCTTAGACACAACCTGAGATTGTTTCTTTTAAAGACACATCAAATAATAAATTTCTAAACTAATGCTTTATTAAATATTCTATATTCAATTATTTTTATATGTTTTTCCCTTCATGAAATAACAGAAGCAATGTGGGACATTTGGTCGTAGATCTTTCTTATTTTTCAAACTAATGTACTTACGCTTTCATTTACTTACAGCTCCTGTTAGATTTCCCTTAAGTGATTTCACAAAAATGTTTCTCATATCAGGTCACGAATTTCATTTTTGTAGAAAACCCCACTGCCTATGGAATAGCGTTGGACACCATAAGATACAGAAAATATTAATTATTTTAAAATAAGGAGTCTTTCAGAGCAGACTTTTTGTTATGTAATACTGCATACAAAATAACACTCAAAAAAAGAAAGAAAAAAAGTTATAACAAAATATCAAAACAAAATAATTTTATAGCAATATGACAATAATTTGTGAAAATGTAAAATTTATAAATTGATTTACTTATTACTTAAAGCATAGCTGTCAATGGAGAGAGTACAATTAGGTGAAAGTACATATAATAGTCAGTTGGAGCAATCCACATAAAGAAAAATGTCTTGAATGTGGCAATACAAAACTGTCTAGCAATAGCAGAGATAAGAGGTCACACCAAGGTAATACCATGACATTGGACACCTACTCCCCCAACTGATAGTCCTGCCAAGTGGTCAACTTTCAACATCTTACTGCTTCTGAGATATAGCTCTTGCAAGATTTTAAAGCTTAAGATCATTGTGGTAAGGTCAAAGGTCAAATCAATGTGATACGATAATGTTACACACCTATTCCCCTCACAAATATCCCTACTTCTTATACCTAATGAATTCCGAGATATAGCTTGGTCAAAGAGCACCCACTCAACCACATACCCAGTTTGATGCCATGGGTAAAACAATACCCACACAGCCTTTGACCTTTTTAAACCTTGGCAGAACACCTGAAACACTTTAAACATAAGTTTTGTGTTCAAAACGTAAGTTAAATTATACATAAAATAAAATCAATCTGGATGGATATACCAATAATCATGATGAATAATAGTTCAATTTAGTTATAGACTGAAGCTCTGCTATGATCTGAAGAAATCGTTTTAAATTTTAATTCTTTGCTGATTTGACTGTGATTTAGATGCATAATGTTAAAGTCAAAGTTGGTGTTTTAAGTCCCCGTTCAACAGCCAGGGTCATATTGGGACAGTTGCCCTTTATTGTCATTTGTGGAAGTCTAACCCACACAGAGGAGACAGATTAGATTCCAAACTTGCCCACCCACTAGGCCACTGAGGACCTCAAGATTGTTTGTCAACCTCCTGTTTGTCTGGGGGTACAAATTCCAGACCAGTAAAGAAGAATGTCTGAAGACCAGGTCAGGTTGCATAAAATGACTTAGTCCAGACTTAGACTCAAATTTAGACTTCTGTCCTAAACATAGGTCTATGGTCTTAGACTTAGCAGATTTCACATTGCAACTAAGTTTAAGCTTTGCCTAAGTCTTGGGCTTAGAGTTAAGTCCATCTGGGAGTGGGCGTAACTTTTGTAAACGAAGACTTAAATATTGCCACTGTAAAATGTTTTTCCCACTTCAAATTTTGAAATGGAAGAAGATGAAGTAGGAATACATGTAACATCTCTCTAAAGAATCTTTGCAAGTTTTTATGTGGTTACAAGGTTTTCCATTGCAAAAACAAAAAAAAATATTTTTCCTGACATACCTACACCAGATAACCATGTATGTCACCAGGAATTCGGTCACCAGTAGTATACATTGATTAGAAATATGACACATGACACAGAAAACAGATCAACCCATGTCAGCTGAGTCCTCCTTTGTGGAATCCACTACTAAATCCATCAACTTATCTAAGTCAAAATTTTGCGAAAACCAACCCCTGGTCAATATGGGAGAATCATAGGGGCCATACAAATCATTGATTGGTCAAATATCATTTGAAAAATCAGTGCAACCCATTGAATTGGCTTTGCATGAACTTGACATTGAAAACTGTACAAGTCTCAGTAGTTTGAATGTATCCACTGCTTCAATAACCCTGATCTAACAAATTAGAGCAAGTGTTGACACAAAGGCGGCATGACAGGTAGCACACTAGTTTCCCACCTCTCAGAAAGTTGATCTCATTTCCAGATGGCCGGAAATACAAAAGCTGGTAATTGCTTGCAAGTGCCCAATGGTTTTTAGTGAAGGATGTAGACCAACTCGTACGCACTGATTTCCTCCGTCTCCTAGACTACCCATCCTGACGTGACATATGCAATGTTTTGAGAGTTGCGTTAAGCAGAAAAGCTGTATAGCCCATTGCCACTGTTCTGTGCAATTGTATCAACATGTATTTGAATATTGTTCATGACCTTGCCCTTATTGTTCTATAAATAGACCTCGTATGTGGGTAGTGTACATTTAAAAATGAGCTTTGATGTAAATTGATATCTCGTTCAACCCTCAGGTGTATACTTTGGAGTTTAACATGTGAGAGCTTGGGGCAGGTTTTTCAAACATTTAAAAATCCATGATCTCCTGAAAACGCTGTCCATGATGTGTTGTTTAGTTTTGTGGGCAGAGGAAACATACAGTTGGTCAAGGTTCTGTTCTGTGTACTGCTGTCCATCGGTAAGTAGCTCTCAACTTTCCCACTTAAGGTCTGGGATTTGAATTGCGGACCTCAGATGAGGAAGAGGAGTGTGTTACAAATGCGCCACCGTGCCCCCCCCCCCCCCCCCCCCCCAAAAAAAAAAAAAAAAGGTAAAAAAGAAATGGTGTGTCAGACAGCCTGTCGCATTTACATTTATTGCAACAAGTGGATACCACTGAAACAGGAAACATGTCAAACCAGAAATGAGCTCCAACAAGTTAAGTATTTGTATGCAGTTCATGGGGCCATCATGGAACAGTGTCATCAAGGTGTTACAAACAAATTGTCCCAGTATAGACCAACCAAGTACCAGACTTTGGCAGAATTTTCTTTGTCAAAGGATTTTACTGAATTGATTACAACCGAGATCAGACAAAAATGACATAGCATAGTAAACTGAGTACATGAAAAGCAAACTGTATACTGTATTTATTTCTTGTAAACATAGTTTTTAATGAAAACCCAGAGCACATATTAGTAATTTCTGATGAAAATTTAACAGCTGTGAGCATGTATGTATATTTCTTTTTTTTTTTCAGATTTATTCCTCCATATAAAGCCTACAATTAGATCATTTCAATAAGTTACAACTTCACATTTTCTGCGTCATAAACTGGTTAGAAGCCGAGTGGGTAGGCATTATGGTGTCTCCCAATCAGACTTGTAAACACAGTAACAGAAGTAATATAAAAGTAATGGATGGAGTCAAGTCAGATGTATCTGTAATACATTGAAAATTTCAAATGTAATAGTAACAGTTTGTAATAGATTACAAAGTCTGCTCCCAATTATGTTCAATATTTCCAAAAAAAAGACAGAGAAATTGTAAAAGATTGATATGAAATCAGAAATATTGTGTTTTTAAAAAGTTAACATTCTGTATTCAAAATAAAACATTTTTATTTACACCCGATGAACTTATTGTTTTATATGGTCTATTAAAACTAGAAAGCACTCATACAGGGCAAACCTCTGCCAGGGAGTGTTTCCAAAAACTCAATATATTTTGTATCCACAATGTAATAACGTCTTCTTTGATCAGGTACTAAGGATAAAAAAACATGCATACATACGAAAACACCCAAAAACATAGCCTCCTGGTAGAAGTAATAAAATTATTTATACCTGATGATCTCATTGAAAGTAGTTCAAACAAAAATGTGATCATTCATCTATAACACTAGAAGTACAAAATGAAATAGTCAACCGTCCATTTTTGACTAATATTCAAGACCTTGCTACCATTAGTTTTATGACATGAATTATGAATCAGAAAGGTCTTGAAAATATTTGGAATACTATGTCTAAACATTACCTAAACAATGGCCAAGTGTGTGATATTTCTTTGGTAAGGTTTGTACACACTTGATTTATGTTTAAAGCTTCATCTAATGTCAAATTTTTCATCCACAGATAGGCTCGAATTGTTGAATTTTCATTCTTCACAGCAGTATATTCATTTAACCATTTTGTAGTCGAAGCTGGCTGGCTCATATGTAGAAATTTATATATCTCTTCTAACTTATTCACTGGATTGTTGACGAAATCTTCATAGACAATAGACAATATCTTCCCATGATGCAGCTCAGCCAATGATTTTGCTTTTCTAGAGTCACGTGCAGCTGTTTGGCAATATGCTGCAGCCTCTTTTGCAATATTTCTGCCCGATTTTCGCCCACGGAAACTGGGTTGTTTCAACCTTGATATGGCAACTGCTCTTGGATCACGAAGTAAATGAAGAGTTTGTATATCACTGTTGTTTTTCAAAATGGCTTCTACTGTCTCCATAGTTATTCTAACTGTTTTAATAGCCCTCACAGTACTATTCTTACAAACAGCTTCCAGTTTTGGAAAACAAATACTCAGATGGTTCGTCAAATTTTCCATACAGCTGTGGTACCTTATAAAGTCTTTAATCACTTTATCAGATGTCTTGTCCAAGATTCTTGATACATTTGGAAATCGGCTGGACAATATATCATACCACCTAGATCTATTATTGTGTCTCACATCCCACAATAACTTTCTACAGATGTCTTGCCTTTCATAACTGTTCCCAAATCTCTGGGGACAAAGAGGTTTAATATCCTTTTTACATTGATTCATGTTGATACTGTACTTCTTTTGGACCCATGAGGTACATTTGTAGAATGGTGTTAATCTCTTATGGCGGCTAAGCCACATGCCAACAAAATGATGAATTAACATTTCAGTGGGTAAAGCCGGGATGTTACAGTTGAAAATATTGTTCAGACTTTCTGCTGCAGCTGATATTTCGTGCCCAGGAATTGTCCTGAAATTAAATTGTAAGAAGTGATGCTTGATCTGGTAGTACATTGGTGATTATTATAAAATTATTTGCTATGTTATAAATTCACCCATAAAACTCCCTGTCAATAAAGTTCATGTGTAATCACTGAAATGTAATGCAATACTTGAAATTGTCACTTAATTATGTGGTTCATTATTACAAAGATTGATTTATTTTTAGTTTAATAAAGTTTACCCGAAATACAATAATACTCAATCAGCATCATTGTGTTTTTGATCATATAAAACAGATACATCAAACAAGAGTTATCATCTAATGCAATATTTTTTTTTGTTTTCTACATAACATATATGATTAAAGTAGGCTTAAAATAATTTTGATGAAAAATACCTACTATAGATTTATTTACTCATTTGCAAATTATGATTACTTTCACAGACTAACACATTTATTACATGTTATTTCAAATTAAAATTACAATGCACTCACATAAGTTGCCAAGATGCAACCTACTCTTAACATATGTTTTCTTCACAAATCATCTGAGCAAAATTACGAATATTAGGCATACCACCAGACATAAATAGTTCAGTGCTGGAGGAAAAACTATTACATACTAGTTTATCAGAGTTTTAAATTTTTGGTGTCTACTGCCAATATAAGAATGTATTATGCCACCAAGCTCACTTTTTAAGACTTATGCCCCTGTTCCCCTATTTGTGGAACACATAAAAAGGCATTGCAAGCCCCATTTAGCACACACTAATTTCCAATGACCTATGATTTGTGCCTTGTTAGGCGGGTGTGTTTCAAGTACACCACAATGAATCATTTGCTGGACAGTTAAAACACTACAGCAATGCTAATTTTTTCTTTAAATTTTTAATAATTGACTTTTTACAACTCCAAAGCTCTGTCCTATAAAGGATCCTTACCTAGCTGTATCGTTTTCAAAGGTGAAAATGTCTGTAGGCACATTCCAGCCGCCTGCAGTACCGTACATGGCTGTATACAAACCATCCATTGGCTCAAACCAATAGAACACTTCCGGGTCGCTATTAAAAAGACTGCCAGTAAAAGATGACCCTGACCTTTGGTAACTCAAGATCAGAAGTTTTTTGGGTCCCTTGCTTGACTGTGTGATGTTCACAATGAAAGACTGTTTTAAAAGAAAGCACAATGTATAACACAGGTTAATAAAGAAGGGTTTAGTTTAGCACACTCTGACAATTATATATGTGTATGTTACACCAATTCCACAAAATTTCTTGGAATCAGGGGAGAAGCTAGGAAAATTTGGAAAAAAGGTTGTGGCTTTTGCAATATCTGTTATGGGATGGGGTATATTATATCTCATTAATGATCTTAACAAAATGGCACGCCTGGGTGTACTGCCTTATATATAAGCTACACCCCTGGGAATGGGCAATAATTTTGCCTCAGAAATTTTATGCCTGAATGTTTTGTTTTTTTTTTCTGTAAAATTGAACCAAAATATAATATTTTACATTTCTTCTACAGATTAAGACATAAATGGTATTTTTAAACATTGTTAATACATGGGAACTGTACATGTTAAAATGTTAAATCCTGGAAACTAGAAAGGTTTTAAGGATTATCAGCGCATTGCAAACTCTCCAGTATACTACAATTAATCTAATTGACCTTTCTTCAAAACCGCTCAGTGTTAAGTTTGATGTTTACAAAGTATGAAACAGTAACAAGATAATTAACTTTAATCTTACCTTTTCATCAAAAAATACATCTTCTTGGGACACAGTTTTCACTTTGTTAGTCTTCCGGAATGTGGTTACTGAAAAAAAAAAGGAAAAACCAGAAATCTAGTGTTAAAATCAAATTAAATTGTCGGAGATAAAGAAAAAATTAAAAACATAAATATATGGATTTTTTTTTTTTTTTGTGGGGGGGGGGGGGGGGGGGGGGGGGGGGGGGGTGGAAAGAGTGCATTGTTGCAATTTAGCACTGTTTTACCATTACTCTCCCCCTCTACCAAGTAATCTTTTTTGCGATAAACTATTTGAAAAATGTCTCGTTTTTCTGTACTGAAAGTTACAAATTGTGTTGTTTAACTACATCTGTAGGTGAATATGTACAAAAATATTATAACGTACAGTGTTTCAGAGAGCACAAACCTTGATCTTCGATTCAGATCAGGACGAACTCTCAGGGTAAATTACATCTTGAATGCAAATATCACCTTAATCCAATGAACAATTATGGGGTTATTCATGTAGATATTGGACGTCACCAATTAAACAATACTTTACTGCTATTCTTGACCTGGATGGTCTTTGAGGAGGACCAAGCGAATGATACGCCCCCCCCACTTTTCAGAAATATGAGCCCAGTCCAATGTATAGTTTGTGTGGGCAAACAGACGAAAGATGGACGTGTTAACAATAACTTCTCCTCTCCCCCTGGAAAGGAGAGAGATTAGCCTGGAAACAGAACTGTTTTCTTAAATTTAGGAGTACTCCTTTCTTAAGATGAAGAGTACACTTTTCTTAAGTTTAAGAGTATTCAGTCCCTCAAGTACCTAGAATTTGGGACGCAAAAGTTACCTCAAAAGAGGTCAAAGGTCAAATAAGCATTGCGGGTTAAATTTTATTCTTTAATAAAATAAGTTTATGAGTACTCTTTTCTCAAGTTTATGAGTACTCTATTCTTAATTTTAGGAGTACTCTGTTTAAGTTTAAGAGTACTATTTTATTAAGTTTAGGAGTACTCTTTTCTCAAGTTTAAGAATACCCTGTCTTTAAAGAGCCTGTAGCACCAAATTTAACATACCACTTTTTTATTTGTATATAAAGTACATCCCCACACAAAAACATTTACACTTCTCCTAGTTGCACCACGCCAATGTTTATGCCACTATTTTCACTTTTATCACTCAAATTTCCCTCCCTCTTAGAAGAAAAAAACACAAGGCCAGAAGTCCAAAGTTTGTGTGTACTACATCACACGATGGCAGAGATTTCCACTTGTACAAAAACACACTGTAAAGATTACAGTATTCTTGCACTTATTTCCTTGTGTTTAAAATCTAATTATGTCTTCTGGTGTTGAAAATTGTATACAATAATCATGCATAGACTCAGAAGTTGGTACTAGTGACAATAAATCAAATTTTTGTGATGATAACAGTAGCAATCATAAAGGAAGCATAGTGCTTTTATAAATCTGAACCCTTTCTGTCTGATGATGACAGTATAACTGAAAATGAAGATATGAATATAAATAATATCAGTGGTTCTTATGTCAGTAATATTTAGACTGCAAAATACTGAATGTAAGTTAAACTTGTTTCAAAAGTTAACAAGATTATTTTGATTCTGTCCATATATGGCAGATTTTAAAATTTTATTGTTTTACTCATTCTAACTTCTTTCCTGAATGTTTAGCATAATAATTATTACTTCGATGGCACCATTGCTATTTATAATGAAAAAAAAATTAAATAAACATAGTGTAGTCTTATAAATAATCCCTTGAATTACATATGTCATTTTTTATGAAACATCTCTGCAAAGCTTGGTTTTGCTGGTATTTCATGTAAAGTTTTAAAAACTCTGCTCATAAAACTTGTGTATATTATACTAGAAACATGAGAACTCCTGACATCAAAATTCAAACCATGGCTAGGTATGTTTTAGCTGAACTACCACAGTTGGCTTGATAAAAAGAAAAGTAATATTACGTAAACAAAAAAGAGGGGATAATTATAATTCTTTAAAGTAATCTAAAATCTGGACCTCCAATTTGATTTTGTTGAGGAATATTCTGTTATAATTTAAATTCTGAATGAATCTTATTCATAATGCATGTAGAGAAAATTTTGAATACTGTAAAGTTAGGTTTCTTCAACAGAATTATGAATTCTATCTAAATTTTGCTGACTGAACTTGATATTCTTCTAAACCACTGCAATACCAGGATTGGAAATTCTGTGAAAAGAATTTCAAATTCTGCCATAAGAATTTATCTGTCATGACATTTTCCTGTGATATAAAAATGTGTGCATTATCAAATTTGTAGAAGTTGATATTCTTGAAATTACAACATTTATTAAGAATTGTTCATAAAACCTAAACACATAATCTAGTATTGAAACATGTTATTATTGACTATATTTGAGTAGGATGTCAAATGAAAATGTACTTGAATCTAAGTATTTTTAATAAATATCAAATTACTCCTGGAATATTTCATGTCCATTGTCACTATTTTTAATAACAAAAAAAAAACAAATAATAAACAAAACTTTTATTGTGCACGTGTATTTGTTTTGTTTTTTCCTGTAGATGGTTTCTAATTTATAAAAGGTGCAAGAAATATTCTCTTTGAGTAATTATTGGTCATTTACTCAAGTAGAATAACTTTTTATGTAAATTAAAACAATCTGATTGCACCAAACAAAAATTTACTGCACAGTTTATAGTGCAATATTACCAGGATATACAGTGGCCCTGAGAAAGCAATCCATTTTCATACGTCACAGCATTCTGCTAACATGGCTGTTTATGTTTGAAAGCTGTGGGGAGGGAGCTGCATAAAAAGTGAAATATATCCCTTATAACATGGCAGTTTTCAAAATGTTGTATGTAGGTGCTCTGTTTATGTGGTTTTTTAACTGGTTGTGTTTAGTTGAGTTGAGGGTGCTACAGGCTCTTTAATAAGTACTATAATATTTTTTCACATCACTAGAACTTTTTTGTGTTTTAATATAGTAAAATATAGCATTTTTATACAAAATTAAGTATTTTTATAGTAAAACAGGTGAGGGAATGTAATAAAGGTGTGCACAAAGGTTATTATGGGTGTTAATAACAAGTGTTTCCAAGAGAGATTATTTTCCGGAGATATTTGACATCCGCATTTGGGCCATGATTTTTTTTTATATATTTGATGTTCACCATCACTTGGCATACATAGAATGGGGAAGAAGAAGAAATTCACTGAACATATATAAAATGGGGTTTATAGTGGTACAGTTGGGGATACACTCGCCTACCATCTCTATTTTAAGCGGTGACTGAAGTGGTGGTGTTGGTATCTGCTTGCTGGTGTCTGGTGGTCTTATCTAACTACTATACACTCCTTTCCTCCATCTAATCAACAGGCTGTTCCAATATTACCTATAAAATGTGTTCCCAGCAGGCACAGGTCCAATTCTTGACATCATGTTTTGGTCATGTTAGTATATGACATCAACTAACTATCACTCGGACATGATATTAGGTGGTCACGTCATCTGACACAAATCTGACATCCAGTTTATGTGACATGACATGACTTTATGTCAATGACATACCTATAATATCAACTAGATGTCAAAATGATTACCAGACCTGACATGATCGTATTATCCTATTCAATGACATAAAATTGACACCATCCCAACATGACTCTGTGTAGTCATGTCAAATGATGAAAATATGATGTTCGAATAATATACGGGCATTGTTTCTGACATCTTAATGATATTAATGTGATGTCACTTTGTTAAGACATTTAAAGTAGAGTATCATCATATAATTTGAGATCAGATTGACATTGGTATTCTATAAAATTATGATTTCATTTTTTATGAATATTACCAATACATCGTCTGGATGTCTAAATCATGCCTAAGTCGGAATAATTTATCTAGTCTGTGTTAAGTCAAAGTTGGGTTTTACATCCTGAAAACAGCCAGGGTCATATTAGGACAGGCCCTCAGCTCTTTCGCATGAGTAGGGGCAAACCCAGACAGAGGTGACAACCTGTGATTAGATGCTGAACCTACTAACCAACTTGTCCTATAGTCTGTGTGATGTTGCTTTGAAAGAAATAATTAATTTTTGGTATAGACAAAACAATTATGTTTAAAACTGTAACTAAAATGCTGTGTGACAGCAAAAACCTTCAATAAATATGTTGACTTGTAAACAAATGTATTCTTTAGTGTTTGCAACCAAGCCAAAGATTGAACAAATAAAGAAAAAAAGTTTAGAAAAAGTGCTTCTAATATTCAAACGTTTGTACCCATAATTTGTATCTTTACAAGTGGTATAAATTTTCCCAACTTGTTCCCAGATGACATTCATTATTTTCTCCCATGGAATAATCTGTATAGTACATGGAAATAACTTAAAGCTGTGTCAGGTAAGTGTGCATAAATGGCAGTTGTATGTTGGGAGTTTAAACAATGTAACACAGTATTAACTTTGAAACCAAAAATGTTTTTAACTGTATTTCTAAAAAGCACTTGCAAAATGATGTCAATCAGATTTTTAAATCAGTACATCAAATTGATGTCAGTTTCTGATGTCACATAGATATGAAATCAGTCCAAATTGGGTCATCATATTGATGTCTTATGCTGATATCAAATTTATAATCGGCTACTAGATGTCATTTTTATGGCTTTTGGAGATGTCAAATAGACTAGGCTACTAAAGATCTATTTGACATTTAACATATGATGTCATTTCGAATTTCAAATAAGCATGAGTTTTGGATGTCATACCCAGTGTCTTTTTCATTTCTTTTTGACATCCTATTGCCTGCTGGGTTGAAATCTAAGTCAGACCCAAATCATTCAATAGTGTTAATGTAGACTTTCACCAAGTCCTTTTGTTTTTTGTAAAATATATGGGTATTGTATGACATTTGAAGAAACAGCCAGCACTGACAAAAGGTTTTTTTTTAGTGACTACTCACCTTACTCCAGAATATATGTGGTACAATGAACTCCTGTAAGTTTCACATCACTGATAGATACAAATCCAAAAAAATAGAGCAAGTCTAGTGTTAATGTGAGTTGTGCAGTAATATATGAAATACAAAAAACATGTATCTATCAATATGTGGAAGAGTGCAAATTTTCACCAAGCATTAAAGTTTAGCAGATTTAGCTAAATCGAGTGGAGTGACTTTTTGTATTTGTACTGACCTGTTGAAGAGAAATTTCATATTTTCTAGTGACTGTTTTAAAATTTGAAAATGGTGAAGCATTCTTTCTTTTTTTAACTCTTAACTTGTACATTATCTTATCTTGGTAAATAAAAAAAATCCTTGCATCCCAACAATAAATTGACAAAGAAATTTATTGCAAGTCAACCATATTGACCTCTCTTATCATTTAATCAATTTAGCCACGTCAATTATAAAATACACCTGCACATATTTACTTATTGTAGATATACTTCAAATATGAATCTACGCAAATATAATGCAAAAACAAGAATATTTGAACTGAGTCAGTTATTCTGATGATTTAATCTAAAAAATATAATGTCCAGGTGGTGCTGTCGAAAACACTCCCGTAGTAACAAAGAAATGCACTAAATATTGAGACTCTTGATAAAACGTCTACTTAAAGGGCAGTTTCACTATGCAGGGTGGATGTTACACCTTTCACTGATTGAAAAGATCCATGGATTGGGCTTGTAGTTACTGATCAAGGGATAAAGAAGTGGAAGTTATTGTCAAGAAAATAAATGTGATCACTGTTTCCTTAGTGACTGAAAAATTGGACATTGGAATTCAACATCTTCCGGTTTCCATCCAGCAGAGTCCCTGGTGAAAAATGTGACCCAAGTCTCTTATTTTATATTGGCAGCTAATGCATTACCCCCTCTAGACACTTCATGGGGCCCATCTCCCAAGGAACTATGGATCTGAATGAATCTATGTTCAATTACAGAATTAGTCAAGGGAGTAGCGTAATTGGACATGCTGTTTGCATTCACACCAGCAGGTTCAGGGATCTGCTCACGACAATGAAAAATGAGCCCCTGAAATTGTGTGGTCAACCTCCATTCAACCCAGACTATTCGGACTAGGGAGGCCATGTCCAAACTGTTGTTGAAATGGAGGCCTGATAGTCAAAATGTCTGTGAATCTTCCATTGATCTACGGCAACCCCTGGCAGGAGAAATGTGGGGTCCCCTATTCAGACTTCATGTAGATTAGCTTGCTGTAAATTGTGATCTGGGACTGGAAAAACTTCTTGTAGGCATCCTTGTAAAACACCAACTCTGATAAGATTCCAGGACAGTTTATGATAATTTAAAATAGTATCGGGAAGGAATGTTTATTCGCACATCCTGACCATTAAGATTGAAGTTTATGAAAGTTCTGAACAAAATCTAAATCTAAATCTACTGCTTTGCAGGCGCAATATCTTCCCCGAAGGGGAACTCAGTGCGCTAAACTAATCATATATAATATCCGAGGCATAGTGGGGGACGTGTCCAGGTCTGTATTCCGATGGTTGTGGGTGTGAACGTGGGGAAGAAAACTAGGTCGGAAAAGCAGATTTGAAAAGGTGGGTTTTCAGGTGCTTCCTGAAGGATGTGACAGATGGACTGATTCTTACATGGACAGGAAGTGAGTTCCAGAAAACAGGTGCATGATGGCTGAAAGATTTGGTAAGATACTTATGAGACTTATGTATTTTAGAGTCAAAAGAAGGAACTTGAAGGAATTTGTATTTTGGACTGCTACGTCTGGTGTTCCTTGATGAGGTATATGGATGAAGTTTATCCTTGAGGTACACAGGTTGACCATACTTAAGGACCTTATATGTGATCAACCCAATTTTGAAAAGAACCCTGTATTTGACTGGTAGCCAATATAGTTTTTCCAGATTTGGAGTTGCATGAGTGTACCTTGAGGTTCTAGTGACTACTCGACAGAGGGAGTTCTGAACATCCTGCAACCTCTTGAGCTCAGAAAGAGTGAGTGAGGCAAAGAGGGAATTACAGTAGTCAATTTGGCTACTGACGAGAGCATTTGCAAGGAGTATTGCTGTGTTAAGGTCAAGGAGATGGCGAATCCTATATAAATCTCTTATATGGAACCGAGTTGACTTGATGACTTGGGAAATGTGATCTGTGAGGGTCAGGTTGGGGTCGAACACCACTCCTAGGTTTTTGACATTTGAGGCAGGTGAGACTTTATTCCCAAGAATATCAGTGGGAAAAATTGAATGAAGTTGTTTACGACTGTATTTTGAACCAATAAGGATGAATTCTGTTTTGTCTGGGTTTAATTTGAGTTTATTTGCAGCCATGAAATTTTGTATATCATTTTGGCAGTCCGTTAGAGCTGTCACTGACTGACTGAAATTTGATGGTGAAAGAGTAATGTATAACTGAGTGTCGTCTGCATAAAAATGGTGTTTGATACCCTTATGAGATTGAATAATTGAACTGAGTGGATTTGTGTACATGGAAAAGAGGAGTGGCCCCAGGACAGAGCCTTGCGGGACCCCAAATTTCAAAACCATGGGATGTGACAGCACAGAGCCTACCTTGACTGATTGAGTACTGTCCGACAAGTAAGACTCGAACCAACTCAGAGCCAGTCCATTGATGCCATAGCAGTCCTGTAACCTATGGAACAGGATCGAGTGGTCAATCGTGTCGAAAGCTGCAGAGAGATCAAAGAGGGTTAAGGCTGTTGTACTGCCTTCAGACATATTGAGGAAAAGATCATCCTGTATATTTAGGAGGGCACTTTCCGTAGAATGGAACCTTCTATAGGCAGATTGGAAACCAGTCAAAATACAGGACTCATCCAGGTGAGACAGGAGTTGGGACGACACCACTCTCTCTAAGATCTTTGAAACAAAGTTTAAATTAGAGACCGGCCTATAGTTTTTAAGGACTTCTCTATCCAGGGTTGATTTTTTTAGGAGTGGAGTTACATGGGCCTGTTTGAAAAATTTAGGGCAGCTTCCTTCACGGAGTGATGCATTAATTACTGATGTGATAGGGGTGATGAGGATATCTAAAAACTCAATTACAGGAAATGTTGGCCAAGGATCAAGCGAGCAAGATTTGCTAGGGGAGTTTTTGATGATTTTAGCTACCTGATCTTCTGAAACTGAGGAAAAAGCTGAGAAAGCAGGCGGTGTGAGATCAGAGTCGGTGTATTTAGGGGGATTAGAGTTGGCGAAGGATTGATGAATGTTTGTGATTTTTTCTGTGAAAAATTCAACAAATTTGTTAGCTAAAAGTTGAGGAGAATTTACTGAGGGAAGTACCTTTGCAGCGGATCTGTGGAGTACGTCGTTTAAAGTTTGCCAAAGTTTCTGAGGATTATCTTGGTTGTCATGAATTCTGGATTTGAGGAAGTCGGATTTCACTTTCATGCAGATTTTATTATACATATGAACCTTTTTGATATATTGTGATCTGTTGAAACTGGATTTGTTTTTGCACCAAAGGCGTTCAAAGAGACGTTTTGTTTCTTTTGCCGCAATAACACTGTCATTTACCCACCCAGGGATATATTTGGACCTGACGTGTTTAGTGATGGAAGGAGCATGTTTGTCAATGAGAGTTGTTAGAGTGGAGTGGTACTGTGAGTACAAAGCATCAGAATTATTTTTGGCATCAACAATAAGTTCAGATGAGAGGAGATCCTTTCTCATGGCTTCCATATTGATTTTATGGTATTTTCTGAAAGTGACAGTGTCTCCAGAGATTCGTCTTTGGGGGGTGATATTGACCTTGAATGTTATGGAGAAGTGATCGGAGAAGGCCTCGGTGGCATGGACGTGTGAAATGTTGTCGTTACTAGATTTGGTGAGAACTAAGTCAATGGTGTGTCCGAGGATGTGGGTAGGAAAATTTACCTTTTGAAGGAGGTCAAAGGACCCCAAAAGAGCACGAAATTTTTTGGAGTCGTTGGAATTTGTGTCCATGTGAATGTTAAAGTCACCGATGATTACCAAATTGTCTGTAGTAGGGTAGATATTTTCAAGAAGTGCGTTAAACTGTTCATAGAAGGTTGCAGGGCTAGTTGATGGGGGTTTGTATATATTGAGAAAAAGGCAGGATTCATTTTGTAAGGAGATTTTAATAAGGAGGTTTTCAAAAGAGGAATAAGTATCTGTAGGTATGCGGCTGGTTTGCAGTTCATTTTTCACCAGGAAAGCTACTCCGCCACCCCGTCGTGACTCCCTAGGTCGGTGAAAAAGGGTATGACCCTGTGGGGAGATATCGGATTAAAATCCCAAATGGACCTATTTTGGAATCATAAACCAGGGAGGATGATTGACATAGTGTAACTGCCCTCTTATTAGCAAAGCAATTTTATAGCTTACAAGTGTTCAAACCATATGCTGTTGGTACAACATGAAGTTAAAGCTGACAGTATAAGAAAAAAAAGGTAATCCATATGTTTTCAAGTGGAGCATATCTTGATTTTTATCAAGATAGATGACACATCAATATAAGTACTTATAAGTAGCCATTTATCTTCTCATCGTATTTAGAACATATGGCAGTTTTTAGGGTGGTTTCTTGTGTTTTTTTTCTTGTCACAGTACCCCAGTTGAAGTTGGGGTTTTGTCCTGTTCATCAGCCAGGCATCCTGATGTGGATATATTTTTTTTACCAAAAACAAACACTCTGGGAATTTACCAACGTATTACAATTCATATATTAATATGTATGTACTGGTCATATATTTATAAAAATAATTACACAGTATACATAAAATATATTCTTACAAATACTTAAGTATAGCTGATGTGAGTGATAGGTTTGAGACTAGCACGTGACTACATGTACAGAAATACACTCCCAATTTAACTGAAGGCGACATAGAATCTCAACTTTGGCTTCAAGTATCAGGGAAAGTCCCTTGACCAAATTTGTCGCTGTGAATATCACCTGAGCTTTGAATGTATGTGTCATTTACTACTTAAACAGGTTAATTTACATTTACAACACTACACAGATAGAGAATGTACTCACTCAGTAAAAAGAAACAGCCCAAAACGAAGACAATCACTTCAATGTGTTTCAATTTAATCCTTGCCATAATGGCTCATTTCTGGCATGTAGACAATCCACAATAAAGAAGCAATTTGTCAACATAATTACTCCAAACTTTCACTGCTTTCAGTAACTAACCCTGATATAATATTGCTTTTTAGTTTAAAATTAATACAGTTTTATTATACAATCAGTGTTGAGTCTTACTGTCCTTTTCTAGTGACATGTCAAATAAGAATGACTAGACATAAATAGTTCGAATACTCTTGAAGTCCTAGTATGCTTTCGTGATATTGTGCTAGTATACATACTATATACAATAAAAACTGAGAAGGCCAATACAGCGTAATTTATTGTGTCAACGTCAATTTTCATTGATAACATTGTTGTCTCAGTGCACGTAAAGTGGTCTTAATCCAAAAACCTACACAATCATCAATATCTGTAGCACAGCACTGACAGTTGCAGTAAAACAAAAATCACTGAAGATATTAATAATATGCATAATTTGTCAGGCCAAGAGGAAAGAAAAACTAAATACTACATGCAAACAACTGTCCTTAACTAACAGTTCAAGAAATATCTCAGATTAGACTGTGTGTAATATATGATAAATAAGGGGTCTTATCATCACTGCAAAGACTTTTATGACAGGATACCTGTTTGATTAAGAGATTACCTCAAGTTACTAATCAGGTGCGCAAAAAGGCTGCAGTACCAAACTGTAGCATTGACAGTATATCTGAATACCATTTTTGGTTTGTTTAAATTGTTTATATTTTTCCCAGGCCAGACCAAATCATTTCTGGTGCACATTCTCTTTTAACATATCACCATGTTTTCAATATAACACCAGACATAGTGGACCTAAGGCCTTCTTTGCTGTTTCACACCTTTTCATACTTTACCTATCACGTAACAACTTCTCAGTTGTACCAAGGGTCCTGGCTTTAATAGGGAGGGATTCTCCAATGTTAACAAGTCTGCTTTCAGGAGATTGTATTTCACAGAAACAGCGCTCCGAAAAGACATAGTTGCTTCAATGGACTCAGGGAAGGCTATTGCTCTCACATTGCTGGACCTCTCAGCAGCATTTGATACTATTGACCACAACATTTTGACTGCCTCAGGGGTTGGTTTGGTGTTTATGGCAAAGATGATGTGGATCAAATCATATCTTACAAATCGCAAACAGAAGGTTAAACTGGGTAATAGCTTTTCAGATGCCTTTTCACTCCCCTGTGGTGTACCCCAGATTTCTATCCTGGGTCTCCTCCTTTTGATCCTTTACACTACCCCCCTCAGTAACATTACTTCCAGTTTTAATGTCATCCGCCATCTGTGTGCTGATGACAGCTAAATATATCTAGTACTTGACCATAGGAACTTTGATCCCAGTATCACTGAGCTGAGTGCTGGGCTTGTGTTCAAAAGTGGATAGACAATGTGAAACTAAAACTCAACCCAAGGAAAACAGAATTCATCATCATTGGTTATGCACATGCCATTGAGTCCCTCATGCAAACATTTCCCAGCCGCCTTCTTGGAAATTCTATCTCCTACTGATAAAGTTAAAAACCTAGGTGTTACTTTTGACTCTGGAAAGACTATTGCTAGTCACATCATATAAGGTTTGTCGTGCCTGCTACTATCACCTGAAGGACCTAAGATGCAGCCGGAAATTCCTCAGTGTGGAGACTGCAGTCCTACTAGCAAACTCAATGATTAACAGTTGAATTGACTACTGCAATTCACTACTCTATAGCGTAAATAAATATAATGTCGCTAAACTCCAAAAGATTCGAAATACCCTTTGTAGAATTGTCTTTAGACTAGATAAAACTAACCATGTTACTCCCTATCTTCAAAAGCTACATTGGCTCCCCATTTCATACTGCACATTGTTTAAATATAATCTAATTACATTCATAGCCATTAAGTTCTCCCACCCTACATACTTATCATCCTTAATCAAAACCAGTAGCCTCACTCGTGGAAATTGGCTATGCATTTCCTCAATTTATTGTAAAATGACCATTGGTGGGCATGCTTTTGCAATGGCTTCTCCCAATGAATAGAACAGACTCCCACAATAGGTCTCATCAGAGCACACAATAACAGGGTTCTGAATCCAGTTAAAACCTACTTGTATGGATTAACATATCCTCAACATAGTATAAATTGGATTTATACCAGACATGTCCCCGGACTTTCCTTTTTTTACCTAAAGCACATAAGAGGATGCTGTATCAATTTTACGCTATTTATAATGTTTCTATTCTATTCTATCTCTGCTAGGATTTTCATTAATCGTCTGCTCTACAAATTTTATCATGCATTGACAAGGTCCTTGTTCATTGAGATCCTCGTGAAATTTAAATGGGGGCTATGTGGGACACCAAAGTTTATGTTGCATGCATTGGACCATGTATCTGGGTTACATGGCAATAAAGTGACCCTAAGGCTTAATGCCCTCATAGCACTAAGAGTGTTTGCTAAGGTATGGCATCATAAAAGCGTCTGTGTACCCATTAACAACAAGGTAGTAGTTTTTCACTGGAAAGAGGATGAATTAGTTGCATGCAGGGTTTGTCAGATCTGTGTGTCTCATTGCAGCCAGTTATAATATTGTCGTGACTGTCGCCGATCGCGCAAGTGTGACCGCACCTTTAGGTTCGAGGAAGTGGAGCCGCGCCTTAAGCAGACAGTGAGTCAATCGGCGGTCGTGACTTGTGTCTGCAGATTCCTGCGCCTGTCAGCACTTGATTTGTGTACTGTAAACTGCTAGGGTTGTGTGCTGTAAACTGCCGACCAACGGTAAGAAACTACCAGCTTTCCCACTTAAGGCCGTTACGGGGATCGAACCCCCGACCTCAGAGGTGCGAGGCGAGAGTGTTACCACTCTGCCACCGTGGCCCCCTCTGTCAGCACTTGAAGTCTAGATCCCAAACAGTTCACATCAAAGTAAGTTTAGTATATATTGTGTTTGTGTTAATTAACTTGTATGTATAAAGTGTCATATTCAAAAATACTATAACTGGTACCAAAAACTTGTTGATTTGGTGTTGTTTTGTGCTGAACTTAATAAGGCAAAGAGGGAACTATATGCACGTGTAGTGATATAGAGGTGTGGTGAAAGGGCACCTTGTGCATCCATTTGTCTTGGTAAGAGAAGATGTGGTTTTGTGCTAAGTATCTTTTGTTAATTTAATCCGGTGTAATGACGGTTTCCTGTGACTAAATATTGCTGCTAAATGATAAACTAGTGTGTGTAGAGTGTTAAAAACTAATTTTTATGAGGTGACATTTTGTAGAAGTAGTAGAAAAACTGTGTAATTTTGGCCCAGTTTTGTACACATGGCTTGGAAGCAGCCATGTTGTATTGTTTATTATCAAAACAGTATCTGAATGTCCTTGTCCTTCATGAATATTTGCATAACCATAAACGGACTCTGAGTACTGAACACTGATTCCTGTTTACACTATTACTGATAAGATCTCTCCCTGATGAAATATACCCAACCAGACCGTAACATGTCTTTGAACACTGCTATTGATTTAATGTACTACTAGTGTGTAAATATACTGGAAGTTTGCCAGTGTAAATTTTTATGCAGCAATATTGAGTGCACATGAAGTATACTGCCAGCCACTATAAATAGAATGAAGTAACTGATACCGGTACTTCAAATAGCCCACACTGTAAGCATGTTACTACAGTAAAATACAGAAATTCTGCTCCAATTGTCATTTTGGCCAGGAAATTGAAAATAATCACCAAATAGATTTATTTCTGCATTGAAAATTAGTACAGAGAAAAAAAAACTTTTCACACCTTGGGGAAAAAAAACTGTGTGAAATATTGCATGTGTGAAATGGATTGTGAATTTAAAAATCTGTACTATTTTCTTCTGTCTGTCTGAACAGACAGTGCAAATATTGAAATGCTGATTTTACTCAATTTAACCCACATGCATTATGTGAACCAATACCGTATTCCATGAAATAAACGCCCACCTGAGCTTTTATTTGAATACTGCTCTGTGAATGATTGAAACATCTGAACATTGGAAAAAAAAACAAAAACATTTTTTGTGCCAGTGTGGTACATATTGGAAATTACATTGAAAAAAATTATGGACATAGTATATCCTGAATGAACATTTGATTTGTGTTGAAAAAAAAAAATTTAAACTGTAAAATTATATAGTTGTGCAGAAAGACATAGAATAAATTGGGGAAACTGTTTACTGACATATTGTCTGAAGGAAATTGAATTAGCAATAAATTAGAACTCTTGGAAACACTTGAAAAAAAAAAAGACTACCGTAAATTACATAATAGAAGTTCAGTGAATGGTTATTGCCGGAACTTGAGCATTGACATTACTGCTGTCATCGAATAAAAATATTGATGTGTTTAAATTAGAACTTTGAAAGTAACTGTTAAATCAAAGTGCCGTAAAACTTATAATAAAAGCTCAAGCATCTATTGTTTTAAAAAGTGAACTTTGATTACTTGGATAACAATTAGTGAACATTTAATATAGTTTGTGTGATTTAATAGTGAAATTAATATTTGATATGGATACTTGATAGTATTTTGATATACATTTGATACTTTTTTATATACATTTGATACATTTTGATATACATTTTATTTGATATACATTTCATAGTATTGATACATGTCTACTAACATTTGATGTTGTGACCCCAAACTGGATGCTGTGAATAATTAAGTGTTAGAAAGCTAATAAACAATGGCAGTGTCACTGAATAAACGATTTCCGGTGGAAACGGTTACAATTGAAGAATTGATTAGTCTAGGTGGACCGTTTGAAAAAGAGAAGGTTGCGGAACAATTTGTCACCGAACGTGACAAAGTCTGTGGTCGATTGACAGAATCCCAATTTTGGGATACAAAATTACCAAAAAATATTAAACAGGAAGTATTTCGATTGCAAAAGATAGAGTTTTTTGGTCAAAAAGATGGCGAGGACGTGATCAGAACGGGTGTACAAAAGTTAACCGTCTCAGAAGAAAAACAGCAAAAACTATTAGAAAAAGTAGTTGAGAACACTACTCAAACTACAAAGGTACTTGAAAAACTTTCAAGACAAACTGATGAATCGATTGACATAGCTAAACAGAGTTTAGCAGTTCAGACAAAAATGGTTGAAAAATTGGATCAGAACGATGAGAAATTCTATTCTCTGTTGAAACAGATAGAACAAAATCGTGAGGCGGATAAGGAAAAAACTGAACGATATTTTGAGGAGTCAAATATCAAATTTGACAGAGTAATGACTAGATTGGAAAGGCAAGGTGAGGAAAATCTGAGAAAAATTGAGTTAATGGAAAAAAAGTTCGAAAACGAAAAATTGGTTAGATTTCGGGAGAGCACTGAAAATGAAACTCGCATTGATGCTGTTCAGTCACAAATCACTCAACAGCAGTCGGACACCAGAAATACTCATACTCGAGTTACTGAACTGTCGGATTCCGTTATGAACTTTCGTCAGACGGAACATGAACATTTTGATGTGTTACGAGATAAACTGGACGAGTGTGATAATGCTTTGTTTCATTCAGCGGAACGTCAGAGAGTTGTTCGCTCAGCGGTTACTGAACTAATAGATAAAAGTGACACTTGCTTGTCGTTCATTGAGGAATGTTCAGGGGTGGCGAAGGATGTTCACTCAGTTACGATAGAAACAAAAAGTGACATTAAATCATTGGATAGAAACTTGCAAAGTGTATCAAGTACTTTGGGTAAGCAAATACACAAGGTACAAGGTACAGTTCATCAAGGTACGTACGAGGTTAAATTAACCCAAGGACAGATCAGGGAAGAACTTGGTAAGGTGTCAGACAAAATAGACTTCAAAAGCGAGGTTAACATTCAGGCAGTGGAAGATAGTGACAAAACGATTGTTAGACAATTCCAGGATGTAACTGAAAACCTGGCTCAAACTAACAATGTGCCTACCTCTGCAACTACTAGGATAAAAACTGTTGATTTATCTAGGCCACCTCCACAATTGGATATTCCAGTTGAAAAGAGTCAGTTCAATGTTGCCTTCACTCAACCAGCGGTTGATGATTTAGTGAGTTACCCAAATCAACCAAGTCAGGGTAGGGTTTCATTGTCACAAAATTTGTATCAATCACAACATGTGAGTCAGCTAGATCAACCAGTACCTCAAACATTTCAGGTGTCTGGTACTGAGCAGACACAAGGATTTTCTGGTTTTTCAAGAGGTGTGCAACCACAAGGTATAAGACCAATTGACAATGTAAACTTTCCTTCTGAACCAGTTACTCAATACTCAGGTCGTGTAGCCGATACCCAACCAACACTAGTGACTGATGACCAAACTGTGAACAGGTTAGTGAATACTCGAGGTAGTGCCCCATTACCGAAGGCACCAACTTTTGATGGAACAGGTTGGAAGGGATTTATTCACCAGTTTGAATTATGGTGTTCTGCTTATGGCTTACCTGAGGGAGATAAGGTGGGAAGGTTCCTCTTAGCTTTGACAGGTAAAGCAAATGACTTTGCGCTAGAAGTCCCAGAACAAACAAAGCAAAATTATGCAGAGTTGAAACAAAGGTTCGCTGCAAAGTTTGACAAACCTATGGAACCGAGTACTGCTAGGTCGATCATGCATAACCTAAAACAAGAACCGTCTGAGGATTTAGAAACATTTGCTGAAAGACTTTTAAAAATAGCAGATTTTGCTTATCCTATGATTCAACCCAGAGAAAGGGAAGGGCTCGCGGTCGAACAATTTCTGAAGGGTTGTAGGGAGATGCAACAGGCATATATGATTTCAATGCATAGGCCAATAACTCTTCAAGATGCAATCGACAAAATGAAAATGGCGTTGAGCAACAAAACGTTGATTCTAGGTAAACCTTCTGGAGTGTCAGATAGGCAAAATGAGTATGACAAAAACATTAGTAGACTTGGGCGAGACATTCGACAAGGTACACCCCAAAGTTCCCCTGAAAGTAGGGATGGTAAACAGCCAAATGTGGGAGATAAAATGATTTCACCAGATCGTAGAGATGATCAATGCTACAACTGTAGTGGTTTTGGACATTATAGTAGGGATTGTCCTTCACGTATGTCCCCGAGGAATGTTAGGTGTTTCAACTGCGGTGAA
Organism: Sabellastarte sp. h YS-2021; assembly: GCA_964017235.1. Lineage (NCBI taxonomy): Eukaryota > Metazoa > Annelida > Polychaeta > Sabellida > Sabellidae > Sabellastarte > Sabellastarte sp. h YS-2021. The sequence continues at coordinate 93,676,703 of OZ024928.1, forward strand.
CTTGGACATATTCAACGTAGGTGCCCCCTACCAAGGAAAAATAGGTTTCGTGGATCACCGAACAATTCACCTCAAAATAGGCGAAACAAACGGGGATAGTGATCAAAACAATTCAAGAAGGGGTTCGCCCACGTATCGCAGATTTACTCCGCCTAGGTTCCAAAACAGAAATAGGTCTGTTTCACCAGCAGATCTAGACAAAAATTGGAGAGATAGGAGTAGCGATAAAGAATATGAGTACCAGCAACCACCGGAAGTAATCCGAAGAAATGTTTCATTCTCCGGTGCTAATTTAAATGGGAAAAGGGGAAGTCCGAGGGTCGGGACACCTCCCCAAAAACAGTAGATACGGACCCCAAAACTGACAAACAGTTGAAAGAACTTGAACTTTCATGTAAAAATGTAAATAATTTTGTTATTGTTGATGTAAAGTTAGCAGATTATCCTATTGAAGCAATTGTAGATACCGCCGCACAGGTGACGGTAGTTAACGTGGATGTATTTACAAGTTTATTTGGTAGAGATATAGCTCCTACAGAAACAATTAGGCTCAAATGTGCCGGAGCTAATCAGTATTTATTAGCAAAACTTTATATGAACATACCGATTACAGTTGGTTCAGTAACTGTTTTACAGGATATGTATGTGGCAAATATAGCTGATAACATGTTGTTGTGACTTGACTTCCTACTGAAACATAAAGTGGTTATTGATTTAAGTGAATGTTATTTGAAAGTGTTGGACTGCTTGATTCCATTTGTTTTTATGAGGAATGCTGCCAACGAAAAGTATTGTGTCAGTAAGGTGAGTTTAAGTGAGAAAGTACATATTCCACCTGGAACAGTGAAAAGTGTGAAAGTAATCCTACAGACTGAACCAAACAAGGTAATGGCGTTACAACCACGAATTGATACTAAAGTACTAATACCAAATTGCATTTTTGATTCTGGTAGACCAATTGTGCAAATTGTAAATGATAGTGACATTGAAGTTAATTTGCAATCAGACTATATAATTGGTAGTGCAGTTGAAGTTGACACAGTTCTGAGTGATTACAGACCATCAAATGCTTCTGCTAGTCAAGAGAAATGCAGTGTTATGCCAGAAACTAAGTCGGTTGATCTAAAGTGTTCAAAAATCGGTCAATCTGAAATAATGCAAGTATCAAAAGAAACTAACTCGAAAAAATCCGAAGTACCCGTTCATTTGCAAGTCTTATATGACAAGTCTTCGGAAGAGTTATCTGAAAATGAGAGAAAAGTACTTCAGTCTGTTTTAACAGACTATGAGGACGTTTTTGCAAAACATGACTTAGACATTGGTTGTTTTGAGCATTTTGATCATGAAATTGATACCAAAGATTCAAAACCAATCAAACAACAAATGCGTCGAATTCCTTTGCAATTTGAGGATGAGGAGGAAGCTTGTATTCAAAAAATGTTAGACGCAGGAGTAATACAGGAGTCCAATTCAGATTGGGCTTCACCGCCTGTATTCATTAGAAAGAAAGATGGTACAATTCGTTATGCAATAGACTATAGACGCCTTAATGCTTGTACTGTCAAATCTTCATTCAGTTTACCGGATATTAAACATTGTATTTCAGCTTTGAATGGAAGTGTATATTTCAGTACATTGGACATGGCTTCGGGCTATTATCAAGTCAAAATTGCAGAATTAGATAGGCATAAGACTGCTTTTCAAACTCGCTTTGGCTTGTTTGAACATGTTAGAATGGGTTTTGGGTTGTGTAATGCGCCGTCGACATTTCAAAGAATCATACAATTGGTACTAAGAGGCCTTACATGGAAGACAGTTTTGGCCTACTTAGATGATGTTGTAATTCTAGGGAACTGCTTTTCAGATCATATTCAAAATCTGAAGGAAACTCTGGACAGATTTAGAACTTACAACCTTAAGCTCAAACCAAAGAAATGTCTTTTATTTCAAAAGGAAGTTAAATTTCTTGGAAAGATAGTGAGTGCCCAAGGCATTAGACCAAATCCTGAAAGTATCCAAAAGATTTTAGACTGGCCTGTTCCTCGTAACAGGAAGGAGTTACAGCAATTTTTGGGCTTAGCTAACTATCACAGGGATCATATTGACAAATTTGCTGAAACAGCTGTTCCACTGTACAAATTGACAGGTTCTAAAGTTAGGCAAAGTAATTTTCAGTGGTCAAATGAACATGAGTTAGCTTTCATATCTTTGAAACAAAAACTAACTGAAGCTCCCTTGTTAGTGTACCCAAATAGGACTGATTTATTTATTTTGGATACAGACGCATCCAAAACAGCTATAGGAGCTGAACTTTTGCAGGTGCAAAATGGTGTAGAACGAGTTGTATCTTATGGTAGTTGCGTACTAACTCCTGCTCAACAACGATATTGCGCGACTCGCAGAGAACTACTTGCAATTGTGTGTTTCACTCGACAGTATCATCACTTTTTGCTAGGACGTAAATTCATGATCCGGACTGACCACAACAGCCTAGCATGGTTGATGAGATTTCGGGGGATTCAAGGTCAACTAGCTAGATGGATAGAAGAGTTGTCGCAGTTCGACATGCAGATCTTGCATCGCCAGGGTAGGAAACACAGCAACGCAGATGCTCTTTCCAGAATCCCGGATCTACTGGAACCGTGTGACTGTTACCGAGCTGGAACCGATCTAAAAAATCTCAAGTGTGGAGGTTGTCCATATTGCACCAGAGTGCATCACCAATGGTCAAGATTTGATGAAGAAGTGGACGACGTGGTCCCATTATCATTTAGGACTCCTACAGTCGCCATACAGATGTTGCAGCTGGATCATTGGTTACCTGCTGGTTATACAGCCGACCAGATTGTCACAGCTCAAAGAGACGATGCCATTCTTGAACTTCTACTTGAATTTCTTGAAAATCTAGAGAGGAGCCAACTGAATATTTCTTGATGCTCGCTAGCGCTGAAACCAAGGCTTATTGGTTGAACAAAGAACAGTTTATACTGAGGGATGGAGTTTTACTCTACAGATATGTTTCTGATGATCCATTTGAACCTCAGACCTACAAGTTGGTAGTTCCAGAAAGTCTGCGACAAGACATACTTGAACTGGCCCATGATGTTCCAACTTCTGGACACTTAGGTATAACCAAAACTTTGGCAAAACTCAAACGCAACTTTTTCTGGTACAAAATGCGATCAGATATAGAGACATTTGTAAAATCGTGCCGAAAATGTAGCATTAACAAGAAACCTCACAGAAAGGCTAAGGCCAAACTTGGAACTTTTCATGCTGGCGTGCCCATGGAACGAGTCCATTTAGACATTTTAGGTCCGTTTCCCAAAAGCCATAGTGGTAACGTTTATATCCTGATGTTGGTGGATCAGTTCACCAAATGGTTGGAGTGTTACCCCCTACCTGATCAGAATGCGGAGACGATAGCCAAGGCCATGGTTGAAGGATTTATTGCCAGATTCGGTTGTCCGCTACAGATCCATACGGATCAAGGTCGAAACTTTACTGGGAATTTGTTCACTCAAGTGTGCCAGCTTCTACAAATTGTGAAGACTAGAACGACTCCGTACCATCCGGCGTCAAACACGCAGGTAGAGCGGTTCAACAAGACATTACTTCAAATCATACGTGCTTACTTGAAAGGAAACCAGAGGACCTGGGACAAGAATCTTCAGTTACTTGCGGGAGCCATTCGTGCATCAGTCAACAGGACGACAGGTTTTACTGCAAATCGAATGATGTTAGGACGTGAAGTTCTGGAGCCAATTGATTTGATGCTAGGGACTGTTGATCAACACTTACGACAAGAAACTCCTGTGGAGTATGTCAAAAAACTTGAAGAACGGCTTAAACGTGTCCATAAACAAGCTAGAGATACTCTTCTGTCTGCTCAGCGTAGACAAAAGAAAGACTATGATCTCAAAGTACTTGAAAGAAAGTACAATGTCGGAGATTTAGTATATCTTATAAACTCTAGTTCAAAAGTAGGTCAAAGTAACAAACTGAAACCAATCTGGAAAGGTCCATATCTCGTGATCAAAGTGATCTCTCCTGTGTTATTCAGGATCAAAGGTCGTAAAAGGGAGGTTGTTGTGCATCATGACAGGCTCAAGCCTTGTTTGGACAGGTCGATTCCTATGTGGATGCGCCGCCTCAGACACCGTGTTTTGGATTTGGATGAAACATTGCCGTATGAGGAGGATGACGATGAGTTAGGGTTAACCACTTTATTTGAACCACCTCAGCCTCAACAGGACAATGTGCAAGCTCAAAATAGTTCTCAAGTCTCTGCTAATCAGGAGACTTCTGTTACTAATTTGTCTCAAAATGCAGAAACAGTTCTTACTGACTTATTTGAGTCAAACTCAGAACCCCTATTTTCAAATCAGGAAACTGTAGAGGTACCCATTCGATCTGAGTCTCAACCTGTTAGAACTGCTAGGATTAGGAAAAAACCTGCTCATTTGAAAGATTATTTGATTTGATTGTAGTTAATGCATAGTTAAGTATATGCTTACTACTAATACAAAATTATGAAAAAAAAAAAAGTATTTGGAGCTGTACGTAAACTTAAAGATTTCTTTGTTTCCTTTTTCAGTATGCGCACACTTGTCAAGTTCGCCTTGTTCAAGTCCCTTTGAGTTCTAGTAATTCAACCTATCCAGCGATAAAGTTTCAGTTCTACTATTTCTTCACTTGAGTGATCAGTCTTGATAAAAGTAATTCAACATGGAATTACCAGTAGCTGAAGAGCAACAAGTGTTTGCTATGCTTAAAGCAGGCCATCCTCATATCTCTACAGCGGAGATATTTAGGGTAATGGCAGATCCTGTGAACCGGATTTCACCCTTGACACAGCAAAGTTTGTTGATAAATTGCATGAATCAACTGCAAAGAGTTGAGAGGAGTCGTCCTGCTGTTGCTACGGAAACCCTTGTTTCTACCGAGTCTCTGATTGTGGAGACTCCAGTTCCAGTGCCGCACCCACGTACTTCAACTCCTCTAGAGGGGGCCACGGTGGCAGAGTGGTAACACTCTCGCCTCCCACCTCTGAGGTCGGGGGTTCGATCCCCGTGACGGCCTTAAGTGGGAAAGCTGGTAGTTGCTTGCCGTTGGTCGGCAGTTTACAGTACACAACCCTAGCGAACTCTATGTACTGGTTTCCTCTGCCCTTCCAACTACCCGTCGTGATATGACCTGTACAGTGTTGAAAGCGACGTAAAACCCCAAATAAATAAACAAATCAACTCCTCTAGATTTCTCTACTGTGGAAGGTGCCATGAAAGTTTCTAGTGGATCTTTAATGATCTTGGATTGCCCTGTACCAGCATCTCTAGAGCAAGTAGCCGTCTTGAAAGCTGAAAAACCGAAGGATTCTGAGCTGATAAGACGAATGCTGAACCCTGAAACAGGAGTGGATTTCACTAACGGTTCTAAGCCACCCATGTTTGTGGAGCCAGTTTTGAAAGCACTGGAAAAACAGCCAACGGGTTTGGAAGTGGAAGAGTTGGGAGTGGCTGCCCCTGAGAGACGGGAGGTCCATATTGTGCCTAGGGATGATACCTGGAGCGTGCATGAGCAATTTTCTGGGAAATCTCAAATCAAGTCTGCCGAAGAGGAGACTTGGACAGAAACTGACATGTCAACAATTTCGTATGACAAGTGGATCAGGGAAGTGGAACGCGATGAGCCAATTCCTCCTTTAGTATACCCGGTTTTGACGAAAAATATGACGTCAAGGAAGCGTTGCATTTTTGAAGCCTGTACGGTAACCACGAAGAAGCTTCGCGAACATGTGGAAAGGACGCATATTCCATGGAGTGTAAGCCGTCAGTGCTTGGATCTGGAGAAGGCCAAACAGTTTTTGAAGTTGCTAGGAAGAGAGTTGGGAGCGCATTCATTTCGGGAACTTTTGAGAATTATCGTGGAACAGAAATTGTATCCCGCCGCCGAGTCGACCAAAGCTTTGTCAGCAGCAGATCAGGAGAACATGCAGCTTTTTGAACGACATATAAATGGGAGAAGAGCCAATTTTCTTCTGACGGTATCACCCCCAAACTCAGTAGGTAGTCTCATTCACTGGAGACTAGTTGCAGGCCTTATGAATTATCTGGGTCATCAGGATACCACAGCCCTTACTCCTACTGAACAACAGGTTCCGTTATCCGGCATCTTGTATGGGGACATAGTTGATGCACATTGCCATTTGCAGGAGTTTTTGCAGGGCAAAAGAGGTGTGGAAATACATGGTTTGAAAAAGACAATCTATAACTATGGTCCAAGGGCTCAGCAAAATGTGAACATTGCAGCATTGGTTTCATCCTACTGTTTCCCGGACGAAGTTCCATATCCCGATGCAGCAACTAGAGCCACGTGGAAGATAGAAGAGATTCCTGTTTATTGCTGTTTGGGGCTGCACCCCAAAGTGTGTAATGAGGCAAGGGACGATCTGTTGGATCAACTTGATCAGCAACTTATGTCGCCAGATGTCATCGCTGTGGGTGAAGTTGGACTGGATTATTCTGGATTCCGTGTGAACCGAAATTGCCAGAAAAACATGCTGAAACAGCTGGCCCGTATGGCAAAGTTTGGTGGTTTTCCGATAGTCATTCACTGCCGTGACAACCCAGGATCTTCAACAGCGTATTTTGATTGCTTGAAAGTACTTGAGTCGGAGCTGTTACCGACTCATCCAGTGTACCTGCATTGCTTTACAGCAGGGATGCAAGTTTTTGAGGCCTGGCAGAAGGTATTTCCAGGAATGTACTTTGGATTTTCACCCAAGATTGTATGGGGTACTCATCATGTGGAGTGTCTAGACGTTGTGAAAAGGATTTCACTTTCAAACATTCTGCTAGAATCGGATTGTCCATTTTTACCCAATAGAGCTGTGGGAGAGCCACAGAACACTCCGTGGTCCATTGTGAACGTTGCTGAAAAAATATCCGAAATTGTGGGACAAAATACTTTGACAATTATGAAATACACAGCGCGAAACGCTAAAGACTTTTACAATATATAATCTCTGTTCGGGAGATTGGTGAACATTGGTTGAGTTTTGTTGTGTTTTGGTTGGAATGTGTGCATGGCTTAGGCTTAGACTAAATTTAGTGCTAGTTAAATATGAATGATTAGTAGTCTCTGTTTAGGAGACTAAGATTGTGATTGAAAGTTGCGTTAGTTGTTTTCAAAGTCAGATATTTGATTTGAGAGACAAGTCGGTGGGATGGGGTGTGTTTTGAGGAAGTTGGATTGATTTGCCTTGGGAAAGTTGCTATATGGAAACCGTGGTGGAGGATTAATCAAGGTTCAGGTGACAATGGTAGCATTAACAACAGTATATTATCATGTGGTCATATATATATAGGAAAAAAGGAAAAAACCTGTTTTTTTTAAAATTTTTTACAGATTGAGGCCCAAGCAAGTGGATGCACCCGGCCTGTAAAAGGGTCGTAATCCTCGTCCTCTTTTCTTTCCTCTTTTCTTCTCTCTGGCCTGGTGGGGCGTACATGAAACAGCACATGACTAGGCAGCATTTCTAATTTGAAATAGTTAGTGGTTTTAGGCGGGACGGTCCATGCCAGCGAAGAACCTCTGATCACCTAGAAGTTCGGTACTCTTTGACCATGGAGAGGTCCATGTGGTACTGAAACAGCATGTGACTAGGCAGTAATCTTAACTTGAAGTAGATTCATCAGTTCGTTTGTTGTTCTCCATTTTTTCATCATCCATGTGATGTCCCTGATCTCTTACACTCTCCTGGGAGTGACTCATTCAGAACTAAGCTACCGTAGGTCAAACACGTCAGTGTTGCAAGTCTGCCATATTAAAGAGACAGTTGATGTGTTATAAGAAAAGGGAATTACTGTTAGTTAAACACGGCAAGCTATCAGGACTGCTATGATAAAAAGACAGTCAATGTGTTATGAGAGAGGAAAGGAAAAGAATGAATGTGGTGTAGTGCAGAAGCAGCAGATTTGATGAATTAGTGAGTACAGTTGTCGATGTGTTAAGAAGTGACATGGATTTTAGTCAATTTTGTAGTTAAATTCATCCAGGCTGAAGGTGTTTTTGTGTTAAATGGGATTTTATTGAGTTTATTTTATTTTGATGCTCAGTGGATTAAGTTACTAAGAGCAGATTTTATTTCAATATACACTAGACATTAGAATATGGAGTTATTGTGGTGAAATGGGAAAGGAAAAAGAAAAAGTAACTGAAAAGTCTTCTCTCAGGAGATTTAAGTGACTGAATCATTGTTTAAAGATGGTGAAGTTTCACTATCTGGAAGCTTGCAGTAATTGACTAGTCTCTGTCTAGGAGACTTTGTAATTGCCAGGGGGATACCTAAACGTATTATGGATGTGAACAAATTTTGTGGGCCTAGAGTGCCATAGACTGTGAAAATTCAAGTTGGTGTTTTAATGAAAAGCGAAAATTCAAGTTAGTGTTTTAGTGAAATGTGGAAATTCAAGTTGGTGTTTTAGTAAAAAGTTACAGGCAGACGACTCCAGATCAACAAAGGAAGCACCCACGTGGACATCACAGGTGGAGGGCCATTTCTTTCAAGAAGAAGATAGGGAGTAGTGTCGTGACTGTCGCCGATCGCGCAAGTGTGACCGCACCTTTAGGTTCGAGGAAGTGGAGCTGCGCCTTAAGCAGACAGTGAGTCAATCGGCGGTCGTGACTTGTGTCTGCAGATTCCTGCGCCTGTCAGCACTTGAAGTCTAGATCCCAAACAGTTCACATCAAAGTAAGTTTAGTATATATTGTGTTTGTGTTAATTAACTTGTATGTATAAAGTGTCATATTCAAAAATACTATAATATTTCTTTAAAGTTTGTGCATATTCTTGGCAGTGAAAATAGCAAAGCAGATAATTATCAACACTGTTTCAATCTGTGAAAAGTCTTAAAAGTATCAGTCAGTTCAAAACTTGTGTTTGAAGATCAGTAAATGGCTAATATTCTGGTTTAGAATGTGACATTTTCTCTTTGTAATTGTATGTTTACCAGTACATCGACTGATGTCATATGCGTACCTAGGAGTTGAAACAGCCTTCAGACCTCACACTGCCACTTGAGATATATCAAGTTGCAGTTTTTTCTAGAACTTTTTTCAAGTGGTTCTAGCTCTCCTCCCTTCCATCATCCCAGTAAACATTTAAACGTTTAAAAAACGTTTTTGATCTAACATTTTTAAAACATTTGATCAACAATGTTATTTAAACATTTTATGTATACTGTTTGTCAAACACTTCCTGATGAATGTTTCAATAACATTTCCAGCATTACCTTCATTTCTTCAGCTATTTTATAAATGTTTAAAAAATGTTTCCAGTCAAACCTAACTTCTTGAGTTATTTTATAAATGTTAAATAAACGTTTTCAGTAAAAACGTTTGTATATAGAATGCTTATAAAACATTTTTTAAATAAGATAGGGATTAAATGGGTTTTAAAAACGTTTTGTAAACGTTTAAACATTTAAAAACGTTTCTAATGTTTACTGGGACGTAGACACTATTTTAGCTTTTCTTGAATTTTTAATTCAGCATAGTATCAAATCTCACACTCTTACCAGTCACTTGTCAGTGTTCTCTCATTATTTTATGATGTTTGACATATATACATCATCAATTGTTCACAGAAAAGTTCAACTGTTTATAAAATCTGTGTCTATTAACTCCACGAATGCTCATAGATTTTAAGCCACTATCACTATCCCTTTCCTCCACCAGTTAGTCAATGCATGTGAATTCATTGCCTTTCTTCCCTGGGTTTGAACCCATCAAACTTTGGGTTCTACTCTATTAGATGGTCGGTTGTGTCCTGGGCTGCTGATCACAATGTACCACTGCTAAATTTAAAAGCCCACGTGGGTTGCTTCCTCTGCCATCAACTCTTATTTGACCCATACATACAAAGCCTCTTCAACTGTCGTCCCTACTTTTCAGCAACTCCTTACTACCTAATTGGATTTGGGCCTTTTAGGTCATGCTTGTGTTGTTGTAATATTTCTAGCTCTAGTCTTTATCATGTTGTTGTTTATTGTCTGTAAATAAAAGGCTCTTGCCCAAAACTGCATGCATCACTCAACAATTGGTCGCACAAAAAGTATCCACTGTACAATGGGTTAGTTCTTGACCTCTACTGTATTGTAACAAATATTTATTTGTTATTGGCTCGATGGCAGTAATGTAACTTCTACATTTACATTTCATGTTCTATCTTGCCCATGGGCACAATTGTTGATTTTATTGTGGTGACATATACCAGGCAGGGAGCATACTTAACTGGTAATATGTATCTTTAAAATTCAAAAACAAATATCGTTGTTGTGAAATTTATTTCACTATCGTAAACTTTCGTTTTAAAAAGTGTTTGTCAGACCTTGCAATATTCAAAACATCCCAAAACAGACATTAACAAATAAATATACTTAATGCTTATCGGTGGTATTGTTTCTGATGGACAAGGCTTTTATTATACATATTGGTTGTGATGGTGGTTATTATAAATATTATATGATGTGTGTGTGCACTGAATTATTTTTATTTCTTTTTCAAAAGTTCACATTTACACATATTATGAAGTTCTGAACAATTTGCAAGCTCTTAAGTTGATATAAATATTATTAAATACTCTGTCTACAAGATACACATTGGACGGATAAGGATTTAATCCACATAAAACAACTGTGGAAAGGTGAATGTTATATTCATGGCTGTATTTATTTATTTTTATTTATTTGGGGTTTTACGTCGCTTTCAACACTGTACAGGTCATATCACGACGGGTAGTTGGAACATTCATGGTTGTAGAACTAATGCGCGTGGTGTAGCAATCCTTTTAAAGGATAATTTTGAATATGAAACGCTATCCTGCAAAAACGCATGGGGGGAAATTACCTGTGTCTTACACTTAAAATTGGCTCTATTACAGTAACTCTTCTGACACTGTATGGACCAAATAAGGATAACCCTTCTTTTTTCTCAACATTAAAATAATAATAATAATAATAGTAGGATTTATATAGCGCAAAATTGATACAAATCCTCTAATGCGCTTAAGTCCAAGAAGGGAAGAGTCCAGGGACAGGCATGGGTTGACATCTAAAAAGCGCCCGCCAGGGTATAACTAAGGCGGTGGGTATGCCAGCCTAAACAAGTAGGTCTTTAGCTGGCTTCTGAAACCATCCATTTTTTGCTGAAATCTGACAGTCTGTGGCAGCTTGTTCCATTCAGCTGGTGCAGCTACTGCAAAGCCACGCCTGCCTATGTGCTTCTTAGGGCGGGTTGAGGATATAGATAGCCTGTTGCCGTGAGTGAGACTGCTCGATCTTATTAAAGCTGAAAGATACGGGGGCTGTGAGAGATTAATAGCCTTGAATACCAAAAGATTACACTTAAAGAGGATGCGATGTTGAATTGGGAGCCAGTGGAATTTTTTCAAAAAGGGTGTAACATGACTCATTTTGTCAAGTCTGAAGATGATGCGGCAAAGAGCATTCTGGACTCTCTGTAGTTTGGCTATGTTGGACTTGCTTACTCCATAGAGTAAAGAGTTACAGTAGTCTAAACGACTACTGACCATAGCATTTGCCAGAAGTATTGCTGTCTCGACTACAAGGAATGTGCGAATTCGTCGCAAATCACGAAGATGATAGTAACATGCTCTGCAAACCTTGGCAACATGATTGTCAAAGGAGTTGTCTGAGTCGAAAATAACACCCAGATTTTTTACTTCCACCGACGGAAAGATATTGTTTTGGAGGAGTGGAACAGGGAAATTTGGTGCAAGCCACTCTCTGATGGCTTTTTGACCTATAATGATAAATTTGTATTTTTCTGGGTTTAGTTTTAGCTTGACACCGTCCATCCACTCCTGTACAGACTTGAGACACTCGGTCTAGAGTCAAAATTCCTGGAGTCAACTGCTAGGTAGATCTGGGTGTCATCGGCATACAGGTGATGAGTAACATTGAATTTTGAAATAACTTGACTGAGGGGACTAGTGTAGAGGGTGAAAAGGAGAGGACCCAGCACAGAGCCTTGGGGGACTCCGAAAGGGAGAATTACCGCCTCAGAGAAACTATCACCTATTTTAATTTTTTGTTTACGGTTTGAAAGATACGATTTGATCCATGACAAAACAGTACCATCTAGACCAAACCAGTCATGCAAGCAGTCATATAAAAGAGAATGATCAATCGTATCAAACGCCGCCGAGAGGTCTAATAATGTTAGGGCCACTGCCTTTCCTGAGTCCACTGAGAGAGCTATATCATTTTGAATCTTCAACAATGCGGTTTCAGTGGAGTGGGAACTCTTATAAGCAGACTGGTTGACATTTAAGAGCCCCCCCCCGAGCGAAATAAATTCATTTAGCTGCTTTGCCACCACCTTCTCAATAAGTTTAGATATAAAGCTGAGGTTTGACACCGGCCTGTAGTTTTTGAGGATATTTCTATCAAGGCTCGGCTTCTTTTGAAGGGGGGTGACATATGCCATCTTAAAACAGTTGGGAAAACTACCTTCTGTGATTGAATAATTTACAATTTTAGTGATGGGGGTGATGAGAATATCAGCACACTCCTTGACCAGTGATGTCGGAATCGGGTCAAGGTCACATGATTTGGATGGTGAGGACTTTAGAATTTTGAGTAGTTCTTACTCGGACACAGGTGTGAAAGAGGACAGAGTATTTTTAGTGGGGTTGGGTCTAGTAACTAAAGATGGTATTGATGACTGCAGTGTGGATCTTATTTTGAGGATTTTGTCACAGAAGAACTTACAGAAAGTGTTCGCAAGGTCGGTTTTATTTGTGTAGTCAGGTAGAACAGCAACAGAGGACCTGTGTAAAAAAGAAAGTAAAAGAAGTAATACAGAGACATAACACTGATCATTATATACTATGTGGGTATTTTAATTTAGTCCAGAATCCTAAACTTGACACAGACGGGTATAAGCACATCAATAACCCAAGGGCAACGTTGGCTGTTTTAGATATGATAAATGAATTGGAACTAATTGACATTTATAGACATTTACATCCAGACACACGTAGGTATACCTGGAGGAAGAAAAACCCTGTAAAACAGGCTAGATTAGACTATTTTTTGGTATCAGAAAATATTGTTGATATTATACACAAATGTGAAGTAAAGCCTAGTTATAGGTCAGACCACTCAATTATAGAACTGGATATCATACTTAATTATTTTAAAATAGGAAAAGGTGTCTGGAAGTTCAATAATAGTCTTTTAAAAAATTCTGAATACTTGAATCTCATTAATAAGATAATTAAGGAGGAGGCTATTAAATACGCTGTACCAGTCTATGATTTAATGTATTTGGAAAAAACTATAATGATATCACTTTCACAATTGGGTGTGATGTTTTCCTTGAGATGCTGCTGTTGAGGATAAGGGGAGAAACAATAAAATTTGCAACATTTGCCAAAAAACAAAATATATCTAAACAGAAAGAATTAATTAAAGACATAGAATATTTAGAAAGAAATATAGAATGCCAACCTCACAACTTAAATTTTCTCTCAGATAAAAAAGCAGATCTAGAAAAATTGAGAGAAAGTAAAATTAAAGGGGAGCAAGTAAGATCAAGAATACAATGGTTATCTGAAGGTGAAAAACCTTCAAAAACCTTCTGTAACCTAGAAACAAAGAACTATATTGAAAAGACGATAAAAAAACTAAAACTTGAAACTGGTGATATCGTTTATGATCAAAAGGAATTGCTGCGCCATGTATTTGTTTATTTGGGGTTTAACATCGCTTTCAACACTGTACAGGTCATATCATGACGGGTAGTTGGAAGGGCAGAGGAAACCAGTACATAGAGTTCGCTAGGGTTGTGTACTGTAAACTGCCGACCAACGGCAAGCAACTACCAGCTTTCCCACTTGAGCCTGTGCGGGGATCGAACCCCGGCCTCAGAGGTGGGAGGCGAGAGTGTTACCACTCTGCCACCATGGCCCCTTGCTGCGCCATGTAAAACTTATTATTCAAATTTGTTCTGTAACCGAGATAAATATCTTAATGTAGAAAAGTTGGAGAAATTGGAGGAAATAAAGATAAGTCAGCCACTGAACAAAAACTTGGGGGAGCCATTAAATGTAAACGAAATAGGCATAGTTTTGAAGAAAATGAAGCACAACAAAACACTTGGGATTGATGGTATAACGGCGGAATTCTTAAAAGTTTTTTGGGATAAGTTAAAGATGTTTATAACTAATGCAATTAACTGTTGCTTAACCAATGGTGAAATGTCAATTACCCTACGACAATGTATAATAGTATGTCTGCCAAAGGGGGACAAAGACAGAAGCTTAATTAAGAACTGGAGACCAATATCATTATTATCCATATTTTATAAGTTAGCATCCGGAACAATAGCTGAAAGACTTAAAACAGTATTACACCAAATTATATCTAAAACACAATCAGGTTTTGTTCCCGGTAGGAATATTAGTGATTGTACCAGGCTAATTTATGATTTACTATATCTAGCACAAGACAAAGATTACACAGGACTCTTAATGTTAATAGATTTCGAAAAAGCTTTTAATTCGATTTCTTGGAAATTTTTATATAAAACTTTACAAATGTTCGGCTTCAGTGAGGACTTTATACAATGGGTAAAATTATTCAATACAAATATAAAAGCATACATTCTTCAATGTGGATTCCTATCAGAAGAAATTTTAATTGAAAGGGGCAGCAGGCAGGGCGATCCGTTGTCAGCCTATTTATTCTTACTGGGGGCTGAGGTACTTTCAACATTCATTAAATTAGACCCAAACATCAAAGGCCTAAAATTTGGTGACCAACACATCAAAATGACACAGTTTGCAGATGACACCACACTAATTCTGGATGGAACACAGTGCTCTCTAGAAGCCGCTCTTAATATTTTAGAAATATTTGGAAATTATTCTGGCTTGAAAATGCATATGGAGAAGACAAAAGTTATTTGGATAGGGAGAAAGCGATTCTCTAAAGAAAAATTAGATATAGCATATAATCTACAGTGGGGCAACACAGAATTTTCAATGTTAGGTTTAAAATTTTCCACTAATATAGAACAGATTCCATCTATTAATTATATCGAAACGATACAAAAAATAAAGAAGGATATGCAGAAATGGCAAAGTAGATATATGACACCATTCGGGAGAATCACACTTATTAAAACAAAATTTTTGCTCAAACTAATACATATCCTGACATCTCTGCCAGCACCAGACGGTACTTTGAAACAAATAAACAATCTTATGTTTGAATTTCTGTGGAATCTTAAACTTGACAAGGTCAAAAGGAAAACAATATGTGGTGATTATTGTCAGGGTGGTTTGAAAATGGTTAACATATTCCTATTTGAAAAAGCCTTAAAAATAACTTGGATTAGGAGGACAATTAATCAAAGTGACATAGACTGGAATAAAATTTTACATGAATCAAACCATAAGGTCAATAAACTAGCACAATTGGGAGGAGATTTTCCAGTGCGTTCCAGAAATTTTAAAAACCAATTTTGGGTAAATGTATTTGAATATTGGACAGACTTCTGTTTCAAAAACAAGCCTTTAACAAATTCAGAAATTTCACAATCATGTTTATGGTACAATAGGCAGATCTCAAAGCATACATTATACTACCCTGTTTGGTACAAAAAAGGTATTAACTTGGTTGGTGATATAATAAATTCTGATGGAATTGTAGTAAGTGAAACAGAATTAAATAGAACATATAATTTTAAATGTAACTCAATCGAATATCACAGAATGAAACTACTAGGTCTACTAGGTCTACTCCCATGCTAAGCTTGACCAGATCAAAAAAAGGTAGTAAGGATTTTTACAATGTATTTTTGAGTGAAGAGTTTTAAGAACCTTCTTGTAAATCAGTTTGGACTAGAGAATTAAGTTCAACTTTAAATGACAAAATGTGGGAAAACATCTTTAGGGCCTGCCACAAATCTATATTAGACAATCGTTTGATTTGGTTTCAGTATAAAATCCTGTATAATATATTAGATACTAAATACTATTTAAACAAGAAATCATAAGTGCCAAGGCAAGCCAAGTGAGTGAGTTCAAAACAGCGCTCATTGAATCTGATGGATACTATCTGGCAGAAGCGACCTATGACAAGCTCTGGGCAAGTGGCTTATCACCAAGCTCCACTGAAAGAATTGATCCGAAGTACTTTCCTGGACTGAATAATTTAGGGATCATTCTTATGGAGGTCAGAGACACTCTTGTAAAGCAGGACTTGCCTAGTGATAGCAAAGAGACTGATGGCAAACAGAAACAGGATGCAGTGCGTGAAACACGCACAGTGAGTCAAAGCACAGAAAGTTTGCAAGAAAACCAATCACAAGAGCAGGCTGAACCTATTGCAGAGGTGAAAAAAGCTGGGACAATTAAGCAAATGTTTGTCAGTTACAAAGACAAGGCAAAACGAAAACCTTCCAAAACACCAGAAAAGGACAAGGGGCCAAAAATACACAAGACAGGAGTCAGACAAACAGTTAAATAAATGTTAGTGTTAACATGTATTTTTAGAAATAGACTAAAATTCTAGTTTTTAAAAATGGAAAATTTAAAAATTGTAACTATAAATGTCCGTGGTTTACGAAATAAAGGCAAAAGAAGTAGATTGT
Organism: Sabellastarte sp. h YS-2021; assembly: GCA_964017235.1. Classification (NCBI taxonomy): domain Eukaryota; kingdom Metazoa; phylum Annelida; class Polychaeta; order Sabellida; family Sabellidae; genus Sabellastarte; species Sabellastarte sp. h YS-2021. The sequence continues at coordinate 93,693,386 of OZ024928.1, forward strand.
TAAACTGGCTAAAAGTAAACAGATTTCATATAATATGTCTGCAAGAGACTTTTATTACATATGAAATTGATCAAGAAATGAGAAATGAATTTTATGAGTTTGGATTACTTTTTAACTGTTATTCTACATCTGTGCATAGCAAAGGAGTAAGTATTTTAATATCACATGACATAGGTAAATACAATGCACAGGAATTGTACAAAAGCAATGATGGGCGTCAAATATTGTTAAATTTAAATATAGATGGTGTACGAAATGATTTTGTAATATCATCAGTATATGCTTCCAATGATATAAAGGGAAAGATAAGCTTTTTAAAAGAAGTTAAAGACCTGGTTAAAAAACATAATAAGAACAATCCCTATCTTGTTATTGCTGGGGATCTTAATACATGTTACAATGTCATAGACAGGGCATCTGGTAACATAGATAAAAGTGGCTATTACTTAAAGGAATTAATTGAAAGCAATGGGCTAGTTGACATTTACCGCTGTATGAACCCAGATAAAAAGTCTTTTTCATACATCCATCCTACTATGCCATCCAGTCGTATAGTCGTATTGACTATATTCTAGTGTCAGAAAATGTACAAAAATATGTTGACACATGTAACATTACCTGCTGTCCAGTACCTGATCATAAAGCGGTTACAGCTAATCTTAACCTGACTGAAAGAAAAAGGGGGAAAGGGTATTGGAAACTGAATAACTCTCTCCTAGCAGACCAAATATATATAGATCTTATAAAGTCAGAAATTACCAAAACCATATCACAATATAATGGTGTCATCACAAAACAGCAAATGTTTGAATTAATAAAAGTTAAAGTTAAAGAACTAAGTATTGCATATTCAATAAATAAAGCTAGAAGTAAAAAGTGTAGGATATCACAACTAGAGAAAGCAATTGATGTAATTGACTCAAAACTTACCAAAAATAATACTGCTGAAAATCTTTTGCTTGAACGCCAGAACATAAAGTTAAAACTATCCGAGCTTTATAATGAAAGAACGAAAGCTGCTTTTATAAGATCACGTTCAAAATGGATAGAGGAAGGAGAAAAAAACAGTAGCTATTTTTTGGCCTTAGAAAGTCACCGTCAAGCTAATAATTGCATTGATATGCTTCTAGGCGAGAATGGACAAATTGCAAATACTGATGAAGACATCCTAAAAACAATAACAAATTTCTACACAAATCTCTATAGCAGTAAAAATCCTAAAATATCTGATATTAATGATTACCTTAGAAAATGTAAAGTTAAAAAAAAATTATCAAGGGAGGACTCAGACAGTTGTGAAGGTTTTGTAACAAATAAAGAATGCAACTATGCATTAAATAGCATGAAAACTAACAAATCACCAGGCTTAGATGGGCTAACTGTGGAGTTTTATAGAACCTTCTGGGATATTCTTTCACAACTCTTGATAGACTCTTACAATGAAGCCTTCCGAGATGGATCATTGTCAGATTCGAGGAACATTGTTGTTATGAGCTTGATATTTAAAAAGAATGACCGTTCCGATATAAAAAATTACAGGCCAATCAGTCTTGCAAACATAGATTATAAAATTTTTGCATTTGTTTTAGCAAATAGGCTTCAAAATGTTCTCTCAAAAGTTATTTCTCATGATCAGACTGGTTATGTCAAAGGTAGATTTATTGGATTTAATATAAGAAAAACGCTTGATGTTATCGATTATTTAGAGAAACACAATAAAACTGGCCTGCTATTATTGCTTGATTTTGAAAAAGCTTTTGATACCATAGAATGGGATTTTATTTTGAAAACACTTGATCATTACAAATTTGGAGAAGAATTCATTCGATGGATCATGCTTTTATACTCCAGTCCATCAGCAATCTTTAAAAATAATGGATGGCTATCAGGTAAAATCAGTTTACATAGAGGGATACGTCAGGGTTGTCCTGTTTCAGCACTACTATTTATTTTAGTTGTTGAAGTCCTTGCCGATATACTCAAAACAAGTTCTATAGAAGGAATAATGTCTGCTAATGCTGAAAAGGAACTAAAACTGTGTCAGTATGCAGATGATATGGCAGTATTCCTAAAAGATGAAGAGCATTTATCAAAGGTGTTGGACATTGTTAATGAATTTGGCACATTAGCTGGTCCAATGCTTAATAAAAATAAGACTGAAGGAATTTGGTTGGGAAACAGAACAAAGCACAATATCAGTAAACTTGGGAGCATAAAATGGCTCATCAATCCTGTAAGGTACCTTGGCATATATATAGGGAAAGACAAAGAAGCATGCATTGATTTAAACTGGTGGTCAAAGCTAAGAGAAGCTGAAAAAACTTTAAATTCCTGGAAAAGACGTAATTTAACTCTGTTTGGCAAAATCACCATAATAAAGTCATTAATTGTACCCAAGGTCCTGTATCCAGCCCACTTTTTGCCAACCCCAGAAGGCTTCATTAAAAAATTGGAAAATGTGATGTACTCATTTATATGGAACTCAACTGATAAAATTAAAAGAAAAACATTAATAGCAGAGATAGAATATGGTGGTTTAAAAATGGTTGACATTGAATCTCAGATACATGCTATTAAAGGTGCATGGGTACAAAAACTAATCAAAAGTCAAAGTGATTGGAGTATATTTGGACATAATTACACAGATAAATTTGGACCAAACAATATTTTGGTTGAATTTAATTTTAAAGATGTTAAACAATTTCCTCTATTAAAAAGTATCCCATTATTTTATCAGAACATTTTTATTGCATTTAACAGAGCAAAAAGCTTGAATAAACCTGTAACAAAACAAATGTTTCTTGAAGAAATAATATGGGGTAACTTGCATTTTACATATTTGTCAAAGGAAACTAAAAATCGTGAAGTTTTATACTTCAAAAATTGGATAGATACAGGGATAATATATGTTCACTCTTTGAAATTTACTGAAGGTCAAATAGATGTAGAATACATCTATAGTAAAATAAAGGACAAAAGAAATATATATTCTGAAATACTTTATGTAAAAGAGGCTTTGAGGCCTTTTAGTAAATTAATAAACACATTTCAAGTAGAAACTCATGACAGGCTATCCAGAGAACCAGGTCCACTTGTGAACGAAAATCATTGTAAATCAAAAAGGATGAACAGTAAGCACCTGTATACATCACTAGTTAACAACAAAAAAATATCTCCTTTTCAGGAACATTTCTGGATCAAACTATTTGATGATCCAACTATAAATTATAAAGTTCTGTACACTAAGAAAATAAAACATATCAAAGACAAACAAATAGCAGAATTTAATTATAAAATCATAAATCTAATTTTGCCTTGTGAAAAAAATTTGAAAAAGTGGGGCTTTGCCTCAAGCGACAAATGTGAAATTTGCAATGTGCTGCATGATATTCCCCATTTATTATTTTTCTGTAAAAAAGCAAATTGTGTTTGGAAAAAAATGTCCACCTTCTTGAACATTAAATTGACAATAAAAGATATAATTATATCAAATATGGACCAGACAAAATGCTTCCTTATATCAGTGATTGCGTTTTTCATATACAAAGATTGGTATATCAACAGGGGCAAAGACCAGTGGGCAAATAAAAATATTTTACAATTTGTGAACTCACAAACAAACACAAAAGTTCTTACTTATAAGCAATTAGGTAAACAATGGCAGAATATAAGTACAATCCTAAAGAATTTTGAGTATCATTGTCAATAAATATGTTTTAACTTGCTATATTAAATATTAATTGTTAGACAGAAACACATACACACTAGTGTCCGTGTAATATCAACTTTGGTCTGGCTTATTTTAGTATTCCTTCAATATTCAACAAACAGATATGTCAGCAATTTTCTTTTTTGTAAAACACTGTCATCTATAAATTTTATGCTAAATTTTTCTGTTTACCAGTTTGTACTCAGCGTACAATTTCCTGTGATTATTTATCTCAAAACCAAAGTGTTGAATTTCAATATCAGATATCATGTTAATCAATATATGTCCTGCAGTTACCCTTGTTAATGTGTCTACTAAATAATGTATTTATGTCTGTCAAATAGTTGACTTTTCATACTGTGTATGAAATTCTTTGTAAGGTGCTGATGGGGGGTTTGCCACTCTCGCCCCTCCGGTTACCAAGACATATTGTGCAAAAAGAGTGAATAAATCAAAAATTATCGGGGAAAAAAAAAAAAAAAAATTTAAACAAGCTCAAAATTATTGACTCCAATCTTTGTAGTTTTTGTAATCAACAACCAGAAAGTATTGAGCACCTCTTTGTTCATTGTGAATTTGTTATAGATTTGTGGAAAGATTTAAAAAGATGGATTCTCAACAAATTAAATATACAAATAGAGTTAACAAACCAGAGATAAATTCTTGGCAATGAGGAACTCGACATTCACTTTTGGCCCCTAAATTTTCTACTAACAGCTACAAGGTATTATGTGTATTGGTGTTCAAAAAAATATTTTCAATTGAACTTTTACTTTCTCCAAGAAGACATTAGATGTAAATATTTTGAACAGAAACATTTGGCAAAAATTAACCTTTTAGAGCAAAGATTTATTAAAAATGGTTGATATGGGAACATCTGTTTGATTGATTGTACAAGTAACAATTTATCATGAAAGTACATTTAAAACACTGGATCTATATTCTTGTTTTATTTTTGTATGTGCTTTGTATAACTGTTATTTGTATTGCACAAAAAGAAATAAAAATATTAAAAAAAATATATTATGAGAGTCCTAGTAAACATAAGAAACGTTTTTAAAAGGTTTAAATGTCTATAAAATGTCTTAAACCCCATCTTTGGGGTCACTTAAAATGATCAAGGGTTTATTTTATAATGTAACATTTAAAAAACATTTCATTAACGTTCTCTGGACAAGAGTTTTTGCTGATAACATTTAATGAAAATGAAACATTTCCAAAATTATAGAAGATTAAGAACATTTGTTGACAATTATGATTTGTAAATGTTTGCTTTACATTTCATTTATAACATTTTTCAAACATTTGTCATAAAACGGTTAAGGAATGGTCCACATAAAACATTTAGATAATGTTCTATATTCTATTAACATTTATTAAAACCAAGAGTAATCAGACGTTTGCAACCATTATAAATGCTTAGTGGGTTTCGTCTGAAATTTAAAATAGCAAATCCTGCAGAAAATACATTCTGATTTTTTCTTAAACTCACGCACTTTTTGTATCATTGACACAAACTCCTGTTCCAAGTAAATCTTTTTAAGCATCTCAAGAGCTTATTGTAAACATGTAGTTTATTCAATATTATCAATAAAATGATAATAGACCACATATCTTTATCTTGGTAACCCAATATTATGTCTTTGTTTGAAAAATTGCAAATTTAATAAGTAAATTAAATTTTTATAAGTTAATACCCTATACAATGGACAATATGCTAAACTGGTCGGCTGGCCGGTCCGTAGTACTGTGCACTCCCCAGATGGCACCTCGTACTTCCTTCCTCTCTAGACAACTTGACGTCATAGCATCTTTTTCGTTGTCTAAACCTCTTAGACCCCTAGTAAGCTGATAGCGGGGTCGGTGGGAGGGTCTTATGTGTCCATTGGATAGGGTATTAACGTATAAAAATTTAATTTACTTATTAAATTTGCAACTTTATTGCGTTAATACATCCTATCCAATGGACAATATGCTGAATAACTACCGTTTGGTCGGCGGGTAAGTTACTAGGGACTTATGTGAACTCACAAGTAATAGCAAATTTTAACCTACGATCTAGGCTGACTTCGTCAGGAGACCTATAGGCCCAGGCCTAGGTTGACTTTAAGGTCAGGAAACCCTGTAAGGCCATGGTCGGTTGCCAGCAGCTGGTTACCCAGGGCTATACCGCTGTCGCCCCCCCTTTTTTTGCAGACCTGCTCTGAGGTAGGGGAAGAGAGGGATGAGTTCAGTCCCAGAATGCAAATAAACCTCCCGAAGGAAGCACGCCACACTTAATTCTTATGTACATGAAGAATTGTTATGCGCATATACAAATCTCCTCAATCTAAGGGCCACTTGTGGATCTGCTGAGCAGCCACTACTGAGCCCAATTGGTAAAGCTCTGAATCAGCCCAAGCCCCGCCCTTCATATAGAACTGTGTGAAGGTGTTGTGACTTCAGTGGCAGGCTGACAAGATTGGATCTAAGGAGACTCCCGACTGGAAGACCTTAGAAGCAGTAAAGGCCCTGACATCATGGGCTTTAACCTGATGTCAAGTGTGGGCCTCCTGGTCAGAGAGCTCATAACATAGGATCACAGTCTGCTTGATCCAAGAGGAGATAATGGCAGGTGAGATGTCTTTGTTGAAACCTTTCTTAAAGGAGACAAAAACCACCTCCTTATTCTGCCTGATGTCTGAGGTCCTGTCCAAATAGTAGCACAATGCACTGAATGGACAGAGGGACCTGTCAGACTTGAGGGATCTATCCAGAGTTGGGGCCAGGGATGTTATAACCCCAGGGGCCACACTGTCTGGACCCTCTATGGCCAGCTGATTCTAGGATAGAAAGCTGGGTGATGGATACAGAGACACCTTTGACCAATCGGATTGGTGTCCAATATATCAGTTTTGCCAAGCATGAATCTTACTTCTGCGCTTGCCCGACCCAAGGGCCAAGAGGAATACCGACTTGAAGGTCAAATGCTTCAAGGAGGCCTCCTTGATTGGATCAAATGGAGTCTTAGCTGGTGCACGGCCAGTGAGAAGTTCCAGGAGGGTATGCCACTCCTGCCTTTGTGTCTGTCTCCGAGGAAACTATCCAGGAGACAAGCGAGATTTTCATTCTTGTTGATGTTGAAGGGTGAATTTCCCAGTTTATCAACAATGGGTGAGCTATAACCATCAATGGTGCTGGGCTGTTTGCCAAGCTTGTATCTCACTTCTACGCTTGCCCGACCCCAGGGCCAAGAGGAAAACTGCCTTGAAGGTCAAATGCTTCAAGGAGGCCTTTAATTGGTTCAAAATGAACCTTGTCAGCTGGTGCAAAAACCAGGAAGAGGTTCCAGGAGGGGATTCCCCTCCGGCCTTTGGGTCTGTCTCAGTGGAAACTATCCAGGAGATGAGTGAGATTTTCATCCTTACTGACATTGATGGGCAAATTTTCCAGACTATCAGCAATGGCTGACCTGTAACCATCAATGGTACTGGGCTGCAACTTCCTGTCCTGAAACAGGTACATAAGGAAGTCAGCAACTGACTTTACAGGGGGTGCCCGAAGTCCACCTGATGAATGATACATCACTTGGTAAAAATGACCCATTTGCCTCATAGACTGATCCGATTGATCCCGTTTGAGGAGCCTCAATTCTTGCTGCCACTGCCTCAGACAAGTCCTGCTCCTCGATTGCTGAGGCTCTAGGAGCCCTGCATGGAGATTAAGATTTGTCAGATTTCTGTGAGGGATCTGATTGAATGGCTGTGAACAGGCTGGGCAGATTGGGCAGGCTCAGTGGGATTTGGCTGGACATGGCCACTAGATCCCAAAACCAAGGCATGTTGGGCCACCCCAGAGCAATCAGAATGATTCTCTTACATGGGGAGTCTTGCAACTTCTCCACCACTTTGCCCAATATTGCTGATGGTGGGAAGGTGTATGCTTTCAGATCCTACCATGGCCGACTGAGCACATCCACTGCTGTGGCCAGGGGATCCGGTACCGGTGACACACAACAGAGGCAACTTGTTGTTGAACCTCGTGGCAACTAAGTCTATTTTGGGCCGGTGCCACCTGCTGCATAGAGTGGAATACCTCTGGAAGGAGAAACCACTGTTTTAATGGTCTGGCCTAGCCTGGATAGCTTGTCTGCTACCACATTAGGCTGGCCTGGAATGTGTCATGCTTTAGAGTCACTTGTTTCCTGGTACACCAGGTCAAGATTCTCCATAGTAGGGCACAAAGTGGGCCCGACCTCATGCCTCCTTCCTTTATGTATGACACTACTGTGGTGTTGTCGGTTGCTACAAGTACTATCTTGTTTGAGCAAAGGTCTTGGAAGTCTTTAAAGTCAGAAAAACTGCTTAAAGTTCTAGATAGTTTATATGCAACTTGCTTCCCGGAGGGGACCAGGTTGCTCTTGCAAAGTGCTCATCTAAGTGAGCGCCCCACCCTTCTATTGATGCGTCTGTAAATATTTGCAGAGCATGTTTTATTGGGTGTAATGGTTGGACTGTAAGGACATTGTCTTCCTTCAGCCATCATTGTAAATGGTGGTGCAAAGACCTGGGGATTGGGATCACCTTTTCCAGTGATTCTGGTACCCTCCAGTTGTGTTTGTGATGCCACTGAATGAGTCTCATATGAAGTTGGCCTAGATGAACTTGCTTTTCTGTAGCTGTTAGCACACCTATCAAGGACATGAATTCCCGGACCGGGCAAGCCAGTAGGGATAGCAGTTTCAGCATTTTCTCTTGAAGGTTCTGCCACCGATCTGGAGTCAACCGGACCCGATCGGATCTGAGGTCTAAATGGTAGCCTATAAAATTGAAGTCTTGTTTGGGCTCCAGTTCTGATTTCTCTAAGTTCACCAGCCAACCTAGTTGCTGATACATTATTTACTAGTTCCTGTGTATGTTGGAGACAAGCCTGGTGGGAGCTGGCTCTCACCAACCAGTTGTCTAGGTACTTGTGGCTTCTTAAAACCTTGTGTATGGCCATCCATTTCACCTCCTTTGGTATCACGGTGAACTCAAAAGGTGCTGTGGACAAACCGAATGGCAGGGCCTTGAACTGGTATGCCCAACTTTGGATGTGAAATTTCAGGCATTTCTTGGATTGTTCTTGTATAGGTATATGGACGTAGGTATTCCTCCTTCAACATTTGTACTACCTAGGGTCCAGCCCCCAAGGCTTCCTAAGTTCCCAAAAAAGGCTTAGTCTGGACCCTATAGGCAGATTGTGTGCCACATTTGGGACATTTGGTATTCTGACAAACATTTTCTGTCTTTCCGGACACTGGTCCAGTCTGGTGACAATGATCCAGGTTAACAGTCTCTCTGTTCTTATTGTGGTCCGGTGGGGCTGACACAACTTTTCACATTAATAGACTCTTCACCCCGGGCCAGCAGCCTGCAAGGTGCAGCATTTACAGAGCAATTGTCATTTGTGAGATGTCTGACCCCTGGCCGGACATGATGACAAAATTTATTATCTCTCCAGTCAAGTCCAGCACCGATAACAGGTTGTTGAGAGGTGTGATAAGGGAAGGTTGCCTGGCAGTAGCTTGGGACACTGTCATATCACTGTCATATCAGCAAGACCACTGACCGGTCTAAGAATTCTCTGTAACCAAATTAACCTTAGGCAACTCTGTCCGGTACCAGGACTCCATACCCGGTACTTTACTGTAACCAGTAATTCTCTGTAACCGGCAAAAAAACTGGCAGGCTGGGGTGACCAATGAATTTTGACAGCTACTGGTCTATATTTACTATTTAGCCAGCTTTTTTTTCTTTTTTTTTATGTAACCAGTTGGGGTGAAGCACTTTTCAGTAAGGACTGTGTAGCCAGCACCCTGTTAGTAGACTTGCAACCCGTAGGTTGAAGCAAGTGTACAAGGCTGTGTAGCCAGTACCAGCCGGCTCACTCTGTAACCAGTTGTAGCCAGTACTAAAAACAGTTGCTAAATCAATTTTACAACTATCTTGTGTGTTGAATTCAGCTTGCTGTAAGTTTCCTCCATTAATTAAAGTACTTCTTTAATCGCACATCTTATTTGTAGATTTGACAGTTGCTGGGAAAGTCCTTGTGAGCTATATTTAGAAACACTTGGTGTTCGGTGTGTCACGTGACCAGCCTGCTGGTCGGAAAGACACGCAATTGGCTGATTGGAGCTCGTCAGTTGTCGCGTTCTTTTGCGATACTTAAACATGCAAATGCGCAGTATTCTGCTAATCCACAAACCCCATTACCGACAACGAAGGCCGGTCCATGAGAGAGGGACTGGTATCACAGTAGATGTAAGTTGTGAAGAACGCAGTTCCGACCTTCCTGGTCGATGAAAACACGTGACCAGCTTCGGGATTTGGTCAGAAAGACACGCGATTGGCTAACTGGAGATAACGTCAGTATTCACGTTCTTTGTGTGATGCCTTACCGGCAACTTTACAGTCCACAAAACCCCACTACCGACAACAAGGTCGGGTCTGCAATGCAGGGACTGGAATCACAGTAGACGTGAATTCTGAAAGAACGCACTTCCGATCTTCCTGGTCGGTGAAAACACGTGACCTGCTTCGTGATTGGTCTGAAGGATACGCGATTGGCTGACTGGATATGACATCAGAGGTCGCGTTCTTTTGAGCTGGCCAGTCGGCTGATGCTTAAAAGCAGAGAAGCCTGGACCAGTGCCCTCTGAAGATAAAAGTCCTGGTCGATGCCGGTCTGAAGCAGGTTGCTCAGCCGGCTGTGCACTCAAACCAGTGTCCTGACCATCCACTGCCCTTACTACCGACACAAGTGCCGGGTCCACAAGGGTGGGACTGAGAGTGACTTAACTCTGAAGCAAACTGAAGAATTCATCTCTTGCTTATGATGAAAAAACACTAAATACTCGAGCTAGGCTGGTGTGACTGATGCTATACAGCAGAGTTGGTACCAGTGCGTTCTGAAGATGAAGAATGCATCTCTTGCTAGGGGAATTCCTTCTTTACAGTGTTCAAAACTATGTAGACTGAAGTTTTCCGTGATTTCTATTTGTAGCACTAGAAAAGACGTTACTATGGTGATTGTAGCTGGAAGGTTACAGCAGGTACATTCAAACAAAAAACACGGATAAAAATACCTTGTAAGTACTAAGTAGTACATCCATTATATTTCTAAATATTGTTGATCTGCCCCTAACAACACAAATGTTGAATGGGAGGAAACTAGAAAATGGCTGCCTTCATATTTCTCGTAGATTACTGCCCTATCATCAACACTAAATTGAGTCAACTAGGGAGCGTTTCCAGCAGATTTCTTAATGTATATCCGTGCTTGATATGTAGATATCCCTTCTACTCTAAAATATTTGCAAATAAGGTTGAAAATCCGTCATAATGCACACTTTCCTTCAAACTCTGGAGATGATGAAAAAAAAAAACACGTCCGCACAGTACACGCGCCAAACGAAAAAGATGCTATGACGTCAGGTTGTCTAGACAGGAAGGAAGTATGAGGCGCCATCTGGGGAGTGCACAGTACTACGGACCGGCCAGCCAGTGGAAACACAGGACGTGTTTTTCTGGCGTTTGGCGGGCCGGTCTGCGCCGACCGGTTTAGCATATTGTCCATTGGATAGGATGTATTAACGCAATAAAACTTTATTTTTTTATTTGTATTGGTCTTAATCTTCCTAGATAAATTTTACCAAAATGTATTAGAGTTTCTTCAATTTCCTTGTGATAAATAATCATTTGATATTCCCATTTTAAGCATAGTTTCTTCATTTTCCTTGATAAAATATATTCTGATATGCCAATTTTAAGCATTAAACTTCCTATTCCCAATACAAGGGTTAAGATTCTGTACTGAAACCAGACCAGATAAGTATCTTGTATAGTTTTGAAGCAAATGTGGTAGCTTTTTACCACATTTTTTTCTGGAATTTTGGCAATTAAAAGTGTTTCCCATTTGTGTGTCTAACCTTGCCATCATTGAAAGACTTCTGTAAAAAAAGCAAAATTTTGTAATATGTGTGCGACCCTTTTGTACGCTTAGAGAGGAGAGACAATTGTTTTGGGATAAATGGGCCTCACATTTCACACATTATTGAACCGACTCATAAAGTTGTTCACATTTTGTCTGGCGCTTTTTGGATATTCCAAGGAGGTATAGGATCCTGAGTATTCTTTTAAGTTCAGAGTGTGTTATACATATTCCTAGGGACCCAATTAAAGTAGACACAACAAAGTTCGGGCCGGCATTAGGGTGCTGGGTAGGTCAGTGTTGGGGGAAGCTATTATCGATCAAGATTTTTTTACTAGCTGGGTTTGTCTTCTGACTTTTGATTGGCTACTTCTTGTCCTCCCTGAATTATAACCTTCCATCTTCCATTTCAAATCTGGAGGGCAAAGAGGTCACATTGAAAAATTTTATCAAGAGTTTTATTTTATCTAAGGTTTAGTTTTTTATTGTTTATGCATTGTCGACATGGCTGGCACATCCACTCGACAATATAATTTACGTTCTGGCAAGCAAGAAGGTCTGCAGATTCCAGTCCAGATACAGTTGGCAGAGGACACTGAATTTTTGACGGACCTATTAAAACATAAGAACGGGGAAGTGTCGGACTCTGAATCCTCAATTAGTGAGGCAGATTGTGAAGCTCTTATTAATGAATCAGAAGTAGATTCTTTCACTAATGCATGTAAAACTAGTTCACCTAGGGGAAAAAATCATGTTCGGATCCGAAAAAATTGGATGATATTCAACAAGTTATCAATACCAAGATTCTAACACAGAAAACCTTGGCAAGGGTTTAGACAGTATTGAACAGAATGTTGCTAGCCAGGGAATGTCAAAGGTCAAAAATCAGAAGAGCAAACACAAGGCTGCCTCACCCCCGGTCACACTCCCCCCAGTCAACAAGTCCCTCAGATTCCAGATTTGAACAGTTTACGTAACAATTCGTCTGTGCAATTGCTGGTCGAACAACGTCTAAAACAATTAGCAGAAGCTGAGAAAACAGGTACTAAGATCAAATCTTTAAGAGGGGGGTCAGTTCAGGTCCTGGTTTCGAACCGAGTGAAATGGCCTCACGAATATGTCCTGTCCGGCTCAAGCAAAGAGAGAACGACCTATGACCAGTTGTCAGTGACACAGTGGGTGGCTGACTTTTGTCACATCAAGAAGGAGGGAAAGAATAATGATGTTAAAGAACACATGCTGGATTACATCATTAGCTTGTTTGATGATGCTAATGATTTCTCCAGAATGCAACAAGGCAAGATAACTAATTACACACAGGTAGAAAAAAATTGACAGGATTCGCAGAGCAATGTTCAGAGGTACACTGTCCCAGGTTCTGGTTCCCAGAACAGCAAAAAATTGTCTCAAAAATCCACAAGATCCTTGACTCTTTGTTTATTCATTATTTTAATGCTACATTAACACTTTGGCATAGATTACACTAAAACATAGATCATAAGTTAGAAAATACATCCAAATTGTTATAATTTTCAAATATTTGCCTCTTATTAGCCATTCCATGAAAGACCATGCAATTTTCCTGGGATGTGTAGCCATTCCTATTGCAAATTGAAGATCCTTGGACATCTTAAAAACTACAATAGGTGCAATATGTTAAAAAGACATACCAATCTTTTGGAATGATGATCAATGTGCCAAACTTGACATTATTATCTCCCGCCGGCCGATAGGCCCGGTACGGGAGATTATAAAATGCCCTCTGTCCGTGCGTGCGTGCGTCCGTTCGTCACGTTTTTACAAAAGCCTTTCTATCTCTAAAACTATTATAGCTAGAGCTTCCAAATTTGCAGGATACGTTCATCATTGGAAAAACTTGCCAGGGAATCTTTTTCTCCTGATTCTGAAAAACAAGATGGCTGCCACGGGTGTTAACAAGATGGCTGCCATGGATTTTTTTTCTATTTTTTTTTCAGGTGTTCTGCCATGGGTTTTTTTTTGTCATTGATTTAGATGGCTGCCAAGAATGTGTAGTTGCACTTTTATACAGCACTTTTCAGTAAAGTGCTCATAACTCCAAAACGACTGCATTTAGAGCATTTCTGTAAAATATGTTGTTCAGCTACTTTCTCCATGCCTACAAGATGGTACCATTTTTAGGGGTCTATCTTGATAGCTAAGTGAGTAATAGCTATTTTCTGTTTTTAACAATGACCAAAATGAGTAAGTTGCTTTTATCTTTGTAACTGTTACTTACAATATTGGTCTCAAATATGTTGTTGAACAACTCCTTCATGTACTATATCATGGCGAGGTTTCCAAGATGTAGCACCATAGCTAGCTGAGTAATAGCTACAGTAAGTTTAACATTTGACCATTCAGCAAGTCACTTATAACTCGAAAACTATTGAATATACAGGATTTTTGTCAAATATGTTGTTTATCTACTTTTTGATGTACTGTGTCGTGGTGAATTTTCAGAGCTGTAAGTCCATAGCTAACTGAGTAATAGCTACTTTGAAATTTCTTAATTTCAACATTGAATAAATCACTTATACCTCCAAAACTATTGAATTTAGGGAATTTTTGTCAAATATGTTAATCAGTTACTTTTTAATGTTCTGTGTCGTGGAAAAGTTTCAGAGCTGTATCTCCATAGCTAACTGAGTAATGGCTACTTTGAATTTCAACAATGAGTAAATTACTTATAACTCCAAAACTATTAAATTTAGAGAATTATTGTCAAATATGTTGTTCACTTACTATTTGATGTACTGTGTCATGGGAAATTTTCACAGCTGTATCTCCATAGCTACCTGAGTAATAGCTACTTTGAGGGTTTCCATTGAGTAAATCACCTTTAACAGCAAAACTGTTGAATTTAGAGGATTTTTGTCAAATATGTTCTTCTTCACCTACTTTTTGATGTACTGTGAAATGGCAAATTTTGAGAGCTGTAGGTCCATAGCTAACCGAGTAATAGCTACTTTGATTTTTGCAGAAAATTAATGGTTCTCCATTGAGTAAATCACTTATAACAGCAAAACTGTTGAATTTAAAGGATTTTTCTCAGATATGTTGTTTAGCTACTTTTTTATGTACTGTGTAATGGCAAATTCTGAGAGCTGTAAGTCCATAACTAACTGAGTAATAGCTACTTTGATGGTTCTCCATTGAGTAAATCACTTATAACAGCAAAACTATTAAATTTACAGGATTTTTGTCAAATATGTTGTTCATGTACTTTTTAATGTTCTGTGTCATGGCAAAGTTTCAGAGCTGTAGGTCCATAGCTAACTGAGTAATAGCTACTTTCATAGTTTTCCATTGAGTAAATTGCTTATAACAGCAAAACTGTTGAATTTAGAGGATTTTTGTCAAATATGTTGTTCACTTACTATTTGATGTACTGTGTCATGGGAAATTTTCACAGCTGTATCTCCATAGCTACCTGAGTAATAGCTACTTTGAGGGTTTCCATTGAGTAAATCACCTTTAACAGCAAAACTGTTGAATTTAGAGGATTTTTGTCAAATATGTTCTTCTTCACCTACTTTTTGATGTACTGTGAAATGGCAAATTTTGAGAGCTGTAGGTCCATAGCTAACCGAGTAATAGCTACTTTGATTTTTGCAGAAAATTAATGGTTCTCCATTGAGTAAATCACTTATAACAGCAAAACTGTTGAATTTAAAGGATTTTTCTCAGATATGTTGTTTAGCTACTTTTTTATGTACTGTGTAATGGCAAATTCTGAGAGCTGTAAGTCCATAACTAACTGAGTAATAGCTACTTTGATGGTTCTCCATTGAGTAAATCACTTATAACAGCAAAACTATTAAATTTACAGGATTTTTGTCAAATATGTTGTTCATGTACTTTTTAATGTTCTGTGTCATGGCAAAGTTTCAGAGCTGTAGGTCCATAGCTAACTGAGTAATAGCTACTTTCATAGTTTTCCATTGAGTAAATTGCTTATAACAGCAAAACTGTTGAATTTAAAGGATTTTTGCCAAATATGTTGTTCACCTACTTTTTGATGTATTGTGTAATGGCAAATTTTGAGACCTGTAGGTCCATAGCTAACTGAGTAATAGCTACTTTGATTTTTGCAGAAAATGAAAAAGTAAAACCGTAAGAGATAGAGCGATTTCGAGTGAATTTTTGACCCGCAGGGTAGTACATGAGTATACTATGCAAAAGGGAAAAATTTCAATTTTCGCCACTTTTGGCGGCTATCTGATTTTTTAGCAGAAAATAAACATTGAAAATATCTTCGAAATGGGAACAGACAGAGCGATTTCGAGTATGCTGTGCCACGGGGAAAAATGTCATCTTGTTTTTTCATAATTTTCATGATAATTTTGTAGAACGATTACTTCTTACATTGATAATTAGCACATAAGAATTGGAAAAATTGTATTTATCCCTGAAATTTTAGTACTGCAAAGATTTTGGTTATTAAAATGATACACCTTTCTGATACATTAAAAAATGCTAAATGCTATCAATGGATAAACAAATTTGCCACCTTCTCTATATTCTATTGAATAATGCTGAGCTGACATGTGATTACCATTTGCCTGTTGTCTATAGAATTGGACATTTTGCAAAACAGTATTTGGGACATATGTAGCTTTTACGCTGTGCAGGTATTGTTGTCACCCAGGTATTGGTGTCAGGCTGGGCAGTTGTGCGGTCTCTCGGCCAAGTGGACGAGCTGGCTTTAGTAATAACTCATAAACCATAAGGGGTAGGATGTTGAACCTTGATAGAGACATTGAGAGACATTGGTTAAGGGGCGTAGGTGTGCAGCATCATAGTATGACCTTGATTTGACTTTGCCATAGTGACTTTGATCTTTAAAATCTTATCCGGCCCATATCTTTCAAACTGTAAGGTGTAGGATGTTGATACTTGGTAGGGATATTGGTTAGGAAGTATAGGTTAGCAATGTGCAGTGTAACATGTTGACCTTTGTGCTTGTCATAGCACTGTTGACCTTTATAGTCTTTAAAAGGTTGATACTTCACATGAACATTGGTCGGGGGACAGGTGTATTGTTCAACTTCATAGTCTTACATCAATGCTCTCTATAAGTTTTACTCTGTAATGCTGAACATGAATATAATATTTAGGCAGATGTTTCTTCAGTGTACGAAGTGTACATTTTAGCATCTAATCTCATTAATTGATTTCCCAAGGTTGTGGGATCTGGCCATCTCTGATGCTATTTTTTATTGGGAAACAACATGCTTGTTGCAACCAGTTGCAGCATTTTAACCTTTTTATTCTAGTGTTACTACCGATAAACGAAATCTGAGCTCTATGTAAACTTTATCTGACTCAACAAGGGCTTTTGTACTTCCACAAATATATTCCAGTCCAAGATTTAACACCAAACTCAAGTTCATTTACAGATGCAGATATAATTTTCAATATACTACTGACTAGTCTAATTAATTATATCTCTGTGGAATGTTAGTGTTGAAAATAAGAATTACTATCAGGCAAATGGTAAATGGACTACAAGATTGAATTCAGTGAGGATTAAATTCCTTTGAGTCCATCCTTTGATGGAGACAAGCCACTATAAAAGGTGAAATTACTACAAAATAAGTCAGTGATACAAAACAAGTTGTCTATAGAGCAGCTTATTTTGTATTATTGACTTATTTTGTATCACCTTGAAATCTTGCCAAAATTCTCCGCACCATTTTGTAACATATTAAGTCAGCTGTTGGTACGAAATAAGTCGGCTAAGTAATACAAAATAAGGCAATTTTACTACAAAATAAGTCGGTAATACGAAATAAGTCAAAAATTGATACAAAATAAGTCAGGTAATACAAAAATAAGTCGTTGATACAAAATAAGTTGTTACATACACAACCATAGACAGATATTAAATTTGACCTCTGACCCCATTAGCATTCAGACAATATGATCATTTATAGCGTTTTTGTAACATTTAGCGTTAAACTTTTAATAAACAGTATACATAAAACATTTTTAAAACATTCTATTATAAATGGTTTTCGTACCCATCATTTTTCAACCTTTGGCAAACTTTTTCTTCAAACATTTGCAAAACCTAAATTTGTTCACAGGGATGCCTTTATCCAACCATAGTGGCAAAAAGAATTCTAACTTTGACACCATTGGACTATATGCATTGGACCAGAAAGTTTTACTGTATTCTTCAAAGTTATTTACTTCTATTAGAAATGACAAGGATAGCTGTCAGCCTCCCTCCAAAAATTGTTTTTTTAAATGTTTTGTACGAGGGGTTTTGGCCAAATCGAACCAAAGTATTTTAATTCGAGACGATTTTAACAAAATGTCTTCCTGTATGTATATGTCATGTACTATTTACACAGGTTAATTATAATTTAATACATTATAAAGATAGAAAATGTACTCACTCCATAAAAAGATATAGCCCAAAATGAAGACAGTAAGCTCAATATGTTTCAGTTTAATCCGTTCCATTATGGCTTATTTCCAGCATGTAGACAATCCACATAAAAGTAACAATTTATCAACACAATCAGCCCAATCATTCAATGTTGTCACTAACTTACACACATATAACATTGCTTTCTTTTTTATGTCAGCTGACTTGTCAGTCAGCTGGCATTATGTCGTCACTCTGCGGCGTGGGCGTACGCGTACGCGTCCGCGTGAACAACTTCTCCTCCAAAACTACAAGGCCTAGAGACGTGCTGTTTTTTTTAAAAGATACCTTATCTATCGAGGATGAAAAATTGTTCAAGGCATGCAAATCTGTCTGTTCGTCTGTTTGCTAGAGACATTACAAGGGGGGTACCCCCACCAAAAGTGTGAAAATTTCAACTTTTTATCACAATTTTCTCAGTGACTATTGCAGGGATTTCTCTCATATCTTGCATATATGTACTAGGCCAGAGGTAGATTCTCTTGTGTGAGTATGAGACCTGGATCTCTCTTACTTTTTTTTTAATAAATTTTTTTAATAATTTTTAATGCATTAACATTCATGAAATCATGCACAAAATCATTTATAACTTGAAAACTGTTGCATCTAGAGCATTTTGTTAAAATATGTTATTCAGCTACTTTTTTCATAGCTACAATATGGTGAGTAAATTAACATTCATGAAATCATGCACAAAATCATTTATAACTTGAAAACTGTTGCATCTAGAGCATTTTGTTAAAATATGTTATTCAGCTACTTTTTTCATAGCTACAATAAGGTCATCACTATTGAGTAAATCAGTTGTAACTTGAAAACTATTGCATTTACAGTATTTTGCTTAAATATGTTGTTCACCTACTTTTGGGTCAGCTATAACATAGTAAAATTTCAGACCTGTAGCTCATGGCATAGCTGAGTAATAGCTACTTTTAGGTCATCACTATTGAGTAAATCAGTTGTAACTTGAAAACTATTGCATTTACAGTATTTTGCTTTAATATGTTGTTCACCTACTTTTGGGTCAGCTATAACATAGTGAAATTTCAGACCTGTAGCTCATTGCATAGCTGAGTAATAACTACTTTGAGGTTCTCACTATTGAGTAAATCAGTTGTAATTGGAAAATTATTGCATTTAGAGAATTTAGTATAAATATGTTATTCAGCTACTTTTGGGTCAACTATAACATAGTAAAATTTCAGACCTGTAGCTCATGGCATAGCTGAGTAATAGCTACTTTTAGGTCATCATTATTGAGTAAATCAGTTGTAATTGGAAAACTATTGCATTTAGAGTATTTAGTATAAATATGTTATTCAGCTACTTTTGGGTCAACTATAACATAGTAAAATTTCAGACCTGTAGCTCATGGCATAGCTGAGTAATAGCTACTTTTAGATCATCACTATTGAGTAAATCAGTTGTAACTTGAAAACTATTGCATTTACAGTATTTTGCTTAAATATGTTGTTCACCTACTTTTGGGTCAGCTATAACATAGTAAAATTTCAGACCTGTAGCTCATGGCATAGCTGAGTAATAGCTACTTTTAGGTCATCACTATTGAGTAAATCAGTTGTAACTTGAAAACTATTGCATTTACAGTATTTTGCTTAAATATGTTGTTCACCTACTTTTGGGTCAGCTATAACATAGTAAAATTTCAGACCTGTAGCTCATGGCATAGCTGAGTAATAGCTACTTTTAGGTCATCACTATTGAGTAAATCAGTTGTAACTTGAAAACTATTGCATTTACAGTATTTTGCTTAAATATGTTGTTCACCTACTTTTGGGTCAGCTATAACATAGTAACATTTCAGACGTGTAGCTCATGGCATAGCTGAGTAATAGCTACTTTTAGGTTATCACTGTTGAGTAAATCGCTTATAACTTGGAAACTATTGCATTTAGAGTATTTTTTTTCCAATATGTTATTCACCTATTTTGGGATCAGCTATAACATAGTGAAGTTTCAGATCTGTGGCTCCTTGCATAGCTGAGTAATAGCTACTTTGAAGTTCTCACTATTGAGTAAATCAGTTGTAATTGGAAAACTATTGCATTTAGAGAATTTCGTATAAATATGTTATTCAGCTACTTTTGGGTCAGCTATAACATAGTGAAATTACAGACCTGTAGCTCATGGCATAGCTGAGTAATAGCTACTTTTAGGTCATCACTATTGAGTAAATCAGTTGTAACTTGAAAACTATTGCATTTACAGTATTTTGCTTAAATATGTTGTTCACCTACTTTTGGGTCAGCTATAACATAGTAAAATTTCAGACCTGTAGCTCATGGCATAGCTGAGTAATAGCTACTTTTAGGTCATCACTATTGAGTAAATCAGTTGTAACTTGAAAACTATTGCATTTACAGTATTTTGCTTTAATATGTTGTTCACCTACTTTTGGGTCAGCTATAACATAGTGAAATTTCAGACCTGTAGCTCATTGCATAGCTGAGTAATAACTACTTTGAGGTTCTCACTATTGAGTAAATCAGTTGTAATTGGAAAACTATTGCATTTAGAGAATTTAGTATAAATATGTTATTCAGCTACTTTTGGGTCAACTATAACATAGTAAAATTTCAGACCTGTAGCTCATGGCATAGCTGAGTAATAGCTACTTTTAGGTCATCACTATTGAGTAAATCAGTTGTAACTTGAAAACTATTGCATTTACAGTATTTTGCTTAAATATGTTGTTCACCTACTTTTGGGTCAGCTATAACATAGTAAAATTTCAGACCTGTAGCTCATGGCATAGCTGAGTAATAGCTACTTTTAGGTTATCACTGTTGAGTAAATCGCTTATAACTTGGAAATTATTGCATTTAGAGTATTTTGTTTCAATATGTTATTCACCTATTTTGGGGTCAGCTATAACATAGTGAAGTTCCAGACCCGTGACTCATTGCATAGCTGAGTAATAGCTACTTTGAAGTTCTCAATGTTGAGTAAATCACTTGTAATTTGAAAACTATTGCATTTAGAGAATTTAGTATAAATATGTTATTCAGCTACTTTTGGGTCAGCTATAACATAGTAAAATTTCAGACCTGTAGCTCATGGCATAGCTGAGTAATAGCTACTTTTAGGCTATCACTGTTGAGTAAATCACTTATAACTTGAAAACTATTGCATTCAGAGTATTTTGTTTCAATATGTTATTCACCTATTTTGGGGTCAGCTATAACATAGTGAAGTTCCAGACCTGTGGCTCATTGCATAGCTGAGTAATAGCTACTTTAAAGTTCTCACTGTTGAGTAAATCAGTTGTAATTGGAAAACTATTGCCTTTACAGAAATTTGTGCAAATATGTTATTCAGCTACTTTTGGGTCAGCTATAACATAGTGAAATTACAGACCTGTAGCTCATGGCACAACTGAGCAATAGCTGTTCTCGGGCACTGACTGTTGAGTAAATCAGCTATAACTTGAAAAATATTGCATTTGGAGTATTTTGTTAAAATATATTGTTCACCTACTTTTGGGTTAGCTATAACATAGTGAAATTACAGACCTATAGCTCATGGCATAGCGGAGCAATAGCTATTTTCTGGTTCTCACTATTGAGTAAATCAGTTGTAACTTGAAAACTATTGCATTTACAGTATTTTGCTTAAATATGTTGTTCAGCTACTTTTAGGTCAGCTATAACAGAGCAAAAATTCAGACATGTAGCTCATTGCATAGCTGAGTAATAGTTACTTTGAGGTTCTCACTCTTGAGTAAATCAGTTGTAACTTGAAAATTATTACATTTAGAGTATTTTGTTAAATATGTTATTCACAGACGTTTTGGTCAGCTATAACATAGTGAAATTGCAGACCTCTATGTCATGGGATAGCTGAGCAATAGCTTCTTTCAGGTTCTCACTGTTGAGTAAATCATTGTATCCAACCTGTAGGAAATCATGGGCTGGGAATCTGTTAATATGGTCCGATTTGACCTTGGAACCCTCCTTCAAGGTCAAATGAGGATAGCCAAACATAAAAGTGCTTATAACTCGCTTATTATTGGTCCCAGAGGTTGGAATGAAAACCAACCTATAGAAAATCATGAGCTGGGAATTTTTTGGTGTGGTCGGATTTCACCTTGGACCCCTCCTTCAAGGTCAAATGAGGATAGCCAAACTTAAAAGTGCTTATAACTCACTTATTATTGGTCCTAGAGGTTTCGAATGGAAAACCAACCTATAGAAAATCATGGGCTGGGAATCTTTTGGTGTGGTCGGATTTGACCTGGGACCCCTCCTTCAAGGGCAGTTGAGGATAGCCAAACTTACAATTGCTTAGAACTCGCTTATTATTGGTCCTACAAGTTTGGGATGATAAACAAGCTACAGGAAATCATGGGCTGGGAATTTTTTTGTGTGGTCGGATTTGACCTTGGACCCCCTCCTTCCAGGTCAAACGAAGATAGCCAAACTTAAAGTGCTTATAACTCGCGTATTATTGGTCTTGGAGGTTTGGGATGGTAAACCAACATATAGGAAATCATGGGCTGGGATTCTTTTGGTGTGGTCAGATTTGACCTGGGACCCCTCCTTCAAGGGCAGTTGAGGATAGCCAAACTTACAATTGCTTAGAACTCGCTTATTATTGGTCCTACAAGTTTGGGATGGTAAACAAGCTACAGGAAATCATGGGCTGGGAATTTTTTTGTGTGGTCGGATTTGACCTTGGACCCCCCCCTTCAAGGTCAAACAAGGAGAGCCAAACTTAAAAAGTGCCTATAACTCACTTATTATTGGTCCGAGAGGTTTGGGATGGTAAACCATCCTAAATTCTTTGGCTGGGAATCTTTTGGTATGGTCAGATTTGACCTTTGGACCCCTTCTTCATGGTGGAACGAGGATATTGCATTTATAGTATTTCTTTAAATATTTTTAACCTACTTTTTACCCTTGAACAATTACCTTGTTACTTTATTTCATAATACCATTTGCAGGGCACAACTTTTTTGTCGTTTTCTTCTGTCAGCTTCGGAATATCTTTCGAACATGTGTTCAGTTACCATTTACTGTATTTCTGTACAGCCCTTTCCCTGATAATTATGCTTTCCTCTCATTATCACCATCACAAATCAAAAACATTCAGTCAGCTGACACAGTGCCCGTTCACGGGCACTCTCCTCTTGTTTGAAAAGTAGTTGCTAGACACTTACCTCGTAATATTAAAAAACAGCCCAAAACAGACACTATCAAATAAACACGTTTTAGACTAATCCGTGGCATTGTTTCTGATTTCTAATATTTACAGTCTAAGCTCAAGGAAAAACTATATTAAGAAAACTAAATCACAATGGTCGCAGTCAGTAGATGCCAATCTTTAAAATTCAATGAAAGGCACATTCACTTGACATTGATTTTGAGTGCCATTTCATAAAGAGGACCATCTTGAGTTGTTTCTTTTGCAAATTCACAGGGTAAAGTGGTAACAAACATTTCAAGATGAAAGCACTCTCTCAAGGTGTGGCAGCTTCAACTGATTCACATACATTTTGGTCAGTTGTTCACCCACTAGGAACTCGGTCTTAAGAAATGGATACACTGATTTTACTCTCTGTTATCTGACAGCATAGGGCAATCATTCAACCCGTTGTAATTGATAAACAATTTAAATTATATATCTCATTTGATCTTCTGGTGAAGTAGACAAGACAAAGTCCTAAATATAAAATTAAGCAACCTCAACCACAGAAATCAAGCAACAGACGGCTGTAAAGAAAATGAGGGGACCTACCGTTAATTTGTGTTCCTATTACCTATATTCTTAAAATTTTCCACACGAGTATGGTCTACCTTTTCAATACTTATGACTTCGTTAGTTAAAAGTTGGGAAACTGTCATTTGCTGTTTTTCCACCCTAACTTTTACAACTCCAAACATACAGATTTCTTAGAGTTAATGTGGCAATTGATAAATTAACAAACAGTTGAGCTAAATCATGGTGTGAGGGGACCAACTGTTAATTTAATAATCATACCATCTCTCAGTATACAGTGTAAAGGAAACAGCCATTTACAGTGTTTCAGACTTCTCCGAAGAACAAGTAAATCTTGTTTTATTTATATCCATCTGATAGAATGATACATTGACAAAGGATAAACAGAGACCAAAATCCCTTCCCATTTCCTGTTACCTATTACCTATTTTGTGTGTGTGTGTGTGTGTGGTACATGTCCAGGTCCCTGAAAAAGTGTTTGTGTTGGGTTGAGGGGGGGCATTTTTTGTGAGAAATGGTGCTTGTCCTGGCACTTCAAAGGCCTGTGATGTCATGCATGCTGGTGATGTCACAATTCAGTATTGGCATTGTGGTTAAGGTTTATAACTTTTCTGGTCAATGGTCAAAATAATAAATAATTCAAAACTGCGTGACAGGTTCAGATCATAGTTAGTAGGTGAAAATGTAATGCCCTTAGAACATTTGTTTATGGTGACCTTAAACTTCTGACAATAATTATATTGTGTTAACTTATAAAGGCCAGTAAGAAAAAGAAAACTACTTTGTGAACTTCATTTTATATGATAATACATATTATTTAAATTGTTTAAGTTTCTAAGAAAATGGAGAGTGTACAAGGATGCTAATGCATCTTGTACCAATATTTTTAAAATTGAAATTTACTCACAGGTATATACGTACAGAATAATTGTTATATTAAATCAACTGTAATGTATGCTGCTTCATTGCAAAATAAACATATTTTCAGTCCAGGGTTTGAACCACAGACCTCAGATGTGAGAGTTGAGTGTGTTACCACTGTACCACCATGCTGTTAAATCTCCATGTATAATATGAAGTACACTACATTATGACATCATCAACATGTGTGAGATCACAGGCCTTTGAACTTTGTAAGTGTTAATTCTCACCAACACTTGGTTGTGTGCCCCCCTCCCCTTGTGCCCCCTCCCCTTATGCCCCCCCCCCCCCTCAAAATCACTAAAATCTTTGGCACAAAATAATCAAATGGAAAATAGATAATTGAAAGTTGAAGTGTGATTCATTGTCAGAGATGTATCAATAATAAGTAATAGTCTGCTCTACCTATTTCCTATTTTCATGTTGGAAGTCAAAAACAGATAACAAACGCTAAATTTATCTTTTAATTTTAATTTTGACCTCGTTTAGAAGGGAGTACAATTAACAGTAGGTCCCTCAGTAAAGTTTAACGGTTAATTATATTATCAGCTACTGTTTGTCTGTTTTCTATGTATAGCATTAAAATATGTAATAAGTACATTTCATAGTTTTGGAAAATGGAATCAATGTGGGAAGATGCCTGTTTACCCATTTTCTAAAAGTAAGGCAGGCTGTTAAGTAGGAAGACAGTGTTTTTCCAAATGAAAAATATAAAATAGGTAATAAGAAAGTAAATTAACGGTAGGTCCCCTCATTAAAGAAATTGTAATTATTGATTTTCTGAATCATATTAATAATAACCAGACATACGCTTCAAATATATATTCAAGGGGTTTGTGAACATTTAAACAAAAATGTTCAATGCATATTTAACACGACTAACAAAGTTGGTTCATCTAATTAACGCCTTATATGAGTGCATAATGCACACACAAGCTGGCCGGTCCCACTGTGCTCTCGCAAGGTGACGTGTCGTACTTCCTGGTTACCTAGACAACGTGACATCATAGGATCTTTTTCGCTGTATAATCCTATGAAAACCCCGAGTAAACTGATAGCGGGGCCGGTTGGGAGGGCCTTGCCTGTCCATTGAATAGGCCGGTATTAACTTATAAAAATTTAATTTACTTATTATTGCAATTTTATTGCGTTAATACATCCTATATGGACAATTGCTGAATAACTACCGCTTGGTTGGCGGGTAAGTTACTAAGGACTTAAATGAACTCATAAACAAACTAACAAAATTTCTTCAGGCCTGGGTCTACCCTGAAGTTAGTAGACCCTTGAGGCCATAGTCGGTAACCAGCAGCCGGTCACCCGGGTTATACCGACGTGCCCCCCCCTTTTTAACACGGGCAGATTTCATGAAAGGTTTCAGACTTAGCCCAGTCTCAGGCTGAGCCACTGGCTCAAATCTGAGCCTTTTGGCTCAGCTAATTAGTCTTTGTCTCAAATGGTTTTCACAGAGGGGGTCTCAGTTGAGACCAAGCTTATCAAATAACCACAGTGGTTTTCTGTGTCATGTGACCATTTTTTGTAGTCAAAATATTCTACTGATGATATTGTATATATGTTCCTTGTTTGACACATAGTATCTCTGGTCAAATACCATTTTGCAATGGGAAACCTTGTAAACATGTAAAAACACCCAAAGACTACTTCAGGGGGGTTGTTTTATATACTTGTACCCTATTTTCAGCCATTTCAAATTTTGAAGTGAAGAAAGAATTATGGCGGCCATATTTGAGCCTTTGTTTACAAAACTTAAGCCCACTTTCTACCAGTCTCAACATTTGAGCCAGTGGCTCAGCCAAAGCTGAGACTGAGACCTTTTGTGAAATCCATTAAGGCTGAGCCCATGGGCTCAAGTAAAATATTCCAATAATTTGAGACAAAAGTCTGAAGTTTGAGTCTGAGACCGGGCTAAGACCTTTCGTGAAGTCCGCCCCTGACCTGCTCTGAGGTAAGGGAAGATCGACAGGGATGAGTTCAGTCCCATACGGTAAATAAACCTCCCGAAGGAAGCATGTTTCAGTTTTTTTTTTTTAAGACTTTTTTTTCTAACACAGTTACGTACATGTAGAAACTATTTACAATATGTACATATATACACATCTCCTCAAAATAAGGGCTACCTGTGGATCTGCCGAGCAGCTACTACTGGGCCCAGGTGGAAAAGCTCTGAGTCAGCCCAAGCCACATCCTTCAAATAGAATTGTGTGAATGTGTTATGTGACTTCCAATGGCAGGCTGATATTTGCTCTAAGGAAACTCCGGACTGGAAGGCCTTAGAGGTGGCAAAGGCCCTGACATGGGCTTTGACCTGATGTAAGGCAAGTGACTCTTGGTCAGAGAGCTCATAACAAAGGATCACAGTCTGCTTGATCCATGAGGAGATAGTGGCAGGTGATATGTCCTTGTCAAAACCTTTCTTGAAGGAGACAAAAACTAACTCCTTGTTCTGCCTGATATCTGACGTCCGGTCCAAATAGTAGCAAAGTGCTCTGACTGGACAGAGGCACCTATCAGACTTGAGAGACTTGTCTAGAGTTGGGGCCAAGGCTGGAATAACCACTGGGGCCACACTCTCTGGAACTTCCCTGGCCAGCTGATTTTTGGAAAGAAAGCTGGGAAATTGATAAAGGGACACCTTAGACCAGTCGGACTGATGTCTAATGTTCTTGTTTTGGCAAGCATGAATCTCACTTCTGCATTTTCCCGACCCTAGGGCTAAGAGGAAGACAATCTTGAAGGTCAAATGTTTCAAAGACGCTTCTTTAAGTGGTTCAAAAGGAGCCTTAGTCAGTTGGTGCAACACCAAAGAGAGGTTCCAGGAGGGAATTCCCCTCCGACCTTTGGGTCTGTCTCTATGGAAACTGTCCAGGAGACAAGTGAGATTTTCATCTTTGCTGATATTGATAGGTGAATTACCCAGCTTATCAGCAATTGCTGACCTGTAGCCATCAATGGTACTAGGTTGTAATTTCCTCTCTTGAAACAAAAACATAATGAAGTCAGCTACCAACTTTATAGTGGGTGCCCTGAAGTCCACCTGATTACTGAGGCACCACTTTGTAAAAATGGTCCACTTTGTCTCATAGACTGATCTGGTTGATCCCCTCTGAGGAGCCTTCATTCGTGCTGCTACTGCTTCAGAGAAGCCCTGCTCCTTGATTGCTGAGGCTCTAGGAGCCAAGCATGCTGGTTTAGATTTGACAGATTCCTGTGAGGGGTCTGGTTGAATGGCTGAGTGAGCAGGTTGGGTCGGTTGGGTAGGCACAAGGGAATCTGGCTGGACATGGTCACTAGGTCCCAGAACCAGGGCATGTTGGGCCACCCCGGGGCAATCAAAATTATTCTCCTGCATGGGTCGTTCTGCAACTTTTCCACCACCTTGCCCCAAATGGCTACTGGGGGAAAGGCATATGGATCCAGATATTCCCATGGTAGGCTGAGTGCATCGACTGCCCAAGCCTGAGGGTCTGGCACTGGTGACACAAACTGGACTAATTTGCTCTTGAATCTTGTTGCAAAAAGATCTATCTGGGGTCGGTATCACCTGCTGTAAATTGTTTGAAAAACCTCTTGGTGGAGAGACCATTCCGTCTGGATTGTTTGGCCTAATCTGGATAGCTTGTCTGCTACCACGTTCAGACGACCTGGGATGTGTCGGGCTCTGAGAGTGACCTGATTGCTGGTACACCAGGTCATGATTCTCCACAGGAGGGCGCACAGAGGGCCTGACCTCATCCCCCTTCTTTGTTTACATAGGTAACCACTGTGGTGTTGTCTGTAGCAACGGTCTTGGCAGAAGTCTTGGAACTCTTTGAGGGCTAAGAAGACCGCCTTTAGTTCCAAAAAGTTTGTGAAGTTTGCTTTCTGGAAGTGACCAATTTCCTCTTGCAGTGCGCTCGTTTAAGTGAGCGCCCCAGCCTTCTTTTTATGCCTCTGTAAGCAGCTGCAGAGCATGTTTTAGTGGGTGTAATGGTTGACCTTGGAGCAGATTGCTCTCCTCCATCCACCACTTTAGACGAGGATGGAGGGACCTGGGAATTGGAATTACTTTTTCCAGTGACTCTGGGACCCTCCAGTTGTTTTTGAGATGCCACTGAATGGGTCGCATGTGTAGTCGGCCTAGATGAACCTGTTTTTCTGTAGCTGTCAACAGACCAATGAGGGACATCAATTGTCTGACCAGACAGGTCAGTCTGGTTAATAAGTCTTTTACTTTGACTGTCAATGTTTGCCACCGGTCTAGGGTGGGCCTGACTCTGCCCTCTTTCAGGTCGAACTGGTAACCTACAAAGTCGAAAACCTGTTTGGGGACCAGTTCTGACTTTTCCATGTTTACTAGCCAACCTAGTTTCTGACAAAGAGCTACTAGAGTTTGAGTATGCTGGAGACAAATTTGGTGCTACTTAGCCCGGACCAACCAGTCATCTAGGTACTGGTGGATCCTTATACCCTTCTGCAAAGCCATAAGCTTGACCTCTTTGGTCACTACAGTGAACTCCAAGGGAACTGTGGACAGGCCAAAGGGTAGTGCTCTGAATTGGCAAGTTTTGCCCTGGACATGAAATCTCAGGTACTTTCTGGAATGTTTGTGAATTGGTATATGGAAGTAGGCGTCCTTGAAATCTATGGACGTAACCCACTCCCCTGCTTGAAGTGAAATTTGTATTGTCTCTGGGGTCTCCATTTTGAATTTTTCCGCCTTGAGGAATTGATTAAGATTGCTCAGATCTAGTATAGGTCTCCATTTGTTGTTTGGTTTTGGGACTAAAAATAATTGGCTGTAAAAACCCAGGGATGTTTGATTTCTGACCAACTCTACTGCATTTTTGTTTGTCAGCTGATCCAATGCCTCCAACAGGTAGAGTTTCCTGTGGGGATGTACATAACAGCTTACTATTGCTGGAGATCTGGTCAAGTTTGGTCTGGTCTTGAAAGGTAAGGTGTAGCCGTCTTTCAACATTTGTACGACTTTGGGTCCAGCTCCCAGAGCTGCCCATATTTCCCAAAATTGTCTTAATCTTGCCCCTACAGGCAGATTTTGTGCAACAGGTTTGACATTTGGTACAAGATTTACAGAACACAAACAAGAATTCAACAGAATTGTACTGTCACCAGCTTTGGTTAAAGACTGAAGCGGATGAAATTCGAAAGGACATAACTTATGCCAGATAGACAAAAATAGTTGACGTGCAGCATTTCTGCAAATCCAGACCATCTTTCAGAAGGACTGAG
The DNA here is from genome assembly GCA_964017235.1 of Sabellastarte sp. h YS-2021. Lineage (NCBI taxonomy): Eukaryota > Metazoa > Annelida > Polychaeta > Sabellida > Sabellidae > Sabellastarte > Sabellastarte sp. h YS-2021. Next base: position 93,723,412 of record OZ024928.1, read on the forward strand.
TCATGGTGAAGCCCCACCTTGTTGAAAAATATAACTTAAACTGCTAGTTATATGACCATACAAATTAATGCATTGTGCAAGATGTCCTGTCTTGTCTGCTTCCTCTCTTCATGGAGGAAGGAAGGACTTATATTTGTTCACATCCTCTCTTCATGGAGGAAAGAAGGGCTTATATTTGTCCACCATTTTGTGGGAGAGCAAACAAGCAAGATCACTGTCTATCAATTCTGCACTGATAATCCACTAGTAAAGCATGCTCAGCTAGTCATAATACATGTAAATGCATTGTACAAGATGGGTCATGTCTTGTCTGCCTCGGCTCTTCATTGAGGAAAGAAGGACATCTATTTGTCCACCATTTTGTGGGACAGCAAACGAGCATTGTCTAATCTTGTGGAGTGTTAGGTCACTTTACCATACAGGTTTCTTCAGGACTTTTTATATCCACAACGGATAGACAGAAAAAACTAGCAACACTAGCTGCCTGATATTGCTGAAAAAGCTAACCAGCTCCTATTCATGCAGGGGTTTGGAATGCAAAAAATCCACAGAAATATAAGTCAAAGAAACAGAAAAAAGTGTTGCCATGGCAACACTTGTTCCAGATGTTGCCGAAAAACTAATCAGCTCCAATCTGTGCGGGGTATGGAAAACAAAGAACCCATAAAAATATTTGTAAGTCAAAAAAAAAAGAAAAAAGTGTTGCCATGGCAACACTTGTTGCCAGGTGTTGCCGAAAAGCTAATCAGCTGCAGTCTGTACAGGGGTATGGAAAGCAAAGAACCCATAAAAATATTTACAAGTCCAAGAAACAAACAAAAAGGTTTGCCAAAAAACTAATCCACATCCAGTCTGTGCAGGGGTATGGAAAGCAAAGAACCCATAAAATATTTATAAGTCCAAGAAACAGAAAAAAGTGTTACCATGGCAACACTTGTTGCCAGGTGTTGCCGAAAAACTAATCAGCTGAAATCAATGCAAGGATTTGGAATGCAAAGATACCCGAGAAAAATTTTTAAGCCCAAGAAACATAAAAAAGTGTTGCCAGGTGTTGCCGAAAAACTAATCAGCTCCAATCTGTGCAGTGGTATGGAAAGCAAAGAACCCATAAAATATTTATAAGTCCAAGAAACAGAAACAACACTTGTTGCCAGTTATCGTTAAAAAACTAATCAGCTCCAATCCATGCAGGGGTTTGGAATGCTAAGAACTCCCCAAAAGATATTAAAGCCGAAGAAACATGAAAAAGTGTTGCCATGGCACTTGTTGCCAGATATTGCCAAGAAAGCAATCTCACACAAACTCTCATGCCATTAAACTTCCACACCAAATTTAGCTGAGACACATAAAATACTGTACCTGTAAATGAGCAGCAATGAAGGGTGATTCAGATGAAAAATAAAAATAATATCCATGTCCAGCAGGATGGATATAATAATTAAAATAAGTTGTAACCTTAAACTTACTTTTTTAACTTTCAGGTTTTTATGGTAACAATAACATATGTTACCATAAAAACCAATAAAGTTAAAACAGGTTTTTTTATGGTAAGATATAAAGATCCTGTTTTGGTCTAGACACATGTACATGTTTAATTTAAATGAAAAACTCTAACCTATCACTTTAATATTGCCAAAACATCACAGAAATATGTCCTAACCTTAAACTGAATGTAACTCAATGTAAATGTGAAGAGATTAAGTTCATGTTAAACATGTAGACTCTGTTCAAGGCTACTTATAGCCAAAATTTAAATGTGCTTAAAACCTATTGCACATAATTTAAGATATTATCCAAAATTTTAAAAGAAAAGTAATTATAATTATGCCATTACTGAGAGTTAAAGGTCACCTCAATGTAGTCTCAGGGCATTTCTGCAACATCAGTTACATGTACCTGTAAAATATAGATCAAATATGTCATGCCATTTTGGTATACTTTGTGGAATCATGGAAAAAGTTGAGCTCAGTAACATTGTTTTACACATGGGAGTTTAAGGTCACCTTAAAATAGGGCACACCTTCAGGACTAGATACATCAACATACCAAATGTAAATTAAATCTGTCATGCAGAATTGAAATACTCTCCAGAAATTGAAAAACTTAAATTCAATATAGTTATATTATCACTAGGAGTTTAAGGTCACCTTAAAGTGGGCCACACCTTGATCAGTTACATCCACGTACCAACTATGATTTGAATCTGTGAAGCCATCTTTAAGCTATTGCCCACAAATCGCAAAAGTAAAATTCAATATAAATGTGTTATAAATGGGAGTTTAAGGTCATCTTAAAATAGGGTACATGTCAATGACCAGCAACACCCACATGCCAAATTTGAATTTCATCCTACTTGCAATTTTTGACATATTTTCCAGAAACAAAGTGTGATGACGATGCTGGTCCTATAGGTGATCCATTACAGCTGAGTGACCCCAAACTATTACAACCTTAAACTCATAAGTTTCTAAAATATCAGCAATTTATTGTAACCTTACATATACATGCAAAACTTGAATGAAATTTCTTGAGTTACCTTCAGTATACGCTATGGAAAAGTGAAAAAAACTTAAACTCAACATAATTCTTTTATACATGGGAGTTTAAGGCCACCTTAAAATAGGACACACCTTAAATACCAGTTACAACCACATGCCAAATTTGAATTGAATCCATCAACCAATTTTCGAGATACTGTCTGGAAACTGAAAAACTTAAAATCAATATAAGTATGTTACTAGTGGGAGTTTAAGGTCACCTTAAAACAGGGCACACCTTGAGTACCAGTTACATCCACATGCCAAATTTGAATTTCATCCCTCATGCCATTTTTGAGTTACTGTCTGGAAAGGAAGTGTGATAACAACACTGACAATGTGTTATTACTGGAAGTTTAAGGTCACCTTAATGTGTGACACTTACCTGTGGCCAGTTACATATACATGCAAAACTTGAATGAAATTTCTTGAGTTACCTTCAGTATACTCTATGGAAAAGTAAAAAAACTTAAACTCAATATAATTCTTTTAAACATGGGAGTTTAAGTCCACCTTAAAATAGGACACACCATCAATACCAGTTACAACCACATGCCAAATTTGAATTGAATCCATCAACCAATTTTCGAGATACTGTCTGGAAACTGAAAAACTTAAAATCAATATAAGTATGTTACTAGTGGGAGTTTAAGGTCACCTTAAAACAGGGCACACCTTGAGTACCAGTTACATCCACATGCCAAATTTGAATTTCATCCCTCATGCCATTTTTGAGTTACTGTCTGGAAAGGAAGTGTGATAACAACACTGACAATGTGTTATTACTGGAAGTTTAAGGTCACCTTAATGTGTGACACTTACCTGTGGCCAGTTACATATACATGCAAAACTTGAATGAAATTTATTGAGTTACCTTCAGTATACTCTATGGAAAAGTAAAAAAACTTAAACTCAATATAATTCTTTTAAACATGGGAGTTTAAGTCCACCTTAAAATAGGACACACCATCAATACCAGTTACAACCACATGCCAAATCTGAATTGAATCCATCAGCAAATTTTCGAGATACTGTCTGGAAACTGAAAAACTTAAAATCAATATAAGTATGTTACTAGTGGGAGTTTAAGGTCACCTTAAAATAGGGCACACCTTGAAAACCAGTTACAACCACATGCCAAATTTGAATTGAATTCATCAACCCATTTTTGAGATACTGTCTGGAAACAGAAAACCTTCATCTTGATATAAATATGCTACTACTTGGAGTTTAAGATCACCTTAAAATAGGGCACATCTTGAGGACCAATTACATGCACATGCCAAATCTGAAGTTAATCCATCATGCCATTTTTGAGATACACTCTGAAAATGAAGTGTGGCAACGACGTTGACCATATTTGTCCTCCAACATAGCTGCTAGTGACACCAAGGTAATGCAACCTTAAACTCATAAGTTTATCAAATATCAGGAATTTACTATAACCTTACAAAAGAGATTTTTTCTTGTGTAGACAGATGTACATGATGAATATCAAAGATTAAAGTCTTAATTAGCATATCAAATATCTTTCAAACGCCAAAAATTGTCCCAACCTTAAACTCAAAATTAGTTTGCAGATGTGAGGGAGTTTAAGGGAATCTTTTCCTGTAGCTTTTCTTCACGGTTTGTTACATCCACAACTTGAAAGATGCTTAGAATTGCAGTGTTTGAAATACTGATGAAAACTTGCCACACTTAAAGTGAATATAATTCTGTTATTACTGGGAGTTTAAGGTCACCTTATTGAAATGCACTTACTTTTTGAGATACCGTGCGGAAACAAAAAACCTTCAAATCAATATAAGTATCTTACTACTGTGAGTTTAAGGTCACCTTAAATAGGGCACACCTTGAGGAAAAGTTTCATCAATATGCCAAATTGGAATTTAATTCATCAAGACATTTTTGAGATACTCTCTGGAAAGTAAGTGTGAAGACTACTCTGACCATGTATGTCTTCCATCAAAGCTGTTAGTGACACAAATTAATGCAACCTTAAACTCATTAGTTTATAAAATATCAGCAACTTACTATAACCTTACAAAAGAGACCATTTTTGGTGATATATATGAACATGATGAATATCGATGCAAAAAGTCCTAATTAGCATATAAAATATCTTCCAAACACCAAAAATATTGCCCAACCTTAAACTCAAAGTTTGTTTGCACTGCTGTATGTTAGCGAGTTTAAGGTAATCTTTTCTTGAAAGTTCTGTTCAAGGTTTGTTACATCCACAACTGAAACGCCTAGAATTGCACAAAATTTGAAATATTGTTCAAAAGTTAGCAAACTTAAAGTGAAACAATTCTCTTATTAATGGGAGTTTAAGGTCACCTTATTGTGTGGCACTTACCTATGGCCAGTTATATATAATTGCAAAAGTTGAATGAAATTTCTGAAGTTACTTTCAGTATACTCCATGGAGAAAGAAAAAACGTAAACTGGACATAAATTTTTTATATAAGGGAATTTAAGGTCACCTTAAAATAGGACATACCTTCAAAACTAGTTACAACCACATGCCAAATTTGAATAGAATCCATCAAGCCATTTTTGAGATATTCTCCGGAAACGAAAAAACTTAAATTCAGTTTAAGTATTTTACTAGTGGGAGTTTAAGGTCACAAAACTATACAGCATACCCCCAGGACCAGTTACATCCACATGCCAAATTTGAATTAAATCTGACAAGCCATTTTTGAGATACTGTCCGGAAATTGTGACGACGACAGATGTGACGACGACAGACGACGACGCCACAAAATTGGATGACGAAGCGATCCCTATATGCCACTCAGCATAAATGCTGGTGACACAATGATCTACACAAGAAGCATTGTTCACATATTTTAATGACTGAACTTTGTTTTGATTGACAATGACTGGACTTATGCCTTTCCTTTTTGGCTGCCCTTTTACAAAAAGTGCAGGAAAAGCAACAATTGAATTTACACAGTCTGTACTTGTTTGAACAACACTTAATGTCCAGATCCTGGTCCGGTCTGAAGGTCTTCTACACCACTGAAAACCTCTTGTCTCCTGGTCAGACTTTCTGGAGACAGAAACCTTGTGAATTGATTGTCATTTAAAAGAAGTTTGACTCCGGGCCTGTCGCAATGAATATTTACCAACCTGGAACCTGTTCTTTTTCTTTTGTAACCGACCAATGTTTTTCCAGGCAGGTTTAGCAGACTTATTTTCTTGGTAAGACATCTCCAACCTTCTTATATGGGTGGAAACGATTATCTTTCCGGCTAGAAGAGCTAGTGTGAGAGCGACCTCTGTCCTCAAACTTGGAAATGTCCTACTCTGCTTTCTTTAGGGCAGTGTCTGGAAACAAAGTATCCACATCCAGGGGTTTGGCGTAGAGCAGCCAGAGTATCCTACTTAATGCCAGCTTTCACATGAGCAAGATATGCTTCCCTTCTAGCAAGTGTGAAATTGTACATGCTGACAAAAGCGAAGTCGGACAAGTGTTCCATTGTCTTTGCCATACACTGAGAAATAGATGAGTTGAAATGCATGAGATATTGTAGTTCTTCCGTGGCACTACCGACCTTGTCAGCCAACTTTCCCTTACTGTGTTCCGCCTGTATGATCTTCCGTTGAGAAGACATGTTCTGCTGAACTTTGCTCAGACATCTGCTTAAACCTGCCGCCTGATTACACATATATGTGGCTTCATGTGCACTTTTCTCCCATCTCCTAAGGGTATCCTGGGAGATATGGCGAGAGGTTGGGGCTGGGCTGGTGAGTCCTGAAGATCTAGTGATCCTACTGTAAGTGCTGTTTACTCAAGCAGTGTCGCTATGCCAGAAGGAGATGGAACCGGCTGGTTTATTCTGGTTAGTGTGTAACCATACCACTTAACCTGTGATTTGGCTGGTTTTACAAACTGGTCACATTGAAGTCCTCCGGCCTCAGAACTCCTAGAAGGGTATCCTTGTCAAGTTAAGTCTATCCATTTTGTGACCAAGCCAGTCGTCTGTGGGTAATTGAACACTGATCTTGCCTGCTAGCTGTTGTTTTGGGGCCACGAAGGGATTGTCCTCGGAACTGGCCAGAGCTGAGTCTATATCCAGAATGTGTGCCCAACCCATGTAGGATCTAATGCCACGCAGTTTCCCAGTAATTCTGTTCCTCAGACAGAGCTTGGTCGGCATCAGTGAGAGAGAGATCTAGATCTGAGAGTTCACCTTCTTCACCTTTATCAGTCATATCTGGTAGAGATTCTGAAGCAATGTCAGTGTCCATTTACGGGTCCGAGTGTTGTTGGGTGGGTAAAACACTTGCCGGCTATTGGCCTGAGTGTTGGATCGGTGGAGAGCTGATCTGCAGATAAAGGTCAGTCTACAGGATGAGGTCGGTTTGAAGATGAAGATTGCCGGTTAGCCAGTTGACATGGAACAAAAAAGGGTTCAACATTCTCAGTAGCACCGGCTGGAGGAGGCTTTACTGGAGTGACTTTAACTGGCTGGAAAGACGGTTCCGGCTGAGAGAGAGCTTTGGAAAGCAACATAGCTTCAAGTCTGCTGAATCTCTTCATCCACTTGAGATCCATAGCCTCCAGTTTACTATCTGTAGATCCCTTAGAGGGCTTGGTCGGTGAAGAATGACGTTTCTTTGCTTTATCCTTGGCCACTGAAACTTCAGGGGATTTAATCTTCTTGGCTTTCACGTTTAAAGACATGTTACTCGCCCCTTCCAAGCTCTCACAAATTTTCTCGGTTTTCGCGACCACAGGGGTGCTACTCGCCTCTTCTGAGCTTCTATCCCCGCCTTCTGTAGATACCCGAAGGACAAACTAAGGCAGGGTCCACTAGGGTCCACTCTTCTGTCTGAGCTTTCAATTCCCGCTTTTCTTTCTTATTCTGGTAAACAGGAGTGGCCAAACGCAGTTTCTGCTCTTCAGTTGAAATGTTACAAGATGGACACACATTTCCTTTAATACAGGGATCAGTACCTTTCTTCTTATCCAGACAACGGGCACAATGAGCATGCTGATCAAAACCAGCCATAGCATGTCCTCATACACCCCTTCATTGACCAGAAGCCGCCATGTTTGTCCAGAATATTCACTAAATCCAATAACAATAAATTGCAAATTTAATAAGTAAATTAAATTTTTATAAGTTAATACCCTATCCAATGGACAATTGCTAATCCGGTCGGCGCAGACCGGCCCGCCAAACGCCAGAAAAAGACGTCCTGTGTTTCCACCGGCTGGCCGGTCCCAGTACTGTGCATTCGCCAGGTGGCGCATGGTATTTACTTCCTGTCTAGACAACATGACGTCATAGCATCTTTTTCGTTGTCTAAACCTATTAGATCCCTAGTAAGCTGATAGCGGGGTCGGTGGTAGGGTCTTGTGTGTCCATTAGATAGGGTATTAACTTATAAAAATTTAATTTACTTATTAAATTTGCAATTTTATTGCGTTAATACATCCTATCCAATGGACAATTGCTGAATAACTACCGCTTGGTTGGTGGGTAAGTAACTAGGGACTTATGTGAACTCACAAATAATAGCAAATTTTAACCTACGGTCTAGGCTGACTTCGTCAGGAGACCTATAGGCCCAGGCCTGGGTTGACTTTAAGGTCAGGAAACCCTGTAAGGCCATGGTCGGTTGCCAGCAGCTGGTTACCCGGGGCTATACCGCCGTCGCCCCCCCCCCTTTTTGCAGACCTGCTCTGAGGTAGGGGAAGAGAGGGATGAGTTCAGTCCCAGAATGCAAATAAACCTCCCGAAGGAAGCACGCCACACTTAATTCTTATGTACATGAAGAACTGTTTATACATATATACAAATCTCCTCAATCTAAGGGCCACTTGTGGATCTGCTAAGCAGCCACTACCGAGCCCAATTGGTAAAACTCTGAATCAGCCCAAGCCCCGCCCTTTAGATAGAACTGTGTGAAGGTATTGTGACTTCAGTGGCAGGCTGACAAGATTGGATCTAAGGAGACTCCCGACTGGAAGACCTTAGAAGCAGCAAAGGCCCTGACATCATGGGCTTTAACCTGATGTAAAGTGTGGGCCTCCTGGTCAGAGAGCTCATAACATAGGATCACAGTCTGCTTGATCCATGAGGAGATAGTGGCAGGTGAGATGTCTTTGTCGAAACCTTTCTTAAAAGAGACAAAAACCACCTCCTTATTCTGCCTGAGGTCTGAGGTCCTGTCCAAATAGTAGAGCAATGCTCTGACCGGACAGAGGGACCTGTCAGACTTGAGGGATCTATCCAGAGTTGGGGCCAGGGCTGTTATAACCCCTGGGGCCACACTGTCTGGACCCTCTTTGGCCAGCTGATTCTTGGAGAGAAAGCTGGGTGATGGGTACAGGGACACCTTTGACCAGTCCGATTGGTGTCTAATATTTCTGTTTTGCCAAGCATGTATCTCACTTCTACGCTTGCCCGACCCCTGGGCCAAGAGGAAACCTGTCTTGAAGGTCAAATGCTTCAAGGAGGCCTCTTTAATTGGTTCAAAATGAACCTTGTCAGCTGGTGCAAAAACCAGGGAGAGGTTCCAGGAGGGGATTCCCTTCCAGCCTTTGGGTCTGTCTCAGTGGAAACTATCCAGGAGACGAGTGAGATTTTCATCCTTACTGATATTGATGGGCGAATCTCCCAGTCTATCAGCAATGGCTGACCTGTAACCATCAATGGTGCTGGGCTGCAACTTCCTGTCCTGAAACAGGTACATAAGGAAGTCAGCAACTGACTTTACAGGGGGTGCCTCGATGTCCACCTGATGAATGATACATCACTTTGTAAAAAAATGGCCCACTTGCCTGATAGACTGATCTGATTGATCCCCTTTGAGGAGCCTCAATTCTTGCTGCCACTGACTCAGACAAGCCCGGCTCCTCGATTGCTGAGGCTCCAGGAGCCCTGCACGGAGATTAAGATTTGTCAGATTTCTGTGAGGGATCTGATTGAATGGCTGTCAACAAGTTGGGCAGATTGGGCAGGCTCAGTGGTATTTGGCTAAACATGGCCACTAGATCCCAAAACCAAGGCATGTTGGGCCACTCCGGAGCAATCAGAATGATTCTCTTGCATGGGGAGTCTTGCAACTTCACCACTTTGCCCAATATTGCTGATGGTGGGAAGGTGTATGCTTTCAGATCCTACCATGGCCGACTGAGCGCATCCACTGCTGTGGCCAGGGGATCTGGTACAGGTGACACAAACAGAGGCAACTTGTTGTTGAACCTCGTGGCAACTAAGTCTATTTTGGCCGGTGCCACCTGCTGCATATTGAGTGGAAGACCTCTGGAAGGAGAAACCACTCTGTTTGGATGGTCTGGCCTAGCCTGGATAGCTTGTCTGCTACCACGTTCAGCCGGCCTGGAATGTGTCGGGCTTTAGAGTCACTTGTTTCCTGGTACACCAGGTCAAGATTCTCCAAAGTAGGGCACAAAATGGGCCCGACCTCATGCCTCCTTCCTTGTTTATGTATGACACTACTGTGGTGTTGTCGGTTGCTACAAGTACTATCTTGTTTGAGCAAAGGTCTTGGAACTCTTTTAAAGCCAGAAGGACTGCTTTAAGTTCTAGATAGTTTATATGCAGCTTGCTTCCCGGACCAGGCTCCTCTTGCAGTGTGCTCGTCTAAGTGAGCGCCCCACCCTTCTATTGATGCGTCTGTAAATATTTGCAGAGCATGTTTTATTGGGTGTAATGGTTGGCCTGTAATTACATTGTCTTCCTTCAGCCACCATTCTAAATGGGGGTGCAGGGACCTGGGGATTGGGATCACCTTTTCTAGTGATTCTGGTACCCTCCAGTTGTTTTTGTGATGCCACTAAATGAGTCTAATATGAAGTCGGCCTAGATGAACTTGCTTTTCTGTAGCTGTTAGTAAACCTATCAAGGACATGAATTCCCGGACCGGGCAAGCCGGTAGGGATAGTAGTTTCAGCATTTCCTCTTGAAGGTTCTGCCACCGGTCCGGAGTCAGTCGGACCTGATCAGACCTGAGGTCGAACTGGTAGCCTACAAAATCGAAGTCTTCTTTGGGCTCCAGCTCTGATTTCTTTAAGTTCACCAGCCAACCCAGTTGCGGACACATTATTTACTAGTTCCTGTGTATGTTGGAGACAAGCCTGGTGGGATCTGGCTCTCACCAACCAGTCGTCTAGGTACTGGTGGATTCCTAAATCCTTGTGTATGGCCATCAGTTTTACCTCCTTTGGTATCACGGTGAACTCCAAGGGCGCTGTGGACAAACCGAATGGCAGGGCCTTGAACTGGTATGCCCGACCTTGGATGTGAAATCTCAGCATTTCCTGGATTGTTCTTGTATAGGTATATGGAAGTAGGTATCCTTGAAATCTATTGAGGTAACCCACTCCCCTTGTTGGAGGGAGGTCCTGATGGTCTAAAGGTTTGGTTTGCTCAGATCTAGAATAGGTCTCCAATGGCTGTCTGGTTTGGAACCAAAAAAGGTCGGTTGAAGAAGCCCAGAGATTTGAACTGGCTCGACTGCATCTTTGTCCATAAGCTGATGTAATGCCTCTAACCAGTATAGGTTCATGTGAGAATGTACATAGCCGTTGATGATTTTTGGTGACCTTGTCAAGCTTGGGCTTGACTAGAAAGGGAGGGTGTAGCCCTCCTTCAACATTTGATCCAGCCCCCAAGGCTTCCTAAGTTCCCAAAATGGATTTAATCTGGACCCTACAGGCAAATTGTGTGCCACAAATGGGACATTTGGTAGTCTGACAAACATTTTCTGGCCTGGTGACAATGAAAACAGTTAACAGTCCTTCTGTTGTTGCTGTGGTCCAGTCCAGTGGGGCTGACACAACTCTTCACATTTTACAGACTCTTGGCCCCGGGCCAGCCGCCTTGAAGGTGGAGCATGTACATATTGTCATTTGTATGATGGCTGACCCCTGAACGGACACAATGAAGGCTTGTTTGAGTGTGGCCCACCTTTTCTCTTGCTGTTCAAAAGACCCATCTGTTTCCTCTGTAACCAGCAATTTTTGGCCACAGTAAATCTCTGTAGCCTGTGATACTCTGTAACCAGTAAAACTGGTAGGTTAGGCTGACCACTGAATTTAGTTACTGGTCTAGTAACTAGGTGATCCCCAGGAGGGACTGCTGGTCAGTTCTGGTCCTCTGTAACCAGTATTTGAAAAGGGGCAAGACAGTAATTGCACATGATAGGTCGGTAGTCTCTGTAACCAGCTGGTGTGAAGCAAAACTGCTCAGTGAAAACTGTATAGCCGGTAACCGGTTGGTGAACTCTGTAACCGGTTGAAGCAGTTTCTGTAGGAAAAACCTTCCTGTCAGGGACTACACATTATTAGGCCTGTCATCAGTCTTAGGCCCGGTGAATAGGCTGCTGATGAAGAGTGGCCAGCTGGTAGAAAACCCTGTGGGTTGGTTGATTCTTGGTGCTGGTTGGTAAAAGGCAGAAAGGCTCTGTAACCGGCTAATGCGAAGCAAACTTTTAAGTGCAGGCTGGTCGGTAGACTCTGTGACCGGTCGGTTGAAGCCATATGTTGTAGATGTTTGCTGTTTACCTGCTCCAGAATCAACACAGAGTTGAATGGACTGGGTTGGATGATTCTGTAACCAGCTGGGGGTTCAGGTAAGCTGTACAAAGGCTGTGTAGCCAGTACCTGGTCGGTACACTCTGTAACCAGTTGTTGAAGCAATTTTACAACTATGTTTTGTGTTGAATTCAGCTTACTGTAGGTTCCCTCCATTAATTAAAGTATTTCTTTTAAGCGCACGTCTTATTTGTAAATTTGACAGTTGCTGGGAAAGCCCTTATGAGGTATTTTTAGAATTGTTGTTCGGCGTGTCACGTGACCAGCTTGTTGGTCGGAAAGGACACGCGATTGGCTGATTGGAGATGACGTCAGTGGTCGCGTTCTTTGTGATACTCAACAGGCAACTTAACAGGATTTTTACCGTCCACAAAAATCTCACTACCGACAACATAGTTGGTTGTGTGGTCGGCTGGATCTGGCTGATAGACTGATGCTTTACAGTAGAGAAGTCGGTACCAGTGCACTCTGAAGAAGGAAAAAACTGGTCGGTCTGTAATTCTATTATGCTAGTCCACAAACCCCACTACCGACAACAAGGCCGTGTCTGCAAGGCAGGGACTGGAATCACAGTAGACGTGAGTTCTGAAGAATGCACTTCCGACCTTCCTGGTCAGTGAATCACGTGATCAGCTTCATGCCTTGGTCGGTGAACCACGTGACCAGCTTCGTGGAGATGACGTCAGAGGTCGCGTTCTTTTGAGCTGGCCAGTCGGCTGATGCTTTAAAAGCAGAGAAGCCTGGACCAGTGCGCTCTGTAGATGTGTAGATGAAATTCCTTCTTTCTTTCATGATAAAACCAATGAACTGGCCATCCACAACCCCCACTAACGACAACAAAGCCGGGTCTGCAAGGGAGGGACTGATATCACCTTCTATTGAGAGGTCAGCTGAACTGGAGCTTGCCGGTCGACTAATGTTTTACAGCAAAGAAGTCTGGACCAGTGCGCTCTGAAGATTAAAATTCTGAAGAATCCATCTCTTGCTTCTGTTGAAAAACACAAAATACTCGAGCTAGGCGTGACTGATGCTTTACAGCAGAGAAGCCTGTACCAGTGCGCTCTGAAGAATGCACCTCTTATATGGGGATTCCTTCTATTTACAAAACTAAAGTGCAAAACTACATAGACTGAAGTTTCCCGACGTTTCTATGGTGATGTAACAGGAAGGTTACAGAAGGTACCTTCAAACAAAAGACACGGATAAAAATACCTTGTAAGTAGTATCTCCATTATTTTCTTAATATTGTCGATCTGCCCCTAACAACACAATTGTTGAAGGGAGGAAACTAGCAAAATGGCTGCCTTCATATTTCTCGACGATTACTGCTCTATCATCAACACTAAATTGAGTCAGCTAGGGTGCGTTTCCAGCAGATTTCTTAATGTATATCCATGCTTGATATGTAGATAACACTTTCACACTAAATAATAAGGTTGAAAATCCGTCATAATGCACACTTTTTCCTGGAGATGTTGAAAAACATGTCTGCACAGTACACGTGCCAAACGAAAAAGATGCTATGACGTCTTGTTGTCTAGACAGGAAGTAAATACCATGCGCCACCTGGCGAATGCACAGTACTGGGACCGGCCAGCCGGTGGAAACACAGGACGTCTTTTTTTGATTAGCAATTGTCCATTGGATAGGATGTATTAACGCAACAAAAATTTCTTTTATGACATGTACACAACTTCATACATTTACTATGGTGCCCAATTGCTGTGATGCATTAACAAGAGTCATGAAGTCTGATAGTCCAAAATGATTTTTGTTCTATTGCTAAATTTCAATTTAGGCAAAAGAAAGCCCCCCCCCCCCAATATTTATTGTTACCAGGCTAAGGCCTTTGCAAGTACAGGAGTTTTACTAGCAGCATAATAAAAAATATATAAACAAGGTCAATTAACAAGGTCAAGGGTCGATCATGAATCGTGTATCTGCTCATTGTCAACTTACTGCAAAACTAGTCAAATTCATTTGCCAGTATATACCATATGAACTTCCAAACCAAATAATTTCCCAATAAACCCCCCAAAATAATGCAATGCCAACTTAACGGGTTACAGACTCAAATAGCCAATTTTTGAAATTTGTCAAATTTACCCCTGCATTCGAGTAAGCTGATATAAATCTATTTAATTCTTTAGAATATGAAATACTATTCAATCTACTCAAGTAGACCAAGACCAAATATTTAAGGTTATAACTGTGGCAACTATCATACCAACTGGAAAATTTAATAGTAAATTAAATTTTTATAAGTTAATACCTTACCTAGTGGACAGATGAATTTGTCCGGCGCCCTGCCGGTGTCGCCAAACGTTAGAAAAAAAACGTCCTGAGCTGGGCTCTGGCTGGGACCGGTAGTGTCCTGTTCACTCGCCACGTGGCTGTGTAGGCTCCCTGCCGGTGTACTGCGCATGCTCGCGCATGACCTCTTCCTCTTTTTGTTGCCTACCTTAGTAAGTCCCCTTTTTGGCTTAGAATAGCGGGGAAGGTAGGGTGGGAATCCCCCTGTCCACTAGGTAAGGTATTAACTTATAAAAATTCAATTTACTATTAAATTTTCCATTTTATTGCGTAAATACATCTTACCTAGTGGACAGCTGCAGAATAACTACCCAGTGGATCGAGGGTAGCCAAATAAGGAGGATTCCTAAGAACAGGGTGGATCCAGAAATGGTTAAATAAACCAGCCTATAGGAAAACACCCTTGCCCCCCCTTTCTTCATAAGGTCTTTGTACCAACTCGATCCGAGTGTACAGGAAGACAGAGAGGGGACGGGTTCAGAAACCTAGTAGAGGAAGAAGAACAGGAACTGAAGAATTACCCTAACCACCCCTGGAACCACTTAGGATCATGGCAATCCAGAGGAAAACTGTTTTTTCTTTTTTTTTTGTTCTTTTTATATATATACACTATATATAACTACCTATATACAGACTGAGCTACTACTAGTCATCGTGGATCTGCTGTGCAGCCACAATGGGACCCAAATGGTACAGCTCAGAATCTGCACACTTCGTCAGTGAACCCTTGTTCCTGAATGGCAGAGGCTCTAGGAACCAAGCATGCAGATTCAGATTGCCGAGGTTCCTGTGAAGGAGGCCATTGAAAGGCTGTGTCACCAGATCCCTTTGAAGTGGAAGCTGGAAGGGGATCTGAACTGATAGATTGACCAGGTCCCAAAACCAAGGCATGTTGGGCCACCCTGGAGCAATTAGAATCATTCTGCGACAGCCCTGATCCATCACTTTGGAGATCACTTGGTTGAGCAGAGAGACTGGAGGAAACGCGTAAGCATCCAGATTCTCCCATGACAGACTCAGGGCGTCTACCGCCCAGGCTGTCGGACCCGGTACCGGTGACACAAACTTGGGAAGTTTGTGATTGAACTGGGTTGCAAACAGGTCTACCTGTGGTTGGTCCCAGTTCGAACAGAGATTGAACACCTGCTGAGAAAGGGACCACCTGATTGTGTCTGGACAGTTTGTCCGCTATCACATTCAAGCGACCTGGGATGTGTCTTGCCCGTAGGACTATTCCCCTGGGATGGCACCAGGACAGAAGTCTCCATAGGAGGGCACAAAGAGAGCCTGATCTCATACCTCCCTCCTTGTTGATGTAGGAAACCACAGTTGTGTTGTCCATTGCTATCAGAACAATCTGGTACCTGCAAAGATGCTCGAAACTCTTGAGGGCCAGAAACACTGCTTTTAGCTCCAAGAAATTTATGTGGAGGCGACTTTCTGGGTCTGACCAAACGCCTCTTGCCGTGGAGTCCCCTAAGTGAGCGCCCCAGCCTTTGTTTGAGGTGTCTGTAAACACTTGCAGAGCATGTTGCAAGGGGTGCAATGGCTGGCCCGAAGTACATTGCTCTCTCTCAACCACCAATCTAGGTGAGGATGAAGAGAATGGGGCAAAGGAATGACCTTTTCCAGAACCTCCGGAACATGCCAGTATCGCTTTAAGTGCCACTGGATGGGCCTCGTGTGAAGGCGGCCTTTAACAAACTTGTTTCTCCGTCGCTGTGAGGAGACCTATCAGAGACATGAACTGTCTGACTGTGCAACAGTTCCGGTCCTTGATAAATTTTAACTTTTGCTTCAGGGTAGACCACCGGTCCTGAGTGGGCAAGACCCGACCGGTCAACAGGTCGAACCGGTAACCAACGAAATTGAAAACCTGTTGAGGAATCAGTTCCAATTTTTTCATGTTTACTACCCAACCCTTGGCAAAGGGCCAAGAGGGTCCGGGTATGTTGTAGGCAAGTTGCCTGGCATGGGGCTCTCAGCAACCAGTCGTCTAGGTACTGGTGGATTCTGATACCCCTTGCTTGAGCCATCAGCTTGACCTCTTTGACCACTTTGGTGAATTCCAACGGGGCCATTGCCAAACCAAAGGGAAGGGATGTGAACTGGTAATTGACCTTGTTCATGTGAAACCTTAAGAATTTTCTGGACCTCTGGGCTATGGGAATGTGGAAGTATGCAGCGCTGAAGTCCAACAACGTGACCCATTCCCCTTTTTGAAGAGACAATCGGATGGTCTCTGGGGTCTCCATTTTGAAGGTGTTTGTGGCCAGGAAAAGATTGAGCTTGCTCAGGTCCAAGATTAGACGTCATTTTCTGTTGGGCTTTGGAACCAGAAAAAGACAGTTGTAAAAAGCCAGAGATGACCTGACAACCACCTTTTCTACAGCTTGCTTTTGTATTAGAGAGGCCAGAGCTTCCAAAAGAGCCTTGTTTTTGAGGGGACTTGCATATTTGCTCACAGTCAAGGGAAAGCGGCTGAATTGTGGCCTTTCCCTGAAAGGAAGATTGTAACCGTCCCTTAGCACTGAAACCACTCTGGGATTTGCACCCAATCTTTGCCAAACTTGCCAGAAGCTCTGAAGCCTTCCCCCAACAGTGATCTCTGTGACAACATGCGGGACATTTGGAACAGATGGGACAGAAAGACATTGATTTACACAAGAAACACCTTTGACAAGCTTTATTCTGTTCAAACCATGACCAGGACCTAAGCCTTTCCTTTGTGGCTGCCCGTGAATAGTTACAATAGGAACAGGATTGACAACATTTATACATGACACATCTTGTTTGCAATTCTGAAACCTTAAAGTCTGTTCTTGATGTGTCTCTCCTACCACTAACTCCAACCCTTGACTGCTGAGATTCAACTTGGTTGGAAAACCACTGTAATTGTCATTTATAAGACTGGAGGTCACGTGCCTTGGAAAAACGAGGGTTTGCTCTACCACGTGCATGGCCTCTACCTCTATTTCTGGAAAACTGTCTCCATGGTTGTTGTTCCTATTCAGTTGATCCAGAACGTCTCTGATTATCCCTCCTTTCATAAGGCCTATATCTGAAGTTTCCCCTCCAATTGGAGTGCTGGGAGGTGCCCGGATCGGGCCCTGGAGCAACTCCGGCAGACTCGTGCTTATTTATATCCTGTTCAGCAGTGTTGAGCACTGAGTCGGGGAAGAGGCCATAACCAAACGTAGGAGCATTTCTCAGTAAACTCCACGTGTCTGGCTTCACACCCAGCTTGACTAATTCTAAATAAGAGTCACGACGGAGAAGGATGAGATTGGCCAGATGCATGAACAAACTGTCCGCCAAGTGCTGCAATGCCGTACCCATAGCCATTGAGATGTTTTGGTGGAATGCTAGCAGATCCTTAATATCTTTGAGGGCTTCAGTAACGTCCTTAGGAGCTTTGCCCTTGTTGATCTTGCTGCACAGAAAAGAGACGTTGGAAGTGATTCTTTCTTGTAGTTCGGAAGTACAACGGTTAAATCCAACAGCACTGTTCACCATGTAACTTCCTTCACAGGCACAGCGCTCCCACTTTCGCAGGTACTCCTGGGAAATGGGCCTGCAAGGTGGGCCAGAAGGTGACTAAGAGGCGGCCTTGGTGATTCTTGGGAATTGAGAATTTACTTTAGCCTCACTGCTACTCCAGCTTAACAGACTCTTCCCTGGTCGGTGCGGACCCGACCTCATACCTCCTTCCTTGTTTATATACGATACCACTGTGGTATTGTCTGTTGCTACAAGAACTGTCTTGTCTATGCAAAGGTCTTGGAACTCTTTTAAGGCTACGTACACTGCCTTGAGTTCTAGGTGATTGATATGCAGCTTGCTTTCTGGAAGGGACCAGGTTCCTCTTGCCATATGCTCGTTTAAATGATCGCCCCACCCTTCTTTTGATGCGTCTGTAAAGATTTCCAGAGCATGCTTTATTGGGTGTAAAGGTTGGCCTGTTAGGACATTGCCTTCTTCTAGCCACCATTGTAAATGGGGGTGCAGGGAACTGGGAATTGGGATCACCTTTTCCAGTGATTCTGGTACCCTCCAGTTGTTTTTGAGATGCCACTGTATGGGTCTCATATGCAGTCGGCCTAGGTGAACTTACTTCTCTGTGGCTGTTAATAACCCTATCAGAGACATGAACTGCCGGACCGGACAAGCAGGCAGAGACAGTATTTCTAATATCTTGTCCAGTAGGGTCTGCCATCGGTCCGAACTGGTAGCCTACAAAATTGAAAACCTGTTTGGGCTCCAGCTCCGACTTCTCGACGTTCACCAGCCAACCCAGTTTTTGGCATATTCTTACTAGATCCTGAGTGTGTTGGAGACAAATTTGGTGATGAAGCCCTGACCAACCAGTCATCTAGGTATTGGTGGATCCTTGTACCCTTGCGCATGGCCATCAGTTTCACCTCCTTTACTACCACAGTGAACTCCAAGGGTGCTGTGGACAGACCAAAGGGCAGAGCCTTGAACTGGTATGTCCGACCCCCCACGTGAAATCTTAGATATTTCCTGGACTGTTCCTGTATCGGTATGTGGAAATAAGCGTCCTTGAAATCTATGGAGGTGACCCATTCTCCCTTTTGGAGAGAGGTCCTGATGGTTTCCGGTGTCTCCATTTTGAATTTGCTCAGGTCTAGGATGGGTCTCCACTTGTTGTTGGGTTTGGGCACCAAGAAAAGTCAGTTGAAAAACCCCAGAGATTTTTGATTTACTACCAACTCTACCACATTTTTGTCTATAAGCTGATGTAATGCCTCTAACAGGGAGAGGTTCCTGTGAGGATTTCCATAGCAGCTTATGACTGTGGGAGACCTTGTGAGATTGGGCCGGATCCAAAAGGGGAGGGTGTAACCCTCTCTCAAGATTTGAACCACCTTCGGACCGGCACCCAGATCCAGCTAAGTTTGCCAAAAGTTTTGACGTCTGGCCCCTACAGGCAGATTTGAGGCAACATTTGTGGTCGGATGACAGCCCGTACCACTTGGACTGTGACTTTGCAGGTCTCAAGAACTGGTCCATCATCAAGCCACCGGCTTCCGAACTTCGGGAGGGATAACCCTCAACCAGAGTAACGTTCAGTTTACTGAGCTTTTTACAAAGCCATTCTTCCGTGGGCATCTGGACAGAAACTTTGCCTGTAGTAGAAGGTTTCGGACCAGAGAAGGGGTTGTCATCGGAACCAGTTGTAGTACTATCCATTTCCGGAATGTTCGACCAGCCCATATATGATCTAATTCCACTCATGGTTTCTCTATATGTCTGTTCCTCACTAATAGCTTGGTCGGGTTCGGTAGTAGTACAGTCCTGGTCCTCTGAAAGTTCTCCCTCCTCTGCGTACAAATCAACAGGTGGCCAGTCCGAGTAATCACTACCAGAAGCAGAGCTTGCACTAGAAGAACTGTCCCGTCTCTGTCTATACAATGTAGGCGAGCCGGTGTCGGTGGCCAGAGAAGACTTAGGTCGGTCGGACTGGACCTTGCTAGCAGAAGAATGTCTGGGGGCAGAAGGGTCGGTACCAGCCTGTGCAGTAGGTCGGTTCCGGTCGGTACAAGGCTGGCTGGCTGACTGTTGTACTGAAACAGAGGCGTCCTTGCCAGTGCGCCTAGGTGAACAAGATCTTGGCCGGTGTCGGTCTGGTTTAAGCTGGCTGGCTGACTGATGCTTAGCAGAGGAGTCGGTGCCAGTGCGCTTAGGTGAAGAAGATCTGGCAGTCTGTCTGCCTATATCTGAAATTTCCCCTCCAATTGGAGTGCTGGGAGGTGCCCGGATCGGGCCCTGGAGCAACTCCGGCAGACTCGTGCTTATTTATATCCTGTTCAGCAGTGTTGAGCACTGAGTCGGGGAAGAGGCCATAAACAAACGTAGGAGCGTTTCTCAGTAAATTCCACGTGTCTGGCTTCACACCCAGCTTGACTAATTCTAAATAAGAGTCACGACGGAGAAGGATGAGATTGGCCAGATGCACGAACAAACTGTCCGCCAAGTGCTGCAATGCCGTACCCATAGCCATTGAGATGTTTTGGTGGAATGCTAGCAGATCCTTAATATCTTTGAGGGCTTCAGTAACGTCCTTAGGAGCTTTGCCCTTGTTGATCTTGCTGCACAGAAAAGAGACGTTGGAAGTGATTCTTTCTTGTAGTTCAGAAGTACAACGGTTAAATCCAACAGCACTGTTCACCATGTAACTTCCTTCACAGGCACAACGCTCCCACCTTCGCAGGTACTCCTGGGAAATGGGCCTGGAAGGTGGGCCAGAAGGTGACTAAGAGGCGGCCTTGGTGATTCTTGGGAATTGAGAATTTACTTTAGCCTCACTGCTACTCCAGCTAAACAGACTCTTCCCTGGTCGGTGCGGACCCGACCTCATACCTCCTTCCTTGTTTATATACGATACCACTGTGGTATTGTCTGTTGCTACAAGAACTGTCTTGTCTATGCAAAGGTCTTGGAACTCTTTTAAAGGCTACGTAAACTGCCTTGAGTTCTAGGTGATTGATATGCAGCTTGCTTTCTGGAAGGGACCAGGTTCCTCTTGCCATATGCTCGTTTAAATGATCGCCCCACCCTTCTTTTGATGCGTCTGTAAAGATTTCCAGAGCATGCTTTATTGGGTGTAAAGGTTGGCCTGTTAGGACATTGCCTTCTTCTAGCCACCATTGTAAATGGGGGTGCAGGGAACTGGGAATTGGGATCACCTTTTCCAGTGATTCTGGTACCCTCCAGTTGTTTTTGAGATGCCACTGTATGGGTCTCATATGCAGTCGGCCTAGGTGAACTTGCTTCTCTGTGGCTGTTAATAACCCTATCAGAGACATGAACTGCCGGACCGGACAAGCAGGCAGAGACAGTATTTCTAATATCTTGTCCAGTAGGGTCTGCCATCGGTCCGAACTGGTAGCCTACAAAATTGAAAACCTGTTTGGGCTCCAGCTCCGACTTCTCGACGTTCACCAGCCAACCCAGTTTTTGGCATATTCTTACTAGATCCTGAGTGTGTTGGAGACAAATTTGGTGATGAAGCCCTGACCAACCAGTCGTCTAGGTATTGGTGGATCCTTATACCCTTGCGCATGGCCATCAGTTTCACCTCCTTTACTACCACAGTGAACTCCAAGGGTGCTGTGGACAGACCAAAGGGCAGAGCCTTGAACTGGTATGTCCGACCCCCCACGTGAAATCTTAGATATTTCCTGGACTGTTCCTGTATCGGTATGTGGAAATAAGCGTCCTTGAAATCTATGGAGGTGACCCATTCTCCCTTTTGGAGAGAGGTCCTGATGGTTTCCGGTGTCTCCATTTTGAATTTGCTCAGGTCTAGGATGGGTCTCCACTTGTTGTTGGGTTTGGGCACCAAGAAAAGTCAGTTGAAAAACCCCAGAGATTTTTGATTTACTACCAACTCTACCGCATTTTTGTCTATAAGCTGATGTAATGCCTCTAACAGGGAGAGGTTCCTGTGAGGATTGCCATAGCAGCTTATGACTGTGGGAGACCTTGTGAGATTGGGCCGGATCCAAAAGGGGAGGGTGTAACCCTCTCTCAAGATTTGAACCACCTTTGGACCGGCACCCAGATCCAGCTAAGTTTGCCAAAAGTTTTGAAGTCTGGCCCCTACAGGCAGATTTGAGGCAACATTTTTGACACTTGTTACAGGTTTTACACAAGACAATTAAGTGACACAAGAAACACCTTTCACATATTTTAATTTGTAATCTGTTGGAACATGACAGACTGGAGACCCGGGACTTAATTCTCTCTTTTGGGAATGCCCGGGCGCAGTAGGAACAGGAAGTACAACATGAAAGTTTACGTGACTGTCTGAAAAGAGCTCTTGTGTTGATGTCTGGCTCCCGGCCAGCAGTCTGACCTGGGGATCTGTGTGAACAGTAATTGTCATTTATAGGACTGCTGGCCCTTGGCTGGTCGCGAGTAGTGTGTTGCTTTTCCACGACTCCTCTTGCGTTGAGTCTTGCCAATGTTCTTCCAAGATGGCTTATCACTCTTGAAAGATGACTTCCTGTCTGCTTTCCTTTCCGGCCTTTTATATGGGTGGTACCGACCCTTGCACCTGACGACTGACCCTTGCTTTCAAAATGAGCTATTTCTTCCTCCGCTCTCTTTATAACACTGTCCGGAAAGAGAGTTGCAATGTGTATGGGTGCTGTACGCAGACCGGCCAAAGTGTCTGGTTTGACTCCTGACTTGATGTGAGTGAGGTAAGCGTCCCGACGTGCCAATGTCAAGTTACCCATGGAAATAAAAACGAACTCTGTGAGGTGCTCCTTGGTCTTTGCAGCAGCCTGACAAATACTAGAGTTGAAGTACATGAGGTACTGCATTTCATCCATGGCAGTAGACACCTTTGCTGAGCTTTTACCCTTGCTGTCAGAGCGCACAATCTTAAGCTGTTCCTGCATATTCTGCTGCACCTTGAACAAACATCTATTGAAGCTGGCAGCCTGGTTACAGATGACTGTAGCCTCTCTTGCAGATTTCTCCCATCGTCTGAGCGTTTCTTGGGAAATACGCCTTGAAGTAGGATGGGTAGAAGCAAGGCCAGACTGCCGGGCTATCCTGCTGTAGGAACTGTTCAACTTGCACGCATCCGTACACCAGGTCGAGACTGCGGCAGGGTCAACTTTGTGGTCAGATGACAGCCCGCACCACTTGGACTGTGACTTTGCAGGTCTCAAGAACTGGTCCATCATCAAGCCACCGGCTTCCGAACTTCGGGAGGGATAACCCTCAACCAGAGTAACGTTCAGTTTACTGAGCTTTTTACAAAGCCATTCTTCCGTGGGCATCTGGACAGAAACTTTGCCTGTAGTAGAAGGTTTCGGACCAGAGAAGGGGTTGTCATCGGAACCAGTTGTAGTACTATCCATTTCCGGAATGTTCGACCAGCCCATATATGATCTAATTCCACTCATGGTTTCTCTATATGTCTGTTCCTCACTAATAGCTTGGTCGGGTTTGGTAGTAGTACAGTCCTGGTCCTCTGAAAGTTCTCCCTCCTCTGCGTACAAATCAACAGGTGGCCAGTCCGAGTAATCACTACCAGAAGCAGAGCTTGCACTAGAAGAACTGTCCCGTCTCTGTCTATACAATGTAGGCGAGCCGGTGTCGGTGGCCAGAGAAGACTTCGGTCGGTCGGACTGGACCTTGCTAGCAGAAGAATGTCTGGGGGCAGAAGGGTCGGTACCAGCCTGTGCAGTAGGTCGGTTCCGGTCAGTACGAGGCTGGCTGGCTGACTGTTGTACTGAAACAGAGGAGTCCTTGCCAGTGCGCCTAGGTGAACAAGATCTTGGCCAGTGTCGGTCTGGTTTAAGCTGGCTGGCTGACTGATGCTTAGCAGAGGAGTCGGTGCCAGTGCGCTTAGGTGAAGAAGATCTGGCAGTCTGTCGGTCGGATACAAGCTGGCTGGATGACAGATGCTGAGAAGTCTTTTCCAGTGCGCTTAGAACGTGGTGAAACATCCGACTGAGGACGGGTCGACAAAAGTACTGTCCTCAGAAGGAGTTGATTCCAATTTCTTAGCCTCTCTTTTCTCTTTTTAAGTCTATCAGACGGTGTAGAAAGTTGTGTTAACTGTTCAGGTGTAAGGACAACACAAAACTTACACTCACTCTCTGGTGATTTCACACAAGGATCTTCCCCTTTCTTCTTGTCCCTGCAGCGGGCGCAAAAGGCATGCCCATCAAAAGAAGCCATTGCATGGCCACAACTCCCCCTCTTTTGTCCAGGAGATGACATGATAGTCTATACACTCTCCACAAAGTACAGTAGCAAAAAGAAATGCTAAAAATCAAAAATCCTGGCAATATTTCACAAAAAAACTAAGAGCAGAAATATTCCGTGTGCACATACACGCGCCAAACGAAAAAGATGCTATGACGTCATGCTGTCTAGACAGGAAGCAAGTACGATGCGCCACCTGGCGAGCGCACACCAGGGCCGGCCGGCCAGTATGCATGCATACAGAAGGACTTTTTCTGTCGTTTGGCGGGCCGGTCTGCGCCGACCGGATTAGCAATTGTCCATTGGATAGGATGTATCAACGCAATAAAATGATCCTTTTTAAGGCCAGCAGAGTCGTGCCCTAGAGGGGTATCCTTCAGCTATGGTGGTATTGACTTTCTCCATTTTTTGGCAAAGCCAATCGTCCGGAGGCATGGCAACAGATATACGGGCCGGTTTCCTAGGGTGTTTGCCCCTCCATGGATTGTTAGACTTGTCTGGCTCCAACAAGTCGCTCTCAAATACCGGTATGAAGTCCCAGCCCATAAATGAGCGCACTGACCTGACCGTCTCACGAAAAGTCATATCTTCGGTCTGCTCTTGTCTTTCTAAATTGTCTGAAGATACATCACCCTCTTCAGCCAAAGAGTTATCCTCATCAGAAAAGTCCTCATCAGAAAGAGGGTGTTCCGGCGAATCACTATATTCTTGCTCAGGATATGCCATAGCACCGGCACCGGCAGAATCACTAGAAGCAGCAACGATAGGTGCCATGTTATACTGTGCAGAATGACCAGTGTCCATAGTCCCTTGACTGGTCTGAGAAACAGAAGAAACCTGCTTAAAAACAGGTTCCTGCATGTCATCGCCCGGACCGGGGATGCTTTTAGCAGAAGCTGGTGGATCAATCACAACAGAGTCTTTAAGCTTGTCACTCTTAGGAGATTTGTGACTCCTCTTTTTTTATTTAGCCTCAGTCTTTGCCAACTTGATATCCTGCTCTGCCGGGTACACTACCGGACCGGTAGGCCAGGCAGAGGGTTCAACGAAAGGCTTATCCGACAGCACGGGGTGAGATGAAACAGAAGCAGAAGATTTTGGAGTGAGGAAGACATTTCCTCTGGATAAAAGGGCCTCAAAGCGTGCGAACTGTTCTGCCCATTTATCATTCATGGCCTCAAATTGGGCTGAAGTGACAAAAGACACTGGAGGGGCAGAGGACATAGGAGCAGGTGAGTGCGCAGATACCTGCGCAGTAGATTGAGGGGACGCTTCCCCTTCCATATCAACAGTACTGATAATAGTCACGTCCTTAGGCGACACCAAAGTACCTGCTCTACTTTCCTTACGGATTTTATATGATGGAGTAGACAAAGTCTCAGGCTGAGCATCAGTAAACCCCTCACAAATTAAACAATCTTGTCCCTTGACACAAGGGTCATCACCAACCTTCTTATCGCGGCAACGCGCACATTTTTCATGAGAATCAAAGGCGGCCATAGGATGACCGCATGAGCCGCGCCTCTGCCCCTTTAACGTCCTGGTGATGCCATGATAATCCAATATTCTTATAAACTCACTTTCTTTGTAAAATAGCTAGTATAACACACAAATATTCCGAAATGGTAAAGAGGAAGAGCGCATGCTCACACCGGCAGGGAGGCTACACAGCCACCTGGCGAGTGAACAGGACACTACCAGTCCCAGCCAGAGCCCTGCTCAGGACGTTTTTTTCTAACGTTTGGCCAGACCGGCAGGGCGCCGGACAAATGCATCTGTCCACTAGGTAAGATGTATTAACGCAATAAAAATGTATATTCTTAACACAGCAATGTGCAATCTCATAACCAGTATTTCCATAGCATATTGTCACAGCAAAATGTGCACCAAACACTTACTGAGCAGCCAGCTCTGTGCTGATTCTATGAACCTCACTCACATTTCTTTGGTCTGGTGCTTCTTGAGCATTTTATACCATACCTTTGAAGCATTTTCCTTTTTGTCTTCCTTTACATTTTGTAAAATTTTTGTTGATTTTATATTGTTTTCAATTTATTATTTCATGTTTTGACCAGCATTTATGATTATTTTACTTGTTTTATACTCATTTATTATACTCAATTTATATTTTTCATTTAATATCTAGGGTTATCTTTCCTTAATTTTCTTCCACCTTTGTGACTTTACACTTGTCATTTGGAATCAATTGAGTTACTAACATGTACAAATTCTACATATGTCAAATGTTTTGAAATGTGCTCTTTTTAAAAAATTTAGTCACTAATGTAAACTTTTATCAATACTACATGTAGTGATGAAGCATGGGAACTCTTTCTGTTAATATATATGAACATGTAATCAGCTCTTCCTTGGATCATGTGTCCCTTTCTCAAAAGGTTTATTGTGTTAATTATCTTCATCAAGGACTTATTTTCATGACCATTTATCCATTTGTCGGTTTGGTTGTTTGTTAGCAGGAATACACAAATACTACTAGTTGGATCTTTCTGAAAAAAATTAGAAGATGGGTCGTGGTCAAAGTTAGATCCCATTACAGTTTGTGTCATCTGGATCACCATCTGGATACAAAAATATAGTCTGGATTATCTCATTTACTTATTATTATGTGCCTTGACAGAGGTTCGTGTTTCACTTATTTTGTAAATTCAATCTAACAGGCACCCAAAGACTAATCTGGTGAAAAACTATTTTCACCATTATCAAATGCAATTACGGTTTCACCAATCTCAAGAATCTCACAGTGACCCACAAATTTTCCATCAGGGGGATGTGACTTACTAGCTTAACTTTTTCGTAAATCAGTACATGACATGGCTAGTTAAGATGAAATAGGTACAGAGTGACTAAAAATAGACTGAACACAAATCAATGAAATTGCAAGTGGATGAAGTCAGTGTCAATAGCATGTTACCCAAAGTATTTCATTAAGTTGTAAAGTTGGTAAAAGTGTTTAAAACAATTTTAATTATTTATTCCTAAATAACCTTTGGAGATGTCTAGCTTTATAGTTTCCATGGGAAAATGTTCCGACATAGAACTCATGATCTTGGGAAGGATCAGGATGCTATGACCTGCAACTTGTGACCCTGTACCCTGGGGAAATAGTGAAGCAGGGAACAATATACACTAGTCTCCTATATCTAGTTGTGGTCTGAGCCCAGCTAATGACAGCTAATGTGGGCTTTACTAAAGGTCCTGATATGACTTTACCTAAAGGTACGTAAAAACCTGACTGTGACTTTACGTACACCCTTTGTCCCAGTATGTATTGTTTTTTTCTGATTATACTGGTTAATAAACAAGTGGTGTGGTACACATTCAAATTGAAAGAACACTGCAACTCTATTGATGTGACTTTATTTGAAAACATGAACACAACAATAAATCGTATCACTAACTTTTAATGATAGTCTTCAAGTTATCATAATATAAAACAATAATTCATGATTGTTTGACTCATTCAAAATTCCATTGACACCAGTTTCCATAAAGATTTGTCATAAACAACATCTCACAATTTTACATACAAAGAAAGACTAGATTGCGCTGACTCAATGCCAGACATCTCCCCAGACAGGCAATCTCTCATGCCACAGGCATTCATTGGATACTTTTTGTAGCACCCATTTTGTGTGTTTCACAATTATTATATTTTTCATTCTTTTTTTTTGTCAAAACCTTTTTTCATTTTTTTTTCTTGGTCAATCTTCCTCCAATGATGAGATTAATACTTTTTCAAACTATTTAAATGGTTTTCAGTACTTTCTAAAATAGTATGACAGCTAAGATTTCCACATGATTTACATTAAAGAATTATTATAGTTCATTGTATGTCAACAAAAATACTCTGAAAACATATCTTTTAAAACCATTGTGAAACATAAATGTTTAAATGATAATACCTTGGCCAATAACAAAAGTTCACAATGCAGGGAGAGGATAAAACAAGGTACTGGCTTCTTCCAAATGATAAGTTTGAAACCTGTTAATTGGAATCACAGGGACCAACAAATATTCCACTAAGCTAAGATTACCAGATAACAGGATAAATTTCACAGAAAATGACCTTGTGAGGAACTGTTATTCCCTTTTCCCTAGGTTTTAGGTTTTCAAGGTTTTAGTTAAAAAGAATGGACATACATGAGAAAATAGAAAGTCTGTATTGTAATCTTTTGTGTAAGGCCTAATGTGCAATTGTAATGAATTGGGGTGACGTCTCAGTTTAACATTTTTTGGTTGTTACTGTATCATATTAATGAATTCTTAAACCAGTAATTACAAGAAATCAGATAAGCACACCCATTACTGTGACCTGACTGTCGACAACACACAACAATAAATTTATAATATTTTAAATATTGATCCATTTTGCTATTGTAATTAATTAAACTAAAATGTTGTCATTGTAATTGAAATTTTATATTCTTGTTCAATATTTTCTGACGTGAACTCGATGCATCATACAAGTGGTGACGGTACAGCCAATTGCAAACATTATTGTAACTGAATTAATTATTAACTAGAGGATCACTTGCAAAACAAAGCGTCCCAAAAAGGAGAAATAATGGCAGATTAATTATGTAAGGAAGTTCTGCTTACAGCTCAAAAAAGCCACAATATAGGAAAAGTGGTTCTTTGGTTACAGTGTGTTTCTTCTAAAATTTTGATGGAATTGCTCTATCTTGCACGGTTAAGGAGACAGAGGCAAGTTGGTGTTTTGCACTTTTTGTCACAAATTTGAAAATTGACAATGACCCCCATTTTTGGGAAGGGTAAATTTTTTTGGAAAATTGGGTAGAGTAAAAATAAATTGGAAAATTCAAAATGGCCACCATTTTTCGAGAGTGAAATATATTTGTTGAAACTTTGAAAGGTGTAGTCTTCACAGATACCTTGTGGGTCAAATATTTTGCTGAAATCACTCTATCTCGCATGGCGAAGTCACTCTATGTACAATATGTCGCACTGTTTTCGAGATACAAGCATTTTTTGTGTTTTGCAATTTTTTGCGAAAAATTCAAAAAGGCCACCATTTTTGAAGGGACAAATTTTTTTTGAAAACTGGGTCAGCTACTTAGCAGAGTTACCCTGTGGATAAAAAATTTCATCAAAATCCCTGCATCTAGCATGGTTTTCAAGATACAAGCATTTTTGTGTTTTGCATTTTTGAAAAAAATTCGAAAATTCAAAATGGCCGCCATTTTTAGCAAGTGAGATATTCGTTGAAACTTGGAAAGGGTAGACTCCACAGATACCATGTGGTTTAAAATTGTTGCCGAAATCGCTCTATCTCACACGGTTTTCGAGATACAAGCATTTTTGTGTTTTGCGATTTTTGCAAAAAAATTGGATTCAAAATGACCACCATTTTTGGCGGTACAAATATATTTTGAAAATTGGGTCAGCTACTCAGCAAATTTACCCTGCAGGTCAAAAATTTCAATGAAAGCACTCTATCTAGCACAGTTTTCGAGATACAAGCATTTTTGAAAAAAAATCTCGCATGGTTTTCAAGATACAAGCATTTTTGTGTTTTGAGATTTTTGCAGAAGATTCAAAATGGCCGCCATTTTTGGCGGGACCAAATTTTTTTGAAAACTGGGTCACCTGATCAGCAGAGTTACCCTGGGGTCAAAAATTTCGTCAAAATCGCTCTATCTAGCACGGTTTTGGAGATACAAGCATTTTTGAAAAAAATTCAAAATGGCCGCCATCTTTGGCAAGTGAAATATTTTTTGAAACTTGGAAAAGCTAGTCTTCACAGATCACATTAATAGTATTTTTATTAACAGCATGATTATTGATATGATCAGAAGAACACTTATCACTATATATAATTTAGTAAACATTATACTGTTGTTGTGTAAAATAATAGACATACAGATCACATACTGGAAACAGAGTACTAAGACAATTAAAGGAGTATTTGAGTTCAGGAATAACTCTTTGTTAAGGAACTGGATTCAATTCCTGTGATACATAGTGGCTCGGATGACTTAAAACCCTATGGACGCTGAAAAATGGTCACCCCTTAGACTCCCTTGTTTTTTTTTTAGTTAGCAGATTGGCAGTCACTAGAGAGCTTCGTTAGTTCGGATGTGTCAAATCACTTTGTGTCTTGTAGTAAAGCAGATTTTGTGGTGAGTAGAAGTTTCTAATATAAAACAATAAGACACATTAAATGGGTCAGTGTCTTCTGAAAAATGCCACAGATTGACTCAATTTACTACATTAAATGCTGGTGAATATCTACGAAAATATTACAGTTAAACCCAAAAAGAGTCTTTCTCAATGCCTGTACTATAAAGTACCTATCACTCAATTCTTTAATGAGTTTACTTATTTATTGTAGAGACATGGTATGTTTCATACAATAACAAAAATGAAGAAAATATATTTAACAACAATAACCAGCCCTATTGTACTATATTAGGGTTATCAGTCTCCACAAATCATGATACAACTGCAGCTAATACAGTTAGTTGTAATAAACTTTATTTTTGTGAAAGATTGTAAAGTAATATATTTTTTCCCCACATTTTAGATGAAAAATTAACGTTTTTTTTTATTCTCTATTACATTTTTAAAAATTATTTACTAAAACTAATGAGTACTAGATCACTCTTTGGCAACATAATTATATGTATTCCGCTTTGAAATGTTTGAAAACATGATTTGTGTCTATTGGATATCATGTACTTTTAAGTTATACAGATTGAAATATATTTGACTTAGAGCTTTTCACAAATCTTCAAACTAAATAGAATTTAGAAGTTAAATAAAATTTACAAGTAAAACAAGATCTCACAATTACAAGAAGAATCAATAGCAAACCAAATCATCTGAATCACATTCAAGGCCTATTTTTACCAGATTTCTTTTGATATTTTCTAGTCTTATGTAAGATATGGAAAATATATAACCACACTGACTACAACAAAGTGAAACTACAGCAGTGCAAGTAGAATAATTATAATACAAAACTTGGTGGAATGAAACAGACTCAAAGTTCTTAGTCTACAGACTGTAAAATATTGGACTGAATCATTTACAGCTGTGTCTGTATATTACCTTTAACTTCTAATATCCACAGGATTTGGTTCTAGTAATGGCTAACTTTAACTTATGTTGAGATTTCAAACTTTACACTCAGTCTGGCTCTACTTTCAGGGAATCTACTCTAGCACATTTTGCAAAACAGTACTTTTCCATAAGGACTCTATCTTTGAACCAATAGAAGTTTTCGTAGCATAAAACTACTTCCATTTTACATAATTTTAATTTACAAGTTCTGCCATAGGCAACTTCTGTGCGAATATTGACAAATTGCTGATATAAACAAAGGAGCGTTTTCTTTTTCCTAAGTTCTCCAAAATTTGTGCTCTTGATTAGTTTATAGCCTAAAGCTCTGAAAGCTGTTCTAAATTGTGTACACAATTGGTCACCACATGTCATATAATGTCAGTCTCTGTTCTGCCAGACTTTACATAATCAGGGCCTGTATTCACTGAAGATCAATTTTTCCGAGACAAAAATGATTGCTCCTTCCTTTGAAATCTCTATTTGCTTAACTTCCTTAAGAGAGAAATCACTTAAATTTCAAGGTTACTGTACATTTTCTTTAACTATAAAAGAAAACTTTAGTAGATTTAGACTTCATATCTCTATATTTTTCATTAAAATTTTTGTGATATCCGATTTTTACATCACAACGAACTGGAGCAGTCAAGATAAAGTCACTGAAAATACATTAAAAATGGGACTCGGGGAAAATTGTAGATCTAGGTCTTTCTGAAAATTTGGTTACTTCTTCATTTGGTCAGACCCTACCCATATAAAAATACTTCATAGAGGTATGTTCACTACTTATGGAGATATTGCCAGCACAAACTGGCAGACAGACATGACCTCCTGATGGAGGTAACAACAGAATTATAAATTATTTCCAGTAATATTAGACACACCAGCATTCTCTATCACTAAACAACTGACCCGGTTTAACTAAAACCCCCAATATTCATATGCTTCACGTCTTAGTTATTGCCAACTTTCACTTCTACCTACAAAAACTGTGTATTTCTCGGCACTAGGACTTCATACTTGGTTCCACTTGCGCATAATTTAGACTTTAACTGGTTCTATTTAAACAATGTGTGTTGTACTATATATTAACAGCTTGAGATTTTGCCTGTACAAAATATAAAATTTTTAATCATAATTATTTCTTTAAAATATATAATACTGTCATACATCACACAGAAACACAAATCAACACAACAATTTATAAATCAAATGATTATACAAAAGGCCCAGTTAAACACTGGGTTTACAATGATATCTAACTTCTTCTTTAACCCAGTTTGCAACATTCAGATCATTGGTATTCACAATAACATCTCACACAGAATAAATCTGTGTTGTAATGGCCAATTGCACAATCTGGTATTGAATGTAATTTTATACAGAACAAGGCTGGGTCATAATTCATTAAGTTAAATGTGAACAACCTTTTGCACAGTACAAGACTGAGTTGCAGCTAAGGATTGATTTTATGTGGAATAAATCTGGGTTCCACTAAAAACACCCACTCAATCTAGTGCTAAATGGGATTTTTTACAGAATAAAACTGGGTTGCAGGAGATGATAGCAACTCAATTTAGTGTTGAATATGTTTTTACACAGAATAAAACTGGGTTGCGGCTGAGGACTGGACTTCTATCTGACCCAGTTTGAACTGCAGTCTCTTGAGCCACTTGAGCAGCACGTCACTGTCAACTTGTGAGGAGTCGCTCTTATTGGCCTCCTTGGGCTCCCAGTTCTGACACATCTGCAGTCGTACTTGAAGGTGACCAGGAAGCTTGAAAATTTAAAAAAAACACCTATTTATTTTATCTTTGCTTTATAACACAATTTTTTTAACACAAAAACTCAGTTACACTGAATCACAAAGGACATTGGATTGTTGGATATTGGACAATTACTCAAATTTCTCTTGTCCATTAATTTCATTTTCTGAACACAGTTCTGGTCTTCCAAATTTACACTAAATTACTTCTTCCTCTTTCTGAACAAAATCTCACTCTCCCAGTGTGTTTCAATGATACAGGGTCTTCTGTATTTCTTTTAATATACTTGAAAAACTTTGGTAATTCTAGAGCTAATACATGCATCCATCTAGACACTCTAGATACGAAAGTAAATTGCAATAATGAATGCCATCGAAAGAGTTGAATATTACTTCAGATTTGATGGTACATTTGGAATGAAAGGCCTTGGTTTCCTGTTATCTCTCAATACACTCCAAAGCTCTAATTTCTATAATAAAAGAGATATAAAGCAACAAGTGAAAACCTAATCTTTTAAGGGTGATAAAATTGACTTTGAAAGGCAAGAAGGGGACAAAAGGCCATACCATTAGGTTCGAATAGTCCTGAAGAATAATTCAATTAAGTTTCATATGATATCAGGCATTTTTTAAGATACACTGCAAAATATAAGAAATTCAATTTTAAGAGCCCAATAACCATTCCCATTTCAAGGGACACTTAATTATAAAATATTTGTACAGTTTAAATGGTTTATTTGTAAATGGTATCAGCTGCTGAAAAATAGCAATGCTAAATCTTTTGAGATGCTTGTATATTTTAATATGTGTACACATTTTTAGAGGTTAAATTACTGCTGTTTCA
Organism: Sabellastarte sp. h YS-2021; assembly: GCA_964017235.1. Lineage (NCBI taxonomy): Eukaryota > Metazoa > Annelida > Polychaeta > Sabellida > Sabellidae > Sabellastarte > Sabellastarte sp. h YS-2021. Next base: position 93,757,302 of record OZ024928.1, read on the forward strand.
TTCAATGCAAAAGATGACCAAGAAAAACAAAGATCTAGTGCCACTTTACTTTTAGAGAAGTATACTATAGACGTCCACATAGGGAGAAGATTTTGACCTGTTTGTTGTAGGAGTGCAGTATGGGTGTCCACACGGGTAAGAATTTCTCACCTGTTTGTTGTAGGAGTAAAGTATAGGTGTCCACATGGGGAAGAGTTTGGACAGCACCGTGGAGTTACACTCCTGTAAGGCTTCCATCAGACTGAGGAAGTGTAGGTTCACCATCTCAGCAAGCTAGTGATACACAGTGCGAATATGAACAAACAAACTCTTAAGAAGTAAGATATATAACATTTTTTCCCAAAGTAAAGACTCTCAAACTAACAAGTGGATAGACGCACTTTCAATCACCAAATGGAACCCACTCTTACACTAAAATATGACAGACCAGAGTAGAATAAAAGCATTACAAGAGTGCAAAACTGATGTAAATCCTCTAATATGGTTAGAGGATATCACAAATATTAACAGATCAGGTGCCAAAGCAATAAAGCCTCTACTTACCACCTGTGAGTGGGATAAGAGCTGTAGGACACCAGGTGTCACTCTGCCCCAGAAGTCCATGATGACTGAGTGTGAGGTAATGTAGTTCTCACTGCCAGGACTGTGCTGACCTGCGTACGACTCGCAGTACATGGTCCACAGCTTGAAGGAAAATGCATAAACATATGCAGGAATATTATTTACAGGTCCAGGGAATTGTATGTAAAGTAAGAATACATATACCCCCATTGGCCCATACCCCCACAAAAATATAATAACAATAATCATTTATGAGTAAATAATACAATGAGAACAATCACTAGGACTGGCATGAGAGTAGCTTTGTTATTTAAGTACCTGTTTATCATTACTCTTTTAAGAGCATTCTTTTAAGCATAAAAATAGCCAGATTTTGCATAACTTTTTTTTGAAAAAAAAGATACAGAAAATTTTTCTTAACATACTGAAACACTCCACATTGGTTTAGTTTAACTTACTTTGTTGAGTATTAGATAATATAATATCGGTTTGCACACAACTATAAATTAAAGTAACAATAAAAAATATGCAACACTAGCAGAAATTTGCCACAAAGTGATAAATGATTGTGTTTGCCAATCTTACATCAGGGAAGATCAGTGGCATAATATGGTCACAAAACTGCAAATGTATGAAGAGCTTCCCACAAGTCATTGGTTATTTCTTTAACAACGAATTGGGGCCACGGTGGCAGAGTGGTAACACTCTCGCCTCCCACCTCTGAGATCAGGGTTCGGTTCCCGGCCAGACATCAAGTGGGAAAGCTGGTAGTTGCTTGCTGTTGGTCAGCAGTTTACAGTACAGAACCTTGACCAACTGTATGTACTGGTTTACTCTGCCCTCCCAACTACCCGTTGTGATATGACCTATACAGTGTTGAAAGCGCCGTAAAACCCTAAATAAATAAGATTTCACAAAGAATCTCACATTGTATCTCTTGCTGTATTATACAATACACTCACCTGGCACAAGATAAAAGCATGGAATAATGAAGACATGTGGAGCACTGAGGCCTGAAAAACATCAAAAGATTTTACCCATTAACACTTCACCAAACAATACAACAGTGGTGCTAAGTTCACTGTTTGCAATGTTCTTTTACAATGGATTTCCACTGTCACAAGTATACCTCATGTACATCCTGATTATGCAGCCAGAAGCATTATCATGTCAGTCACTGGAATTGTTGGCGATTTCTGTGGATCAAGCATCGCCTATTAGAAGTGATTTGAATTTGAGGTCAGCTCGAGTAAATGAAGCATATTGAACATAAGATAACGTCCTTTGGTAATATTGGCTACCATTTTATCACAAGCAAATAAAAATTTGGGGCAGGTTAAATTGCACAGGTATTTGTGTGTACTTCATGGATGGGCCATGTAGATTAAGTAAATATAAAATGATCATAAATAAATGATTGTGTTTTTATTTTTTAGTGGTTTAATTAATCCCTAGAGACAATTCATAACAAAGTAAGTGCATCATATAATTCTTTTTTTAAAAGAACTCTAGTTTAAATTGAACAGATCGATAACATCTCCAAATGTGATTCATCCACCGACTTATGACTAAATTGAGCTACAGTCAAATCATCCCAGCCCTATCAGTCATATTGACCTGCCTTTACACTTGTGAGTTTAGGAGTGTAACTGCAGTGATCATAGATGCCTGTCACCTTTCAAACCTGTTTGAAAACCTTTGGCTGTTACAACCTATTTTCACCATGCTTTTTATGGTACGACCAATTTGCCACGAAAATAGAGCTAAGCGAACTTGTCATAAGAGAATCTTTGTCATTCAAGTCTGCCAATTAATCTCCCCTGTTAAGTAAGAGTTATTGGGTCTTGGTATTATGAGTAATCTTTATGAATTGTGGCAGTCTGGAGTAGGCCATAAGATTCATCTTTTCAATGGTATGACTGACTTTGTCACTTGGAACAAATCACCTAAATTGCAAATTTAATAAGTAAATTAAATTTTTATAAGTTAATACCCTATCCAATGGACAATTGCTTATCCGGTCGGCGCAGACCGGCCCGTCAAACGTCAGAAAAAGACGTCCTGTGTTTCCACCGGCCAGGCCGGTCCAGTGCTGTGCACTCGCCAGATGGCGTGTCGTACTTCCTTCCTGTCTAGACAGCGTGACGTCATAGCATCTTTTTCGTTGTCTAAACCAATTAGACCCCTAGTAAGCTGAAAGCGGGGTCGGTGGGAGGGCCTTGTGTGTCCATTGGATAGGGTATTAACTTATAAAAATTTAATTTACTTATTAAATTTGCAATTTTATTGCGTTAATACATCCTATCCAATGGACAATTGCTGAATAACTACCGCTTGGTCGGCGGGTAAGTTACTAGGGACTAGCCTTGAACTCCTACTGGAATAATGAACCATTTCCTTTAAAGCCTGGTCAGACCTGAGGTCGGTAACCCTTAAGGCTCTGGTCGAATATCATCATCCGGTTACAAAGTATTGAACCGTCAGTCGACCTTGCCCCCCCCCTTTTTTACAGACCTGCTCTGAGGTAGGGGAAGAGAGGGATGAGTTCAGTCCCATAGAGTAATCCTCCCGAAGGAAGCACGTCCAGATTTTTTTTTTAAACTATATGTGCAATATATACAACTATGTGCAACTATTTACATATGTACACATCTCCTCTAGGTACTGGTCTGTTGGTGGATCTGCTGGGCAGCCACAACAGGTCCAAGATGGTAGAGCTCTGAGTCGGCCCAAGCCACATCCTTCAGATAGAATTGAGTGAAGGTATTATGAGATTTCCAGTGGCAGGCTGACAGGATCTGCTCTAAGGAAACTCCCGACTGGAAGGCCTTAGAGGCAGCAAAGGCCGTGACATCATGAGCTTTGACCTGATGTAAGGTGTGGGCCTGTTGATCCGAGAGCTCATAGCATAGGATCACTGTTTGTTTGATCCATGAGGAGATAGTGGCAGGTGATATGTCTTTGTCAAAGCCTTTCTTAAAGGAGACAAAAACTAATTCTTTGCCCTGCCTAAGGTCTGAAGTCCTGTCCAAATAGTAGCGCAAGGCTCTGACTGGACAAAGCGTTCTGTCAGACTTGAGGGACCTATCCAGAGTAGGAGCCAGGGCTGGTATGACCACTGGGGCTACACTCTCTGGACCCTCTTTGGCCAGCTGGTTCTTAGAAAGAAAGCTGGGGGATGGAAAAAGGGTCACCTTAGACCAGTCCGACTGGTGCCTGATGTTCCTATGCTGCCATGCATGGATCTCACTCCTTCTTTTGCCAGAACCCAGGGCCAAAAGGAAGACAGACTTGAAGGTCAGATGCTTCAATGACGCCTCCTTAAGAGGTTCAAAGGGAGCCTTTGTTAGCTGGTGTAGGACCAGAGAAAGGTTCCAGGAGGGTATGCCCCTCCGCCCTTTGGGTCTATCTCTGTGGAAACTGTCTAAGAGACGGGTGAGATTATCATCTCTGCTGATATTGACTGTGACGCTACCCAGTTTATCAGCAATGGCAGATCTGTATCCATCAATGGTGCTGGGCTGCAATCTCTTGACCTCAAAGAGGTAGAGAAGGAAGTCAGCCACTGACTTTATAGGTGGAGACCTGAAGTCCACCTGATTAGAGACGCACCACTTTGTAAAAATGGCCCACTTTGCCTCATAGACTGATCTGGTTGATTTTCTTTGAGGAGCCTCAATTCTTGCTGCCACTGCCTCAGAGAATCCCTGCTCCTTAATTGCTGTGGCTCTGCTGGAGCCATGCATGGAGATTCAAGTTTGTCAGATTTCTGTGAGGGATCTGATTGAACGGCTGTGTCAAGAGATTGGGCCGATTTGGCAGGATCAGGGGAATTTGACTGGACATGGCCACCAAGTCCCAAAACCAGGGCATGTTGGGCCACCCGGGAGCAATCAGAATAATTCTCTGGTACCGGGAATCCAGTAGTTTCTCCACCACTTTGCCCAAGATGGCGGTCGGTGGGAAGGCATATGCATCCAGGTCCTCCCATGGTAGAGTGAGTGCATCCACCGCCACGGCTAGGAGGTCTGTGACTGGGGAGACGAACTGAGGAAGTTTGTGATTGAATCTTGTGGCAAACGGATCTATTTGAGGCTGGTGCCATTTCTTGCATATTTCCACAAATACTTCCGGGAGGAGGGACCACTCCGTCTGGATGGTCTGACCCAATCTGGATAGCTTGTCTGCTATAACATTCAGATGGCCGGGAATGTGTCAGGCTTTGAGAGTCACTTGACGCTGGGAACACCAGGTCAAGATTCTCCACAGTAGGGCACACAGCGGGCCCGACCTCATGCCTCCCTCCTTGTTTATGTAGGCTACCACTGTTGTGTTGTCGGTTGCCACTAGGACTATCTTGCCTACACAGAGGTCTTGGAACTCTTTTAAGGCTAGGAAAACTGCTTTTAACTCCAGATAGTTTATGTGCAGTTTGCTTTCCGGCACCGACCAAAAACCCCTTGCAGTGAGCTCGTTTAAATGAGCGCCCCACCCTTCTTTTGATGCGTCTGTAAAGATTTGCAGAGCATGTCTTATTGGGTGTAGTGGTTGACCCTGCAAAACATTGCTTTCTTCTAACCACCACTGTAGGTGTGGGTGCAGGGACCTGGGTAGAGGGATGATCTTTTCCAAAGATTCCGGTACCCTCCAGTTGTTTTTGAGGTGCCATTGAATGGGTCTCATGTGGAGTCGGCCGAGGTAAACCTGTTTTTCTGTGGCCGTTAAGAGACCTATCAAGGACATAAACTGCCGGACCGGACAGGTTGGTCGGGCCAAGATAGCCTGAATCTTTGTTCTGAGATTCTGCCACCGGTCTGGTGTGGGTCTGACCCGACCGGATCTGAGGTCGAATTGGTATCCTACAAAGTCGAAGACTTGTTTTGGATCCAGCTCTGATTTTTCTCTGTTGACTACCCAGCCTAGTTCCTGGCACATTTCCAGCAGATCTCTGGTGTGCTGGAGACAGACTTGGTAGGACATGGCCCTCACCAACCAGTCGTCTAGGTATTGGTGGATCCTTATACCCTTGTGCATGGCCATCAACTTTACTTCCTTGGCTACTACCGTGAACTCCAGAGGTGCTGTGGACAGACCAAATGGAAGAGCCTTGAATTGGTATGTCTGACCCTGGACATGAAATCTCAGGTATTTTCTTGATTGTTCCTGTATCGGTATGTGGAAGTAAGCGTCCCTGAAGTCTATTGAGGTTACCCATTCTCCCATTTGAACAGAAGTTCTGATGGTTTCCGGTGTTTCCATCTTGAACTTCTCCACTTTTAGAAAGGGATTTAGTTTGCTCAAGTCCAGAATGGGCCTCCATTTGTTGTTGGGTTTGGGTACCAGGAAAAGTCGGTTGAAGAAACCTAGAGAGTTTGGGTTTCGTACGGGCTCCACAGCATTTTTGGAAATAAGCTGATGTAAAGCCTCCGACAGGTAGCTGTTCCTGTGGTGGTTCACATAATGGCTTATGACCGTTGGATGTCTTGATAGGAGGGGCCTGTTCTGAAAGGGGAGGGTGTAACCCGACCTTAAGATCTGGACGACCTTGTGACTGGCCCCTAGCTTCAACCAAACCTGCCAGAAACTCTGAAGTCTGGCGCCTACAGGAGGATTTGAGACAACATTTCTGGCATTTACCACAGGTTTGACACAAGATAACGGAGTGACACAAGAAGCAAGTTTCACAGATTTTATTTTGTAATTTCTTTGAGAAAGACAAACTGCTGCCCCGGGACTTACTTCTTTCTTTTGGGAATGCCCGGGCGCAGTAGGAACACAAGGTACAACATTTAAGTCTACAAAAGTGTCTGTTTGTCTCTGCAAAGTGCTCCCGGCCAGCAGTCCTGATATCACTCTGTTTACACAATAACTGTCATTTATAGGACTGCTGGCCCTTGGCTGGTCGCGAGGAGTAGTAAGAGGCCTTGCCCTTCTGTTTCCTGCCCTGTCCGCGCTGACCAATGTTTTTCCATGCTGGTCGTTCCTGTTTCCTGTTATCCCCACGTTTATCAGGACGATCATAGGGGTGGAAACGACCCTTCTTTCCTGTTTGGAGTTGTCCCTTGCTTTCAAAAGCGGCTATATCCTGTTCCGCTTGCCTGAGGGCTTCATCAGGGAAGAGCATTGGAATGTGGAGAGGTGCAGTCCTGAGAGAGGCCAAGGTATCTGGTTTAATACCTTCTTTGAGATGTGAAAGATATGAATCTCTGCGAGCCAAGGTAGTATTAGCCACTGACACAAAAACAAAATCACTTAAATGTTCTAGCGTCTTTGCCATGGCCTGCGTGATGCTGGCATTAAAGTTCATCAAAAATTGCAACTCGTCGAGTGAGCCGGCTGCTTTAGTGGAAGACTTTCCTTTGGCCATTTCTGTTTTGAGAGTTTTAAGTTGCCCTTTCATATTACCTTGAACTCTGTACAAACACCTGTTAAATCCAGCCGCCTGATTACAGATAGTTGAGGCTTCCCTAGCCGATTTCTCCCAACGTCTCAGATTGTCTTGAGAAATCTGACGGGAGGCTGGAGGCGTTGAAGAGATACCTGCTGCTTTAGCAATATGACTGTATGTGCTGTTGATCTTTGAAGCGTCGGTACTCCAGGAACTAACAGTTTTCTCACTACTGGCATCTCCCTTCTGCTGGTCGGATACAAAACCGTACCATTTGGCCTGTGAACGGGCCAGCTTGACAAATTGGTCCTTTAAAAGCCCCCCTGCCTCAGAGCTGCGTGAGGGATATCCCTCCACCAGTGTTAGATTCAGCCTACCCATCTTTTTACACAACCACTCGTCGGTTGGCATATTAACTAAGACTTTTCCTGTAGGTTGAGACTGAGGTCCAGCGAAGGGGTTGTCATCAGATGCTGTGGTCGCTGTATCCAACTCAGGGATATGGGACCAGCCCATATATGACCTGATCCCTCTCATGGTCTCTCTGTAATTCTGGTCCTCTGATAGGACCTGGTCGGGGTCAGTGGAAGCAGCATCTGGGTCCTGGTCGGACAATTCCCCTTCTTCGACAAAAATGTCCACTGGGGGCTGGTCGGAGAAATCTGAGTCAGAGTCAGTGTCCATAGCCGGTGGGCTGTGAAGGTCGGCCGGTGTGGCAGACAACCTGCTGGGAACCTGATGAGATGGTGGGTCAGTACCAGCCAGATCTGAGGTGGTCGATTTCTCCCTGAGCGACTTGCTGGTCGACTGAACTCTGGGAGCAGTCTGAGATACACCATGCAAATCTAAAGAAGGTTGCTTATCATCAGCGAATGAAGAGTGCGACTTGTCGGTAGCCTGACTCTGTGGAGAGGAACGGTTACTGGCCAAATCTGAAGGTGGTATGGCATCTGAAGGTCTGATGAAAGGCTCGGTGGATTTAGCAATGCCAGGAGGAGCGGAAGAAGTCGGAGCCACTTTAACTGTTGAAAAGGTGGGTTCTTTGTCCATAGTCCTTGCAAGTAAAAGAGCCTCCAGTCTATTAAACCTATCCGACCATTTCTGGTCGAGCTCATCAATCCTTGCGTCAGCTGAGGATCTGTGAGTGGTAGGCGACTTGGCCGGCTTTTCTGAAGACTTAACATGTTTTGTAGAAGGTTTCTTGTCAAAAGATGAAGATTTCTTCTTTTTTGCAGAGGAACTCGAACCTGGGGACTGTACCATCCCCTGGCCGTCCACAGCCCCCACTACCGTCACAGAGGACGGATCTATGAGGGTGGAACTGTTTGACTCCTTAGTGGGAGTATCTGACGCTTTCTTTAATTCGCGCTTTTCTTTCTTCATCTATAACTGGGTGTAGACAACTGAACACGTTCCTCAGTCAAAGAATTACAAGCCTGGCAATCGTTATTAGACACACAAGGGTCTGAACCTTTTCCTTTCTCTCTGCAGCGTGCGCAGAAACAATGGCTGTCGAAACTGGCCATGATGTGCCCACAGTTTCCATGTTTCTGGCCCGGAGAAGACATAACGATCTGATGGCAGTGAAATAATAAGTTCTAAAAGGTCTATATACTCCCAAGATAAAGTAAGCACAATTATAAAATTCAATTCTCACCAATAACAATGAAAATCTGAAGATAAACTTCTGATGAAAAAATTCCGTGTACACAAGCATGCGCCAAAAGAAAAATATGCTATGACGTTACGCTGTCTAGACAGGAAGGAAGTACGACACGCCATCTGGCGAGTGCACAGCACTGGACCGGCCTGGCCGGTGGAAACACTGGACGTCTTTTTCTGACGTTTGGGGGGCCGGTCTGCGCCGACCGGATAAGCAATTGTCCATTGGATAGGATGTATTAACGCAATAAAAGTATTCTTTAAAGTTTTCCTACCTTTTTCACTGGATCAGTCTTACAATCAATCTTAAATGTGGAAATAGTGTATTACTGTTTAAGCTTCTGTAATTTAACACTGACTAAGAAGTACACACATGCAGCACAGCTTAAGCTTGTCATCAATCAGCTCAGGTAAATTTACGAATTTTGCTTTTAAATAAGTCAATGCCCATGGTGATGAGAAAAATTACCAAATTAACTTAAATCGATAAAAAGGAGTGGCGTTGTTTCAACTAACTCAAAATTTAATTAAAAGCTTTGAATATTACAGCAAGTTTTTACAGCATTTGTTCTAAAAACCTTTAACACCAAAGGGCAAAGACTTGGGGGAAAAACTTACCTGCACCTCACTAGACCGGTACTTTAATTACTGAGCAAAAGGGAAAGTCAACATGGTGGTAAAGCGGATGTACATTTGACAAATAGAATTTTAATTTCCAAAATATTTCTAACTACTTACCAAGTTACTAGTGGGTACATTGTTTGGCTGTGTAGACCTTGATATTAAATGTAAAAATATTTCAATAACATCTGACATTGGAGGGCATAACATTGTATACTAAAAAGTCTGATTCCAGGACACCAAAAAATTATGGTTCATGTATATTCCCAACTGCTACCTGTTACACAAACTCAATGGCTTGGTTAAGGTTGTTATATAACCTTAAAAAATCGCATCTCTGCATTGGCCATTGGGTTGGATGGCTCCAATAAATAGCTACTGTTAGGAAATGTAAGGGGGTTTCGCTCGAAAATGGTATAATTTACTTGAAGAAAGGATACTATTAATTTTAATATCTGACTGGACATTAATATTTGGTTAAGTCCTCTTTAATTAAAATCTCTATGCACATGAAAAAATAATTTTACCTAATTCTAAATAACAGATTAAATTTCACTGAATGAGGCCCTGTCAAGAAAATCATATTTACTTTTGCTTAATAGATTGAAATAGGGATTTTATGTATCTTTCCTTAAGCAATAGATTTAAATGGCGATTCTAATTAACATATATTTGTACTTGAGCTCATTTGACTGTGGGTTTTACGCTAACTTTGTCTGTTTGTCATTTATCAATTCTTACACGAAAATGCCTCATCCACTTCACAAACAGTTTCTTGTCTGCATAACAGCTTTAACAGAGGTTGCACTGTATTACAATGGTATTAGTTACCTTTGACTGCTCAGCAAACCCAGTCATAATGACCATGATGTGGTCTGCTATGTATGTGCTACCCTCTAGTGGCAGTGGTTGGCAGACGATGGATCCAGAAGCCTTGGTAATGGCTGAATGTGTCAGGGAACCCAAAAGTAACCACGACAACAGCCGGATGTGTCCCACGCAGTCTACAAATTCCCGCGGGCTGAAAAATTGTAGAGTTTGTAATTGAACTTCCTAGTATTAGTAAAACATTCACCTTATCTCATTTTTTGCTACATAACACTACAGAGAATATATTAAATAGGCTTATTAGTACAATGAATAAAAGTCGAACATTGGTAGACATTAGATATTTGCAAAACAGAAGAGATTTTATGGTATAAATTTACAAACTGGAGAGACTTAACATCATTAAACATAAATTTGAAACCAGATAGCACATTATGACACTTTATATATTTCACCATTCAGATGCCTGATAAAAGAACCTGTTAATAGGATTTGTTTCTAGTAGGAACTAACTTACCATTAAACCCTAACATACACAGCATGTGCTGACGTCTGGCCTAAAACCTAATTCTATTTGCACATAAATACCAGTTACCATGTTACACTAGTGAATCTACTACATATTATGCTAATGCTGCTGTATCTAAATTTAACTTGTCTGAGAGCTGGACAACTGAATTAACTACATGTATGAGGGTATATACTATATATAATTGCTTGTGGAGGAAAATAACACCAAAATTCTCTTCTACAGAACAGTTCAATGTATTAATAGTTCAATCATCTGATTTGGCTCAATTCATTATAATATTATGCTTGATAATCAAAAATATACACAGGCTTGGTACACAGTACAAATTGAAGAACTATAGATCTCAACACACATTAATTTCATAGAACTTCCTTTTCACTGAACTAAAAACCAAATCACTTGTAAATTTCTAGTATTTTTTTTCTTTTTTTGCCTGTGTGCAATTATATTTTTGTTCAAACACTAGTATCTGTCTCACTGAAACAACTTATCAGCAATGTAATACAGTACTTGTAAAAACTTCATATTACCAGGGTATGTAACTTTATTATCTAAAAAATTCCCTCCTGCTGTGGCAATATGATTGCAGAATGTCACAACAATCCACTTTTTACCCAAAATGTAGCAAAGAAATTTTATACACCTAACACACAAACAGTGCCAGTTGTGATTTTATCTAAGACAAAACTATGACACCAATTAATATACAGCTAACAATAAAAGCATTTCCATGTAATATATATTTTTCTAACATTAACCTTATCTGAGGCTCAAATTTCCTTGTACAACAGAATTTAAGTTTCCCATTTATAGATTTACACATGAAATCATAAAATGCCATATTATTCAGTAGGAATTTAGAAAATTATGTCGATACCTTATAAATTAGACAAATAAGTGACTTGGGCAAGACTCAGTGCATATAAGAGCTAGATTGTGCCAACTTGATACCAACATATTCCCAGACAGGCCATCTCTCATGCCACAGGTGTTGATTTGATACTTTTTGTGGGACACATTTTCTGCATGCCAATTTTTAAAGAAATTTGTGAAAGCATTTTTGAGTTACAGAGGGGTTTCTTTTTTTTCTTTTTTGTTTTTGTTTTTGGAGTTATTGTATAGAGGCTGAGGCAGTTGTAGTGTGACATGTTTAAGTCCATTATATCCCTGAATTTCATCTGGGGATATAATATGGCAAAGAATGAATATTATATAAATGGTCCTCAGCTTGAATTGTGACAGGAATAATGCAGAAAGCCAAAATTGGGCTTCTTCTCCCTTTCTTCAGCTAAACTCATGCCAAGTCAGACTCTAATATCACATTTAGCAGGACAGACCTTCAATACAATGCCCACATGTTGCCATGTGCTAAGATATTACAACCTAGGTCCATAGAGGTGAGAACTGTGTGAATTAATGTTGGAATAAATACTGAGTGTGAGGGCATTTGTTACACTATCTATGCCCAGCAAAAATTCAAATGATACGTTATGAAGGAATTTTTGCCAGGCATAAATAGTTTAACAAATGCTCGAACATGAGGTATTTATTACTATTATAAGGGCCAGCCTAGCTGGTTTAATGAAATATCCCTTTATTTTTATGAGGTGACACAAACAATGGTTTGAGGTTATAAACCCCGGCAAAGCCTGAGGGGTTTTATTGCCTCAAACCATTGTAAAATTCTGCATTTGGAGGGTGTTATTCCTATTCCTACATGACAACATGCCTTCAGGGTTTATAACCTCAAACCATGGTCAAATTCTGCGTATACCATGGTTATGTCAGGGATTATTCCTATAATAACCCCCTCCAAAACTATGGTATACACAGAATTTTACTGGGGTTTATCACCTCAAACCACGGTAAAATTCTGTGTATACCATGATTTTGGAGGGGGTTATTCCTATAATAAAGGTTCTTCACAATCACAATATAGGTACTAGGGTTGTGGCGATTACTCACATACTAATTAAAATCTGGAATACAGAACTAGGAAAAGAAAATTCTTTCCTTGTTTCACAGAAAATCATGAGAAAATTGACTACCTTTGCACTAAAAAAGAATACAGTCTCATTTGAATGGTTGAGTAAAGGTAAGATTACTTGAATGTAAAAGTTGCTTATCATTCTAGCCTTAAAAGTTACTCTCAAAAGAGTTTTGGGAGAAAAAAACAGTTCAATATACTTTCACCATAAATGTCCAATAGCTACCATAAAATTATTTAAATTATTTAGGAAATCTGTACACATCAGCCTCATAAATTCTACAAAGAAACATTTTTGTGTCCATAAAAGACTATAAAGTAGACACTACAATACCTGAAATAATGTGTACATTTGTGCAGTGTGCACTCGCATGCTGAAATTATTCTATGTGCACAAACTGTGAGCAAGTGCGGTTTCTGACAAAATCTAGTTGTTCCCTGTGCTAACTCATGGGGGAAAGTAATGGCAAAAATATTGTGATGTACTGCCACATCTTGAGTGAGTGCTGCACTGACTACCTTACAATTTAATCTAATGTAAATACAGTCATACCAGTTTTATAACAGCATCTTTTGACACGCATAGTTCATATAGATTTGGGAGGGTGGAGATTATGAAGTGCTATGACTTACCTTTTCATTCTGACTGAGGACATTAAATAATTTCATTTATTATAATAAGTATTTCTAGGAATTTAATTTATGTTAATAAACAGTTGTTTGATATATATTGGTAGATATATGAAAGAAAATCATTCTTATTGCTTTTCACTTGTTTGTTATTAGGTGCTAGCTTATCACAAATTATTATCGCGACCGAATAATAATTTATTTATTAACTCCTTTGGAGTGCCTAGTTTCTAACTTTCTATAATAATATAGGGTTTACACTAGCAATAAAAGCCCTCTTTTAATGGCCTCCGGTTATTTGTACTTTCCCTTGTATGCATAGTAAATAATTAGCCATTATTACAAAAGATGATTAAATTGGTGCAGCCATAACTTAAGATACAAACCCCACTGAGGTGAAAAAATACCAAATAACAATAGATGTTCTGACTAAGCAGCATTAAACAAAAGGGGATAATGCTGGAGCTGGAACAACTTGAGATAACACTCACATCTCTACATATTTGCCACAACTTTATTCCATGAGCAAGAGAGCCAGGAACAACTCGGTAAGTTCTGCCATAAGGTTGGTGCCCAACATTATAACTTATTATACAGCAGAACCTGTGCAACTAGAACCTACAAAGAGCCACAGAATTTGGGTCCGTGGATAACCATCACTTTTACCTCCAGAAATACAGCAGTTTTGGACTTCAATCAACTTACACTGGTTCTATTTATACAGAGTATTCTGCATACTGAAGTAAAAGTATTGCAAGTGCCCCAACGACTTTGGTTTTGTCTTTTAATCCAAGTTTAGCAACTGTAGGCTATAACGATACAGAAGGTTTCATAATTCTTTTTATGCATATTTAACACATAATCACCAGATATTTACAAAAATAGTCACTCATCAGAAGATCACCACAATAATAATACATTATTGGTTAAATATGCTCTTTCATTACCTTTGCCAAGGATACATTTTTGGTGGTGCTGGCTTTTTGTTTATCTGTCTATTTGCAAAATAACTTGAAAATTATGGATAGATTGTGATGAAACTTTCAGGAAATGCTGGCAATGGCATAACAGAGGATTCAATTTTGGTGATGATCTAAAAAACCGTCTGGCTCCAGGAATTTTTTTGAAGATGATCTACCACTGCAAGATAGGACTATATTTAGTATCTATGTTGCAGCCAATCTGTGTAACCGGGCATTACGTGTAATGACTGAATATCTCAAAAGACAGGAAACTCCCACAATAGTGTCTACTATATTCCTAAGCTTGTTCCGGATCCAAGCAAAATTCAGGATACTATGATTCAGAGCAGGAAAAAACCGGGTGAAAGCATGCTGCTTGGTGGAGGTTTGTGCTCTCTAGAGTGCTTTTCTAGTGTTCTTCATGTTGTGTAGGTGATGTTACAAATATTGCTTAAACTGAAGCCCCATCATCTAACACACAAAGCTGCCTGGCTGTGAAATGGGACCATTCGAGTTTGCAGACAGTCACTGGGGCACTCAGTGAATATACCTGTTAAGTAATGAGCTTAATTCAGCAGTGTACATCATTCCAAGCTGAATCCTGGCAAATAAGTGACATACAGTGGAATGACTTTAAGAGTTGCAGTAATTTCAAATGTGTTATGAGTAGACTACAGACAAAAACCTTTCAGGAAAATTGAACCTTATGGGCTTAGTGTTTTTAAAATTGCCACAGATACTTGTATGAAAGTTTAATTTTTAATATCCAAGTTCTTTTTTTTCATACTTATACACGGTAATGACTTGAGTAAGTCTACCATAATTTATAACTGCTAAAGAAACAATAAAAACTTCACAGAAAAATAACTATTCAATAGTTGCCAAACCTATGTAATAGTTTATTATGATATTTCAAATAAGTTAACAATGTTGAATATTTTGTCAACAGATAGCTTGGATGGACCAGGCTTGCTGAGAATACTATTTTTCCACTCATCCAGACTGTACTGCAGACGATGGGTGGTACAGTCATGAGAGGTATCTGGTTATGGCCAGGAGTACCAACTAGCAAATAAAAATGTTCAAATGAAACTATCAAATAGAAAAATTCACTGGATAATATTATAATACATATTTGATATGAATAAAAAGTTTTGAAGGTAAACTGGTTACCTTAAATTCATTTGGGGCAATTAAGCTGCAGTTTGGATACTATTGAACATTTTGAGTTACAGTCTCTGTCTTGGCTAATCATACAAAAACAAAGTCGTGTCATACAAAACAAGCATTCTGACGCATGCATTTATCTCCCACCGTATAAATAAGATGTACTAAAGATAGTGGAATACTCACTTATCTTTAGGCCTAAGTCCATAAAACCAAAAAAATTTTCAAGGGCGTGAAAATTCATTGGGACAATGAATTTACAAAAAATCTGTAGCTGCAGTAGTTTTGGAGAAATCTGCGTGACTAACTAATGCATGCACGCACGCACACACAGGCATCATTTCATAATCTCCCTCCCGGGCTAAAGCCTGGCGGGAGATAAAAATTGGCTATCTGCAGTATTTTTAGAGATAATTCGTATTTACTCATTTTGAGTAGGTGAGTAATTAGCTACGTGCCTGAAACTTCACCAAGTGAAAGCTCTCCCAAAAGTAGGTGAATGAGTTATTTGAGAAAAATTGGCTATCTGCAGTACTTTTAGAGATAATTCACATTTACTCATTTTGAGTAGGTGAGTAATTAGCTATGGGTCTGAAACTTCACCATGTGGAAGTTCTTCCAAAAGTAGGTGAATGAGTTATTTGAGAAAAATTGGCTATCTGCAGTACTTTTGGAGATAATTCGCATTTACTCATTTTGAGTAGGTGAATAATTAGCTATGGGTCTGAAACTTCACCAACTGAAAGCTCTTCCAAAAGTAGGTGAATGAGTTATTTAAGAAAAATTGGCTATCTGCAGTACTTTTAGAGATAATTCGCATTTACTCATTTTGAGTAGGTGAGTAATTAGCTATGGGTCTAAAACTTCACCAACTGAAAGCTCTTCCCAAAGTAGGTGAATCAGTCATTTGAGAAAAATTGGCTATCTGCAATACTTTTAGAGATAATTCAAATTTACTCATTTTGAGTAGGTGAGTAATTAGCTACGGGTCTGAAACTTAACCAAGTGAAAGCTCTCCCAAAAGTAGGTGAATCAGTCATTTGAGAAAAATTGGCTATCTGCAGTACTTTTAGAGATAATTCAAATTTACTCATTTTGAGTAGGTGAGTAATTAGCTACGGGTCTGAAACTTAACCAAGTGAAAGCTCTCCCAAAAGTAGGTGAATAAGTTATTTGAGAAAAATTGGCTATCTGCAATACTTTTAGAGATAATTCACATTTACTCATTTTGAGTAAGTGAGTAATTAGCTACGGGTCTGAAACTTCACCATGTGAAAGCTCTTTCAAAAGTTGGTGAATGAGTTATTTCAGAAAAATTGGCTATCTGCAATACTTTTAGAGATAATTAGCATTTACTCATTTTGAGTAGGTGAGTAATTAGCTACGTGCCTGAAACTTCACCAAGTGAAAGCTCTCCCAAAAGTAGGTGAATGAGTTATTTGAGAAAAATTGGCTATCTGCAGTACTTTTAGATATAATTCACATTTACTCATTTTGAGTAGGTGAGTAATTAGCTATGGGTCTGAAACTTCACCAAGTGAAAGCTCTTCCCAAAGTAGGTGAATGAGTTATTTGAGAAAAATTGGCTCTGTGCAATACTTTTAGAGATAATTAGCATTTACTCATTTTGAGTAGGTGAGTAATTAGCTATGGGTCTGAAACTTCACCAAGTGAAAGCTCTCCCAAAAGTAGATGAATGAGTTATTTGAGAAAAAATGGCTATCTGCAGTACTTTTACATATAATTCGCATTTACTCATTTTGAGTAGGTGAGTAATTAGCTATGGGTCTAAAACTTCACCATGTGAAAGCTCTCCCAAAAGTAGGTGAATGAGTTATTTGAGAAAAATTGGCTATCTGCAATACCTTTAGAGATAATTCACACTTACTCATTTTGAGTAGGTGATTAATTAGCTATGGGTCTGAAACTTCACCAAGTGAAAGCTCTCCCAAAGGTAGGTGAATGAGTTATTTGAGAAAAATTGGCTATCTGCAGTACTTTTAGATATAATTCGCATTTACTCATTTTGAGTAGGTGAGTAATTACCTATGGGTCTAAAACTTCACCAACTGAAAGCTCTTCTCAAAGTAGGTGAATCAGTCATTTGAGAAAAATTGGCTATCTGCAATACTTTTAGAGATAATTCGAATTTACTCATTTTGAGTAGGTGAGTAATTAGCTACGGGTCTGAAACTTAACCAAGTGAAAGCTCTCCCAAAAGTAAGTGAATGAGTTATTTGAGAAAAATTGGCTATCTGCAATACTTTTAGAGATAATTCACATTTACTCATTTTGAGTAAGTGAGTAATTAGCTACGGGTCTGAAACTTCACCATGTGAAAGCTCTTTCAAAAGTTGGTGAATGAGTTATTTGAGAAAAATTGGCTATCTGCAATACTTTTAGAGATAACTAGATTGGGCCAACTCGGCGCCAACATATCCCCAGACAGGTCATCACTCACGCCACAGGTTTTGATCGGGAATTTTTAAAAACATAATTACCCATTATTATATGAACTTCAGCACATCAATCTACTCTGTTTATATCTTCCAAGGAAGATGGTGTATCCCCAGACGCCGAATACATAACTCAAATTATATTTTCAATCTTCCTGCAATGATAACTCTAAACCTATTTTCAAAGTATTTAAATGATTGATGATTGAATGTCCATTCTAAAATAATAATCCCAAAAGAGCATATCTGTTTCTATATTTGTTGACAAATAAAATATTATTTTTAACTCAACTCATCATACTTTTCAATCTTCCTTCAAAGTATTTAAATGATTGATGATTCAATGTCCATTCTAAAATTCATAATCCCAAAAGCGCATATCTGTTTCTATATTTCTTCACAAATAAAATATTATTTAAAAAAAAATTATTTATATTATTATTTTATTATATTATTTTTAGAATTTGCAAATTGTTTTCAGTTATTCATTTCCTCTATACCTATATATGTGGTCCATATATATGCAACCTAAATATGTGACACAATCTCAGTTCTGACTCCCCTTTGTGTTATATGTAATGAAGCCCACCACCTCCCACCCCCACCCCTCTCCCCTTCTCCACACCTCTCTCACTATTACACAAGATCTGCAACCCCATTGAGGTCTTTGTTTCTCATCTGATATCATTAAATACCTTTGTTTATTTAGTGTCACTCAATATAGCTGGAGGTCCCAGAGGTGGGTGGGGGGAATCCGGGTGGGGGATGTGGGTTGGGACTTAGTTTAGTTTATTAGTTTATTATAGTGACATGTATTATGTTGACAAGGATTATACAAAAACTATTGAAGTAATACCCAGCCCTATATGGGCTTATAAGTCACTTTAAATAGAGAGTTAATAACAAACAGAGCAAACATATTTTGAGGTAAGATACAGTAAATAAAGACAGCAATTCAATACATAAAAATTAACAACATAATTTACTTTTTCTTTCTTGCCACAAATCAAAAATAAAACTAGAAATAGGCCGCCCTGTTGATAGTAGATGCGAATAGAAACAGGATAGCATAGAAGAACACACATTATCATGTGTAATGTCCACCCATGAACCTTTTGCCCAAATTGTACAGTAGTCTTACAAGACCCTGTTTCATTTGTAAAATATATCAATGATGCTTAAATATTTGTTAGTGTAGATGTAAATTATTTCAGCTTCATGCCTTTTTGCATTGGTTGGGTTGAAAATTTTGACGAAATCACTCTATCTTGCACGGTTAAGAAGATAGAAGCAAATTCCT
Source organism: Sabellastarte sp. h YS-2021 (assembly GCA_964017235.1). NCBI lineage: Eukaryota > Metazoa > Annelida > Polychaeta > Sabellida > Sabellidae > Sabellastarte > Sabellastarte sp. h YS-2021. The sequence goes on from OZ024928.1 coordinate 93,776,396, forward strand.
GTTTTTCTATTTTTGGCAAAAATTTGAAAATTCAAAATGGCCGCCATTTTTGGGAAAAGGAAATTTTTTTGAAAATGGCCAAGAGTACATTTCTTAGATACCCTATGGGTCGAAAATTTCAACAAAATAACTCTATTTTGCACGGTTAAGGCCAGTTTGTGTTTTTCCATTTTGGGCAAAAATTCGAAAATTCAAAATGGCTGCCATTTTTGGGGAGGGGAAAATTTTTTGAAAATTGCAAATATTACATTCCTTAGATACCCTGTGGGTTGAAAAATTTCGACGAAATCGCTCTATCTCGCATGGTTAAGGAGATAGAAGCAAATTTGTGTTTTGCCATTTTTGGCAAAAATTTGAAAATTCAAAATGGCCGCCATTTTAGGGGAGGGGAAATTTTTTTTTAAATTGCCAAGAATACAATGCTCAAATACCTGTGGGTCGAAAATTTCGACGAAATCGCTCTATCTCGCATGGTTAAGGAGATAGAAGGAAATTTGTGTTTTGCCATTTTTGGCAAAACTTCGAAAATTCAAAATGGCCGCCATTTTTGGGGAGGGGAAAATTTTTGGAAATTTGCAAAGATTGCATTCCTTAGATACCCTGTGCGTCGAAAATTTTGACGAAATCGCTCTATCTCGCACGGTTAAGGAGATAGAAGCAAATTTGTGTTTTGCCATTTTTGGCAAAAATTCGAAAATTCAAAATGGCCGCCATTTTTGGGGAGGGGAAAATTTTTTTAAAATTACCAAGAGTATAATGCTCAGATACCCTGTGGGTCGAAAATTTTGACGAAATCGCTCTATCTGGCACGGTTAAGGAAATAGAAGCAAATTTGTGTTTTGCCATTTTTGGCAAAAATTCGAAAATTCAAAATGGCCGCCAATTTTGGGGAGGGGAAAATTTTTTGAAAATTGCAAAGATTGCATTCCTTAGATACCCTGTGGGTCGAAAATTTCGACGAAATCACTCTATCTCGCACGGTTAAGGAGATAGAAGCAAATTAGTGTTTTGCCATTTTTGGCAAAAATTCGAAAATTCAAAATGGCCGCCATTTTTGGGGAGGGGAAAATTTTTTGAAAATTGCAAATATTACATTCCTTAGATACCCTGTGGGTCGAAAATTTCGACGAAATCGCTCTATCTCGCACGGTTAAGGAGATAGAAGCAAATTTGTGTTTTGCCATTTTTGGCAAAAATTGGAAAATTCAAAATGGCCGCCATTTTTGGGGAGGGGAAAATTTTTTGAAAATTACCAAGAGTACAATGCTCAGATACCCTGTGGGTCGAAAATTTCGACGAAATCGCTCTATCTCGCACGGTTAAGGAGATAGAAGCAAATTTGTGTTTTGCCATTTTTGGCAAAAATTCGAAAATTCAAAATGGCCGCCATTTTTGGGGAGCTGAAAATTTTGGGAAAATTGCAAAGATTGCATTCCTTAGATACACTGTGGGTCGAAAATTTCGACGAAATCGCTCTATCTCGCACGGTTAAGGAGATAGAAGCAAATTTGTGTTTTGCCATTTTTGGCAAAAATTCGAAAATTCAAAATGGCCGCCATTTTTGGGGAGGGGAAAATTTTTTTAAAATTACCAAGAGTATAATGCTCAGATACCCTGTGGGTCGAAAATTTTGACGAAATCGCTCTATCTGGCACGGTTAAGGAAATAGAAGCAAATTTGTGTTTTGCCATTTTTGGCAAAAATTCGAAAATTCAAAATGGCCGCCAATTTTGGGGAGGGGAAAATTTTTTGAAAATTGCAAAGATTGCATTCCTTAGATACCCTGAGGGTCGAAAATTTCGACGAAATCACTCTATCTCGCACGGTTAAGGAGATAGAAGCAAATTAGTGTTTTGCCATTTTTGGCAAAAATTCGAAAATTCAAAATGGCCGCCATTTTTGGGGAGGGGAAAATTTTTTGAAAATTGCAAAGAGTACACTCCTTAGATACCCTGTGGGTTGAAAATTTCGACGAAATCGCTCTATCTCACACGGTTAAGGAGATAGAAGGAAATTTGTGTTTTGCCATTTTTGGCAAAAATTCGAAAATTCAAAATGGCCGCCATTTTTGGGGAGGAGAAAATTTTTTGAAAATTGCAAATATTACATTCCTTAGATACCCTGTGGGTCGAAAATTTCCACGAAATCGCTCTATCTCGCACGGTTAAGGAGATAGAAGCAAATTTGTGTTTTGCCATTTTTGGCAAAAATTCGAAAATTCAAAATGGCCGCCATTTTTGGGGAGGGGAAAATTTTTGGAAAATTGCAAAGATTGCATTCCTTAGATACCCTGTAGGTCGAAAATTTCGACGAAATCACTCTATCTCGCACGGTTAAGGAGATAGAAGCAAATTTGTGTTTTGCCATTTTTGGCAAAAATTCGAAAATTTAAAATGGCCGCCATTTTTGGGGAGGGGAAAATTTTTTGAAAATTGCAAATATTACATTCCTCAGATACCCTGTGGGTCGAAAATTTCGACGAAATCGCTCTATCTCGCACGGTTAAGGAGATAGAAACAAATTTGTGTTTTGCCATTTTTGGCAAAAATTCGAAAATTCAAAATGGCCGCCATTTTTGGGGAGGGGAAAATTTTTTGAAAATTGCAAAGAGTACACTCCTTAGATACCCTGTGGGTCGAAAATTTCGACGAAATCGCTCTATCTCACACGGTTAAGGAGATAGAAGGAAATTTGTGTTTTGCCATTTTTGGCAAAAATTCGAAAATTCAAAATGGCCGCCATTTTTGGGGAGGGGAAAATTTTTTGAAAATTGCAAATATTACATTCCTTAGATACCCTGTGGGTCGAAAATTTCCACGAAATCGCTCTATCTCGCACGGTTAAGGAGATAGAAGCAAATTTGTGTTTTGCCATTTTTGGCAAAAATTCGAAAATTCAAAATGGCCGCCATTTTTGGGGAGGGGAAAATTTTTGGAAAATTGCAAAGATTGCATTCCTTAGATACCCTGTAGGTCGAAAATTTCGACGAAATCACTCTATCTCGCACGGTTAAGGAGATAGAAGCAAATTTGTGTTTTGCCATTTTTGGCAAAAATTCGAAAATTTAAAATGGCCGCCATTTTTGGGGAGGGGAAAATTTTTTGAAAATTGCAAATATTACATTCCTTAGATACCCTGTGGGTCGAAAATTTCGACGAAATCACTCTATCTCGCACGGTTAAGGAGATAGAAGCAAATTTGTGTTTTGCCATTTTTGGCAAAAATTCTAAAATTTAAAATGGCCACCATTTTTGGGGAGGGGAAAATTTTTTGAAAATTGCAAATATTACATTCCTTAGATACCCTGTGGGTCGAAAATTTCGACGAAATCGCTCTATCTCGCACGGTTAAGGAGATAGAAGCAAATTTGTGTTTTGCCATTTTTGGGAAAAATTCGAAAATTCAAAATGGCCGCCATTTTTGGGGAGGGGAAAATTTTTTGAAAATTGCAAAGAGTACACTCCTCAGATACCCTGTGGGTCGAAAATTTTGCCGAAATCGCTCTATCTCGCACGGTTAAGGAGATAGAAGCAAATTAGTGTTTTGCCATTTTTGGCAAAAATTCGAAAATTCAAAATGGCCGCCATTTTTGGGGAGGGGAAAATTTTTTGAAAATTGCAAAGAGTACACTCCTCAGATACCCTGTGGGTCAAAAATTTTGCCGAAATCGCTCTATCTCGCACGGTTAAGGAGATAGGAGCAAATTACTCAAAAGTAGTACTGAAAATACACAATGAAGTACCTAAATGGCTATTACTCATGTACTGACAAAGCTATCAGTCCCAAATGCAATACCAAGCGAGCTATGGACATAACAATCTTGTATTCAAAATTGTAGTAAAATATCTTTAATTATTTTGGCTTAAATGCACGGAAACCAATGGGTACTGAAAATAGCTGTACTTAAGTATTACTCAGTAAGCAAAAGAGGTACAACAGCCAAAAGCAATCCCAAGCAAGCTACTGACCCAATAAGCCTGCATACCAAATTTGGTGACAATAGCTCTAATACTTTTCCTTTAAATGAGCGGAAACCATGCGTGACGCCGGACATCGGACGCCGGACGCCGGACATCGGACATCGGACAACGGACATCGGACATCGGACGGCGAAAAAAGCAAAAATAATATATCCACCCCCCAGGGGGGTGGACATAATTAATAACCATATTGACATTCATATGAGTTAATACCCTTGATAATTGATCTATTAATAATTCAGATTTATCTATATTTAAAATTTTGAAATATTTCATACGAATCAGCTCTAAAGCTGGACAAACACAAACAAAATGTATCTCATCTTCTACATCTTTTTTACACAGTTTACATGTTCTCTCAAAGAGATGGAGTGCTACAGCATAAATGGTAAACAAACAATCTATATAAAAGGGGTACTCAAATAAAAAAAGAATTGAGAATTTTAAGTATGTGATTATCAATTGAAATGAGTTCATAACTGTAGGAGCTGTGTCAAAATTAACTGAGGCAAGTTGAATAAAACTGGGCTAGTTGAGGGTTAAAAATCCCCTAGTTTTACTACATACGGATATAATTTCATTAATATTGGGACTTAAAGCTCACTTAAAGTGTCCATTTTGTCTACTTGAATATGTTTAACCGGCGTTTAACCAGTTTCATTTTAAAAAGTTAAAAACTCAGCAAACAGAGGTATAACACACAAAAATAAGTTCTTAAAAGACTAAGATAGCCATAACACTATTAATATTAAAAATTTAAATAGACAGGCATTTCCTTTTAAAAATTCAAAGATTTCAGCTCTATAACCCACATAGTTTGACAGTTACTGGGCTTTAAAGTGGCATAATGTCCATAAATTGGGTTTCTGTGGGCATTTTACAATTGTTAAAGAGACCTTAGCAATTAAACTACAGATCTGAAACTTTTTGGGGGACATACATAACAAACAAAAATTATATATAATACAGTTTAAGACTTGTCACACTAAGCATTTCCAAATAACAGGGCAAAATACGGAAAAAATGTCCAAAAAGGCACTTGGGCGAGTGTCTATGGCCCTCATACACAGGTTAAATGTCTACTAAAAACCTTGATTTTCGCCATATGTAAAAAGGACATAATAATGCATTCCCAGATGGGATTTCAGCTCCATCAATCACATAGTTTAACAGTCACAGGGCTTAAAGGTGGCAAAAAGTCCAAATATTGGGTCTCTGTGGGCCTTTTAGAGATCTCGATGTGGCTTTCAAATTAAAGCTTCAGACTTAAAATTTGTTACATACTAAGATTACACATAGAATATGTATCTAATAAAGTTTGAAACTTCTCAGACTTACCATTTCCAAGTTACAGAGCAAAATATGTGAAAAATGTCTTAAAAGGGTCCCTCAGGTGGGTGTTTAAGGTCCTCATACACAGGTTAAATGTCTACTTGAAGCCTTGATTTTTGGCACATGTAAAAAGAACATAATAATGTATTCCCAGATGAGATTTCAGCTCTATCAGTCACATAGTTTAACAGTCACAGGCCTTAAAATTGGAAAAAAGTCCAAATACTGGGTCTTTATGGGGCCTTCTAGAGACCTAAATGTGGCCTTCAAATTAAAGCTTCAGACTTAAAATTTGTCACATACTAAGATTACACATAGAATATGCATCTAATACAGTTTGAAACTTCTTAGACTTACCATTTCCAAGTTACAGGGCAAAATATGTGAAAAATGTCTAAAAATGGTCACTCGGGTGGGGATTTATGGTCCTCATACACAGGTTAAATGTCTTCTTAAAGCCTTAATTTTTGGCACATATATAAATAACATACTAATATCTTCCCAGATAGGATTTGAGCTCTATCACTCACATAGTTTGACAGTCACAGGGCTTAAAAGTAGCAAAAAGTCCAAATATTGGGTCTTTGGGAGCCTTTTAGAGACCTCAATTTGACCTTCAAAATTAAAGCTTCAGACTTAAAATCTGTTACATACTAAGATTACACACAGAATATATATCTAATACAGTTTGAAACTTCTCAGACTTACCATTTCCAAGTTACAGGGAAAAAGATGTGAAAAATGTCTTATAAGGGTCACTCGAGTGGGTGTTTATGGTCCTGATACACAGGTTAACTGTCTATTAAAGGCCTAAATGTTGGGGCACATATAAGAAAACACATAGATATATTCCCAGATGATATTTAACTTAGATGAGAGACATAGTTTGAAAGCTACAGTGCTTGAAAGTGGCAAAAAGTGCATAAATTGGGTCTCTGTGGGCACTTTTGAGACCTTAAGTCGACCCCTTTGGGTAAACCTACAGCCCTAAAATTTTCTACAGACAAGGATTACATATCAAAGTTATACCTAGCACAGTTTGAGACTCATCAGAATTACCACTTCCAAATTATAGGGCAAAATATGTGAAAAGTATAGCAAAAAATCCCTAAGTGGGGGTATTTATGGGCCTCAAAGACAATTTTCTCCTCAACTTAAAGTCGTGATTTTCGGCACATGTACTAAGAACATATTAATGTGTTGTCAGGTAAAATTTCAGCCAGCTGAGCATCATAGTTTGTGACCTACAGGGCTCTAAGTGGCCAAAAGTCCAATTTCTGACCTTAAGGTGGCCATAAGTTCTTTTTTACTGGGAGTTTAAGGTCACCTTAAAATAGGGATCTTCCTTTGGGCACCCTTAACATGTGTACCAAGTTTGAAAAAAAAATATTAATTTGTTTTTGAGTTATCGCGTCCACAAGGAAATTTCTACGGCGGCGGCGGCGGCGGCGGCGCGACGGACCTGAATCCAATATATCCCCGACTTTCGTCTGGGGATATAATTAGCATTTACTCATTTTGAGTAGGTGAGTAATTAGCTACGTGCCTGAAACTTCACCAAGTGAAAGCTCTCCCAAAAGTAGGTGAATGAGTTATTTGAGAAAAATTGGCTATCTGCAGTACTTTTAGATATAATTCACATTTACTCATTTTGAGTAGGTGAGTAATTAGCTATGGGTCTTAAACTTCACCATGTGAAATTGAAAACTTTCATGTTTCAACAGAATACCCTTCTACTACACTGCGGGTCCAAAACTTGCTCGAAATCGCTCTTTCTCTGACAGTTTCAGAGATATTTGCCATTTTTCATTTTCCGCAAAAATTCAAGATGGCCACCAAAAGTTGTAAACTTTGAAATTTGAAACTTTACTCTGTGATAGCTTACCAAAAAGTAGATGGATAACATATTTGAAAAGATTTCCCTAACTTTAATACTTTTGAAGATATTTGACATTTACTCCTTCTGTTATTTAGCTACAAATGAGAAAGTAGCTATTACTCACTTATGGTATGCAATAGAACCCCAAACTATGTACCATCTTATAGCTAAGGACAAAGTAGCTGAACAACATATTTAAGGAAAACCCTCTAACTGCAATAGTTTTGGAGTTACAATGGCTTTACTCAACAGTCAGAATTTCAAAGTAGCTATTACTCAGCTATCCAAGGTGCAAGAGGTCTGAAACTTTACTATGTGATAGCTTACCAAAAAGTAGATGATAACATATTTGAAAAGATTTCCCTAACTTTAATACTTTTGAAGATATTTGATATTTACTCCTTTTGTTATTTAGCTACAAATGAGAAAGTAGCTATTACTCACTTATGGCATGTAATAGAACCCCAAACTATGTACCATCTTATAGCTAAGGACAAAGTAGCTGAACAACATATTTAAGGAAAAAAGTCTAATTGCAATAGTTTTGGAGTTACAATGGCTTTACTCAACAGTCAGAATTTCAAAGTAGCTATTACTCAGCTATCCAAGGTGCAAGAGGTCTGAAACTTTACTATGTGATAGCTTACCAAAAAGTAGATGGACAACATATTAGAAAAGATTTCCCTAACTCTAATACTTTTAAAGATATTTGACATTTACTCCTTCTGTTATTTAGCTACAAATGAGAAAATAGCTATTACTCACTTATAGCATGCAACAGAACTCTAAACTATGTACCATCTTACAGCTAAGGAAAAAGTAGCTGAACAACATATTTTAGGAAAACCCTCTAACTGCAATAGTTTTGGAGTTACAATGGCTTTACTCAACAGTCAGAATTTCAAAGTAGCTATTACTCAGCTATCCAAGGTGCAACAGGTCTGAAACTTTACTATGTGATAGCTTACCAAAAAGTAGATGGATAACATATTTGAAAAGATTTCCCTAATTTTAATACTTTTGAAGATATTTGACATTTACTCCTTTTGTTATTTAGCTACAAATGAGAAAGTAGCTTTTACTCACTTATGGCATGCAATAGAACCCCAAACTATGTACCATCTTATAGCTAAGGACAAAGTAGCTGAACAACATATTTAAGGAAAACACTCTAACTGCAATAGTTTTGGAGTTACAATGGCTTTACTCAACAGTCAGAATTTCAAAGTAGCTATTACTTGGCTATCCAAGGTGCAACAAGTCTGAAACTTTACTATGTGATAGCTTACCAAAAAGTAGATGAACAACATATTTGAAAAGATTTCCCTAACTTTAATACTTTTGAAGATATTTGACATTTACTTCTTTTGTTATTTAGCTACAAATGAGAAAATAGCTATTACTCACTTATGGCATGCAATAGAACCCCAAACTATGTACCATCTTATAGCTAAGGACAAAGTAGCTGAACAACATATTTTAGGAAAACACTCTAACTGCAATGGTTTTGGAGTTACAATGGCTTTACTCAACAGTCAGAATTTCAAAGTAGCTATTACTCAGCTATCCAAGGTGCGAGAGGTCTGAAACTTTACTATGTGATAGCTTACCAAAAAGTAGATGAACAACATATTTGAAAAGATTTCTGTAACTCTAATACTTTTGAAGATATTTGACATTTACTCATGTCGTTATTTAGCTACAAATGAGAAAATAGCTATTACTCACTTACGGTATGCAATAGAACCCCAAACTATGTACCATCTTATAGCTAAGGACAAAGTAGCTGAACAACATATTTCAAGAAAAAGTTGTATCTGCAATAGTTTTTGAGTTATGAGCCCTTTACTCCAAGTAGCTATGATTGCTATTACTCACTTATCTTTAGGCCTAAGTCCATAAAACCAAAAAAATTTTCAAGGGCATGAAAATTCATTGGGACTATTAATTTACAAAAAATCTGTAGCTGCAGTAGTTTTGGAGAAATCTGCGTGACTAACTAACGCACGCACACACGCACGCACGCACGCATGAACACACAGGCATCATTTCATAATCTCCGCCCGGCGGGAGATAATATAAACTGTTTTACCCATAACCAATGTACAACTACCAGCCACTTCACAGTATGCTCCACTGCAAATGACTTGTATGGCAGCGACCACTTCTACAATTTGCACTCATAACATAAAACCCTTCTACATCATCTTATGACGTCAGTTTGAATCTCATGTTTTGTATATAGCAGACTCCCTGCACTACCTGTGTCAGAGTAACGGTGTCACGTATTCTTGAAAATAATAGCATATGGCTGACTGACTCACCCAGACTGGATTGCAGATGGTGGATGGTAGAGCCAGGGTAAGTATCTATTGATTGCTCGGTTGTCTCTTCCATTGCCCTTTGTGAACTCCAGAGCAACATACTGTGCAATGCCAGCCTTCAGAAGACTGCCCAGTGTGTCCTCATTCAGGTTGTCTGAGCCACCCTTCATGTTGTTCTTATGAAAATAGATAGAGGTGGACAAAGGGTCAAGATTGTCAGCCACGGGGTCATTGAGGCCAAAGGTTGTATTGGAACTGATGAACACTTAAAACCTGTTATATTGAATCTCAAGGAATCAAAAATGTACTGCTTATCAATGAGCAATTCCAGAAAACCGGATAAGTTTCAATGGAAGAAGGCCATCGTGGGACCAAATAATAAGTTTTACTAAAAAGGGGAGCCCTATTTTGTTTTGCACTACTTTAATGTTCACGGTTCATTTTCTTTGGATTGTTTCTTGTTGAGATCTATTTTATCAAACTTGTATAATTATTAAATAATTATGTAATTTAAGCTAATGTTCTTGTCATTTCATATTTAACTGGCCAAGATTTATATAGCCCTGGGGTCGACAAAATCCACCACTAAGTCTTGGCACACTTGGACATCAAACTCACCTTGATTATATTTCTAGTTAAATTTATCTTGATCAAACTCTGCATGACCTTGCTTGTCAATAAACTAACCTTGACTTTGTTACTTAGGTAAACTTCATCTTGATTTTAATATGAAACTCCTTTTGACTTTGTCAATATATTAACCCATACTAATCATGTTGTTCATTGATCTCAATCTATATAGCTTGCTATAACTAACACACATGCTAAACTTGTAATCAGTTAAACTTACCTTGACTTCACCAGCGGATAAACCTATCTTGACCTTGTCAGTAGGTCATCTCATATTAATAACTGTCCAACTCACCTTGACCTTATTAATGGTGTGGAGATCAGCCACAAACTCCACACAGTCGCTGAGGTGAGGTTTCATGCACTCTGCTGCATTGGTGGTGGCCAGGATCTGTGAGAACATCTGATAATTTGAGCCTGACAGCTCCTCCACGATGTTGGTTGGGCCCAGGGTACCCCCTGCATCCAGGCACACAAACTGCAAAACCCAACAAATCTCCACATAACTTAAAGCGAAAAATACTACTCATAACAGTGTTGAGGAATGGTAAAAAGACTGTGCAAGTGTGAAAAATTGAAAATGTATCTAGTTCCAGTTCTATAAAATATACACCTGGGTTCACACTCACCAATATAATTTTAATCTTAAAATCTCTCTTAATATTTTCAAAGCAAAAAACATTTTCTCAAAACAACAATTCTGAGTATAAGAGTTTTGAATATGGTTGATAATTTTTAAATTTTATAAGATTATTAACCATTATTCTAATTCTTAGAACTTTTCTCTCAGAAAATTATGATTTTTAAATAAAATTATCAGAATATGAGTAATTTCAAGAATGTCAGTAAATTGGAACTGGAATTATATGACCTTGCTTAAGAGATTGCCTGCCTGCCAATGGGATTAACTCTCTGTGTGCACAGGTTCATAACAAGAGGTATTAGCACTCGAATGAATAGAATGTGGAACTAGAAAAATGTTTTTGCTGACAAAAACGAAGCGGCCCTGATGAAAAAGTGTGAAGTAAGCCGTAAAAGATGTGAAGATATGCATCACAAGGAATAGAAAATGTAAAGTTTATTGCATTGTGTATGTTACCATATTTAACAAATGAAAGAACAACCACAGCTTGGCAGAAGAGAAATTGTAGGTGTGAAATTTACTTCTCAAAGGAATGTATGTCCGATGCGCAGAAAAAGTGCCTCCTGGAAAAAATGCCTCCTAGAAAATATACCTCCTAGGAAATATACCTCCTAGAATGAATGCCTCCTGAATATTTTGTGACCAGGAAAAATACCTCCTAAGAAAAAAAAGTTCTTTCAAGTATTATAACACTACAGGTTCACATTACAACTTCAGAGGCATCTTCATTTTTTCCACTTGAGTCTTACAGTCGCCAATGCCTGTCCAAAATTCAGTCTTTTACCCATTTTGCTTAGCTGTACAAAGGTATGTAAGTTTCTCTTGTAAGGTTTTGCTGGTGCTTCTCACTCTTTTGGCTGGCTGCTCATCCCTGGTTTCCATTATGACAGGTGTCGTGTTTTTCTTGTAATTACATTTCTGCCCCTCCTAGTGCATCTAACTGCGATCAACTCCTTACAGAGGGGATAACCTATGTTGTAATTTGATAAGAATGCATATTGTAAGCCATAAAGGCCACAACTATTTCATCAAGAAACCTCACAGCCATAAATCCTGCTTTTAAACTGCTCCAGAGTACAGCTGAAGGGATACCCTTTCAAGAAGATATTTGTAATTTGTACTTCACGATATTGTACGTTCTGGTTTTGATTGTACATATCTGAAATTAACATGTTTTTGATATTATACGTTATAGGTTCCATATGTAACATGTTTACAAGTTGAAATAACAGGAGCCATTTTTTCCTAGTCACAAAATATCCAGGAGGCATTCTTTCTAGGAGGCATTTTTTCCAGGAGGCATTTTTTTCTGTGAGGCATTTTGTCCAGGAGGCATTTTTTTCCCGGATTCTGTATGTCCTACATTCTTTGGTAATGTTTTCAGAGAAGAGGTCTCAAGTGAAAGGGTACACTGACCAGAGACATTTCTGTTCAAAATGTCATTAGTATCAGACTTAAGTATAAAACACTAATTGAATGCAGTGGACTAAGATGCTTAAGAACTATTATTTAAAATTACTGGTTGTGCTTCAACTAAAAACTTAACAAAACCACTAATAAAATCCAGTGAACCAAAGTGTGTTAGACTTTTTGTTCAAAAGTTACTGATTTTGCTTCAGAGTTATTGCTTACAAGAAAAATCAAGTTACAAACAAGTCAAGCTATAGTGCTAGAAAAATGTTACTGGATTTATTGGGAAAGAAAAGTATGAGTTTATATATTGCAATATTTATGAATGATTTAGCAACTGAAATTAAAAATCTAGGCTTAGGAATAAGAGTAGGAGATCATGATCCATTCCACACTTCAATAATGCACAAAATTAAGACCAAACAAGTTACTGGACTTCTTGTAGCTGTGGAAAAAGTAGCCTAATAACATATTTTAACAAAATGCTGTGAACGCAATACTTTTCAAGTTATAAGTGATTTAGTGCATCACTTCAGGAATTTGAATGCATTAAAGTTTCAAAAATTCATTTCCCACTTGAGCTAAAATTAATTAAATGTAGAAGTCTAAGTGAAATGGAAGAAAGTAAAAGAAAAGAAAACAATATACATTTGAAAGAACAGCATAAATATTCCACTTTTTTTGTTCCACTTTTGCTTCACACACACATATATATGTTACAGTGAATATGTGTAATCAGGGAATACGCGTATTCCCTGAAAATTTCAGTAAATACGCGTATTCCCTGAAGTGGTCAGGGAATACGCGTATTCCCTGAAAATTTTAGGGAATACGTGTATTCCCTGGTTTTGATGACCAGGGAATACGCGTATTCCCTAACTAGAAATTGTTGAGAATGCAGCTTTGTATTCTTATAATATATAAAAAATAACTTTTGTTATGGACTCTTGTGTGTTAATGTACTATAACCATTAAAATCTCCCACCATGATTTTACATAACTTTTACTGTACCATAACAACAACAACAACAAAAAAAACAAAAACAAAAAAAACCACAAAAATATCACTTTGCCAAAAGGCAGTATTCATGTCTGTTAACATTGAGCTCTGCAACCAACTTTTATGCAGTTGTGAAGACAAGACAAACTGCAACTGATTTAAAAAAAAAGCTAAAGAAAGATTTTCAAGAACAGTGTATTATTTTGTAAATATTAAATGATGTTTTACTAGATTAGAAAATGACACATCTCAATCTGTTTGGTTTCCTAGTCCTTTGATTTAACTGTATAAATGTCCAGTAAACAGGTCAGTAATAGCCAATAATGATGATTATGTTGAGAGTCAGGGGAAGCAATGTGGCTTGGTACTGAATTTAAAATTTAAATATATTTTGACAAAATATAATACAAGAAGCTGACTGTTCACAATACTACATATTTATTTATTAAACAATATGAATGCCTATAATTTATTAGACATTAACTTGTCATAGCAGTTTTCTCTCAAGGCTTAAAGTATTAATTAAACAATCTCAGCTAATCCAATTGGCTTCCCAGTCCTGTGATTTGTCCTTATTTTGCTCTTTGATCTTTAATACTTTCAATTACAGAGAAGTCATCCATTCTACAGTGGTCAAACAGGTGGGTAAGGTTAAAGAAATAATCCCTTTGTTATTATAAATTCAAGGGAAGCCATTCAGTCTGCAACAAATTTATGTGTTTTGTGTCAAAAATATTTGTCAGGGATCCATAACTAAAAATTCTATTAATTCAAAGCAACCGTCTATTTCAAATATTCTAAAATAGACAACTGTGTCAAACTAAAAGTTAAAGTTAAGACTTTTTGAACAGGATATATAAACATGAAATTTAAATCACAACATTCATATAATCTCTACCCAAAGGTTAATTATTTAAAAAAGCAATTTGCATATAATCTCTACACAAAAGTTCAATATTTAAAAGCACTAAAAACAGATGACCCATTACACATATTCACTGATTTCAGTTCAGTGAATATGTGAAGCTATTACTAGACAAAACCAGTGAATACGCATATTCCCTAAAATTTTCAGGGAATACACGTATTCCCTGATCCATTGATGGATATTATTGGTTCGGACATAATAGACTCAATATACCAAAACAAGAGGAGAGTGCCCGTGAACGGGCACTGTGTCAGCTGACTGAGTGTTTTTGATTTGTGAAGGTGATTAGAGGACAGAATAATTATCAGGAAAAGGGCTGTACAGAAATACAGTAAATGGTAACTGAACAGCAAGTTCGAAAGAAATTCCGAAGCTGACAGAAGAAAAGGATAAAAAAGTTGTGCCCTGTAAATGGTATTATGAAGGAAAATAACAAGGTAATTGTTTAAGTGTAAAAAATAGGTTAAAACATATTTAAAGAAATACTACAAATGCAATATCCTCGTTCGACCTTGAAGAAGGGGTCCAAGGTCAAATCTAACCACACAAATACATTCCCAGCCTATGATTTCCTATGGTTTACCATTCCAAACCTCTAGGACCAATTATAAATGAGTTATAAGCACTTTTAAGCTTGGCTGTCCTCATTTGACCTTGAAGGAGGGGTCCAAAGGTCAAATCTGACCATACCAAAAGATTCCGAGCCAATGATTTCCTATGGGATGGTTTACCATCCCAAATCTCTGTCACCAATAATAAACGAGTTGTAGGCACTTTCAATTTTCGCTATCCTCATTTGACCTTGAAGGAGGGTTCCAAGGTCAAATCGGACCATATCAACAGATTCACAGCCCATGATTTCCTGTCTGTTTACCATCCCAAACCTCTGGGACCAATAATAAGCGAGTTATAAGCACTTTTAAGTTTGGCTATCCTTGTTTGACTTTGAAGGAGGGGTCATTGAAGGTCAAATCTGACCACACCAAAAGATTCCCAGTCCATGATTTCCTACAGGTTGGTTTATCATCCCAAACCTCTAGGATCAATAATAAGGGAGATATAAGCACTTTTCATGACTGACAAAAAACACCTGTGGCGGCCATCTTGTTTCTCAAAATGAGGCCAAAAATATTCCCAGACAACATTTTATGGTTATTAATATATACTGCAAACTTAAGAAAGCTAGCTATATTTTTTTTCATCAGAGCAGTAATGGTGAAATCTCTCTCTACACACTGCGGCTATCCAGTGGATACAATGATTTACTCAACAGTGAGAACCTGAAAGTAGCTATTGCTCAGCTATGCCATGACATAGAGGTCTGCAATTTCACTATGTTATAGCTGACCAAAAATTCTGTGAATAACATATTTAACAAATTACTCTAAATGTAATAGTTTTCAAGTTACAACTGATTTACTCAACAGTGAGAACCTCAAAGGAACTATTACTCAGCTATGCAATGAGCTACATGTCTGAAATTTTACTATGTTATAGCTAACCCAAAAGTAGGTGAACAACATATTTAAGCAAACTACTGTAAATGCAATAGTTTTCAAGCTACAACTGATTTACTCAATAGTGAGAACCCGAAAATTGCTATTGCTCCACTATGCCATGAGCTATAGGTCTGTAATTTCACTATGTTATAGCTGACGCAAAAGTAGGTGAACAATATATTTTAACAAAATACTCCAAATGCAATATTTTTCAAGTTATAGCTGATTTACTCAACAGTCAGTACCTGAGAATAGCTATTGCTCAGTTGTGCCATGAGCTATAGGTCTATAATTTCACTATGTTATAGCTGACCCAAAAGTAGCTGAATAACATATTTGCACAAATTTCTGTAAATGCAATAGTTTTCCAATTATAACTGATTTACTCAACAGTGAGAACTTCAAAGTAGCTATTACTCAGCTATGAAATGAGCCACAGGTCTGAAACTTCACTATGTTATAGCTGACCCCAAAATAGGTGAATAACATATTGAAACAAAATACTCTAAATGCAATAGTTTTCAAGTTATAAGTGATTTACTCAACAGTGATAACCTAAAAGTAGCTATTACTCAGCTATGCCATGAGCTACAGGTCTGAAATTTTACTATGTTATAGCTGGCCCAAAAGTAGCTGAATAACATATTTATACGAAATTCTCTAAATGCAATAGTTTTTAAGTTACAAGTGATTTTACTCATAATGGAAGTTACTGAAAAGCCCCAAAGTAGCTATTACTCACTTAGCTATTGAGACAGACACCCAACTTACTCACCATATTGTAGCTATGAAAAAAGTAGCTGAACAACATATTTTCACAAAATGCTGTAAATGCAACACTTTTGAAGTTATAAGTGATTTAATGCATGATTTCATGAATTTTAATGCATTAAAAATTATTAAAAAAATTTATTAAAAAAAAAGTAAGACAGATCCAGGTCTCATACTCACACAAGAGAATCTACCTCTGGCCTAGTACATATATGCAAGATATGAGAGAAATCCCTGCAATAGTCACTGAGAAAATTGTGATAAAAAGTTGAAATTTTCACACTTTTGGTGGGGGTACCCCCCTTGTAATGTCTCTAGCAAACAGACGAACAGACAGATTTGCATGCCTTGAACAATTTTTCATCCTCGATAGATAAGGTATCTTTTAAAAAAATCAGCATGTCTCTAGGCCTTGTAGTTTTGGAGAAGAAGTTGTTCACGCGGACGCGTACGCCCACGCCGCAGAGTGATGACATAATGTCAGCTGACTGACAAGTCAGCTGACATAAAAAGCAATTAAGGGTTCAGGAGGGGTGGGAGTCTTTGTAAGTTGCAACTTGTTCTCCAGTTACACTGCTCAAATTGTAGATAAGTCTGTTGAGGGTATTTTAGCACTTTTATTTGTCGACAAAGTAAGTGAGTTTAGTTTTGTTTTGATAAATTGCTATTTACCACCTGATGGTTCTCCATATGCGAACACCTCAGCTTTTTTTAACCATTTGCTTTCCCTCTTTCCTTCATATAATCTCTACCCAAAGGTTAATTATTTAAAAAAGCAATTTGCATATAATCTCTACACAAAAGTTCAATATTTAAAAGCACTAAAAACAGATGACCCATTACACATATTCACTGATTTCAGTTCAGTGAATATGTGAAGCTATTACTAGACAAAACCAGTGAATACGCATATTCCCTAAAATTTTCAGGGAATACACGTATTCCCTGATCCATTGATGGATATTATTGGTTCGGACATAATAGACTCAATATACCAAAAAAAGCAATTAAGGGTTCAGGAGGGGTGGGAGTCTTTGTAAGTTGCAACTTGTTCTCCAGTTACACTGCTCAAATTGTAGATAAGTCTGTTGAGGGTATTTTAGCACTTTTATTTGTCGACAAAGTAAGTGAGTTTAGTTTTGTTTTGATAAATTGCTATTTACCACCTGATGGTTCTCCATATGCGAACACCTCAGCTTTTTTTAACCATTTGCTTTCCCTCTTACATTTACACTCAAACTGTGACAGTGTTATTATATGTGGTGATATAAATGCAAGGATTGGTTCTGATGTGGACTATATTGAGGGTATAGATAATGTTGAAACCCGTAATGTTATTGATTACATGAAGAATAACTATTCTGAAAACTTGATTGAGTTTCTAAAAGACTCTAAAACATGTATTGTTAATGGCAGAATAACCCCAGGTCTGGATAACTTTACATGTGTTAATACAAATGGTAAATCTGTTGTAGATTATTTTATCTGTCAACATGAAAACCTTAAATTAATACCCAAATGTGAAGTCTTATTGATAACTGATTTATTACACAATTTTAACTTGTTCAATATGTTATCACCACTCTGTAAAGCTCCTGATCATTCCTTGCTAAGCATTGAATTTACACCATTTAATATGGACCAGCTGCTTAACGTCAACACCAAAATGTCTGGGTATGAAATCAAAAGTTCAAACTGTCAATCCTCAAAAATGTATGATTTTAACAGTCCAAATCCAGATTTCATGAATAATGAAGCGTGGAGAAATTCAATGCTTAGCATTGTTGAAAGCTTACAAAAAAGAATAGCTAATCAAGATGAACTAGATATACTGTACAACAATATTTGTGAAACTCTAACTAATGAAATGGATAGGTATTTAGATAGTAAATGCATAAGTAAGAAAACAAAGAGGTATTACAAAAATAACAAACCATATTGGGATAATGAATTATCAAATTTATGGAAATCCATGACACAAGCTGAAAAAGATCTTATCAAATGTAAGGGAGACAAAAGTTTAAAAAGTTCTTTAAAATCCATCTTCTTGAAGAACCGTAAACTGTTTGACAAAGCATTGAAGCATAAAGAGAGGAGCTTTAACAGGAAATTCACTGAATCTCTCGAAACCCTTAATACACGCAATCCACGGGAATTTTGGAATAAAATATCTTCAATGGGAGCTAAGAAAGTTAAAATCCCGACAATAGTGAAAAATGGCGAACAAATAATAAGTAATTTAGAGGATGTTTTATCTGAATGGAAAAATGCATTTAGCAACATATACAACCCAAATCAATCCCACAGTGAAAAATTTGATAATGCTTTCTATCAGAATACACTCTCACAGCTCCAAAGTGAAGAATGTAAGCAATCCCCCTCTGAGTTTGAGCCAACATTAAATTCTGAAATTGAACTGGCTGAAGTTATACAGCAAATAAACCGAGCCAAAATAAAAAAGTCACCCGGGTTGGACAAAATTCCCAACGATGTTCTGAAAAATAGTGATGTTGCTTATGCCATTTTTATGCTTTTAAAACATTGCTTTAACAATGGCCAGATGCCAGGTATTTGGCTTAGAGCTATAATTTGTCCTATACCAAAGGGGGCAGAAAAAGACCCCTGTTGTCCAAAATCATACAGAGGTATAAGCTTGCTTTCAAGTATATGTAAAATATATACAGGTATTCTCAATAACAGAATTGGAAAACACCTTGAAGCAAAAAAAATTATATGTCCCGAGCAATTTGGATTTCAAAAAGGTAAGTCATGTGAAGAACATGTGTATAACATAAGTACAATATTAAGAAAAAGAATAAAGAACAAAGAAAATACCTTTGCAGCTTTCCTAGACCTAGAAAAGGCATTTGATCGCATTGACAGAAATCTATTGTTTTTTAATCTGTTAAAAAATAATATTCGTGGCAAAATGTATCATACAATAAAATTATTATATAGTGAAACATTTAATACTATTCGAATTAACAACAATTACACAGACTGGTTTCTGTCAAAGTCCGGTGTAAGACAAGGTGATACTCTGTCGCCAACACTGTTTAACATCTTCATAAATAGTCTTGCTGTAGAGCTGAATGATTTGAAATTAGGGTTAAATTGTGGTAACACACACATATGTATATTACTTTATGCAGATGACATGGTTCTTTTATCCGACTCGGAATCAAAACTACAAAGCATGCTTAATCATGTAGCCCAATGGTGTAATAAATGGAGGATCACTGTAAATGATTTAAAAAGTGGTATTGTACATTTTAGGAATATAAGTAGCAAGAAATCAGAAATTGTTTTCACTCTTGGAGGGAGCATAATTGAAACTGTATCCCAGTATAAATATCTAGGGGTGATCTTGGATGAACATTTGACCTTCAAGGAATGTGCTAGGACTTTAGCTGATGCAGGGGGTAGAGCTTTGAGCAAAATTATTGGCAAATTTAAGAATTTCAAAGACTTCAACTACAGAACATACACAAAGCTGTATAATGCATGTGTTTGGCCTATTATGGATTACTGTTCTAGCATCTGGGGATTTCAAAATTTTAACTATGCAGAAAAGGTTCAAAACAGAGCTATACGGTACTTCCTTGGCCTCCATAGAAATGCCCCTGCACTGGCATTCCAGGGTGACATGGGTTGGATGATTCCAAAATATAAATACTATATTTCAGCCATCCGTCTTTGGAACAAAATTTGTAATATGGATGCAGGGCATTTAACGAGAAAGGTCTTTGAATGGAGTTACTGGGACCTTTATGCCTGTTCTTGGGAATCAAACATATATGACATATTTGAGTCAGTCAACAAGCTAGAGAACTTTGAAATGGCTGAAGAGTTAGACATTAATGACCTTGAAATCAAACTTGCGGATATAATGCACGATGAATGGTCCAACAAATTGCCATCAAAACCAAAACTAAGAACGTATTCACTTTTTAAAAATGAAATAAAGACTGAAGAGTATATTCTTTCAAACATCCCCAAATATAAGCGTTCACTTCTTTGCCAACTTCGGATTGGTATATTGCCCCTAGAAATTGAGACAGGAAGATACACTAGGAAAAAAGTAGAAGACAGAATTTGTAAGCTTTGTAAGTTAGACATTGAAGATGAAATACATTTTGTGTGTGTTTGTCCCAAACTTCAAGCTATCCGCTGTAAGTATTATAACAAAATTTGTTCTCGTCAGAATGATAGTATATTAACTCAGTTTTATGAAATAATAACTTGTAAAAGGGTAAAACTATTAATGAGCTTTCTAGCTGACCTATGGAATCTCAGGAACAATATTTTATGTAACTAGTTTACACTTGTTTGTTGTTAAGTATATACAAAATCACAGAAATAATATCTTATGTAACTATTTTCCACCTATCTGTTGTTAAAATAGTTTGTAGAGACTAATAAGCCCATTAGGGCTGGGTATTCTTTTGTAGTTAATTATTAAATTGTCAAAATGTATTATACTATGTCTCTATAATAAATGATTAAATAAATAAATAAATAAATAAAATTCACTGAAAATTTCAGGGAATACGCATATTCCCTGATTACACATATTCACTGTAACATATATATATCTCTATCTATCATCTCCCTCCATGAACCCCCCCACTTCCCCCACTGAGGCCATTCTTTTTTCCACTTGCTTTTTGTGTGCACTAAAGGGGAGTTGGGGGGGTTCTTTCTGTATAGAAAGACTTTCCATGAATGTGCCTTTTGATAGATATCACACAACAGAGTTGGGGAGGAAGAAGAAAAGGACAAGTCATTCATTTCCACTCAGCTGGAGATACATAAAATGCTGTACAAGAAAAATTGTTTATGAGAAAGTGTTTTTTTTTCAAGCATCTTATATTGTGAAAGAAGTCAGGTGTATACATTTGACCAATTTATATAGTCTATGTGAAGAAGTAGCTAGATCATCAACTCCTTCTACAAAACAAAAGTTGAATCAATTGAAGCTTTTTTTCCAAAAAGGAAAAGTTATATCCCCACATTTCCAAATGAATGGAATCAGAAGAATGTGGTTTTTTTAATCTGCCTAAAATTGGGAATTTATATTATGTGAACACTGATCAGTTGCAATATGTTAATAACCACATCAGTGCATCATAAATAGCTCATTTTTTTCTTTGAAGATGTCATAACTTCATAAACACTAAGAGATTAGGTTTGCCAGACAGCATAAATATTTTTAAGCATACATATGCCAGGTGTGGTTTTAAAAAGTGTTAAAATAAATGAGGAGGGAGCAAGAAGTATATATTTATCATGTTAAGATGGCCAAAGCCTCTTAAGTACAGGAATTTTAAGTGAAATGTTATACAAAATCTTACTTTAGTATAATCAATGTCAAGTTAAACTGATGTTACTGAACAATAAATCAGTTAGGGGCTGAAAATCCTCATTTTCACATCAAGATGGCCATGACTGTACTTGTATTGGAACTCCAAGGTGGAAAGAAAATAAGAATGTCCCTAATGTCATCTTTAAAAGTGTACAAATTTAACCGAGCTCTGCTGAACAATACGATAGCTGGAGATTGAAAACTCCATAATGTCACTGCAAGGTGACCATAACTTCATCCATATTGCGACTTTAAGGTGACCATAAAATGAGAATGTCCCTTTTGTCATCCTTTATAAGTGTACAAAGTTTAGCTGATGGCTTTATTAAAATGTTATGACTTTAGGGGGGCCAAAATTATAATAACAGTTTAAGGTCACCTTAAAGTCAGGATAACCCTTTGGTTTGCCATCCTTTATAAGTGTGCAAAGTTTAACTGAGGTCAGTCGAACAATAAGATACTTGGAGGCTGAAAACCCCCTTATTTCACTTTAAGGTGGCTACAACTCCATTCATACTGAGAGTTTAAGGTGACCATAAGTATTATTTTTATCTAGTTTAATACCAGTGATAATTTCGATATACAAAAATGGAAAAGAAAGGAGCCAGAGCATTTTATTCCAATTTGATGACTTTAAGCAGGCCAAATGTCCATTAATATTTTGAGTTTAAGGTCACCATAAAGTCAGGATATTCCTTTGGCAAATCTTAATATATGTGCCAAGTTTGGTTGAAAAAAGTGAAAAACTAAGTGAACTGGAGGGCTAAAACCCCGTTTTTTGACATTAAGGTGACCTTAAAATTGCAGATACAGGGCTAAAACTTCGGCATGTGAAAGATTATCAAAAAGTAGCTGAATAAGTTATTCCAACAAAACGCCGAAATCCTGACCGTTTTTGAGATACAGACCAAGTACCCATTTTTAAAAAATTTACGAAAATAAAACGCCTCCCATTCAGGCATCTATGGTCCGATTGATGAGAAAATCCTTTCCGACCTTGGAAATTTGGTCTAGAATGTACCTGATAAATTTTATGGCACAGGTGTGTGTGGTTTTTTCCGAAACGCGATGACGAGGTGTTTTGGAGGTATGCTTAAGGTTACCTTAAGTAAAGCTTAAGGTCTGCGCAAAGTATCTCAAAAAATTTTCCCGCCCCTATAGTTTTAAGGAAAGATAAGAAGGGAAGAAAAATTTGAAAGGCTAAGAAGTTATTCAAGGGAGACCATAATCCGGCGGCGGCGGTGATCAGTCGAACTTCGGTGAAAACAAATAAGCGTCCCTGACGGGCCGCTTAATTAGCTACAGTAGGTGAAATCTGCCAATGAGGATACTCCCATTTATGTCTTTGATTTGTGGGAGGTTCTTTACACATTCATGATTTTATGATCTCTTTGATCTCACCTGATGCACATTTGGCATAAATTTTGATAGTTTTGTCTCACTTTTAAAGGGTGCCCTCCATTCGCCAATTTTATACTGTGGTAAATAATGAATATCGTACTACTTATTCTCAGTGTGACCAGGGTTTTATAAAGATTACAATATTCTTTGATATTTCAAATGGACACTTTGTTTCAATAAACATCTACTCTACTGGGCATTCAAAATAATGGATGGACAAGCTGCATTTTATAATCTGGGCTGGTGGGAGATAAAATATAAGGAAAACATCTATAACTTTTCATGCAGGTGTATCAGTCCTCACCTGTACAAGTAACAGTAAGTTCTCATCTGGAAGTAGTGACTTGAACTTCAAAGCTTGATTCAGTTCAAATATTACAGCCCGGGATAACAGCAGCTTGTCTCTTTCCTAAAAAAGGAAAACAAAAATACACACTAACACACACAACGGAAATGTTATTGTAAATGAATCATATTCTAATCACTGCAACAGTTATGGACGGGATGATTTTCCATTGAAAGACTGGAAATCATTTTCAACATGGCGGAAATTTTCTTTTTCAAAATGGATCCAAAACTAAAGCATGCAGACTTCGGCATGACAGACCTTTAAATACTATTTTATAATGGTATCTGTTTTTCTTAAATGAGAGGCAACCATTTTCCAGTTAATGGTCATCTTGTTCATTAGAATAGACCAATTATCAGTACCAATATAGGCCATTCATATATTACATGTGTGTAGAAGACATTATAATGATTAAGATATAAGTAAAGATTCAAACCCAAAACCTTAAAACTGAGGTGAGATACAAGGATGTGTTAACCATTATACGGTAAGAAATGTGAAATTTACCGAATATCTGAAATTTGCCACACGTGGAAACACTAAAAAAATAAACTGAGGTGAGATTTGTTGAATGTATGGTAAATTAAAGCCTTTTTGAACTGAAAAATATCAAGTTTAAGACAAAACATCTTTTTTTGTAGAATTAAGTAAGGTTTTTAAGAGGTGGCGATATTAAGATTTCTGGCAAATTTTAGATTACTCACTCCACCACACCCAACAGAAGGCCTCAGTGGTGAAGTGGTTACCAATTTTTCCAATCATTTTTCATGCACCTTTGTGGTCATAGGTTCAAATCCATTTCTATGAAAAAAAATGCTTGCCAGTTACAGTTTGAGCATAGTTTATTTACTCAGTGAACGGTGAGTTCACACAATATTAAAATCTGGAACCTCTGTCCACATCTTACTTTGGAGAAGACTCTACTACACAGAGAACACATGTCCAGGATCTGCTGCAGTTTAAAGCGACAGTGCTGGATGGTGTGACTTAAGATCTTAGAGAAAGGCTCTAGGATTCCCTAAAATACAGAACACGATATTGATAGACATACAGAACGTAGTGCAAAACATTGAGAACAGAAAAACTGTTAACTAAGGGCGGAAGACCTTGGGTGAAGGTCAAACCAGCTGCCAAGAGTAAGGAGGAAGAAAATTGAGCTTACTGGACCCATAGAGCTTTTTTTAAGAACCTTTTATGTGATACAATGATTATTGATTTAATAGTCTCAACTCATCTATGACATTGATTTAAGGGGCTATCAACGTAACGCATAGTTTTCAAGGCCAACCAGAGTGATCAAAAATCACTTGAATTACCATTTCAGTGTAGTGATCTTTGGAGTCTTAAAGTCAAATTATATCCATAAATACACATTAATTTTTACCTTAAATGTGTTATGAATGAAATAAATTATTGAAATAAATTGCTTTAGCTGTTTTTTTCTCAAACTACAATTTATATAAACAATAAATACTCGAGACAAATACCAACTAAAAGTGGTCTAATTTTGATCACCTTAAATATAAGACATGGCTTCCGTTCGTGACAAAAAAAGCATATCAAAGAAAAAACAACATTGGTTTTTCACACACCACTCAAAAGAAAAGTGTCTCACAAAAATTTTGAATGATTTAGATTTTTATGTAAGGTAGGTATTAATTTGTAAAACTGAAAAATAAAATTACATTGCTTTGTACATTCTCATTTTTATAAACTTTCTCATATTCCATATGTTTAAAAATCAGAGAAACTTCTTTTGAAGAAAATAAATCATACAAATTAATGTGCTTGTTTTTCTGAGCAGTGTACATTTCATTATGGCCTCATTCTCAACATTTTACTATTGTTTTTCTGTCACGAAAGTAAGGCATGTCTTTCCCTTTTTCCTCAGTTTAGACAACATTTTCCCTGTTGCTATAGAGTAGTAATACAAAACAACATTTTAAAATCAGTTTGGAATTATTATGCCTAAACAGATAAATAAATTGAAATATACTTTGGGTTTAAACAAACTTTTAATATGTATAACTCACTATTGGCTGAATTGATTCATATTTATAGTGTGACTTTAAGAACTATTTTACTGGGGCTGACTTTGTGAAAACTAGGTACTGTAAGAGGTGGCTGAATTGTGAACAAAATTTTTATTGGCTACCTAAAGACTGTAATCTATTGGAAAGATGTCAAAAACTGTTGGTTTTATATCCGTTTGACAAGTGAATTATATAAGGTCTTTTCTCTCCAGTTAGGAAAAAATCATCAAGTAAGCACAAGATCACACATATACAGTTATTATATGTGAAGCTAAAATCACGGAAATGCTTTTTCCCAGTTGGAGGAAAGCATACGGTCAATATATCACACATGCACTCAGTTATTATAAACCACAAGAAAATCAATACTGTCCTTGGGTTCTCGCCTACTAAATTTACCAAATATACACACACACATACAGAGAGACAGAGACTATGTGGTGGAAAAAAAAACATCACAGTTTCACATTGGCTGGATTAGATTAGGAAAATTTGTTTCCAGAAATGGATGATCTGTTGTACTAAAAATAAAAATATTTTGAATGAAACAAAACTTAATGTTGTGGAATGGAAATCTGAGTTCAAATCTCCCCCTTTAATAGCAGCAACAGGATTACCATAAAATTACTGTCAGTATTTGATTTAAATAACAAACATAAGTACAGAACAACCAGATGAGCAGTTTCCAAAAGAAGAAAAACGTCACAAATCTAATCCATCCTTTGGCCTCACTGAAGCTTTATGACGTACATTTCTCTGTCGTAAACAATGCAAAACTAGTCCCTGCTTGACAACGACGACTGTTTTTTTCTGCGACGTCTGGTGAGCGTTACGTAAACAATTTCTATGTACTTGCATTGATAGCCCCTTAAGGAATAACACATGACTGGTGTGGCACTATGCAGGGTTTTACAATGAATAGCGATATTTGTAATACGAAGGCGAAGCCCAAGTGTTCCTAATGAGCTATGTGTTGTAAAACCCTGCATAACCCCACGCTAGGGGGTGTGTTATTCTGATTCTAACATGATATTTCATATTTTTCACATTTGTTCCTTGTCTTCTTACTGTTTTGATAAAGATTTGTAGTTGAATTTCTTTGTAATTTTACTTTAAAAAGTGAAGTGGATTTATGGCTCACCTATGTAAAACTGGGCGCAAGGTTATGCTCGGTTTTACAATAGCAATTGACCAATCAGAATTGTGGACAGAAGCATGTCATGTCAGAATTATATTTAGCTTTTGCTATGCATAGATCAATAATTTTAGTTAACAACAACATGCAGTATGAATCCTAACAATATGTATCTGATGTGGAGGAAGACATAGAGACCTGGAAATATATTGTTGTGTTATAATGGCAGCTGTTTACTTTTGCTGTAACTTTTCTTTATGTTTCAGTCCAATGTTTTCAGTTTAATGGACCAAAGTGGATTATGTGCGCTTAGAGATTAGGATACTGATTTCAAATTTACAGTTTCCGTTAAACTTATTTGACAAACAATATGTCCTCAGTAAATCTACGTAATTTCATAAATCACACTGCCTTACAGCATGAAAATGTGCATGTATGTATTTTGCCATTAAACACTTATCACTTGATACGATAAATGGTAAATTACCTGAGTGATTTAAAGTACCTTAACAGAAGCAATTCCAGGCATTTTCAACACATGGTTGATGATTTTCAGTACTGCAGTTGTGTCCTGGTTCTGAGACATATTTCCCATCAGCCTTCTGAAAATAAAGCAAAACTCATGACAAAGAATATTCTTCACTCGGTGTGAGAATTTGTTAATATATACCCATTTTCCCACGCATCATACCAACAGATAATACCCAAATAAAATGTTAGATAACTAATGTATATGAAAAAATTGCTTTTGAAAATCAGCTGTCTGATGTTTTAAGCCGAATACACTTGTACATACACTTAATGTAAGAATATCTTTAACTGACTAAGTACAAAGCCAGATTTTCTATTACAAATTCTAAGTTACAAAAAATATTCCAAAGCTTAATTTTGTTCTAATTTTAATTATAAAGTTTGATATTTGTTTAAATCTCAAAGTTACCAGAAGAATATCTTTTAACTACATTAGTATGCTTTATATTACACTTGAAGAATATCTCATACTATAACTAGAGGATCGCTCGCAAAAAAAAAAGATAATTTATTATCCACCACGCGACGTATTTCCCCTAAATACGGGGAAATACAGACCGGGATGTATTTTTTTTGTATACACCGGCGCCCCGGTACTATGGATATTGAGTGTGATTAACTTCCGGTTTTTCAACAATATCTCGGAAAGTATGTAACTTTAAAATATGTATAATATATCATTAGAAAGGTGTTATTCTAGCGCTTCTGCTCATGTATGTTGCATAAATATCCATGCAGAAATGACTGAGATATTGCAAGGTAAAGATTGAAGTTTTATATTCAGTGTTGCTCATTCTTTTTGACAGTCTGTTTCACGTTTTCTCATTAAATATTCATATTATTTGACCCATAAATCGCACAAAATGGTGGATAATAAAAGTAAAACATCCCTCATCAGACATATACAGAAAAAATATATCACTCATGAAGATTAACAATATAATACTCGTGCTTCGCACTCGTATAATATTGTTATCTTCATTCGTGATATATTTTTTCTGTATATGTCATTCGGGACGTTTTCCTATTGTTTTTGCATAGCAAAAACAAAGCGTCCCGAAAAGGATATAAAGGTGAATGCTAAAGTATTAAGAAAATGCTTTGTTTCTAGCCTTATACTGTTGTGGCAACCAAAGTCAGCGCAGTCTGCTCTATCTAGCATGGTTTTCAAGATATAAGCATTTTTGTGTTTTGCAAAAAATAAAAAAATTAAAAATGTCCGCTATATTTGGCGAGACAAAAATATTTTGAAAATTGGCATGGCTACTCTGCAGAGATACCCAGCAGGTCCAAAATTGTGTTGAGTTCGCTCCATATAGCACGGTTTTCGAGATATAAGCATTTTTGTGTTTTGCAAAAACTTTGAAAATTCAAAATGGCCACCATTTTTGGGGAGACAAAAATTTTTGTCAAGACCACTGCCGCGGTTATCTCCCGCCGAGCATTAAAGCAGAAGAAATAGCTTTTCCGAGATATTCACAATTTTTCATTTTCGTGTGTGAAAGCTCTTCCAAAAGTAGGTGAATGAGTTATTTGAGAAAAATTGGCTATCTGCAATACTTTTAGAGATAATTCACATTTACTCATTTTGAGCAGGTGAATAATTAGCTATGGGTCTGAAACTTCACCAAGTGAAAGCTCTGCCAAAAGTAGGTGAATGAGTTATTTGAGAAAAATTGGCTATCTGCAATACTTTTAGAGATAATTAGCATTTACTCATTTTGAGTAGGTGAGTAATTAGCTATGGGTCTGAAACTTCACCAAGTGAAAGCTCTCCCAAAAGTAGGTGAATGATTAATTTGATAAAAATTGGCTATCTGCAATACTTTTAGAGATAATTCGCATTTACTCATTTTGAGTAGGTGAGTAATTAGCTATGGGTCTGAAACTTCACCAAGTGAAAGCTCTGCCAAAAGTAGGTGAATGAGTTATTTGAGAAAAAAAATTGGCTATCTGCAATACTTTTAGAGATAATTCGCATTTACTCATTTTGAGTAGGTGAGTAATTAGCTATGGGTCTGAAACTTCACCAAGTGAAAGCTCTCCCAAAAGTAGGTGAATGATTAATTTGAGAAAAATTGGCTATCTGCAATACTTTTAGAGATAATTAGCATTTACTCATTTTGAGTAGGTGAGTAATTAGCTATGGGTCTGAAACTTCACAGAGTGAAAGCTCTCCCAAAAGTAGGTGAATGAGTTATTTGAGAAAAATTGGCTATCTGCAATACTTTTACAGATAATTCGCATTTACTCATTTTGAGTAGGTGAGTAATTAGCTATGGGTCTGAAACTTCACCAAGTGAAAGCTCTCCCAAAAGTAGGTGAATGAGTTATTTGAGAAAAATTGGCTATCTGCAATACTTTTAGAGATAATTCACATTTACTCATTTTCAGTAGGTGAGTAATTAGCTATGGGTCTGAAACTTCACCAAATGAAAGCTCTGCCAAAAGTAGGTGAATGAGTTATTTGAGAAAAATTGGCTATCTGCAATACTTTTAGAGATAATTCGCATTTACTCATTTTGAGTAGGTGAGTAATTAGCTATGGGTCTGAAACTTCACCAAGTGAAAGCTCTCCCAAAAGTAGGTGAATGAGTTATTTGAGAAAAATTGGCTATCTGCAATACTTTTAGAGATAATTCGCATTTACTCATTTTGAGTAGGTGAGTAATTAGCTATGGGTCTGAAACTTCACCAAGTGAAAGCTCTCCCAAAAGTAGGTGAATGATTAATTTGAGAAAAATTGGGTATCTGCAATACTTTTACAGATAATTCGCATTTACTCATTTTGAGTAGGTGAGTAATTAGCTATGGGTCTGAAACTTCACCAAGTGAAAGCTCTCCCAAAAGTAGGTGAATGATTAATTTGAGAAAAATTGGCTATCTGCAATACTTTTAGAGATAATTAGCATTTATTCATTTTGAGTAGGTGAGTAATTAGCTATGGGTCTGAAACTTCACCAAGTGAAAGCTCTCCCAAAAGTAGGTGAATGAGTTATTTGAGAAAAATTGGCTATCTGCAATACTTTTAGAGATAATTCACATTTACTCATTTTCAGTAGGTGAGTAATTAGCTATGGGTCTGAAACTTCACCAAGTGAAAGCTCTGCCAAAAGTAGGTGAATGAGTTATTTGAGAAAAATTGGCTATCTGCAATATTTTTAGAGATAATTCGCATTTACTCATTTTGAGTAGGTGAGTAATTAGCTATGGGTCTGAAACTTCACAGAGTGAAAGCTCTCCCAAAAGTAGGTGAATGAGTTATTTGATAAAAATTGGCTATCTGCAATACTTTTAGAGATAATTCGCATTTACTCATTTTGAGTAGGTGAGTAATTAGCTATGGGTCTGAAACTTCACCAAGTGAAAGCTCTCCCAAAAGTAGGTGAATGATTAATTTGACAAAAATTGGCTATCTGCAATACTTTTAGAGATAATTCGCATTTACTCATTTTGAGTAGGTGAGTAATTAGCTATGGGTCTGAAACTTCACCAAGTGAAAGCTCTGCCAAAAGTAGGTGAATGAGTTATTTGAGAAAAATTGGCTATCTGCAATACTTTTAGAGATAATTCGCATTTACTCATTTTGAGTAGGTGAGTAATTAGCTATGGGTCTGAAACTTCACCAAGTGAAAGCTCTCCCAAAAGTAGGTGAATGAGTTATTTGAGAAAAATTGGCTATCTGCAATACTTTTAGAGATAATTCGCATTTACTCATTTTGAGTAGGTGAGTAATTAGCTATGGGTCTGAAACTTCACCAAGTGAAAGCTCTCCCAAAAGTAGGTGAATGATTTATTTGAGAAAAATTGGCTATTTGCAATACTTTTAGAGATAATTCGCATTTACTCATTTTGAGTAGGTGAGTAATTAGCTATGGGTCTGAAACTTCACCATGTGAAAGCTCTCCCACAAGTAGATGAATGAGTTATTTGATAAAAATTGGGTATCTGCAATACTTTTACAGATAATTAGCATTTACTCATTTTGAGTAGGTAAATAATTAGCTATGGGTCTGAAACTTCACCATGTGAAAGCTCTCCCAAAAGTAGGTGAATGAGTTATTTGAGAAAAATTGGCTATCTGCAATACTTTTAGAGATAATTTGCATTTACTCATTTTGAGTAGGTGAGTAATTAGCTATGGGTCTGAAACTTCACCATGTGAAAGCTCTTCCAAAAGTAGGTGAATGAGTTATTTGAGAAAAATTGGCTATCTGCAATACTTTTAAGAGATAATTCGCATTTACTCATTTTGAGTAGGTGAGTAATCATCTACGGGTCTGAAACTTCACCATGTGAAAGCTCTCCCAAAAGTACATGAATGAGTTATTTGATAAAAATTGGGTATCCGCAATAGTTTTTGAGATAATTAGCATTTACTCATTTTGAGTAGGTGAGTAATTAGCTACGGGTCTGAAACTTCACCAAGTGAAAGCTCTTCCAAAAGTAGGTGAATGAATTATTTGAGAAAAATTGGCCATCTGCAATACTTTTAGAGGTAATTCGCATTTACTCTTTTTGAGTAGGTGAGCAATTAGCTATGGGTCTGAAACTTCACCAAGTGAAAGCTCTTTGGGATAGCTGCTCTGCAGAGATACCCTGAAGATAAAAAATTTCGTCGAAATCGCTCTATGTAGCACGGTTTTCGAAATATTAGCATTTTTGTGTTTTGCAATTTTTGCGCAAAAATTCGAAAATTCAAAATGGCCGCCATTTTTGGCAAGATAAAATTTTTTTGAAAATTGGCATGGCTACTGTGCAGAGATACCCTGTGGGTCAAAAATTTCGTCGAAATCGCTCTATCTAGCAGGGTTTTCGAGATATAAGCATTTTTATGTTTTGCAATTTTTGCGAAAAATTCGAAAATTCAAAATGGCCGCCATTTTTGGCGAGACAAAATTTTTTTGAAAATTGGCATGGCTACTCTGCAGATATACCCTGTGGGTCAAAAAATTCGTCGAAATCGCTCTATCTTGCAGGGTTTTCGAGATATAAGCATTTTTATGTTTTGCAATTTTTGCGAAAAATTCGAAAATTCAAAATGGCCGCCATTTTTGGCGAGATAAAATTTTTTCAAAATTGGGATATCTACTGTGCAGAGATACCCTGCGTGTCAAAAATTTCATCGAAATCGCTCTATCTA
Organism: Sabellastarte sp. h YS-2021; assembly: GCA_964017235.1. NCBI lineage: Eukaryota > Metazoa > Annelida > Polychaeta > Sabellida > Sabellidae > Sabellastarte > Sabellastarte sp. h YS-2021. The sequence continues at coordinate 93,808,749 of OZ024928.1, forward strand.
GCACGGTTTTCGAGATATAAGCATTTTTGTGTTTTGCAATTTTTGCGAAAATTTCGAAAATTCAAAATGGCCGCCATTTTTGGCGAGACAAAAATTTTTTGAAAATTGGGAAAAGTACTCCGCAGAGATATCCTGCGGGTCAAAAATTTTGTCGAAATTGCTCTATCTAGCACGGTTTTTGAGATATAAGCATTTTTGTGTTTTGCAATTTTTGCGAAAATTTCGAAAATTCAAAATGGCCGCCATTTTGGGCGAGACAAAAATTTTTTGAAAATTGGGAAAACTACTCCGCAGAGATACCCTGTGGGTCAAAAATTTCGTCGAAATCGCTCTATCTAGCACGGTTTTCGAGATATAAGCATTTTTGTGTTTTCCTTATTTGGAAAATTCGTAATGATTAATTAATCATTAATTACTCGGCCATTTCTTGACCAATCAATGCCAAAATCTAATGATTTCCAGATTTTAATAGAATGAATGTATTTGCCAAGTTTCAGGTGAATTGATAAAATTCCTTTCAAGTTATCATCCGGACAAGCTTCCCCATCGAAAAAAGACATTTTTGGTCATGTGACCTCTCTGATTGGTTGAAATGTCACTGCAGCATATTCAAAAAAATTCCCCAAGGCTACTGCCTAAACCTGCCAAATTTGAAAAGAATCCGCCTAACGGTTACAGAGTTATAAGGAAAACAAAATGCGGAGCCGGCAGAGCCGGCGGAGCCTGAAGCTCTCCCATACACAAACAAGCGTCCCTTGCGGGACGCTTAATTAGTGAGGGGTTTTCTTTCTCGCCTGAAGGACACCTTAAACTGTTTGAGTATGGGAGTTTTCTATCTCATATGAAATTTATCTCAAACTGTATAAGGTGGCCTTTTTTATCTCACTGGAAAAAAATCTGTGTGAGTATGGCTGTGTTTTTTCAACTCACCTGAAAAATATTTCAAACTGTGTGAGTATTGGGTTCCAGGAGGTGGTGTTGCCTTCCAATGACATACAGTCTAGGAATGTAGCTAGGTTGACATTGAACTTGGCCAGCTGGCATACAGTGAGGTTCTTTGTCTCGTTGATTCCCTCCAGCAGGATCTGCAGAGCTGTCATACAGTTCAGCTCACTGAAATCCACCAGGGCTGTGGCAATGGTTTTCAACATGTCTGGATCTAGAAGTATAGGAAACAACAGAATGATCTACATTACAGTCAATTGTCATTTAGTCAAACTCAGTTAAATAGAATTTTGTTATAGGTAGAAGCCAGGACCTTACCAATGATATTTCCTGTGATCTGGAAAATGTTGATTGGTTAAGTACAAGTTTTTCTTCCAAAAACAAAACTTGGTGTGAACTTGATTTGATTTATATAACGACATATCGTACTGGTTGTGTCATGACTGGTACGTGAAGCGAACAGTAGATCAACTTAAGATTTAAACTTACACCTTATTGGTGTGAGTTCTGTGTGTTAAAAATGTGCACTCTAATTAGGATCAAAAGATTACCTACTTCATCAGGACAAGTGTGCAAGAACTTTTAAATAATTCCATCTTTTCTTGTTTTGTAGTTTATGCATATGTGTAGGGGTGTGATGAGTACAAATAATTCAGGTCGATTGCTCGCAGACAAAAAAATCGACTCAACATCGAGCCCTCGCAAAGTTTAGTATCCACCATAACAGGAAACAACATCCAATATGGTGGCTCCCGTAAACGACAAAAATATAAAGGTAAAAGCGTTGAATTGCTTGAATTAGCTGATGTCACTATATAATGTGCTTAATATTATGTTAAAAATGGTGGATTATGAGATTTAATGCCAGCAAGGTATGTTATTTATGTTTTATTTCTTAAAAAACGAAACCGCTTCAATAGGTTGTTATATGCACACAAGCAGTCGACCCTTAAAATTGAGATCAAATTTTCCTGAAATTTGCCTCGCTCGGCAAGTGTTGACTGCTCATTCACACCCCTACATATGTGCAGTGGTCAAGTAAGATATTTGAAATGGAGTCACTTGTTCTTACTTTAGTGTTTGTCTGCAGGTGCAAAGGTCAAAGTTGGGGTTTTACATCCCATTTAACAGCCAGATGTGTAGGTGCAGTACTTACCTTCCAGTTCAGTGAGAAACAGTTGGGTGAGGATACCATTAGGAGCAAGCTGGTGAATCGTACATCGAATGAATTGCCGAGCCACACTGATACAGTTCCCAGGAATGATCAAACCAGAGCTACAAAAACACAGAAAACACTACAAACAACAGAGACGTTAATACACAAACTTTAAATAATGTAGTAAACCCGATAGGGTTCTTGGAGGCTCCTCAGTTATTTCCCTCTGTGCATAAATCTAGGAAGCATTTTGGTCACAGTTTTGCATTTGATGCTCCTACAGTCTGGAATGAACTGTCTGATGATGTTCACTCTACTTGTGTATACATTGTGTTCATTCTACCTACTCTGTAAAAAGTTCTCAGTTCGGGTTTTACATCTTGTTCAACAGCCAGGGTCATATTGGGGCAGGCCTTCAACATTTGATTTGTGAGATCATACCTATACAGAAGTGACAGCCTGTAATTGGATGTCATTTTGGTATTCCACAAATGCAAAACTGTTCCGATTCCAAGATACCACAATAACGTTGTATTAGAGTATACCACGTATTGAATAGGCCCACTATCATGAAGTACATGAAAACAAATCATAGTGGTTCTGCTCAACCAAATCACTATAAAAGTCTTACAATCTACAAAAAACATGACATAAAAGTTAAAATTTCTTCAGATTCAGGGTTTGTTTCCAATATTCCCACAATTATATGTGCCAACAATCCAGATGTCGGTTGTAAAAGGTTGTCATGGTATTTCAATGAAATGATCTCAACACCAAGATACTGCTCTACTAAATAGATGCATTAGCCAGCTCAACAGGTAATGTACCCAATTGTTACACTTGTTTGTTACACTATGTCACATAGAAAGAAATTACATGTATACTATATGTGTACGCTTTTATGATGAAAGCAACCAATAACCAGAAAATCCATTTTCCATTTACAACCTTGATAATATATTTGTGATATTATATCTTTTGTAAATAAAAAGAACTCTTGCTACTAAAGCTGGTTAACTTACATTTCATTCTGCCAGGGATATAAGGTGCTTGATGCTATCCTGTTTAAATAGAAAAATGGATGACACATAAGTTTATACATGTGCAAATGGAAGAAGGGTCAGTAGGCTTTAACACAGGGAGCTGCCACAGCCAATCAGCAGACAGATTACAAACAGCATGGTGGTAATAACTAAAGGAGAAAATTAAGGTCCCCCCAGGAATGACCTAGCTGGCATCAAGGTGCCAGCCCGAACATTCCCCAGGGGACCCAGACCCAACAAAAACTTGGCAGTTGGGAATACAATGTATATATATTTATTATCTACTAAGATTTTTAAGATTACATTATTACATACATCAGTGACTTTGAAGGAAATATTATGAACAAATTATTATAGTTAGTAAAGTGATATATGTTTTCTATATATGTCATCCTGGAAGTTTTCTGAATATATTACTCACTTGCAGACTGCACATATCATATCTAACAGTAGAGGAGCGGCCAATGTGGGTTCCCTGTGTATGAGTGTAGCCAGACAGATGATACACATACTGATGGTCTCTTCATCGTACTGTTCCAGGGTAGTATGGCACTGACTGCATCTCTCCACTAACACCTGCTCATTCTGATACTTGATGCTCCCCACACTCTTCTTCTGAGACCCCTGGTTCATCTTGTTCATAATTTCTGAGCGTCGAGACCTCCTGTTAAATATTATGTGGTATAGTTCAGCTCTAATGATTTAAAAATATCTGGTTATGATTAGTGCATGAAATTAATGAAGTTTCTATCATTTTAAAAACAATTTCTGAATATGATTTGTAGTTCCACTTTACTCTTGTCTGTTCATATAGATTTGATTACATTTATAGACTTAAATATTAAAGGGTTCACCTTGTAGACAAACGTTTCCAATTTCCAGGGAAGAAATATTGCAAATCCCATGGTTCTGAGGAATAACCTTCTTAATTAGATATAATCATTGTTTGGCAAATTACATACAGGATAGTGCAGGGACTGAAATGCTATCTTATTGTCAATATGCAACTACCGTTCAACTTTAAAATATGATGGCTACTAATGCTGCTGGTTCAGAAAAAAAATGCATTCATTATAAACTGATCCTGAATATGGGATAAATTAATACAAAAGCAAGTATAATATTACTGAATTTTATAAAACATCTTAGAACAAAGATTAAGACACATACTATGGATTAACTATAACAGTATTTTGAAAATATTACTGTGTCATTTATTTGAAAAATAGCATCACAGATGCCCATACCCCACAGCCCCGGGAAATAGCTTTCAACACTATAAGATATAGAAGTGGTGAAACAATACAAAGATCAGGATACTTTCAGGGCAGTGTCAGTTATATAAAGGTCCAAATAATCTTTAAGTAGAGAAAATAACGCCTACGAGAAAGAAAATGTACGTAAAGATAAAGTATTAAAACAAGACAATTCAATAGCAAGATGACAGCATTAATCAGTAAACTATAATTATAAAGCTGTAACTTTTATTAATTGGAGAATAACTGTCAATGGAAATAGGACAATTACGTAAAAGTACATACAACTAGACCTAGCGCATCGGAAAACCGATGCAAATTGTATCCACCGTAAAGACAATGCACCAAAACCTCTAGGACCAATAATAAGCAAGTTATAAGCACTTTTAAGTTTGGCTGTCCTCATTTGACCTTCAAGGAGGGGCCCAAGGTCAAATCCAACCACACCAGAAGATTCCCAGCCCATGATTTCCTATATGTTGGTTTACCATCCCAAACCTCTAGGACCAACAATAAGTGAGTTATAAGCACTTTTAAGTTTGGCTGTCCTCATTTGACCTTGAACGAGGGGCCCAAGGTCAAATCCGACCACACCAGAAGATTCCCAGCCCATGATTTTCTACATGTTGGTTTACCATCCCAAACCTCTAGGACCAATAATAAGCGAGTTATAGGCACTTTGACCTTTGGTTATCCTCGTTTGACCTTGAAGGAGGGGCCCAAGGTTAAATCCGACCACACCAAAAGATTCCCAGCCCATGATTTCCTATATGCTGGTTTACCATGCCAAACCTCTAGGACCAATAATAAGCGAGTTATAAGCACTTTTAAGTTTGGCTGTCCTCGTTTGACCTTGAAGGAGGGGCCCAAGGTCAAATCCGACCATGCCAGAAGATTCCCCGCCCATGATTTCCTGTATGTTGGTTTACCATCCCAAACCACTGGGATCAATAATAAGTGAGTTATAAGCACTTTTAAGTTTGGCTATCCTTGTTTGACCTCGAAGGAGGGGCCCAAGGTCAAATCCGACCACGCCAGAAGATTCCCAGCCCATGATTTCCTATATGCTGGTTTACCATCCCAAACCTCTAGAAGCAATAATAAGCGAGTTATAAGCACTTTTAAGTTTGGCTGTCCTCATTTGACCTTCAAGGAGGGGCCCAAGGTCAAATCCAACCACACCAGAAGATTCCCAGCCCATGATTTCCTATATGTTGGTTTACCATCCCAAACCTCTAGGACCAACAATAAGTGAGTTATAAGCACTTTTAAGTTTGGCTGTCCTCATTTGACCTTGAACGAGGGGCCCAAGGTCAAATCCGACCACACCAGAAGATTCCCAGCCCATGATTTCCTATAGGTTGGTTTACCATCTCAAACCTCTAGGACCAATAATAAGCGAGTTATAAGCACTTTTACCTTTGGCTATCCTCATTTGACCTTCAAGGAGGGACCCAAGGTCAAATGCGACCACACCAGAAGATTCCCAGCCCATGATTTTCTATATGCTGGTTTACCATCCCAAACATCTAGGACCAATAATAAGCGAGTTATAAGCACTTTTAAGTTTGGCTATCCTCGTTTTTGCTTTGAATGAGGGGCCCAAGGTCAAATCCGACCACACCAGAAGATTCCCAGCCCATGATTTCCTATATGCTGGTTTACCATCCCAAACCTCTAGGACCAATAATAAGCAAGTTATAAGCACTTTTAAGTTTGGCTGTCCTCGTTTGACCTTGAAGGAGGGGCCCAAGGTCAAATCTTACCACGCCAGAAGATTTCCAGCCCATGATTTCCTATACGTTGGTTTACCAGCCCAAACCTCTAGGATCGATAATAAGCGAGTTATAAGCACTTTTAAGTTTGGCTATCCTTGTTTGACCTTGAAGGAGGGGTCCAAGGTCAAATCTGACCACATCAGAAGATTCGCAGCACATGATTTCCTATAGGTTGGCTTCACATTGCAAACCTCTAGGACCAATAATAAGGGAGATATAGGCACTTTTAGAGTCCTCTATGTGGGTTACTTCGGCACTCCGTGGATGACCTTGAGTTAGGAGCTCAAGGTCAAATGTGTGCAAGGTTGTAGAGGACATGTATATGTGTCATACATATCACCTATGAAGAGATTCAACCTTCTACCTATGAGGAACAGCCAGTAGAAAAATGTAGATTATTTTCAAAGAAATGCCCGTGGCGGCCATCTTGTTTTTCAGAATGAGGCTATTTTCCTTCCCAGAGAAGCTTACCCCCCCAATGAAGATATCCTGCAAATTTGGCAAACCTAGCTGCTGTTGTTTTCCTCTTAGAGTGTTAACGCCGAAAATCTCTCTACGCGCGGCGGCGGCGGCGTAGCGAACGCTAAACCAAAGTATCCACCGGAACCAGTTGCAGCAATCCATATATCCTTGTCATAAGGGAAACATGTCTCAAATATGGCAGGTGAACACACTTTGGCACAGCCAAAGTTAAAAGACAAACCATGATTCATACATACACCCCCTAACCAATGTCTCTACCAAGTGTCAACCTTCTACACTTTACGGAATTCAAGAAATAACCAAGAAAAAGATTTTAAATCTCATAGTAACTACGACAAGTTCAAAGGTCAAATCAAGATCACACCATGATGTTGCACACCTACAACTCTTAAGCAATATCCCAACTAAGTATCAACTTCCTACATGTTACGGTTTCAGAGATATAGCCCAGATAAAAAATTTTTTAAGGTCAAGGTCACTATGGCAAGACCAAATGTTAAATCAAAGTCATACTATGACGATGCACACCTACATCCCCCAACCAATGTCCCTACCAAGTATTAACTTCCTACACCTTATGGTTTCCGAGATATAGCCGGGACAAGATTTTATAGCTCAAGGTCACTACAGCAAAGTCAAAGGTCAAATTAAGGTCACACCATGACATTGCACACCTACAACCCCGAACCAATGTCCCTACCAAGTATCAATTTCCTTCACCTTACAGTTTCCGAGCCATGGCCCGGACAAGATTTTATAGGTCAATGTCACTATGGCAAGGTCAAAGGTCAAATCAGGGTCACACCATTACCTGGCAAATCTACAACTCTCAACCAATGTCCCTACCAAGTATCAACTCCTATACCTTACGGTTTCCAAGATATAGCCCGGGCAAGATTTTAAAGGTTAAGGTCACTACGGCAAGGTCAATGGTCAAACCATGATGTTGCACATCTATAACCCCCAACCAATGGCCTCTCAAGGTATCAACTTCCTACACCTTACAGTTTTTGAGATATGGGCCGGACAAAATTTTTCCTGTCACCCACCCACCCATCGGGACACTATGTGTGAAAACAATATCCTGACAGCCATTAAGGGCTGTGGGGTAAAAACTATTGAAATAGAGATTATTTTTTAAAAACAAATCCCGCTATACTTGTTGATACTGAGATATCAATTGAGAGGTTGTGCTCTATATTTTCACTTCCACTAATGTTAAAAATAACTTGATGGCATTATGAAGTGTTGTGTTACATCATGTCTAGACAGCCTAGAGTGATAAAATAAAAACAAATTTAAAAAAAAAAAATTTATAAGCAAGTGATGGCTGACTAGAGTAATTCCCCATAAATTATCAGTTCACAACACATGTTCTGGGGCCACGGTGGCAGAGTGGTAACACTCTCGCCTCCCACCTCTGAGGCCGGGGTTCGATTCCCGGCACGGCCTCAAGTGGGAAAGCTGGTAGTTGCTTGCCCTTGGTCGGCAGTTTACAGTACAGAACCCTGATGAACTGTATGTACTGGTTTCCTCTGCCCATCCAACTACCCGTTGTGACATGACCTGTACAGTGTTGAAAGCGACGTAAAACCCCAAATAAATAAATAAATAACACAACACATGTTCTGATTAACAGGATTTCATTTCTCAGGTATCTTCACTTACTTATGCAGCCCTGTCTTGCAAAAGTTTATTTGTTGTGTTTAATATTTTGTAGCTATCGCTTATTTATATAACTTGCTTTGTTTGGTGCAAATAAAATCTTGTTGCATGAAGATAACTTTATCCAGTCTCAATTGTCTTTACATTGACTTTAACATATTTTATTATAGGTAATGCATATCCTCTCTATTACACGATCCCATTCCTACTAAAGAATGTTCATTCTTTATTATTATTAAACCTTTGTTTATTTCAAATTAGTTTCCTACTAAATCACTTATGTAGGACAGAATTTCAGTTAGAGATTGTGAGTGAGGTTAAAAATAAGTTTAAGATTTTTAATAAGTACCAACCTACATCTTTTATAAAAGTCAAAATTTATATTATCAAGTGACATCCTACCCAAGGAAACACCTAAAATCAAATTTGAATTTAAAACAGAAATATAAGGCTTGATCACTAACTTAAAGGGATTCAGAGTTGGAGATAGAGTATAAGACTTTTCAGGCACAGAAGCCCTGAAGTTTAACCTGTTTCTCAATCTTTTAGAATATTTATCCTCTGTTTCTCCCTCTTTCCTAATTTGTGGGGATTTCAATATTCATGTGGATACTTCTTCAAATGATAGTATCAAATTCCAGAACTGTTTAGAATCATGCAATATAACACAAAATGTTCAAACGGCTACCCATCTACATGGTCATATCCTAGACCTTGTTCTTACTCCTACTGATGCTAGTGTCATCTCTAATGTACGAGTTGCTGAATTTATTTCTGATCATGCTCTTGTCCTTGCTCAGCTTGACTCAGTTAATCCTCCTTCACATAAGGCAAAAGTTGTCACTTTCAGGAGGTATCATAAAATTGACATGGACAGTTTCCGTAAGGATTTGGGAAATAGCGCATTCGTAAAATGCCCTGGTGATACAGTCAGTGGTTTGTGTGAACAATACTTAGATGATTTGAGCAAATTGCTCAACAAGCATGCACCATTGGTTACTCGCACTTTTACTAAGCAAGCTACTGGTTGGCTATCTGACACCTACAGGCTGGCAAAAACCATCAGGCGACAGCTGGAACGAATCTGGCGTAAAGATAAATCTGCCTATAATCGAGCTAGACTTCGAAGACAGATTGGTCGCTGCAATTCACTGGTCAACAAAGATAAGGCAAATTACTTCAGAAACCTGGTCAAAGAAAATACCAATGACTCCAAGAAGCTATGGCAGGTCTTGCGTTCCGCACTGCACTCTAGTCCTGAAGCAGTACTCCCTTCTCATGAATCTAAGAAAGGTCTTGCTGACCGGTTTGTCACTTTCTTCAGTGACAAAATAGATAAAATCAGAAACTCATTTTCCTCTAGTGACTCATTCACTCTGCCTCCTCCACCTGATGTACCCAATTTCAGCTGCTTTAAACAAGTTTCTCAAGAGGAAATTAGAAAAATTATCATGAAGTCACCCACTAAATCTTGTTTGTTAGACCCATGGCCTACATTTCTTGTTAAGGAATGTATTGATATTTTACTGCCCTCTATCACCAGGCTTGTTAACTGCTCGTTGTCAGAAGGTGTTGTACCTGATGAATTCAAGAAGGCTATTGTAACCCCATTGATTAAAAAGTCATCACTACCACCCAATGACTTAAAAAACTACAGACCTGTTTCTGGGTTGGGCTTCATATCCAAACTGGTTGAACGTGTTGTTGCTTCTCAGTTGAATGACCATGTTAGTTTGAACGGACTGGAGAATGTCAGGCAATCTGCCTACAAACTAGGTCACTCAACTGAATCTGCATTGCTTTCAATTAAGAATGATGTTCATTTGGCTTTTGCTAAAGGTGAGGCTACTGCTGTCGTTCTCTTGGATCAATCAGCAGCGTTTGATACTATTGATCATGATACGCTACTTAATTCTCTTAGCTCCTGGTTTGGTGTGAGCGGGGTTGTCCTCGATTGGTTTAAGTCTTATCTCTCAGACCGTGTTCAGTGCATTAAGATTGGGTCAATTTTATCTGATGCCAAAAAGTTATTGTATGGTGTGCCTCAAGGCTCTGTCCTGGGGCCAATCCTTTTTTCACTCTATACTACTCCACTGAGTAAAGTCATACAGAATCATCCTGGTATTAGTTTCCAGTTCTACGCTGATGACACACAATTGTATGTACACCTCACACATAAAAATGTTGCCTCGGCCCTTGATAAGCTGTCACACTGCCTTGAAGACGTAAAGAGATGGCTCTCTACAAATAAGCTCAAGCTAAATCCAGATAAGACCGAATTCATTGTGTTTGGCTCAAAGTCTCAGCGCGAAAAACTTAATCAGTCCTTCCCGGTCAACATACTTGGTAATCTCATATCACCAACAGATGCAGTTAGGAACCTTGGTATCTGGTTTGATTCTGATTTCTCATTCTCTTGCCATGTTAGGAAGGTCTGCAAGGCTTGTTTTGCTCATGTCCGGGATCTTAAGCGACTCCGAGGACATCTGACACATGAAGCTACTCTTATGGCTGCCAATGCTCTGGTCGGAAGTCGACTAGATTACTGTAACTCTCTGTTCAGAGGTCTCTCAGCTCTAGATCTGCGCAAACTTCAATGTGTTCAGAATAGCCTGGCCAGAATTGTTGCCAACACCACCAAGTACTCACACATCACTCCAGTTAGAAAAGCACTACATTGGTTGCCAATTAAGTACCGTTCTATCTTTAAGACTGCCATGTTGGTATATAAGTTCCTACACTGTGACAGTGGTAACCCCAAATACTTTGAACCCTTCCTCATTCCCAGACATAGTGCATATAACACTCGTCGAAGTCAATCTGATGGCATATTTCTTGAGGTTCCCCACTTTGGTTCAATTTTCAAGTCTCGAAAACATTTTGGACTCAGTTTTGCGTATGACACACCTATGATTTGGAATGACCTTCCTGATGAGGTCCGCTCTGCAAACTCACTTGCCTCTTTCAGGTCAAAGTTGAAGTCATACCTCTTTGGAAAAGCATACCCACCCTAAATTTCCAATCTCCTTTCTGCTTTCTCCGCGGTGCTGACCCCTGCAATGTCTCTGGTTTTTGAATATTGAACAATGTTTTGGTGTGATGCGCCTTAGAGTCTGTCTTTTGACGGAGATTAAGCGCTATAAAAGTGCTATTAGAATTAGAATTTAAAAGTCACAGTCTAGTTCATCCTGGGGGAAAATGCTACTTGTTATTTCTTCATATTGTTTGTACATTAAGACAGGCATACAAACAGTGGACATCCACTTTTATAAAACACAAACTAACCAAAAGCAAGGAGAAGTAAAGCCAGGAAATTTTAAACAGGTGTTAGTTCTTTGTTTCCACCTTAATACCGAGACGGTGAAAGCTGGTATCAAAGCAAGGAGATTTAGAGTAAGATATCTAAAATTCGCCAGGAATCTAAAATTTGCTACCTCTAAAACCTTAATTAATTTTATGAAAAGAATGATGTTTTGTCTTAACATTGGTATTTTTCAGTTCAAAAAGCCTTAATTTACTGTACATTCAACAAATCTCACCTCAATTCATTTATTTTATTAGTATTTCCACATGTGGCGAATTTCATGATATGTGGCAAATTTTAGATTTCTTATTCTATATCATTATTTCCTTCCACACAATTCACCTGGTTGAGGAAGAACTCTTCCCACCCAGACTGCTGAGGTCACCCAATTCAGGGATGGCTTTCTGTAACTCCACTGTACTAAGTCCAGTCCTCCTGCCCTTCCTCTGTCTATACTGAGGGCGGGGTTTCTGCTCGGGACCAGGACTCCCTACTGGACTCATATCATCTGCGGACAAAACACCAAATCAAGATTAGCTAAATAAGTCAAAGAAAAGCTTCATCACCAGTACATGTATTTCTGTTCATCAGGGTTTATGTTATCGGGTAATCAATCAAATAATCCGACTCTTTTCAACAGAACTCTAGGCAGCAGTCTTGTTTAAGTAAAACTTAATTTTCTATTTCTACTGACATTTACCCTCTTATCTTAAATTCTTCGTTCAATAGAAAAATACTTTAGAGTTTAATGAGGTTCAACATTTGAACAGAGTCCAACTGTGTCTATTGTTTTCAATTTGATAAGAATGAGTACTGTTACCTCCATCTTCCTTGTTTCCAGAGTCTCCCTCAGTTTCACCTTCTCGCTCACTTTGATTGGCTGAGGCTGACTCCTCACTTCTCCCTGTATTTAACGGTATTTCAAGTTTGTAAACATGGGAGACAAACTCCAACAAGCATGCACCAAATAGAGTATACATATAACTTTAGACTTGCTCCAAGTCTTTGTATTTGTATCCACCAGTAACCTGAATAGTTAAATTTAGATTTAGAGACTTACAGGAGTTCATTATACCACAAGCATTCTGGAGTAAGGTGGGCAGTCACTGAAAAAACAGGGCTGCCTGTTTCTTCAAAAGTCATGCAGTACCCATATATTTCACAAAAGACAAAAGCACTTGGTCTAATGTAACTTAGAAGATCTAGCAATCTCTGATATTATTTAATATGAATAATTTTACTTCAATCCAGTAAAACCAGAACAAATAGGATTTTGTTGCAAGCATTTATAGTGTGGGGCAATTTTTTGCACCAGAATAGTTCATGGACCGATAGTCATTATACTTCAATTTCTCTCTGCATTATGAATTGAGTAAGTGCAGATAAGCTATACTTCATGAAATTTCAGTACAGAAAGTAACAATTTTATCTGTTTCAGACATGCTAATATCGATTTCTAAAACAAGTCAAAAGTAGAATGTGTCCCAATTAGCTCAAGAACAGACTTAAATGTAAGGATAGGAATAATAAGCTACTTCGTGCTAAAACCAGTAGGCCAATAAGACGACACAAATGATCAAATTCCACTGTGATATTAAGACCATGAATAATCCTTTTTGACATCCAGCCCAGTTTCGCTGTCCTTCAACATTATGTTAAGTTCTGTATTTTAAGCCTTACCAAATGAGGTTCTGGATTCAGTCTCTTCATCGGTTTCCTTTAATTCTTCTAAAACTGTACTCATGGGACGAGAAAGAATGGGCTTCTCATGGCCTGGCAATAGAAAACAATGCAATTATTATAAGTTATAACATAATTGTACAAAGTCTTCTGTCATATACACAAATGACACTTAATAGGTATACATGTTTAAATGCTGTTATTATTTCTGTAGCCATATACTGTATCTACATGTAGTATTTAGGGTGTACACAAAGGATATTTCAAAAAAAAAATCGTCTTATGCAACAACTATTATCAGTAAGTTTAAACATGAAAACCCACTAAAGTCATTTGTTATCATTTAAATAGGCAATGTCGCAGTACAAATGGATTTCTTTTAAGATTGCCAGTTGATAAGGAGAGTAATCAAGATGAACAATGGATACATAAAACATCTTATAAGTTATAAAAAATATAACACTTCAATTACAAATTCCTGCACTACTTTATAAGTTTTAAATTGGATACCTGCTTTAAATCCATACACTGCTTTTTACATTGGAAATGGACCCATATTCAAAAAGCTGATTGACTTATCTAATGTTTGGATGAAATTGGTATTCACAAAGTCAAGCTAATACTTAAGAAGATAATAGGGGCGTTCACATGAATTTTAAGCTTTCTGGTTGGTACCTGTGAAAAAATTGCTCATAAATCAATTATTTTCATTGGATTGCTCCCAAAATCTAATCAGCTCGCATTTCTGATAGTATAAACATGTGTGTAAAATTACAAGCCTTTGTGGTCAGTAGATATTGCTGAGCGGCGATGACGGGCGGCTGTACCCAAAAAACTATTTTTTTGATCATGTGACCTTCATAAAGGTCAAAGGTCAAATTTAAGCATGTGGAAATTTTTCCCACGCCTAAGGTATATAACTGCCAAATATTGTGAGAAAGCTTCCAATAATAAGGGAGATATTCAAGGGAGACCATAATACGGCGGCGGCGGTGGTGGCAGCGGCAGGGAAAACTAGAAATAGGACGCATCTGTGGCCAGATGCTGGATGTATCCACCGACAAAGGCCAACTAACATAGTTTAGAAGATAAAAAGCATTTTTCGTTAATAAGCAAGCTGAAAGCACTTTTAAGTTTGGCTACCCTTATTTGACCCTGTAGCAGGGGCCCAAGGTGAAGTCTGACCACATCAAAAGATTCGCAGTCCATGATTTCCTATAAGTCGTTTTCACATTGCAAACCTCTAGGACCAATAATAAGCAGGAGGGGCCCAAGGTGAAATCTGACCACATGAAAAGATTTGCAGCCCATGACTTCCTCTAAGTTGTTTTCATATTAATGAGTTATTTGTGAAATACTGGCTATCTGCAATACTTGTAGAGATAATTCGCATTTACTCATTTTGAGTAGATGAATAATTAGCTACGGGTCTGAAACTTCACCAAGTGAAAGCTCTCTCAAAAGTAGGCGAATGAGTTATTTGAGAAAAATTGGCTATCTACAATACTTCTAGAGATAATTCGAATTTACTCATTTTCAGTAGGCGAGTAATTACCTACGGGTCTGGAACTTCACCATGTGAAAGCTCTCCCAAAAGTAGATGAATGAGTTATTTGATAAAAAATTGGATATCTGCAATACTTTTATAGATAATTAGCATTTACTCATTTTGGGTAGGTGAATAATTAGCTACAGGTCTGAAACTTCACCAAGTGAAAGGTCTCCCAAAAGTAGGTGAAGGAGTTATTTGACAAAAATTGGCTATCTGGAATACTTTTAGAGATAATTTGCATTAACTCATTTTCAGTAGGTGAGTAATTACCTACAGGTCTGAAACTTCACCAAGTGAAAGCTCTCCCAAAAGTAGGTGAAGGAGTTATTTGACAAAAATTGGCTATCTGCAATACTTTTAGAGATAATTTGCATTTACTCATTTTCAGTAGGTGAGTAATTACCTACAGGTCTGAAACTTCACCAAGTGAAAGCTCTCCCAAAAGTAGGTGAAGGAGTTATTTGACAAAAATTCGCTATCTGCAATACTTTTAGAGATAATTTGCATTTACTCATTTTGAGTAGGTGAGTAATTACCTACGGGTCTGAAACTTCAGCATGTGAAAGCTCTCCCAAAAGTAGGTGAAGGAGTTATTTGACAAAAATTGGCTATCTGCAATACTTTTAGAGATAATTCGCATTTACTCATTTTCAGTAGGTGAGTAATTACCTACAGGTCTGGAACTTCAGCATGTGAAAGCTCTCCCAAAAGTAGGTGAATGAGTTATTTAAGAAAAATTTGCTATCTGCAATACTTTTAGAGAAAATGCAGAATTACTCATTTTTAGTAGGTAAGTAATTTAGCCACAGGCCTAATTTAGACATAAAGCCTACCAATAGAGTACTGTGGTGCACCCTGTAATATACTTTGCAAACTTGAGAAGGCTAGCTATAATATTTTTTTTTGTTAGAGCGGTAATGGTGAAATCTCTCTACACACTACGGCTATCCAGTGGATACAATGATTTACTCAACAGTGAGAACCTGAAAGTAGATATTGGTAAGCTATGCCATGACACAGAGGTCTGCAATTTCACTCTGATATAGCTGACCAAAAATTATGTGAATAACATATTTAAACAAAATACTGTAAATGTAATAGTTTTCACGTTATAACTGATTTACTCAACAGTGATAACGTCAAAGTAGCTATTACTCAGCTATGCAATGAGCTACATGTCTGAATTTTTTCTATGTTATAGCTGACCCAAAATTAGGTGAACAACATATTTAAGCAAAATACTGTAAATGCAATAGTTTTCAAGTTACAACTGATTTACTCAATAGTGACAACCTGAAAATAGCTATTGCTCAGCTATGCCATGAGCTATAAGTCTGTAATTTCACGACGTTATAGCTGACCCAAAAGTAGGCGAACAACATATTTTAACAAAATACTCCAAATGCACTATTTTTCAAGTTACAAGTCATTTACTCAACAGTCAGTACCTGAAAATAGCTATTGCTCAGTTGTGCCATGAGCTACAGGTCTGTAATTTCATTATGTTATAGCTGACCCAAAAGTAGCTGAATAACATATTTACACAAATTTCTGTAAATGCAATACTTTTCCAATTACAACTGATTTACTCAACAGTGTGAACTTCAAAGTAGCTATTACTCAGCTATGCAATGAGCCACAGGTCTGGAACTTCACTATGTTATAGCTGACTCCGAAATAGGTGAATAACATATTGAAACAAAATACTCTAAATGTAATACTTTTGAAGTTATAAGTAATTTACTCAACAGTGATAACCTAAAAGTAGCTATTACTCAGCTATGCCATGAGCTACATGTCTGAAATTTTACTATGTTATAGCTGACATAAAAGTAGCTGAATAACATATTTATACAAAATTCTGTAAATGCAATAGTTTTCAAGTTACAATTGATTTTACTCATGATGGAAGTTACTGAAAAGCCCAAAAGTAGCTATTACTCACTTAGCGATTGAGACAGACACCCAAGTTACTCACCATGTTGTAGCTATGAAAAAAGTATCTGAATAACATATTTTAACAAAATGCTCTAAATGCAACACTTTTCAAGTTATAAGTGATTTAGTGCATGATTTCATGACTTTTAATGCATTTTAGACATTTTTGTCTACCACAGGCCTAATTTAGACATAAAGCCTACCAAAAAGATAGGGTGGCGAGTCCTCTAGCATACCAAGCCACCTGCCAAATATGAAAGAAATCTGGAAAGAAATGTGGACTGTAGGTCGCTAACAAGCAATATTCCACATTTTAGACATTTTTGTCTACCACAGGCCTAATTTAGACATAAAGCCTACCAAAAAGATAGGGTGGCGAGTCCTCTACCATATCAAGTCACCTGCCAAATATGAAAGAAATCCGGAAAGAAATGTGGACTGTAGGTCGCTAACAAGAAATCTCTGCGGACGCGGACGCGGACGAGGGCGCGGACGCGGACGACGACGATGATGAATCCATAGTATCCCCGCTTCGCGTCGGGGATACAATAAAGCGAAAACAAAGGGTTGGGATACAGATTTTTTATTTCTTTTTTCGTTAACAATATTTTATTGAAGCAATCAGGCAAAATCAACAAAGATTATAATAAGCCTTCTCGCAGGAAGAACTATTTACAAAAGAATATGAATAGATGATAATGATGATGAAGGTGTGGACATGTGGCTAACATAAAACTATGAAAACCGCCCAGATTCCTTTAAAACTTCTTGTACTGCTTCAAAAACTACTTTGTTTTGTTCAAAAGTCAAGTTATAATCTCCATATAAAAGAAAATCAGTGGTTATTGTCGGTAAAACTTGTAACTTGCGAAGCATTGACTGCCTATGTTGAGTATATAGTATGCATTCTAAAAAAAAATGATAATTGTTTTCTACCGAAAGGCCACAGTCACAAGTTGAATTTTCTATAACATGTAAATTATGTGCAAGATGTTCTTTAAGAGGACTACAGCTCATTCGCATTTTTGAGTGTATCACATTCCAATATCTATCACCAATACAAAACAACTTTTTTCTTAACTTTAACTGCTTAGTAGCAACAGAAATGTTTCTTTTAACCAACAATGCCTTAAATGAAGATAGTGCATTAACATGTTTAAAAGAATCATCTAATGCATTCCATAATTTTATTCCAACAGGAAAGAATGAATTTTGATGCCATTTTATTGATTTCGCAATTGATATTTCATTGTGTTTCCAACCAGAGGAGGAATCAGAGACCTCAAATAATCTGGAGTATGGATATTTAAAATTTTATACATCATTATTAATGTGTGTTGTTGCCGCCTTTCGTGTAAGTTTTGCCAGCCTAGTTCAATATACAAAGATTGGATATTTGATCTATAAGGGGCACCAGAAACAAGTCTCATGGCTGCAACTTGGACAGAATCTAACTTGCGTAAATCAGAGTGATTTCTTTATAAAGCATTAGCTTACACTATCATCTTATATGGCTTAAAAAAAGAGTCTGCAGAGTACAGCCTTAAATCTGACTACAATGAATACAGCAGATTCTGGTTAATATGCTAAGCTTACTTTTAGATCTTTCAAATCTACCTGAATGGAAGTTTATTGAGTTACATATACCCACATTATAAAGCAGTGTACCAGTAAATCACTGGCTCTATCGCCTTCTTACTTTAGTGATTAGACGCCAACAACACATCAAAGAGAAACTGTTCAACAGCCAATTACTTAGCTTGGACTGCTTTTCACACTTTTTTTTTTCTCATTTTTCCCAGCTTATGCTACTATGCAATCTATAAATAACCTATAAGAAGTTTATTTAGTTCTTTTTCTCTGTCCATGAACACTTTTTAACTGTTTTGTTAACATGAAAGTACACCAGACCGAGTTATTGACAATTTTTTATTGTTGTAATCTAGACATAAATGTAAATAATTAACAAACCAATTATTCTGTACCCATCCTTTCTAAGTGAATTACTACTGTCAACAAATAATAAACAACACCTGTGTTGTTTTATTGTCCACATAACCTGAACCATTTCATGGATTTCCTACTTTTAGATGGACCAAAAGTAATAAGACTTCTAAAGAAATGAATATCTGCATTGGCAGATTCTAAAGAACACAGAGTTTCAAACTCATAAAGCCAGAGAAACAGGTTAGGGGAGTAGTTGGCAGGAGGTTCAACAATCACATCATAGTGACCAACTTGCCAATCTGCTCCATTCTGCATATAAATCTTGAACAAAACAAGGTCCACCTCTCCTTGGCACTTGGTGAGCCTACTTCTCTCTTTGTTCTTGATTTGTCTATGGCCTTTGATACTATTGACCATGGTACTATTCTTGATTGCCTTACTTCCTGGTTTGGTGTATGTGAAACAGCATTACAGTGGTTTACCTCTTATCTGAACAATTGGTTTCAGACCATTAAGATTCACTCTACACTATCAGAAGACACATGTGAGGTCATTTATGGGGTTCCCCAAAGCTCAGTGCTATGTCCACTACTATTTTCTTTATACACCACTCCTGTGAGCAAAGTTATTAAAAGACACTCTGGTATTAAATTTTACCTTAATACCAAAAATGCCCAGTGTAGTGGGAAGGGAGAAATTATTGATTGGTTCTGCTGTGTCTCGAACTCACAGCATTCTGATTACGCACAGAAATAAAATGGAAAATTTAATAAGTAAATTAAATTTTTATAAGTTAATACCTTACCTAGTGGACAGATGCATTTGTCCGGCGCCTTGCCGGTCACGCCAAACGTTAGAAAAAAACGTCCTGAGCTGGGCTCTGGCCGGGACCGGTAGCGTCCTGTTCACTCACCAGGTGGCTGTATAGTCTCCCTGCCGGTGTACTGCGCACGCGCAGCGCATGCGCTCTTCCTCTTTTTGTTGCCTACCGTAGGAAATCCCCTAGGGCTAAAAATAGCGGGGAAGGTAGGGAGGGACTCCCCCTGTCCACTAGGTAAGGTATTAACTTATAAAAATTTAATTTACTTATTAAATTTTCCATTTTATTGCGTTAATACATCTTACCTAGTGGACAGATGCAGAATAACTACCCAGTGGAAGGAGGGTAGCCAAGAGGGGAATTCCTCAGAACTCCAAACTATGTATAAGAAGGTGGATCCGGAATGATTAGAAACCAGATACCTCGGATCACACCTACTGCCCCCCCCTTTCTTTTCTCAAAAGTCCAGTACTGGCTCGCTAGGAGCACAATCGGACTGAGGAGGGTAAAAGTTCTGACTAACGAGGAAGAACAGGACCTATAAGACTATCTCATCAAGCCCTTAGCCCCACTTTGGATCGCGGCAGACTAAGGACCCAGGATAGTGGAAGAAAGTTTTTTTTTTTTTTTTTATAATACACAGTATATACATATGTACAAGCCCGAGGATAAAGGAGCTATTGTGTATCCTGAATCTGTTGGGCTGCCACCACCGGGCCCAAATGATACAACTCCGCCCAGGCCAAGTCTTTCAGGTAAAACTGGGTAAATGTATTATGAGCCTTCCAGTGACAAGCGGAAAGGATCTGATCTAGAGAAATTCCTCCCTGAAAGGCCCTAGAGGCTGCGAAAGCACGGACATCGTGGGCTCTGACTTGATGTAAATCCTGAGCTTTCTGGTCGGAAAGTTGATAACACAACAGTACCGTCTGTTTAACCCAGGAGGAAATGGTGGCAGGGACAATGTCCTTCTGAAAACCTGTCTTGAAAGACACAAAGACCAGTTCCTTTCCCTGACGGGAATCCTTGGTCCGGTCCAGGTAGTAACGTAAAGCCCGTACTGGGCACAGAGACCTGTCCCCAGACAAGGACTTATCCAACGTTGGAGCTAGAGCTGGGATGACTACTGGAGCCACTGAAGCTGGTCCATCCCGAGCCAGCTGGTTTTTGGAGAGGAAACTGGGGGATGGATACAAGGAAACTTTACTCCAGTCCTCTTGGTGCCTGATATTCTTAGCTAACCAGGCATGGATTTCGCTTCTTCTTTTGCCTGACCCCAGGGCCAAAAGGAAAACCGTCTTAAAGGTCAGATGCTTCAGCGAAGCCTTCCGTAGAGGCTCAAAGGGAGCCTTGGTAAGCTGATGGAGCACTAGCGAAAGGTTCCAGGAAGGGACCCCTCTTCGACCTTTCGGTTTGTCCCTATGAAAACTGTCTAACAGGCGGGTAAGATTTTCATCTGAGCTTATATTGAGTTTGTCACTACCCACCATATCTGCGATGGCTGTCCTATAACCATCAATGGTGCTGGGTTGCAGATTCCTCTCTTTGAAGAGGTAAAGGAGAAAATCCGCAATATGATTCACAGAGGGTGACCTGAAGTCCACCTTGTTCGATTTACACCACTTGACAAATATGGTCCACTTTGACTTGTACACGGCTCTGGTTGACCCCCTCTGAGGAGCCTCAATTCGTGCTGCCACCTCTTCAGAGAAGCCGTGTTTCCTGATGGTAGAGCTTCTAGGAGCCAAGCATGAAGATTGAGATTCTGAAGGTTCCGGTGAACTAGCCCCGTTGAAAGGCTGAGTCACTAGGTCCCTTGTTAGAGGAAGGGTGAAGGGGATCTGAACGGATAGGTCCACCAGGTCCCAAAACCAAGGCATGTTTGGCCAACCTGGGGCAATCAGAATCATCCTGTGACAACCCTGATCCCTTATCTTCGAAACTACCTGAGGGAGCAGGGAGACTGGAGGGAATGCATAAGCGTTCAGATGCTCCCAGGACAAGCTCAGGGCATCTACTGCCCAGGCTGCCTGATCCGGGACCTGTGACACAAACCAGGGCAGTTTGTGATTGAACCTGGTCGCAAACAAGTCCACTAGCGGTGGGGGCCACCTGGAACACAACTGACTGAAAACCTGAGGGGAGAGAGACCATTCGGTCTGAATCACTTGATTGTGCCGAGAAAGCTTGTCGGCTATCACATTTAAGCGACCCGGAATGTGCCTTGCCCTTAGCGTTATGCCCCTGTGATGGCACCAGGACAGGAGTCTCCAAAGGAGGGCACAGAGAGAGCCTGACCTCATACCCCCCTGTTTGTTTATGTAAGAGACCACTGTGGTATTGTCTGTTGCCACAAGAACAATCTGATCCTTGCACAGATGCTCCAACTGTCGTAAGGCCAGAAGGACTGCTTTCATCTCGAGAAAATTTATATGAAGGCGACCTTCGAGAGGGGACCAAACGCCTCTTGCAGTGAAGTCTCCTAAGTGTGCGCCCCAACCTTCGTTTGAGGCGTCTGTAAATAGTTGAACGGCGTGCTGAAGAGGGTGCAGGGGTTGACCTTTCAGCACATTGGCTTCGTCCAACCACCAGTCCAAATGAGGATGGAGTGACTGAGGGACCGGAATAACTTTCTCTAGGACTTCCGGGACATGCCAGTGTTTCTTCAGATGCCACTGAATGGGCCTCATATGAAGGCGACCTGCACACACTTGTTTCTCGGTTGCCGTCAGGAGGCCTATCAAGGACATGAATTGTCGAACCGTACACTGGTGATGGTCTTTCATGAACTTCAATTTCCCCTGAAGGGTTTCCCACCAGTCCTGAGTGGGTAGAACCCGGCCGGTGATCAGGTCGAACTGGTAACCTACAAAATTGAAGACCTGTTTGGGAACTAACTCTGATTTGGTCATATTTACTACCCAACCTAACTGCCGACATAGGGCCAAGAGGGTCTGGGTATGTTGTAGGCAGATTTCCGGGGAAGGGGCTCTCAGTAACCAGTCGTCTAGGTACTGGTGGATCCTGATACCCCTCGCTTGAGCCATGAGTTTCACTTCTTTGACCACCTTGGTAAACTCCAGGGGAGCTGTGGCCAGTCCGAATGGCAGGGCTGTGAACTGGAAAGTTTGCTGAAACAGGAAGAACCTGAGATACTTTCTTGATCTTGGGGCTATGGGGATGTGGAAGCGTCACTGAAGTCCAGCGACGTGACCCACTCCCCCGTCTTCAAGGATAAGCAGATTGT
This sequence comes from Sabellastarte sp. h YS-2021, assembly GCA_964017235.1. Lineage (NCBI taxonomy): Eukaryota > Metazoa > Annelida > Polychaeta > Sabellida > Sabellidae > Sabellastarte > Sabellastarte sp. h YS-2021. The sequence continues at coordinate 93,831,563 of OZ024928.1, forward strand.
TTCCGGAGTTTCCATCTTGAATGTGCCGGTACTGAGAAAGAGATTCAAACGACTAAGGTCTAAGATTGGTCTCCATTTGCCGTTTGGTTTGGGAACCAGGAACAGGCGGTTGTAAAAGGCCAGGGACGACTTGACCACTACCTTTTCTACTACCAACTTTCGCATGAGACTTACAAGAGCCTCTTTGAGATGCATGTTTTTGGATGGGTTTGCATAACCACTTTGAACCACTGGGAACCTGGTTAGAACCGGTCTTTGTTTGAAGGGCAAGGTGTAACCCCTTTTAGGATAGAGACTACCCGGGGATTTGAACCCATGGCTTGCCAAACTTGCCAAAATTCCTGAAGTCTGCCCCCTACATTCTGTTCGGAGACAGCACTGGGGACACTGGGAACAACAGGGGCAAAAACACAAGGATCTACACAAAATACACTTTTGACAGACTTTATTTTGTTCAGACAATTGCCGGGGCTTACTCCTTTCTTTTGCGGATGCCCGTGTGAAAGAACAGAACGAACAGGACTGACAACAGGACAATATACAGCCAGACGATTCTTGGTCTGGAACAATGGAACACTGTTTACTGTCTGAAAATTGTCTAAGCTTAGATTTGCAGACACACTTTTGGTCTGACACTAAGGGTCCAACTGAATATGATGTACTAATTTGACTGTAGGACCACCTAGATAATTGTCATTTATATGGCTTAAAGGACTGTCCTTTAGAAAAACGGGGGTTAGAACCCCTACCACGTCCCCTTCCTCTGAAACGATTTCGGCCAAACTGTCTCCATGGCTGACTTTGCTGTTGAGAGGATTGGTCAGTGGAAGATGTTTGTTTCCTATCCTTACAGTCGTAAGGCTTATATCTTTGGGTACTCTTCCAACTTGCGTGCTGAGTAGCACCCGGTCCGGGCCTCTGAGCAACGCTACTAGCTTCAAACTTTTAGATATCCTGCTCTCAGACATGATGGCTGCATCAGGGAAGAGACCGTAGCCAAACAAGGGAGCGTTTCGCAGCAAATTCATAGTATCCTGTCTAACGCCCTGCTTCACAAAATCAAGATATGAGTCTCTCCTTAACAGAACTAGATTGGCCATATTCACAAACAAACTGTCCGACAAATGCTGAAGAGACGTGCCCATGGCCACCGACACTTTTTGATGAAAGGCCATGAGGTCACGCAGGTCATTCAAAGCATTGGCCACGTCCTTCGAACACTTTCCTTTGCCAAGATGAGAGGACAATAGAGTAATATTCTGTGACATCTTCTCCTGAAGTTCGGTGGAACAGCGACTGAAGCTTGCCGCATGATTGATGATATAACTGTCTTTACGTGCGGCACGCTCCCACCTGCGCAGGGATTCTTGGGCAATAGGCCTGGAGGGAGGGCCTGTGGACGGGTAAGCAGAGGCACAAGTTATCCTTGGGAAATGGGAATTAACCTTGGCCTCAGTGTTTCTCCAGTTGAAAACAGAACGACCAGGACGATGTGGCCCGTCAGATTTAATCAGGTGCATCTTGTACCATTTCTCCTGTGACTTAGGCACCTTGATGAACTGGTCACGTCTCAAACCTGCGGAATCTTGTGAGCGAGAGGGGTAACCCTCTGCGACAGTGAGATTTAACCTTTCCAACTTCTGGCACAACCAGTCGTCAGGGGGCATGGCTACTGAGATGCGTGTGGGTTTTCTTGGGTTCTTCCCTTTCCAAGGGTTATTTGACTTGTCCGGTTCTGAAAAGTCTGTTTCAAAGGCCGGAATGTGGTGCCAACCCATAAACGCTCTCACAGAACGTACCGTCTCCCTGTAAGACATATCTTCAGTCTGTTCCGGTGGATCTGCAACATCAGAAAAATGACCATCCTCAGAACCGGAACCGGAAGCAGACCGGTCCAAATCATCGTCAGATACTTGTTCATACTGTTCATGAGGAAATGCACAGGCACCGGCACCGGTAAAATCAAGACTGGTATCCTGTTCCGGTGGAGCCATTGGAGTGGAAGATGCAGACTGGAAAAGAGAACCGGAAGACTTTTTTAAATCCTGACTCTGGCTAGACCTGTCCCCTTTAGGAACAACTGACTGATGAGCAGACTCCGGACCGGAGCTGGCACCAGGCAAAGGGGAAGAAGAAGGAGCTTTAGTTTTAGACCTTGACACCGGTGAGGGGGACCGGTCACGTCTTTTCTCCGGTTTGGAAACATCCTTGCTGCTCTTAGATTTAGATGAAGATTTGGAGTCACTTTTATCAGAATGTTTGTCTTTTCTGGATTTGTGAGATTTCTTCTTATCTTTGGCATCTACCGGGGTAGTAGCAAGTGGAGCCTCAACAGCTACTGGTACCTTCACCGGACCGGTGGGCCGGGTAGCTGGAGCTAAGAAGGGGTTATCAGAAATGAGATTCTGAGTGTCGACCAGCTTGACTGAAGATACAGGAGTGGAAAACACGTTACCTCTAGAAAGAAGTGCCTCCATCCTAGCAAATTGCTCTGACCATTTATCTGCAATGGCTGTTAACTGGTCTGAGGTAACAAAACTAGCCGTCTGTTGAGATGAAGAAGGTGGAGTAGAAGGGGGGTTAGCAGAAGACTGAGCCTGTTGGCCAGAAGGAGATTGAAAAGTTGCTTCACTATCCATACTTTCAACCGGCTGTAAAACAGTAACTTCCTTCGGGAAAACTAACAACCCTGCTTTCTTGTCTCTTCTAATTTTATAAATTGGAGTGGACAACATATCCTTCTGGGCCGGTGTAAAGCCATCACAAATCTTACACGGCTTGTCCTTCACACAATTGTCTTCCCCTATAAGCTTTTCGCGGCACCGTGCACATTTGTCATGTAAGTCGAAAAGAGCCATAACATGGCCACAGGAACCCCTTCTTTGTCCCTTCTTATCGCCCGGAGATGCCATGACACTTCTTACACACAACTAACACAAATATTTTAAACAAAGAGCTTGAGAAGAAGTATATAAATTAATTTTTAAAAGTTTCTCTTAAATCCCAAGCGTTCTTCACGCGCCAAACAAAAAGAGGAAGAGCGCATGCGCTGCGCGTGCGCAGTACAACGGCAGGGAGACTATACAGCCACCTGGCGAGTGAACAGGACGCTACCGGTCCCGGCCAGAGCCCAGCTCAGGACGTTTTTTTCTAACGTTTGGTGTGACCGGCAAGGCGCCGGACAAATGCATCTGTCCACTAGGTAAGATGTATTAACGCAATAAAAACAAGTCTAGCTCTTTAACCAGCTGAGCTAAAGGGAAATCCCCAGAAGCCCAGGTATTAATAGAACTGATATACGTGACGATATTACATACTACCCCTCCAAGGAAAGACCTGTCCTCAGGTCTTACATGACTACATTATTATACTTTACTCTCTTAGCTTTGAGAGGGAAGGATCTTTAGGCATCTTACCATGTAGTGGGAAGGGAGAAATTATTGGCTGGTTCTGCTGTGTCTCGAACTCACAGCCTTGTGATTACACCAAAATAAACACAAGTCTATCTCTTTAACCAGCTGAGCTAAAGGGTAATCCTGGGAAGCCTGCATATTAATAGAACTGATATACATGAGGATATTACACCTGAGTTATCTGTACACCTGTCCAAACAAAAAGGCCACTTACAGGTTTGTAAAATAAACTCTTGTTTTCACAATGTTCAAGAATGGATATCTTCCACCAAAGAAAAATTATATCCTGATAAAACTGAACTCATTATTTTTGAGTCTCCAGTTCAACATAAATAGTTGGACTCTTTTGTTCACCAGTAAATATACTCCTGATGTTTGTTAGGCCTTAGAGTCTACTTAAATACACAGATTAAGCACTATAAAAGTCCAGTACAGAATATAGAACAGAATATAAACCAAGCATATGTACACACCTGATTGAGCCTCTGTGTTGCTATTGTGGCTATGGTTTTTGTAGTTTTAGTTGTTGTTTTTGTAGATATCACTGTTGCTGTAATTACAGTTACAGTTATTGATAAAGCTGCCATTGCACTTGTTGTTGTAGTAGCTGTTGTTGTTGTCAATGTTGTAGCTACTGATCTTGTTCATGCGAGAACAAAATATTTCACAAAATCTGACATTTTTGCGGCCCCTTTTCTGATTTAAACTTGTTTATCTCAAAATCCATCAAAAGCATCTGTCTTCTAATTATTTATGTTAATCTCTGCATTTAAATTCAGTTTGTGTTCAATTAATTCATAATCTTGATCTATACAACCACATTCAAATCTGTGTAGTTCAGCCCTATAAAATGCTATATGTCTGCCAACAGTGTTTGTGATTCACTGCCCTATAACCTTGCACAATACAGTGTGTAAAAACTTTACCTACAAGTTTCAGGTTTTTTGTAAGGCCCAGTTTTCTCTGTTTAATAATAACTCCAGTTCACATAAATAATTTCATGGATTCAGACATAAGAGGGACAAGTAATTTCTTTCTCATACTCTGATTATTCTGAAGTGCTACCAAGGTTCTCTTACCACTGACTGAATTCAAATTTAATGCAGATACTTTTAAATGGACTGTACATTTTATGCATTTACACAACCAACAAGTATTTTATTATTCTGGCACAACAGATGATCCTGTGTTCATGTGCATCTTGAATAGATTTGATAGCTGATAACAACACAACTATATCTCATCTAAAAATCATAGGAATGTCCAATTGTTACAAAGGCCAAAGGTGGGGTTTTATTTCCCTTTCAAAGGTTAAGGTCATATCAGAACAGGTCCTCAGTGAACTCCATGTTACCATGAGCTGATTTCAAACCCAATAATGTTACAAGACAGTAAATTATATACATGTAACATGAATATCCATATAAATACCTAGCACTGTCTACATAAACACTTCTACTGGAGACCTTTCACATATATCAGAAATATTAACTCGGCTAGTTTTTTCTTTACCGGTATGAGACTTGGGCGATAATTTATATTCTAACAATTTATAACAGTTTCCATTGATTATCCAATATGGCACATCTCGTACCGGTAAAGTAAAATTGCGCCATTAACTCTCTAGATTTGTGAAGATAAAGTGAGTTAACTTTTTAAGTTTCCATAAATTTGAGTAAGTTACCTCCCCAAACTTTATTCAGTTAAAATATGCCACCTACCCACTTTTCCCATTAATTTACAAGGAATTGCCTCCCAATTTACAGGTTGTCTCTTGTGTCTGATAGCTTACATGTCAGATTACGGATCTAAATAACAGATTCATCAAATGTTCATATTCAGCATAATGGTTTTTTGTGGATTTGTTGTTTATGAGCACCATCAATCACTGATACGTCTGTTGAAAAAATCTAGTTCAAAGATTGTGCAATAAACTGAACACTCACAAATATTCTGAGCAAGTGCATTAGATTGTGCACTTTTGGCATGCTGTCTGTTAGTTGATTTCAATCTCCGTTTTTCAATTCTTCTATAATATTCTTTAAAAGATCTTGAACATGGTTCACTGCTCAATAAGTTAAATGTGAGCATCAGTCATGGGCATAGCAAAGGTGGGAATGCCTTGGAGAACAAATAAGATTTGATTTTCTTCCAGAAGAAGGTGAAATGAGTGCTTCTAAGTGCTCTTTAACCTTTCATATTTGGATTTAAACTTCCAATTATATTCAGAAATAAATTAAATTTAATGTGTTCACTGAGAAGCTGATATCTTTCATCTGATATCTGAGGAGAGGTTATATAGTGGGTATTACACTTGTCTCCCACTTTGGAGATTGTGTGTTCAAGTCTGCCCCACCCTTAAAGGAAAAAGCTGAAAGTTCCTAATGCCAATACCAAATGGCTTACAGGACAGTATCGTGACCAACTAATTCTTATTCTAATAGTACTTTTATAGCGCTTAATCTCAATCTATTGACAGGCTCTAAGGCGCACATTGCCAGAAATCAGAGATCATAATCATTGCAGAACACCATGTTCTAAATGTATTAGTAGAATCTATACATTGCTTTTCTCCATTCCTAGGACTACCCATTGTACGATGACCCATACAGTGTGTACAAGGCAATGTTAAAACCCAAAATAATGGACTTAACTGTTGAAAATCTTGAAGATTTATAGCAAAGGACTAAGGAGATAAATATACATAAATATTCTATGGGAATTCAATTTTAGCAATAATTCCATTCCACATTTTTCTGTTTTGATGATGTTGTGAACTACAGTTTAAATTTCAACCAAAAAGAAGTCATCTATATCTCAGAATTAAAAAGATATGATGACTTTTCTTAGAAGAGAAACAACTGTACAGAATTCTGTCTCAGGACTGACACCAATCTAACACACTTTGTGAGTACAGGTAGCTGATGCTGTCTAACCACCTGGAACAGCTGTGTTTGGAAACCTAAAACCAAAATTGATTGCTGTGTTGCAATAACTAGTCCTGGCTGGTGCTTTAGCATCAACACTGTGTTCTAAATTTACCGATCTTGACAATTTTTGCTTTTATAATGAGAAAAATTACTAATCCCAAAACTATTTTTACCAAACCATAGTAACTTTTTTTGAAGTCAATCTCCGTTTTATTTTGCCTACGCTGTCAACCAATATAGGTTAACATTAAGTGGGCCAGAACAAAAATGGTAACTTCCTGTGAAGCTTTATTTGAACTTAAAACATTTAATATTTATTAAAAGCAAAATCATTTTCAGGTAGACAGCATTAATTGCTATAGTAATGAAACAGGTTTAACTTTATTTATTCCTGTTGTTTAAGTTTCCTATATGTTTGCTTTCCTTAATTATAATTTTTTTTTTTCAATTTCTGCACACAGTATCCAATTTAATTAGTGTTACATTCATGGCAAACCATATCCGACTTCCATCAATTACACTGAAGAGTCCAAAAGCAGAATCCGGAGGCTTAACAAGTGGGTTGAAGTTTGAACAGGTTGATTACTGTACCAAAAACCTTCAGGCAAAAATAATGTCTGAGTAAGTTCAGTCGTGACAGAATGTTCCTTTCACTCATCAACATCAATCAAAGCCTCTATGCATGGAATATCTGTACTCAGAAACAACCTGTTCTCTCATACAGTGATGTAATCATCCAGAACAAAGGTTAATATTACAACACAAAGGCTTCTTAAGATAATCTAAGATATCTTAATCTTTATAGTCCTGCAAACTAAAGTGCATACAAGTTGTTCATGTACTTACAGGTGTATGTATGTACCAATGTATCGTTAGATATTCATATGCATAACACTGCATTAAATGTCTACTCATTTGATCTGTACAGATGAACTCGGTCTTAGTCCCATGATTTGTGTAGCTATTTATTGAAATGGAGCATAAAGTTAGTAACAGTATCACTGAATCACTTGATGAAGCAGACTCATTTGCAGACCTGATGTGGTGATGGTATCGGTGCTTAAACGTTCATTATTTAATCAAGCGTAAAGAAAAGGAAAGTTTATTTTTTTGAAAAAGTGAACAAAATACTTCTATATGATTATGTTATTAAGCATAAATAAATGGATAGTTTATTACTGTGTAAAAATGAGCAAACCGTTTTATATGAAAATGCATTAATCTGTAGCGACATACTTCTCATACAGAAGACAGAAACATAAGGAAACAATGCCCGTAAGTATTATTCTGGTGAATTATGTATAGTTGAGACTTACATTATTTGTGATGACAGACAATTTATATATGCACAAAAACAAAAGGGAAACTGTTGCTTTGAAAAAATGTTTAATAAAAGAAGTAAATTTGAAGACAAAATTTAGCAAATTATGAAATTAAATAAAAAATTCATCAAAGATCACTTATTGCTGTATTTAGCATGAGTGTACTTTGTCTTGACTATCTGCAAGACTTTGTGATTTTATCATATCATTTAAATTCATCCAGTGGAGTATGTAATGTAAAAATAGTGGACTCTTTAACTTACTAAATAATCCAAATTTGTCAAATTTACAGGCTTATCACCTAGCTACTGAGGCTTACAAGTTGGCTTAATTTATTTACTGGTAAAGCATTTCCAAACATGTTTAATCATGGAAAATAAGAGAACATTCACTTTTTATTTCATACATTATTTTTAAATCTCAAAATTGAAAGCTATCTTTTCTTGTAAGAAAAACTACTATGCCGCTTCTGTCTCAAAATTGACAAGAAATTTCATTTATGTTATGAGCTTTATAAGCTACTCTATAAAAAGAGTTGAGATTTTTCTGTTTGATACTCATTATTTCCTCATTGCGTCCTTTATCAAGTCAGTGATTTTTGTATAACTGCCTCAGGTGAGAGTAAAATGAGGTCTCTAATCAGAAGTAAATGTCTTCAAGTAAAACACCACATATATCTTCAGTATAGAAAGGAGTTTGTATGATCCCACATATAAACTAAAAACTTAACAAAATTCCCTCCAAGTGTGTTTTGTATTTGAATATCACAAGCTTTACAAACTATTCCATAAAAATAGCAGAGAGTATTCTGCTTGATACTAAGAATTTACTCACTCTGTAAATCAGCAAGTTTGTCACTTGTGTAAAAGATTGCCTAAGGTGAGAGCAGACTGAAGGTCTCTTCAGTGCAGTAAACTTCATTAATAAAATGCATGTGATACAGAAAAAAAACCAACACAGTCACACATAATTATATATAGATGCATATCTCAATATCTGTACACAAAATCTATGATATGAATTGGTGATATATCCACATGAAAATGCTGTGATCCTCTGTGTAAGTGTCTAACAAAATGCCAAATATGAGTATAAATGTAAATCACCAACATATTTGACAATTCTAATGCCTGGTGAATAGGTCCCCATTTTTTTAAAGGTTGATTACAATTAACAGAAGTTTGTCACATACACACAATAGGTTTGTCACATTTTCAGGACCAATAAATAATGGCTTTAAAGGGACATATTATTATCATTTATAGTGTTAATCAAGTTTGCATAATTCTCACACAATTATTGCTCCTCTTCTCTATTTGAATCTTGGAAATATATATGCAAAATTAATTGTTTGAAGTGGAAATAATTGTAGGATTTATCACATGCCTCCAATACACAGTATATAAGGTGAAAATGAGGTGTAAATAAGCAGACTTATACCATAGGTCAACTTGTAGACCATGATGTAGCAAACACTGGCTGTTTATTTTCTTATGGACCAATATCCCACAGGAATAAACATTACATGACATGAGCTTGTGGCTAAAATAATGAGAAATATTTTTATTCTGTTTTGCTGTTTTGCCAATAACAAGGATAAAACTAGTTTATTCATAGAGTGTGAAAAATTGATGTTTATTGGAATAATGGAGCAAGTATACTGCAATAAAGAAAATTGAAAAAGCAGGACTGAGCTGCTCTTACTGGAATTTAAGTTAAAATTATAGAGTAAAACAAAAAAAGTGACACACGACTGAAAATATTGCTATAGAAATTAAGAAAATAAAATTCATCATATTTGCCAAACTGAAACAGTTACACAAAAACAAAACCTTTTGACAGGTATTATTTGACCTGTATTTATGGATTGATTGTATCAAAAAGTTACTGTTGTGAAATTGCATCTGAAGATAAGAAGGATATAAAATCTATATCAACTTTGCAACTGGAAAAGTGACAAACTTAAAGCACACAACAGATTTGTTACTTTAAGTTTATTTTTGAATTGTATCTACCAGAAGGAGGTAAATTAATTGACATCATGGAAAGTTTCTGGGTAAGGTGTTTAGTATTTTTTTTTATAACAAATTATTTGAAATTATATATATATATATATTTTTTTCAACAACCTGAAACTGAGCCTCTTAGTGTGTTAAGCCCCCTAATAACCCCCACTTATATAAATGGGTTGACTTAGCTGCAGACACTCCCATCCTGATAAAATACCCATGTTAATACAATTAAGAGGGCTATAAAATTTGCAAATGGAGTCACTGCTGATCAAATTTGATGGCCTCAAGAAATAAACGATGGCAATTTATTTGTGTTATTGGAAATAGAGAGACATTTAACATCACATTCTTGTGACTTAAAATCACCTTTTGCTCATCCTAACATGAAATGTACTACTTTAAACTCATAATAGTTGGAAAATGTACATTTTAAAACTTACTTGTATGTTATGGGTGGACATTTTTTATCAAAGTTATGTTAACTTTTCATTTGTCATAATCTTTAGCATTAGTTTCCCTGCAGTTCATGCTCTAAATTCAGCCAATCATCTAGGCATAGCTTTTGCTCTCTGTCAGTGTTAGGCACTCTATCTAATCTGCCCCTGACTGCTAGAACAATAACAAAAATAGACAAATGTCGTCAGAACATCCGTCGTATATATTCAGGAATAAATAAAAGAGAAAACTCTGTCTGCTACTCGGACTTTCATGCTAACCTTCTCAAATGAAAGATTTCAAGCAATAGACAAACATCTTTCATTGGTAATTACTGCATTTAATGATTTTATATTAAGAAAGTTAGGCTTTAAAGTGATAATTTGCACCATGTGTAAACCTTATGTGATGCGAATAATGTATTATCGGGTAAAATAAAAGGAAACTTTATAGGGCACAGTGTATCAGGGATGGGATCAAATCCTTTGAAGATTTGGATTTGAAGGATATAAATCCTTTTTTTTTTAAAAAAAACTGAGTGTATACAGTCATGTATTTTTTATTGGGCAGTAATGCAATATGTCAATTTTGCCACACGTAGATCCATGATATCAAGGACTTAATATTCTCTGAGGTGTAACAGTGAAGAATAAGATTGTGACAATGGAATTTGTGAAAAGAGCTTTGAGGTATAAACTGGTGGAAACTATTAAGGAGGATAAAAGGTGTTCACAGTGTTTCTCAAAATATTTATCATTTATGACTCTTTTACTATGGACATCTTGTTGTTGGTGTTATATGATAAATTTAAAAAAAAGACTCTTAATGAGTACTCAATGTGAAAATTCTCTCATTCTAATAAAATATTTTAATATTAAGCAATTAAACATTGCACAATATATCATTGTACAAATCTGATACCTTTTATATTGATTTACAGATTCATCAGCTGAGACAACGAATTGAGACTAAAAATGATGACTAATCCAGGAGAAAGTACCAGTAACCTTGCCACAGTATCCAAATCATTGTACCACCTTCACAGCAACATCACAACTTCAGTGACGGAGGCGGAACTTCTGATCACTCAGAACATGTCAATCACCAGCTGGCTCCTCCTTACCCCTCTCTCCACTCCCTGGAAGTGTGCCTTCTTAGTCCTAGCTATCTTCATTGCTGCCACCAACTTCTTCATCATTGTGGTGTTCTGTGCCTCACGTAGAACAAGGAAGCAAATGGGGCTGTTCCTGCTCAACCTAGCCATTGTGGATCTTCAGAACGGTCTCCTCTCCATTCCATTTCTTGTCTTCTACCCGAGGTCTGATCTTGCAGACCCAGAAGATATCTCTGCTGCAACATGTGTGCTGCTGGTCACATGGCCACAGACTCTGTATACAGTGGCTTACCACAGTGTTTGTCTGGTAACCATAGAGAGGTTTATCTCCATCACCAAGCCATTTCTCTACAATAAAATCTTACAGCACAGGAAAGCAGCTGTGGTGGTTGGGTTCATGCTCTGGGTTTGTGATATTTTCATTTCAATCATACCAGTTTTCAATCAGAAGCTTCCCTCAGATGAAGCTCACATGACTCTGTGTAATAATTCCTACAAAGCTGGTGTGGTCTACATCCAATTATTCATTGTCACTGTGATTCTGTTACCTCTAGTTATCAATCTTGTACTCTACATGATTATGTACAAACTGGCAAAGAAGCATTTGACGTCAATGAAGAAGCTTCAAGTACCTAGCTCTGAACCAAACAACAGTTCATCTTCCAATTTGTTTTCACAGAAGCCCACAAGACTATCAAGCAGTTCGCTGATCTTGGGCTACTTCAAAAGAGTTTTGCAATCATCCTTGAAGAGGAGACAAGTTATCAAAGCTTCAAAAGCAGCTAAAACCACCTGTGTACTAACAATTTTCTACATCAGCTCCTGGCTTCCCTTCATCTTACTAGTACAGGTCTACAGCTTGTGTAAGGCAGACTACTGTATGACAGGTGTCAGCAAACCAGCCTTGCAAGCCGCATTGCCTTATGCCATGTTCCTAGCATTCCTCAGTTCAGCAGTCAATCCCGTTATATATATCCTGAGAAATAAAACAGTAAAGCGGGAAATCCGGATGCTTTTCATGTGTGGAAGGTCATCAGCTTCGCAGAGATGGTCAGTATGCAGTGTTCAAGGCATTAAGCAAAGCCACAGTGTTGACTTTAAGTCTGGCAACCATTTGAATAGGTTCCTACATAGTATGCCACATCCAGCAACTGTATAGTCTGTCATTTTATCTCCAGTTGTGTTATTTTTTCTATAGGCATTGGCTAAATTGTCTGTTTCTATTTATTGACTATCTTGGATCATCTGTTTCTGACAGTAACAGAACACCACTACATATAATCAGTGTAAAAAAGACTGTATGGGATGTGTATTTTTCTCAGTATGTTAGTCTTATTTATTCAACTATTTGCATTTTTAATGCATTTTTCATTGCATTTTATACAGTATTTATATAATTTATCTACAAAGTCAAAAAGTAAATATTTAAATCAGTGTAATTATGATATTTGTATACATAAACTAACACTGTATTAAATATATAATAAAGTGCTATTTTATTAGATATATAAATGTCTTTATTTTTTATTTCCTAAGAGACAGAGCTTTTGCACAGATGCTGATACATGAATTGACTCTGTTTCAATTACATAGTTTTTGATGTCATATTGTCAGTGTCATACAGTCAAGATATCAAATAAAGATGATGACTTTATAGATATCAAGTCACAAAACATTGGAAATTATTCATATTACCTTTTCTGGGGGCTTGAAATGAAGTCAGCACACAAACTTTGATAACAACATATCACTCAACAGTTTCAAAATGCATTCTTAAAACCAACAAGAATATTGGGCATAATCACATCAACTACTTGGAATGATTGACAAAATTAAGCCTGTTTCATACATCATATATTACAAAATTCAAACCAATTCTGTGATATTTCTTTCAAAATCAGCAACTTTGTTTTTTGTTGCTCAGTCAAATGTAAAAAAGTGGGTTTTTTTCTGCATCCTGCCACATTTTAAACAACACAATCAAAATCATAAACAATAACACAGAACTAGACAAGCCTAAAAATAATATTAACAAGGTGCATATGAGAATGCACTTTTTTCAATCATGAAAAATTATAAGCCAAAGTCAAAGTGGTGTCTTTATATCTCTATCAAAACTTCCCATCATACCAGGACAGGTTTACAGAGTATCCCGCATCTTGTCATGAGTTAGATCAATACAAAGCCACAGAAGGAAGAGCCAAGTGAGTAAATAGAAACTTACAGCTAACCACTCAGTCGCTGAGTGTAGCCAAGAATCCCCAAATTATAATTTCACCTAAATACTGAAAATAGCACTTTTCTATCCAGCAGTAGTACTATTGTTTGTGTCTACAAATACTGGATTACAGGTGATGAAAACAAAACAATATCCAATATTATGTTTGGCTTAAAATTTGCCTTAGGCTAGTGAAAAATATAAACATGCACACATGAGATATAACAATAAATGCAAAAGAGAACGTGAAATATTTTGAAGGTAAAAGACATCATGTATAACCATTATAAAGGTATTTTATTAAATGTTAGACAAACAAATGAACATACCAGAAAACATAGCCTTCTTTGCAGAAGTAATAATAAAGCCATATACACAGCTGAAACATACGGCTTTTTGCCTACTCACCCCATGGAAATACAACAGGAACAAATAGCATTCTGAGTGTGAATGAATGCTTGAAATGATATGCAGTTAAATAAATTGGTTAATGCCTACTGGATGTATTGCTCCAATATTCCACATCCACCACTTTTCACACTTTTTTCTGTGTTCAAGATTGGGTGTGTTGTATTTACGAGAACACCATTCCAGAATTGAGAATCTCAGATCATTGACTGAATGACCCTTGTCTAGGAAATGTCTAGACACTGGGGTTGATCTGATTTCCTTTGGTTTTTTCACTGAGAGAATGTGTTCATACATTCTATGTCTGAATCCACACCCTGTTTCACCTACATAGTATTTATTACATTTTGTGCATGTGATTAAATATACCATGTAGAGTTTCATCAGAGAATTTCTCTTGGGGAAAAGGAGTGTCTGGTCTTCTCAAGTCCAGTTCACTTAACTGTAGGTTCATACTGGACACGGCAGTAGTCAGAGTTGTTTGACTGACGTCAGTAGAAAATTAGAAATCATACTCATTGTAGAAGATACAAAACACAGGTAAATATGTGTGTCAGTCACTGCTACTAAGTACACTTAAAATTTGTGTTACAGGCCTTAAAATCTGTGTTTTGTATACTCACCCCATGGAACAGGAAGAGTGGTTGGCATCTCTGCAAGGCGTCGCCGATTCTCACTGGTGGACTCAAATTCCTCAAGCTGTTCAACAATCTTCTTATCTACAGTATCCTGTAACCAAGGCAACATGTCAAAGTACTAAGTATATCCCTCCCATTGCCATCTTTTTTGCTAAAGGGTGGTTCTTGCTTTTGATTTTTCATTACCTCACATTACTAATGGTATAAGGGACAAAGACACCTAGCATTCTCCTTGAACATCTCCTGATAAACATGGTATACAAAACTAATTTTACTACTCAAAATAAGGTTGGAAATGGCAAAATGGTTTTAAATTAGCTGGTCATAAACAAACTGACAATTTGTCTCAAAATTTTATTAACATTACTTGTAATCAGTATTAGATATGAACTTTTGCCTAAGATTTCAGTTAATGTATAATCTTTACAGGTTTAAATGGCCAGCTGTTTAATGAAATATACGAGACTTTTTTAACCTTTTTAGCTTGTTTTAACAGCCAGATTTGCAATATGGAACATATATTTCATTTTTAGTTTTTGAAGACATGTTCAATTCAATTGGAAAACTGTTGTGTGAACAGTTATCAGTTGTTTTTTGGAAGCTAGCCACTACTTTCGGAAAGCTGCAAACTGCAAATCAAACTGAAGACAATTTTTAAGAAATTTAGAGCCAGTGTCACTCGGTTAATATTGTAATAAGGAAATACACCCTCTAGAGTTACTTGTACTTAATATTAGAATTGAATATTTTTTTAAATGACACATTACAGATACATAGATAATGGTTTAATTTAATGCATAAATGCATAATTTTTTTTGCCCTCTTCATAACCAAGTTAAGACAGGAACAAAGAAATTGGTACAACAGGGTGTTTGACACCACAGGATCAAAGCCATTTTTATCTGGCACATAAAACATTGCACCTAAGGAACATTTGCTCTGTCTGAAAAGAGCTGTATTTTATGAACTGACTGTGATTTTATCATGTGTAGACAGATAGGAACTGGTGGGGCAGGGATAATCAGGTGAACTAAGACAGGTGTACTGTACCGAAACAAGTAATATTGGCAAACTAACCTAACTTTCTCATTTTGTCTTGAATTCTGGGACATTCTAGGTGTAGTTTTAGATTTGTTTTTATCATTATTTTTTACCAATTTCAAATAATTTAACTAAAAATTATTAAATATTAAAGGCTGACCTCAGTGGCAAATTTAACAGGTTGTGGCAAATTTTACATCTATTACTGTATATATCTGGACATGAACATGGTACAAAATGGTAATGCACTGGGAGATATAACAACTGACTGCACACTATTTTGAACTCAGCTAATTTAGTTACTGTATATCTATTTAACAAGCTATTTAACAGTGGAAATACTGCTTTCCCCATTTTTTATTAAATAGAATATTACCTTGGCACACACAGTCTTCTTTTAAGTTTAATTCAATAATTTTTTGTTATAAATTATACAATGTAAATAACATTTTGCTATCTGAAATGATAAACAAACAACTGTCATAAACAGCATCTCTTTTTTGTTAAAATTAATGTACCTTTCTGTATCCCCAAAAAGAAATATAAACAAAGTTCTGGGCCTTGCAAAAAATGTCTTTTCCAGAACAAAACAGCAGAATTATTTCTTGTGCATCCTCTTTGCCTCTTTTTACATAGAAATCCAGATAAGCATTTGAGATTAGCAAACATAGTGATAAGCCCTAAAATTAATGATTCCTCAAGGTTAGCAATGGTAACGAGAATGTTTCTATTGTAATCATGACATCATTATTACATGCTTGGTTTATCTAAATGTTTATGAGAAAATTGAAAGGCATATTTCACATACTGCTCTAAAAGGGTAATGTAAACAAATTTTGCAGAATGTAAAAAAAAAAAAAAAAAAAGAAATCAAAGAGGTGTAAATATTTTGCTACAAGTAGCCTAGATTTGGTGATGCATAGCTAGCTGAAGAATGTGTGAATTTTTAATTAATGTGACCATTCTTCCCAGTATTAGACCTATTTTGATATATCAAAACATTTCTTTGCTTTCAGCTGAACAATTTATTGACAAGATAAAAGGGTGTGACAACTTATCATTGCAATCAAAGATAAGAGATAACAAACAATGAGGGAATTCAAAAACTGTTTGATTGTTTATAAAGTGAGATGTTTAGATGTGTATTTACCTGTAATTACCGGGGCTTTTCCTTCCACCTAATTTGTTGAAAGCTGTAGCTAATGTTTATAATTTGTGCACTGAAGGCAAGAGCAATAGAATGTTTAGGTAATTTCTGTGAGGTTTGCTGTGTCTAGTATTGTAGGTACACAATGCTTGAGTAAGGCAGAGGTTCTAGTTGCACACAAGAATCAGAATTTTGAAAATGGATTGTTGTTCCACAAAGACATTCAAGAAAATATCACAAGTCAAATCTGATTGGCAGTTCACAATTTGCCATAACTTGCTTTAGCATCACAAATTGTAGAATCAATTCAGAGAGTAATAAATGCCTGAGGATTTTTATACAGTAATGTACATTTGACATTGAACACTCATTGTATAAATAGTATGTGTTCAGAAATCATTTACATAGAAACAGCGTAAACCTTACAAACAATGCTTTTTGTATATCTGGTTTCATATCACTATCTTTATTCTAGTTGTCCAAAGCACCTTTACTCGTTGCAAGAGTTGTATTCCAGGACTATACTTTGTACTCAAGGCACCAGACTGAGTGCACACATAGAGCACCTGTTAATTCGATGATCACACCTGTGTAAATATGTGTGACTCATATTCTGGACCTCTAATAATTTTCTTACAATATCTATTTACATAAATCGGTGTACTGTAACTAGCATCTGTACATTCCAAATATCTCTACCTGATACATGTGTATATAACACACATTTGTAGTTAACACATAGAAGTATTGGACAAAAATGTAGACAACTCTTGTGCTATATTTAGCCAGGGCGTTCATACTTGTGTATACAACACACCTGTATACAAGTATTAATACACCTGTCAGCACACCTGTATATTTAAACCACCAGTATACAAACCTATAAAGGTACTACAACTACATGAGTAATATATCTGTATACAGAGCTATTCATTTAACATCCTGGTATAAACACCTATGTATTTTAGACACCTGCCTATACATCCATGTATTTAACACACCCATATACATACCTGTATATTTGTAACATCATACACATCTATGCATTTCACACACCTGTATGGATAAAATACTATACTACTTCAAACACTGTCTACACACACTTGTGTATTTGGCACACCTGTGTACATACCTGTGGTGTGTGTATAGGGGACAGTGTAGTTCTACTCAGAGGGTCTTTCACTGCACCACTGCCCATCACCTCACTGTACAGACTACTTCCTTTGTTTGCACTGCCACACTGACCCAATACAAAGGCTTCCACACTCTGCTCCAGTGTCCTCTGATAGCAACAATACAAGGGTAAATGCATCAAAGTGCCACAATTAAGATATATATACCACTGGACTATTAACTGTAAAATCCTCCTATATCAGGATCAAATATAAGGTCCATCCACATATACTCAGTTCAATGTCAAACTTTGATACATTTGGATTGTTTTCAACGTATCTTACCATTAATATAATGTTGGCTGGGATAAGAATCGATACAAGACAACAAAACAAAATAGAAACTAATTGAAAATTTTGATTCAAATAACATGAAATAAAGATATAACTGCAAAGAATTCAAAAATAATGGTGTGGAGGGAAGGAAATAAACATGATACATTCACTGGAATAACAGGACTATTACTAAACACAAATACATTAATTTATTACATTAAGAGTTGTTTACAATGTGATATTATTGCCAAAGAAGCTCTTTTGTGGAAAAGTACATAAACTAGCATTGGCGATGCCCGTACCCCACAGCCTTGGGAAATAATTTTAAGCGCCATGAAATATAGAAGCAGTGAAATAGTACAAAGTTCAGGATACTTTCAGAGTAGTGTCAGTGATATAAAGGTCCATATAATGTTTAAGTAGATAAAATAACTTCTAAGAGAAAGAAAATTTATGTAAAGATAAAGTATTAAAACAACAACAAAAATCAATAGCAAGATGACATTAATCAGTAAACTAAAAATTTTGAAGCTGTAAAATTTATTAATAGGAGAATAGCAGTCTATGTAAATTTAATAGCACAACTTTATAAAAGTACACATAATAATAAAGATGCAGCAATCCATATATCTTTGTCATAAGAGAAACATGTCTCAAATATAGCAGGTGAATACACTTTGACAGAGCCAAAGCTAGTTAAAGGTCACACCATGATGCACACCTGCACCCCCTAACCAATGTCCCTTACCAAGTGTCAATGTTCTACACCTTACAGAATCTAAGAAACAGCCTGGCCAAGATTTTTAAACTCATGGTCAATACGTCAAGGTCAAAAATTAAATCAAGATCACACTATGATGGTGCACACCTGCAATGCTTAAACAATGTCCCTACTAAGTTTCAACTTCCTACACCTTTCAGTTTCCAAGATATAGCCCAGACAAGATTTTATAGGTTAAGGTCACTACGGCAACTTCAAAGGTCAAATCAAGGTGACACCATGACATTGCACACCCTCAACCCCCATCCAATGTCCCTACACAGTATCAACTTCCTACACCTTATGGTTTCCAAGATATAGCCCCGACAAGATTTTATAGGTTAAGGTCACTATGGCAAGGTCACAGTTCAAATCAAGGTCATACCATGACGTTAGACACCTACAACCCCCATCAATGTCCCTATCAAGTGTCAACATCCTACACCTTACGGTTTCCCAGATATAGCCCAGACAGGATTTATGGGACAAAGTCACTACGGCAAGGTCAAAGGTCAAATCAAGATCACACCATGACACTGCACACCTACAGCCCCCAACCAATGTCCCTAACAAGTATCAACTTCTTACAGCTTACAGTTTCCGAGATATAGCCCAGACAAGATTTTCAAACTCAAGGTCACTACAACAAGGTCAAATCAAGATCATACCATGATGTTGCACACATACACCCCCTAACCAATGTCCCTACAAAGTATCAACTTCCTAGACCTTACTGTTTCTGAGATACAGCCAGGACGAACTTTTTCCTGCCACCCGCCTGAACACCTGAACGCCCATCTGGACACAATGTGTGAAATCAATACCCTGACAGTCCTTAAGGGCTGTGGGGTAAAAACAGGAAGGACTAAATAGTTATAATAAACATAACAGTGATTCATTTATAAAAACACACAGTCAAATATCTAGCATAAACATGACTCAATGTCAAAATCTTACAAGTTAGCAACATCTAGAGAATTTAATACTTCTAATTAAGAAACTAATGCAGTGCCCAAAATGCAAACTGAGGCAAGTTATACTTACAAGAAGAAACAGGCAAGAAGGTTATGCACTAACATATACTAAGATATATCTTGTACAGTATTTGGAAGCTTTTTCAAAGGTAAAAATTGGGATTTTACATCATGTGCAACAGCCAGTTAAGCTTGCGCAAAATTTTGGTTAGAATGTCAACCCTCTAAGTTGAAAATATAACATGCAAACTATGAACGATGCAGACAATGAAAGGTAATTGTGGAGAAATGAAAATAAGCAATTTGTAAGCAGATTAAATAGCCATGAATTCGTTTTCACAGAAAGCTTTTGCCTGTTTTTGATTCCCCATTGTGTGCCATATTGCATTGTAATTTGGGTTGTTAATTTTACTTATTCTAATCTAACCTCTTATTTTGTACATGCAATATTTCCCTGCCGGGGCTACACTAACAAAGGTAAGCAAAAGTCATACTCAAAGGACATACAAGGTCAATAATCCAGAGTTGTGTGTGTGAAAGAGGGGAACAAAATCTATTTGGGGAAACATAAATTGAAGAGACGAGTCTTAAGACACTTCCTAAAAGATGCTACCAAGAGACTGGTTCTTATATAAAGATGGAAATGCTGAAGCATAATGGCTGAAAAACCTGTTGGTGGGATTAATGAAAGTTACAGTCAAGGGGAAGACAGGGGACTTAAAGGAACTTAAATTCTGGGCAACTGAGTCTGGTATTTGTAGATGAGATAAAAGGATAGAGTAATTCATTAATTTTTTTTTCATTTCAGCTATGGGGTTGTGGCTTATTTATATAAGCATTTTCAAGAACAATTTATGTAGAAGATAAGATTTCATCACAATTAGAAATACGCCTGTGAGGATTTCTTTTCCATATCCTATGATTCCATGTACACCAGTATATGAAATACAAAGTACAGATATATTACCATGTTTTATGATGGTTGCATGCATATCATATGCTGGAAATTGTCAATTTATGTGACAAATACTATGATATTGAACATATGTACTGAAATCTACATGGGATACCAATAAACTGGCACATATTATATGATACTCCGACATATGGAGTCCTTTTCATCTAAAACTTTGATAATCATAATAGCATACTTGTACACAGTACCTGATGTGACAAGTATCAGCACACAATGAGTTATAGGCTTATTTGATTCAGATTATGGGATATTCTAAACATAATTGGGAATTTGTGGCAATGAAGGATTACTTATGTAATATATTACTGAATTGTGTTAGTTTACATTAAAACTAGAGTGAAACTTCACCACGTAAAAATTTCTTCAAGTTATCTCATATTTTTTAGTATTTCTTGCCAATTTTTGTTCATTACAATGATGAAAATTTAAATAGCAAATTGTATAATCACTCAAGATCACTCACAACAATCTGGCTAAGATTGATTTTCCATGGTGAACACTACACTCCATTAACTAGTCTGTGGGTAAACTAAATATAATGACATAAAATTACAACTCACATCAACAAGACGAGAACCATGTAACATGCACAAACCTCTGAAATAAAGATATCATTATGTAATTAAAAACATAGGACTACTATTCAAAACATCTGTACAAAACCTTCAACATAAAATTATGCAGCAATAATAATTAAAATACATCAACATGCACCATTACTGTGAAGATAAAACAAAAAATACAATACATAAAATACACCAGCATGACAAAGACAAAATGAAGGTTTCACCCAAGAAATTACAGAAGCTCTGGACTGCCAAACTTTTTTTAAATTTACTAACTTTAATATACCAGTTAGTTAACTTGAATAAAAGAGTTAGTAACTGGAATATACTAGTTAATAACGTGAATATACCAGTTACTAACTTGAATATACAAGTTAACTAACCTGAATGTGCCAGTTAGCTAACTTGAATATACAATTTAGGTGACTGGTATATTCCAGTTAGCTAACTAGAATATACCATTAAGTAACTGGAATGTACAAGTTAGTAACTGGAATATATGAATTAGCTAACTGGAATATATGAGTAACTTGAATGTAAAAGTTAATAATTGAAACATATAAGTTAATTAGCTTAAAAATACCAGTTACCAACTTTAAAATATGAATTATTAACTGGAATATTCAAGTTAATAACTGGAATGTTCAAGGTAATAACTTGAATTGACCAGTTACTGTATCTATAATATATAAGTTAGCTAGCTGGAATATACCAGTTAGCTAACTTGAATATTCAAGTTAGGGAACTTGTATTTTCAAATTAGTAACTCATATATTAAAGTTAGCCAACTTGTATATTCAAGTCAGCCAACACGTACATTCAAGTTAGTTAACTGGTATATTCAAGTTAGTTAATTGGTATATTCAAGTTAGCAACTTGTATATTCCAGTTACTAACTCAAATATTCCTATTTGTCACTAATATATCACAGTTACTAATTTGTATATTCCAGTTACCCAACTCGTACATTCGAGTTAGCTACTTCGTATAAATTATTTAAGTTAGTTAACTGGTATGTTCAAGTTAGTTAACTGGTATATTCAAGATACTAACTCGATCCCAGTTACTAACTTATATATTCCAGTAAGTAACTCAAATATTCAAGTTAATTAACTGGTATATTCAAGTTAGTAACTTGTTTATTCCAGTTATTACCTCAAATATTCCAGTTATTAACTCAAATGTTCAAGTTAACTAAGTGGTATATTCAAATTAGTAAAATAAAAAAAAACTTAGGCAGTCCAGAGCTTCTGTAAGAAAGGAACAGTAAATTTCATTTTAATTTTTTTTCCTTCCGAGATATAGTACACATGATATATACATCTATGTAAAACAGCAAGTGAAAAAAAAGATTTCTGTAATACCGCTATAACTTTTGTTTAACTTTGTTTGAAAGGAACTGTGGTACTGGACTTGGCAACGGCTATGGATAGAGGATTTTTTAAATTGGATTTTTGGTGTTGTGCCTTAGAGTCTGCCTGCCAGAGATTAAGTGCCATAAAATTACAGAATAGAATAGAATAGAACCGATTAATATTACTTTGATCATGACTTTATGTGATGTGCAATAATGGAAAGATGAGTGAATAGGAACCAGCCTTAAATATTCTTCCCCCTCTTAATAACACCTTGCATATACATATGAAAAACATTGAAATATTGATAATTTGAGTATGAAGTATTACATTTGGATGAAAGGATTTTATTTATTGGGGTTATCATAACCATATGTCATCAGAACAAAACTGAGGTCATTGTTGGTATCTTCCAGCTCAAATATGTGGAGTTTTCCAGGACTCCATTCAGTTTGAAAATGTATGGTCACCGTGCAAAAGTAAAACTTCTGAGTCCTTGCCATTACAGTTATAAGAAAAAATTCAAAATAAACATTCTTCCAATGCAAGTAATGGGCTTACTGAATTTGCTTCCAAAGTGCATTACCTGGTATGTTTTAGAGAATTACGTAAAGCCTTAATTGCCATTCTAGTCAAGTCACATCTTGATGGGTGGTTCAAAGTGTGGAGGAAAACAGATGAGTGTAAAGTTATCAGACTGCAGTGTAAACCACCAGGCATCATTCAGTAAGTACAAACTTTTCCACTTTAGGTCTGGTCAGAGGTTTGAGCCCAAATCTCAGAGGCATAAAGCAAGTGGATTACCACTATGCTACAGCTTCCCTTTACATAAGTTGAGGAATGCTGATACATTATCCAGGTAATAAAGTATTCATTCTGATATCAGCAAATGGGGCTTATTTTAATAATATTATGTGTCAAATGAATAAGTTTCTGTATGGACTTACACAAACTTGTTGTTACATAAAGAATTAGATCTTGGATCAAAATGTATTATAAAATATAGGAATATGATAGTATACACAAATACAACATATGAATCCATTTAATTTTAAAATTAGTATAGACCATACAATGTCAGAACTGAATGAATATTAGCAAACATCAACTGCAGTCAAGTTATAAATATCTGTGCACAACCTTAGCAAGAATCTATTTTTAGTATATCATATATGCATATACCACAGTAGGTTGTCAAGTTATATATAGATCCCAAAAATGCAGGAGGGACACTTATGTATGAAATAAATTATATAATATGCATATACCAGCCAACATGCCAATGATTGATATTTAACCTGCTTGTGGCTAGCTTTTGTTGCCAATCCTCTACTCTCCTGCACCTTACTACCCATAGAAGTTGGTATTGTTGGAGACATTAGGTCTTTGTTACTTGGGCCAAGACTCACTTTAACATCCCCTGATTCTTCCAGTTCTGCCCAGGAGTTCCTGTTGTACTCTGCAAGCCTTTTAGGCTGCTCTCTGTTTCCCATCAGTGTCAGCATCTCTGTATTAGCTGCAGCAGCTGATGCCAACCCACTTCTGCCACCCCTGATCCCTCCAAAGTCGCATGGAGACATGGGATCAGTGCCGACATGCTCCACAGCAGTAGGGGAGGAAGGTCGGGGTGGAGAGCCTTTAGACAGTGGGGAAGTAACTTTGGAGGTTGGGGAGAGGGATTCAATGTCAGTCTCCTCTGTTCGAGTGCTGTCTGTCTTCCTGTAGATGGCGCTGGTGGTGGTGGAGGACAGGTTGAAGGTGACTGTGTCAGTGGTGCTGGTGGCTTTATGTGAGCCAAGGGGACTTTTCGGGGGACTCTCTGTCTCCACAATGTCACCCAGATCTCCAGTTGACACATTAGAGGTATCTGAAAAATGACAAAAAAAATTAATTTATTAATTTATGTCTTTTAAAAACAGTTTGGTGAGGCATTTCAGTATGAATCTTAAATTTTGGTAAGCACCTGATAAAGTTTCAAAATCTAATATTTGAATAACAGAAGGACAAAAAATGAGAGATTTTATCATGGGATGCCCTCTTCTTATTGCCAAATTCAGTTTACCTCTAGATCTATTCCTGGGCACAAAAGGACTAGCTGGTCCAAAGACTTCATCCAACTTCTTACACCTGTGCAGCTGTGCATCTACAGTGTTGATTGTAAGTCTCACTAAGGTCTGTATAATGCCAGATGCTTGACTAGAGTTGTATTGATACTGAAACAGTGTTATACACATTGTTATTACATCATTATGCAAAATACTTTTATCAGACTACTAACTTAAGTATATAAGATTGGTCTTTATAATACTCATCATATGTTACAGGTGATCAATGCCTCTGTTATTAGGCAGAGACTACTTTAAATTGTTTTAATAATTAATATTTACCAGGAATGATTTCTCTGAAGGATTTACGTAGCTATTTTTCATGTAAAACAGAACGTATTGCTATAAATATTACAGTCAGGGTGGTCTGGGTAAAATTAACTGCACAGAGTATAATACTACAAACATACAGGGATAACCTTTCAAAAGGCTAAAACCAACTCTTGAATTTTTCACTTTGTTTCCTTGACTTTGAACCCCAGTAATATAAATAGATTGGAAAACTTGGTATGTTTATCAAGCTTAACACATTATTAAGCTGTGAAAAACATAATGCAACACCTGTCTGTTATTTCTAATATAATGCTTCAGCCATCTCACCTTGTAGAGAATAACCGACAATGACTGTAACCATGACAGCCTATTTGTTGGCTCTAGCAACCAGAGAGAGTAGTTAGGTGGCTGGTAATCACTGGCATATCTCTGTGGCGATGGACAATACTGCAGCAACGCCATGGAAACAGGCAGGATGATATTACCAAGTGAGAAGTTCTTGTCAAGAACCTAAAATTACAGTTTGATTTTATGTAAACAGGAACTGTTTCTTAAATGTCTTGAGATATGTCCATATCAGGCACTCGCAAGCTATTTTAAACTATGTCTATTACATGTAATATAGGGGCCATGGTGGCAGAGTGGTAACACTCTCGCCTCCCACCTCTGAGGCCGGGGTTAGATTCCTGGCACGGCCTCAAGTGGGAAAGCTGGTAGTTGCTTGCCGTTGGTCGGCAGTTTACAGTACAGAATCCTGATGAACTGTATGTACTGGTTTCCTCTGCAACGTAAAACCCCAAATAAATAAATAAATATTACATGTAATATTATATTGCCCCAGTCTAGTATATGGATAGTGATTAAGGTATCTGAACATCTATAACACAAAGGTAGGGCATGAGCCACAAGCAGGTGGTAAGCTGCATTGAATATATGTCAATTTAAACTTGTAGAAGCAGTCATTTACAACAAGCAGCCCCTCCATTGGCAATACAGTGATATACGCATAGAATACAGTGAGATATGTTTATTTAAACATTTAAAACAAGACTGAAAAGACATAACCATTGTTAGTATAGAAATTTATACAAAGAACACAGTAAAATGTGTCAATTCATAGACAGACTGCCACTTATATCAAAGACTGTCTTTCTAATTTTTTAAGTCTACAAAGCAGCCACTGAAATAAATTCCTAGCTTTCCACTGAGAGTGCAGTGATGTAAGTGCATTGAATACAATGGAATGTTTCAATTAACACTTGTTAAAGTTTACATTAAATCCACAAAGTCTTACCACTGTTAGTTCGAGTAATATACACATGACAACAGTGGAGTACCTGTGTCTTTACCCTTTACAACCAATAATTAAAGGCAAATAGACATACAATTGGTATTGCAGTAATGTACACAGTGGAGTATCTGACTTTGTACTTACACAAGCAGCCATGAATTACCAAGCAGACTTACCATAGGCAGAGCAGTGATGTATGCATTGAATACTGTGGAGTATCTCAGTTTGTACGGGGGCACACTAAAGGCCTTCTCTGTCTGGTTAAAGCCAAGGAGCACATTCAAATGTCGCAAGACAATGTTCTGCAATGTAACAAAACCGCTATTTATTTCTAAAATTAATATTTATTTTTCTGCAATAAAAATGATGTAAAGCTTAGCAATATATGATAAATTATTTGAAATACTAAAAAGTGATATGTTTTGAGAGTTTTTGTTTATTCAGATAATTTTATAAATATAACATTAACAGATTTCCTTGAAAAGATTTCTTACATGGACTTGAGTTTATCCGCAGTCAATGATAACATATTTCACAAAAACAAAACCACCAATCTATGTCAAATGCTTTTGAGGGAAAGTCCCTTTTAAATAGAGCCAAACATCAAGATCTCAAAGGTTTTCCCACTGAATTACCATCACCTGCTACAAGTCAAACAAACAGTAAAAATTTGTAGGGCTAGGATGTACCTGTTTTTCCCTGAAATTAGCTATAACTGTATTCAATGTGTTTTTTTGACCAGCATTTATCTGACGAATGTGTCACTTTAAACCTAGCAAAATTTTGTAACTTTACAGAACCCATTACCTGAGCCCTGCTCATGTTCCTGTCTTCTGTGACTTGGTCTTCATCACTGTATACCATAAACTGAAACAAAGGACATATATGCAAGAACAAATCAACACCCATGTAAACTTATTTATTCTTTTGAATATGCAATATATTTTGCATACATTATTTGCAAGTAATAGTAATACAGCAATGGTAATACACATACATGGACACTGCAAGACCATGTCAATACGCATGCTGTCATAACAAAAAGAAAAAAAGATTTCCAAAATATTGTGTGAGACCATAAAGACTTAAGTTGTGTCAGGGGATAAGTAAATGAGGAATAAGACTCCCTACCAATGCAAACACAGGTTTCAGAGGTAAAACATAGGCATACGTGTATGTTACAAGGCGCAGTTAGGTCACAACAGGTGTTTTGTTTGTGACATCATGATGACACTAATGTTTTGCGATGTCAGCTCTGCTTCAGGTGGGATTTGCTGATTGTGTATGGGCTGAAGTGGACACAGTTTTTTCCCCAAGAGGCTCATTAGATAGTATGAAGACCATGACAATATGTCTCCCAGCTTCTTGACATAAAGATGCAAGTGAAGATACAATAACCCTACCTTCATGAGTAGAGTGACCAGATGGTGGACAGTCTCCCTGTCCACTCCATCCAAGTCCATGGCTCTCTGTAACAGTGCCGCAAAGTTACTCTCTTCGTCAGTGAACTCGCGCAGGTTGCCGCCTATATAATGATCAATGTAATAAAAGTAAGAAATTTCTGTGCACTTTAATTACACTAGAAATTCTATTATCCAACAATGTTGAGAGAGTTAGATTTTACTCAGAAATTTTCCATTATGAAATAAGCCATAATACATCCAAATATTTTTCCTTTATCACTATGTTGTTGCTATGTCTTTTAGCTTCTTTATAAAATATGCAAACTTTGTACACAGAAAAATTGCCTCAGTACCAGCTTTCATGTTTATTCCTGTGCATAATATTCAGACAAGCTAATGCATCCAAAATTGCAGGTACAATTCAAGTGGATATTAATTTAAAAGTTTGTTTTTAGCAATGAATCTTCATGAATTTTCAAATTGGAAGACATTACAACATGACATGTAATGTGAATTTTGACATAATAAACATAAACTTGGAATACCAAATGTTTATATATTCACTATATACCACAACCAGTTATTTTCAAGCAGTGATTTGCTTGTTCATTTTCATCCTGAAACAATATATATTACACTGGAGTGTGTTACGATGCCCACCATGGTGTGGTATATATTTGTCTAGTACATGTGCACATGATTGTTCTTTCTGTTTCACCCACCTGGGAACATGTAGTTGGAGAAAAGTCCAAGACCAAACCTGGACCCCCTGGTTCTAAACTGTGGAGCAGACTGTTGTCGCTTGTAGGGAGACTTGTCTTTTTCTGAAAAGTACCAACATCATGGTATCCAAAACCACCCTCTCAGAGCCACGGAACCTTTGACAATGATCTCTGGTTTTTAACCAGGTCTTATGTTCTATATATCAGAGAAAAGTTATCAAATAACATATTTGTGGTGTGAATGACAACCAATATAGTAAGTACCTTTCCAGGGTTATACTTAGTGCTTTTTTAATTGGTATCTGTGACACTTTTGGCAGTAATCAATGTTCTTTACATACAACACTTACAGTATTTATAATCTGTATTAAGCATATATCTCTTCAGTTAGAAACCCAAAAATCAACTACTGAGGTACATTTTCATTATTAAGAGGTCACATAATTCAAAGCATATAATAATGTATAGACATGCTAATCACTATGGCTTAATGGTTTTTTTTTTACTTTTAAAGCAAATCTGACATTCGTCAATATGAGTATTATAAGTTATACATTTAAGAATAACATATGAAATGACTTTTTTTCTTTGTAAAAAGCTTGATGTGGAATATCATATAGCTAAACAATCACAGATCGTATACAGAATAACTTTAATATTCAAATTATGTCAAAGGAACACTTCAATTTCTTAATTTATCTTACACACAAATCACAACAATCATTTACAAACTGTCATTACATAAGGTTCAAATCTTTCATTCTGCAAAATTGAAAACAAGTGACACCTAAAATCAAGACACATAATGTTTAAAATCTGAAACAGGATTAATGTTAAAATGTAACCCAACAGTGGTATCTCTACTAATAAAAATGCATCAATCCCACAATACGTACATACTGGTGTAGTACTTTAAAGTATAAATATCAAAAATTCTAATCTAAATCAGTGTGCAAAACAGTGCTGTAACCACAAACAAAAAAAAACAACATGGAAATATGCATAATGTGAAGAAATTTAAAAGATAAATATAAACGTACATGTCAGGAACAAATTACTTTGAACACAAAAAAAATAAAAGTGCCAAACTACATACTGGGATGTGCTTAAAAGCAAAATGGTGTAAAACTGGGAATTTTAAGTTTAAATTACAAATTTACATGTTTAAACATAAATTCTGTTTCTGTAATTTCACTTCTCCTTAAAAACAGTTGTCAAAAAAAAACTGTTAAGTAACAAATGAAGCCAGTAACTTATCTCAGATTCTGAAAGGTTAAGTATGCCAAGTCATCAAAAGTTAAAAAGAGGCAAATAGAGGATGAAGATGAGTGAAACCTTAAAAACTGTTAGTGGTTGCTATTCCCCACTATTGACAAGACCATGAAGCTTTCTTGAATTTTTCCCAAAAATGTAGGCATTTTAAAAGTCACAATTATATTTTAATTTTGGCAGTTTTTATTTGACCAAAATTTTATTAAAGTATTGGATTAGATATTCAAATAGGCTGAGGTTACATCTTCATAACCCGAACAGCTAGATACTTTGTAGTCCAAAAGCAGAAAAAGTAATGGTACAGTCAATGTTAATTCAATAAAAACTGAGGTTGAGTAAGACTATTCCCTCAACTGTGAAAGCTTTAACTCTCAGTATGATATTCCTTTAATGTAAACTTGTTGAAAAAGCAACAATTTGGAAGACACAATCTTTTCAGAACAATTTGACATACCAAAACATGTATCTGGAAATTTAGCTAGATGCTACAACCAATACAAAAGCCCCAATTGAGAAAATGAGTTTGTGGATATTCCCTCAAGTTTGAAGAGAAATAATATACCGTATTCTAAAAGTATCAAATACAACAGAACAGCCATTTATCATTCCTTGTTTCAGTGTATTTGCACCAAAGTCATATAACTCATACATCAATAAAACTGAGAGTTACAAATTATTTGGAAAATCATTCAATACCTACTTTTGACAAAAAGGAGTTTCGAAAAGTGCCACTGAATATATTAATTAGCTTGCAGAAGTTAAGTGCTCTGTAAAATATTTATAACTTAAATTGTTATTTGTCAAAAGAGCTGCTAGGTAGACTTATAAAAATGTCTGTATCAAAATAGCTACACATACTAATAAGCAAGGCAAAGCACAAGACTTAGTGCGAAATTGTGCTGACATTGTGTGACACAGCAAGAATATTAATGTGCTTCTCATTAACAACCAATGTATCAATGCAATATTTAATGCAAAACCGGGTTTAAAACAGAGTTGTTGTTTTTTTCAGTATAGTCACATAAAACCACGTGTCATTCCAAAAGGAACCAAATTTTTTCCTTTAATATCTCAAAAGTTCAGACATTCAAATTTTTATATTTCCAAATTTAAACTGATCAAAATCAAAATGGTGTCACACTATGAACTAATACACGCATCTGATATGCATGTACCTAATATTCTAATACTACAAGTTGTAGACTGAAGTTATAAAATGCAAAAGGGGTGCCATATTGCATATAGAACAACGGCCAATGACCGCTATTTGGCTATTGGATAATTCCAACATCTAAAATACTTAAACTTACAAAAATGTATACATATAATAGTGAACATTATGCCACAAAAATGTTCAATAATGCCTAAAAGATAATCATTTACACAAAGCCACTGTATGCTCTTACACTGTACATAGGACAAAAGAAAAATCACAAAAGAAATGAAAACATACTTTTCTTGAGCAAAGGATTCAAGAATTCTGCCACAAAGAAATATATTTGTTATATAGATTTGTAATACAAAATTCTAATTTAATATGTACAAAAATAAACTAATTCAATATTCATTAGACTTTGATAACTTTTACTCAGATAAGTACTATTAAACATGTCCAAATTGATATTTTAACTCTGCCCAAATTGATGATATTTTAACTCTGCCCAAATTGATATTTTAACTCCTGTCATTCTTGCCATTACAGAAAATAACATTGAACCATTCACTGATTATTTGGCATTTGTTACTTAGTGAGTTTTGACACTTAATATTGATTTAACCTAAATTGAAATAAGGACTGGCTACTTTTGCTATCATAATGGACCTGTAACCTTTTTGAGTTGCAGGTCCAGTGGAGCTGAAAAGTTTCCAGTAAATTCTGTAGACTGATTGGAGGTTTTCATTAAACAAGATAATTCAGAAACATGTTTTTGCTAATGCAAAAACAAGCAACCCACAGCAAAGAAAGTGAATAATGGCAAAAAAATGATCTAGATACCTACAAGTTATATTAAAAGGCATACAAAATTTTTTTTTTTTGAACATGTGACCTTAATAAAGTCAAAGGTCATTTTTGTACCTGTCTAAAAACTTTCCCCACTAAAAATCATTTTGATAGGCCTTATATTAGTCAAGATATTCAACTTGGCAAAAACTGAGGAAGCAGCATAGGCTGTCTGAAAACCAGGGAAGGGGCGGCGCAAAACCAATAAGCGTCACTTGGAACACTTAATTAAATGAAGAAAGTATGAGCAGATTTGTAGTATTCCCCTCCCGGAAATAAAGATAGTTCAATTAATAAATAGCAAACTTTATCATTGGTACGTCAACCCATGTGCCTATCATTTGTTATACATGTAGCACTGCTGCCCCCCACCCGCCATCCCCCCCCTCCCCCCCCCACACACACACATACCTCAACGAGCCCAACCCCTCCTCCATACCCACAAAAAGTACATGTACAAAATAGTCAATCAGCTGATGGGGGTACTTACCCTGTAACCAACTCTATGACTCTCGGGTCGGTTGCAAAAGTGGGGGATTCAGGGATGAAAACCACAAAAGAACACACGAAGATGCTAGGTTACATATCTTCAACAAGACGTAGCACATCCCAGCTTGTCTGGATCCAAATCCTGACCTGACTTTGGGTCGGGATCATTTTCTTGACAAGACATGCAAAGTACTGCGACAAGCCATAAAGCCCTAACAGACAAGCCGTAGCAAGGGCTGACAAGCCGTACAAACAAACAGACAGGACTGGTGTATTTTTCCAACTCAACCCGACTGGACTGATTAAATCCTGGAGTTGGGATACAGAATCAGGATGGATCCAACACTTTATAAACTCCTTCTGGCTAACAAAAAATATCCTTTGTCACTACAAAGATGCCAGCTACACATCAGAGAGACTTTCTACAGAAGCTTAGAGTACTTTTAGTTTTTATTGATTTTAATATTTCAAGTTGCATCATGACTGGCAGACAGAGAAGGACACATCTGAACCCAGGATCACCACCTGCCCTACAGCCAGCACCACAGCAACAACCCCAGCCAGCCCCCAGGCGAAGAAAAAAGCCACCAAACCCTTGGATCCTGCCCTGGATAATTCAAAGACAAGAAAAAGGATGATACAGCAACCTCCTGGCCAACTTAATACACACTGACATCCCAGAATATCAGAATATTGTCAGGATGCCACCTGCCTTTTTTGAACTTATTGAAGAACGCATACACCACCGCATCAAGATGTCATTCACCAATTTCAGAAAGTCCTTAGAAGTTGGACTGAAACTGGCAATAACGCTGAGACACCTTGACACTGGAGAGACTTACACTTCCGTGCAGTATCACAGGTTGGTTGGCCGAACAACCATCTGCAAATTAGTCCTTCAGGTCTGCCAAGCCATGCTTGCTAAATTCCAGGCAGAATATTTATGTTGCCCTAATAGCCCTGAGAGAGTGGAAAGGGTGGAGGACAAGGTCAGAACCAGATAGAATGTCCCCCACGCTGTTCGGGCAATAAACGGGAAGCATATGAAGAAGCAAAGAAATCAGGCAGTGACTATTACAACTACAAGGGCTTCTTTCCCCTGGTGCTGCAAGCCCTGGTGGATGCAGAATACAGATTCCTGTGGATAGAGTGTGACTCAAGTGGTTCTTGTTCAGATGCACAGATTTTTAACAGAAGAGATTTGAGGGAGAAGATCGAGGACAGCAGCTTGGGGCTTCCGGCATCTGAACCACTGGGGCAGGGAGGGCTAGATTTGCACTACTTCTTGCTGGGTGACGACACCTTTGCCTTGATGTAATGGATGGTGAAACCCTACAGCAATAGGCAACTGAAAAGGGAAGAAAGAATAGCCAACTACAGGATCTCCAGAGGCAGGAGGGTGCTTGAAAACGTTTTGGAATCTTAGCACCATGAAGCAAAGGCTAAGGGTTGTCAGGGACATTGTTTATACATGTGTGGTGTTGCACAACATGCTAAGGACCCACCAGGGAGGAGCAGACAGGGCACCAAACCCAGCAAATGATGTAGTGGCTCTACAAAATGAACAGGCAGTGTATGTGCCACAGGAAAACTACAGGAATCCTTCAAGGGAGGCCAAACATCAACAAGAACTACTGAAAGACTAATTTAATCATATGGGGGCATTGGCTGGGCAGGAGGACGGGATCTGAGATGTGTCACCCAACAACCCTGGGGGCAGAAGCTGGCATGTTTAAGTCCTTTTGAGGACTACTATCAGTCCTTTCAGGACTATCCAATTATTCCAAGAACTTTTAGTTAAGCTGGTGTTGCTCAAATTTCCAACAAATTTCCAAACAAGCAATCAGTGACCGTGAACAGGCTCTGTGTCAGCTGACTGTGTGTTTTGGGTTTCAGAGTAGAAGTGAAAGAAAATAAGACACAAGATTTGTGCCTAGCAAATGTATTCAGAAGTAAATTACCAAGTTAAGTGTAAAATGTAGGTGGAAACATATTTAAACAAAATACTGTAAATGCAACAGTTTTCAAGTTACAACTGATTTGCTAAGCAGTGAGAATCTAAAAGTAGCTTTTGCTCAGCTATGTAATGAGTTAAAGGGCTGCAATTTTACTATGGTATAGCTGACCCAAAAGTAGGTAAATAACACATTTAAAGAAAATACTGTAAAGGCAATATTTATCAAGTTACAACTTATTTACTCAACAGTGAGAACCTGCAAGTAGCTATTGCTCTGCTATGCAATGAGCTACAGGTCTGAAATTTCACTATGTTACAGGTGACTGAAAAGTAGGTGGACAACATATTTAAAGAAAATATTCTAAATGCAATAGTTTTGAAGTTACAACTGATTTATTCAACAGTGAGAACCTTAAAGTAGCTATAACTCAGCTATGCAATGAGCTAGAGGTCTACAATTTCACTGTGTTATAGCTGACCCAAAAGTAGGTGGATAACATATTTCAACAAAATTCTCAAAATGCAATAGCTTTTTAGTTACAACTGATTTGCTCAACAGTGAGAACCTCAAAGTAGCTATTGCTCCACTTTGCAATGAGCTACAGGTCTGTAATTTTACTATGTTATAGCCGACCCATAAGTAGGTGAACAACATAAATAATTATTTAAACAAACTACTGTTAATGCAATAGTTTTCAAGTTACAACTGATTTACTCAACAGTGAGAACCTCACAGTAGCTATTGCTCAGCTATGCAATGAGCTACAGGTCTACAGTTTTACTATGTTATAGCTCACCCATAAGTAGGTGAATAACATATTCAAACAAAACTCTCTTCATGTCATAGTTTTCAAGTAACAATCAATTTACTCAACAGTGAAAACCTCAAGGTAGCTATTGCTCAGCTATGCAATAAGCTACAGTTCTGCAATATTACTATGTTATAGATGACCAAAATGTAGGCAAATAACACATTTCAACAAAATACTGTAAATGCAATAGTTTTCAAGCTGCAACTGATTTACTCAACAGTGATACTCTGAAAGTCGCTATACCTCAGCTATGCAATGAGTTATAGGTCTGTAATTTTACTATGTAATAGCTGACCCAAAAGTAGGTGTAAAACATATTTAAACAAAATACTGTAAATGCAATAGTTTTCAAGATACAACTGACTTACTGAACAGTGAGAACCTCAAAATAGCTATTGCTCAGCTATGTAATGAGCTACAGGTCTGTAATTTCACTATATTATAGCTGACCCAAAAGTAGGTGAACAACATATTTAAATAAAATACTGTAAATGCAATACTTTTTGAGTTACAACTGATTTACTCAATAGCTATACTCTGAAAGTAGCTATAACTCAGCTATGCAATGAGCTACAGGTCTGCAATTTCACTAAGTTACAGCTGACAGAAAAGTAGGTGAATAATATATTTAAAGAAAATACTGTAAATGCAACAGTTTTCAAGTTACAACTGATATACTCAAAAGTGAGAACCTGAAAATAGCTATTGGTAAACAAAAGGAGGAGTGCTTGTGGTGTAAGTGTGAGTAAGCCTAATATACAGCTTAATCTGTAT
This sequence comes from Sabellastarte sp. h YS-2021, assembly GCA_964017235.1. NCBI lineage: Eukaryota > Metazoa > Annelida > Polychaeta > Sabellida > Sabellidae > Sabellastarte > Sabellastarte sp. h YS-2021. The sequence goes on from OZ024928.1 coordinate 93,867,420, forward strand.
GCTTTATATTCTGACTTCAAATGTAGGAGTGGTCTCATCAGAGGCTTATGAAATTTATTTCGACTTGACCACCTGAAGTACAAAAATTGGCTCTATTTGGTAGTTGCTCCGGATTTACAAAAGTGGTATTTTGGGTGAGTATGGTCAGATTTTGCCCATGGTTGTAGGTAAGTACAATAATTCAGGTAAGTTGGTTGTCATGGTAACTCTTGTATTTGCTCAGACCCATTACCCCTTAGCGCCTTAAGGTGGTGAGGTGGATACCATGGCATACCAGAATGGTTCTCATGTTTTAGTCAAGTTGGTTCAGATACCATTTAATCAGTTATGGTTAACCTCGATAGTTAAGGTATCTTTTAAAAAAACAGCATGTCTCTGGGTCTTGTAATTTTGGAGGAGAAGTTATTCACGCAGACGCGGACACCACAGAGTGATGCCATATGTGTCAGCTGACTGACATAACAAAAAGCCAATCCATTTCCAACAAGTTTTCAAAACCCCTAAAAACTAAAAAGTTTCTCAAAGGGTCAATGGTCACAAGCTTGAATCCAAAGGTCAAAATACTTCCCCTTAATGTCAGGCCTTCATTAAAGTCTAAATATTTTTGGTTTTTTTACATTTTTTTCACTTTTGGCAAAGTTTTTCCAAAGTTCTTCATTATTTTTTTTTATTTTTATTTTTTTAATCCAAATTATTAAACAAAACTTTTTTTTTCTAAGTTCAAAATATTTTAAGACAAATTTTTTCACATATGAAGTTTTTTTTAACTTCAAACTGTTTTTTGATCACACACTCATTAATTCATTCATTCATTTTGGGGCCAAAATGTTTAGTGTGGGGCACAGTAATACTTCTTGTTTGGAATTTTTTTTTTAAACGGCAGCTATTAATTGTTTGTGGAAGATTCGGGTGGTCCTGAAAAGGACCTTTAAATTGTTTACAGCAGTGGTCCTGAAAAGGACTGATTGGATGCAGTGGCAGTTATTCTACTGTGGCTGCTGTTTCACATCGGCTGACTGGGGAGGAGGTGGAGGCTGAGCTGGCTGCTCCAGATGTTGTTGCTGTGAGGCGGTGAGGTGGCTGGTGGTTGTGTGTCAGCTGGTGAAAATGGCTGCGGTGTGTCAGTCTGCTGGTAGCTAAGAACTGAGAGTATATTTCCGAAGAAGCTTGAAAGTCCTAATAAGTTGTGTTGACTTTCTTCACCTGTAGCAGAGGCAACTTATAGAGGGTTGAAGATCTTTGTTGGCATCAATGTGAAGGTAAGTGGTCTTGAAGGTCCGGCCTGTTGGTCGTCAAGGACTAGGAAGGAAGTCGGCTGCCCTCTGGATAGCCCCTGCTGTCCTTTGATTGCCACCTGGCTCTGCTGAGTGGGTTGGATGACCTGGCTTGCAGGCATCTGAGTCTCTGGGATGGTTAAGATGTATTCCCTTGCAGCTGGTGCTGGCTGCTGTGGCTGTTGAAATGCCTGTGGCACAAATGTTGAAGTTGCACTTGAGCTTAGTGAAAGTATCTGTTGCCGTGGTTGCTGGGGCTGACGACCACATTCTTCAGCCCTGCTTTGGATGCTGCCAAGAAGCTTCACAGCCTCGTTTCTTAATGTCTGAAAGTCTCTCTCTTTTAATCCTCCACCTTCAAGGCCAGGTAGTTACAGAAGGCTGTACGTTTTGTCTCCTGCTTTTGCCTGAGAAATGATGAAAGTATTGTTCTCATCTGTGTGAACTGGTCCATGACTTGCTGGTCGACCAAAGAGTGCCCTGCAGCTGCAGTGAGCCTTGTGACTTGTTGATGCAGAAATGTGATGTCTGTTGACTGTATGCTGATCATCATACTGCCCGTGTCGGTTGAAGCTCTGGAGATGTTGTGTGTTGAAGCAGCTAAAGCACTGGCTCTCCAGGTCTGGGACTTGAAGCCTGATGATTTGCTGGGTCCCTTGGATCTGATGTGCAACTTCAGGAAGTGAAATTTATCCTGTATCCAGTTCTGATGTTCCGTTATCTCTTTTGGGGTCATATTTGGATTGCGTGAGCTTCCTGTAATATGTCCTTTGCGAGTCAAACCAGGGTCTTGCACACCTTGACATACAGCTTGCGACTGTTGGCGAACCTCTCCCAGAGACACTCCTTCCTTGCTTTGTCCTTGAAATGTTTATTAGTCTTGCCGTACAACTACTCATGGTCCTTCACAAAGTCCACAATAGCCTCCTCAACAGAGTCCATCACATAAATGTTGGTCATGTGTCCCTTCTTGTATAGTGTCTGTGAAGTTCCCGCCTCTCCTCCAGTCTCTTTTTGATATTTTATTCATCCACCGCGAAAAGCTGGGAAACTATAATCAACCCTAACCAACTCTGTAAACATTGCTCCCAACCCTCGAAAAATACCTAGTTACCGACAAGTCGGCTTAAGTGAAACACCCCCATGACCTATGTATGTACATATTCTTTTCATTTCCCCTGTCTATATGGCTTTCACTTTATATAATGTAAAATGCACTGTACCCTTGTAAAAAAATTCACATAATAAATGTTATTAGATCGCCTTACTTCTAGGAGGAGATTTCTGCAAGCCTTTTATGGTATGTTTTTCATTTCGCTAATTCAAAGACAAAATGCAAACTAGACCTAGTGCTTGAAGGAGTGTGGCCTCAGGTCAAATCTGACCATATCAGAAGATTCCCAGCCCATGATTTCCTATAAGTGGGTTTTACATTGCAAACCTCTAGGACCAATACGAGGCAAGTTATAAGCACTTTTAAGTTTGGCTGTCCTCGTTTGACCTTGAAGAAGGGGTCCAAGATCAAATCTGACCACATCAGAAGATTCCCGGCCCATGATTTGCTATAGGTCGGCTTTACATACCAAACCTCTAGGACAAATAATAAGGGAGATATAGGCACTTTTAAAATCCTCTAGGTGGGGTACTCCGTGGATGACGTTGAATGAAGAGCTTCAAGGTCAGAGGTCTGCAAGGTTTTAGAGGACATGTATATCTGTTATACATGTCATCTATGAAGAGATTCAACCTTCTACTTATGAGAACCAGCCAGTAGAAGAAGATAGATAATTTTCAAAGAAATGCCTACAGCAGCCATCTTGATTTTAAAAATGAGGCTAATTTCAGTCCCAGAGAAGCCTACCTCCCAATGAAGATATCCTGCAAATTTGGTTGAAGCTAGCTGGTGTAGTTTTCTGCTGAGAGCATTTATGTTGAAAATCGTGGTAGCATAGCAAATGCTAAATCAAAGTATCCACTGGATGCATCCAGTGGACACAATTACATTGCATCGCCGCCAATGTAAAATCACAATGCAGCCATTGCCAATCAGTGTGTACTCTGAACATTCTCCACCAAAAATCACATTGCAGAGAAATTTAGCAAACAATATCCACTTTCCTTTTATTCCACTTCTAGACTATCCAATCTTATTAATAAGTTGTTTTAAAAAAACATTAACAACTGTGTTTATAGATTAGTTAAATTAATATATCAATAAATACATATGCTAAAATAACAGGCTGCCTCAGCATGTCACTGTCAAGTGCAAAAAAAGAAGTATTTAACACATAGTAGTTGCTTCCTCAGATCGATTATTTTAAGTATTACCAGAGGATTAAGGTATCAGTAGAGGAACAAAACTTGTTGAAATACAACTCAGTTAGTAGACAAACTATCTGCTAAAAGCAGTTCATTCTATTTTAGTGCCTTAACACCAATACAAAGTGCAGTGTACACTGACAACTAATGGAAGAAAAACACATGTATCATATATATATATTCATTAAAATGGCTTCAAAACATGGACAAAACCAAAACTGCAAAAAGAAAAAAACAAAGAATTATAATGGAGGTTCTGTGGTAAGTTGCATGGCAGTTTGTGGATGTTAAAGGATTAAAAAAACAAATCCAGGGTTTTTCAGGGAGGGAATTAATGAAAATAATAATAAAATAAAACTGGTAATAAAATAACAGAAATAAAAAGCTCAAAATGCACTTCAATTTCCAGGTGGTAGGTGGGAACCAAACAATAAAATGTATGAACAAAGATGGAAATGAGTCATCAACTCCTGTGGACATCTGCCTGTCATCCATAGCTTTTACCTTCCGTCATGTGTGCTATCTGCTGAATAAAATGCCGTAATCCAGACGGCTCTGGTTTTTCTACAGGGGCTAACAGTGTAGTAGGAGAAAAATGGAGGATCAACAGATTATATCACAGAATGCAAAAGTGTATGAACATATGTGTGTGAGACTTTGTCAATCAATGAGAATATATAACAATCATCCATTGTTGCTGATTTTGTGCAATCAGCCACATATCTCAGATATCTCAGTCAGACAAATAGTTATGTATCCAACATTTTGTGTCGAAATTGCAGATCCAAAAAATTATATATATTACCTGATAGAAGTTAAACTTATGATTATACCTAAAGTAAAATGTGATAAGATTACCTAGGTAGACTGTATGTTATAAATGCTTAATACTTTTCAATAAATTTTCACTTTTACACTGAAAATTTGAAAGCATGACAGTAAAATGATAGGCATTTTTGCACAGGTAGGCTGTATGTTATACTGAATACAAAAATGTTTACTGTTACACTGAAAACAAATAGGCCATGTGCGGCAAAGTGGTAGGTGTTTTTGCACAAAAGTTTGAAACAGATACATATTTCTACTTTGGCTCCCGCCAAATCAGAGATAAAGAGAATACAGAAAATTGAGAAATAAAGAAATTGTAAAAACCAACAATACTGCATATTTACACAAGTTAAACAAGTAACCATGTGGTTCAAATGAAATAAAAGAAAATTTAAATTTGTACAAATCAAAACTTAGAAACCTCCACTGTTTTAATTCTGGGTGCAGGAGGATGTGCAAATTGATATACATCTAATTAGAAACCTCCAATTTGAGACAAATGACTATGATCACTTTCTGCAAAATCATTTCAATACATTAGCTATAAAACACTTCTCTACAGTACAGGTACATACAAATAATTTGACATGTTTTCAAGATGTACTAAGACCATTTTTTATAACAATCCTTTAATAACTTTCATGGATAAGTACAAATAAATTTTTTACTCATATTCACACAGTTTAATATTATTTTGGTTTTGTTTTGTCTGTGTTTTTAAGGGAAATAGAACCGGTAAACTGAATTAAACGAAGTGAAAAAAAAATCAAAGGAACAAAATTATGTTTCCTAAGCTTCATACATTAAATTTTAATGATTTAGATAAACTTTTTTAGAAATAGATGTATAAAAATAGAAATAAAATAAGAGTAACCCCGCTTGATCTCAGAAAAATTGGCATGCAATGTGATAATAATAATAATAAAATTTAACACTTTTTAATAGTTTCTCATTCTGTTGAACACAATTTGCTCCAATTTCACCTTGAGATAACTAGCTTTTTGGAGGTACCAAATGTTGAGTAAATTTAAGTTAAATTTAAGTTATATCACCTGAATTTCAATGACTAGACATTGCATCTCAATGCAACATATACCCAGATGGGACAAATTCAGTGCAATGCATATAGAATTCCCCTGGATGAAGTACAAGGGCTCTTTATTATGTTAACTGAACTTGGAATATGTGTCAAATCTGATATTGTCCTAAGAATGTTTATGGCACTTCACATTTTGAACTCTCATTACATTAATAAGGGAGATATAAAGCTTTCTAGAAATTCCTGTCCATTTGAACCCAAAACAGGGGTCAAATGCTAAATCTGACCCCACAAAAAGATTTACAGAACATAAATTCCTGCAAGTTATTTCATATTACAAAGCACTAGGTTCATTTGTAAGGGAGATAGAAGGGCTTATGGTGAGTTGACCCTGTTTGGCCTTCAAGTAACAAAGGTCAAATTTGATACACACATCCTCAAAGGTATTTTGACATTCAAAAACCTTCAATTAGATACAGGCATTTGGGGTAAATTTGACAAATGAGAAAAAAAAACCATAAAGTAAGGTTTAAAGGTTAGATGAACAATGTGGTACAAGCTGAAGGTACTGGATAACAATTTCTCATGGTTTTCTCAAGCTACATCAAGGTCACCAAGAAATAAGCCCATTCCCCTGCCCACTGCAAAGCACAGTGATGTACACATCATCGGGGATCAAATTAACAGAAGGTTTAAGTAAGCTTCCTGAATATTTAATGAGGATCAAACTAACACAAAGTTTAAACAAATGTCAGTTGGAAACAACTTAGAATGCTTGGTCTATAATAATTGCAAAATAGTTAATGTGCGGACCATATTTGAAGAAAAATCAAAACTGATAGACTAAAGCATATTTACTCAACAAAAATTTTGCCCATGTGTGTAGTAATTGGTGAATTTAACAAGTAGTTTGTACCAGATAATGTTACAGGACACTTTTCCCACAACATGTCTAAATACTCGACATGTTTAAAAGCAGTTTACCTCAAAATGTAGACTACACAGAATTTGCACATAAAATTTTGTCAGTTTACGTGCAAAACAAGACATAAAGCAAAAAATATATAGCTTTCGCTTTGAAAAAAAGCTGCCTTCAAAAGGAAATTGCAAATTTAATAAGTAAATTAAATTTTTATAAGTTAATACCCTATCCAATGGACAATTGCTATTCCGGTCGGCGCAGACCGGTCCGCAAAACGTCAGAAAAAGATGTCCTGTGTTTCCACTGGCTGGGCCGGTCCAGTACTGTGTACTCGCCAGATGGCGTGTCATACTTCCTTCCTGTCTAGACAGCGTGACGTCATAGCATCTTTTTCGTTGTCTAAACCTATTAGACCCCTAGTAAGCTGATAGCGGGGTCGGTGGGAGGGTCTTGTGTGTCCATTGGATAGGGTATTAATTTATAAAAATTTAATTTACTTATTAAATTTGCAATTTTATTGCGTTAATACATCCTATCCCATGGACAATTGCTGAATAACTACCGCTTGGTTGGCGGGTAAGTTACTAGGGACTTAGATGAACTCATAAACAGAACTAACAAATTTCTTCCAGGCCTGGGTCAACCTTGAGGTCAGGACCCCCTTAAGCCCATAGTCGGTTAACAGAAACCAGTCATCCGGTCCAACCGATTTACCCCCCCCCCTTTTTTTAACAGACCTGCTCTGAGGTAGGGAAAGAGAGGGATGAGTTCAGTCCCATAAGAAGTAGAAATAAACCTCCCGAAGGAAGTACAACACAGTTTTTTGGGGGGTTTTTTGCTTATATATATATACACTATTTACATATGTACAGAATCTCCTCCATTTCTGGGCTATTTGTGGATCTGCTGAGCAGCCACCACAGGTCCCAGGTGGTAGAGCTCTGAATCAGCCCATGCCACATCCTTCAGATGAAATTGTGTGAAGGTATTATGTGACTTCAGTGGCAGGCTGACAAGATCTGTTCCAAGGAGACTCCCGACTGGAAGGCCTTGGAAGCAGCAAAGGCCCTGACATCATGGGCTTTGACCTGATGTAAAGTGTGGGCCTCTTGGTCTGAGAGCTCATAACATAGGATCACAGTCTGTTTGATCCATGAGGAGATAGTGGCAGGTGAGATGTCTTTGTCAAACCCTTTCTTGAAGGAGACTAAGAGCTAAGAGGGAGACTGTCTTGAAGGTCAAGTGCTTCAAGGAACCCTCCTTGATTGGTTCAAAGGGAGCCTTTGTCAGATGGTGTAAGACCAGAGATAGGTTCCAGGAAGGGATACCCCTTCTACCCTTGGGTCTGTCTCTATGGAAACTATCCAAGAGATGAGTGATATTTTCATCTTTGCTGATATTGAGGGTTGTATTTCCCAGTTTATCAGCAATGGCTGATCTGTAACCATCAATGGTGCTGGGCTGTAACTTCCTGTCCTCAAAAAGATACATAAGGAAGTCAGCAACTGACTTTACAGGGGGTGCCCTGAAGTCCACCTGATTAGTGATGCACCACTTTGTAAAAATGGTCCACTTTGCCTCATAGACTGATCTGGTTGATCCTCTTTGAGGAGCCTCAATCCTTGCTGCCACTGTTTCAGAGAAGCTCTGCTCCTTGATTGCTGTGGCTCTAGGAGCCATGCATGGAGATTTAGATTTGTCAGATTTCTGTGAGGGATCTGATTGAAGGGCTGTGTCAACAGGTTGGGCAGGTTGGGCAGGCTCAGTGGGATCTGACTGGACATGGTCACTAGATCCCAAAACCAAGGCATGTTGGGCCACCCCGGAGCAATCAGAATGATTCTCTTGCAAGGGGAGTCCTGTAGCTTCTCCACAACTTTGCCCAAGATGGCTGCTGGTGGGAAGGCATAAGCATCCAGATCCTCCCATTGGAAACATCCACTGCTACTGCCAGGGAATCCGGTACTGGTGACACGAACTGAGGTAACTTGTTGTTGAACCTCGTGGCAAATAGATCTACCTGAGGTCGGTGCCACCTGCTGCATATAGCTTGGAAAACCTCTTGAAGGAGGGACCATTCTATTTGAATGGTCTGGCCCAGACGAGATAGCTTGTCTGCCCACCACGTTCAGCTGGCCCGGAATGTGTCGGGCTTTTAGAGTTACTTGATGTCTGGTTCACCAGGTCAAGATCCTCCATAGTAGGGCACAGAGTGTGCCCGACCTCATGCCTCCTTCCTTGTTTATGTATGACAGTACTGTAGTATTGTCGGTTGCCACAAGTACTATCCTGTTGGCACAGAGGTCTTGAAACTCTTTTAAGGCTAGAAAAACTGCCTTTAGTTCCAAATAGTTTATATGCAGCTTGCTTTCTGGCAGTGACCAAGTCCCTCTGGCAGTGCGTTCGTTTAAGTGAGCACCCCACCCTTCTTTTGATGAGTCTGTAAACATTTGCAGAGCATGTCTTATTGGGTGTAATGGTTGGCCTGTGAGAACGTTGTCTTCCTGTAGCCACCATTGTAAATGAGGGTGCAGGGACCTGGGTATTGGAATCACCTTTTCTAGCGATTCGGGTATTCTCCAGTGGTTCTTGAGATGCCACTGTATGGGCCTCATGTGTAGCCGGCCTAGGTGAACTTGCTTTTCTGTGGCTGTTAGTAGGCCTATCAGGGACATGAACTGCCGGACAGGTCGGTAGAGACAGTATTTCTAATATTTTGCCCTGAAGATTCTGCCACCGGTCTGGAGTCGGTCACACCCGACCGGCCTGGAGGTCGAACTGGTAACCTACAAAATCAAAGATCTGCTTTGGATCCAGTTCTGACTTGTCCAAGTTCACCAGCCAGCCTAAATTTTGGCATTTTTCCACTAGAATTTGGGTGTGCTGGAGACAGGCCTGGTGGGATCTGGCTCTCACCAACCAGTCGTCTAGGTACTGGTGGATCCTTATACCCTTGTGTATGGCCATCACTTTCACCTCCTTTGCTATTACAGTGAACTCCAAGGGTGCTGTGGACAGACAAAAGGGCAGTGCTTTGAATTGGTATGTTTGACCCTGGACATGAAATCTCAGGTATTTCCTGGACTGTTCCTGTATAGGGATATGGAAGTAGGCGTCCTTGAAATCTATTGAGGTAACCCACTCCCCTTGTTGGAGGGACGTTCTGATGGTTTCCGGTGTCTCCATTTTGAATTTCTCTGCCTTGAGGAAAAGATTCAATTTGCTCAAATCTAGTATGGGTCTCCACTTGTTGTTGGGCTTTGGGACTAGAAATAGCCGGTTGAAAAACCCCAGAGATGTTTAATCCTTTACTAGTTCTACAGCATTTTTGGCCATAAGCTGATGTAATGCCTCCAGCAGGTAGCTGTTCCTGTGGGGATTGACATACGAGCTTATGACCATGGGAGACCTTGTGAGTTTTGGCCGGATCCGAAAGGGGAGGGTATAACCCTCTTTCAGGATTTGAACAACTTTCAGACCAGCACCCAGATCCAGCCAAGTTTTCCAAAAGTTTTGAAGTCTGGCCCCTACAGGCAGATTTTGTGCAACACTTAGGACATTTATCACAGGTGGAACACAAGACAATTGAGTGACACAAGAAACACTTTTCACATATTTTAATGTGTGATCTCTTTGAATATAACAAGCTGCTGACCTGGGACTTAATTCTTTCTTTTGGGAATGTCCGGGCGCAGAATGTACAACTTTTGCAACATGACATTTTACAAAGTTCAGTGTCTGACCCTGTGAAATTGTCTGGCTCCCGGCCAGCAGTCCTTCCTGTAAACTGTTTACAAAGTAATTGTCATTTATAGGACTGCTGGCCCTTGGCTGGTCACGAAGAATAATAAGAGGCTTTGCCCTTGCTCTTCTTGTGCTGACCCCTGTTCCCAATATTTTTCCATGCCGGGCGATCTGGTTTCCTGAAGTCTGCACGTTTGTCAGGACGTTCATATGGATGAAACCGACCTTTCTTTCCAGCCTGGATTTGTCCCTTGCTTTCGAAGTTGGCGATATCTTGCTCCGCCTGTTTAAGGGCTGCATCAGGGAACAAGGTTGAGATATGTAGAGGTCCTGTACGCAGGGCAGCAAAAGTGTCGGGCTATATTCCCATCTCAGCGGCGGATCCAGCTTTTATGTAAGGTGGGGGTTCACATCGAGTAAGGTGGGGGTTCACATTGAGTAAGGTGGGGGTTCACATCAGACATATTATAACTAAGGGGGTCGGGGGCATGCCCCCCTGGAAAAAAATTAAATTTTTGGTAAAAATAGAGTGCATTTCCTGTAAATTTAACACCACTGTCAAGAAATAATTTTGTACTTTGGGTTGAACCCCTTTACATTATTTTTCAAGGGGGGGGTTTGAACGGATCCCTCTCATGGTCTCCCTATAATTCTATTCCTCTGATAGGGTCTGGTCGGGGTCAGCAGCCATAACATCAGGATCCTGATCTGAAAGTTCTCCCTCTTCAACAAAAATGTCCACTGGAGGGCGATCAGAAAGGTCGGTGTCAGAGTCGGTATCTATGGAAGATGTGCTGTGTCTTCTAGCTGGAGCTGGTGACGACCTGCTAGGTACCTGTTGAGATATAGGGGAGTCAGTACCAGCCAGATCTGACTGTCGGTCGGTAGAAACTTTCCTTTTGGACGATTTGCTGGTCGACTTGGCAACAGTCTGAACATTACCAGACAAATCTGAAGTCTGTTGAAGAGTGGTCAGTCCATGTGATTGGTCGGTAGCCTGTTTCTGAGAAGTAAGGTCGGTAACCGACGAATCTGATCCTTGAGCAGCATCAGGTCTGATGAAAGGTTTGGTGGAAATGACCGACTCAGAAGGCGGTGAGTGTGCTGGAGTGACTTTCACAGTAGTAAAGGCTGGTTCCGGTCTATCCAGAGCTTTGGCTAAGAGAAGTGCCTCTAATCTATTAAACCTGTCAGACCATTTCTGATCTAACTCGTTGATCCTAGAATCAGCTGAGGATCTGTGAGACTTGGCAGAGGACGATCTAGAGGGCTTTGAGAGAGCAACTGGATGAGTCCAGTTTAGGTGTATCCGTGGTTTTCTTAAGATCACGTTTTTCCTTTTTGAGCCTTTAAGAAGGCGTGGATAACTGAAGGTGTTGGTCCTCGGTTAGAATGCTACAAGAGTTACAATCATTATGGTTAACACAAGGGTCCGAGCCCTTACCTTTCTCTCTGCAGCGTGCGCAGAAACTATGGCTGTCAAAGCTGGCCATGATGTGCCCATAACTTCCGTGTTTCTGGCTAGGAGAGGACATAATGATCTGATAATGCGATGTCACTAAGGTCTATAAAGTCTCCAGATAATAATCGCATAAAATAAAAAGGCACACTCTGACAGTAAAGTATATAAACTTCCAAAAAAAAAAGGCTTCCTCAAAAACTTTGTGTACACAATACATGCGCCAAACGAAAAAGATGCTATGACGTCACGCTGTCTAGACAGGAAGGTAGTACGACACGCCATCTGGCGAGTACACAGTACTGGACCGGACCAGCTGGTGGAAACACACGACGTCTTTTTCTGACGTTTGGCGGACCGGTCTGCGCCGACCGGAATAGCAATTGTCCATTAGATAGGATGTATTAACGCAATAAAACTTAAATTTTCATACTTTGTCTTCCATGTGAACAAAATATAAAGACAAGACCATATTAAGCATTAGTGCTGCATCTCAGATAAACCATCAGAAGTCCAGCAGGGTTTTCTTACATTACTATACAAGCTATTAAGCTGTTTTTGTAAAATATATTTCATTAAAAATTTGACTAAATTCAGATGGCAATGTCAATAAGAAGTAAGAATGTAGGCCCACGATCATGTTAATCTCCAATATGATGATTATAGTAAACAACTTTACAAGAACCTGTGCAGTGGTAAGTTACATCCAATAGAAACTTTTGAGCATCAGTTTGATCATATTTAATATAGAGCAATAACAGTGAAATTCATCACAGTATATGATGTTCAGCAACAGGGGAAGGGGAAAGCCTTTACAATTAACTCTTTTGATTATTCTGTTTTACTTTAAAAGGGTGACCCCCCCCCCCCCCCCCCCCCCCCCCCCTCCCCAAACCATCCTAAGTGGGGAATTTCATTTACTGTGGTAAATTAACTAATGCTTACTGTAATTTGTGCTAGTGGGTTCATATTACAGTAAGTACTCCATGGTGGATGTTAACAGCAGTTAAAATGCCCTTTTTGAAGATGTTGGAGGAAAAAACCATGAAGTATCTTTCGATGCAATGAACAAATATCCAAGATACATCACTATTAATTTGATCCCTTCTAGCAGCAACCTCTGTCACAATCTGTCACAAAAACTTAAACCCTGAAGCCACAAATAAGGCACACCATAGATAAACTTTTCATAAAATTAGAACTCAAATCCTAGAATTCACTGCACCAAGAATATCTCAGCCATCTTAGGAAGAATCCAAATTGTTTTATGGATTTAAAGGTCAATTTTGGTGTTAAGTGATAATATAATAGTTATCTTAAGCTTGGGGTGGGGCTGTTTCTTTGGAATGTTTACAATATATGAAACAACATTTACCATGCAGTGAATTTTAGCATTTTTTTGTTTGACATACATTAGTTTCACTCTCTGTGTCCTTACCTTTGACTTGGGCATGATTGGGCAGGGTCTTGGCTAGCAAATGCATGGGAACAGAGGCTGCACGTCGGTAGGGAACTTTTGCATACACACTTCCACTCACTGAGCGGATGCTATCCGTACGAGCAAGTGCAAATCGTGCACGGTTGATTTTCTTCAGGAATGTATCGCTATGTTTATCACTGCTTTCCAAGTCTGATGTTAGTTGGATGGTAGCAGAAAAAGAACACAGTGATTTTTTTAGCTATTAATCATTTCTTGCTTTTCCACATGCTTGTGTCATTTTTAAAGACCATATGATTATTGTTTCGTTCCCGACCTGTCTTGTAAGTGTACAACAATGGCTAAAAAGTCATTAAAACTACTGTCACATTACAGCCTATCTCTCCTATCGGACGCTAATATGGAAACGGACCTCCTTTTGGAACTGGACTATCCCTTTTTGGACATCAGCTGTTTACATCAATTTCGGCGCTTTATAAAAGTTTCTGACTTACTTACTTACTTACTTTAGTTACTACATGATAGTTGTTTATGCTTTTTAGAAAGATTATTACAAAATTCTTGATCCAGGGATTTTAAGAATTTAAGTTTTTCTACTATGTAAAGGTAAAAAACAACATATTTTTTTTTAATTTCCTTTGGAATAATATCATTGCGAAAAGTAATTTATTGAACTTTCTTATACAAAAGTCCACATTTTATGAAGAATCTCAGTTTTGCCGAAGATCCAAAACTCTATCCCTGCTCAAATGTGACTCTTGTAAGAACAGCTGTGTTTACAACTCCAAGATTACTTTAACATTGGAGAGTTCAATCTTTCAGCCCAATTTTGCAGACAGATGAACAAAGAGAAATTTCTGTGGAAAAAGTGGATTCATCATTTAAAAATTTTAATATGTTTCCCAGTGATATTGCAGAAAGTTTAACATTATTTACATACTTTTACAAAATAACTTATATCAATGAGGTACTTCATGATATAAGTACTTTCTACAGAGCAAACTACATCAGCAAGAGAATGAATAACAAAAGTATGTTATATAGCCAATTAATTAGTAATCTCTTCAGAGGAATTATTACTTTAAGTGAGAGAACTGATAAAATATGTAAATGAAAACATGAAAATAACATACTTTGTAAAGAAAAAAATATATATATAATATCATTATATTATGTAAAAATACTGCAACCAACATGTTATTTCACTTACAATAATTCAAGAAACAATAACTTAAATGGCCTAGTTAAAACTTATAAAACCATTATAATAATGTTGCATTAAAAGAATAAAGACAAATAGTGTGTTAGTGACATCGGCATCAATTTATGCAACAAAATCCGCCAAACATTTTCTGTCTCACACAAAATGGACAAAAATGTTTTACCACATATTCAAATACCTAAAATAAGCCAGTTATAACTCCATCAATATTTGCAGTGTCAGTGCAAAGCATTTTCATTGATGATGCAACAAATACAGTTGGATTAATACTAGTAGTAAGTTAACATATAAAGCAAGAAACACAAAACAATAAAAAACCTTGCAAGCAGGCAATGTCCCCTGTTCCCTCAAGGTCAAGCTGAGCCTCCAGGCATAAACTGTCAAATCTACAATAAAATCATACACAGAAAAACATCTGTGACACTTTATGATTTGCGACAATTTATGGTGTTTTTAGGGGGGTTTCCATGTATTTAGGCCACAGTATCTGGCAACAGATCACAGCTATAAACAAATTTTTCAAATTTTGTGGGAAATAAAATCATATTTAATACATTTTCTTTAAATAATTACATTCAAGATCATTGTTTTCAGTAGAATAAGATGAAAATTTTGATACCATAAAACCTGAATAGTTTGCACAATTGTATGATCTTCCATCAATGCAGCAGCTTGCAGATTCAGTAAAATTTGCTCACTGTCCAAAAACTGACGGAAGGTGCATACCTCATATTTATAACCTTTTGAATATATTCGTAGTCATGGATCCACAAGACGACAATCTTACCATCATCAACAGGTATTTTCCATTTGGAAAAACACAAACAAATCTACTCATATCCAAGTCTTAATTAAGAGTGTTTCAAACATTGATCCAGATCCATCTTGACTGTACTAAGCAACTTAGTTTGTATAATACTGTTAACATGTAAACTGACAAATATATATGGAAAAGTAACCCCTTGTTTAGACTTTATTCAGTGTTAGGGAAAACGAAAGCTTTCCATATTTTATGAAGAGATACAGCAGAATTTTATTTAGTACAGCGATGTTTTTTATAACTGGTGTAAGATAAGTTTAGACAAAAAGGTGTTTATTTGCACATGTAAAGTAACACAATGATGTAAACTGAGGCACTACCTGCTGAGGAAGAATTCCCAGGTGAAGATGTCTTTGTTTTTGAGGACTACAGAGAGCAGGTACATTTTCTGCAGGATCATGGTGCGATCCTTGATAACTGAATCAAACTGGAACTCCAGGCAGTAGCACATACACTGAATACATGACAACATTGTCAGAAAATCTGCACCATTACACTTTGTGTCAGACATTTATTTGACAAATAATAATGTTATCACAGTAGGTTTTTTTCTGACAAAAGATGAAAGAAATATCTGTTGAATAACTTTTTATGTTTGCTCTTTTGCTGTCTTCATGGTTGAAGACCGAATATGATATCACTTACTATACATGGGATGCATTATCATTACATTGCTTTGGCTTTAAGAGTTAATTACATTGCATTACCATTACTTGCAGAAACCAGAAATAATGAACTACACTACATCACCTTATAAAATGTAATGCATTGCATGACACACTACTTTCTTGTGTAACTAAAAATCACTGTTATGACAAATATTAATGTGTAAAGGGAATTGTCTGAGTTTCTTGAAACCAATTACCAAAATCCTTACAGATACACAAAACATGTACATGATGAAAGGCTTTAACATGTTAAACTTTTTAATTATTACTTTATATTTGATCATCACTGAATGATTAAAAACAGTTTTGTTGCATCTGATAAATACAAGTCTCTAAAATGTCATGTCTAGAAATAAACTTATCATTACTGTCATGGTTAAGAAATAACAAGAACCCATGCCTGCTTGGTAAAGTGATTTTTTTATGCAAACTTAGAATCTGAAAGTAAAGAGATAGAGGCTATGCAACAGAAAAGTGTGATAAGATTTGATGTGTAACTGAAAAAGGTTACCTTTATTGCACTATCTTTGACTGTTTCTAGAAAGACTGTTGCTTTCTGCACCACAAATGAGTTGATGTCATTGAGTGAACCAATCAGACAGCAGAAAGCATGGGACAGAGAGGTCATGATCTGCTGGTTCTTTCTGATAGGCTCAGTTTCCAATAGTCTGGCCAACACTGTCACCTTCTCAACTGAAATTATTGGGCAGACTCATTTAAATACGTTTTTGTGCAGTTCTTGATATACTTATTCTTTCTGCTAGACTCAGTTTAGAACTTTAAAATCAGGCCAACACAGTCACTTTTTCCACTGAAATTATCTTACTTTGATAGGATGAATATGTTACTTTAATCATTTACAAAATATTATACCATGATAGGAGAGTATTACAGTGGACACGAGGAGCTCATTCTAGAAATCAGGTTTCACACATGTTTGTTATTCATGAAAATAAACAATATTTACATAGCTTGAGGACTACCCAATCGACTTGTTTTAACTTTGGTTCTCAACACAGTCACCCCATTTTCAAGTTACCTGTTCCCCTGTCCCCCAATTTAAAATAAACAAAGTAGCTGTAAACAGGACATAAAATGCAAACTGTGACTTTTGAAATTATGAAAAAATCACCTGCAGAGAATCTGGCTCTCCAGTCATCGTTATTGAAGTCGCCCTCTATAAGTTTCCAAAACACATCCGGCCCAGTGGGCAAAGTGATGCAATGGAGGAGAAGTGGCACACACATGGAGGCTAAGTGAGAGTACTTAGCTTGCAGAAGTTTCCACAGACTAAAATGCAAAGTAAATAAATGATGCAGATGTGAAGTGAGAGTACTTAGCTTGCAGAAGTTTCCACTGACTAAAATGCAAAGTAAATAAATGATGCAGATGTGAAGTGAGAGTACTTAGCTTGCAGAAGTCTCCATAGACTGAAATGAAGAGTAAATAAATGATGCAGATGTGAAGTGAGAGTACTTAGCTTGCAGAAGTCTCCACAGACTGAAATGAAGAGTAAATAAATGATGCAGATGTGAAGTGAGAGTACTTAGCTTGCAGAAGTCTCCACAGCCTGAAATACAGAGAACACAATACCACTGCCGCGGTGTGTATCTCCCGCCGAGCATTAAATAGCCCAGACAAGATTTTATAGTTCAAGGTCACTACGGCCAGGTCAAGGGTCAAATCAAGGTCAGACCATGACGTTGCACACCTACATCCCCTAACCAATGTTCCTACCAAGTATCAACTTCCTACACCTTACGGTTTCCGAGATATAGCTTGGACAAGATCTTCAAACTCAAGGTCACTGCGGCAAAGTCAAAGGTCAAATCAGGGTCTGACCATGACGTTGCACACCTACACATCCTAACGAATGTCCCTACCAAGTACCAACTCCCTACACCTTACGGTTTGTGAGATACAGTCTGGACAAACTTTTTCCCGCCGCCTGCCCGACCGCCCGCCCGCCCATCCGGACACCATGGGCTGTCGGATAAAAAATAGATGAACAACATATTTGAGAGAAATTGTGTAGCTGCAATACTTTTGAAGATATAAGCCATTTACTCATTACGGTTATCATTAAAAATTGACAAAGTAGCTATTACTCACTTAGCTATGGAGATACACTTCCAAACTACTGACCATGTTGTAGCTGTGGAGAAAGTAGCTGAACAACATATTGCAACAAAATGCTCTAAATGCAATAGTTTGAGAGTTATAAGCCATATAATTATATTAGGTAAAAGTGCTATTACTAACTCAAAAGTTGGCCAAAGTTCACCAAACAAAAAAAAATTTGAAGAACGTAAAAATTCATTAGGACATGTAATTTACCAAAAATGTGTAACTGTAGTAGTTTCAGAGAAAACTGCGTGACCCACGCACGCACGCACGCACTCACGCACGCACACACGCACACACATGGTGCAAATTATAATCTCCCGCCGGCGAGCCGGGTGGGAGATAATAAATGATGCAGATGTGAAATGAGAGTACTTAGCTTGGAGCAGTCTCCACAGACACTGATATGTAGGAGTAAATACATGATGCAGATGTGAAGTGAGAGTACTTAGCTTGGAGCAGTCTCCACAGACACTGATATGTAGGAGTAAATACATGATGTAGATGTGAAGTGAGAGGACTTAGCTTGGAGAAGTCTCCACAGACACTGATATGTAGGAGTAAATACATGATGCAGATGTGAAGTGAGAGTACTCAGCTTGGAGAAGTCTCCATAGACACTGATATGCAGGACTATGTGCATGATGCAGATGTGAAATAGGAGTACTGAGACTGCACAAGTCTATATAGACTGAAATACTACAGTAAAGACATGATGCAAGTGTGTCTATTAAAGAGGATATTCTGTTCTCTTCAAATCTTAAAAAAGAAACCTGATATCTTTTAACTGTCTAACTATCTCTGTTAACAATGAGATTAAATCCACTAAAATCTGATAAAATGGTATGAAGATTAGATTACACAAAGAGGTAACTGTTTTATTCAATGATTGCTGGCTCACATGCAGGGATTTTAGGGGAAAATTACTAAAAAAGTAATGCAGTATTTTATTCTTTCACTCTTGGATATAAAGGTATCGTCCTCTTGTCTCTGTGTCATCCTACTCACGTTGGCATGAGCATCCTCCTGAGGCAGTACTGCACGTAGACACCATAATCCTTCACCGTGTAGTTCAGACACTCAGCATGTAAACACAGGAACCTAAGAGTCTTCACCAGGAAGAACACACCATCTGGATCTGTCTGCTCCTCAAGAGACTGGTAGTAAGACATAGTTACATAAAACATTTAGAGTCCACTTAAACGTCTTACCCCTTATTATAAGGTGTAATTTTTTTTACCTTTAGCAGTATTTAACATCTCTAGGTGCTTTGAGAACATGGCAGGCCTGGAACATGGCTACTCCTAAAACTTATAACTTGAACAGTAGGTATTAGTAGGTGTTCTACCATAAGCTAAGACTAATATGCTTAGGGAACCTGTCTATTTCAGACTGCATATTTTGGACATTTGGCAGTGTAACATCTGTAGGTTCTTTGGTAACTTCTCATTGAACATTTATTACCTTTAACACAGAATATGTAACATCTGACATTTTACTGTTAACAAAGCATGTAACATCTGATATTTTATCTTTAACAAAACTTGTAATATATGACATTTTACCTTTAACAAAGCCTGTAACATGTGACATTTTACCTTTTACAAAGCATGCAACATTCAATACTTAACCTTTAACAAGAATGTAGCATCTAACAATTTTTACAAAGCATGTAAGATCTGATATTCTACCTTTAACAAAGCATGTAACACCTGACATTTTACCTTTAACAAAGCATGTAACACCTGACATTTTACCTTTAACAAAGCATGTAACACCTGACATTTTACCTTTAGTGTGGCATGTAAAATCTGATTTTGGGGAGATTTCACTTAATACTTTACCTTTCGCACTTCACATAACATCTGCAGATGCTTGAGGACTTTCTGTGAATTTTTTTCCCTTTGGTTGTGTGTGTAACATCTGTAGGTACTTGTGGAACCTTTACTGAATGATTTACCTTCTGTTGTTCACACAACCGTAACAGTCACTTGGGAAATCGTCACTGAATCTTTTACCTTTAGAATGCATGTAACATCAGCAGGTGCTTGGGGTACCTTCACTGAATGCTTTGGTGGTACATGCAATATCTGCAGGTACTTGGGGAACCCTCAGCAAATGTTTTACCTTTACAATGGGTGCTTGGGGAGCCTTTACTAAATGTTTTACCTTCAGTAGTGCGTGTAACATCTGAAGGTGCTTTGGAAACCTGTCCACTTCAAACTGTACTCCTAAGTCTTCTTCCTCATCGTCTTCCTTCTCCTCCTTCTCACTACCGCTATTGTGTTTACTCCCACCATTTATGTTGTTAATCATATTCCTACGCGATGCACCTTTTGGGATTTCCTCCACTTTGGGAAGATCTTTCTCCGGGACTTTGATCTCATCTCTTGGAGCCAAAAATTCCATGACCTACCCGAAACATTTTGTACAGATACATATTATTTCAGTGGAACTCTGAATCATAGAATTTCCTTTTAAGTAGAGAAAAATATAAGAGGACCTGCCAAATAAAATTTGCAATGTTTTCTAGAGATCTTAATTCAACAGTTGTGATTTTCTGGTCCATTTGAGATCTGCCTTGAAAAAGTTTGACTGTTGTTACAGAACTAATCATTAGCAGAATGATAATTCTGACATTAAAACAAATTTGTGTATGAAAATACAGTCTTCTTTATCATACAATAGTTAGACTTAATATATACGGATGTATTTGAAGTTATTCCTCTGCATGATTATATGAAGATATAATGTCTTGGATGCAAGAAAGAGAACATTTAACAAACACAAAATTAAATAAGAAAATTACCCTTAAAAGCACATACAGGTAAAAGCATACATAACAATACCGAGACCATTAATCTTAATGGAAAAATCCTGTTTGACAATTAGGTGCCACCACAAAGAGTTGCAACCATAAATATGGAAGTAATTGTACAGTTTAAAGTGAAACTATGACAAATTAGTTACACAGTCAATCAACTGTCCACTCAGTATTCTATACCTTTGCTGAGAGACTGAACCACTGAGCTGACACAGCACAAAATGGACAGGAAGTAATCTCTTGACCCCCACTGCAGCTGTGTGTGCCTTCCCACTCTGCATTGAGCATATTGGAGAGGATGCTGAGTAGCTCCTTGTTGTGTTCATTGTAGACACCAAGGTGAGCTGTCCATTCCTGAACCTCAGCCTGATCAAAGAATGAATTATTTTTATCCTCTTCATATTCCCAATTTTATCGCGAACATATAATGACAATAAATTTGTCAAATAAATTTTTGACAATAAATTTGCTGTGTCTTTGATACATAAACCAAATTTTTAAATTATTTTTAAATGTTTAAATATATTTATAAATTTTGTCCAGATGGTTTCAAAGAAACTATTTCTTGCAATTTTCTTTACATATTATATGTAACTTTCACAAATACAACTTTCATTCAGACATTTCATTTTCCTATAAAAGTAAAAAAGGTTTGGATTATAACAATATGCAATTTGTTCCTGCACCCCTAGTCAACAAACACACGTGCACTTGAGTGAACAAAAAAACATGATAGGTGACCACTATGCAGTCCACTCTTACTTTATTGCACAAAATTAGAACTGTTTCAAATCAGACGCCAAAGAACAGTAAAAAGATCTGACCAGACAAGAACCCAAACACTCCTTATTTGCACACAATGCAAAACTGGTACACTTATAAACTATTACATGTATTAACATTGCTTGATGAACGTTTATCTTAGTCAAACCACACATTCAAATGAAATACAGAACAAAATATCCCAAAAATTTTTAAAGGATAATTATCAACAAGACAAAGACTATCTAGCAAGACCCTTTATACCAAACCATATCCCGATCATATTCAAGTCATCTAAAGGGGTCAGTGATTTTTATAGATGTTTGATATCCATGGAAAAAAACAATCATTCTTCAAAAAATCTATGGAGTACGGATTTAAACACACACATACATGAACAACAGTGGAATTATATTTACAGAACATGTTTCAAAACTATTCAAAATAATAACCTGATATGGTTAGAGATGAAAGTATCGTACAGAATAGTCGGGACAAAACAGTATCTTCAAAAAGTGGGGTTGTCCGATTGTTCCTTGTGTCTCAGATGTAATAATTTTTCAGAAAGTATTTTGCACTCTTTTTGTCAATGTGATCAAGTGAAACTTTTTTGGAAAACTATCGAAAAGTATCTTCTAGAAAAAATTAATTTTAAAATAAAATTTACTGACTTTATCATAATCTGTGGTTATCCCTTGCATGATCAAAATAATATCCCAATTAACACATTAATTATTGTCACCAAGAAAAATATTTTTGAAACATCCAAATGAGGCAGTAGACTAAACATATCAGCCCTTAAGCATAAGCTTTGTCAGATATATACAGACGAATGTCTGTTATCAAAGATTGGTAAAGAGGAAGAAAAATTACCTACCTTCGATGGCTTCCATTATTTTCAGAATAAACATTTTAAAAATTTGAATTGATGTCAAAATAATTTTTTCTTTCAAATGTATATGTTAAAGTCTTCTTTTCAATTTGTGTAGCATGTAACAAATTGTGTGTAGATTTTGTATTACACGTTGATTAGTCCTATGATTTGATTTTAAATTCTCTTTTAGTCTGGAATTATAATTTTGTCTGATAGTGTGTACAACATTGTGAATTGTGTACATGATTATTACAAATATGGGAAACAATAAAAATAGCATCAGAGATGCCCGTACCCCACAGCCTGGGGAAATATTTTCAACACCATGGGATATAGAAATACTGTACCAGTACAAAGTTCAGGATACTTTCAGAGCACTGTCAATTATATAAAGTTCCAAAAAATGTTTAAATGCAGAAAATAATGTTTAAAAGAAAGATAACGCATGTAAAGATGAAGTATTAAAACAAGTCAATTCAATAACAAGATGACAGCATTAATCAGTAAACTAAAATTCAACATTCTTTATCTACATCTGCATGGCCGAATTATGGTTTAGATGTTTTGAATATTACCATACATACAGAAGTGGTAATACATTTAATGAACGCTTATGTGTGGTGTTGGAGCAAAATCTGTGGCTCACTTGATGAAATTCTATCTCTTACAATGGGAAGTTATGAAAGTAAAATTCTTAATAAATTCTAATATGAATTAACAGTGCTTAATCTGCATCAAAAGACAGACCCAAAGGTGCAACAAGATTTTAAAGCTCAAGGTCACTACGACAAGGTCAAAGGTCAAATTAAGGTCACACCATGATAATACACACCTATGGCCCCTGACCAATGTCCCTACCAAGTATCAAGTTCCTACACCTTACGGTTTCCGAGATATAGCCCAGACAAGATTTTATAGGTCAAGGCCACTACGGCAAGGTCAAAGGTCAAATCAAGGTCAGATCATGACGTTGCACAACTACACCCCCTAACCAATGTTTCTACTAAGTATCAACTTCCTACACCTTATGGTTTCTGAGATATAGCCTGGACAAGATTTTATAGGTCAAGGTCACTACGGCAAGGTCAAATCCTGATCAGACCATGACGTTGCACACCTACACCCCCTAACCAATGTCCCTACCAAGTATCAACTTCCTACACCTTATGGTTTCTGAGATATAGCCCGGACAAGATTTTATAGGTCAAGGTCACTACGGCAAGGTCAAAGGTCAAATCAAGGTCAGATCATGACGTTGCACAACTACACCCCCTAACCAATGTCCCTACCAAGTATCAACTTCCTACACCTTACGGTTTCTGAGATATAGCCTGGACAAGATTTTATAGGTCAAGGTCACTACGGCAAGGTCAAATCCTGATCAGACCATGATGTTGCACACCTACACCCCCTAACCAATGTCCCTACCAAGTATCAAATTCCTACACCTTACGGTTTCTGAGATATAGCCCGGACAAGATTTTATAGGTCAAGGTCACTACGGCAAGGTCAAAGGTCAAATCAAGGTCAGACCATGACGTTGCATAACTACACCCCCTAACCAATGTCCCTACCAAGTATCAACTTCCTACACCTTACGGTTTCTGAGATATAGCCCGGACAAGATTTTCAAACTCAAGGTCACTACGGCAAGGTCAAAGGTCAAATTAAGGTCAGACCATGACGTTGCACAACTACACCCCCTAACCAATGTCCCTACAAATATTAACTTCCTACACCTTACAGTTTCTGAGATATAGCCCGGACAAGATTTTATAGGTGAAGGTCACTACGGCAAGGTCAAAGGTCAAATCAAGGTCAATCCATGACGTTGCACACCTACACCCCCTAACCAATATCCCTACCAAGTATCAACTTTCTACACCTTACAGTTTCCGAGATATAGCCCGGACAAGATTTTATAGGTCAAGGTCACTACGGAAAGGTCAAAGGTCAAATTGAGGTCACACCATGACGTTGCACAACTACACCCCCTAACCAATGTCCATACCAAGTATCAAATTCCTACACCTTACGGTTTCTGAGATACAGCCCGGACAAACTTTTTCCCGCCGACTGCCCACCTGCCCGCCCGACAGGACGCCCGCCCACCCGCCCGCCTGCCCGCCCATCCGGACACCATGGGTGAAACAATACCCCGACAGCCCTTAAGGGCTGTGGGGTAAAAAATGAAAAAAAAACATTGCTTGATGAACATTTATCTTGGTCAAACCACACATTCAAATGAAATACAGAACAAAATATCCCAAAATATTGGTGTCATCTCAAGAGCAAGTAAAATTTTAAATACAGAGGAAATGAAAATATTGTATAATTCTTTAATTTTGCAATATCTCAATAACTGTACTGCACTGTGGGGCAATACTGCAAAAACAAGATTAAACAAATTAATAATAAAACAGAAAAGAGCAATAAGGCTAAGTGCAAAGTGTAAACCCAAAAGTGAATCACTACCTTTCTTTAAGAACCTAAACATTCTGAAATTTACAGATCTAGTTATTTTTTGTGATTAAATTTTTAGGTTACAACCTTGTAGAAGCAACTTGCTTTTGTTGTAACCTTTCAGTGTAATTTTTGGTAAGGTTATACTTGTATGTTTGTCTACACTGAATAAACTTATTTCTCCTTCTTCTTCAATATACACAGTCAGGTTACACCAGACCTGTTTCTACAGTGCATCAGTCATCATGCCGAAGCATGCAATGTTGGTGATTTGTCTGTCATTATACAAGAAAGAAAGTTGAATAAAGTTAAATTGCAACACACCCAGACATTTATGGTACTGGTCAAAACTATATAGGCCCAAAACATTACTATACAATACACACCTGTTTTATCAGTACATCAAGCATCATGCTGAAACAAGCAATGTTTGTAATGCTGTCTCCCTCCTCCTCCTGCTGCTGCTGCTGTTGCTGTGATGCCTGCCCACCCACGCCTTCGAATGAAAACACACCAGCACAGACGGAAGGGTGGGGCACCATAGAGGGAGAAAGGGGTGAGCCCACGGGCAAGGGATCATCCAGGTTGAAGTCTGGGGACATGTTGTGGGAATGTATGGGCTGCTGGGCAGAATTGGGGGGAGCGTCTGTAGTGGTGGGTGGGGGTGGGGTAGTGAGCGAGTGGATACTCTCACGGAACATGATTAAGATCAGAGGAAATGGAATTATAATGTCCAGAGAAGTTAGGAGCTGGAAATAAACATGTGTTCTAAAACAATCAGCAGTTGACCGCACAAGGCAAAAGATAATTCTTTGATATTTTACCAATTCAAAATGCTCCACGTATTTGTAAATCAGTGCTTTGTAATTCTGTGGCTTTGATATAGGCTTCCGATGGCTATTTTAATATTTTGGAAATATACTTTGTTCAACAAAGATTAACACAAGAGGCAAAATATGTGGGAAAGAATATCACGTAAAAGTCAGATTACTAAGCAAAATATTTCTCACTGAAATAAAGCTTTAACAATGCTTCAAAACAAGCTATATTTGCATGATATTTTGTCTCAAGATTTATGTTAATGAGCTCCTATTATCAAGCTTTGTGATGATCTAGCTGTACCACACTGATCATTTGAGTTTACTTAGAAAATGAATATACCAACACCAATAGATTTTCCTAATGGGCTGATGATAATACAGCCATTTCTGTTTGTCTTATTATATGTCAGTGAGCTACCTGCATCCACATGAGGTTCTGTTCCTGCACTGCAGTGGAGGAGCTGACAAAGCGAGAGCTGAGAAAACTGTACATCTTCTCTGGTGGAAAGGGCAGTGGACTCATATCAATGTCAAACATCTTCCTAAAGAAAGGAAAAGCAAAACCCTTAATTAAATGAAAGTAAAATACCAAGACCTCGATCATGCAGTGAAGTGCTGACAAATATGTCAATTATACAGCAAAATGCATCCATATCTCTCAAGTATACAACAAAATGTAGACGAAGACCTCAATTACATGAACATGTAAAGACCTCATATTATAAAACGAATACAGGCATAGAAATAAACTAGAAAAAGGTTTTTGAAAACAAACACATAGCCTTGGTAAAGGCTCAATTTCTCATGTAAATAATGTCAAATATACATAAATAATTTCATTTTAAATAATTTACTGGTGCATATACATGATCTGGATTTAACATCAACATACAGCTAAGACAGATGTGACAAGTCTCTGTTTCCTAACATGTATGAAAACTTTATGAATATCAAATATGTGAAGAGTTGATTTGAGTCAACTACCTTTACACAGCAGAAAATAAAAAGTCAACGTCCTCGATTATACAGCAATATACAGAAAAAGATCTCAACTATACAGGAAAATACAGGTAAAAGTCATACAGCAAAAATACAGGCAAAAGTCTCAATGATACAGCCTAAAACCTGACTCCAGCACTACAATGAAAAATACCAAGTAAATCCAGTCACCTGAGCAAGACTTTTAGTTCATGCCTTTCCTCCCTTGGTACCTCAGTACAGATGGCCTCCAGCCAGTAGGGAATCACATAGTCCCACACCTCAAAGGTAATTACATTGTAAGGGATCAAGCAGCACAGACGGTTCAATCCTTCTTTTATCTGGGTGGTTCTACTGGACAATGTGTCCCTATAAAAAACAAAGCAAAACATATGGGGAATTTATAAAGAGACCAAAGATTCTGATGTTAGCATTGATATTCAGTCTCTGCTGTGTGTAAATAACTAAACATACTTTGTAAAGCCTATTAAAGAAAATAGCATCAGAGATGCCTGTACCCCACAGCCTAGGAAAATATTTTTAACACCATGAGATATAGAAGTACTGTATCAGTACAAAGTTCAGGATACTTTCAGAGCACAGTCAGTTATATACAGGTCCAAACAATGTTTAAATAGAGAAAATAATGTCTAAGAGAAAGATAATGCACATACTCTTTATCTACATCTGGCATGGCCCAATTATGGTTTAGATGTTTTGAATATTACCATGCATACAGAAGTGGTAATACATTCAATGAATGCTTATGTGTGGTGTTGGAGCAAAATCTGTGGCTCACTTGATGAAATTCCATCTGTTAAAATGGGAAGTTGTAAAAGTAAAATTCTTAATAAATTCTAATATGACTTAAACAGTGCTTAATCTGCATCAAAAGACAGACCCAAAGGTGCAACAAGATTTTAAAGGTCAAGGTTACTATGACAAGGTCAAAGGTCAAATCAAGGTCACACCATGATGATGCACACCTACACCCCCTAACCAATGTCCCTACCAAGTATCAACTTCCTACACCTTACGGTTTCCGAGATATAGCCCGGACAAGATTTTATAGGTCAAGGTCACTACGGCAAGGTCAAAGATCAAATCAAGGTCAGACCATGACGTTGCACACCTACACCCTCTAACCAATGTCCCTACTAAGTATCAACTTCCTACACCTTACAGTTTCCGAGATATAGCCAGGACTGGATTTTATGGGTCAAGGTCACTACAGCAAGGTCAAAGGTCATATCAAGGTCACACCATGACATTGCACACCTACACCCCCTAACTAATGTCCCTACCAAGTATCAACTTCCTACACCTTACGGTTTCCGAGATATAGCCCCGACAAGACTTTATAGGTCAAGGTCACTACGGCAAGGTGAAAGGTCAAATCAAGGTCACACCATGACATTGAACACCTACACCCCCTAACCAATGTCCCTACCAAGTATCAACTTCCTACACCTTACGGTTTCCGAGATATAGCCCAGACAAGATTTTATAGGTAAAGATCACTACAGCAAGGTCAAAGGTCAAATCAAGGTCAGACCATAAAGTTGCACACCTACACCCCCTAACCAATGTCCCTACCAAGTATCAACTTCCTACACCTTACAGTTTCCGAGATATAGCCCGGACAAGATTTTATAGGTCAAGGTCACTACAAGGTCAAAGGTCAAATCAAGGTCAGACCATGATGTTGCACACCTACACGCCCTAACCATTGTCCCTAGCAAGTGTCAACTTCCTACACCTTACGGTTTCCGAGATATAGCCCGGACAAACTTTTTCCAGCTGCCCGCCCATCCGGACACCATGGGTGAAAACAATACCCCAACAGCCCTTAAGGGCTGTGGGGTAAAAATGATCATGAAGTTATATTATCAGATATTTGTAAGGTGTTAGGACTTAAGATTAAGCAAATAAGATTTATTTACATACTTTAACGTCTTCAATAAAAATGCCACAATGCCAAAAATATATACACAAAGATTAGCTTAATCCTTTTTTTTCTCAATGTAGTTCAATTTATGATATTCTATATTAAAAATAACAGCACACCAATTTCTGAATTCTTACAAAAATAAGATTGTATTCATACTTAATCTTTATTAAATTTCAAGAAAGTTAAAAGAAATATCAACAGGGAAATTTCCCATTGGAGAGCTATCTAGCTAATGTTAGTCATCTGTGGCATGCTCTATAGGGTAGGGTAATTAAGAGGTTTTGATTTTACCAATGTTTGGCCACTCTAGCATACTGTATAGTGTATGATAATTAAAGAGGTTTGATTTTACCAATCTCTGCCATTCCTGGCATACTCCATAGAGTAAGATCATATTTAAGAGTTATCCATGTTTCTCATATTCTACATAGCAGGGTAATTGAATGGATAAATGAACTAGATTGGGCCAACTCGGCGCCAACATATCCCCAGACAGGTCATCACTCACGCCACAGGTTTTGATCGGGAATTTTTTAAAACATAATTACCCATTATTATATGAACTTCAGCACATCAATCTACTCTGTTTATATCTTCCAAGGAAGATGGTGTATCCCCAGACGCCGAATACATAACTCAAATTATATTTTCAATCTTCCTGCAATGATAACTCTAAACCTATTTTCAAAGTATTTAAATGATTGATGATTGAATGTCCATTCTAAAATAATAATCCCAAAAGAGCATATCTGTTTCTATATTTGTTGACAAATAAAATATTATTTTTAACTCAACTCATCATACTTTTCAATCTTCCTTCAAAGGATTTAAATGATTGATGATTCAATGTCCATTCTAAAATTCATAATCCCAAAAGCGCATATCTGTTTCTATATTTGTTCACAAATAAAATATTATTTAAAAAAAATTATTTATATTATTATTTTATTATATTATTTTTAGAATTTGCAAATTGTTTTCAGTTATTCATTTCCTCTATACCTGTATATGTGGTCCATATATATGCAACCTAAATATGTGACACAATCTCAGTTCTGACTCCCCTTTGTGTTATATGTAATGAAGCCCACCACCTCCCACCCCCACCCCTCTCCCCTTCTCCACACCTCTCTCACTATTACACAAGATCTGCAACCCCATTGAGTTCTTTGTTTCTCATCTGATATCATTAAATACCTTTGTTTATTTAGTGTCACTCAATATAGCTGGAGGTCCCAGAGGTGGGTGGGGGGAATCCGGGTGGGGGATGCATAAATGGTAAACAAACAATCTATATAAAAGGGGTACTCAAATACAAAAAGAATTGAGAATTTTAAGTATGTGATTATCAACTGAAATGAGTTCATAACTGTAGGAGCTGTGTCAAAATTAACTGAGGCAAGTTGAATAAAACTGGGCTAGTTGAGGGTTAAAAATCCCCTACTTTTACTACATAAGGATATAATTTCATTAATATTGGGACTTAAAGCTCACTTAAAGTGTCCATTTTGTCTACTTGAATATGTTTAACCAGTTTCATTTTAAAAAGTTAAAAACTCAGCAAGCAGAGGTATAACACACAAAAATAAGTTCTTAAAAGACTAAGATAGCCATAACATTATTAATATTCAAAATTTAAATAGACAGGCATTTCCTTTTAAAAATTCAAAGATTTCAGCTCTATAACCCACATAGTTTGACAGTTACTGGGCTTTAAAGTGGCATAATGTCCATAAATTGGGTTTCTGTGGGCATTTTACAATTGTTAAAGAGACCTTAGCAATTAAACAACAGATCTGAAACTTTTTGGGGGACATACATAACAAACAAAAATTATATATAATACAGTTTAAGACTTGTCACACTAAGCATTTCCAAATAACAGGGCAAAATACGGAAAAAATGTCCAAAAAGGCACTTGGGCGAGTGTCTATGGCCCTCATACACAGGTTAAATGTCTACTAAAAACCTTGATTTTCGGCATATGTAAAAAGGACATAATAATGCATTCCCAGATGGGATTTCAGCTCCATCAATCACATAGTTTAACAGTCACAGGGCTTAAAGGTGGTTAAAAAGTCCAAATATTGGGTCTCTGTGGGCCTTTTAGAGATCTCGATGTGGCTTTCAAATTAAAGCTTCAGACTTAAAATTTGTTACATACTAAGATTACACATAGAATATGTATCTAATAAAGTTTGAAACTTCTCAGACTTACCATTTCCAAGTTACAGAGAAAAATATGTGAAAAATGTCTTAAAAGGGTCACTCAGGTGGGTGTTTAAGGTCCTCATACACAGGTTAAATGTCTACTTGAAGCCTTGATTTTTGGCACATGTAAAAAGAACATAATAATGTATTCCCAGATGAGATTTCAGCTCTATCAGTCACATAGTTTAACAGTCACACGCCTTAAAATTGGCAAAAAGTCCAAATACTGGGTCTTTATGGGGCCTTCTAGAGACCTAAATGTGGCCTTCAAATTAAAGCCTCAGACTTAAAATTTGTCACATACTAAGATTACACATAGAATATGCATCTAATACAGTTTGAAACTTCTTAGACTTACCATTTCCAAGTTACAGGGCAAAATATGTGAAAAATGTCTAAAAATGGTCACTCGGGTGGGGATTTATGGTCCTCATACACAGGTTAAATGTCTTCTTAAAGCCTAATTTTTGGCACATATATAAATAACATACTAATATCTTCCCAGATAGGATTTGAGCTCTATCAGTCACATAGTTTGACAGTCACAGGGCTTAAAAGTAGCAAAAAGTCCAAATATTGGGTCTTTGGGAGCCTTTTAGAGACCTCAATTTGACCTTCAAAATTAAAGCTTCAGACTTAAAATCTGTTACATACTAAGATTACACACAGAATATATATCTAATACAGTTTGAAACTTCTCAGACTTACCATTTCCAAGTTACAGGGAAAAAGATGTGAAAAATGTCTTATAAGGGTCACTCGGGTGGGTGTTTATGGTCCTGATACACAGGTTAACTGTCTATTAAAGGCCTAAATGTTGGGGCACATATAAGAAAACACATAGATATATTCCCAGATGATATTTAACTTAGATGAGAGACATAGTTTGAAAGCTACAGTGCTTGAAAGTGGCAAAAAGTGCATAAATTGGGTCTCTGTGGGCACTTTTGAGACCTTAAGTCGACCCCTTTGGGTAAACCTACAGCCCTAAAATTTTCTACAGACAAGGATTACATATCAAAGTTATACCTAGCGCAGTTTGAGACTCATCAGAATTACCACTTCCAAATTATAGGGCAAAATATGTGAAAAGTATAGCAAAAAATCCCCAAGTGGGGGTATTTATGGGCCTCAAACACAATTTTCTCCTCAACTTAAAGTCGTGATTTTCGGCACATGTACTAAGAACATATTAATGTGTTGTCAGGTAAAATTTCAGCCAGCTAAGCATCATAGTTTGTGACCTACAGGGCTCTAAGTGGCCAAAAGTCCAATTTCTGACCTTAAGGTGGCCATAAGTTCTTTTTTACTGGGAGTTTAAGGTCACCTTAAAATAGGGATCTTCCTTTGGGCACCCTTAACATGTGTACCAAGTTTGAAAAAAAAATATTAATTTGTTTTTGAGTTATCGCGTCCACAAGGAAATTTCTACGGCGGCGGCGGCGGCGGCGGCGGCGGCGCGACGGACCTGAATCCAATATATCCCCGACTTTCGTCTGGGGATATAATTAATTACACATTACAAGAGTCTGCCCACTCTAGTACACTGTACAGAGTAAAATAATTAAAGATTTTTTATTTTACTAATGTTTGTCCTTCCTGCCATACTCTATAGAGCAGGAAAATTTAAAGATTTATATGTTACCAATGTTTGTCATATTCTACAGAATAGGATAAATGAAGGGTTTAAATCTTACAAGTGTCCATCCACTCTGACATACTCTACAGTGTAGGATGCTTGAAGGGTTTTAATCTTACCAGTGTCCACCCACTCTGGCATACTCTATGGGGTGAGGCAGGAGGCAGGACACAATGACTTCAAAGTGTGTCTTAGATATCTCCTTCAGCCACCTCCAGATGTACTGGGGCTTGAGCCTCTCTAAGGAATTACCTATGTTGTCATCAGGTAGGTAGGCTGTAGCATCAAACCACTGCAAGCATAAACTAGAAATAGGACGCCCTGTTGATAGTAGCTGCGACATATGAATAGAAACAGGATAGCATAGAAGAACACATATTATCATGTGTAACGTCCACCCCATGAACCTTTTGCCAAAATTGTACAGTAGTCTTACAAGACCCTGTTTCATTTGTAAAATATATCAATGATGCTTAAATATTTATTAGTGTACATGTAAATTATTTCAGCTTCATGCCTTTTTGCATTGGTTGGGTCGAAAATTTTGACGAAGTCACTCTATCTTGCACGGTTAAGGAGATAGAAGCAAATTTCTGTTTTTCTATTTTTGGCAAAATTTCGAAAATTCAAAATGGCCGCCATTTTTGGGAAGAGGAAAATTTTTTGAAAATTGCCAAGAGTACATTTCTTAGATACCGTATGGGTCGAAAATTTCAACAAAATAACTCTATTTTGCACGGTGAAGGAGATAGAAGCAAATTTGTGTTTTTCAATTTTGGGCAAAAATTCGAAAATTCAAAATGGCTGCCATATGTGGGGAGGGGAAAATTTTTTTTAAATTGCCAAGAGTACATTTCTTAGATACCTGTGGGTCGAAAATTTCGACGAAATCGCTCTATCTCGCATGGTTAAGGAGATAGAATCAATTTTGTGTTTTGCCATTTTGGGCAAAAATTCGAAAATTCAAAATGGCCGCCATATGTGGGAAGAGGAAAATTTTTGAAAATTGCAAAGAGTACATTCCTCAGATACCCTGTGGGTCGAAAATTTCGACGAAATCGCTCTATCTCACACGGTTAAGGAGATAGAAGCAAATTTGTGTTTTGCCATTTTTGGCAAAAATTCGAAAATTCAAAATGGCCGCCATTTTTGGGGAGGGGAAATTTTTTTGAAAACTGCTAAGAGTACATTTCTTAGATACCTGTGGGTCGTAAGTTTAGACGAAATCGCTCTATCTCGCACGGTTAAGGAGATAGAAGCAAATTCGTGTTTTGCCATTTTTGGCAAAAAATTTCGAAAATTCAAAATGCCGCCATTTTTGGGGAGGGGAAAATTTTTTGAAAATTGCAAAGAGTACATTCCGTAGATACCCTGTGGGTTGAAAATTTCGATGAAATTGCTCTATCTCGCACAAATAAGGAGATAGAACCAAATTTGTGTTTTGCCATTTTTGGCAAAAATTCGGAAATTCAAAATGGCTGCCATTTTTGAGAAGGGGAAAATTTTTTGAAAATTACAGAGTACATTCCTTAGATATCCTGTGGGTCGAAAAATTTCGACGAAATCGCTCTATCTCGCACGGTTAAGGAGATAGAAGCAAATTTGTGTTTTGCCATTTTTGGGAAAAATTCGAAAATTCAAAATGGCCACCATTTTTGGGGAGGGGAAAATTTTTTAAAAATTGCCAAGAGTACGATGCTCAGATACCCTATGGGTTGAAACTTTCGATGAAATCGCTCTATCTCGCACGGTTAAGGAGATAGAAGCAAATTTGTGTTTTGCCATTTTTGGGAAAAATTCGAAAATTCAAAATGGCCGCCATTTTTGGGGAGGGGAAAATTTTTTAAAAATTGCCAAGAGTACGATGCTCAGATACCCTATGGGTTGAAACTTTCGACGAAATCGCTCTATCTCGCACGGTTAAGGAGATAGAAGCAAATTTGTGTTTTGCCATTTTTGGCAAAAATTCGAAAATTCAAAATGGCCACCATTTTTGGGGAGGGGAAATTTTTTTAAAAATTGCCAAGAGTACGATGCTCAGATACCCTATGGGTTGAAACTTTCGACGAAATCGCTCTATCTCGCACGGTTTAGGAGATATGAGCACATTTGCCTTTTTCAGTACTCAAAATAGCCAATTACTCATTTATTTAATTAACTACTCACTCATCTATGAAGCAATTTCCCCCAAAAGCAATCCCATACAAGCTATTAACCCAATGAACCTCCATACCAAATTTCAGAAAGATAGGCTTAATAGCATTCCTTAAAATGTCTGGAAACCAAAGAGATACTCAAAAGTAGCAAAGTAGCTATTACTCAGTTAGCTATAGAGCTATCATCACCAAAAGCAATCCCATACAAGCTATTAACCCAATAAACCTGCATGCCAAATTTGGTAAAGATAGGATAAGAACTGTTGCCTAAAATGTCTGTATAATAAGACTTTATGATTCTGTTATACAGGAGTACTCAAAAGACTAGATATACTTCAGGTTAGCTCACAAACTTCCACTCCAGATGTGAATTTATTCACCAAAATTCAAAACTGTGGTTTTCAAGTACAAGTTTATGCATGCTTGAAATTAATTGCATGCATGCATGTTCATCTGAAACACTGCAAGATCACTTTTACTAAATAAATTTCAATAAAGACAATGCAAGATTCAATTTACTGAACAATACGGTGTAAATGCTGAATTAAGAATAAACTGATGCATCAAATGTTTTTATCAGGCACAGGTAATAGCAACTGCAATGTTATTTTGCCAAATTATCTGGTTACAGTTGATATTTTGTTATACTGCCTGGTTAAAACTAGATTGGGCCAACTCGGCGCCAACATATCCCCAGACAGGTCATCACTCACGCCACAGGTTTTGATCGGGAATTTTTTAAAACATAATTACCCATTATTATATGAACTTCAGCACATCAATCTACTCTGTTTATATCTTCCCAAGGAAGATGGTGTATCCCCAGACGCCGAATACATAACTCAAATTATATTTTCAATCTTCCTGCAATGATAACTCTAAACCTATTTTCAAAGTATTTATATATATAAATGATTGATGATTGAATGTCCATTCTAAAATAATAATCCCAAAAGAGCATATCTGTTTCTATATTTGTTGACAAATAAAATATTATTTTTAACTCAACTCATCATACTTTTCAATCTTCCTTCAAAGTATTTAAATGATTGATGATTCAATGTCCATTCTAAAATTCATAATCCCAAAAGCGCATATCTGTTTCTATATTTGTTCACAAATAAAATATTATTTAAAAAAAAATTATTTATATTATTATTTTATTATATTATTTTTAGAATTTGCAAATTGTTTTCAGTTATTCATTTCCTCTATACCTACATATGTGGTCCATATATATGCAACCTAAATATGTGACACAATCTCAGTTCTGACTCCCCTTTGTGTTATATGTAATGAGGCCCACCACCTCCCACCCCCACCCCTCTCCCCTTCTCCACACCTCTCTCACTATTACACAAGATCTGCAACCCCATTGAGTTCTTTGTTTCTTATCTGACATCATTAAATACCTTTGTTTATTTAGTGTCACTCAATATAGCTGGAGGTCCCAGAGGTGGGTGGGGGGAATCCGGGTGGGGGATGTGGGTTGGGACTACAAAGAGATGGAGTGCTACAGCATAAATGGTAAACAAACAATCTATATAAAAGGGGTACTCAAATACAAAAAGAATTGAGAATTTTAAGTATGTGATTATCAACTGAAATGAGTTCATAACTGTAGGAGCTGTGTCAAAATTAACTGAGGCAAGTTGAATAAAACTGGGCTAGTTGAGGGTTAAAAATCCCCTAGTTTTACTACATAAGGATATAATTTCATTAATATTGGGACTTAAAGCTCACTTAAAGTGTCCATTTTGTCTACTTGAATATGTTTAACCAGTTTCATTTTAAAAAGTTAAAAACTCAGCAAGCAGAGAGATAACACACAAAAATAAGTTCTTAAAAGACTAAGATAGCCATAACATTATTAATATTCAAAATTTAAATAGACAGGCATTTCCTTTTAAAAATTCAAAGATTTCAGCTCTATAACCCACATAGTTTGACAGTTACTGGGCTTTAAAGTGGCATAATGTCCATAAATTGGGTTTCTGTGGGCATTTTACAATTGTTAAAGAGACCTTAGCAATTAAACTACAGATCTGAAACTTTTTGGGGGACATACATAACAAACAAAAATTATATATAATACAGTTTAAGACTTGTCACACTAAGCATTTCCAAATAACAGGGCAAAATACGGAAAAAATGTCAAAAAAGGCACTTGGGCGAGTGTCTATGGCCCTCATACACAGGTTAAATGTCTACTAAAAACCTTGATTTTCGGCATATGTAAAAAGGACATAATAATGCATTCCCAGATGGGATTTCAGCTCCATCAATGACATAGTTTAACAGTCACAGGGCTTAAAGGTGGTAAAAAGTCCAAATATTGGGTCTCTGTGGGCCTTTTAGAGATCTCTATGTGGCTTTCAAATTAAAGCTTCAGACTTAAAATTTGTTACATACTAAGATTACACATAGAATATGTATCTAATAAAGTTTGAAACTTCTCAGACTTACCATTTCCAAGTTACAGAGCAAAATATGTGAAAAATGTCTTAAAAGGGTCACTCAGGTGGGTGTTTAAGGTCCTCATACACAGGTTAAATGTCTACTTGAAGCCTTGATTTTTGGCACATGTAAAAAGAACATAATAATGTATTCCCAGTTGAGATTTCAGCTCTATCAGTCACATAGTTTAACAGTCACAGGCCTTAAAATTGGCAAAAAGTCCAAATACTGGGTCTTTATGGGGCCTTCTAGAGACCTAAATGTGGCCTTCAAATTAAAGCTTCAGACTTAAAATTTGTCACATACTAAGATTACACATAAAATATGCATCTAATACAGTTTGAAACTTCTTAGACTTACCATTTCCAAGTTACAGGGAAAAATATGTGAAAAATGTCTAAAAATGGTCACTTGGGTGGGGATTTATGGTCCTCATACACAGGTTAAATGTCTTCTTAAAGCCTTAATTTTTGGCACATATAAAAATAACATACTAATATCTTCTCAGATAGGATTTGAGCTCTATCAGTCACATAGTTTGACAGTCACAGGGCTTAAAAGTAGCAAAAAGTCCAAATATTGGGTCTTTGGGAGCCTTTTAGAGACCTCAATTTGACCTTCAAAATTAAAGCTTCAGACTTAAAATCTGTTACATACTAAGATTACACACAGAATATATATCTAATACAGTTTGAAACTTCTCAGACTTACCATTTCCAAGTTACAGGGAAAAAGATGTGAAAAATGTCTTATAAGGGTCACTCAGGTGGGTGTTTATGGTCCTGATACACAGGTTAACTGTCTATTAAAGGCCTAAATGTTGGGGCACATATAAGAAAACACATAGATATATTCCCAGATGATATTTAACTTAGATGAGAGACATAGTTTGAAAGCTACAGTGCTTGAAAGTGGCAAAAAGTGCATAAATTGGGTCTCTGTGGGCACTTTTGAGACCTTAAGTCGACCCCTTTGGGTAAACCTACAGCCCTAAAATTTTCTACAGACAAGGATTACATATCAAAGTTATACCTAGCGCAGTTTGAGACTCATCAGAATTATCACTTCCAAATTATAGGGCAAAATATGTGAAAAGTATAGCAAAAAATCCCTAAGTGGGGGTATTTATGGGCCTCAAACACAATTTTCTCCTCAACTTAAAGTCATGATTTTCGGCACATGTACTAAGAACATATTAATGTGTTGTCAGGTAAAATTTCAGCCAGCTGAGCATCATAGTTTGTAACCTACAGGGCTCTAAGTGGCCAAAAGTCCAATTTCTGACCTTAAGGTGGCCATAAGTTCTTTTTTACTGGGAGTTTAAGGTCACCTTAAAATAGGGATCTTCCTTTGGGCACCCTTAACATGTGTACCAAGTTTGAAAAAAAAATATTAATTTGTTTTTGAGTTATCGCGTCCACAAGGAAATTTCTACGGCGGCGGCGGCGGCGCGACGGACCTGAATCCAATATATCCCCGACTTTCGTCTGGGGATATAATAACATAGACCGTATTGTGTTACATTATCACTAAAGGTTTTGATGACTGCATTGATATTTCACTACTCTTTAAGTGTTAACCTGAAACAACATGGCAAGCAATCTCCCCAGCACTTCTATCTGCAGCTGTTCTTGAGGTTTGCACAATTCCACCAGCAGCCAGACACCATAGCGACTCAGTAGTTTCCTGTCTGAATGACCTTCACCTACAAGTGATCAGGGTAAGAATAGATTTGTCACAAATGTACAATTATAGATTACTCAAATACTATTCAATAAAAATCCTACAGTACAACTTGCAAAGAATATGACCACACCACCCCAAACCACAAGCCACAGTGTATGTTTTTTTTTCTTATTCAATTTAAATAGGCATCATGTAATTTCCAAGTTTAGAAACTTTTTCTAGGGGAATTATCTTTCAAGTGGAAATAAATGTTAGCTAATTAGAGGTCATTTCACATGAAATTCCTGATAAAGTAGATTTGCTTTATTGTTCCAGCCCAGGAGAAGGCTGAACTCTAAAGAAAAAAAAACTATATACATTTTTTTTCATTTCTTTTTTTTAAATTTTGGTAAATTAAGTTTTTTTGTAAAAAATGTATAATCATAAAAAAGGAGTATAAGAGACAAAAAGAAGATCCCTGAAAAATTGGGGATACTTGGACCAGAGTTAACCTTGTTGATTATTCAGTTTTCACTCCTCCGCTTGTATACTAATCACAAGACATAAACCAAATTTCCAGCCGTCAGGGTTGATTTGGCAATTTAACAAAGCTAGACATAGTTGACCCTCTTCAATTGGAGGTTGTTAAACAGGAATGCCTTATTAGGCATTTTCTTCCAGTTCACAAAATATCCAGGATTCACTTTTTCCAAGAAGCCTTTTCTATGAGCCATTTTTACCTAGAGGCATTTTTCCTGTATTCATTACATGTTGTCTGGTACTATCACTATTACAGTGCCATCTATTACTATGATTATTTGATGCAAAATTCTAAATAATTATACTTATATTTCTATTACATGGCCGATAAAATTGCTGAAACAATATTTAAATACATAGAGAAAATGTTTTCAAACTAACACTTAACTTCAGACTGTAACTTAATTGTGAAGAAGTTTTAATGTTGTCATAAAATGCAAGTGATGGACTTTACAAGGTGAAAACTTGCTCTAACAGTAAATACAATTCGTGTCAATTCAATTTTATGTTTAAAGTAATTCTGTAATCCCTTAAAGACTTTTTACTTGCAGATTTACATCTCCTTAGATTGTTCTTTGCTCCCAATCTAGCAAGTTGTAACCATACATTTTAAGATATTTCATATTTTTTGCAAAGCCTGCCTTATACCCATCATGTCTCCATATTCCAATCAGTTAATGTGGTTTTATTTTGTCTGTTTTCTTTAAATTACAGGGACTTTTAGGAAATTATATTCACTACAGACAAGACCATTTGAGCTTATTGACTGAGGTTTGTGATTGTGACTTGAGT
Source organism: Sabellastarte sp. h YS-2021 (assembly GCA_964017235.1). Classification (NCBI taxonomy): domain Eukaryota; kingdom Metazoa; phylum Annelida; class Polychaeta; order Sabellida; family Sabellidae; genus Sabellastarte; species Sabellastarte sp. h YS-2021. The sequence continues at coordinate 93,907,410 of OZ024928.1, forward strand.
ACATGGAAACATGGACTTACTATCCTCATCGTCATCCTCCTCAAAGTGATGTCTGGTTCTTTCTTCTCCCATCTCCACTGTCCGCTTCTCTTCCATTGGCTCCGCCTCCTTCAGCAAGCTGTCAATCAAATTTACAAGTGTTCTGTCATTCTTATTTAAAAAGTTTCATATATTCCTTCAGTAATGAAATGTATTCTGACTTCAACAATGTTCTTCACAAAGAGCCACCGCATTAAGATCAGTTCCAAGGCCAGTGGTAAGAGTGATTAAAAGTTGATTTTAGTTATGTCGTTGAAAGTTTTGAGTCTTTAGGTTAAATTTCAGGTTTTCAAGTAGGTTTAGGTCTTCTACAGGATGGTTTAATGCTTTTGAGTCAGTGTTAAGATATACCCCCAGCTTATCAGGGTTTTGAACTAAGCATTTACGGTTTAAGATAAGGATATAAAGATTATCTCTCATGGTTCGACTTTGTATTTTCATTTGACGTATTGATTTGCCCCAAGACAATGTGGCAGCATGTGATACAATAAATTCTACAATCACACTATTTACCAGTCTTTATCTTGTAATGCGCTCCTCCAAAAGCTACATTAGAATATTATTTCACATTAAATAATTGTTTCTTATTTTCAAAAAGATGTTGTCTTTATTGCTTAATTTTATTGAGTTGATCCCACAGTAGCAAATTTAGAATGTCTTGCCATACAAATACATTTCTGAGACATATTTATACTGATATATATATGGCTTAAATAATAAATTCTTCATCATTCCCTTCTCTGAAATAGGTCTGTAACAGAATGTTCAGGAAATAGGAAACAGGCCAAATGTATTGAAAAACCAAGTACAAAATTGTGCACTGGGAACTTTTATCCACCACTGTGGCCTAGTTTGTAACACACTACCCTGGGAACACAGAGGATCTGGGCTCAATCCCAGGTACAGGCAGATACATAGTAGCTTGGATTACCATCCAAAAATGTCATTGGCAGTCCTCATTGGGTGTCTTTTTCATGTTTCAAGTTCCTACTCCCAATATTAAGGCCCATAACACCACAATTGTAAATACAGATTTTGACACATATCTCACCTGACTATAGCTTCCACTAAGTAGCCCTTTGTCTCTGCGTCACATGACCAGATATCAGGGATGGTGGCATGGTATACATGATGGGCTCCTGGAGCATCCTCCCCATGCTTGAGTGTGTGGCATGCTCGGCAGTAACGCACTGGCCTGAACCCATTCAGACTGGCACACTCCAGTGAAAAACAGGTGCACATGGCCTCATTCTTGGGGGATGCACAGTTCTATAAAATAGAATTTTATTCAGTTACAGATGAGATGCTGGCATATTTTCCTTGACAATGATCTAGCCTATACAAAATCATTAAGATTCCAGAATATTGAAAACATTGTGCTGTAGTGCCATCCCAAACAAATAGATCCAGCACTAGGAAGTGGAATCAATGATAATACATCAATCTCATTAAAGTCATAAAAATATATGCAAAATGTATTGGAGTAAATGTTAGAATTTCTTCATTTTATCATGTCTGAACCTCCCAATATTATATTCTAATTCTAATTTGACTTTTATAGCGCTTAATCTCCACTGAGTAGTGGACTCTAAGGCATTATATCAGGTTTCCCCATTATTCTATCTGCTGATAATAAGTTGTTACAATATCTTGTTTCAGTATCGCAGTTGTAAAGCAGTCTCAGATACTCTTGCTACTGCATACTAGCATTATTGTCTTTCACTTATATTCAGTTAAGAAACACAAACTCCACCTTATATAAAACACTAGAAAAGAAAGCAGGGAGTATCTTACAAGTATTTTAACTATTTTGCATTTTAAGCTTCAGCTGACTCTGTTGCAGATGGACTATTTACAAAAATCAAAATCAGTTTCCATGGCTTCAAATCTTATGAAATTTGGTAAACTTGGCCAAGAGTTTGCATGGGCCATGAATGAAAACTCCACCTATATATATTACCAAATCATTAGCCACCCATACAATGAAACTGTGAATGATATCTTTACTAAGCAAGGTAAAGAAGCATACACTCTATAATACAGATGATAAAAGTCACGCTTATTCATACCTTATTTTCACACTTAAGGGACACCACTTGCAGAGGTTTCAGTACATCTGCCAAGTACTGAACATGATCCCTCCTCAACATGTCCACACAGTCCACACAAAGAAAGATAGGGGGAGGCCGGTCCCCACTGGAGATAGAGATGGCAGAGTCCAGGCACATCTAAAACAGGAATACACAAGCTTTATGTAGAAGACCAATTACGTATTCCGCGTATCTTCAAAACAGAACTTATTCTGGCAATTCTAAGAATGAAAACAACTTTATGAATGAGATTTTTGCTCAAAACTGCCATAAAATTGTATAGTTGTATCGAAGTTATATTAAATTAGTCATAGTTATAATCTTTAGTACTTTCTGGAATTGAGTTTCCAGAACTCATTTTCTGAAAATATTCCTTGGAAAATGGATCCCTTTCTTACTAAACTTCTTAGAGAATTCTAAACATAAAAATAATTCTAATAATAGACACTATCATGCTGCCATTATTGCAACATTTAAAGCCATTAAAGTTTACCTTAGATGCCCTGGGCTTCACTCGATTTGGACATCCTTCCTTCTGACAAATAATAGGTTCCCAAGCTAAAACATAAAACAGGAAACATTGATAATATTTCCCTACCAAAACAGAAAGCCAGTATATTTACGTTGACAGAGAATAGTGTGAACATAGTGAATAACTGTAGCCTTTACCCTTTGGGGCAATCTTTCACATTCAGGCAACCTTTATTGCAATATTACTACAAAGTATATGTTGCTGTATATGTCATTTCTCTGGTGTTAACTTACCTTTCAAAATCTATTTTATAGCACAAAATGATAGCTTTTCAAAAAGGTCAAAGAAAAAAAAATAGGATTAGAGTCTTCCTCAATATATTTTTCGATCATTTCAGTGCTGGTGTTGAACAGATCAAATAAAAATACATAAATCCAATACAAAAATCTAACATTTGCAGAACTTACTACACTTATATTAAAGGCTTTAAATCAGTTAACACACTTATAAAAACAAGGGCATTAGATCACTTTAACCATCATTTTCACTATTGTTTACATATCTATCATACTCACTGAAATTATAAAACTTTAAATAAAACTAGCATCAGAGATACCCGTACCCCACAGCCTGGGGAAATAGTTTTCAACACCATGAGATATAGAAGTAGTGAAACAGTACAAAGGTCGGGATACTTTCTGAGCAGTGTCAGTTATATTAAGGTCTAAATGATGTTAAAGTAGAGAAAATAACATCTAAGAGAAACAAAATGTATGCAAAGATAAAGTATTAAAACAAGACAATTCAATAGCAAGATGACAGCATTAATCAGTAAACTAAAAACTACGATGCACAACTACAACCCCTAAGCAATGTCCCTACCAACTATCAACTTCCTACACTTTACAGTGTCAGAGATATTGCATGGACAAAATTTTAAATATCAAGGTCACTACGGCAAGGTCAAATATCAAATCAAGGTCACACCATGACATTGCACACCTACAACCCCCAACCAATGTCCCTACTAAGTATCAACTTCCTACACCTTACGCTTTTTGAGATATAGTCCGGACAACATTTTATAGGTCAAGGTCACTACGACAATCTCAAAGGTCAAATCAAGTCACACCATGACGTTGCACACCTACACCCCCTAAACTATGTCCCTACCAAGTATCAACTTCCTACACCTTACAGTTTCCAAGATATAGCCCTGACAAGCTTTTATACGTTAAGATCACTACAGCAAGGTCAAAGGTCAAATCAAGGTCACATCATGACGTTGCACACCTACACCCCCTAACCACTGTGCCTAACAAATATCAACTTCCTACACCTTGCAGTTTCCCAGATATAGCTCCGACAAAATTTTATAGGTCAAGGTCACTACGGCAAGGTCAAAGGTCAAATCAAGGTCACACCATAACGTTGCACACCTACACCCCCTAACCAATGTCCCTACCAAGTATCAACTTCCTACACCTTGCAGTTTCCGAGATATAGCGTGGACAAGATTTTATAGGTCAAGGTCACTATGACAAGGTCAAAGGTCAAATCAAGGTCACACCATGACGTTGCACACCTACACCCCCTAACCAATGTCCCTACCAAGTATCAACTTAATACACCGTACAGTTTCTGAGATACAGGCCGGTCAAACTTTTCCCGCCACCCGCGAACCCATCCGGACACCATGGGAGAAAACAATACCCCGACAATCCTTAAGGTCTGTGGGGTAAAAATGGCATATTTAAGACAAGATGCAAAATTTGTTAAAATTACAAAGGGATAAGTGAAAGATAAATTTTGATAAAAAGGAATCTATTACAACTCTCAAGCAAAGTGATTGTAGCAGTTGACTCAAAAAATGTTATATACATCCACAGGGACTGATACCCACAAAAGTAAGATGCCCTCAACATCCTCCTGCATACTTAATTATCAATATCAAGAATACATGTACAAGTAAAGCAAGCATAAATTAATGTGACATATTTATCAAAACAAACTAATATACTATATGAAAGACTTGAACTTAAACTGTTCAGAAAAACATGTTAAAACCATATTAAAATGACAATTCAGACAAGTCAATGACAATATTTGACAACATATCAATCTGAATTTTTAATATATACATATTAGTATAAGCAGTGATGCAAAAGTAGCAGGGTTTGAAAAAAACAACAGTTGGCATGGTTACAAAGCTGTACACAAAAGCTTTTCCACAAAGGTTTGTTAATGCATGACTTGCAGGTAAATCAATTAAGTTCTTAACTCTTGCTTTGGAAACTGGCAATACAGTACAAAACAACAGGCTTTCACTGTGACATAATAAAACATCAGCCAATGAATAGCAATAAGCTTTCAGCCTGTTTATTATGTTCTCAAAACCTAAACATATCCCAAAGCTCTAAATGTGAATTTAAATATATCATAAGTGCTATACAACAGCAACATTGGCTGTGATTGAAAGCAATGGACGGCTATTTTTAAAAGTCATTTATATGAATAATAACAAATAAAAATGCAAAATGAATAGGAAATACTTGCTCAAAGGTATAATCATGGTTATATCACCTGTTTAATAAAGAGTACATTACAAGAGCTAAAACTTTTATAAATATATACATTACAATATTTATATAAAAGTAATTCTAACAAAACTGGACTCAAGGAAAATCTCAGTTGAAGCTGGTATGTTTTCAAAATATCCTATTATATGGATAGCATCATACACAACTCATCATACAAAAGATTTTCAAATAGAAAAAAAAACAACCATAACAGAATTGGTAGGGTATAATATAGGATATAATGAAAAGATTAACTATGTGATGAAAAGTTTTCATTTTAACAATGCAACAAATATGCAACTGACATTGATAGCATAAATATTATGATAAATAAATCTAGGAACTACACAATAGGAAGGCCATACATAAGCCAATGGTTGCATGTTTACAACTTTTCTTCCTTACCATAAAAATCAAAAGCTGAAATGAAACATTATTAACTGTTATTATTATGACTTTAGATTTTAACACATATTTCTATAACATGGGAGTATTTTGGTGCATACAAAAGGACTTTGAATAAAACATGGTGGAAGTTTCTGTGAGAATTTTCATCAATTAAATACACAAGCATTTCCATGCTGACAAGTTGAGACAGAGATAATCAAGCTGCCATTTGAATTTACTAGGTTATTTGACACCAGCTATTTTGGTTCAGACACCACAGAAATCAAGGCTGAAAAGTCTTTCGGTCTATATGTATGAGCTGTACAACCATCAGAGACACAAGTAGTGCACTAGAATTTATGGAAGTCTGCCAACAAAATAAATTCCAAGTCAGGTACATCCCATAACTGAACTGGAACTCAGAACTAAAGACAGTCATCCATCCAAGTATATGTACTACACCACAATTTATAAAAGTCCGGTGACACAAAAAAAGAAAAAAAATGACAAAAAAATGAACAAGCAGTCAGTGGCCGTGAACGGCTCTGTGTCAGCTGACTGTGTGTTTTGAGTTTCAGAACAGAAGTGACAGAAGAAAAGGACACAAAAGTTGTCCCCTGGAAATGGTATTCATAAGGAAAGTAACAAGGTAACATATTTAAAGAAAATACTGCAAATGCAATAGTTTTCGAGTTACAACTGATTTACTCAACAGTGAGAACCTCAAAGTAGCTATTACTCAGCTATGCAAGGAGCTACTGGTCTGCAATTATACTATTTTATAGCTGACCCAAAAGTAGGTTAATAACTTATTTAAACAAAATACTGTAACTGAAATAGTTTTCAAATTACGACTGATTAACCGAACAGTGAAAATCTAAAAGTAGCTATTGCTCAGCTATGCCATGAGCTACAGGTCTACAATTTCACTCTTTCATATTTGACCCATAAGTATGTGAACTACATATTCAAACAGATTACTCTAAATGCAATAGTTTTCAGGTTACATCTGATTTACTCAACAGTGAGAAAACTTGAAAGTAGCTATTGCTCAGCTATGCCATGACATACAGGTCTGCAAATTCACTATGTTATAGCTGACCCAAAAGTACGTGAAAAAGATATTAATAGAAAATACTTAAAATGAAATATTTTTCAAGTTACAACTGATTTACTCAACTATTATTACACCGCTATGCCATGAGCTACACGTCTACAATTTTACTATGTTATAGCTAATTCAAAAGTAGGTGAATAACATATTTAAACAAAATTCTTTAAATGCAATAGTTTTCAAGTTACAACTGATTAACCCAACAGAGAAACCTCAAAGTAGCTACTGCTCAGCTATGCCATGAAATACAGGTGCAATTTCACTATGTTATAACTGACCCAAAAGTAATTGAAGAACATATTTAAACAAAATGCTCTACATACAATACTTTTCAAGTTGCAACTGCTTCTCCCAACAGTGAGAACCTGAAAGTAGCTATTACTCAGCCATGCCATGAGCTACAAATCTGCAATTTTACAATGTTATAGCCAGTTCAAAAGTAGATGAATAACATATTAAAACAAGAGGGTCACAGATGCCCCAAAAGGCGGGTTGCGCAGGCAGAAATAAGGTTAGCAACTGCTGTAATTACATTTAGAAAAGAAGGAAAGAAATGTTAGGTTATCCAGTTAAGGTGAATGTGTAAGACGTGCTAAGAAACGTAAAACTTGTAATCTAGGTTACATAATTGTATCTATGCTGTGAACAGACAAACAAAAGGATGGAATTACACTAATTTAGTAACTTAGCTATGATGGTGATGCATCTCCCTGTCAAGTTTGAATTCGACTGGACAAAGCATTTTCCAGTTAGAGTCCAGAAACGAAAATGTGGACAGACGGATGGACAGAAAAATGGACAAAAAACAGACAAACAGACAGGAAAACGGACAAACAAACAGACGGAGTTACACCAATTTCAAAAGGAACCTAGCTATGATGGTGATCTATATCCCTGTCAAGTATGAATTCGATTGGACAAACTGTTTTCGAGTTGGAGTCCGGAAACGAAAATGTGGACAAACAGATGGATGGACAGACAAACGGACGAAAAACGGACCAACGAATGGACAGAATTTTACCAATATCGAAAGGAACCTAGCTATGATGTTGATCTATGTCCCTGTCAAGTTTGAATTCGATCGGACAAACCGTTTTCGAGTTAGGGTCCGGAAACGAAAAATGTGGACGGACAGACGGACGGACAGACAGACAGACGGACGTCGGACACATCAATCTAATAGGCGGGTTGGTTACACACAACCTGCCTAACAAAATACTCTAACTGCAATAGTTTTCAAGGTACAACTGATTAACTCAAGAGGGAAAACCTCAAAGTAGCTATGGCTCAGTTATGGAATAAGCCACTTGTCTGCAACTTTACTATGTTGTAGCTGATGCAAAAGTAGGTAAACAATGTATTTAAAGAAAACACTCTAAATGCAATAGTTTTCAAGTTACAACTGATTTACTCAACAGTAAGAACCTGAAAGTAGCTATTGTTCAGCTATGCCATAACCTACAGGTTTGCAATTTCACTATGTTACAGCTAACGCAAAAGTAGGTGAACATATTTAAAGAAAATACTCTAAATGCAATATTTTTCAAGTTAAAACTGATATACTCAACAGTCAAGACCTGAGAATAGCTATTATTCAGCTATGCCATGAGATACACATCTGCAATTTTACTTTGTTATAGGTAATTCAAAAATAAATGAATAAGAAATTTAAACAAAATTCTCTAAATGCAATAGTTTTCATTTACAATCGATTTACTCAACAGAAAAAACCTCAAAGTAGCTATTTCTCAGCTATGCAATGAGCTACAGGTCTGCAACTTTACTATGTTAAAGCTGACCCAAAAGTAGGTGAACAACATATTTAAAGAAAATACTCTAAATGCAATGGTGTTCAAGTTACAACTGATTTACTCAACTGTGAGAACCTATTGCTCAGCTATGAAATAAGCTACAGGTCTGCAATTTTACTATGTTATAGCTGATCCAAAGTAGGTGAATGACATATCAAAACAAAATTCTCTAACTGCAATAGTTTTCAAATTACAACTCATTTACTCAACAGTGATAACATCAAAGTAGATATTACTCAGCTATGCAATGAGCTACAGGTCTGCACTTTTACTATGTTATAGGTGATGCAAAAGTAACTGAATAACATATTTATGCAAAATACTGTAAATGAAAAAGTTTTCAATTTACAACTGATTTACTCAACAGTGCAAACCTCACAATTTACTCAACAGGTCTGCAATTTTACTACGTTATAGTGATCCAAAAGTAGGTGAATAACATATTAAAACAAAATATTCTAACTGCAATAGTTTTGAAGTTACAACTGATTTACTCAACATCAAAGTAGCCATTACTCAGCTATGGAAAGAGCTACAGGTCTGCAATATTACTATGTTATAGCTGACCCAAAAGTAGCTGAACAACATATTTACACAAATTTCTGTAAATGCAATAGTTTTCCAATTACAACTGATTTACTCAACGGTGAGAACCTCAAAGTAGCTATTACTCAGCTATGCAATGAGCCACAGGTCTGGAATTTCACTATGTTGTAGCTGAAACCAAAATAGGTGAATAACATATTTTAAACAAAATACTCTAAATGCAATAGTTTTCAAGTTATAGGTGATTAAGTGCATGATTTCAAGAATTTCAATGTATTAAAAATTATGACTGACACTCACACAAGGGAATCTACTTGTGACCTAGTACATATATGCAAGATAAGAGAGAATTCCCTGTAATAGTGAATGAGAAAATTGTGACAAGTTGTTGAAATTATTACAACTCTGGGTGAGTGCACCTCTATTTAATGGCTCTGCAGAACAGATGAACAAACAGATCTGCATGCCTTGAAGAATTTTTCATCCTCGATAGATAAGGTATCTTTTAAAAAAATCAGCATGTCTCTGGCCTTGTACTTTTGGAGAAGTTTACGTGGATCCCGCAGAGTGATGCCATAATGTCAGCTGACTGACAAAGCTGATATAAAAGCTAGGGTGGGTAAGGTTTTACAAAAAGATAAGTTTTCAACTTTTTTTCTGAATAGGACAGAGATGTGGCTTGAAGTGTTTTAGTAAATATAAGTGGCACCTGGATAAGGACTATCATTCAGAGGACCATAACTTAAGGCCATGTGGACCATCAACAAATATGTTGATGCTTACTGGTTGGAGGATTGGGAATGCCCAAATATAGTATAATTCCTGATCTCTGTGACTCGTGGTGGTATTTGGGTTAGTATATTGCTTCCAATCAGATGCATCATTGAATACTCCATAATGCTCACAGGATGATTTTTCTGTATGATGTGCCTTGCAATAGACACTGATTTATTGGTCAACCTGTGCATTTTGATAAAGTGTCTCTTTGGGGATTGGTGTCCTAGGTGAAGGATTTATAAATGCTGAGCTGGCTTTTTCATCCACCTGGGTTAAAGGAGAGCCAAGGGCTGATTCACCCACATTCATATTACCCAGTAAAATAAGAAAGTGAACAACAACATATACGAGTGAAATTATCTAATATACCGTAAATGACCTATTTAGTGCACAGTGCGCTAAGGAAAGACTATTTTTATTTAATATTTGGTGGAAAAAAGTTCCCCTTTTAGCGCACCCATCATGAAACACTTTCCGGGATGAAGTATAGGTCAATCCGGTAAGAATAACGGTGTTCCGACATTTAGAATCTACTAAAAATACCCACTTCCTGTAAATCTGGCAGCAGATAAAAACAAACTCGAAAGTCATGACAAAAATATCAATTTATTAGTAGAAATATGTACAATATATAATAAATATGTGGATATTGTGCACTGTCACCGACGATATTGCTGGGAAAAAGAGGTAGGGTGCGGTTACAAGGGCGGATGCGCTAAATTGGTCATTTACGGTACTCTACTGGAGTAATTTCACTCACACATATTCTTGTGCACTTTCTTAAAGTATGTTAGATCGTGTTTTACAAACCACACTATAACTTCACTATCAATGGTTAGATAATAAAGATTGCAATGTATCTTTGCTATCCTGAAATTGCAAGATGAACTTTGTGTTGTAAACATTTACAAGATAATTAAATTTTGAAGTTTTAAACCTGTATAGGTGTTTTTCTGTCCAGGTTTAAACTGTAGCAATTTTGTGATGTTTAAAGCTATTTCCCTGTACGATGCTTACCAAAGTACTTGTAGTGGATGCCAGTCCTGTCAGTGAGGGCAGGGTTCAATTGTGGCCAGTAATGGAAGAGGTAATGGACAGCAGGTGGGCGGGACTGCACTGGACCATGGGCAATCACACACAGCAGGTCCTGAAGATAGAATTTCAAATAAACTTGAACTCCACTACTGCTTTTATCATCTTTAAAAAAATTCAAAAATTATTATTGATTTTATCTGACACAAAAATTCATATCTTTAGCACAACTATGTAAAATTTGAAAAGAAAATGGAAAATAGCATATTTCAATGTAACCAAAGATTCATACAAACCTTGCAAACATTCTTCTTGTAGCTCATAATGCATTCTAGTAACTGTGAATGGTAGGCTGAAAGATTGAAAATATTTAAAAGTCATAAACAAAAAATATGAAAATACCTAAACTGGCCTTTGAGCGCATGGGTTGGTACTATATTTAATACAAATCTAACTGAAAAACAAATAGTTGACCAACAAATTTAATATCCATAGAAAATAAATACCTGCATGATAGTTCAATCTCAAAATCAAGTATCCCCTGAAATATTACATCATTTCATTTTTCAAATCTACTACTTCATCTTGCAAAAGTAACATAAAGTTTTCTCTCAACAATTAAAATAAATTTGAGATCTTGGGAGAACTGGTAAAATGCAAGGTAAAAGCCCACAGAGACACAAATCTGCATGAACAAACTTCTTTAATGATAACCCCACATTATTAAGTTTCTTTTGCAGCTGCAACCCATTTATATAGAGCAATTCCAATTGTGTTTCCATTATCTCCTTTTTAAGTAGAAGTAAATAATCTTAAATGAGTCCCGCCCACTGAAAGAAAGTCTCCAGCTTACCTCCTTCTTCAACATACTGAAATACCATCATTAAAATCGCTGACGTAGAATCAGTGGCATATGTTGGCGAGGTGTTCATTCCTTCATAACCTGTCAATATAAATGTCACATGTAATTACCCAACGTATGTCAGTGCTCTTAAAATACCTTTAAATTTAGAGAATAGTCCTTTAACCTGATGTTAAACACATCTGTGTTGTGATTAAGTAGCAAGCAGACTTGGGGTGTTACATCGCTTTTTTTTAAATATAGGATAATGACCAAGTAAATGTCAGTCAACAGTCCATGATTTTCAAATAATGGACACTTACAAGGCTATTAACCTAGTATTTAAATTACACCTCTTCCTTACATTGTAATTTTAAAGATGTTGTTTAACATCCTTACTTTTCATTCCTATATTTCCAGTTTGTATTTTGGGGTTTCGATAGTAATGTTAGTTGAAATGAATGTAGAAGGGTTTCTTAGAAAATGTGTAAAAAAAAGCCTTCTATATACGGTCAAAATCACAGAGTGGAACAACTGCCTACTAGTGAAAGATATTGGTCACTTTTAACAGAAGAAAAACTCTCAGGTGTAATTTAACACCTAATACTTCTCTTCTACCTTTAGGACTTATCATAAGACCCGGCGAATTTTACTCCAGGTGCTGCTACCCCTGATACTGTCAAGGAATGGACGGAAACTGACTTTTTCATAAGTATTTACAATTTGCCGCCATAATGCATCCAAGGCATACAACTGATTCTTTCAAAAAAGGGATGGGAAATGTGAAATACAACATGAATAATCCCTAGTTAAGAGCTAAGTTGCCAAAAGTCACACAACCAAAATTACGGGATTTCTGACCTGCTTTTGATTACTGCAATTCATAGAGATCATTCTTTATACTATACCCTGAAAAAAACAGTAATGAGTAATTCAAACAAAAATGCCCTAATGCAAAGGTTTCTAAACATGGTTTAAACTTTTCGACAAATATCTACAATTTCCACAATTACACTCCCGAGGCAAACTACAACTAAAAAGAAGTGAACAGCCTTCTGTTGTCAGTTCAGCACTGTGAATGCTTACTGTATGCTCACACATTCAAGTTGCTGAGTATTTGACACTGATCAGCCACCTCTATTAACTTCAATAAGAGAAATAGTACTCACATGATAGTTCATGGGTGAACAGTATTTACCTTTCAATTTATTAGGATGACAGTTATTGACTAATATCTTAATATTTCTTTCTGCAAGTCAAAAAAGTTTACCTAAAGTAACTGGTAACAGATTGGTGGACAGCAAATCAATGATTTCCTTGTGTAGACTCTTTGGGAATATCGCGAGTGCTGAGGCCACAATGAATGGCATGGTATCCAGCAGGTCATATTCCAGAAATGGAACAAGGCACCCAAGTACACCTAGGATGGATTCTGCCAGAGCTGAAAATAAGTGACTCTAATGTTATTAAAAAGACAATGTATTGTACTACAAATAATTTTCCAAAAACATGACAATGGCATTTCTACCATATAGCATCTTACATGTCTGACTTAATTCCACTTTTAGAAGCTTCAAGTTTAGTTTTTTATCTGTTACAAAATGAGTTGCACTTTTTATTGCATATCAGAAAAATAGCATCAGAGATGCCCGTACCCCATAGCCTGGGGAAATATTTTTCAACACCATGAGATATAGAAGTAGTGTAACAGTACAAAGTTCAAGATACTTTCAGAGCAGTGTAAGTTATATTAAGGTCCAAATAATGCTTAAGAAGAGAAAATAATGTGACTGTAAGGAAAAGAAATGTATATAAAGATGAAGTATTAAAACAAGACAATTCAATAATAAAATGACGGCAGTTATCAGTAAACCAAAAATGGCCGAATTATGGTTTGGATGTTTTGAATATTACCCATGCATACAGAAGTGGCAATACATTTAATGAATGCTTATTTGTGGTGTTGGAGAAAAGCCTGTGGCTCACTTGATGAAATTCCATCTGTTACAATGGGAACTTGCAAAAGGAAATTCTTAATGAATTCTAATATGACTTTAACAGTGCTTAATCTGCATCAACAGACAGACCCAAAGGTGCAACAAGATTTTAAAGGTCAATACAGCAAGGTCAAAGGTCAATTAGTGTTACACCATGATGTGGCACATGTAAAACCCTCAACCAACCAATGTCCCTACCAAGTATAAACTTCCTACACCTTACAGTCTCTGAGATATAACCTGGACAAGATTTTATAGGTCAAGGTCGCTACAGCAAGGTCAAAGGTCAAATCAAGATCAGACCATGACGTTGCACACCTACACCCCCTAACCAATGTCCCTACCAAGTATCAACCTCCTACACCTTACGGTTTCTGAGATATAGGCCAAACAAGATTTTAAAGGTCAAGGTCACTACGGCAAGGACAAAGGTCAAATCAAGGTCAGACCATGACACTGCACACCTACAACCCCTAACTAATGTCCCTGCCAAGTATCAACTTCCTACACCTTATGGTTAACGAGATATAGCCCGGATAAGATTTTCAAACTCAAGGTCACTACGGCAAGGTCAAAGGTCAAATCAAGGTCAGACCATGACGTTGCACACCTACACCCCCCAACCAATGTCCCTGCCAAGTATGAACTTCCTACACCTTACGGTTTCTGAGATACAGCCCGGACAAACTATTTCCCCCCGCCCGCCCGCCCGCCCATCCGGACACCATGGGTGAAAACAATACTCCGACAGCCCTTAAGGGCTGTGGGGTAAAAACACATGGACAGAAAACAAATTTAATTTATCAAGCATACATGTACATGGAAATGACTTTAAAAAGAGCTAACGGCTGAAATAAATAATAACAGAATCAGCGATGCCTGTACCCCACATCTTGGGGAAGTAGCGTTGGATACCATAATATGTAGAAGAGGTGAAAAAGTACAAAGATAATGAGTCTTTCAGAACATACAATGTAAGTTATGTAAAGGTGAAGGAGAAACAACATTTAGGAGAGAGAAAATGTATGTAAAGTATTAAAACAAGACAATTGCAAGATGGTACCATTAATTTATATACACTAAAATAGCATCAGAGAAGCCTGTACCCCACAGCCTGGGGAAATAGTTTTCAACAAAATAAACTAGAAGAATGTTTTTGCTGACAAAAACGAAGCGGCCCTGATGAAAAAGAAGTCACTCATAAAAGATGTCAACATATGCATAAGCAATAGAAACTGCGAACTTTATTGCATTGTGTATGTTACTTGTCCCTATTTTCATCTTTAATGAGTGCACACAATTAAAGTGAGGTCAGCTGAACAATACAATAGCTGGAGATTAAAAAATCCATAATTTCACTGCAAGATGGCCATAACTTCATTCATATGGGGACTTTAAGGTGACCATAAAATAAGAATGTCCCTTTTCTCATCCTTTATATGTGCATAAAGTTTAGCTCAGGTCAGTTCAACAATAAGATAGCTGGAGGCAGAAACTTCCTTTTTCACTGTAAGGTGACCATAACTTCATTCATATTGCGACTTTAAGGTGACCATAATATGAGAATGTCCCTTCAATATCAATATATGTTAGATATGGAAAAAGAAAGGAGCCAGATGGCTTTATTCAAATGTTATGACTTTAGGGGGGCCAAAATTATATTAACAGTTTAAGGTCACCTTAAAGTCAGGATAACCCTTTGGTTTGCTATCCTTTATAAGTGTGCAAAGTTTAACTGAGGTCAGTCGAACAATAAGATAGTTGGAGGCTGAAAACCCCCTTATTTCACTTTAAGGTGGCTACAACTCCATTCATACTGAGAGTTTAAGGTGACCATAAGTATTATTTTTATCTAGTTTAATACCAGTGATAATTTCGATATAAAAAATGGAAAAAGAAAGGAGCCAGAGCATTTTATTCCAATTTGATGACTTTAAGCAGGCCATATGTCCATTAACATTTTGAGTTTCAGGTCACCATAAAGTCAGGATATTCCTTTGGCAAATCTTAACATATGTGCCAAGTTTGGTTGAAAAAAGTGAAAAACTAAGTGAACTGGAGGGCTAAAACCCCGTTTTTTGACATTAAGGTGACCTTAAAATTGGAGATACAGGGCTAAAACTTTGGCATGTGAAAGATTATCAAAAAGTAGCTGAATAAGTTATTCCAACAAAACGCCGAAATCCTGACCGTTTTTGAGATACAGACCAAGTACGCATTTTTAAAAAATTTACGAAAATAAAACGCCTCCCATTCAGGCATCTATGGTCCGATTGATGAGAAAATCCTTTCCGACCTTGGAAATATGGTCTGGAATGTACCTGATAAATTTTAGAGCACAGGTGTGTGTGGTTTTTTCCGAAACGCGATGACAAGGTGTTTTGGAGTTATGCTTAAGGTTACCTAAAGTAAAGCTTAAGGTCTGCGCAAAGTATATAGCCCGGACAAGATTTTATAGGTCAAGGTCACTACAGCAAGGTAAAAGTTCATATCAAGGTCACACCATGACGTTGCACACCTATAACCCCCAACCAATGTCCCAACCAAATATCAACTTCCTACACCTTATGGTTTCCGAGATATAGCCCGGAGGAGATTTTATAAGTCAAGGTCACTTCAGCAAGGTCAGAGGTCAAATCAAGGTCACACCATGATGTTGCACACCTATAACCCCCAACCAATGTCCCTACCAAGTAACAACTTCCTACACCTTATGGTTTCAGAGATATAGCCCGAACAACTTTTATAGGTCAAGGTCACTACAGCAAGGTCAAAGGTCAAATCAAGGTCACGATATGACGTTCCACACATACACCCCCCAACCAATGTCCCTACTTCCTGCACTTTAGAGTTTCTGACATATAGCCCAGAGAAGAGTTTATAGGTCAAGGTCATTATGGCAAGGTCAAAGGTTAAATCAAGGTCAAACCATGACATTGCACACCTACACCCTCTAACCAATAACCCCAGCAAGTATCAACTTCCTACACCATACGGTTTCCAAGATATAGCCCGGACAAGATTTTATAGGTCAAGGTCACAATGGCAAGTTCAAAGGTCAAATTAAGGTCACACCATGATGTTGCACACCTACACCCCCTAACCAATGTCCCTACCAAGTATCAACTTCCTACACCTTATGGTTTTCGAGATATAGCCCAGACAACATTTTATAGGTCAAGGTCACTACGACAAGGTCAAAGGTTAAATCAAGGTCACACCATGACGTTGCACACCTACACCCCCGAACCAATGTCCATAACCAAACCTCGACTTCATACACCTTTCCGTTTCCGAGATATAGCTCGGACAAGATTTTATAGGTCAAGGTCACTACAGCAAGGTCAAAGGTCAAATCTGACCCTTCCAAAAGATTCTGAGGCTGCGAATTCTTAAAAGGTTTAACATTCTGAACCCTACTACCAATAATAAAGTAGTTACAAATGAAACAAATCCAAAATTTTAGAAAAAAGGTTGCCATGCTGATATTTGGAGGCACGCAAATGACCTTAAAAACAAGAGGTTGAAGGTCATATTTTTGTAGACTTATAGGTGACATTTATATGTGTTACATGTATCAGCCATAGGATGATCTGTCCATCTGTATATAGGAAACAGGCAAAAAGAGCATCAGAGATGCTCGTACCCTGCATCCTGGGGAAATCGTTTTTAACATCATGAGATATAGAAGTAGTGAAACAGTACAAAGATTGGGATACTTTTAGAACAGTGTCAGTTATATAAAGCTCCAAATAATGTTTAAGTAGAGAAAATAACAAAGTTAAAGGTTACACCAGGATACACACCTACACCCTAATCAATGTACCCACCAAGTGTCAACCTTCTACACCTTACAGAATCCAAGAAATAGCCCGGACAAGATCTGAATTTCTACACAATCTAGGGTTATCCATGAGCAAACTTAAAGTAGTTTGAACTTTATATGCATTTCTGATTAATATTCTGGCAATATTTCAGAAGTAGTTAAAACACCAACCATGCTGACCCAGCTGTACAAATGGCACGATATCCACAAATCGCAGCACAGCTTCAAACAGCCCTGAATAGCTGAGGCTTGGGAACACTGAAAGCCGCACACTGTCTGTTTGGCGAGGACCATAGCTCTCCTTGGGGATGATTGGGACATCTTTCAGCACACTATCAACATTTAATGGCAATTAGTCTCTGATTAGTAACTGCTTTCTTTTCAATCTTTTTCATGCAGATATAATATACTGTAGATTTTCAAGAGTTTTTGGAGACAAAAGAACCTCGTTTGTGATAGTTAGTTTCTGAAAATTGGCAATGACTAGACACAAACTGTTCACTAAAACATGACAAAGCCATTATTCATAAAGGAAAAAATCTTAAATTGGTCAACAGATATGAGTTACTATATAAAATATTTAATCAATAAGAAGGCAGATGATCTGCTAATTTAGTTGGTGCCACCCTTTAAAATATATACCATTGAGAGACATTTATTTAATTTAAGAAAGCTATTATCTTTGACTCATTTTTTTAATTTTTATGCTGACCAATTTTTTCAATGAAATGATGTTTTAACATTAGACATGACTTTTTCATTACCTGTCATGCCTTTTAAAAAGGATCAAAGTCTCTGTTCCAACTATGATGTGCAAATTTGAAAGGATATAATATATACATTAACAACTGCATTAATACAGTGTGAAATACTTAAACAAGCATTTACTCGTTTATTGTGGTCACAGTCTCTTACCTGAGTAATGTCTGAGAGAAATATTTTAGTGTGTTTGCCACATCGATTCCAGAAGTTTGTGGTGACACATTGTTCACCATACGATAGTGATAATCCTTCAAATTTCTTATTTTGGCAGTAACTGCAAGAAAAACAAGGTATAAATGCCAAAACAGTTACTGTGTCAACTTATTCTTCTGTGTCAACTGACTTGCGTGATGCCAAGAAACTTTGAATTTTGAGATATTCAGTAAATTAAAAATATAATTTAGATTAAAAAATTAAAAATTATATAATCTAAAAGACAACACAATATATTGTGAATTTATTTTTACTGCTGAAAACAAACTGTAAAAAATAGTATCAGAGATGCCCATACCCCATAACCTGGGGAAAAAGCATTGGACCCCATGAGATATAGAAGCACTGAAAAAGCGCAAAGATAAGGTCTTTCAGTAGTTTTTATGAACCTGCAAATTGTATTAATTGATCTATTTGTTACTTGAAGTGTTAGCTGTCAATGGAGATAGCACAATTAGATAAAAGTACATTTAATGATCAGTTACAGAAATCCACATACTTTTGTGATAAGAGAAATATGTCTCACATATGGCAAAGGAAACATTCTGGCAGAGCCAAAGTCAAAGGTTACACAAAGGTTAGATTATGATTGGCACACCTGCAACCTCTAACCAATATACCTACCAAGTAACAATTTTCTACACCTAAAGGTTTCCAAGTTATAACCACAAAAAGACATTAAAGGTCACTATGACAAGATCAAAGGTCAAATCAAGGTCACACCATGACAATACACACAAACACAGCCAAGAAGTACCATGCCAAACTTCAGCTTCCTACAACTTAAAAGTTTTTAAGATATAGCCCAGGTAAGATTTTAATATCACTACAGCAAGGTCGAAGGTCAAATCAAGGCCACACTATAATGTTGTATAGCTACACTCCCAACCAATGTCCCTATCAAGTATCACCTTCCTGAATCTTACGCTTTTCAATATATAACCTGGACAAGGTTTTAAAGGTCAATGTCACTACATTAAGGTCAAAAGCCAAATCAAGGTCATAGCATGACATGGCACACCTACACCCCCAACCAATGTCCCTACTATGTTTCAACTTTCTACACATTACAGTTTCTGAGATACAGCCCATACAGGATTTTAAAGGTCAAGGTCACTGCTGTAATGTCAAAGAGGAAATTAAAATCATACCATAACATTGCACACCTGTACTCCCAACCAATGTTCCTACCAGGTATCAACTTGCTACACCCTACGGTTTCCAAGAGACAACCAAGATTTTTCCCACCACCCGTTTTTCTGACAATGTCCGCCATGCCAACTACCTGTCCAGCCAGACACAATACCAAACAGTTTTTAAAAGATGTGGGGTAAAAATAATTCAAATAGATTACATCTAACGCACTATTATTACTCGATCATGTCTCGATCATAAAATTAGTTCATCACTAAAATGCACAAAACCACAAATGTTAAAATTTAATTGAATGGTACAAAATTATAATCCTACATCCACCGTATAGAACAGTAAAAATTCAATTGAATGATACAAAATTATACCCCTACGTCCACTTTAAAAAACAGTACAAAATTTAATTGAATGGTACAAAATTATAATCCAACGTTCAGAGTAAAGAGTTCACAGCTCCGTTTCCAAGATAAACGTTTTTTTGCATTTTACGCAGAAATTCAAGATGGCCACCAAAGTGGCGGGAAAATGATTATTACGAAAACTTGCCAGTACACTCTGCAGATACCCTGTGGGTCAAAACTTTCGTCGAAATCGCTCTAGCTCGCTGCGTTTCTGAGATAAACAAGTTTTTGCGTTTTACGCAGAAATTCAAGATGGCCGCCAAAAGTGGTGGGAAAACGATTTTTGGGAAAACTTGCCAGCAGACTCTGCCCATACCCTGCAGGTCAAAATTTTCGCCGAAATCAGTAGCTGGCTCCATTTCCGAGATAAACATATTTTTTGCATTTTATGCGGAAATTAAAGATAGCCGCCAAAAGTGATCAGAAGACAATTTGGGGGGAAAGTCCCCAGTAGATTCTGCAGATACCCTGTGGGACAAAAATTTCGTCGAAATCACTCTAGCTTGCACCGTTTTCAAGATAAACGCATTTTTGTGTTTTCAGCATTAAGAAAAATCATACTGTTTAGTTAATTGTTAATAAGTCAGCCGTTATGTATTGGATCACTTCCACAAGTTATTGATTTCCTGACATCTATATAACAAATCTACTTGCCAAATTTCATGTGAATAGGTGAAGCGCTTTTTAAGTTGTCATCCGGACAAGCACACCCTTTTGAAAAACATGTTTTTGGTCATGTCACTTCTCTGATTGGTTGAAATTTTATGACATCATATTCAGAAATTTTTCCCAGGACTACTGCATACATGTGCTAAATTTGAATAGAATCCACCCAGTGGTTGCCGAGCTATAAGCAATAGAAAATGCGGGAGCCAGCGGAGCCAGCTCCGGCAGAACCAGCGAACCCACTGTCTCTCCCTCTCCCCTAAATACAAACAAGTTCCCTTACGGGATGCTTAACACTTAAGATACAAATACAATAGTGAGAAAAATACTAGTTTACAATATTTTACTTACATGTTGCAGCACGGGTAGCCATTTTACTTTATCAGAGAGAAATTATCAGCTGATTTCAGTTGCCTGTAATCATATATCAAAAGTATTAGTAAATAAATACACATGTAGACTGTATATGACATTTTCTATTGTTGAGTCTTAGAAACGGAGAAAAAGTTTGTCCGGGCTGTATCTCAGAAACCGTAAGGTGTAGGAAATTCATACTTGGTCGGTGTTGGAAATGGTAAGACATTTCTCACAGTAGAATGTTAAAGGCTAGAAATTCCAGTAAATTTGGGAAGATCTCTGCTAGAAAAACAATACTCATAAAATATATCCTAAAAACAACTCTGAAAGATTTTAATTGATTTAAGGAGATTGTTCAGAAGACAATCAAAAGGATTTGTTTTAATTATGGTCAATTGATTAATTTATTAAAAGGTGATGATATTTAATATAATGAACAAAGTTATGGAATATTTGGCAAGATTTGAAAGTTCTTTTGTGTGTTTTAATTTAAGTATGTTTAAATTAACTGGAAACCCCTATAATCTGTGGCAGATGTGCAGTTTAGAGTGTGAAGGGAAACAATTAGAATGTACCCAATACCACCACATACATTAGCTTTATGTGTTTTAAGAATGGACATCTAATAGTCTTGCACAAAACCCTTGATTCATTAGCTTTCTGTGTATTTCTTTACTGTTAGGTTACACACAATTAGTTTCAGTTTGTACAGGCTATGCTTATGTATGCCAGATATAAGGATTTATGTCTCTTTGTCAAATATCTCAAATGTAGAGATGCTACTGTTTTTACTTCAGTTGAAATTAGGATATAGATAAGAACACTCAGATTATTGCCTTGAATGAAAAATATTGTTTATACAAGTAATCAGGCTTTTTTAGCTTATAAAGTGCCAGTTGTGGGATTAATTTAAATTCAAGCAATTTGCTTAAGAAGATATTACAAGATTCAAGCTGTTAAGCTTACAAGACTCAACTTTGTGTGTTTGTGAGGCCTAGAAGCCGAATGATTGGAAGTACTTCACTTAATTTCTTGCTCATTGTTTTCAATATGTTAATAATTATATTCTTAAAGTATGTAGTATAAATGTGCTATGAAGGTGCTAAGATATTAAATGTTTAAATACCAAATCAGGTATATTTACATAACTGTTGTATAGTTCTTTCACAAATTGATTATTTGTCTGTTATTTAGTTTAAGGTAGCATTTTAATTACTGTCACATGACCTTTAGTCTCAAGTTATGCTGAATAACTTATAATTATGTTTGAGCCAAATTAATAAATGTATTTCAGTTTCTAAAGATAAATTTATATGTGTTTAATGTTATGAGGCAATTAAAGTTTCAATATAAGAAAGGAGTTAAGTAATATTATCTTAAAGTCTATTTTTAATTTAATGTGGTATTTCATCTCATACTAAAATGTTTAAATAACTTTGCTTAATTTTAACTCTGTCTGTGTATTGTCTTGCTTAGGTTTGTATTTGTTTGATGCATTACACCTGGGAATCCTTTCCAGATGTTGAATTTGACCTTTGACCCCTACTTCAAGGTTAAATCGGGTCATCACACTATACCGTCCTTATTTATCCCTTATTATTGTTGGTATGGCTTCAGAATGTAAAGACAGACCATGAAAAGTCCTGGCCTGCAAATGTTTTACCTGAATAAAATTTTGGCCTTATTTTGAAAAACAAAATGGCCGCCACAGCTAATTATTTCAAAATCATTAAGATGCTCTAAAACTTGAATATTGGAGCTAGGTTCATCAAATTTTCTCAAAAGATATATGGCCAGGACAGTTAGCCTGATAGTAATTTGGCCTACTTTCGAAAATAAAATGGCTGTCATATCACGTTAAATGGGATTACCCTATTAAAAAGGAATGTGATATATATCTCTCTTATCATTGCTACTAGGAGTTCCGAATGTGTAAACAACTTAAAGGAAGTCAAAGCCTGAGACTCTATTCCAATTGCTGACTTTTACCTTTGACCCCTTCTTCAATGTCAAGTGGGGTTATCTTACTAGAAAGGCCTTATATCTCCTTTAGTTCTCCATTATTACTGATTCTAAGGTGGGAGACAACCGCTGCGGCAGTGGCCTCGTTTTTTAAAGTAACATAGTTTCAATATTTCTTACATATCTGTAAATTTTCTGTTAATAAAGCATACAAAAGCATGGCTTTTTTCTAAAGATGATACCAAAGTTTTTCCTCCATCTATGCATAAAATTTATAATTCCATACATAACATTGCCAGTTTCATGAAATGGGCAAGCCACAATTGAATAAATTGCCCATTTCATGAAATAGGCAAGTCAGTTGCCTTTTTCACGAAATTAGCAAAATTCTTGCCTATTTCACAAAATGGGCAATTTCATGGATTGGGCATAACATATAGGAGTATAACTCAGGATAAGGTTACAAACTGTGGTCAGTTGGGTAAAAGCTGGATGAAATATTGATGCTGAATCACTGCTTGTAACTGTTTTCCATCATAATTGAGTACATAAATATGCTTAAACTATAACAAATATGAAATAGAGAATAAATTTAAATTCTAACCAATCAGGATCACTAGTACAAAATAGGTAACTTGCAGTCTATACAAATACTGATTTGTAGCATGCTGATTTGCATTATGCATTTTTATGTAGAAATTGTAGAGTAGAACCTCTAGCTATTGTGATGTTGGAAGAGCAAAATCTTGGTCAGATAACAGAAGTCATAAAACATTTGAGCTCCTTGTGTATAAAACAATAGACAAATCCAAGTATGGGAGACTGGAAGTGAGTATTTTTGTGAAAAATGTGGATAAGAGAAGTTTGGACTGAGGTTCTAAAAAATAGGAGTTTATAATCACCTCTAAGAAGTACCATAAAAGATTAATAGCTGGCCATTTTTGGGCTCAGTCTACTCATTGCTCTTTTTTTAACTGAATGTTTTAATTAAAAAAATAGCATCAGAGATGCTGTATCCAACAGCCCTGGGCCCGTATTCACGAAAGGTCTTAGCCAAGTCTTAGGCTTAAGTTGGCTATATTTTTATACAAAAGACTTGGCTAAGACCTTTCGTGAATACGGCCCCTGGGAAATAATTTTCAACACCATGAGATACAGAGGAAGTGAAACAGTTCAAAGATCAGGAGACTTTCAGAGTAAACAGTGTCAGTTTTGTAACGATCCAAATAATATTTAAGTGGAGAATTGCCATGTCAGAAATAACTGTAAGGCTTGCTTTGTTCACATCAGGGATTTAAAGCGACTCAGAGGGTATCTTACATGTGAAGCTGCTCTTTTGGCCGCAAACTCCTTGGTTGGAAGTCGACTTGACTACTTTAATTCCTTGTTTAGAAGTCTCTCCACTCTTGACTTTCATAGGCTCCAATGTGTTCAGAATAGCCTTGCTAGAATTGTGGTTAATACCACCAAGTACTCACATATCACTCTTGTAAGAAAGAGCCTTCATTGGTTGCCTATCATGCATCGCTCTGTCTTCAAGACGGCCCTATTGGTGTACAAGTTTCTACACACTGGTTATCCAAAATATTTCGAAGCTTTCCTTAAACCCAGACACAGTGTGTACAGAACATGTAGAAGTCAATCTGATGGTGTGCTGCTCAAGGTTCCATATTTTGCATCAATATACAAGTCTAGAAAGCACTTAGGCCCCAACATTGCACATGCATATGCTCCAAGGATTTGGAATGATCTCCCTTATGATGTACGCTCAGCTAAATCTCTCTCTTCCTTCAAGAAGAAGTTGAAAACTCATCTCTTTGCAGAAGCTTACCCACCCTAGTTTTTTTTCTGGTCTTGTTTCCGTCTTTCTCTGTGCTGCTGACCCCTGCAATATTGTGTCTCTGATTTAATGATTATGAGCTCTGATTTCTGACATTATGCATCTTAGAGTCTGTCAATAGATGGAGATTAAGTGCTACAAAAGTACTATTAGAATTAAAATTCCTTGAATGCATATACTTTCCATGTAAATAGGTTCGGTAGCAGTCGCTAGATGGCGCTTGCGATTCACATTTGATTGTTTACCAAAAGTCAACCTCAGAACTGTGTTAATTACTACAGCTCACAAAAGGCCTTTTTAGGCATTTAAACTGCAAAAAAATATTCATTTTCAGCTGGATTCAGTTAGTATACATCCATGCCTTCCTGTTTTGGTGCAGTTGAAGTAAGTATGGCCTTCATATCGAGGTAAGATTCAGTAATAAAATGTTTGTTAAAAAAATAAACAAGAAACAAAACATATACATTCATTTGTTTTGTGTCATAGTAAAGTATAAACATTATAGTTTTCATATTACTAATCCCAAACACAGTAGATAGTGGGAACATATGAATATTTCTGTGATTTTGAGGAGAGCTCCAGAAAGATTTTGGGCTTATTTTTTTGCTGACTCAGTGACTGTCAATTAACCCCCACAATATGCTGCATACCAAACTAAAAGTTGATGTCCAGAATAAACCTAAGACCTTCTGTGTTTTTTTATGCATTTTGTTGTTGTTTAATACCATGTATAAGGATGTTTTATTGGCAAGATTAATTTATGTTTCACTTTGAACATTGAGTTTGATGCTTCAACATTGTTTGGTGTGATGAGTTCCATTCATGTGAATTGCAATCTATAATATCATTTTCAGTAAAACTTGATTGAGCAGTAAAATAGTTTCAGTTTTTCTAGTGTTAAACCAGAGATTTGAAATGCAAGTTTGTAAAAAAGCTAGTAAAGCAATAATTTTATTTCAGAAGCTTTGGGGCATCAGCCTTACATTTTATCCATTAATAGTTAATAGATTAATACTCTAGGCCATGTGTTTGTATCCAGTCACTGTGACGTTACGACCCCAATATGTATATTCGCGTTTTAGTACGGACCTTCAGATGCTTCCGTATTTACAGTATTACACACGAGGATAATATAAAGATGCAATAAAAAGCTTTCAAATAACATACTGTGTCCTGTCATTCATCAACACCATATCATAACAGTCACTACCACAAGTGGCTCAGACAGGTCCTGATTCTGATATAGTGATTACACTGATATGAACCTAGTTGTTGAAAGGAATTGAAACACCAGTTTAACCTTGTTTATTTTATTTTACAGGGATCCACTGATAATGATTAAAGTTGACTCTCTATGTCTGGACTGATGGCAGTGTGCTTTCCCTGACTTTCTGTTATAAACTTTCAAAAAAAAAGTGATTCTTTACTGTTGCTCTTACACTTTTTCTCAAATTTATGGCATATTTTTTTTCAAAACTTTCACAGTACTGAACCTACGGATGGTATTTTATTGTTTGAATTCCACATTTAGAAACCCACTTATTTCAAAGTGGGATATATTTTGATACTTTACAGTATTATTCAGGAAAAATCATCACTTTTTTCACCCAGCTTGCTTAGCTTTCTCATGACAATTTTATTTATAAAAATTTGATAATTATCAAAAGAATAGCAGGATAAAAAACTTGGGTTACTTTTCCCATTTTTTCTTTCAGATTTGTGAGACTTGGACCTGAAAAGACTTTGGTTTGAGGCCCTTTAGGAGAAAAAAAAACGTTCAACCAGTGGACGAAAATTGCATTTAAATTGTAATTAGTATGCAATAATTTAAAGATGTGTTTGCCAAAGAAATAGTTGTGGTGGACCAATTCACGCCTGGGTACCAATTCACGCCCACCCCCAATTTTCTTAAAGATTTATAATTTTTCATAGAGAAGATGTTTACCACATCATAGATAATCATCAAATTGATAATATACATTTGTAATATATTGTTTAACTGTGATTGTTTTGGATAAATTCAGGGGTGGGTGTGAATTGGTACCCGGGCGTGAATTGGTCCACCACCACTAACTTTTTTTTTTTTTTTTTTATCCAAAGAAACTCCCCTGTCTAGACCGAGTTTCTGTCCCGTCACCAATTGCTATTGATATGTTGATGGACACAATGGCGAGGGACAGAGCTCACATGTGCTGGTTTTCAGCGTAAATCTCAAACTATGGGAAATTATTTTATTTACTTTAAAAAGTAATTATTATGTTCATATAGCCATATCCGGTTTACAGTAAACATATGCTGTTAAACTAAACTGCTTTTACAAACCAGGAATTTCTTTTGTAGATAACTATGTAATGTTAAAGATTTGTTTATATTTTAAAATAGGTTGAAATACATATATACCAGTTTGATTGGCATTAAATATTAATGAACGGCACATATACATAAGATAAAGAATTCAAATAACACTTTATATTAGTGGCAATATGTGTAGAAATATGCTGTTCAAGATTTACACAGAAAACAGGTACATGTGAGCTCTGTCCCTCGCCACTGTGTCCATCAACATATCAATAGCAATTGGCGATGGGACAGAAAAAAATAATGATTTTGTAGATCTAATGTATGGGTTTGGTATGTACCCTCTAACGTCAAAGTTGGGGTTTTTACGTCCCGTTCAACAGCCAGGGGGTATGTACCCTCTAATAAACAAACCAACTAGAATTACTACAGATTTGGCAACCTTAATTGACAACATATTCACAAATAATCTGAATGCTAACCTTAAAAATGGGGTTTTGATTAGTGATGTGTCAGATCATTTACCTATATTCTGTGGTACACTAAATTGTAAATCTGTAGAAAGTACTTGTGTAAAAAAGGAAAAATATAATCTAAAACGAGAGGTGAACAGTGATAATATAAGAAACCTTGAGAAAATGCTAGGATGTGTTGAATGGACAGAAGTATATGAAGCCTTTGATGTCAATGAAGCTTACAATAAATTTATAAATATTTTTAGTAATCTGTATAATAATTGTTGTCCTATTGTGAAAGTTAAGTGTCGAAATAATAAAGACAAACCATGGATAACAAATGGGATTAGAAATGCAAGTAGAAAGAAAAATCATTTGTATAAATTATTCATAAAAAAACAAATACGTAATAGTGAAAACAGATATAAAAAGTATAAAAATAAATTAACAACAATCCTGAGGTGTGCTGAAAAAGAGTACTATAGTAATTTGTTGAATCAACATAAAGATGATTCAAAACAAGTATGGAAGACATTAAATATGTTAATAAAAGTAAAGAATTCATCAGAAATCCCAGAAGAATTTGTTTGTAATGGTAATAAGGTAACTAACAGCAAAGATATAGCAAATGGTTTTAATGATTTTTTGTAAACATCGGGCCAAAGTTGGCAGACAAAATAGAAAAGCCTAACAATGTCTGTATTTATGACTACATGGGTAGTAAAAAGTGTAATTCAATATTCTTAGAAGTTGTAACTTCACAGGAGTTGGGTACAATTGTTAATAAACTTAAAAACAAAACTTCATTTGATGCTGATGGTGTAAACATGTCAGTTGTAAAAATTATTTATCATGTAATAGCAGATCCACTAACATTTATCTGTAACCTACCCTTAACATCAGGTGTTTTTCCAGATAAAATGAAAATTGCAAAAGTTATTCCACTATTTAAGTCAGGAGATAAGAATGTATACACAAATTATAGACCAGTGTCCTTGCTACCTCAATTTTCAAAGGTTCTTGAAAAAGTGTTCAGTAAAAGGTTAAATAGTTTTCTTGAAAAGTATGAATTGTTAAGTAATATAGTCAATATGGATTTAGAAATAAAAGATCTACTTCTCAGGCACTACTACATCTTATAGAAAAATTGACTAAATCTTTGGATAACAAGACTATTACAGTGGGAGTATTTATAGACTTAAAAAAAGCTTTCGATACAATTGATCATAGCTTGCTGTTAAATAAATTGCTTTAAATTGGTTACAATCATATTTGAGTAATAGAAAACAATTTGTCACTGTAAATGGTATCGATTCAAAAAATCTAAATGTTAAATGTGGAGTACCACAGGGATCCATACTAGGTCCAATCCTTTTCATACTTTATATTAATGATATTTGTAATTGTTCAAAGATAATGAATTTCATCTTATTTGCAGACGATACCAATAGCTTTCTCACAGGTAATGATGTGAATGAATTATGTGGTAAGGTAACAGCTGAGTTAGAGTAACTAAAAATTTGGTTTAGGCTAAATAAATTGTTATTAAATGTATCTAAAACAAATTTTATGAGATTTTGTAAAAAGAAAATTCAAACTAATTGTAGCATATATTTTGATGGTGAGAGAATAGAAAGGGTGAGTGAAACAAAATTTTTAGGCGTCATAATAGATGATAAATTGAGTTGGAAAATCATGTATCTTATTTATGTACAAAGTTGCAGAAGAGTATGGGTATTTTAAGGAAAGTAAAATATCTTTTAAAAAGTTTGTCACTGTTAACCTTATATAATAGCTTATTCTTACCATGATGTATTGTTGTGAAGTATGGGGAAAAGCAGCAAACGTTTGTATAAACAAAATTGTAGTGTTACAGAAAAAAGTAATCCGAATTGTTAATAAGTGTAAGTGGAATGAGCATACCAGTCCAATCTTTAAAAGATTAAAGTTGTTGAAATTTAAAGACATTGTTAATTTAAGTATCAGTGTTATACTATATAAAGCTAAAAATAATATGTTACCCAGGAATTTACAAGATGAATTCATGATAAAAAACAATAATTGTAAAACTAGACAGTGTGGAAAATTTTATGTGAAGTATAGAAGAACAAATTTAAAAGTTAATACACCGTCTATATATGGAGTCAATTTATTTAATAGTTTACCAACAGATATAATAAATTCTGCATCATTATCAAAGTTTAAAAAGCTAGTTAAAAATTACTTCCTAGAAAAATATGAAGCATGAATGTGTATGTTGTCATATAATAATAGTATACAGAAAGGTTCAGAAATTATAATTAAAAACATTGTGTTTTATTAATTTAATCACCAGTGGAAGTTGGGAGTGACTTTAAATAAGCTATATTGCTTCTGTCATTTCCTTTTCATTTTCTTAAAATTATTTAATTTATGTCATAATATATTATTCGCTGTGGCTTCAGAACAGTAACTGACGGATCGGAAAACAATCCCTTTCAGAACCGCCAATGGAAATGGCTCACCAATTATTTGCTTTAAGACCCATTTTAAAGAAAAATGTCTTTACCCTTGATATATTTTATAAATGTTTTCATAACAAAATCGGAACCGCAAAATTTCTATTCTAACATGACATTTTAGAATATCTTTAGTTTTGAAGCTATTTTGTAGAAAAATATACGAAACTTTGTTATACTTGGTCTCAAGTGAGGTTTCAGTAACAAATTATTTCATTGGTTAATGAAATTAATCACGTTTGCAGATGAAAAGTAGACTGGTTTCCTGGTTTTATGTATCTATTTTCATCGACAGCATGCTTTAATTCAACAGCCACACATCAAATAGTTATAATATGAACGTGACAGTTCTGAAATTAAAAGAATTGTGACCCATCCTTGTCGGTTCCGAAGACACTCTGTATATTATTACTTATGTACTTGCTACTTAACACAGTAAATGTATATAGTTGAAAGTATTCAATTGTTGAGCTCGATGTTATTACTTGTGCTTGTATATGTATAATTAAGAAAAAATAAACTTTATATTATTATTATTAGAAACTCGGTCTATTCCCTGTCGTGCCTTGGGCTGAGTTGTCCACGATCTCTTTCTGCAGGCAAACAAATCCGAACAGCAATGCCTACAAGACCATTCGATTTCCTAATTCGGATGATTCATGTACGTAACATTTGAAACACTTACACAAACATACTGTATACATTTCCGCAAAGATGCAAAGATGCTCCAGTTTCAGCAACTGTCATGTTCATCGTGTTTATGTTTATGTATGAAGGGATCCGATAATTATTTCTGGCTAAGGTTACGCGATAACGTATCATAGCACTTGATCATTAATGCAGCACATTTTCATCTATTTTAACACTATAAATGTTCTAGTCCACAGTCAGATAAAATATAAATAAAAATGACACATGGGAAGAAATTTAAAGATAACCAAATGTCAAACATCAAAAATATTTATTTTATTTGAAAGCAACGCAATTAGTGCCAACACAAGTCTGTTAGATTTAACTCTAATTTAACAAAATATCACCTAAAATGCATAGAATATGCAAATTAAATAAATTATAGCACTGCAAATATTTTAAAAGAATGGTTTGTCCCCAACTTTAAAGTAGGGCTAGTTTGCCAGCAGAAAATATTTCAAAAGCTACAATTCTTTTAAATATAAACAAAATATGAGGTAAATACGTGGTTTGGTGGTGTGAAAGGTTAGTGTGTAATAGATTTTCGGCTATTTCTGATTCTTTTTGTTGGAATCTCATATTGAAAACCACTTTTCAAAGTTTAAATGGTTGAATTATCACTAAGTTTGCCATGGTCCATGATCCCAAACCAACTGATACATCTCACTTCACGTTGCATCAGCTTTTGCCATCACAATAACAATGAGTAATGACACTCTGTATATTATTACTTATGTACTTGCTACTTAACACAGTAAATGTATATAGTTGAAAGTATTCAATTGTTGAAGACACTAGATTGCTTCTTAATCTGTATACACATCAAATAATGTGTGTCAATTGGATAAATACACTCTCTGAACCCTTTACTATAAAGAATGGTGTCAAACAAGGGGGAGTCCTTTCGCCAACCTTATTTGCCATATATGTTGATGGCTTGTTTCAGCATTTCACACAACAGAGACTTGGGTGCCACATAGGGTGTACCTTCACAGGTGCCCTGGGATATGCAGATGATATAATCCTGTTAGCCCCTTCTAAGAATGCATTAAACAGTATGTTAGACATTGCCAATAAATTTGCAGAAACAAACAGTATTATTTTTAATGCAAGTAAATGTAAATATCTTATTATGGGTAAATCTAGTGTAGAACAGAACTCTATCTTGTTTAACAATGTAAATATTCAAAGCTCTAAATGGGAAAGACATCTTGGTAACCTGCTGGACAGTTGTAAAAGTGACAAATATGTAACTGATGCTGTTCATACAATGTATTCTAGATTTAATTCATTAATGTTTAAATTCCATTCTGCTACTAGTGAGCTAAAGTATTTTCTGTTTAAAACATACTGTATGGCACTGTATGGATGTCAGTTATGGAATTTTGACTCCAGTATCACTGAAAAGGTGTATATTGCCTGGCGTAAATGCTGCAGACGTCTTCTTCAGGTTTCTAATAGAACACATTCAAACCCTATTCATCTACTCTGTGCCGATGTTGATATTGATGTGCAATTACACAGACGACAATTAAAGTTTCTTCAGAATTGTCAATCTAGTCCAAATAGTATTGTTAGACTCTGTTACAACCTTGTCTTGAGAGGGAGTAAATCTGATGTATCTTGTAGTCTAAACTACTTAACTTCACAATATTCATTAGACAAATATCAGCTATATTGTTACAACAGAATGGAATGCTTCAATGTTCCCAGTGAACAAGATATTGCTATAGCTGGTACTATTAATGATTTCATTGAAATGAGAGATTGTGCTCTACTTCCTGATTGTGACAAAAATAACATCTCTCATATTATAGATTTCCTCAGCTCTAGTTAGAGCGACTTATTTTCAGATAATATGTAAAAAAATATATAGTTGATCTCATTTCTGTACATTCAAGTTCTCATGTTTTTATTTTCCTGTGTTTTGTGTTCAGTTTGAAGTGTTATTGTACATGCTTTAATGATCACTGTGCAACTTAACGAATAAATGAATTATTATTAATTATTATTAATGTGGCTTAAAAATTTGGAATTCAAAAAAGTTTGAAAGACATCATAATAGTGTCACAATGCTAATAATCTTTACAAGTGTGGTATTGTTAATTTTGCAAAACTATAGGTAAGCTGTCATAATCCTTTTAAATGTCCATTGATAAATGGAAATGGAA
This sequence comes from Sabellastarte sp. h YS-2021, assembly GCA_964017235.1. Lineage (NCBI taxonomy): Eukaryota > Metazoa > Annelida > Polychaeta > Sabellida > Sabellidae > Sabellastarte > Sabellastarte sp. h YS-2021. The sequence goes on from OZ024928.1 coordinate 93,940,386, forward strand.
TATAAATGTTAAACACATTCAAGACATCAAATTAAGCTACATACAGTTTGTATTTACAATTGTGGTATCCTGCCATTAAAGATATATAAGGGTAATAGCTTCACTTTACTGTTTAGGAAGAATAAAGGGGGCCACGGTGGCAGAGTGGTTATACTCTCGCCTCCCACCTCTGAGGCCGGGGTTCAGTTCCTGACATGCCCTCAGGTAGGAAAGCTGGTAGTTGCTTGCCGTTGGTCGGCAGTTTACAGTACAGAACCCTAATGAACTGTGTACTGGTTTCCACTGCCCTTCCAACTACCCGTCATGATATGACCTGTACAGTGTTGAAAGCGATGTAAAACCCAAAATCAAAATTCTTCTCTGTTATGAGTTTGAGATTTTTCATTTCAATTAGGACTTTGCATATTTTCTCAGAGATTTTTTCTGTAGGATCTTCCCTGATATTGATATAGAAATTTCGGTCACTGAGTTGTCTGTAACCGTCCGTAAGGTAGTCAGTAGTGTTCATTACCACTACTGCTGATCCTTTATCTGCCTTTTTATGACAATTTCAGGGTTGCTTTTTAGATCCATCAGGCCTTTCCATTGCACCTTAGTGAGGTTATATTGGTGGGTTTGTCTTAATTCACTTTTTAGTAAATTCATCTTGAAGGCCCTTTTGTAGGTGTCTAATGTTATGTTTGGGGGATTAGGTTTCCAAGATGATTTGTTCTTGAAAGGTTGGTGTAATTTCGTATATGGATCAACACTATCAGCTGAAGAATCATTATCATATTCTTTTGCATTCTTATTCATAAAGTCAATGATGCTCTGACTGATTTCTGTGTCAGTAGCATCAGTCCTAGGGTTGAAAAACTGCATCAATTCTAGTTTTCTATGGAATTCCTTAAAGTCATCCCATATCTGGGATTTATCAGGCGTGCCTGGTGTTGGACAGAAAGTGAGTCCCTTTTCCAGGGCAGTGACTTGGTGTTCAGTGAATGCCACTTTTGATAGTTTAATGATATTTTGGCCAATATAGCTATCAAATTTGATTCCTGTAGGTAAAATGCCTGGTGGGGCATTCATAGAAGCCAGTTCAATTTGTTCTTTTATGTTAGCCATTTTGGTATGAAGAAAGATAAAAACTACTTATTATGTTTTTATAAGGTAGGTTTTTTTCAGTGCAATTACACCTGTGCATGTTATGTGCTGAATTGTGCATATAAATAATGTCTGATCAAGTGTAAATAATAAGTGATTTGATCAAGTGTAAATAATAAGAGATGAACTTATTATTTTAACAGTTTCTTTAGTTGCTGTACAAACTGCTGCATGTTGTCAAGCTTGTTGCACCTATTTGCAGGCACAAACTTTCTTTTGGGTGCCTTACTCTGCCTATTCTTGGGGTAAGTGGTGACTTCAAATTGGCGCTTGGCTTTCTTGGCAATTACTGGTGCCATCCCAGTGCTTCTCTTGTGCAGGGAGGGGGCTCGGTGGTGTAGCGGTTAGAGTTCTCACCTCCAACCTCTGAGGCCGCCGGTTCGAATCTGGAGCTGGGCACTTCATGTTGGAAAGTTGGTAGTTACTTGCCAATGCCTGGTGGTTCACAGTGCAGTATGCACTGGTTTTCTCCACCTGTAAACTACCCGTCGCAATATGACCCTGGCTGTTGAACACGACATAAAACAACAAATAAATCTAAATCTCTTGTGCAGGGATTCTTTAATCTTGTGCAGCTGTTTACTGGTTAGGATTTTTTCTAGCTCAGTTAAGCCTTGGTTGATCAGTCCTTTGATGCTTGAATACTTTTCAAACATCTCATCCAGTAGTGCTTTTGTTAACTTCTGCTTGCACTCATCAATGATCACTGTCCAGGCATGTCTCACTTTTTCATCCCTGTTTCTGTTGACATTAAATTTTAATTCAACAGTCTGAGGATACCTTTTCTTCAAGAACTCAGAGTGCATCTGGCTTATTTGGCTTGCCAGCATGATTTTCCTTCTGTGGTTATTTTAGAGCCTCAAATAGATGCGTTTTGATTCGGGTGGATAGTCGCTTCTGCTTATCTATTATTCACATGTCACAAATTGTTCTTAGTACATTAGAAGCCCTTTGGGTGCAGTTTCTATATTATATTCCTTTATTTTAATTTTTTTTTATTTGCTGTTCTTTGGTGTTTCAGAGGAAGTTGGGAGTGTTTGGAAGAATTTTTTATGTTTATATTTATTAGTTGTAGTGTTATTTTAAAAACACTGTTTATGTCATAGAGTAGATGAGCAGGTAAAGAAGAATAGTGGATACTTGTTGGTCAAGATTCTTCAATTGAAAACATTGGATACCAGCAGACAACTATTTATTTTTCCATTTGAGGTGTAGCTAGAAATCGAACAAGATTGTGAGAGGTTGACAATGCCAAATGTAAACTTATAAAGTGCAAAAATGACTTTATTTTATTCAGAATAAACATTCTGTAACTCGACCCTGATTTTGGCTTACTTGTCTTAATCTACCATGTCAAATATGTCAGTGTTAAACATGCATAACCAACTGCACTTCATCATATGATAGAATACAAAATACAAAGAATACAGTGAATATGAATTCACTCTTTTAAAAATGTTGTATATTCATGTTTTGTTGTTATTTTTTATTTAATGTCAGTATTCAAATGTATTAATAATGATTCTTTCAATACTTTATGGTAAAGAATGTTTGCTTGATGTCTTGATCCTTACGCCACAAACTCAATTAAAATCTAATAGGACCCCGTTTGTGAAAATACCTTCTCAATGGACTGTATTTATAACAGTATTTTTTTTCTCCATTGCAGTTGATATTGTCTCCTTTTTGATTTATCCCAAAAATCAGCAGTTAACAGTTTAGTAGGAAATATTTTGCATGATAATAATCTCAAAAAGTGTTTAAAAAAAGTTGTAATTATTATAGTAATTATTATAGTAACTACTGATTTTTTTTTTATATAAAGGGTGGATATTGTTTTGTTTTGTCTTCACCATGACAGAATTTAGTAATCTATAATTCAAAACCACTTTAAAGTACTTCTTAATGAGTAACTAGCTAATAAATTATTTACAACAGTAATTTATATAAAACCGACAGTCAAGCTGGTAAAAATTGATTCTTGATAAAAATTTAAACTCAAACCATACTGGCTTTGGTACAATGTTATATTATTTATTACCTAGAAGTTAAGTTAACTACAAAATCTATAGTCCACACCCTCTGTTTTGACATGATTTTTTAGTATAGTAGTAACAGGTAGGACAAAGTTTTTTGTTTTGTTTATTTTTTGTCATAAACTGTCGGTAAGTTTTAATATCATAATTTAAGTAAACATGGTCCAGTGTAGCCACTTAAAATATTGTGCTTTTTTTTCTCTTCTTCCTTACACTTCTTTTTGTGCAGCGTGCTTTTTTGTGTTTGTAATTGTGATATTGTCTTTTGTTTTTGTGAATATATGTTGTGTGGTTTTTTTCTGTCTTTTGTATTTGTGAATACATGTTATGGTTTTTTCAGTTATTTATTGCATACAGTCTCCCTGAGCTTACAACTGGAGTTTGTAGAAGGTTAATTTTATTTTCCACCGTTACATGGAGCATTTGTTGGTTAACCTTAAAAGAAGCATACATATACCTACATTGTTTTCAGTGTGTTATTAAAGATAATGACTGCATACAGATGGAAGTACATTCTTTATATATAATGTTGTAGTTCTATGAATGATTCTATAAATATATTCAGTTTCAATGCTAGGGGACTAGCTAACAGAACAAAGAGAGTAGCAATATTTCTGTGGCTAAAAGCAAAAGGGCGGGGCATATTTTTACTTCAAGAGTGTCACTCAAATGCTAATCAAGAACATATTTGGAAACAAGATTGGGATGGAGAAATCCTCTTTTCTCATGGTGGATCAAATTGTAGGGGGGTTGCTATCTTAGTTTCAAAAAATCTAGATGTTAATATAGACTCTATCACGATTGATACAGAGGGTAGATTTTTGTTACTAGATTGTAGAATTAGCCATATAAAATATATTTTGGTAAATCTCTATGCTCCCACTGCAGATAAAAAGCTTGAACAAAACAACTTTGGCAACTATATACATTCTAATCTTGAGAATTATATTGGACAAAATATAATAATAGGTGGTGACCTAAATATAAATCTAGACACTATAAGGCACAACTTTAGTCCCTCAAGTCCAACTTACAGCGAATACATGTTCCTACTTTCAGAATCTTTACACTTAGTTGATATTTGGCGACTACGCAATCCAGATATTTTACGTTACACAAGGCGAGAAAGGACACGTTATGGATACTCCCAATCACGACTGGACTATTTTCTTGTCTCCAGCCACTTACAAAGCAATATACAACTTGTTGATGTCCTACCAAGTATAAAGTCTGATCATAGTCTTCTACAAATGATTTTAATTTTAGAACAGGCTCCAAAAAGAGGAAAAGGTCTTTGGAAGCTTAATACTAGCATGCTGTCTGATCCTGATTATATTAGTTTAATAAAAGAAACAATACAAAACGCTAAAAGTGATGCCCATAATCTCTCTGATAAGTCTTTGACTTGGGATTTTGTAAAATGTAAGATTAGAACTGAATCTATAACATATGCTATTCGTAAACAGAGAAAAAGTACAAAAGATTTGAAATTGCTAGCAGATCGCCTTGCACATCTAGAAGAATTGGTCGTCTGTACCCCTTCTGTGAATCAATTAGAAGAAATATCTCTTATAAAACAGCAAATTGAAGACATATATACAGAAAAAGCCCGAGGAGCAATTGTTAGGTCTAGATGCCAATTTACAGAAGAGTTTGAGAAGCCAACAAAATATTTCCTTAACTTAGAAAAAGCAAATAACAAATCAAAATCTATTTACTCCTTAACGGTAAAGGGCAAAAGAATTAGTAAGCAAGAAGATATTCTGGATGCACAAAAGCAATTTTACTGTGACCTTTACTCTGAGCCAAACAAAAATAATCAGTTAGATAGTATTGACAACTACCTACAAATTATGGATTTACCTTGCATCTCTTCTGCGGCTGATAAACTTTGTGAAAGTGAACTTACTCTAGTTGAAGTTAAAAAGGCAATAAAAGAATTAGCAATTAACAAAACCCCCGGACCAGATGGTTTACCAAATGAATTTTATAAAGCATTCTTTGAAGATATAAGTGATTTACTATACATGTCTTATATAGAAGCTTTCAAAAATGGGTTTCTGTGTGAAAGTCAAAGGCAGGGTGTCATACGTTTGATACCGAAAAAGGGAAAAGATCTTACAGACATTAAATCTTGGCGACCTCTTTCTCTGTTAAATTCAGATTATAAAATTTTAGCTAAAGTTATTGCAAACAGGCTGAAAGACATTCTACCAGAAATAATTAACACAGATCAGATAGGTTATATGGCAAATAGATTTTGTGGTGAAAACACCAGACTAATAGCAGATATTATTGAATACTGTAAAATTAACCAAAAGCCTTGTATAATTTTATTAGCTGATTTTGAGAAGGCTTTTGATTCTATAAATTGGAGTTTTTTAAAATCTTGTATCAAGCGTTTTGGATTTGGTCCCAACTTTCAGACATGGATAAATATAATGTATAGTAATATTCAGAGTTGTGTGTCCAACAATGGTTATCAAACACCATATTTTAGATTATATAGGGGAATTAGACAGGGATGCCCTTTAAGCGCTCTTTTGTTCTTGTTAGCTGCAGAAGTTGTTGCCACAGTCTTCAGAAATACAGATAGTATTAAAGGGATTACTGTTAATGGCATTTCAATAAAATTATGTCAATTGGCTGATGATATGACACTTTTCCTAAGTAACGATAGTTCTGTTTGTCACGCTCTACAAATTTTTGAAGAATTCTACCGTTATGCAGGGTTAAAACTTAACAAGAGTAAAACTGAGGCAACTATAATTTATAATGATGGTTCTCTACATCCCGATGACAATTTAGGTATTACTTGGATCAATAAACCCTTTAAGACGTTGGGTATCTGGTTTGCTCATGAAAGCACAGAAATGGTGAGATTAAATGTTTCAGAAAAAATGGATAAAATAAGAGATATGCTAAATATCTGGCAATCTAGATCCCTGACGCTTAAAGGAAAAATAATAGTTTTAAAATCCCTCATTATACCTCAAATCCTACAACTAGCCTATGTTTTACCTTTCAGCAATGCCCTTTTAAATGATCTAGATGATATGTGTTTTTTCTTTCTTGTGGAGTAAAAAAAAGCACAAGATTGCAAAACGAGTCATAATTCAGCCTTTTGATCTTGGTGGCTTAAAAATGGTATCTGTATTTGCTTTATACAATTCATGTAAAATCATGTGGATGCGAAGGTATTGTAATGGTATTAAAGCAAAGTGGAAAGTTTTATCTGAGTGCTTAATGAAAATTGAAAATAAGATGATATATCAAAAGAAAATCTACAAGAATATTAAACATAAACCTTTCAGCACCTTTTATGCTGATCTACTTACTGTTTGGTACAATTTTATAACGGCTGAACCAAAAACTTTTGACGATCTTTTAGAAGAGCCTCTTTATAACAATGACCTTATAACAATAGACAATAAGGCTATTTCTACCGAATATTTGGATTGGAAAGATCTTGGTATTTTAAAAGTTAAAGATATAATAAATAGTGATAAGACTTTGATTGATAAATTAAACTTAGAGGAAAAACTTGGAAAGCAAATTCCAGACATGAAATACAATAAATTTAGCAGTACCATACGATCCAAAATTAGAAATCTTCCCAAAAGAAGCCTAGTTGATAATTCAATTCCAAATTTATGTCTGACAAACTTTTGTAAAGTTAATAATAAAAAAGTATATATGCACTATGTGAAGGCATTGTATAGTACTCCCACAAGTCAACATAAATGGGTAGAGTACTACCCTTTCTTAGAAATGAATGACTGGAAGCAAATTTATCTTCTACCATCTAAATTGGTTTCTAACTCTTACTTAACAAATTTACAGTTTAAAATACTTCATAGATTTTTCAATTGCAATTATAAATTATATATATGGAAGATTAAGGATTCACCAGATTGCAGTCTATGCTCTGACACTGACAATCTTGAGCATTATTTTTACTATTGTCATTTTGTAAAACACTTCTGGGACCAAGTTGAAAATTGGTTGCTCAGCAAATTTCAAATACAAATTAAGTTTACTGTTTTAGAAGTACTACTTGGTGTAAATACCATTGAAAATCACTTTTATTTTCCTGTTAATTATATAGTATTAATTGGAAAATACTTCATTTACAAATGTAAAAAAAATGACAGAGATTTGTTTTTTAACTGTTTTTTATATACTTTGAAATATCATCTTAGCATTGAAAACAACATCAGTATCAATCAGGGAAATATAGAAAAATTCAATTTAAAATATGGTACTCTGTATGCTGTCTTATAATCTTGCAGTAATGTAATTTGTATGTGTTATCGTTAACGATCTTTTTTTTTTCTTCTGTAATGATTTCATACTACCCCTTTTTGTGTTAAAGATTGTATAATGTATTTTATAGTTGTCAACTGTGTAACTGTTCAATGTATGCAACCAAAAATATAAATAAAAAAAAATTAAAAAAAATACAAAGAGAAGACTCAATCTTAAGCTTTAGAGGTCCTCGGTGGCCTAGTGGTTAGCAAGTTTGGCATCTAATCACAGGCTGTCACCTCTGTGTGGGTTCGACTCCCATAAGTGGCAATGCTGAGGACTTGTCCCAATATGACCTTGGTTGTTAAAGGGGATGTAAAACACCAACTTTGACTTCGATCTTAAGCTTTAATTATTGTGTTTAACAGTCTTTGTAACTTTTTGGGAACAGCATAAAATAATTGATGAAATGCTGTCAACTTTTTGACAGCCCTAGTTTTATTGCCATAGGAGAAGTTCTATGGATGTAGTTGTACTTATCACAAAATCTATTTCAGAATTCTATTATCATTTTAAAGTTGAGAAACCTCTTTTCATTCTGAGAACTTTTATAAAACCACACTGCATATTTGTTCACAAGAAACTGCATTTTGGTGTTTTTATGGGCGAAATACTGCCCTGCCCCTTGTAGTTTTGAGATCAAGTGAGAAAGAAACATTTTTTGTATAAAAAAAAATCACGATTGATGATTCTGTCGAAACCAAAAAAAAATACATGGCATGCTGGGTTAAATATTCATTAATTTTAATGAACATTTACACAAATTACTTATATTACCTAGATATCATGTTTGCTTAGGAGTCTCTCTCTTCGATACGTATCCATGTCTGTAAGTGTAATGCTTGAATTAGACAATTTAAAAACACTTGTCACTTTTCCACGAAGAATAGTCTTCAACCTTTTATGGACTGTTCATCACGTGACGAAAATGGCCGACGATAGGGAACCTCCCCCGTTATTTGATGAAAACAATGGTTATCAAGAGAAAGATGACGGTGACGATCTATTTGCATCAGTTAATGATGTGAGTGTTATCTATATTTGTAGTTTAAAATTATTTTGAACTCTATTGTTATCGCATAAGCTCTATTTCGAACCCGGAAATGACCGTATAGCCGATGTACGGGTTTTCGATATGTTCACGTTTTTGATCATTTAAAATATAAGCTGTCAGCCTCATTTTTGGATGGCATTTTTACAATATTTATTGTTGTTTTATGTCTGATAATATTGGTTGCATTTGTTGTGAAACTCAGCATTGTCCATTTATGTTGTCACATCGAAAACCCGTCCATCGTGGATACGTGTTGTGCCGTGTTGCTTGCGGTTCTGGGGGTAGCGTGTTCCGATGTAACTTCGACGTATTAGCGATAAAACGAAGCATATCACACAAAGTTTATTTTAAATATGTATAAAAATCAGCAGTAAAGACATCTGTAAGTGTCTTCCACCATTATTTAAAATGTGGTAGCAAAGAAATGCAAATTTTCACAAAATCTTGACGTTTTCTGATCATATATCCACCAGGCATGTTGTAAACAGGAACTTTAGTGGTGGTGGACCAATTCACGCCCATGTACCAATTCACGCCCACCCCTAAATTTATCCAAAACCAGCACAATTACACAATACATTTCTTATGTATATCATCAATTTGATAATTATCTATGATGTGCTAAACATCTTTTCCATGAAAAAGTACAAATCTTTGAGAAAATTGAGAGTGGGCGTGAATAGGTACGTGGGCGTGAATTGGTCCACCACCACTATAACTTCGACGTATCAGAAGCTTGGTTTCAAAAGTTTAGTACTGGGTGCAAAAATCAACTCAAGGTAGTTCTAACATTAAGAGGGGAACTGTTGAGTGGTGGAGAATTTATAATGAGCGAAATATATTCACAATTTACAAAATATTTACAATATTTTACACATATGTACTGAATATACAGAAATGGAAAACTCTACATAAATAGCTAAACGGATTTGAAGTGATTTTTTTATGCAACACAAAACTAAAATAAATGGTGGAATGTGGAGGCAATATCATACAGCAAAAGCAGGATATTTTGGAATATTTTTCCTTAATCCAATATCTCTTGTCACTGGAAATATTAATTTCTAATAAGGTTGACATATGCCACAACTGAGTTATTGACAGATTATGGAAACGGTGAAATAAAAGATGACAGTTAAATTAATCTCTGTGCACCCAACTGGAAAATATGTTAGGTAACTATTGCTTTGATATGTCCTATACTTTCAGTCCCTCAGTATCACACTTTTGTCACTTGATGTTTCTTATCTGCCTTTTTACCCTGAATAATTTAAAATATTACAGTAATATTTGCTGTTAACTGTTAAAACGATAAATATTGATCCTGCTTACTTTTTACTTTTTAAAGTAACTTATCTGCTATGTATGGCACTTTATGCCCTATTGAATCTAATGAAAGGAAGTTTGTTCTAGTTTTCTCCGGTTTTATCTGGAAAAAAGGGGGTTTTATAAAAAAAAAGGTTTTGTCCAGAAAAAAAACAACCTTGGACAATGGTGAAAAATTTCAAACTTTTAAACATACAAAATGGGAGAACAAATGTTTATCACAACACTATGACATAACCTAACACATATTTTCACCAATATGTCATGCAAAATTTACGTTTTTTAAATGATCCAAATGTATTAACACAATTGGCCAACACCTACTTGTCATCTGGGGTTTAGTAAGGCATTTTTGCACTCGGTACTAGTTTTTTGGATCCATCAACAGGAAGAAAATGTCCGTGGGGAGGGACTTTGAAAAAGTTGTTGAATATCTGGATTTTAAACGAATGATAAACAAGCAAAATATGCAATTATTGTCCAAATATATCTGCAATTAATCTTTAAAACCCTTGGAAATGCTTCAAAAATGATGATATACGTATTACGTCGAAGTTATATATGCGTCGAAGTTACATAAGATGACGATACTACTGGTCAGCCAGTGAATTTCGTCAGCCCAGTGAAGTTCGTCATCTGCCGTAAAAACGTTCAAGGACAGTCAATATTCACATTTAAATAAATGGAATAGCTTCTTTCTATGGCAAGGTATACATATATGCTGTAACTGGACAGTAAAAACTCTTTAAATTGTCATAAAATGCAGGTGACGAACTTCACTGGCTGAGCAGTACTGCTTCCCTGCATAAGTTGGCCGCAGTCATATAAGTTGACTGCCCTCACCACAACTTCACGGGGCTTTAACATGAGTGGCCTACTACACTCTGAAACCTAGACGTGGTTACCTCGGCTCTACTTTACTTGCGTGTAGAGCCGTGGCACTACCCCACATAAAACTAGAGATTTGCATAAAATCATTTTCTGTTGAATAAAACTTGATAAAATGACTCAAAATGGTTTGATATATTTAAAAGCAGTTCATATTAAGCCAAGGACACAACAAATACAATATGTGTAATAATATACAGAAGAACCCTGTTTATCCGCACCCCTCCGGAGACATTCAAGAGGCGAATATACCTGTCCGATTTTACATCCGAATCCGTCATCCGACGTCCGAATCCGTCATCCGAATTTGCAAATACATTACATCAGAAAAATGATTCGATTTTTGTTTGTTGTGTGTTTTGAGTAAACATATTTCAACACTCTGGAGTGTTTTGTTTGTTTTGTAAGTGTTTTATAACTTTGGATTTGTTTATTCTCAAAATAAAACATGGGAAAAGAAACTGACTTTGAAAAACTAATTGAACTGGTGAGAAATCATGAGGGGCTGTATAATGTTCAGCATGTTGACTATCGTAATGGAGAGCTGCATAAAAATCTGTGGGACTCCTTTGGGAAAATTTTAGGAATGAAAGGTGAGTCTCTTTTATAAGGCAAAATATAGGAATAGAGTTTGACATTTTTCATAATGTAGTGTTATAGATTTTCTCTATCTTTTTACTGGCACAATACTTTTCTGAAATTCTGAATGAATATGTTATAATTTATTTTCTGTACATAAGAGGATCAAATGTCAACCATAGCTAAATTGCTATTGGGGCTGTATCTCAGATACTATACAGAGTAGAATTTTAAGATCTAGTGGATGCATTGGTTATGCAGTGTTTCCACTGGAACCGACAGGCCGATAACTATGCACTTTTGGAGGGTCGGGACCAATGTCGGTTGCAAGTTCCCGGCCTGTCGGGGAGAGTTACTGACTTGTATCCGACCCTAATTTCAGCCCCCTAGCAACAGGCCTGTCGGTTAACTTAAGGGCCTGTTGGTTACACTTCCAGGCTTGTCAGTAACCCTTCCAAGCTTGTCGTTATCACTTGCAGGCCTGTCGTAATATGTAGCCGGATTGTCTTTTGTAACTTAGGTACTGCTCATTTGCAGTCTATCCAGCATGATGTGAGGTAAAAATATGGTTAAAAATTATGTAGAGAATGACAAAGTGACAGTGCAAGTGATAATAATTTTCAGGTTAGGTTCTACATATATGCCATAATAAATAAAGAAACCGGAAAAAGTGTTTTTATTTGGTTAAATAAAATAAAATCCCAGCTTATTTCAGAAATAATCTAAAACTATGTCACCAGTAAATATTTGGATCCCATCACGTGACCAGAATACAGGGTGTTTACCTTCATGTCCAGAAAAATGTGTCTTCTCAGAGGCTCGAAATTATTTAGTATAAATGTGTAGAAAAATTGCTCAGAGGGACGGAATTTTGAAGGGGTCTTTCCCAGAAGCTCGAAATTGGAATATAAAAGGCAGCAGCAAACAGAAGGTTTTCATTGTCACGTGAGAGATTGGTAGAAGCACATCTCCCTCTACTTGTTTTAAACAGGATAACATTTTTAATGAAATTTTTTTAAGTGGCCTTTTCGTTCATAATCTGAAACATACGTTGATTTATTTCTCATTAAATATTAAAGCAAAAACCTGAAGTGAGGTTAAAACATTATGTCAAGAATGATTACAAAGAAACAATGCAAGTGATCATGTATGCTTTAAATAATTGAGAAACCTGAAAAAGGGGTTTATTTTGTCACATAATAATCAAATTCTCAGCCTATTTCACCAGAGCAATTTAAATAAAAGTTAAACTATTTGGATTCAATCACAAGATATTTCTTCTCACTGTAAAAACCCATTATCAATTTTTGGGAAAAAAGAGGATCAAGTGTCCACCAATCAACAAATCTTAAACTAGGTCACCAGTAAATATTTGGATCCCATCACGTGACCAAAAGTACAGCAGGGTATCAGTAAAAATCAATGAATATTGACGTCAGGAAGCCATCCGTCATCCGAAAAAATTGCTCCCTGTCCGAATTAAAAAAACGGCTGCCGATTCGGATATAAAATCGGCCAGGTGTATACATCCTCACTATTTCTTTGGTTTTCAATTTTTTCGGATGACGGATTCGGACATCAGATGACGGATTCGGATGTAAAATCGGACAGGTATATTTGCCTCTTCACTCAGTTCGGATATGCGGGGGGGGGGGGGGGGTTTGGATAGACGAAAAACAGTTGCTGGGAGGCCTGTAATTGGGCAATAATACAATATTTTGAATAAATATGCGTTTCCGGTAACAGTAACACAGTTTCCTGTAAAGGTTCAACAGAAAAACGTTTACTAACCTACACAAATTAGTTTTTGTAGTATATTACTGTTTAAGTTTTAAAATTCAACTATTTTGATGCAACTTTGACAAGGGATAGCTACGGGAGATGAGGGCGTTCTTTTCGGAGATCAAATAAATTTTGTACCAGTTTTAAAGAGAATGACAGACGAAATAATTCGTATACAAAGTTAAAAAAACATATAAAATATAAAGCCTATAAACAATCAAGATATACATCAGTGCTGATTTTATTGTTTAACAGATTAATTGTTACAAAAGTCTTTGATAGACTACTCCGGCCAATAAAGTGACACCTTGTTAGGTTTCTAGAATTGCAATCAGCCAATCGAATAGGCCCTTTCAAGTGTTGATCAACAGAAATATGCTACATGGCGGCATTCAATAAATACTGCACTAATCTGTGTCTTTTCATTGAATAAACAATAAAAGATCAAAGGTAAGATAACCGAAAGACGTGTGCTGTGTTTGCAGGCATTTTTGATGGCGACTTTTATAAAATTTTATTACATCCCTGTATATCGCCCACCGGATTCGGTTGCGCAGTGTGTAAAATGTTGGGGGACATGCTTTGAAGTCGGATAAGCCGGAGATTCGGTTACACGGAGGTCGGATTAGTGGGGTTCTTCTGTATATGACATTTTATACAGCTTTTATAACAAAAGATCATTTTCAAATTTTTGGAGAAATGGCCCAAAAAGTATTGCAAATGAGGAAATGTAATTTATTTTTTTGTCAAATATGTTTGCATGTTGGCTGACAGTTAAGGTTAATGTGACAAAATAGTTGTGGGAACAGTTGTGTGTATAATTTTTATGGTATTTGTGTTTTATGCAAATCTCCAGTTTTATGTGGGGTCGTGCCACGGCTCTACATGCAAGTAAGTAGAGCCGAGGTAACCACGTCTATCTGAAACCATGTATTATTGTTAAACTTACATTAAACTTATTATATGCAACAGTTTTCATTGGTGTACAATAACCTATTTGTCTTTCTGGAGCCTGTAGATGAGCCGCGGCCAACTTATGACTGCGGCCAACTTATGCAGAGTAGCAGTACCAGTGCTGAGTAAAACGTCTGTGCGACACCGTGGGAATATATATATAATTAGGTTCTGAAAAGGTTCAGACATTTCCAAACCTGGGACAAGAGAAGATTGAGGGTTCCAGATTGAGGCGCCGCTCGGAAAGCTGACGGAGGATCGCCGTCGCGACCCTTGTTTTAACTGCGTTTGGACTGAATGTGCCTCGTTCTTCACTTGATCCCAAAACCTAATTAAAGAATGTATTATTTATATCAAAATATACATGTTCCAGTTGGAATAACATATCTCCTGACAGTTGCAGGAATTCACCACCTGCGCCATTGGACACAAAGATAAATAGAGGGAAGATGTAGAACTTGTGACCACGTCAAATTTCCCAAATTTTGGCCGCCATCTTGAATTTTGGCGGAAATTGAAGATGTCATTTATCTTGAAAATGATTAGAGATAGAGTGATTTCAAGCTTATTTGGGACCCTTTGGGTATAAGAAACCTGATATAGTGTCTCTGGAAAATGTTGAATTTCCTAAATTTTGCTGGTCATTCAGAATTTTTGCAGAAATAAAAAATGTCATTCATCTCGAAAACTATTTCAGGGTTCCCACATCCTTGAAAATCCTTGAAAAAACATTGTTTCATTGTCAAGGGCTTCAAAGTCCTTGAATTTGGCTAAAATTGAATAAAATCCTCGAAAAGTCCTTTAATTTGTTATTGCCCAACTTCTGCATCTGCATCATCTAGTTTTGTGGCTATGGCAGACTCATTGTCTAGTCTGAACAAAGTTAATGTTAAAATATTATTAGATGTGTTAACTAGCATTGTTGTCATGAGTTTAAAAATGTTAAAATCATGTGACAACAAAGAATTTTGTGGGAGGAACGGCCACCTTGAAGGGGAGGTACAGGAGGAGGTGCCTTAAAATATGTCCTTTAGAATTAGTGGGTAAATTGTTTATCGATATTGCCGATATTTATTGTTTTGGAACCGGACTCCCGATATCGAGATCTAAATACTAGTGCTGGTATTGTTTATCGATATTGAAATATTTATCGATCCATGCTAAATATACTGATATCGATAATGTAGGGTACAATATCAATATCGGGACATACTACTAAATGGATGCAATTAAGCTGTTTTCCATGTAAATAAAATATAAAAGTTAAGAAATATATTGGTTTTCCTATCATTTTTTGTCAAATTTCACTTACCGCTAAACCGGAAGCGCCATATTTGTTTTCGTTTCGGGAAACTTCTAAAACTCGTGAAAGAGTTTGGAAGCTCTTTCTCGGAAAACACCCATGACCCGATATTTCAATATCGATCGATACAGAAGCAAAAATATGGTTTGATATCGATATACATATTATTATTCGATACCAACACTACTAAATACGTATTTCAATATCGCCATTTTAAGTAAAACTGTAAACTTACACTGTTAATATTTGATATAAAGCCCAAATCTGAAGAAATTGTACACTTTTATCTCACATTTTTGAAGTTTTCAATGTTATTGATGAAAACTGCAGTGTTTTGTTTTGATAAATTTTGCTTCCTGCAAGCGGTTCGGGATACACTAAAATAAAATGTTTCCATTTTCCCGAATTCGGACTATTTGATAGACATTTTCAACCCCCCGATATCGCCCAATATTGAAGTATTTTTACATTCAATATCGATACCCACAAAGCCAAACGATTTACCCCCTATTTAGAATTGTTGTTGTTAACCTTGAAAAGACCTAGAATCAAGTTATCAAAAGTCTGCATTAGAGTTAGAGCAATTTTGATCAAATTTTGGACCTTTTGGGTATAAAAGATCGTAGTTATAGTGCCTCTGAAAAATCTTGAATTTCCCAAACTTCAGCCGCCATCTTGAATTTTGGTGGAAATTAAAAAAGTTGTTTATCTCGAAAACTGTTAGAGATGGAGGGATTTTGAGCAAGTTTTGGACCCTTTGGGTAGGAAACCTTAGTTTATAGTGCTTCTTAAAACTGTCATATTTTCCCAAATCAAAAATATCATTTATCTTGAAAACCTTAATAGAGCGATTTCAGGCAAAATTTGGGACGCTTGGGGATTCAAGCACAGTATACTAACAAAAGCACTAACAAAAAAGCACTAACAAAAGCACAGTATACTAACAAAAGAGATTGGACTTGTGGAAACAGTTTTAATCACTGGCCTTGTCCAATGTATACTTTCTGTGGCGTATTTCTTCCTATCTCTAGGGAAGCTTTGTTTTTGGATGCAAAAACAGCCATTATCTACTTTATATTTGATAACTTATGCAATCATATGGTATACATTTTGCAGTCTTAAGTACAACTCTTGACAGAGCATTCTAGGGTGAACATTACACGTGATAATTGTATCCACTAGACGCCTCCGGTGGATACTTTGGTTTAGCATTCGCTACGCCGCTGCCACCGCGCGTAGAGATATTTTCGGCAGTAACGCTCTTAGAAGAAAACTACACCACCCAGGTTCACCAAATTTGCAGGATATTTTCATTGGGGGGTAAGCTTCTCTGGGACTGAAATTAGCCTCATTCTGAAAACAAGATGGCCGCTGTGGGCATTTCTTTGAAAATTATCTACATTTTTCTACTGGCTGTTTCTCATAGGTAGAAGGTTGAATCTCTTCATAGGTGATATGTATAACAGATATACATGTCCTCTACAACCATGCAGACATTTGACCTTGAAAATCTTAATTCAAGGTAATCCATGGAGTGCCAAAGTAACCTACATATCAGACTTAAAAAGTACCTATATCTCCCTTATTATTGGTCCTAGAGGTTTGCTATGTGAAACCAACCTATAGGAAATCATGTGCCGCAAATCTTCTGATGTGGTCAGATTTGACCTTGGGCCCCTCCTTCAAGGTCAAATGAGGATAGCCAAACTTAAAAGTGCTCATAACTCGCTTATTATTGGTCTTAGAAGTTTTAGATGGTAAACGAACATGTGGGACATCATGGGCCTGGAATCTTGTGATGTAAGATTTCAGCTTGAACCCCTCCTTCAAGGTAAAATGAAGATAGCCAAACTTAAAAGTGCTTATAACTAGGGGTGAGACGGGGACAATATTTTGACTCCGGTTAATCCGCGGGAAATAACCGGACCGTAACCGGAGATCGTGAACATCCAAAAGCTTAATATTAGACCATTTCCTTGCAGTTTGCTTCATTTTTTAAGGCAAAAATGATCCTTTTGTCAAAAAAAGCAACACAAAATACAGTTAAACTGGATACTAGCAAAAAAGAGAGTACTTACCTGCAGACAGGAAATGAACTATGGTTGCTATGGAGATACAGTAAAGTCATAAAATGTTGCCCGTGACTAGTAGTTGTGATAAAATATGATAGATAATGGAGTTCTAGGGTAAGTAAAACACTTTTTATTGCTATATTTATTTTATTCAACACAATTTGTACCTTTTCTGTAAAGGAAGTATAGATTTTCGGTTTCCACGAACGTTAAAATATACCCGGTAGTTTCATAGATTGTCACCGTCTTTCGGTGACCGGGCACCCTGTCACACCCCTACTTATAACTCGCTTATTATTGGTCCTATAGGTTTGGGATGGTAAACCAACATATAGAAAATCATGTTCTGGGAATCTTCTGTTGTGGTCGGATTTGACCTTGGGCCTCTCCTTCAAGGTCGGATGAGGATAGCCAAACTTAAAAGTGGTTATAACTTGCTTATTAGTGATCCTAGAGGTTTGGGATGGGAAACGAACCTAAAGGAAATCATGGGCTGGGAATCTTTTGATGTGGTCAAATTTTACCTTGGACCCCTCTTTCAAGGTGATACGAGGATAACCAAATTTAAAAGTGCTTATAAATTGCTTATTATTGGTCCTAGTGGTCTGGGATGGTAAACCAACCTAAAGGAAATCATGGGCTGGGAATCTTCTGATGTGGTCAGATTGGACCTTGGGCCCTTCCTTCAATGTCAAACGAGGATAGCCAAACTTAAAAGTGCTCATAACTCGCTTATTATTGGTCTTAGAAGTTTTAGATGGTAAACGAACATGTGGGACATCATGGGCCTGGAATCTTGTGATGTAAGATTTCAGCTTGAACCCCTCCTTCAAGGTCAAATGAAGATAGCCAAACTTAAAAGTGCTTATAACTCGCTTATTATTGGTCCTATAGGTTTGGGATGGTAAACCAACATATAGAAAATCATGTTCTGGGAATCTTCTGTTGTGGTCGGATTGGACCTTGGGCCTCTCCTTCAAGGTCAGATGAGGATAGCCAAACTTAAAAGTGGTTATAACTTGCTTATTAGTGGTCCTAGAGGTTTGGGATGGGAAACGAACCTAAAGGAAATCATGGGCTGGGAATCTTTTGATGTGGTCAAATTTTACCTTGGACCCCTCTTTCAAGGTGATACGAGGATAACCAAATTTAAAAGTGCTTATAAATTGCTTATTATTGGTCCTACAGGTCTGGGATGGTAAACCAACCTAAAGGAAATCATGGGCTGGGAATCTTCTGATGTGGTCAGATTGGACCTTGGGCCCTTCCTTCAATGTCAAACGAGGATAGCCAAACTTAAAAGTGCCTATAACTCACTTATTATTGATCCTAGAGGTTTGCGATGTGAAACCAACACATAGGAAATCATGGGCTGGGAATCTTTTGATGTAACATTTGGCCTTGGGCCCTTCCTTCAAGGTCAAATGAGTACAGCCAAACTTAAAAGTGCTTATAACTTGCTTATTATTGGTCCTAGAGGTTTGCAGTGTGAAACCTACTTAGAGGAAATCATGGACTGGGAATCTTTTGATGTGATCAGATTTGATCTTGGAACCCTCCTACAAGGTCAAATGAGGACAGCCAAACTATGGATTCATCATCGTCGTCGTCCGCGTCCGCAGAGATTTCTTGTTAGCGACCTACACTCCATATTTCTTTCCGGATTTCTTTCATATTTGGCAGATGGCTTGATATGGTAGAGGACTCGCCACCCTATCTTTTTGGTAGGCTTTATGTCTAAATTAGGCCTGTGGTAGACAAAAATGTCTAAAATGTGGAATATTGCTTGTTAGCGACCTACAGTCCACATTTCTTTCCAGATTTCTTTCATATTTGGCAGGTGGCTTGGTATGCTAGAGGACTCGCCACACTATCTTTTTGGTAGGCTTTATGTCTAAATTAGGCCTCTGGTAGACAAAAATGTCTAAAATGCATTAAAATTCATGAAATCATGCACTAAATCACTTATAACTTGAAAAGTGTTGCATTTAGAGCATTTTGTTAAAATATGTTATTCAGATACTTTTTTCATAGGTACAACATGGTGAGTAACTTGGGTGTCTGTCTCAATAGCTAAGTGAGTAATAGCTACTTTTGGGCTTTTCAGTAACTTCCATCATCAGTAAAATCACTTGTAACTTGAAAACTATTGCATTTAGAGTATTTTGTTTCAATATGTTATTCAGCTATTTTTGGGTCAGCTATAACATAGTAAAATTTCAGACCTGTAGCTCATGGCATAGCTGAGTAATAGCTACTTTTAGGTTATCACTGTTGAGTAAATTACTTATAACTTCAAAAGTATTACATTTAGAGTATTTTGTTTCAATATGTTATTCACCTATTTCGGAGTCAGCTATAACATAGTGAAGTTCCAGACCTGTGGCTCATTGCATAGCTGAGTAATAGCTACTTTGAAGTTCACACTGTTGAGTAAATCAGTTGTAATTGGAAAACTATTGCATTTACAGAAATTTGTGTAAATATGTTATTCAGCTACTTTTGGGTCAGCTATAACATAGTGAAATTACAGACCTGTAGCTCATGGCACAACTGAGCAATAGCTATTTGCAGGTACTGACTGTTGAGTAAATGACTTGTAACTTGAAAAATAGTGCATTTGGAGTATTTTGTTAAAATATGTTGTTCACCTACTTTTGGGTCAGCTATAACGTCGTGAAATTACAGACTTATAGCTCATGGCATAGCTGAGCAATAGCTATTTTCAGGTTCTCACTATTGAGTAAATCAGTTGTAACTTGAAAACTATTGCATTTACAGTATTTTGCTTAAATATGTTGTTCACCTAATTTTGGGTCAGCTATAACATAGAAAAAATTCAGACATGTAGCTCATTGCATAGCTGAGTAATAGCTACTTTGAGGTTATCACTGTTGAGTAAATCAGTTATAACGTGAAAACTATTACATTTACAGTATTTTGTTTAAATATGTTATTCACATAATTTTGGGTCAGCTATAACAGAGTAAAATTGCAGACCTCTATGTCATGGCATAGCTTACCAATATCTACTTTCAGGTTCTCACTGTTGAGTAAATCATTGTATCCACTGGATAGCCGCAGTGTGTAGAGAGATTTCACCATTACCGCTCTAACGAAAAAAATATTATAGCTAGCCTTCTCAAGTTTGCAAGGTATATTAGAGGGTGCACCACAGTATTCTATTGGTAGGCTTTATGTCTAAATTAGGCCTGTGGCTAAATTACTTGCCTACTAAAAATGAGTAATTCTGCATTTTCTCTAAAAGTATTGCAGATTGCAAATTTTTCTTAAATAACTCATTCACCTACTTTTGGGAGAGCTTTCACATGCTGAAGTTCCAGACCTGTAGGTAATTACTCACCTACTGAAAATGAGTAAATGCAAATTATCTCTAAAAGTATTCCAGATAGCCAATTTTTGTCAAATAACTCCTTCACCTACTTTTGGGAGACCTTTCACTTGGTGAAGTTTCAGACCTGTAGCTAATTATTCACCTACTCAAAATGAGTAAATACCAATTATCTCTAAAAGTATTGCAGATATCCAATTTTTATCAAATAACTCATTCATGTACTTTTGGGAGAGCTTTCACATGGTGAAGTTTCAGACCCATAGCTAATTATTCACCTACTGAAAATGAGTAAATGCAAATTATCTCTAAAAGTATTCCAGATAGCCAATTTTTGTCAAATAACTCCTTCACCTACTTTTGGGAGACCTTTCACTTGGTGAAGTTTCAGACCTGTAGCTAATTATTCACCTACTCAAAATGAGTAAATGCGAATTATCTCTAAAAGTATTGCAGATAGCCAATTTTTCTCAAATAACTCATTCACCTACTTTTGGGAGAGCTTTCACTTGGTGAAGTTTCAGACCCGTAGGTAATTACTCACCTACTGAAAATGAGTAAATGCAAATTATCTCTAAAAGTATTCCAGATAGCCAATTTTTGTCAAATAACTCCTTCACCTACTTTTGGGAGACCTTTCACTTGGTGAAGTTTCAGACCTGTAGCTAATTATTCACCTACTCAAAATGAGTAAATACTAATTATCTCTAAAAGTATTGCAGATATCCAATTTTTATCAAATAACTCATTCATCTACTTTTGGGACAGCTTTCACATGGTGAAGTTCCAGACCCATAGGTAATTACTCACCTACTGAAAATGAGTAAATTCGAATTATCTCTAAAAGTATTGTAGGTAACCAATTTTTCTCAAATAACTCATTCGCCTACATTTGAGAGACCTTTCACTTGGTGAAGTTTCAGACCCATAGCTAATTGCTCACCTACTCAAAATGAGTAAATACGAATTATCTCTAAAAGTATTGTAGGTAGCCAATTTTTCTCAAATAACTCATTCGCCTACTTTTGAGAGAGCTTTCACTTGGTGAAGTTTCAGACCCGTAGCTAATTATTCACCTACTCAAAATGAGTAAATGCGAATTATCTCTAGAAGTATTGCAGATAGCCAGTATTTCTCAAATAACTCATTAATATGAAAACAACTTATAGGAAGTCATGGGCTGCAAATCTTTTCATGTGGTCAGATTTGACCTTGGGCCCCTCCTGCTTATTATTGGTCCTAGAGGTTTGCAATGTGAAAACGACTTATAGGAAATCATGGGCTGCGAATCTTTTGATCAGGTCAGACTTCACCTTGGGCCCCTGCTACAGGGTCAAATAAGGGTAACCAAACTTAAAAGTGCTTTCAGCTTGTTGTTTATTTGTCTATTTGTCTGGGGGTTTCTTTTTTTTTTGTGTGTGTGTGTGTGTTTAGATTACTCCAGAACTAATGAACAGATCTTTATTTAAAAATTTGTGGGTAGGACCTGACTGAAGGAAGAAGTTACTAAAAGAAAGACCTGGATATTATTTTGGATACAAAAAAAACGTGATTTTTCAGAGGTCTCATTTCAATGTATTTTTAATGACTTTGGCTTTCTACTTAAATTATTTCTATGAAGATTAATTTACATGTTTGGTTTTATTTCATTGTCTTCCTTACAATACTTTATATCACTTGAGAGACTGGTCACATGGAGTCGAGCGTTTTGCTCTCTCTGAGTGCATCTTGTTATTACTCATATAGGTTTAGAATGTTGATATAACTTATAGGAAACCCTGGCCTTCAGATCTTCTGATGTGGTCAGATTTCAACTTCTGGCCCTCCTTCAAGGTCAAACAGTAAAACTGAATTTTCAAAGGCCTTTATTTCAGTTGGTTCTTGCTGGTAGAGGTTTGGGATGTTCATATACCTGACAGGAAACCTAGGCTGCACTTATTATGATCTCACACAAGGTTCAGACTTTGTATGTGACTAAGGCCTCTAATCAGCGAATATTTATATGTGCACACGGTAAATTTTACCGACTCACTATCCAGTAAATCACATGAAACTGAAAACTATTGCTTCAAGAGGTTTCTTATGTAATACCCTATGGAAAAACATTAACTGTGCATCTATCGATGGAATCACAGTTGACTTTTGACCCCTTTTCAAGGTCAAACGATGGTAATCCAACCTTATGGTACGTCTATCTTGCATATTTTTGCTTCCATAGGTTTCATTTGTAAAACCAGCCTATATGAAATAATAAGCTGTGGATCTTTTTAAGATCTTAGATTTCACCATGGACTCATCCTTAAAGGTGAAATAATATTGGTAAAACTCTTCATTTCCTCGATATCTTTTATTATTGCTTCTTTAGGTTTCCTATGTTTGGGGATACAAAGCTGGCTCACAATAAAGTGAGCGGCATATTTCTAGTTGGTCCTAGAGGTTTGCAATGTGAAACTAACTTATAGGAAATCAGGGGCAGGGAATCTTTTGATGCTTGGACCCCTCCTTCAATGTCAAATGAGGAAAGCCAAACTAAAGGTGCTTTTAACTTGCTTATTATTGGTGTTAGAGGTTTGCAATGTGAAACCAACTTATAGGAAATCATGGGTTAGGAATCTTCTGATGTGGTCAGATTTGACCTTGAGCCCCTCCTTCAAAGTCAAACGATGGTTCACTGGCTTTGGTGAGTTGTTTTTCCAGTGGATACAAATTTACATCTTTTCTCCGATGCGTAGGTCTAGTTTTTTTCCTTCCACATCATTATCTTACTTTTCATATATTGCATCTACTGATAACAGTGTCTCTTATTTCTAGTTAAATATGGTAAAGTCAAAGATGTTTTTAATGCATAAAGTTCAGAATTTTCTTAATTTTGTAGATGACGAATATATTTTTATTTAATCTGTTTTTAATATGGGATATATCCAATTTATATGTTTTTGTGTAAGACAAAAATCAATTTTTTCATTGGTAATGACTCAATTTCTTCACATGTACACTCTGGTATCCAACTTCAATACCTTATTGTATCCCCGGACGAAAGTCGGGGATACTTAGGATTCAGTACGGTCACGCCGCCGCCGCAGAGATTTCCTTTTGGACGCGATAACTTAAAAAATATTTTAGTTAGAACTTTCAAATTTGGTATGTGGGTATATATGGGCAATGCCACGAACGCTATTGTTTTGTGACCTTCAATCTCAAGGTCACTGGTGGCCTCTTAAAGGTCAGATTTTGGCCATTTTTTCACTTTTTCGCCCAGTTCTCCTATACAGAAAGTCAGATCATCCTATGGCTGGTATATATAATACATATATATGTGCCCTATAAGCATGCAGAAATTTGACCTTGAAGCTCTTCATTGAAGGTCATCCACTGACCGCCAAAGTACCTGACCGAGGGTCATTTTTGGCCTTTTTGGAGATATTTTCACACTTAATGCTGACTATATTGCATGGAAACTATTGAAAATGGCTTTAGAGGTTGAGTACATGATGGACTTCTACCATCCAGGCTTACTGGTTACAGATCTTCATTTAAGGTCATCCACTGACCGCCAAAGTACCTGACCAAGGGTCATTTTTGGCAAATTTGGAGATATTTTCACACTTAATGCTGACTACATTGCATGGAAACTATTGAAAATGGCTTTGGAGGTTGAGTAAATGATGGAGTACCAGCATCCAGGCTTACCGGTTACAGATCTTCATTTAAGGTCATCCACTGACCGCCAAAGTACCTGACCGAGGGTCATTTTGGGCCCTCTGTTTGTTTGTTTGTGAACAAGATAACTCAAAAACTGACAGATGGATTTTGATAAAATTTTCAGGATATGTCCAAAATGGTAAAAGGAAGATAGGATTACATTTTGGGAGTGATCCAGATCACTGTCTGGATCTTTTGGATCCATGAAATTTAATTTTTAAAGACAGATAACTCAAAAACTTATGGGTGCATTTTGATGAAATTTTCAGGAAATGTCCTTAATGGGACGAGGAACAAGTGATTAGATTTTGGGAGTGATCTGGATCACTGTCTGGATCATCCGGATCCAGACTGCCAGATGTGTTTGTGTACAATATAGCTCAAAAACTTATAGATGGATTTTGATGAAATTTTCAGGATATGTCTGAAAAGGTAAAAAGATCTGGATCATCTGGATCCAGGTTGCCAGATGTGTTTGTGTACATTGTAGCAAAAAAACTTATGGACGGATTTTGATGAAATTTCCAGGATATGTCTGAAAAGGTAAAAGGATGAAATAACTGAATTTTGGAAGTGATCCGGATCACTGCATGGATCTTCTGGATCCGTGAAATGTAATAAGACATACCTCAAAAAAAACTGACCGCCAAAGTACCTGACCAAGGGTCATTTTTGGCATATTTGGAGATATTTTCACACTTAATGCTGACTACATTGCGTGGAAACTATTGAAAATGGCTTTTGAGGTTGAGTACATGACGGAGTACCAGCATCCAGGCTGACCGGTTACAGATCTTCGTTGAAGGTCATCCACTGACCGCCAAAGTACCTGACCGAGGGTCATTTTGGGCCCTCTATTTGTTTGTTTGTTTGTAAACAAGATAACTCAAAAACTGACAGACGGATTTTGATAAAATTTTCAGGATATGTCCAAATTGGTAAAAGGAAGATGTGATTAAATTTTGGGAGTGATCCGGATCACTGTCTGGATCTTCTGGATCCATGAAATTTAATTTTTAAACACAGATAGCTCAAAAAGTTATGGGTGCATTTTGATGAAATTTTCAGGAGATGTCCTTATTGGGACGAAGAACAAGTAATTAGATTTTGGGAGTGATCTGGATCATCTGGATCCAGACTGCCAGATGTGTTTGTGTACAATATAGCTCAAAAACTTATGAACAGATTTTGATGAAATTTTCAGGATATGTGTGAAAAGGTAAAAAGATCTGGATCATCTGGATCCAGGTTGCCAGATGTGTTTGTGTACACTGTAGCAAAAAAACTTACGGACGGATTTTGATGAAATTTTCAGGATATGTCTGAAAAGGTAAAAGGATGAAATAACTGAATTTTGGAAGTGATCCGGATCACTGCATGAATCTTCTGGATCTGTGAAATGTAATAAGACATACCTCAAAAAGTTATGGATGGATTGTGATGACATTTTCAGCAAATGACCTAAATGGTACAAGGAACAAGTGATTATACTTTTGGAATGATCTGGATCACCGCCTGGATCATCTGGATCGAGCCTGCAACATGATTTTACGATGAATTTTGATGATATTTTTAGGCTATGTTACAAATAGTAAAAGGAAGAAGTGGTAAAAGGATGAAATGATTGAATTTTGGAAGTGATCCGGATCACTATATGGATCTTCTGGATCCATGAAATGTAATTTTTTAAGACAGATACCTCAAAAAGTTATGGATGGATTGTTTCAGCAAATGGCCTAAATGGTACAAGGAACAAGTGATTACATTTTTGGAGTGATCTGGATCATCTGGATCCAGGCTTGCACATAATCTTGGAATGGATTTTACTATTTTCAGGATATGTTACAAATGGTAAAAGGAAGAAGTGGTAAAAGGAAGAAATGGTTCAATTTTGCGAGTGATCTGGTCCGCTATCTGGATCTTCTGGATCCGTGAATGTAATTTTTAAAGACAAATAGCTCAGAAAGTCATGAATGGATTTTTATGAAATTTTCAGGAAATGTCTTAAATGGGACAAAGAACAAGTGATTAGATTTTGGGAGTAATCTGGATCACTGTCTGGATCATGTGGATCCATGCTGCCAGATGTGTCTGTGTACAAGATAACTCAAAAACTTATGGATGGATTTCGATGAAATTTTTAGAATATGTCTGAAAAGGTAAAAGGATGAAATGATTGAGTTTTGGAAGCGATCCGGATCACTATATGGATCTTCTGGATCCATGAAATGTAATTTTTAAAGACAGATATAAGTGAAACAACTAGTGATTAGCTTTTGGAAGTAATCTGGTACTATGGAGAATCCTCACCTGGTGCTCCAGGAAACAGGCTCAAGCCCGACACATTCACGCCTTAACTATGTCCCGTCCGGGGATACACTGCGTTGAGACGCAATCTCTAGTTGGTAGGGACATTGGTTAGGGGGTGTAGGTGTCCAGCGTCATGGTCTGACCTTGATTTGACCTTGCTGTGGTGACTTTGACGTATAAAATCTTGTCCGGGCTATATCTCAGAAACTGTAAGGTGTAGGAAGTTGATACTTGGTAGGGACATTGGTTAGGGGGTGTAGTTGTGCAATGTCATGGTCTGACCTTGATTTGACCTTTGACCTTGCCATAGTGACCTTGACCTATAAAATCTTGTCTGGGCTATATCTCTGAAACCATAAGGTGTAGGAAGTCGATATTTGGTAGGAACATTGGTTAGGGGATGTAGGTGTGCAACGTCATGGTCTGACCTTGATTTGACCTTTGACCTTGCTGTAGTGACCTTGACCTATAAAATCATGTCTGGGCTATATCTCGGAAACTGTAAGGTGTAGGAAGTTGATACTTGGTAGGGACATTGGTTAGGGGTTATAGGTGTGCATTATCATGGTATGACCTTACTTTGACCTTGTAGTGGCCTTGACCTTTAAAATCTTGATGCACCTTTGGGTCTGTCTTTTGATGCAGATTAAGCACTGTTAAAGTAATATTAGAATTTATTAAGAATTTTACTTTTATAACTTCCCATTGTAAGAGATGGAATTTCATCAAGTGAACCACAGATTTTGCTCCAACACCACACATAAGCATTCATTGAATGTATTACCATTTCTGTATGCATGGTAATATTCAAAACATCAAAACCATAATTCGGCCATGCAGATGTAGATAAAGAGTGTTGTAATTTTAGTTTACTTATTAATGCTGTCATCTTGTTATTGAATTATCTTGTTTTAATACCTCATCTTTACATGCATTATCTTTCTTTTAGACGTTATTTTCTCTATTTAAACATTGTTTGGACGTTTATATAACTGACAGTGCTCTGAAAGTATCCTGAACTTTGTACTGATACAGTACTTCTATATCTCATGGTGTTCAAAATATTTCCCTAGGCTGTGGGGTACTGGCATCTCTGATGCTGTTTTTCAATCTGCAAACTGTATTTTCAGACGCCTGTAGTAAATCATTCATTGGTGGTTGAAAAAGAAGAAGAAAGGGATGACATATTTGCTGGTAAGTGAAGGAAAATATCTTAATGTAACTTAACAATTAACTATATGTCATTTCTGTATAGCTTTAAGGGAGAGTATGGAAAACTTGAGAGTACTGTAAGAATTGGCCCCAGATAAGTGCCAAATGTCAAAAGAAAGTGAAAAGCACTGTTGTAATAATTAAGCGGCACATCAGGGGCGCTTATTTCTTCTCATGTAAGTTTGATTAATCGCCGCCACCGCAGGATTATGGTCTCCCTTGAATAGCTTCTTGGGCTTTCAAATTTTCTTTCCTTCTTATCTTTCTTTAAAACTATAGGGGTGAAAAAAATGTTTGGGATACTTTGTGGAGACCTTAAGCTTTACTTAAGGTAACCTTAAGCATTTTTCAACATCACCCCGTCATCGTGTTTCCTAAACAAACACACATACCTGTGCAATAAAGTTTATCAGGTACATTCTAGACCTAAATCCGCAGGTGGGAAAGGATTTTCTGATCAATTGGACCATAGATGCCTGAATGGGAGGAGTTATTTTCGTAATTTTTTTTTTAAATGGGCACTTGATCTGTATCTAAAAATGGTCAGGATTTCGGCATTTTGTTGGAATAAGTTATTCAGCTACTTTTTGATAATCTTTCATGTGCCGAAATTTAGCTCTGTATCTGCAATCTTAAGTTTTAGCCCTCCAGTTCACTTAGTTTTTGACTTTTTTCAACCAATCTTGGCATATATATTAAGATTTATCAAAGGATTATCTTGACTTTATGGTGACCTTAAACTGTTAATATAATTGGAGGTATGCCCCCCCCCCCTCCTAAAGTCATAAAATTGGAATAAAGTTTTTCCCATATCTTACGTATATTGATATTGAAGGACATTCTCAGTTTATGGCCACCTTAAAGTTGCAATATGAATGAAGTTATGGTCACCTTACAGTGAAAAAAAGGAAGTTTCAAGCCTCCAGCTATCTTATTGCTCAACTAACCTGAGCTAAACTTTATGCACTTACAAAGGATGACAAAAGGGACATTCTTATTTTATGGTCACCTTAACCCTTTCGCTACCATCTATGACGTCTAGCAGTCGACACTAATGTGTATTACAAGGTACCATGTCTGTCGACACAGGGTCAAGGGCAATAATATTAATTTCTTCTTTCCCTTCTGTATACTGCAATACATTTTCTTTGGTCCATCAGTATTAAAACAATTGCTTAAGTAAAATATATATAAGTTATGCTATATTTTTATGTCATCACTCTGCGGCGTGGGCGTACGCGTCCGCGTCCCCGTGAACAACTTCTTCTCCAAAACTACAAGGCCTAGAGACATGCTGTTTTTTTTTAAAAGATACATTATCTATCGAGGATGAAAAATCGTTCAAGGCATGCAAATCTGTCTGTTTGCTAGAGACATTACAAGGGGGGTACCCCCACCAAAAGTGTGAAAATTTCAACTTTTTATCACAATTTTCTCAGTGACTATTGCAGGGATTTCTCTCATATCTTGCATATATATACTAGGCCAGAGGTAGATTCTCTTGTGTGAGTATGAGACCTGGATCTGTCCTACTTTTTTTTTAATAAATTTTTTTAATAATTTTTAATGCATTAAAATTCATGAAATCATGCACTAAATCACTTATAACTTCAAAAGTGTTGCATTTACAGCATTTTGTGAAAATATGTTGTTCAGCTTCTTTTTTCATAGCTACAATATGGTGAGTAAGTTGGGTGTCTGTCTCAATAGCTAAGTGAGTAATAGCTACTTTTGGGCTTTTCAGTAACTTCCATTATGAGTAAAATCACTTGTAACTTAAAAACTATTGCATTTAGAGAATTTCGTATAAATATGTTATTCAGCTACTTTTGGGCCAGCTATAACATAGTGAAATTTCAGACCTGTAGCTCATGGCATAGCTGAGTAATAGCTACTTTTAGGTTATCACTGTTGAGTAAATCACTTATAACTTGAAAAGTGTTGCATTTAGAGCATTTTGTTAAAATATGTTATTCAGCTACTTTTTTCATAGCTACAATATGGTGAGTAAGTTGGGTGTCTGTCTCAATAGCTAAGTGAGTAATAGCTACTTTTGGGCTTTTCAGTAACTTCCATCATGAGTAAAATCACTTGTAACTTAAAAACTATTGCATTTAGAGAATTTCGTATAAATATGTTATTCAGCTACTTTTGGGCCAGCTATAACATAGTAAAATTTCAGACCTGTAGCTCATGGCATAGCTGAGTAATAGCTACTTTTAGGTTATCACTGTTGAGTAAATCACTTATAACTTGAAAACTATTGCATTTAGAGTATTTTGTTTCAATATGTTGTTCACCTATTTTGGGGTCAGCTATAACATAGTGAAGTTTCAGACCTGTGGCTCATTTCATAGCTGAGTAATAGCTACTTTGAAGTTCTCACTGTTGAGTAAATCAGTTATATTTGGAAAACTATTGCATTTACAGAAATTTGTGCAAATATGTTATTCAGCTACTTTTGGGTCAGCTATAACATAGTGAAATTATAGACCTATAGCTCATGGCACAACTGAGCAATAGCTATTCTCAGGTACTGACTGTTGAGTAAATCAGCTATAACTTGAAAAATATTGCATTTGGAGTATTTTGTTAAAATATATTGTTCACCTACTTTTGGGTCAGCTATAACATAGTGAAATTACAGACCTATAGCTCATGGCATAGCGGAGCAATAGCTATTTTCAGGTTCTCACTATTGAGTAAATCAGTTGTAGCTTGAAAACTATTGCATTTACAGTAGTTTGCTTAAATATGTTGTTCACCTACTTTTGGGTTAGCTATAACATAGTAAAATTTCAGACATGTAGCTCATTGCATAGCTGAGTAATAGTTCCTTTGAGGTTCTCACTGTTAGTAAATCAGTTGTAACTTGAAAACTATTACATTTAGAGTAATTTGTTAAATATGTTATTCACAGAATTTTTGGTCAGCTATAACATAGTGAAATTGCAGACCTCTATGTCATGGCATAGCTGAGCAATAGCTACTTTCAGGTTCTCACTGTTGAGTAAATCATTGTATCCACTGGATAGCCGCAGTGTGTAGAGAGAGATTTCACCATTACTGCTCTGATGAAAAAAAATATTATAGCTAGCTTTCTTAAGTTTGCAGTATATATTAATAACCATAAAATGTTGTCTGGGAATATTTTTGGCCTCATTTTGAGAAACAAGATGGCTGCCACAGGTGTTTTTTGTCAGTCATGAAAAGTGCTTATATCTCCCTTATTATTGATCCTAGAGGTTTGGGATGATAAACCAACCTGTAGGAAATCATGGGATGGGAATCTTTTGGTGTGGTTAGATTTGACCTTCAATGACCCCTCCTTCAAGGTCAAACAAGGATAGCCAAACTTAAAAGTGCTTATAACTCGCTCATTATTGGTCCCAGAGGTTTGGGATGGTAAACAGACAGGAAATCATGGGCTGTGAATCTGTTGATATGGTCCGATTTGACCTTGGAACCCTCCTTCAAGGTCAAATGAGGATAGCGAAAATTGAAAGTGCCTACAACTCGCTTATTATTGGTGACAGAGATTTGGGATGGTAAACCATCCCATAGGAAATCATTGGCTCGGAATCTTTTGGTATGGTCAGATTTAACCTTTGGACCCCTCCTTCAAGGTCAAATGAGGACAGCCAAGCTTAAAAGTGCTTATAACTCATTTATAATTGGTCCTAGAGGTTTGGAATGGTAAACCATAGGAAATCATGGGCTGGGAATGTATTTGTGTGGTTAGATTTGACCTTGGACCCCTTCTTCAAGGTCGAACGAGGATATTGCATTTGTAGTATTTCTTTAAATATGTTTTAACCTATTTTTTACACTTAAACAATTACCTTGTTATTTTCCTTCATAATACCATTTACAGGGCACAACTTTTTTATCCTTTTCTTCTGTCAGCTTCGGAATTTCTTTCGAACTTGCTGTTCAGTTACCATTTACTGTATTTCTGTACAGCCCTTTTCCTGATAATTATTCTGTCCTCTAATCACCTTCACAAATCAAAAACACTCAGTCAGCTGACACAGTGCCCGTGAACGGGCACTCTCCTCTTGTTTAAAAAATTCACCATTTTTACCTATTTTAACTAGTGTTAGGAATCGGTCAGAAAAATCAGAATCGATTAATCGGTCATTCTTAGCGATCGATTATCAATTATCGTCGCCTTTCTGCTTGTTTTTCAAGAAAGACAAGGAATTCTTTATTTTTTTCTCAAATATCAGAATACAGCAGTTTTTCTATCAATCAAGTCTAAAATAATCCATGTTATTTGGTTCCAGTTTGTGGTAGGGAAGGGGGGTATCATTGAAAGACTAAGCAAGTATGTTTATGAGCAATAGTGTAGTAATCTACTAAGGCAACCTTAACAGTTAAAATTTTTCATTTATTTCCATCAACCCTTTTCAGCTTAAAAATCATTTATGGTGTTTGAATGTAACTTCAGCAGATTAAAAAACAACCAAGAATGCTTAAAGTTAAAATAAACATATTTTCAACCACTTTTATTCAACATCACTCCATGCTTCTTTTTTTATAACACATAATCATATCTTCTGCCTTATATTTTACTCCAAGCTGTAAATATTTCTAACATCTCTAACTTCAAACAGTCTCCTGTAATCTTTTCTCTGAGTTTAGGTTAGTGTAATGTATTGGCCTATTGTTCTATTAAATTTCTGTCATCCTGAAAAAAAATATTCCATGAATTTTGCTTTTTAAGCCGATCTACATGATCTATAAATTTTATATAATTATAATTTCTTAAATACTGTACAATTCAGAGTGTGATAATGTACTAAACATTTAACTTTTATTATTCAACAAAAGTTGTCAAAATCATTCATGGCAAATTGCTGAAGTGTTACAGTGAATGAGGTCTGTTCTCTCCACTTGATTGATGGCCAGTGTTGTTATTCCCCATTTGCAGGGAGTATGCATGGTGTTTATGATGCAGTGAAAGTTAAATTTAACTTAGGTTACACTTAGTTTATTGTCTTAAAAGATCTTTTAAACATATACAAAAATCTCGAGTTTTAGTCTTACCCAACAGGAAGTATCAGTGAAACAAATATGGCAGATAATGTAAACAAATGTCACAGAAATAAAATGTTAAATATTTACACAAAAACTAAAATTGGGTGACTTTTAGACTTTATTTTCGATTCATAATCGATTCTTAACATGAGAATTGATTTTCTACATCGAAATGTGTAAAAAGACGTCGAATCGATTTTCCGTCGAATCGTTAGACCACTAATTTTAACTGGTTTCTGTATATATTGCCGTATTTATCGCATATAGCTGCATATTGTTTACTCGTGGTTATATTTATGTGGGGAATTCCCACGAATTTTCCCATTCGACTTTCATCAATTCCTAATGAAATATACCGAAAAATACCGCAAATAAAGTGTATAAGGTAGTGAGTTAATATTTCACTTTATTGACATTTCAGACGTGATATGACGTCATATGGCTACAGTCCCGTGGAATAATGTTCCTTCAGTAGCGAAAGGGTTAAAGTCCCAATATGAATGAAGTTATGGCCACCTTGCAGTGAAATGATGGAGTTTTAATCTCTAGCTATTGTATTGTTCAGCTGACCTCCGTTAAATTTTGCACACTTATTAAAGATGAAAATAGGGACATTCTTATTTTCTTTCCACCTTGGAGTTCCAATACAAGCTCAGTCATGGCCATCTTGAAGTAAAAATGAGGGTTTTCAGCTCCCAACTGACTTACTGTTCAATGACATCAGTTCAGCTTGACACATTGATTAAGTTTAAGGAAGACTTCTAATGACCTTTTTATTTAAAATTCCTGTATTAAGAGACTTTGTCCGACTTCACATAATAAATATATAGTTTTTCCTCCCACCTCATTTATTTTAAGAATTTTAAAACCACACCTGCTACATGTATACTTAAAACAAAACATCTGTTATCTGGCAAAGCTAACCTAGTGTTTTTGAAGTTCTGGCATCTTCAAAGAAGAAAATGAGGTATTTAGCATGCAGTGATGTGGTTATTAATATATTGCAGCTGATCAGTGTTTATATAATATAAATTACCAATTTTGGTACATCAAAAAAATCTCACATTTGGATATGACTTTTCCTTTTTGGGAAAAAAAGCTTTAATTAATTCAGCTGTTGTTAGGCAGCAGGAGTTGTTGATCTAGCTACTTATTTACATACACTTATGCCAATTATGGTTTACTACAGTGTATCTTTTTTATTATCTGTTTTTTTTTCTCCTCCAACTCTGTATTTGCTTTTGTATGATATCTGTCTGGAGGCAGATAGACTCATGATGCCCCACTGTGTGTGTGTGTGTGGGTGTACACTGAAAGTTGACTAGTTATATCAAAATGTATTTATTTTTTTTCAGTAAGGGATATGCCAACAGTATATCTTTTTTGGGGTAAACAATTCAAACCAGGACATTTATCTTTAGTTTCATGGAAGAAGAGCCTTGTGGAAAGAATGCCTTGTCTGTTTTGAGAGAATGGAAAAAGCCTTAATAATATGTAAAAACCTCGAGCTTTCATGATATTCAGATATAGAGTCATGTGCGAATTAAAAATGTTAACAATAACATCTGACAACATGACCTTGTGTATTTTTTTTTACAATGGAACAATAAAGGTTGTCACAAATACGATTATCTTGAGCTTATTTATCTTATAAAAATATTAAATAGCAATAAATTTTCAGAGGCATAATATGCCTCAAACATGTACAACATATGAATGTCCCCATCTATAGCCAATTATAGTTTACTACAGTGTATCTGTATCTAATTCTAATTAAGCGGCCCGTCAGGGACGCTTATTTGTTTTCACCTAAGTTTGACTGATCACCGCCGCCGCCGGATTATGGTCTCCCTTGAATAACTTCTTAGCCTTTCAAATGTTTCTTTCCTTCTTATCTTTCTTTAAAACTATAGGGGCGGGAAAAATTTTTGAGATACTTTGTGCAGACCTTAAGCTTTACTTAAGGTAACCTTAAGCATAACTCCAAAACACCTCGTCATCGCGTTTCAGAAAAAAACACACACACCTGTGCTATAAAATTTATCAGGTACATTTTAGACCAAATTTCCAAGGTCGGAAAGGATTTTCTCATCAATCGGACCATAGATGCCTGAATGGGAGGCGTTTTATTTTCGTAAATTTTTTTAAAATGCGTACTTGGTCTGTATCTCAAAAAACGGTCAGGATTTCGGCGTTTTGTTGGAATAACTTATTCAGCTACTTTTTGATAATCTTTCACATGCCAAAGTTTTAGCCCTGTATCTGCAATTTTAAGGTCATCTTAATGTCAAAAAACGGGGTTTTAGCCCTCCAGTTCACTTAGTTTTTCACTTTTTTCAACCAAACTTGGCACATATATTAAGATTTGCCAAAGTAATATCCTGACTTTATGGTGACCTTAAACTCAGAATGTTAATGGACATATAGCCTGCTTGAAGTCATCAAATTGGAATAAAATGCTCTGGCTCCTTTCTTTTTCCATTTTTTATATCAAAATTATCACTGGTATTAAACTAGATAAAAATAATACTTATGATCACCTTAAACTCTCAGTATGAATGGAGTTGTAGCCACCTTAAAGTGAAATAAGGGGGTTTTCAGCCTCCAAGTATCTTATTGTTCGACTGACCTCAGTTAAACTTTGCACACTGATAAAGGATGGCAAACCAAAGGGTTATCCTGACTTTAAGGTGACCTTAAACTGTTAATATAATTTTGGCCCCCGTAAAGTCATAACATTTGAATAAAGCCATCTGGCTCCTTTCTTTTTCCATATCTAACATATATTGATATTGAAGGGACATTCTCATATTATGGTCACCTTAAAGTCGCAATATGAATGAAGTTATGGTCACCTTACAGTGAAAAAGGAAGTTTCAGCCTCCAGCTATCTTATTGTTCAACTGACCTGAGCTAAACTTTATGCACTTATAAAGGATGAGAAAAGGGACATTCTTATTTTATGGTCACCTTAAAGTCCCCATATGAATGAAGTTATGGCCATCTTGCAGCGAAATTATGGAGTTTTTAATCTCCAGCTATTGTATTGTTCAGCTGACCTCACTTTAATTGTGCACACTCATTAAAGATGAAAATAGGGACATCAGTAATATACACAATGCAATAAAGTTCACAGTTTCTATTGCTTATGATGCATATGTTGACATCTTTTATGGGTGACTTCTTTTTCATCAGGGCCGCTTCGTTTTTGTCAGCAAAAACATTCTTCTAGTTCTAATTTGACTTTTATAGCACTTAATCTCCACTGAGTAGTGGACTCTAAGGCGCAACAAGACCATAGCAATAGGCAAATTCAAAGTCCAGGGACAAAAAACTAGTATCATTATAAATCTAGGATTAAATATCTCCTTGAAAAAATTTGCAATCCCAAATTTACAGCAAAAATGATATATTCTTTTCATAAAATATACCACTCTATGAAACACAATAAAGCTCACATTCTGCGTACAGTCTAATACTGCTACTGATACAGTTTTTAGGTAATCCACATTCCATTAGATACAAAACACAGTAAAGCTTACCTTCTCCTTACAGTCTCATACCACAACTACTACAGCTTCATTAACTCAAGTCTCCATCCGGGCCGCTCGTTTTTGGTAGCAAAAACCTTTTTCTAGTTTAGTTGGGCTGAAAGCACACTAAATTGTGTATGTAAAACTTGTTTATCTGCTTCCAGATTTCTTTCTCCTTGCATTTAACAATGCATATATTATAACTATTAACTAGTACAATATATTATAACTATTAACTAGTATGAGTAGGAATTTATGTAATAAATTATACGTTATTTTTATGTGGAATTATTTTTTGTTAAGATGCCCAAACTGAGGTGCCATTGGACAGTCCTGCAGAAGATGAAGTCCAATCTGTTCCAGAAGTTGTATCTAATCATCAACCTCCTTCCGGAGGGGCTACATTGGATCCCACTCCATTTAGTAACTCAGTACAGGGTTCAAACTCTAGGGAAGATGAGAACAGAGCCACATCAACCAAGGAACCTCTAACAAAAGAAGAGGTTTGCATATGATAAATTATTCAGAAATATCAATATACATGTACTTAAATATAACCGCTTTAAACTTGTATGTACCATACTTGATTGCGGCTTTATTTAAATTCGGAAGAAAATTCTAGAAGTATTCAGTTAGTAGTCTTTGTGCCATGTAGCTTGATTTTGCAGTGGACATTATTTATAAATGTTTTTACGCCACCATAACATCATCAAATAAATACAACAGCTTCTTTACATTTCCAGAAATAATTTTGAACAGTATTTTTAACATAAAGGATGAAGTATTTTGTTTTTAGCTCGAGGAAGAAGCAAGTGGTGACCGGTATCAGATTGAGATCACAGTTACAGATCCAATGAAGAAAGGAGATGGCATGAGTGCATACATGGCTTACAAAATTAATACTAAGGTATTGGTATGAATGCGTATGTAGCCTAAAACACAAATAGTAATTTATAGATATGGGTGTATATGTAGTTTACAAGATTAAAACTAGGGTATTGGTATGGGTGCATATATATATACATATATATCTCAAAAGAGTAATAGTAAGGTATTGGCATGAGTGTATGCATGACTTGCAAGAGAATACTAGTGATTTGGTGGAGCTGCATACCTTGCTTGCAACATCACTGTTGAAGAATTGGTATGGGTGCATACATGGCTTACAACATCAACGATAAGATATACAGTTTATAAGGTCAATATTATTGTGTTGGTGTGAGTTAATATATAGCTTATAAGATCAATGCTAAGGTATTGAAATGGATGCATGATACATTTAAAAGCAAATGTTTTAAATATTTGTATGCCATAATTATTCATCAGACTCTTTCAAGGCCTGACCTTGAACGCCCCTCAACTGTCCGTATGATAATGATTTTGTTTCATTAGCGCACTGAGTTCCCCTCTGTGGGGAAGATATTACGCTTGCAAAGCAGTAGGTTAGATTAGATATATCAACCTAAAATGAAAATTTTCAATTTACACAAATTTTCTGAATTCCCAGTCAGTAAAACGTTTGAAAAAATTGAACAGGTACACATATCACTTACAATATTTACTGACCAATTCAGTCTTGAAGCATAGAAAGAATAACAAAAATATATACATTGACTGATTTTGCCTATTTAACAGTAAACTGGATATGCTGCACTATATAATTTCAGATGATAATATGGTACACACATGTCTTAAAAATAAAGAACTGACATGGTGGTAAGGTGCCTGCCTGGCATACAATGTCAGCACTTCTTAAAAGCTGGTTGATGTTAACCAACTTATGACAAATAAAACTCCTGTATGTGGCTTAACAACTAAAGCTACTTATGCATGATTTCAGCATCTATTCACTCAGTATCATGTAATGGCTTTACTTTCCATTGAAACTCTTGGGATTTTGTCACAGTTAACTGAATAGAAGCCCCAGCATTTAAATATTTTTAAAAAAATATATAGATAATAGTCTGTTGTTTAGCTGTTGTTTTGCAGTGGTAGTTATTGTATCCACCGGAAGCATCCGGTGGATACTTTGGTTTAGCGTTGGCTACGCCGCCGCCGCGTGTAGAGAGATTTTCGGCGTTAACGCTCTAAGAGGAAAACAACAGCAGCTAGGTTCACCAAATTTGCAGGATATCTTCATTGGGGGGTAAGCTTCTCTGGAAGGAAAATAGCCTCGTTCTGAAAAACAAGATGGCCGCCACGGGCATTTCTTTGAAAATAATCTACATTTTTCTACTGGCTGTTCCTCATAGGTAGAAGGTTGAATCTCTTCATAGGTGATATGTATGACATATATACATGTCCTCTACAACCTTTCACACATTTGACCTTGAAGCTCCTAATTCAAGGTCATCCACGGAGCGCCAAAGTAACCCACATAGCGGACTTTAAAAGTGCCTATATCTCCCTTATTATTGGTCCTAGAGGTTTGCAATGTCAAGCCAACCTATAGGAAATCATGTGCTGCGAATCTTCTGATGTGGTCAGATTTGACCTTGGACCCCTCCTTCAAGGTCAAACGAGGATAGCCAAACTTAAAAGTGCTTATAACTCGCTTATTATCAATTGTAGAGGTTTGGGATGGTAAACCAACATATAGGAAATCATGGGCTGGGAATCTTCTGGTGTGGTCAGATTTGACCTTGGGCCCCTCATTCAAGGTCAAACGAGACCGCCAAACTTAAAAGTGCTTATAACTCGCTTATTATTGGTCCTAGAGGTTTGGGATTGTACACAAGCATATAGAAAATCATGGGCTGGGAATCTTCTGGTGTGGTCGGATTTGACCTTGGGCCCGTCCTTCAAGGTCAAACGAGGATAGCCAAAGGTAAAAGTGCTTATAACTCGCTTATTATTGGTCCTAGAGGTTTGGGATGGTAAACCAACATATAGGAAATCATGGGCTGGGAATCTTCTGGCATGGTCAGATTTGACCTTGGGCCCCTCCTTCAAGGTCAAACGAGGACAGCCAAACTTAAAAGTGCTTATAACTCGCTTATTATTGGTCTTAGAGGTTTGGGATGGTAAACCAACATATAGGAAATCATGGGCTGGGAATCTTCTGGTGTGGTCGGATTTGACCTTGGGCCCATCATTCAAGGTCAAACGAGGACAGCCAAACTTAAAAGTGCTTATAACTCGCTTATTATTGGTCCTAGAGGTTTGGGATGGTAAACCAACATATAGAAAATCATGGGCTGGGAATCTTCTGGTGTGGTCGGATTTGACCTTGGGCCCCTCGTTCAAGGTCAAATGAGGACAGCCAAACTTAAAAGTGCTTATAACTTGCTTATTATTGGTCCTAGATGTTTTCTGATGGTAAACCAACATATAGGAAATCATGCGCTGGGAATCTTCTGGCGTGGTCAGATTTGACCTTGGGCACCTCCTTGAAGGTCAAATGAGGACAGCCAAACGAAAAAGTGCTTAGAACTCGCTTATTATTGGTCCTAGAGGTTTTGGTGCATTGTCTTTACGGTGGATACAATTTGCATCAGTTCTCCGATGCGCTAGGTCTAGTTAAAACGTATTATGACTTAAGAAACCCTCTTGTTATTGATTGTAGACAACACTGCCACAGTTCCATCGATCTGAAATGGGGGTGTACAGACGGTTCAGTGATTTCTTAGGTCTTCACGAAAAATTAGTTGAAAAGCATCAGCACCAAGGAAGAGTCATTCCCACTGCCCCAGAGAAGAGTGTTGTGGGTGAGTTAATGTGTTGCATCCCTTAAGCAGTAAGTTGGTT
This sequence comes from Sabellastarte sp. h YS-2021, assembly GCA_964017235.1. Taxonomy (NCBI): domain Eukaryota; kingdom Metazoa; phylum Annelida; class Polychaeta; order Sabellida; family Sabellidae; genus Sabellastarte; species Sabellastarte sp. h YS-2021. The sequence goes on from OZ024928.1 coordinate 93,980,727, forward strand.
TTATTCGGGAGGAGTTGTTGGCCCTGATATCAGTATCGGTAGCATTTTTACTGAAATACTGTGATGAATTTTTTTACAACTGGCATCTACATTGTCAACACATATTATTCAAGAAAAGTTTAAAATATTGGAAACATATCCTCAATATGAAGTAATTGCAAAATTTTAACCCATAATTTTGTACATATGGAGACTTTCATAGCTATTTCATTCAGCAGAACTGCCATGTTCTTGTAATATATTAATTTTAATCATTTAAAGTACTTTGTAAATAAAGCTATATGACTGATATATGGTGTATGTTTTGATGAGTGATGCTGTGGAAAAGAGAAATTTTTTTTAAATTTTAGGAATGACAAAAATCAAAATGTCCAAGGAAGATCAAGGATCTGGGGAATTTGTGGAGAAAAGAAGAGCAGCCCTTGAGAGGTAAAGTTGAAAAATGTGAAATTTGCTACGGGGAACCAATAGAAACGAGATACTATGTTACATGTATTACCACAGTCCTGTTTGGATATCTAAATAACATATTTGAAATGCTCCCGAGTAGGGCTGTGACGGGTGCTGAAAAACAGCATCGAGTACTCGCCCTCTGACAACCGGCCCGAATTCGAGTAACCGCGAGATTTAGTATTTACCATTAGAAGTCTTCGGCAAACAAATAGTCGGTTCTGGAAATGAAACTTTTGAAGAAAAACGTCTTCTATTTGACCATATATTATAGAATATGGAGTAAATTGTATGTTTTCAAGCGAAAATAAAAGCTTTAATTGATATTATGTGACGGAAATGCTGAAATTTAGCATATTTTACACAAGCGTTTGATTACGTGGGCGATAATACAATACCTTGCGAGTAACTGAGTTTTAAAATGAACTCAAGTACAAGCCAAGACCGCCTCGTACACCGAGGCTCGAGTACTCGTTCGCAGCCCTACTCCCGAGTTACATCTCAGATATTCATACAGGGAGAGTCAGGTTTTTTACCCCACAGCCCTTAAGGGATGTCGGGGTATTGTTTTCACCCATGGTGTCCGGATGGGCGGTCGGGCTGGCAGCGGGAAATAGTTTGTCCGGGCTGTATCTCAGAAACCGTAAGGTGTAGGAAGTTCATACTTGGCAGGGACATTGAACTTGGCAGGGACATTGATTGGGAGTGTAGGTGTGCAACGTCATGGTCTGACCTTGATTTGACCTTGCCGTAGTGACCTTGAGTTTGAAAATGTTGTCCGGGCTATATCTCGCCAACCATAAGGTGTAGGAAGTTGATACTTGGCAGGGACATTAGTTAGGGGTTGTAGGTGTGCAACGTCATGGTCTGACCTTTGACCTTGCCGTAGCGACCTTGACCTATAAAATCTTATCCGGGCTATATCTCGGAAACCGTAAGGTGTAGGAAGTTGATACTTGGTAGGGACATTGGTTAGGGGGTGTAGGTGTGCTACATCATAGTGTGACCTTGATTTGACCTTTGACCTTGCTGTAGTGACCTTGAACTATAAAATCTTGTCCAGGCTATATCTCAGAGACTGTAAGGTGTAGAAAGTTTATACTTGGTAGGGACATTGGTTGAGGGTTTTAGGTGTCCCATGTCATGGTGTGACACACTGATTGACCTTTGACCTTGCTGTATTGACCTTTAAAATCTTGTTGCACCTTTGGGTCTGTCTGTTGATGCAGATTAAGCACTGTTAAAGTCATATTAGAATTCATTAAGAATTTCCTTTTGCAAGTTCCCATTGTAACAGATGGAATTTCATCAAGTGAGCCACAGGCTTTTCTCCAAAACCACACATAAGCATTCATTGAATGTATTGCCACTTCTGTATGCATGGGTAATATTCAAAACATCCAAACCATAATTCGGCCATTTTTGGTTTACTGGTAAGTGCTGTCATTTTATTATTGAATTGTTTTGTTTTAATACTTCATCTTTACATACATTTCTTTTCCTTAGATATTATTTTCTCTGCTTAAGCGTTATTTGGACCTTAATATAACTGACACTGCTCTGAAAGTATCTTGAACTTTGTACTGTTATACTACTTCTATATCTCATGGTGTTGAAAAATATTTCCCCAGGCTGTGGGGTACAGGCATCTCTGATGCTATTTTTTTTAATACATTTTACCCTAAGCCCATAAATGTGGGAATTATTAGTCATTCCAACCTCTACATGGAGTTTTAATCAAAATTTCTCTTGATTTTAAAATGATGGGGTGTTTTCCAAAATGTATGTGGTGCTCACCAATTATACCTGAGTGCTGGGATTCCAGCCAGAAAAAGGCAGGCTTTTTTGTGTGTTCTGCGTTATTTCATTTCTATTTTAAGCTTAGACTAAGTTGCACAAAGAGATGGGTCAGTAGAGTATTTATCCTGCCAAAGTAAAACTCTTCCAATTCCATTTTAAAGAAAAAAATTTGTTCTGGTATCACCCTGAAAGGAAAAGGCTTCTTATAAGAAGCTTGGATCATAAGAACAGAACTACTCATTCAAATCATTATGAAGACTAAAAAATCTGGGAAAATGTATGATAAAAGGATCTCATTTCTTAAGATTTATTATCCACTTCTGTGGTATAAGTTTTATGTTCTGGTGCTTGATAAGACTACTTTTATACTGTTTTGCAATATTTCAATAAAGTGGTCTTGCTTCCGAAATGCCAGTGCTACTGACCTGTCCATTATTACAGCTCATCCAAATCTCATTCCATTCTCTGGTTTCAAAAGCTGATTTGGAAAATTGAGACCGTGTAATACAGCTGAATGTACATGTTTATTGTTACAGGTTTATGAATAGGATTGCGAAACACCCAGTATTACGACAGGACCCAGACTTTATTGAGTTTCTGGAGAAGGAAGAGGATTTACCCAAGTCCACCAGTACTTCAGCTCTTAGTGGGGCTGGGGTGATGCGGCTCTTCAATAAAGTGGGCGATAGTCTCGGAAAAATTACTTTCAAAATGGAAGAAACTGATGAGGTGAGACAGATGTCCTGTTGAGTCATATCTCACGTGAGAAGTCAAATAATTCTATTTTTACCAGTATCTGAAGAAGAAAGCATAGTTCCGATTTAAAAATAAAATGGCTTCTTGACAACAGATTGTGTACTTGCATTTCAAAGGAGTTTTTACTAAATGTTCCACTTGTGGAACTATGCAAGTTTTGGCTGTATATCATCCAGTAATCTGATGATGTTTTATTCTGTTTTCATAAAACTTCAGGGGTTGCTTTATCAGTTCAATATTGAACATATCTGCTGAGTTCTGAAAGATTGTAAAATTAATATTTGATTCAATAGTGACCTGATGCTTGTAGAGTTGTATGCATCCACTTTGTATATTATCAAAAGGATAGAGCTTCTTGTGCTCACTTCAAATTTTAATGCATTTTTACAGAACAAAACAGTTGAAATTTCTTTTTTCTCATTTATCTTATCTGTTCCTGTTAATCATGGCATTCTTCTGAACTTAAGACTGTTCCACCAAGTGTAACTAATTGTTTCTTTCTGGCATGGTGTCCTTGACACTCCAATGAGATGGTTATCTGTAATATTTATCTGTAAGATCTACTGGCTTTGTAGGCAATGTGGTTGTGCATAAATGGACCAGTATTCAAGGCAAAGTTAACCCATTGCTGCTATTTCATGCATGTAAATGAACAGTATAGTTGGCTAAGCATCTTGACAAAATTTAAATGGCAAATGTTTTAATATTCTTTGTGTCATCCCTTCAGCTCCTCATGTACTGTGTATGACTATCATTACACCAAAGCAAGAAATGAAAGTTTTCATTCACATTTAGTCATTCCTGATATAGTCGGCGACTGACAACTATTTATTCTTAGTAGAGCTTTTGTCATGAGTTTTAAGTGGCTGCAGTGTTAAGACGTTTTGTTATTGTAAAAGATGAACATGTATGTGTTCCTGTTTCATGTAAGTAAATAGAAAAACATTTCCTTTGTTATTTCAAGGTTCAAAATGCTAAAGAAACAATATCTTTGCGGATTATTTTTGCTTTTTTCATGAGGTTATGGCCTTTATGATTTATGGGGACGGTAACTTATATTTCCCAGTGAGCTATTTCATTTCATCTTTACAAAATACACCCAAGATTCTCCATTCATTTGGAGTAGCATTTTATGAATTATACCTTGTAGTGCATATCCACTTTCTCCTTGTTAAAGCATAAAAAATTAAAAACCCACTTAGTTATTAATACAGAAATATTAAAGGGTTCTTTAATTTATTAAACCACAAAGTTGTCAGACCAATTCATGAGCTCTTTTAAGAAAATAACTCAAATGTTAGATGTTAAAGCATTTCCCAATGTTTGAATCATTGACTCTAAGAGCAGCCACTTTGAAGTCCTTTTATTTTCCATTGAAGTAAAGAGCAACATCCCAACTAATACAGAATTGTGTGTGTTGGTCATTCCTATCATAAAGTAAAACTAAATGTCGGTATCAGAACAAGATGTGTCTTTATAAAAAAATATGAATCATGTAATTTCACAGCAACGTTTCATGAGTACTTATTTTTGCCATCTACCTCCCAATGATGATGAAATACTTCAGTGGTGTGAGGATTTTGAGGTAAACTTTTACAAACAGACTTATGATTGTCATTATTTTTATTTTCAGTATTATGTGTTCAGTTTGTGGTAAAGCCAGAAAGAAAAGTGCAATAGCAACAGTTTATATTAAGTTCCATCATACATGTACTTATTTTTATTTTTGGAAACCAAAGCTTGTATGAGCTCATATAGCATTCTTAAAACCTTTTGGCTGTTAAGTTTTCATCTGTATCATTAAGGCTGTGGCTGGGTGGTCGATATTCACGATTAGGGCTGATTTGAGAAAATCTCGAGTGCTTTCTAGTCCATTCGATAGTCATTAGTATATTATATTGTCGCCCACTTGATCACGTTTTTTTATTATGACAAAACATAACAACACAGCAAAACATCAGAATTCTTTGTATATTAGGGAATTTTATATTATATTTCTCATTTTACAACAATATAATAAGTTTTGCATAGATTTCACAACTATTTTAATGCAAAGACATCGTTTCTGGAAACGTTGTTAAAGCCATTTGGCAATTAAGTTTTCATTCTGTATCAAGATTGTCTCAACTATATTTCACTTAATATACTGTCAAGAGTCAATCAAACTATAAAGTGATGATTGTTAAATGTTAATGAATGTGTGCATGATGAGTGTTCTTGGTTTGTTATTTTTCACCTTTGCTCACTTCATTCTGTGACATCAGTTACATACTAGATTACCAGTACTGCAATGTAACTATTAAAATGTGGACCAAAGATTGCTTTAAAGTGACCTAGTTGAGAATCAGACTTTTTAGTCACTTTAAGTATGATCCCATGATCAGACTGGAAGTAAATGGCAAGACATATTGATAACAGTTATGCTATTCTATTCTATTCTTTACTTTATGGTGCTAAATCTCTGCCAAGCCGATTCTTAGGTGCAACACCAAAATCCAATTCAAAAATCATCTATCCATAGCTGTTACCAAGTCCAGTACCATGGAGTCACCAAGCTAAGTAAAATTTTGTTGAAAATGGTGAATAACATTAGCTTTAGAGTAGGTTATTTATTTTACTTAATGCATCCTTTTGTTGGATATTTAGAGGTTTAGGTCATTCTTAACCTCCAATTCAAATTTCTTTATCATTATCGTTGTCTGATTTTGTCTTAACCCCTCAGTTTGAAGGAACAGTTTGAACACACCAACATCAGTTCAGTACCATCCCAGACTATGGAGTTTTTTCTTCCAGCTGGCCCTAAATTCTTATTGTTTCTCTTTCGTAAAAGTTTGTGACATAAACCTATTTACTTGAAGACTGACCAGGTTTAATGACAGTATTGTTGGATTCTCTTTATCTGGCTATTTGGCCTATTAATATTGCCGACAATAAAACTTTGTTTACTAACCGCTGTTGAGACCAATAACTATTGTTGCTTTTGAATGTAAACATGTGTAGGTTGCGCTTAGTAGATAGAACTCAGAACTAATTGTGTAGTAAACTAGCAGTATAGTTTAATGTATATTGGTATCATCTTCACTTGTATCTTTTTTTGTTCGCTCTTCATCATTGTTTTGGTTTGGTTATCATTGCCATATATTTTGTCATTCAGTATGAAAGAGATCGTTCCAGTATGTGTAACTTTCTGCATAAAAAATTCTTTTACTGCACATTTTTAGGTTTCTGGAAGCTTGGAAGACAACCATGTCTTCCTTTTTAAATTTTTTTTTTAGTTTGAATATGCAGCTCAATTAGTTGTTCATTGTAAAGCAGCCTGGGCCTGTGTATCATCAAAGATAGTTGTACTAAGGTGCAGAAAGTGCAGAACAAATTTACTACTCTAAGAGAAAAGATATAAATATTATTAATTGACCTTTTTTCAATGATTTCTCAAAAAATCTCTTCCATAAAGTGAAAACATGAAAAAAAAAACTATTTTTGTAAACACAGGCTCCAAGTATAAAACTCATGATATTAGTGCTTGTCAGTGGCTACTTGTGTGTTATTTGAACGAAAACAAAGAAATAGATTTGATAATATTTCATTAGTGAACTATAAATACAACCATAATAATGTGTTACTTATTTCATATTAGATCTTGGATTAACTACAGGTATATACACTTACTAAGAAGGAGGTTATTTTGAAGACATAATTCCTTAATACGATTCATTTCCTGTGGACATTCAACCTTGTAGTGATGCACAAAAGGTCCATGGTGGCCATATTGGTATAGCAAGTTTGGCATCTAATCACAGGCTGTCACCTCTTGGACTCCCACAAGTGACAAATGCTGAGGATCTGTCCCAATATGACCCTGGCTGTTGAATGGGATATAAAACCCAAATTTTAAACTTTATAATGATGCACAAAGGAAATCTAAAGTCCTATATCAACTTTTAGTACTCTTTTTATTTTTTTCCCGTAACTGCCTTTGAAATATTGAAGTTATATTCTTCTTCAACATGTAATATATTACATACAGTCTATGACTATTAATATCATTTGAAAATTTTCAATTTACTATAATTAGATTAGTACATTTTTAATGTTACTGTTATTTTGGCATCTATTACTTATTATTAATTATCACATTGTGAAGCATTTTGACATGTAATGTGAAGACTTTCCGAATGCCATATACAGAAAAAATACATATTATACAAGTGCATAGCACAAGTAAAATATTGTCAATCATCATGAGTGTTGTATTTTTTTTGTATATGTATAATGAAGGATGTTTTACTTTTATTATACACCATTTTGCATCATTTATGATTTAAACAAAAAAATATATCCTGCTCCATAACCCCCCCCCCCCCCCCCCCCCCCCCCCCCATGCAGGTTGTTTATGGCGTATAATAAAAATAAAGACAGCAGATAACTGTATAATCTTTTATCTCAGAAACACTTTTCTTTCCTAAGTATTGAGGTTTAACTCCCATAAAATTTGTCTCCTCTTGTGAAGTTATCTTTTGTATCATATCTGGATTCTTTCTGCTTTTCTTTCCAAGTAAAATTTAACCTAATCACACAGTTAACCTAATCTAGTGCAGAATTTCAATGATAAACTTGCTGTGTAGAAAATCATTTTTTCTCACTATAATTACATATCTAAAACATTTGGCCCTCATCAGTTGAACATGTCTTGGAAACTGATGCTGAAAGTACCTTATTAGGCTACATGTTTACTGATAACTTCATTGAAGTGTTCGTGAATAAAAGATAAGTGAGTAGTTGTGATGTTTTCTGCAGTGGTTTGAGGAGAAGTTTCAACAGATAGAATCCTTAGATCACCAACTGAGAAAGCTACATTCCAGTGTGGAGGCTTTGGTGCAGTACAGGAAAGGTAGGTACTTGAACGTGTAAAAGATGGTAATATTGGCCATGATTTCTGATTAATCTTTTTTTTCATCTAACACATATATAACATTATTTTTTTTGGTTTGATGCTATATTTCAACATTAATCAATACAAATTGGGTATTTTAATGTGTGGAAGAGTGTCCGTATTTACCAAAGGTTGGTGGTTTAGACAGCCCTGACATTACTGACATGACATTGCACCTGCACTAATGTTATTTGGTGCAGTATAATCTTACTCTGTTTAGTGTTGCAAAATCCTCCAGCAAGTGTAGCCATAAATACATCCAATTTCAAATATCACTCACCTCTTAGCTCTGGGGTTTAAATCTTGGTCAGGACTTATACCTTTCAGGCATTACAGAATCTTCTTGATAAACTGGTATGGCCTGTCTTTACAGAATCCACAGGTGTTGTAAATTTCATCAAAGTGCGGAGACAAAAAAAAAGTGATCTGTAGAAACCCAATGAAATGGAATACTATCAGTGAAAGTATGTACGAGACCTTAAAAGACATTCTCAATTAAGATTTTGAGTGTAAATTGGAGATCTGGCCACATGGGTTAATAAGTTTAGCAGCTAATCAAGGGTTGTCACCACTGTATGGGTTTGACTCCCCACAATAGTCAATTCCTAGTGCATGTCCCAATATGACCCTGGATTTTATAAGGAAACAATTCCAAGAAAAAATCTTTAAGAAAAATTTGTGAGAATAACCATTTTTGCTGTTGATAAGAATTTAAAAGACTTTTAAAAATGTTAATGATAAATAGAATAAAATAGCCATGTGATAAACAGGTCGTCTTTATATTTTAGTTGCTAAGAAGCATGAAAAAACTGCAGAAAATACTTGTTTAGGAAAATTTTAAAAAGTTCTTGTTCTCAGAAAATGTTTCTGTATTCTTGCCAATTTTCTAAGAAAATTCTTTATACAAAAATAAGATTGTCAGTGAGTCCTGGTTTAAGTTAAGTATTTCCCCTGTGAGTCGAACCAGTGTTGGTTCAACTGTAATTCCGGTAAATCTTTACTTTTTTGTTAGAACTGTCCAACCACACTGGTCAGTATGCTCGCAGTGTCCACCTGCTGGGCAGCACTGAGGAGAACACCTCACTGTCCAGGGCGCTGTCTCAGCTGGCTGAGGTGGAGGAGAAGGTGGACCAGATCCATGGGGACCAGGCCAACTCAGATTTCTTTGTGCTGGCAGAGCTCATGAAGGACTACATCGCACTCCTAGCCGCTATTAAGGTACAGATTCTCTAATGGTACATTACTTGGTGATAACATTTATTGAATAGTGCACCCTATTTGCAGCTATTAAGGTTGAACAATCTACTATATTTTCATGACTTCCTTATGACATAGTATTGTATCATTATACTCGGTGCAATATCTGATTGTACTACAGGACAGAGAGTGCTATTTGACCCAAATACATGTACAGCCCAGGCTCTTAGGTGACTAGATGTTCCCCCAACTGAAAGAAGCTAAGGTATGACCAGTTTTTGCAATCCCTTAGGCTTTTTTACCATGGTACTAGGGATAGGGACCAATGAAAAGCCCACCATTTTAAGTGGTCATCTGACTCACCATGTATCTACCTGTACCTGGGTTCCAACCCATGTCCTCTGTGTTCCTAGATGAGTGTGTTGCCCACCAGGCTGCAGTGACATTAACATCCCATTGGATTTTCTGGGTTTTGATTTTTGTATCACATACTCTGTACCTTGAAAATGTTATAAGTACTGAGAGGAGGCCACATTAAGTCACTTATAACACACTTTTTGATCTCAGCTCCAATTCAGGTTTATGTAATGTTATTTTTGTTGATAGACACAGCTGGTCTTACTTTCCAGTAGTGAGTGGAATCGCCTCAATTTTCGTGGTCGATTATTCGTCCAATTTTCCAACCGATGATCGACCCATAATCGACTTTTTTACTCCACTGTAAGAAAATATATCCTGAAACACTTTCCGGGATGAAGTATTGTCAATCCGGTAAGAATAACGGTGTTTCCGACATTTAGAACCTACCAAAAGCACTCACTTCCGGTAAATATGGCGGTAGACATAAACAAACCCAAATTCGTGACAAATCTCATTATTTATCAAAGGAAAGTTAAGGAAATTGCTTAAAATATAAAAAACACGTGGATATTGAGACACATAAGGAAGGGTAAGATTTAATCGATTTCTAGAAGTTGTCAGTGACCGAACGCCGACGATTAATCGAACGTTGGTCTAATCGTCCCTTCACTACTTTCCAGTGATTTTATATGTTGGTATTAGGGGTGTGACGAGTACAAATAATTCGGGTCGATTGCTCGTAGATAAAAACTCGACTCGACATCGAGCCCTCGCGACATTTAGTATCCACCATAACAGGAAATAACATCCAATATGGCGGCTCCCGTAAATGAAAAAATATAAAGAGAAAAGCTTTGAATCGCTTGAATTAGCTGTTGTCAGCACATAATATCAATAATATTATGTTACAAATGGTGGATTATGCGATTTAATGAAAGTAAGGTATGTTATTTATGTTTTATTGACCAAAAAACGTAACCGGTTCTATAGGTTGTTTTATGCACATGAGTAGTCGATCCCAAGAATTGGGGGTCGAATTTTCGTGAAATTCGCCTCGCTCGGCGAGTGTCGACTGCTCGGTCGCACCCCTAGTTGGTATCCTTTGTTTTCCTAGAAAATCATGAAAAGATATACAGTGAAGTGGTTAAAATACATATGTTGTTTACTCAATTTCATTTGTTTAATTTAAACACCTGTACATTTGTCGAGAATGAAGGGAAGCCCGAACATACACCAAATATCCCACAGTGAGTTTTTGTCTATTGATCAGTAGATGAAGATTTGATTTGTCCAAATGTTCTTACAATATTACTGCTCTTTCTTTTTTTTCTTCATGCCTTTACTATCTAGGGACGTCACGACTCCAAATATTTCATGCCGGCTAATTGGCAATTACTATTTGTGGTAACACTGAATAGCGCTCGAATTTATAACACTACAAAAAATCTTAAGCTTGATATTCTACAAGGCAAAGAGAATGATAAATATATGAAATAAAATGAAAATATATGTCTATAATCTGTAAAATTCAATAAATTTGCCATTTTCCTTCAATTCCTGATGCATTTTTCTCGTACAGGAAGTGTGCGAGATATATGGTACTTACAGTTTTACGCGAATGCATAAACAGTACAGAAAACATGGCTGTTAGATTTTAACTTATTATGTGTAACAATATGGACATATTTAATGGATTCAGACCTTCTGCCATCTTTTACTACATTAAGTGATTGTTCGTACTTTAAAAAATGAAACCGATAAAAACATTATTCTAACCGTTGTTGATTAGTTGGCTAGTTGTGACAGCCCTATTGCTATCGACAAGTAATTGTAATGCGAGATATCTGACAAGTGTAATCAATCACTGAGTGTTTGTTTCTCTTTAAATGTGACCAGGATGTGTTCAATGAGAGAGTGAAACTCTTCAAAGTGTGGAAAGATGCTGAGGCCAGCCTAACTAAAAAGAGTGAGGAGCGCTCCAAACTGGAAATGCAGAGAAAGTTGGACAAAATCCCAGCAGTCTCACAGGAAATAACAAAGGTGAGAAAAGCAGATAATAGTGTCAACCAAGATACCTGGCATTATTTTTTGCTTTTTCCGCCCTCCGACGTCGGCCGTCCGGCATCCGTCACACTTGGTTTCCGGTCATTTCAAGGAAAAGCGTTTATCCTATCTTAGAGATAAAGTGATTTTGAGTAATGTTTGGACCTTTTGGGTACTAGAGACTTTAAATATAGTGCCTGTGAAAAAAGTTGAATTTCCAGAATTTTGTCAGCCATCTTGAATTTTGGTGGAAATTGAAATTGTTGTTTATCTCGAAAACCGTAAGGGTAAGAGCAATTTCAAGCTCATTTTTGACCATTTGGATATTAGAGATCTTTGGTATATTGCCTCTGAAAAATTCACATTTCTCAAATTTCGCCCACCATCTTCAATTTTTATCGGAAATTGAAAATGTTGATTATCTCAAAAACCTTTAGAGACAGAGTGATTTTGAGCAAATTTTGAACCAGTGCAAAAAGGCATGAAGCTGAAATAATTTACATTTATACTAATAAATATTTAAGCAATGCATCATTGATATATTTTACAAATGAAACAGGGTCTTGTAAGACTACTGTACAATTGTTGCAAAACGTTGATGGGGTGTACATTACACATGATAATGTGTGTTCTTCCATGCTGTCCTGTTTCTTTTCATATGTTGCAGCTTCAACAGGGCATCCTATTTCTAGTTTTACATTGTGAAGAAAAGTTATACTGAAAGCTAGAACTAATAAAATGCTTTATTTTCAAATGAGTATTAATTTAAAATGATACTGAAGTTGACAATGTTAATATAGGAAGAGCTATTTTGGTTGAGACTTTCTCAAAAGGTTGCTAAGATGTGAGGAATTTTTGTACAGTCAGTGTTTAACTGTGTGTTGATGTGGTTACACTAGCAGTTTTAAATTGATGTTTCATATGAAACCAATTATTTTGATTCTAGGTCAGGTAGTGACATTGTCATTTAAAATGTCTTTATTAGTGTAATAGTGCTTCTGAGTCAGAAATGTGAATTTCTAACAGTTTGTGACATTTGGTACTGGGGCCCTAGGTCACCCAATCTCTAAATTTAATTGTTTTGTTTTCAGTTGAGAACATTTATGTTGAAAGGTTACACATATTTTCTTGCAGTGGGAAGCGAAAGTAACTAAAGGGCAAGAAGATTTTGAAGCCATTTCCAAAACTATTAGAAAAGAGATAGCCAGGTATACACCCCTCTGTCTTTCCATACTTTAAACTTATTTCAACATGTGTAAGTTTACTGAAACATTATTGTTGAATTATGATATTGTTGAAATGTAATATTCTGTCAGATTAGTAACTTCTCTCCAATAATTTATTTAAACTATTCAAACAGTGGAAATCTGTAATGAATGTTAAAGCAGTCAAGACACGGTTCATATCTGTATTATTCACAATAATAATACTGGGCTCTTATGTACTGGGCTCTTTTATATCTTATCGATCAAAGAACATTAATTAAAATTAGTTCAAAGAAGGAAAGTAGAAAGAAATATTTGTCATGAAATTCTTAGCTTTACTCCTACAACAATCCAAATAGTGAAAATTTTAAGTTATTTCTGTAGCTTTAGTGTATGAGTGTATGTAATCATCAATTGACCATATGTCATTTGTCAACAATTAATTACTGTCCACTATATACTCTTGTTATTTAATCTGACCTATCAGGGGGCAGATCCAGCTGTAAATAAGTGGGGTTCACATGTCCAGTGTATGCTCAATCCAGCAAATGATGTTCAGTTTTTAAATATGTGTCTGTTGCTTTGTGTTCACTTTTTAACCCATAACATTTTTTCAATGGGATGATGGCATGACTGGGATCATATGAACCCCCGCCTCTGGATCTGCTAGTGCCTTTTCACTTTACCATAGTATATAATGCATCAATAAATAGTGTAAAATGTTCCATAATTTCTGACTGAGTTTCTTTGTATCTTTTTCAAGCTTTGAGAGACAGCGTGTGAAGGACTTTAAGAGCATCATCATTAATTATCTCGAGTGTCTTATGAATAGTCAGCAGCAGGTAAGCTTCTGTTCAGTGTTAGTGTCTTAGTGTTTTTCTGGCAGTTCTTAAGGGGCTTTGGGATGTAGTGGACAAGTACTGTTTAGGGTCTATGGGATGTAGTGGACAAGTACTGTTGAGGGGCTTTGGGATGTAGTGGACAAGTACTGTTGAGGGGCTTTGGGATGTAGTGGACAAGTACTGTTCAGGGGCTTTGGGATGTAGTGGACAAGTACTGTTCAGGGGCTTTGGGATGTAGTGGACAAGTACTGTTTAGGGTCTTTGGGTTGTACTGGAGAAGTTCTCATCTTTGGTATGAGTGGTTAGTACCTTTGCTCTAGCCACACTTGCAAAAATTGATAGAACTTTGTAATGACCAGTGGGTAACAATACATAATCTGTGAATGGAAGTACTGAATTTTTGGGTTATTTGATCAAGTACACCCAAATACAATGATCAAATAAATACACGGTCTTTTTAAAGCTCAAATACAAATAAACATATTCAGGTAAATTGACTTAAATGTGCAGTTCTGCCTCCACCACTTCATTACCTTGCCCTTTCTGTATATAAATTCTCGGTACAGATACTGTGAGTTATTTCTTTCTGTAACAACTAGGAAGTGCATACACCCCAAGGCAGTGACCCAGTGATTAGTAGGTTTGGTATTTAATCAATGGCTCTCCCTGGGTTCAAATCCAGTGCTCATGACAATCAGTGAGATTAAGTGATGGTCTGCTCTGATAAGACCTTTACTGAGGAATTGGATAGAAAAGATCTGAAACTTGACTTTACTTGGTATATTTATTGTATGTTTGATATACTTGTACACTGTTACAATCTGACAAGTTCAGAAATATTTCAGCTGAGGTATAAACTGTTGATAAAGACGTACATTCCCAACTTTGACCTTTGCTATGCCAGCCTATTCGATTCATGCCTCTAAAGCTTTTTTTTTTTCAGCTCATCAAACATTGGGAAGGTTTCTTACCAGAAGCCAAAGCAATCGCTTGACAACAGCTCATTTACCATAAAGATGTACAAAACTAGACCTGGATTACTTGGCGATACCTGTATTTGACTGGTGCAGAGAGTTGATGTTTTCTGCACAGTTTCTAGACTGCGTGATTTGTTTATGGTGAATATTGCAAGGTACACAATTGGACAACTGAAATTGGTATAAACGAGTGCATTGGTAAAAGTGGTTGTTAAAAAATAGTTTCAATTATGTTGCTAGGGGTTACGAGGCATATATCCTGCTATCACTTTTGATACCCATGAAACTGTTGTAGTGTCTGCATTGTGTATGTTACCAGTAAGATGTTATTTATGCTCAAAGACTATACTTCGCTAAAAAGAAAAAAAAATTTCTAACAGGTGAAAACAATAGAATTGAATTGTAAATAATTGGACAGAATGAATGCTTTTGTTAAGTGTTTCTAAAGAGATCTCTGGTGAAAGAAATACCTCACAAGATAGTGAAGTTTGTAACATAGTCAAGCATAGTGAATTCATGTAGAAAACCTGGTATACAGTTTTAACACCATGTCTGTGTATCAGATAAACATATAACCCTGTGGCTTTTGGAAGTAATACCTATGAGTAGATGCCATTTTTACCCCACAACCCTTAAGGGCTGTCGGGGTATTGTTTTCACCCATGTGTCCGGATGGGCGGGCGGCCTGAAATAGTTTGTCTGGGCTGTATCTCAGAAACTGTAAAGTGTAGGAAGTTCATACTTGGCAGGGACATTGGTTGGGGGGTGTAGGTGTGCAACGTCATGGTCTGACCTTGATTTGACCTTGCCGTAGTGACCATGATTTTGAAAATCTTGTCCGGGCTATATCTCGGCAACCATAAGGTGTAGGAAGTTGATACTCGGCAGGGACTTTAGTTAGGGGTTGTAGGTGTGCAACGTCATGGTCTGACCTTGATTTGACCTTGCCGTAGTGACCTTGAGTTTGAAAATCTTGTCCGGGCTATATCTCGGAAACCGTAAGGGGTAAGAAGTTGATACTTGGTACGGACATTGGTTAGGGGGTGTAGGTGTGCAACGTCATGGTTTGACCTTGATTTGACCTTGCCATAGTGACCTTGACCTATAAAATCTTTTCCGGGCTATATATTGGAAGATGTAAGGTGTAGGAAGTTGTTACTTGGTAGGGACATTGGTTAGGGGGTGTAGGTGTGCAACATCATGGTATATGACCTTGATTTGACCTTGCTGTAGTGACCTTGACCTATAAAATCTTGTCTGGGCTATATCTCGGCAACCGTAAGGTGTAGGAAGTTGATCCTTGGTAGGAACATTGGTTAGGAGGTGTAGGTGTACAACGTCATGGTATGACCTTGATTTGACCTTGTCGTAGTGACCTTGACCTATAAAATCTTATCCGGGCTATATCTCGGCAACCGTAAGGTGTAGGAAGTTGATACTTGGAAGGGACATTAGTTGGGGGTTGTAGGTGTGCAACGTCATGGTGTGACCTTGATTTGATCTTTGACCTTGCTTTAGTGACCTTGACCTATAAAATCTTGTCCATGCTATATCTCGGTAACTGTAAGGTGTAGCAAGTTGATATTTGGTAGGAACATTGGTTAGGAGGTGTAGGTGTACAACGTCATGGTATGACCTTGATTTGACCTTGTCGTAGTGACCTTGACCTATAAAATCTTATCCGGGCTATATCTCGGCAACCGTAAGGTGTAGGAAGTTGATACTTGGAAGGGACATTAGGTGTGCAACGTCATGGTGTGACCTTGATTTAACCTTTGCCCTTGCTGTAGTGACCTTGACCTATAAAATCTTGTCCGGGCTATATCTCAGATACTCTAAGGTGTAGGAAGTTGATACTTGGTAGGGATATTGGCTTGGGGTTGTAGGTGTGCATCATCATGGTGTAGTCTTGATTTGACCTATGACCTAGTCGTAGTAACCATGAGTTTGAAAATCTTGTCTGGGCTATTTATTGGATTCGGTAAGGTGTAGAAGGTTGACACTTGGTAGGGACATTGGTTAAGGCGTGTCGGTGTGCATCATGGTGACCTTTAACTTTGGCTCTGCCAAAGTGTGTTCACCTGTAAGATTTGAGACATGTTTCTCTTTTGACAAAGATATTTTGATTGCTGCAACTGATTAGTTTATATACTTTTGTATAATTGTGCTATTTCCATCGACAGCTATACTCCAATTAATAAAATTTACAGCTTTGTAATTTTTAGTTTACTGATTAATGCTGTCATCTTGCTATTGAAATGTCTTGATTTAATACTTTATCTTTACATACATTTTCTTTCATTAGATGTTATTTTCTCTAGATAAACATTATTTGAAGCTTTATATAACTGACACTGCTCTGAAAGTATCTAGATCTTTGTACTTTCTCACCACTTCTATATTTCATGGTGTTGAAAATTATTTCCCCAGGCTGTGGGGTGCGGGCATCTCTGATGCTATTTCAAAAGATTAAGCCTTATAGCATCAAAAGCATTTGCCAGTGAGTTGAGCTCAACCAACAAACCAACAATTACAAACATTAACTTTAAAAAATATTTGAAAATCACAAAACAATGTCAGGATTGCAATAAAATATGAGCTGGACTGAAGTTACTGTCAACTCATCCCAACACCACTGAGAATAGTATGAAGACATCTTGCTTGAATACAGCTTGTATAAAATTCTTCTCACACTAATTATTGCAAAGTAGAGCCTGAATATTTAAAGGGTGCCAGCCAAATCAGTGGACTATCTCTTGTCAAGTGGCTGATATGATCAGAATAAGACCGGATTTTGTTACTTCACCAGAATCTTTAACATGATCAGATAAACCCAATGTCACCTGTTGAATGGTAGCACAGTAAAGGGAAAAATGAAGCTTTATATTCTATTTCTAAAATGTCATCATTTTGAAAATGTTGTAGTTGTGAGAAACCCGATGCCTCATTCCTTTTCAGATGAAATAAATGTATTGCAATGTTAGAATGTTTTGAATAAATGTGTGACCTAGTATTTGAAGATTATTAAACTTGAGCCATGTTTTGGGCAAAGCATGTTTCTGTATAACACATTCCAATTGTTGTCGCTTCAAAATAAATATTATCACTTGACGAAATTTGTTATCGGTTATTAAACATGGCCATTGGAAGTTTCTATTCCTTAAGTATAATGTATCAGTATGGACCAAGTCCATGATGAATAAATTATAATTGGTGGAATCTTTTGGGAAGTGCTTGGTTTATTTGTTGTGCTTGTTTTGTAAAAATTTCTTGTGTTTCTGAAAAAAAAAATTTAAAAACCAAAAAAATGGGAAGCCTTTCTCTGAATAAATGCATATATGTATAGCCATAATTTTGTTTTGTTGACCAAGAATCTCTCTTCAGTATGGTTATAAAAACCTAAAGAAAAACACCCTTTCCAATAAGAATGCCACTCCTTCAAACTTTTGCAGAAACAGTAAAAGTTAAATAATTTGGATGACATCAATATTTGATGCAGAAGGAACTAAAAGATGTTGACTGTAGCAGTGGGGACAAGTTCCCGGTTCCACAGTAGGGAGTTCTTGTAAGACTGTTATGACTGATTACAAGCAAGAAGAATTCCTTGTCCATCACTTTGGTTTGGGGGGGGGGGGGGGGGGGCAGTCATGAAGTGAACTTAGATGTTGGTTGGTGGTTGTTTCCCGATCAATATCAATAGATAACAGTTATATGGTAGCCTTGAACATTTGTAGTATGGAAAGAACAAAGTATGAGTTAAATACTATCAACTCCAGAATAATTGACAAAGTGTTTGTTATACATTAGTAGTTTGCATATTTTTGTGTTGAAGTATTGCATTTATATATGTTACAGTAAATATGTGAAATCAGTAAATACGCATATTTACTGAAATTTTCAATATACGTATTTACTGATTTCGCATATTTTACTGTAACATATATATTTCAAGTTACTTAAACTGTATATCATCACTATTATGTTTATAGCTGTGTGTATATGAACTTGTTTTTTTCATTGTTGTGAATCACAGCAGTGAACTATATTGTGCATAGTTTTATATATATATATATAGTCACAAATATCTGTGATTGGAAACATTGTAGTGTACATACCAATGTGTATATAATTTGTAGTACAAAAAGCATATAAAAATATATTGGTATATCCATGTATGGAAATGTGTTTTAATAAATTGTCCACATGTCACTGAACAGTGTGAGATCAGTTGTGGAGACAAGGTCAAACAACACTTTATGAAATAAACTAAGGGTTTTTCTGGTTGGGGGATTTGATGCTCCCCTATGGAAGGGAAAACCCTGTTCATAATTTAGCGTGCCTGGAAGGACGCTTATTATGTCCAACCCACTGGGGGTGGACATATTTTTGTTTTTTCTGCCATCCGTTGTCCGGAATCCGGCGTCAGTCACACTTTGTTTCCAGTCATTTCAAGGAAAAGTATTTATCCTATCTTTACCAAATTTTGGTATGGGTGTTTATTGGGTTAATAGCTCACATGGAATTGCTTTTGATGAAGATAGCTCTATAGCTAACTGAGTAATAGCTACTTAACTACTTTTGTGTACTTCTTTTGTTTGCGGGCATTTTAAGGAAAAATATTTGACATATCTTTTCCAAATTTGGTATGAGGAATTGTTAGGTCAATAGCTTGCTTGGGATTGTTTTTAGTGATAATAGCTGTATAACTGACTGAGTAATAGCTACTTAGCTACTTTAAGTAGCTTTTTTATTTTAGGCATTTTAAACGAAAAGTATTTCACCTGTGTTCACAAAAATTGGGATGGAGGATTATTGGATTAGTAGCTTGCTTGGGATTGCTTTTGGTGATAATACCATGATAGCTAACTGAGTAATAGTTACGGTGCTATATAGCTATTATGCTATTTTGAGTTGACTTTTTCCTGGACATTTTAATGAAACAATGATTTCTATCTTCACAAAAACTTTTATGAAGGATAGGTGGGTCAATAGTTTAGCCAGTATAGCTTTTGGTCAATGATAGCTTTGTAGCTATCTGAGTAATAGCTGCTTTGCTACTGTGAGCCTACTCTGAATTGCATTTCTGTTTTCACTCTTTTAAAGGAAACATATTTAACTCATCTTTGTAAAATTTGTTGTGAAGGTTTATAGGGTCAGTTGCTTGCTTGGTATTGTTGTTGATGGTAATAGCTTTACCCTCGTGAGTAAAAGCTACATAGCAAAAAACCTAAATATGTCTATCCTAAACCGTGCGAGAGAGCAATTTTGTCTAAATTTTCGACCCACAGGATATCTAAGCAATGTACTCTTGGCCAGTTTCAAAAAATTTTCCCCTACCCAAAATGACCGCCATTTTGAATTTTCGCCGAAAATGGAAAAACACAAATTGGCTTCTATCTCCTTAACCATGTGAGATAGAGGGATTTTGTCAAAATGTTTGACCCCCAGGGTGTGTTGGCGACTTTTCAGAAATCTGGAATTTCTGCATGAAATATAAAAACAAACGGTGCATGATAGAGTGATTTCGACGAAATGTTCAGTCTGCAGGGTATATGAAGAGTCTACTGGTGACTTTAAGCAAAGGTCACTTTCCCGCCACTTTTGGTAGCCATCTTGAATTTCTGCATAAAATGCAAAAGCGCATTTATCTCGGAAACGGTGCAAGATAGAGCGATTTCGTCTAAATTTTTGACTCCCAGGGTTATCCACAGAGTCAGCTGGTGACTTTTTCCAAAAATCAGTTTCCTGCCATTTTTGAAGGCCATCTTTAATTTCTGCGTAAAATGCATTTATCTCGGATATGGTGCGAGATAGAGTGATTTCATTGAAATTTTTGTTCCCCGAGGGTATCCACAGAGACAACTGGCATTTTATCCCAAATATCGTTTTCCCGCTGCAAAAACGCATTTATCTCAGAAACGGTGCAAAATTGAGTTATTTCAACAAAATTTTTGACATTTGGGGTATCTGCAGAGTCATCCGGTGACTTTTCCCAAAAATTATTTTCATTCCGTTTTTTGGCGGCCATCTTGAATTTCCGTGTAAAATCAAAAACGCATTTATCTCAGAAACCTTGTGTGGTTGAATAAATGGAAAAACATATTAAACACAGGAAGATAGTCATTTCGACAAAATCATCAACGCTCATTGGGACACTTTTCCTTTTCTCTTGCAAAGCAATACTCCAGTTTAAGATTAAAGACCAATGCATATTTTCTAAGCATTATGGGTGGACATTACACATGATAATGTGTTTTCCTATATGCAATCCACCGATTTCTCAATTTTTCTACTTTCTCTATTTACAGGGCTTCCTATTTCTAGTTTATTATTGCTTTTAGAGGTTTGGAATGTATTCAGAGGTATTGGGAAACCATATGTGAAAAGTCTAGATAGTCAGATTTACCCCCTATGGATCAAACTGGGGTCACAAAATTGCTGATATTATGTTTTTGCCTTATGTCTCCTTTATTATTGCTTTTACAGCTTTAGAATGTATTAAGAGGTATTAGGAAACCATATGTGCAGAGTTTATGTAGCCAGTCAAATTTACCCTCCTGACCACCACCACCCCCAACCCCAACCCCCCCTTATGGGTCAAACTGTGGGCTTAAAATAGCAGATTTTGTTTTTGCCTTATATCTCCTTTTACAGCTTCATAATGTGTTAAGAGGTATTGGGAAACCATATGTGGAGAGTCTATATAGCTGGTCAGATTTACCCCCCTGACCCCCCTTAGGGGTCAAACGTTGGTCATAAAATAGCAGATTTTGTGTTTTCCCTTATATCTCCTTTATTATTGCTTTTACAGCTTTAGATCATAAAAATATCAGATTTATTGTTTTTATGTCAGCTGACTTGTCAGTCAGCTGACATTATGTCATCACTCTGCGGCGTGGGCGTCCGCGTCCGCGTGAACAACTTCTTCTCCAAAACTACAAGGCCTAGAGACATGCTGTTTTTTTTAAAAGATACCTTATCTATCGAGGATGAAAAATTGTTCAAGGCATGCAAATCTGTCTGTTCGTCTGTTTGCTAGAGACATTACAAGGGGGGTACCCCCACCAAAAGTGTGAAAATTTCAACTTTTTATCACAATTTTCTCAGTGACTATTGCAGGGATTTCTCTCATATCTTGCATATATGTACTAGGCCAGAGGTAGATTCTCTTGTGTGAGTATGAGACCTGGATCTGTCTTATTACTTTTTTTTAAATAAATTTTTTTAATAATTTTTAATGCATTAAAATTCATGAAATCATGCACTAAATCACTTATAACTTCAAAAGTGTTGCATTTACAGCATTTT
Organism: Sabellastarte sp. h YS-2021; assembly: GCA_964017235.1. Taxonomy (NCBI): domain Eukaryota; kingdom Metazoa; phylum Annelida; class Polychaeta; order Sabellida; family Sabellidae; genus Sabellastarte; species Sabellastarte sp. h YS-2021. The sequence continues at coordinate 94,002,598 of OZ024928.1, forward strand.
GTGAAAATATGTTGTTCAGCTACTTTTTTCATAGCTACAATATGGTGAGTAAGTTGGGTATCTGTCTCAATAGCTAAGTGAGTAATAGCTACTTTTGGGCTTTTCAGTAACTTCCATTATGAGTAAAATCACTTGTAACTTAAAAACTATTGCATTTAGAGAATTTCGTATAAATATGTTATTCAGCTACTTTTGGGCCAGCTATAACACAGTGAAATTTCAGACCTGTAGCTCATGGCATAGCTGAGTAATAGCTACTTTTAGGTTATCACTGTTCAGTAAATCGCTTTTAACTTGAAAACTATTGCATTCAGAGAATTTCGTATAAATATGTTATTCAGCTACTTTTGGGTCAGCTATAACATAGTAAAATTTCAGACCTGTAGCTCATGGCATAGCTGAGTAATAGCTACTTTTAGGTTATCACTGTTGAGTAAATCACTTATAACTTGAAAAGTGTTGCATTTAGAGCATTTTGTTAAAATATGTTATTCAGCTACTCTTTTCATAGCTACAATATGGTGAGTAAGTTGGGTGTCTGTCTCAATAGCTAAGTGAGTAATAGCTACTTTTGGGCTTTTCAGTAACTTCCATTATGAGTAAAATCACTTGTAACTTAAAAACTATTGCATTTAGAGAATTTCGTATAAATATGTTATTCAGCTACTTTTGGGCCAGCTATAACATAGTAAAATTTCAGACCTGTAGCTCATGGCATAGCTGAGTAATAGCTACTTTTAGGTTATCACTGTTGAGTAAATCACTTATAACTTGAAAACTATTGCAATTAGAGTATTTTGTTTCAATATGTTATTCACCTATTTTGGGGTCAGCTATAACATAATGAAGTTTCAGACCTGTGGCTCATTTCATAGCTGAGTAATAGCTACTTTGAAGTTCTCACTGTTGAGTAAATCAGTTATAATTGGAAAACTATTGCATTTACAGAAATTTGTGCAAATATGTTATTCAGCTACTTTTGGGTCAGCTATAACATAGTGAAATTATAGACCTATAGCTCATGGCACAACTGAGCAATAGCTATTCTCAGGTACTGGCTGTTGAGTAAATCAGCTATAACTTGAAAAATATTGCATTTGGAGTATTTTGTTAAAATATATTGTTCACCTACTTTTGGGTCAGCTATAACATAGTGAAATTACAGACCTATAGCTCATGGCATAGCGGAGCAATAGCTATTTTCAGGTTCTCACTATTGAGTAAATCAGTTGTAGCTTGAAAACTATTGCATTTACAATAGTTTGCTTAAATATGTTGTTCACCTACTTTTGGGTTAGCTATAACATAGTAAAATTTCAGACATGTAGCTCATTGCATAGCTGAGTAATAGTTCCTTTGAGGTTCTCACTGTTGAGTAAATCAGTTGTAACTTGAAAACTATTACATTTAGAGTAATTTGTTAAATATGTTATTCACAGAATTTTTGGTCAGCTATAACATAGTGAAATTGCAGACCTCTATGTCATGGCATAGCTGAGCAATAGCTACTTTCAGGTTCTCACTGTTGAGTAAATCATTGTATCCACTGGATAGCCGCAGTGTGTAGAGAGAGATTTCACCATTACTGCTCTGATGAAAAAAAATATTATAGCTAGCTTTCTTAAGTTTGCAGTATATATTAATAACCATAAAATGTTGTCTGGGAATATTTTTGGCCTCATTTTGAGAAACAAGATGGCCGCCACAGGTGTTTTTTGTCAGTCATGAAAAGTGCTTATATCTCCCTTATTATTGATCCTAGAGGTTTGGAATGATAAACCAACCTGTAGGAAATCATGGGGTGGGAATCTTTTGGTGCGGTCAGATTTGACCTTCAATGACCCCTCCTTCAAGGTCAAACAAGGATAGCCAAACTTAAAAGTGCTTATAACTTGCTTATTATTGGTCCCAGAGGTTTGGGATGGTAAACAGACAGGAAATCATGGGCTGTGAATCTGTTGATATGGTCCGATTTGACCTTGGAACCCTCCTTCAAGGTCAAATGAGGATAGGGAAAATTGAAAGTGCCTACAACTCGCTTATTATTGGTGACAGAGATTTGGGATGGTAAACCATCCCATAGGAAATCATTGGCTCGGAATCTTTTGGTATGGTCAGATTTGACCTTTGGACCCCTCCTTCAAGGTCAAATGAGGACAGCCAAGCTTAAAAGTGCTTATAACTCATTTATAATTGGTCCTAGAGGTTTGGAATGGTAAACCATAGGAAATCATGGGCTGGGAATGTATTTGTGTGGTTAGATTTGACCTTGGACCCCTTCTTCAAGGTTGAACGAGGATATTGCATTTGTAGTATTTCTTTAAATATGTTTTAACCTATTTTTTACACTTAAACAATTACCTTGTTATTTTCCTTCATAATACCATTTACAGGGCACAACTTTTTTATCCTTTTCTTCTGTCAGCTTCGGAATTTCTTTCGAACTTGATGTTCAGTTACCATTTACTGTATTTCTGTACAGCCCTTTTCCTGATAATTATTCTGTCCTCTAATCACCTTCACAAATCAAAAACCACTCAGTCAGCTGACACAGTGCCTGTTCACGGGCACTCTCCTCTTGTTTCCTTATATCTCCGTTAAAACTACTTTTCTTAAAACCATAGCATTTATTAAATTAACTTACAAATTTAACAAAATTAAATACAACCTCCACACTACTAAACTTTCACTTCTTCTCTCAGCGCTGCAGGTATTTCTTTTCAAAAAGCTTTTTCTACTTAATACTAAATTGCATCTAACCTTTTGTTTTTGTTGGCAAAAATATTTTACAAGTAATATGAAGAATTTCCTAGCTGATGTTAGTCAACCATTGGTTTTCCAAGATCTAATGGAGTTCGCTTCTAAACGTGTCTGCTTATAGACACTTCATTGAAATATCCTGAACATGAAGTTGTCTTTTCAAAAAGAACTTGAAACATCATTAAGCCTGTATCTTTTGACATATTTCACAGACAAATTTGGTAAAGCTGAATTCAATGGTAAAGTTAAGATTTTATTGCGTTAATACATCCTATCCAATGGACAATAGCTTATCCGGTCGGCGCATACCGGCCCGCCAAACGTCAGAAAAGGACATCCTGTGTTTCCACCAGCAGGTCGGTCCGTAGTACCAGTGCACTCGCCAGATGGCGTGTCGTACTTCCTTCCTGTCTAGACAGAGTGACGTCATAGCATCTTTTTCGTTTGGTGCGAACCAGTGCACAGTGGAAAATTTTATCTCTGCCAGAAATTGTGTTTTGTTAGTATTTTTAGTAGAAAATCGTCTTGGATCTTATTAATTTGAAGTTACATCTATATTGTATATACTATGTCTTCACCTGGCCAGAAAAGAGGGAGCTGTGGCCATGCAATGGCGATATTTGACAGACATGCCTTCTGCGCACGTTGTAGGGAAAAGGGGAAAGGTGAGGAACCATGTATTTCCAATAAAGACACTACGGATTGTACTCTTTGCAATGCCTTTACCCCTGAGCAGCGTGCTCAGATTTCAACTCCATCTTACAAGATCAAGAAGGAGAAAAGAGAGGCAAAGCGTTTGGATAGTACCCAACCTACAGATGAACTTGTAGACCCTTCCAGCGTCTCAGTTATTGGGGTTGTGAGTGGACCTAGTTCTGATAAGCCCCCTATCCCTCCTGAGAAAGAGGTCAAGAAAGACAAACCTACTAAACCCAAAAAGTCATCCTCAGCTCTCTCTTCTGCTACAGAAGACAAGTTTACTGCTTTAGAGGACAAATGGGCGGATCGCTTCAACAGGTTAGAAGCCTTACTTTTAGCTAGATCCATGGAACCTACCTTCTCTTCGGATGTCAGGGTCGCCCCAGCTCACCCTCCACCTGGAAATGTTTCAAAAAATTTTCCCCTCCCCAAAAATGACGGCCATTTTGAATTTTCGAAATTTTTGCCAAAAATGGCAAAACACAAATATAAAGCGATTTTGTCGAAATTTTCGACCCACAGGGTATCTGAGCATTGTATTCTTGGCAATTTTTAAAAAATTTTCCCCTCCCCTAAAATGGTGGCCATTTTGAATTTTTGCCAAAAATGGCAAAACACAAATTTGCTTCTATCTCCTTTACTGTGCGAGATAGAGCGATTTCGTCGAAATTTTCGACCCACAGGGTATCTAAGGAATGTAATCTTTGCAATTTTCAAAAAATTTTCCCCTCCCCAAAAGTTTTCGACCCATAGGGTATCTAAGAAATGTACTCTTGCCAATTTTCAAAAAAATTTCCTTTTCCCAAAAATGGCGGCCATTTTGAATTTTCAAATTTTTGCCAAAAATGGAAAAAGAGGAATTTGCTTCTATCTTCTTAACCGTGCAAGATAGAGTGATTTCGTCAAAGTTTTCGACCCAACCAATGCAAAAAGGCATGAAGCTGAAATAATTTACATCTACACTAATAAATATTGAAGCATCATTGATATATTTTACAAATGAAACAGGGTCTTCTAAGACTACTGTACAATTTTGGCAAAAGGTTCATGGGGTGGACATTACACATGATAATGTGTGTTCTTCTATGCTATCCTGTTTCTATTCGCATCTACTATCAACAGGGCGTCATATTTCTAGTTACAATTCCGTATGGAATTCAACTCCAGCATTACGCAGGCGACGGCCAAGGCAATGGAACATTTGACAGACTTTGTGTTTATTACCGTGGGAACCTTGCCTTGGCCCGTTGAGATTCATACCTCAGCCACTTGAAAAATGGAGTCAAGCCAGACACCTTCGCAGCCCCCAGAGCGGGCCCTCTATACATTGCCACCTTGTTCTCAGAACCGGTCGTAAAGAAAGCTGAGGAGGAAATTGCCTTGTACGATAACAAAAGCCATCCCACGGCCACCACTTCACGCATGAAGAACCGTTATCACCCTTATGAAAAGTCTGATAAAAAGCAGGAAAGTCGGTCAGAGGGAAAACAGGACAGACCTGCCTGGAAGAACATTAACAGACATCAATTCAGGCGAGGAAGAGGCAAGGTCTCCAACTTCTCATCCCGACCTCCCCGCAGTCAACAACAGTATAAATGACAGTTATTGTTTAAGCAGGGGTACAAGTCCAATACTGACCCAGAACTTTCACACGGAAGAGACTATGAACAATCTATTGTTTTCAAATGTAAAGCCTCGTGTTCAAATTTGTTCTTTCTGCACCCAGGCTTCCACAAAGGAAAGGTATAAGTCCCGGAGTGCTAGAATGTCAGTCAATAGAGCCTCGATTAAAATCTGTGAAAAGTGTTTCTTGTGTCACTCAATTGTCTTGTGCCAATCCTGTCTCAAATGTAACGAATGTTGCCCTCAATCTGCCTGTAGGGGCCAGACTTCAAAATTTTTGGAAAACCTGGCTGGACCTGGGTGCCGGTCTGAGACTGATTCAAATCCTCCAAGAGGGCTACACCCTCCCCTTTCGGATCCGGCCAAAACTCACCAGAATGCCCACAATCATAAGCTGCTATGCCAATCCTCACAGGAACAGCTACCTGTCAGAGGCATTGCATCAGCTTATCGAGAAAAATGCTGTAGAACCGGTTTACAATCAGACCTCGTTAGGGTTTTACAACCGACTCTTTTAGTCCCAAAACCCAACGACAAGTGAAGACCGATATTCGACCTGAGCAATCTAAATCAATTCCTCAAGGTGGAGAAATTCAAAATGGAGACACCGGAAACCATCAGGACATCCCTGCTACAGGGGGAATGGGTCACCTCGGTAGACTTCAAAGATGCTTACTTCCATATACCGATACAGGAACAGTCCAGGAAATACCTCAGATTTCATGTCCAGGACCGGACTTACCAATTCAAAGCACTGCCTTTTGGTCTGTCCACAGCGCCCATGGAATTCACTGTTGTAGCAAAGGAGGTAAAACTGATGGCCATACACAAGGGTATAAGGATCCACCAGTACCTAGACGACTGGTTGGTAAGAGCCAGATCCCTCCAAACTTGTCACCGACATACCCAACAGCTAGTCAAGATGTGCCAGGATCTAGGCTGGTTGGTGAATATGGAAAAATCAGAACTGGAACCCAAGCAAGTCTTCAACTTTGTCAGTTACCAGTTCGACCTCAGGTCCGGCCGGGTCAGACCGACACCGGACCGATGGCTAAGTCTTCAACAAAAGATACAAGCACTTTTGTTACTACTGGCCTGTCCGGTCCGACAGTTTATGTCCCTGATAGGTCTACGAACAGCCACGGAAAAACAAGTTCATCTAGGCCGATTACACATGAGACCCATACAGTGGCATCTCAAGAACAATTGGAGGGTACCAGAATCCCTAGAGAAGGTCATCCCTCTACCCAGATCCCTGCACCCACATTTACGATGGTGGCTAGAGGAAAGAAACATGCTTCAAGGTCAACCATTACACCCCATAAAGCATGCTCTGCAAATATTTACAGATGCATCAAAAGAAGGGTGGGGCGCTCACTAAAACGAGCTCACTGCAAGGGGATTCTGGTCGGTACCAGAAAGCAAACTGCACATAAACTATCTGGAACTCAAAGCAGTTTTTCTAGCCCTCAAAGTGTTCCAAGATCTCTGCGTAGACAAAATAGTTCTAGTAGCAACCGACAATACTACAGTGGTCGCTTACATAAGCAAGGAAGGCGGCATGAGTTCGGGTCCGCTATGTGCCCTACTTTGGAGAATCTTGACCTGGTGTTCCCAGCGATAAGTGACTCTAAAAGCTCAACACATCCCAGGCCGTTTAAATGTGATAGCAGACAAACTATCCAGGCTGGGTCAGACCATGCAGACGGAGTGGTCCCTCCTTCCAGAAGTCTTTCAACAGATATGCAGCCAATGGCACCGGCCTCAAATAGATCTATTCGCCACGAGGTTCAACCACAAGTTACCTCAGTTTGTCTCTCCAGTGCCGACCTCCCTGGCTGTAACAGTGGATGCACTTACTCTGCCATGGGAGGATCTGGATGCATATGCCTTCCCACCGACCGCCATATTGGGCAAAGTGGTGGAGAAGCTACTGGACACCCCAACATGCCTTGGTTTTGGGGCTTGGTGACCATGTCCAGTCAAGTCCCTCTCAGCCTGCCCAACCTGCCCGATCTGTTGACACAGCCCTTCAATCAGATCCCTCACAGAAATCTGACAAACCTAAACCTCCATGCATGGCTCCTAGAGCCACAGCAATCAAAGAACAGGGTTTCTCTGAGGCAGTGGCAGCGAGGATTGAGGCTCCTCAGAGAAGATCAACCAGATCAGTCTATGAGGCAAAGTGGACCACTTTTGCGAAGTGGTGTATCACTAATCAGGTGGACATCAGATCACCACCTATAAAGTCGGTAGCCGACTTCCTTATGCACCTCTTTGAGGACAGGAAGTTACAGCCAAGCACCATTGATGGATGAGAATCTCACTCGTCTCTTGGAAAGTTTCCATAGAGATAGACCCAAAGGGCAGAGGCGAATACCCTCCTGGAATCTGTCGAGTGGTAACACTCTCGCCTCCCACCTCTGAGGCCGGGGTTCGATCCCCGTGAAGGCCTTATGTGGGAAAGCTGGTAGTTGCTTGCCGTTGGTCGGCAGTTTACAGTACAGAACCCTAGCGAACTATATGTACTGGTTTCCTCTGCCCTTCCAACTACCCGTCGTGATATGACCTGTACAGTGTTGAAAGCGACGTAAAACCCCAAATAAATAAATAAAATAAATCCTGGAATCTGTCCCTGGTTCTCCACCAGCTGACAAAGGCTCCTTTTGAACCCCTTAGGGAGGCATCTCTGAAACATCTGACCTTCAAGACTGTCTTCCTTCTGGCCCTGGGTTCTGGTAAAAGAAGGAGTGAGATCCATGCATGGCAACACAAGAACATCAGACACCAATCCGATTGGTCTAAGGTGTCCCTGTTTCCATCCCCCAGCTTTCTTTCCAAAAATCAGCTGGCCAAAGAGGGTCCGGAGAGCGTAGCCCCAGTGGTCATACCAGCCCTGGCTCCTACGCTAGATAAATCCCTCAAATCTGACAGATCCCTTTGTCCGATCAGAGTCTTGCGCTACTATTTGGACAGGACTTCAGACCTCAGGCAGCACAAGGAGCTAGTCTTTGTCTCCTTCAAGAAAGGCTTTGACAAGGACATCTCCCCTGCCACTATCTCCTCATGGATCAAGCAGACTGATACTATGCTATGAGCTCTCTGATCATCAAGCCCACACCCTACATCAAGTTAAAGCTCATGATGTCAGGGCCTTTGCTGCTTCTAAGGCCTTCCAATCAGGAGTTTCCTTAGAGCAAATCTTATCAGCATGCCACTGGAAATCCCATAATACCTTCACACAGTTTTATCTGAAGGACGTGGCCTGGGCTGATTCAGAGCTCTTCCATTTAGGTCCTGTGGTAGCTGCCCAGCAGATCCACCAACAAACTAGGACCTAGAGGAGATTTTGTAAATATATAGTGTATATACAGTTAAGCAAAAAAAAAAAAAAAAACTCAAACGTGCTTCCTTAGGGAGGTTTATTTTTCTCAAGGGACTGGACTCAGCCCTCTCTTCCCCCTACCTCAGAGCAGGTCTGTTCAACAGGGGGGGGGGGGGATAAGTTGGTTGGACCGGTCAACCGGTATTCCTTGACCGACTATGGCCTTAAGGGTTTCCTGACCTCAGGGTCGACCCAGGCTTGAAGTTGTTAGTTTTTATTATGAGTTCAGATAAGTCCCTAGCAACTTACCCGCCGACCAAGCGGTAGTTATTCAGCTATTGTCCATTGGATAGGATGTATTAACGCAATAAAATTGCAAATTTAATAAGTAAAGATTTAATTTACTTATTAAATTTGCAATTTAAGACATATGAGACTGGATGTTATTATAGCTGGAGTAAAAGACGGATACTTAGGTTAAACATTTACTACGCTGCCGCCACACGTAGAGATATTTTCAACGTAAACGCTCTCAGAGGAAAACTACACCAGCTAGGTTCACCTTATATCTTCATTGGGAGGTAAGGTTCTTTGGGACTGAAATTAGCCTCATTCTCAAAAACAAGTTGACCACCGCAGGGATTTTTTCTACTGGCTGGTTCTAACAGGTGGAAGATTGAATCTCTTTATATGTGATATGTGTAACAAATATACATGTACTTTACAACATTGCAGACATTTAACCTTGAAGCTCTTGATTTAAGGTCATCCATGGAGTGCCAAAGTACACCACATAGCAGACTTTGAAAGTGTCTAGATATCCCTTATTATTGGTACTAGAAGTTTGCAATGTGAAACTAACCTCTTGGAAATCATGGGCTGGGAATCTTCTGATGTGGTCAAATTTGACCTTAGACCCCTCCTTCAAGGTCAAACGAGGATACCCAAACTTAAAAGTGCTTATTACTCTCTTATTATTGGTGCTAGAGGTTTGCAATATGAAACTAACTTGTAGGAAATCATGGGATGGGAATCTTTTGATGTCAGATTTGACCTTGGGCCCCTAATTCAAGGTCAAACAAGTATAGCGAAATTTAGAAGTGCTTATAACTTGCTTATTACTGGTCCTAGAGGCTTGCAAAGTGAACCCAACTTATGGGAAATCCTGGGCTGGGAATCTTCTGATGTGGTCAGATTTGACCTTGGGCCTCTTTTCAAGGTCATACGAGGATAGCTATACATTAAAGTCTTTATAACTTGTTTATTATTGGTCCTAGAGGTTTTGGGATATGAAACCAACTTATAAGAAATCATGGGCTGGGAATCTACTTTGTTCGGATATGGCCTTAGGCCCTCCTTGAAGGTCAAATGAGGACAACCAAACTTAAAAGTGCTTATAACTTGCTTATTATTGGTCCTCAGGGTTTGCAATGTGAAACTAACTTATAGGAAGTCATGGGCTGGGATTCTTCTGCTGTAAAATCTGGGCTTTTTTCAAGGTCAAACGAGGATAGCCAAACATAAAAGTGCTTATAACTCGCGTATTTTTGGTCCTAGAGGTTTGGGATGTGAAACCAACATATAGGAAATCATGGGCTGGGAGTCAGATTTGACCTTAGGCCACTCTTGCAAGGTCAAACGAGGACAGCCAAAGCTAAAGGTGTTTATAACTTGCTTATTATTGGTCCTAGAGGTTTGCAATGTGAAACCAACCTATAGGAGAACATGGATGGGATTCTTCTAATGTGGACAGATTTGACCTTGGTCCTGTCCTTCAAGGTTAAACTGTGGTTCACTGGCTTTGGTAAGTTGATACTAATTTGCATCAGTTCTCCGATCTAGTTAAGCGTCCCGCAAGGGACGCTTGTTTGTGTATGGGAGAGCTTCCGGCTCCGCATTTTGTTTTCCTTATAACTCTGTAACCGTTAGGCGGATTCTTTTCAAATTTGGCAGGTTTAGGCAGTAGCCTTGGGGAATTTTTTTGAATATGCTGCAGTGACATTTCAACCAATCAGAGAGGTCACATGACCAAAAATGTCTTTTTTCGATGGGGAAGCTTGTCCGGATGATAACTTGAAAGGAATTTTATCAATTCACCTGAAACTTGGCAAATACATTCATTCTATTAAAATCTGGAAATCATTAGATTTTGGCATTGATTGGTCAAGAAATGGCCGAGTAATTAATGATTAATTAATCATTACGAATTTTCCAAATAAGGAAAACACAAAAATGCTTATATCTCGAAAACCGTGCTAGATAGAGCGATTTCGACGAAATTTTTGCCCCGCAGGGTATCTCTGCGGAGTAGTTTTCCCAATTTTCAAAAAATTTTTGTCTCGCCCAAAATGGCGGCCATTTTGAATTTTCGAAATTTTCGCAAAAATTGCAAAACACAAAAATGCTTATATCTCAAAAACCGTGCTAGATAGAGCAATTTCGACAAAATTTTTGACCCGCAGGATATCTCTGCGGAGTACTTTTCCCAATTTTCAAAAAATTTTTGTCTCGCCAAAAATGGCGGCCATTTTGAATTTTCGAATTTTTCGCAAAAATTGCAAAACATAAAAATGCTTATATCTCAAAAACCCTGCTAGATAGAGCGATTTCGACGAAATTTTTGACCCGCAGGGTATCTCTGCCGAGTAGCCATGCCAATTTTCAAACAAAAAATTTTTCGCAAAAAATGGCGGCCATTTTAAATTTTCGAATTTTTCGCAAAATTGCAAAACACAAAAATGCTTATATCTCGAAAACCGTGCTAGATAGAGCGATTTCGCCGAAATTTTTGACCCACAGGGTATCTCTGCAGAGTAGCCATGCCAATTTTCAAAAAAATTTTGTCTTGCCAAAAATGGCGGCCATTTTGAATTTTCGAATTTTTGCGCAAAAATTGCAAAACACAAAAATGCTTATATTTCGAAAACCGTGCTACATAGAGCGATTTCGACGAAATTTTTTATCTTCAGGGTATCTCTGCAGAGCAGCTATCCCAAAGAGCTTTCACTTGGTTTCAGACCCATAGCTAATTGCTCACCTACTCAAAAAGAGTAAATGCGAATTACCTCTAAAAGTATTGCAGATGGCCAATTTTTCTCAAATAACTCATTCACCTACTTTTGGAAGAGCTTTCACATGGTGAAGTTTCAGACCCATAGCCAATTATTCACCTACTCAAAATGAGTAAATGCGAATTATTTCTAAAAGTATTGCAGATAGCCAATTTTTCTCAAATAACTCATTCACCTACTTTTGGGAGAGCTTTCACATGGTGAAGTTTCAGACCCATAGCTAATTATTTACCTACTCAAAATGAGTAAATGCTAATTATCTGTAAAAGTATTGCGGATACCCAATTTTTATCAAATAACTCATTCATCTACTTTTGGGAGAGCTTTCACATGGTGAAGTTTCAGACCCATAGCTAATTACTCACCTACTCAAAATGAGTAAATGCGAATTATCTGTAAAAGTATTGCAGATAGCCAATTTTTCTCAAATAACTCATTCACCTACTTTTGGGAGAGCTTTCACTTCGCGAAGTTTCAGACCCATAGCTAATTACTCACCTACTCAAAATGAGTAAATGCGAATTATCTCTAAAAGTATTGCAGATAGCCAATTTTTCTCAAATAACTCATTCACCTACTTTTGGGAGAGCTTTCACTTGGTGAAGTTTCAGACCCATAGCTAATTACTCACCTACTCAAAATGAGTAAATGCGAATTATCTCATAAAGTATTGCAGATAGCCAATTTTTGTCAAATTAATCATTCACCTACTTTTGGGAGAGCTTTCACTTGGTGAAGTTTCAGACCCATAGCTAATTACTCACCTACTCAAAATGAGTAAATGCGAATTATCTCATAAAGTATTGCAGATAGCCAATTTTTGTCAAATTAATCATTCACCTACTTTTGGGAGAGCTTTCACTTGGTGACGTTTCAGACCCATAGCTAATTACTCACCTACTCAAAATGAGTAAATGCGAATTATCTCTAAAAGTATTGCAGATAGCCAATTTTTCTCAAATAACTCATTCACCTACTTTTGGGAGAGCTTTCACTCTGTGAAGTTTCAGACCCATAGCTAATTACTCACCTACTCAAAATGAGTAAATGCGAATTATCTGTAAAAGTATTGCAGATAGCCAATTTTTCTCAAATAACTCATTCACCTACTTTTGGCAGAGCTTTCACTCTGTGAAGTTTCAGACCCATAGCTAATTACTCACCTACTCAAAATGAGTAAATGCTAATTATCTCTAAAAGTATTGCAGATAGCCAATTTTTCTCAAATTAATCATTCACCTACTTTTGGGAGAGCTTTCACTTGGTGAAGTTTCAGACCCATAGCTAATTACTCGTCTACTCAAAATGAGTAAATGCGAATTATCTCTAAAAGTATTGCAGATAGCCAATTTTTCTCAAATAACTCATTCACCTACTTTTGGGAGAGCTTTCACTTGGTGAAGTTTCAGACCCATAGCTAATTACTCACCTACTCAAAATGAGTAAATGCGAATTATCTCTAAAAGTATTGCAGATAGCCAATTTTTCTCAAATAACTCATTCACCTACTTTTGGCAGAGCTTTCACTTGGTGAAGTTTCAGACCCATAGCTAGTTATTCACCTACTCAAAATGAGTAAATGTGAATTATCTCTAAAAGTATTGCAGATAGCCAATTTTTCTCAAATAACTCATTCACCTACTTTTGGGAGAGCTTTCACTCTGTGAAGTTTCAGACCCATAGCTATTTATTCACCTACTCAAAATGAGTAAATGCTAATTATCTGTAAAAGTATTGCGGATACCCAATTTTTATCAAATACTCATTCATCTACTTGTGGGAGAGCTTTCACATGGTGAAGTTTCAGACCCATAGCTAATTACTCACCTACTCAAAATGAGTAAATGCGAATTATCTGTAAAAGTATTGCAGATAGCCAATTTTTCTCAAATAACTCATTCACCTACTTTTGGCAGAGCTTTCACTCTGTGAAGTTTCAGACCCATAGCTAATTACTCACCTACTCAAAATGAGTAAATGCGAATTATCTCTAAAAGTATTGCAGATAGCCAATTTTTCTCAAATTAATCATTCACCTACTTTTGGGAGAGCTTTCACTTGGTGAAGTTTCAGACCCATAGCTAATTACTCGTCTACTCAAAATGAGTAAATGCGAATTATCTCTAAAAGTATTGCAGATAGCCAATTTTTCTCAAATAACTCATTCACCTACTTTTGGCAGAGCTTTCACTTGGTGAAGTTTCAGACCCATAGCTAGTTATTCACCTACTCAAAATGAGTAAATGTGAATTATCTCTAAAAGTATTGCAGATAGCCAATTTTTCTCAAATAACTCATTCACCTACTTTTGGGAGAGCTTTCACTCTGTGAAGTTTCAGACCCATAGCTATTTATTCACCTACTCAAAATGAGTAAATGCTAATTATCTGTAAAAGTATTGCGGATACCCAATTTTTATCAAATACTCATTCATCTACTTGTGGGAGAGCTTTCACATGGTGAAGTTTCAGACCCATAGCTAATTACTCACCTACTCAAAATGAGTAAATGCGAATTATCTCTAAAAGTATTGCAGATAGCCAATTTTTCTCAAATAACTCATTCACCTACTTTTGGGAGAGCTTTCACTTGGTGAAGTTTCAGACCCATAGATAATTATTCACCTACTCAAAATGAGTAAATGTGAATTATCTCTTAATAGTATTGCAGATAGCCAATTTTTCTCAAATAACTCATTCACCTACTTTTGGAAGAGCTTTCACACACGAAAATGAAAAATTGTGAATATCTCGGAAAAGCTATTTCTTCTGCTTTAATGCTCGGCGGGAGATACACACCACGGCAGTGGTCTTGACAAAAATTTTTGTCTCCCCAAAAATGGTGGCCATTTTGAATTTTCAAAGTTTTTGCAAAACACAAAAATGCTTATATCTCGAAAACTGTGCTATATGGAGCGAACTCAACAAAATTTTGGACCTGCTGGGTATCTCTGCAGAGTAGCCATGCCAATTTTCAAAATATTTTTGTCTCGCCAAATATAGCGGACATTTTTTATTTTTTTATTTTTTGCAAAACACAAAAATGCTTATATCGTGAAAACCGTGCTAGATAGAGCAGACTGCGCTGACTTTGGTTGCCACAACAGTATAAGGCTAGAAACGAAGCATTTTCTTAATACTTTAGCACTCACCTTTATATCCTTTTCGGGACGCTTTGTTTTTGCTATGCAAAAACATTATCTTTTTTTTTTGCGAGCGATCCTCTAGTTTGTTTAGTCCATTCAATCACCACCCTTTATGGTCCAGGTCCCCCATTCCCTTGTGGTGTGGATTTGAATCCAATTCATGGAAACACCTAGGATTTACTGGGGTCCTCTCTTGGTATGACCTTATCTTGGCTGAGCAGGTTAAGCATTCATAAATTCATCCCAGTGAGTCGAGAAGAACACCAGGAAGAGACTGTAGTTTGTCCAACCACCCCAAAGTAGTGGATGGTCAAAGAGGTTCCATTCAAGTGTATACCCATGCCCTGGCTGCCATAGATTGGAAGCAGATATCCACAAGACATTCCAGACATGGAGGGGGTAAATTCTTTCTCTACATTAGTTTCTTTTTCTCTGTGATACTGGCACTGGCCAATGCCGAATAAAACTTCTATATGGTTGGATATTGGCTGCAGTGGTTCCTGGTCAGATATTTATCCACACAGAGCTGGGTATAGATCCACAGAAAGAATCACCCATCTCAGCAAAATGACTTTTTAGATACGGTAAACAACTGGAAGGCAGAATCCCGGCAGGAACAGAAAATAAAAAATATCCCGTTGGGTTACTTGAGGAATGAGGGAGAATATTTTCTATTCATGTTTCTTATCCAGAACACCCTACTCCAAACAAGGTACAATGGACAGAAAATGGCTACACTGATACTGCCATCTGCTCTTGAACCCAGTTCTCGAGTACTTTTGTCAGTCCCCAATCTTACAAATGTCTCCTGTATCTCATGCACAAGGCTATTCTCCAATGGGGTAATGCCCCTGGAGAATGCAGCCACCTTGGCATCTTGTATAATTTCTTAAATCTCTGGGGTCTCTGTGTCAGTGGTTTCTAGTATTTTGTGAGCATCAGTCTTTGGGGCCTCCTGGCCATGCCCCTCCCAATTAATTTTTGTATCCAAGAAGAGGGAAGGAGCCTGTGAGCTCCCACATTACTATCTTTGCTTCAGTTTTCAATTTCCTCGTCGTTTTCCTTGTATTTTTTTCGTAAAATTATCAATGAAAAATGTACCTAGCATTGAATTCCTGCTGAAAGCTATAGTCTATAAACTTTACTCTAACTTATTGATTTAATTTTAGCGCCTTCTGTGAAAAACATCCCCATATAATAAAATACATTCATTCCCGACAGCATTTTTCCAAATGTCTTTTCATTTTGAACTTCATATAAAATAAGTAATTTACAAATAAACTTTATATTAAATAAATGCCTTTCCATTTGCAGTCAATGATATACTCTTTAATCATGCTTATTCATTATGTCCATCCCACTGGGGGGGTGGACATATTATTTTTACTTTTTCCGGCATCTGCTGTCACATTTTGTTTCAGGTCATTTCAAGGAAAAGTATTTATCCTATGTTTACCAAATTTTGTATGGGTGTTTATTAGGTTAATAGCTTGCATGGGATTGCTTTTGGTGAAGATAGCTGTATAGATAACTGAGTAATAGCTACTTAGTTACTTTTGTGTACTTCTTTTGTTTCCGGGCATTTTAAGGAAAAATATTTGACATATCTTTACCAAATTTGGTATGAGCAATAGTTAGGTCAATAGCTTGCTTGGGATCGCTTTTAGTGATAATAGCTATATAACTCACTCAGTAATAGCTACTTAGCTACTTTTCGTAGCTTTTTTATTTAAGCATTTTAAAGGAAAAGTATTTCACCCATGTTCAGGAAAAGTATTTATCCTATCTTTACCAAATTTGGTATGGGTGTTTATTGGGTTAATAGCTTGCACGAGATTGCTTTTGGTTAAGATAGCTCTATAGCTGAGTAACAGCTACTTAGTTACTTTTGTGTACTTCTTTTGTTTCCGGGCATTTTAAGGAAAAATATTTGACATATCTTTACCAAATTTGGTATGAGCAATAGGTAGGTCAATAGCTTGCTTGGGATTGCTTTTAGTGATAATAGCTATATAACTCACTCAGTAATAGCTACTTAGCTACTTTTCGTAGCTTTTTTATTTAAGCATTTTAAAGGAAAAATATTTCACCCATGTTCAGGAAAAGTATTTATCATATCTTTACCAAATTTGGTATGGGTGTTTATTGGGTTAATAGCTTGCACAAGATTGCTTTTGGTGAAGATAGCTCTATAGCTGAGTAACAGCTACTCAGTTACTTTTGTGTACTTCTTTTGTTTCTGGGCATTTTAAGGAAAAATATTTGACATATCTTTACCAAATTTGGTATGAGCAATAGGTAGGTCAATAGCTTGCTTGGGATTGCTTTTAGTGATAATAGCTATATAACTCACTCAGTAATAGCTACTTAGCTACTTTTCGTAGCTTTTTTATTTAAGCATTTTAAAGGAAAAGTATTTCACCCATGTTCAGGAAAAGTATTTATCCTATCTTTACCAAATTTGGTATGGGTGTTTATTGGGTTAATAGCTTGCATGAGATTGCTTTTGGTGAAGATAGCTCTATAGCTGAGTAACAGCTACTTAGCTACTTTTGTGTACTTATTTCTTTTCCGGGCATTTTAAGGAAAAATATTGGACATATCTATACCAAATTTGGTGTGAGCAATAGTTAGGTCAATAGCTTGCTTGGGATCGCTTTTAGTGATAATAGCTATATAACTGAGTAATAGCTGCTTAGCTATTTGGAGTAGCTTTTATATTTTAAGCATTTTGAAGGAAAAGTATTTCACCTATGTCCACAAAATTTGGGATGGAGGATTAATGGATCAGTAGCTTGCTTGGCATTGCTTTTGGTGATAATACCTTTATAGCTGACTGAGTAATAGCTACTGTGCTATATAGCTATTATGCTTTTTTGAGTTGACTTTTTCTGGACATTTTAATAAAACAATGTTTTCTATCTTCACAAAAATTTATATGAAGGATAATTGGGTCAATAGTTTGGCCAGGATAGCTTTTGGTCGATGATAGCTTTGTAGCTATCTGAGTAATAGCTGCTTTTGCTACTTTCAGCCTACTCTGAATTGCATTTCTGTATTCACTCTTTTAAAGGAAACATATTTAACACATCTTTTTAAAATTTGGTGTGAAGGTTTATAGCGTCAATTGCTTGCTTGATATTGTTGTTGATGGTAATAGCTTTAACCTCGTGAGTAATAGCTACATAGCAAAAAACCTAAATATGTCTATCTTCTAAACCGTGCAAGATAGAGCAATTTCATCGAAAGTTTCGACGCACAGGGTATCTAAGCAATGTACTTTTGGCAATTTTCAAAAAATTTTACTTTCCCCAAAAATGGTGGCCATTTTGAATTTTCAAACTTTTGCCAAATATGGAAAGACACAAATTTGCTTCTATTTTCTTAACCATGCGAGATAGAGCAATTTTATCAAAATTTCTGACCCCACGGTATCTAAGATATGTACTTTTGGCAATATTCAAAAAAAGTTTCTCCCCCAAAAATGGCGGCCATTTTAAATTTTAGAATTTTTGCCAAAAATGCAAAAACACAAATTTGCTTCTATCTCCTTAACCGTTCGAGATAGAGTAATTTCGTCAAAATTTTCGACCCACATGGTGTCTGAGCAGTGTACTCTTGGCAATTTTCAAGAAAAATTTCTCTTCCCACAGATGGCGGCCATTTTTAATTTTCAAATTTTTGCCAAAAGTGGAAAAACACAAATTTGCTTCTATCTCCTTAACCGTGCGAGATAGAGCGATTTCGTCAAAATTCTCGACCCAAAGAGTATCTCTGACCTGTACTATTGGCAATTTTCAAAAAATTTTCCTGTCCCCAAAAATGGCGGCCATTTTCAATTTTCGCAAAAGATGGAAAAACACAAATTTGCTTCTATCTCCTTAACCATGCGAGATAGAGCAATTTTGTCGAAATGTTCAACCCTCAGGGTGTCTCAGCAGTGTACTCTTGGCAATTTTCAAAAATTTTCCTCTTTTTTTTTTTTTTTTTTTTTTTATTTCAATCAACATATGTACAACATGAATTACATACAAGTACATTTTCAAAGACAAAGAGAGAAGGTACAGGTTTTACAATTTACAATTTAGGTACAATTTAAAAAAAAAAACAACTGATGATGTTAATACACCATGACAAAACTAAGGCTAGTTGAAACTCAGTACCTGTGGCAAAAAGGACCCAACCATGATCATACACTGAAGATGGATACTAGGTCTTGTTCAGTCGAGAAAAAACTGACCATGAATCTAGGAAGTACTGAACATTATTATTTATTTCTGCAATATATTTTTGGTCATTATAGATACCAGTAAAAAAGACCCTAAAACCTTTTAAGCTCAGAGTTTTGTTACTGTATGCACAATCAAAAATATATTTTTTAGCAGAAAGAATAAGTACATTTTTGGGGAAAAGATTTATCCCATATTCAATGTAGCCAAAAATTAGGGTCACTGGATTTAATTCAATAAACACATTGAAATCTCTCTGTGACCAAGACCTTAAATCTAACCAAAAATCACACACCTTTGGACAAGATGTAAAGAGATGACAAATAGTCTCATCACACATACTGCAGAAGCTGCATTGGGAAGATTGACTTACTTTGACCTTACTCAAGTAGGCTTTAGTACCCAAAATTCTTTGAATGAGTCTAAATTGGAACCATATGAAGTCATTCCTTCTTAGAGACCTGAAACAAACCTTATAGATGTTAATCCAGTCATTTTCATCCAGATCAATATTCAAAATGTTATTCCATTTGTTTTTCAGAGCTAAATTATTGTACTGTTGATTTAAGATACTGTAAAATTTTCTAGTTCCTGAGATTGAAGTTGACAAAAGCTTAAGGTAGGAAGGCTGACAAGGTCTTGGGAGGATTATATCAGAAGTACTTAAATTTTTCATATAAGTTTTTAAGCATCTTTTAATTCTAGTATACTCCAAGAAATTAGTCTTAATGTTAAACTGTCTTTGGACTGTCTTTTGATCCATCATTTGGCCTTCATTATCTAGTAGATCTAGCGGTGAATATACACCTGCATAGTACCAGTGGGGGAAGAATAAAGGCTCACTAGAGATCTGAGGGTTATACCATAAGGGGCATGACATTGCTTCATCTTTTGTAAATTTTATTTTATCAAGCAGATCACCCCAAGCCATTAACACTTCACCCCAGAAAGGATTTGAGATTTTTTTAGAGATTATTCTAGACCAAAGGGGTCCCATCATGTAAAGTTTTTCAATAGAAACTAACGTTGAGAACAACTTAGCATAAGGAGCATTGGGGAAATTGAGAAGACGCTTTATCCATGTTATTTTTTGGGATTTGATAAGGAGTTCCAGATCCAGCATTTTAAGGCCTCCAAAAAGGTAAGTATTGGTAATCTGTTTCCTATTCACCTTGTCTGGTTTGTTGTCCCAAATAAAGGAATACATAAGACTATTCAGATTGGTAATAAATTTCTTGTTTGGAGATGGAATGGCGGTTAAAATATGATTCAAGCTAGAGATAACGAATGTTTTTATCACTGTGATCTTGCCCATTGGTGTCAGTTTTCTTCTTTTCCACTGGCTCAAAGTTTTATTTATTTTGCTCAAGACTGAACCATAATTAAGGTTGGGTATGTTTTCCAAATCCACTGCAAACTGTATCCCAAGCAGGTCAAATTCTGTTGTGCCCCACAGTAATTTCCCGGGGGTGTCGATTATGTCCTTTGAATGTTTTTTCTTCCCCAGCCATACTAACTTAGTTTTGTCCGTATTTACCACAAGTCCAGAGAGACAGCCATATATTTCCAATGTGTTCAGTGCCGCCAGAAGAGAATCTTTGCTACCATCAAGAAATATTGTGGTATCATCGGCAAATTGACTAATTTTGTAGCTGCAGTTGTTAATATGTATGCCCTTGATATTATTATTATACAAAATCATAAGATAAAGAATTTGAGCACAAATTAGAAACAGGTAGGGTGCTATAGGATCGCCCTGCCTGCAACCCCTTTGTATATTAAAAAATTCTGATAGATATCCTGACTGAAGAATTGAAGCTTGCACATTTTTATTCAAAACATCTATCCACCTTTTAAAATCTTGCCCAAAGTTATAAAATTTAAGCACTTCAGACAAAAAATCCCATGAAACAGAGTCAAATGCTTTTTGGAAATCTGCAAGCATAAGTAACCCTTGTAGGTTATTTTTCTCCAAGTAGTGCATAATATCATAAACAATCCTTGTATTTTCGCCTATAAATCTTCCAGCGATAAAACCAGTCTGTGTTTCAGCTACCAGTTTATTAAGTATCTTCTTCAGTCTGTTTGCTATGGCAGTAGAAGCCATTTTGTATACCACCGACAATAAGGAAATAGGTCTCCAGTTCTTTAGAAATTCACGGGGCTTTTTTCCTTTAGGTAAACAGTTTATAATACAAGTTCTAAGCGAAAGAGATAATTCCCCAATATCAAAAGCATTATTTAGCGCACGTAGGATAAAATGTTTCAGTGTGTCCCAGAAAAGTTTAAAGAACTCAGATGGAAATCCATCTATGCCTGGGCATTTATCATTTTTCATTTGCTTTAGGGCAGTATTTAGTTCTGACAAGGTAAGTTTACCTTCGAGCAAATTTGATTCTTCTGATGTTAATTTATTGACATTCTTCCCTTGAAAAAAATTCTCAAAATTGTGCTCTATAGGCTCGTTCTTCTTTCGAGAAAACAGAGTGGAGTAAAAGGCTTGAATATTTTTCAAAATCTCTCTCTGCTCAGTTATTTTTTGACCATTATTGAGCTGAATACACTTTATTGTTTTCTCAATATAGTTATTTTTCTCCTACGAGCAAAAGTATTTAGAAGGTTTCTCCCCCTCGTTAAGCAATTGAGCTCTGGCTCTTACTGCGGTGGCCGCTATTGTTTTCTGCCTAAGTGTTTCCAACTCCCTTTTCTTAGCTTCCAAGGCAACTGCTGTTCCATGAGTTTGGCAAAGCTCAAGAGACTGGATTTCAGATATTAGTCGTTGCTCAAGCTCTGTTTCCTTTTTTTTATTATACGATGCATACTTAATAGTTTCACCTCGAATTCGAAGCAACAACAGCTCTAGGAATTGACCATCATCTATGGTTAGAGCAACATCATCATCAGAGATGTTACTTAGGTAGTTTAAGTCATAAACTGGAATAGCATATTTTAATTTTTCCTCTTGAATAATTTTTGTAACTAGGTTTATATACTTATCATCTTTCAACAGGCTACAGTTAAATTTCCAAATTCCTTTGCCACGCTTAAACTTATTAAGAAGTATTTTGATTTCTACCATGGAGTGGTCACTCCTATAACTTGGATTAATATTACAACTAGTTATGATATCATGCATTGGATGAGATACAAGGAAATAATCAAGTCCGGCCTGGCAAAAAGGGGGTTTTCTGCTCCATGAATATCTTCTTAGAGATGGATGAAATAGACGAAAAGTGTCTGTTAAGTTAAAAGAGTCCATGATTTCAATAATGGTCTCTCTTGATTTAGGGTTATTTATGTGTTTGTATTGGTCACAGTCTATACTGGGATCAATTACAAGGTTTAGATCACCACATAGCATTACATAAGACTGATTGTTGGATTCAATAATATCTTTAACTTGTACAAAAAACTCAGGGGAGTCCTTGTTAGGTGCATACAAGTTAATAATTTTTACTGAAATGCCACTTATATTGATATCTAAACTAATCAAGTTGTCACTGTCATCTTTAAAAACTGACACTATATTATATTCAAAGTTGTGGCGAAGCAAAATTGCAACACCTCTTGAGTTGGAAGATTTACCGTTGATAATACAGTCTCCGTTCCACATAGATCTCACAAGCAATTCATCATTTGCTGTCCAGTGTGTGTCTTGTAAGCAAATTATTGCAGCTCTTGTTTTAGAAAGATAGTCAAGAACATCTCGACGCTTATTTTTGTTTTGGAGACCTTGGCAATTAGCCGATAATACCACAAGTTCCTCACCAATAGCCATTTAAAAAATAATTTGACTCTCCAGAGGACGACACTGAAACTGATCTAAACTCACCCTTACTACAACTGAAGCCATCGTCTTTAAACAAATTTATTAAGAAATAAACTATAAACATAGGTACCTTCAAAAATATATCTAATGAAAAAATAGTTAATATAAAAAGTAGGAAAAAGAATATGTACATGTATGTAACCAAAGAACAGAATTAAACAACAGAGAAGTAGGATTACAGGTACTAGCAGTGAACCAGCATTGAGAGCTACAGGTATAACATTGCAAAAATAAGTACTTGTTACAGAAAGGAAAGGAAAAAACACTCACCTAATTCAGCAAAAATTTTAGAACACAAGTAATTGCATAAGGACATGATTTGAAGATAAAGTTGCAAAATTATTTTGTACACAGAATTAAAAATAAGGCAATAACATTGATGAAGTTAGAATAGCATAAGTTAATAAATTCAAATTAAGAAGAATACTTTGGACTATAAGCAAAGGTGAACCGAATGGCCTATTTAGGAGACACAGAAACTTAACGGAAAAATAAAATTTGAGTACATTTTAAATTGGGAAAAAAGTGGTTGTAGTGGTGAATAAAAACTATTTGATCATAATCCTAATTTTACAGGTTAAGTTATACCTTAAATTGAGGTACCTAGTAGTAGTTAAATATACAGAATAGAATGACAAGTAACTCAACACTCTGCGATAGTGGTGCAGACACACCAAATATATAATCCATATAAATAATACGCCTTGGTATACGGCCCCTTATTATGAAGATAGGGAAACACTTAAGATAAAAACTAAGATTCAGTAAACTTTAAGACTGATAAGTGGTTGTATTAGTAAAGACAAACTATTTGATCCCGATCCTGATTTTTCAAAATAGGAGTGACCTCTAAATGCAAATATGTTCAAGTAATTAAAACAACTAACAAGATTACACTTGTTATGACGTAGAGCCTTGTTATGACAGGATTGAACCCTTAAGAAAAAAAACTTTGAAATGTGGATAGAGTGGTTGTATTAGTAAATACAAGCTTTATGATCCCGATCCTTATTTAAGGTATTGTGTTAACATTCAAATACCGGTACCAAAGAAATAAACAACTTGCAAATTACACTTAGGCATATGCACAGGTCCATGAGACCAAGTAGTCAAATATACAGACAAAAAGCAAACCACAATAGTTGTTTATATTCCAAATTACCTTGGATTATATGTAATGGCACACCACATGAGAACAAGTAATTAAATATACAGACAAAAAGTAAACTACAATAGTTGAATATATTCCAAATTACCTTGGATTATATGTAATGGTAAACCACACAGCGCAAATTTCGAAGGCACCGAACACAAAAAATTAAGTTTGAGTTAGGTCTGAGATGGGAATAAAGTAGTTGTATTGGAAAATACAAACTAGTCTATCACAAAAAAAAACAAAATTACAAGAGCAAGGTAAAATAAATAAGCACACTGCGCCAGCCAAGAAAAAAGTGAACATTACCTTGGGCTATATAGAATGGTAAACCATACAGAGTCAAGTTTAAAAAAAAATCAGAGTTAAAAGGTTTGTATTAGAAAATACAAACCTTTCGAACCCACTCATGATTTTACAACATTAAGTTTACCCTTTTATACAGTACCAGCTGAATTACATAACTAGCACATCTTAGATTACTTTAGCAATATGTAACAAATATACAAAAAATAAATAAGCAACAGTAACTGTGCAAGCAGCATTGAAAATTAATTTGGGGAAAGTACGATGGTAAGTCATTTAGAACCTTGTTTTAGAGTCACTAGAATACTTGAGAAAAAAAAACAAGATTGAGTGAACTATGAAGTAAAGTGATTTGAACAGTAACTGTGCAAGCAGCACTGGAAATTAATTTGGGCAAAGCACTGTGGTAAGCCATTTGGAGCTTGTTTGTATCTACCAATTTGTATTGGTAGGTACAAACTATTTAATCCTGATCCTGATTTTAGTACATTAAGTTTACCATTAAATAAAGGTACCAAATGAATAAAACATTTAGCAAGATTACATTCAGGCAAATTCACATATCCATGAGAGCAAATAGTTAAATGTACATGAGACAAAAATTAAATACGCAAGTGCTCGGCTATATCTGTGCAAGCTGCAGTGAAGAATACAATATGATATAACACTTTGGATAGAATTATATTTAAGTAAACTTTAGGATGACAGTAAAGTGCATGTAAGGTAAATACAAACTAATGATTCCAATCCTGTTTTTACAGCATTAGGTTAGAGTAAGAAATCCAAAATTTTCCTCTTCCCACATATGGAGGCCATTTTGAATTTTCAAATTTTTGCCAAAAATGGCAAAACACAAATTTCTTTCTATCTCCTTAACCGTGCGAGATAGAACAATTTCGTCGAAATTTTCGATCCACAAGGTATCTCAGCAATGTTACTATTGGCAATTTTCAAAAAAATTTTACTCTCCCCAAAAATGGTGGCCATTTTGAATTTTCAAATTTTTGCCAAAAATGGAAAAACACAAATTTGCTTCTATCTCCTTAACTGTGCGAGATAGAGCGATTTCGTTGAAATTTTCAACCCACAGGGTGTCTGAGCAGTGTACTCTTGGCAATTTTCAAAAAATTTTACTCTCCCCAAAAATGGCGGCCATTTTGAATTTTTATACTTTTGCCAAAAATGGAAAAACACAAATTTGCTTCTATCTTCTTAACCGTGCAAGATAGAGCGATTTCGTCGAAATTTTCGACCCACAGGGTATCTAAGAAATATACTGTTGGCAGTTTTCAAAAAAAATTTCTCTCCCCAAAAATGGCAGCCAGTTTGAATTTTCGAATTTTTCCCAAAAATGGAAAAACACAAATTTGCTTCTATCTTCTTAACCGTGCGAGATAGAGCGTTTTCGTCGAAAGTTTCAACCCACAGGGTATCTAAGAAATATACTCTTGGCAATTCTAGTTATTCCATAAAACTGAAAAATGTCAAATTTTGCCCTCCATCTTCAATTTTATTGGAAATCAAAAATGTTGGTTATCTGAAAAACCTTTAGAGACTGAGTGATTTTGAGCAAATTTTGAACCAATGCAAACACGCATGAAGCTGAAATAATTTACATGTATAGTAATAAATATTTAAGCATCATTGATATATTTTACAAATGAAACAGGGTCTTGTAAGACTATTGTACAATTTTTGCAAAACGTTCATGGGGTGGACATTACACATGATAATGTGTGTTCTTCTATGCTATCCTGTTTCTATTCATATGTTTCAGCTACTATCAACAGAGCGTCCTATTTCTAGTTTGAACATTACAGAGGACATGAAATTTTACATTGCCCAATATAAATATAAAGTGGTTTACTCTTTACCATTGCAGGTGTAAATTGCTGCTGTTTTACCTCACAGCCCTTAAGGGCTGTCAGGGTATTGTTTTCACCCATGGTGTCCGGATGGGCTGGTGGGCGGCGGGAAAAGTTTGACCAGGCTGTATCTCAGAAACTGTAAGGTGTAGGAAGTTGATACTTGGTAGGGACATTGCTTGGGGGGTGTAGTTGTGCAATGTCATGGTGTGACCTTGATTTGACCTTGTTGTAATGACCTTGAGTTTGAAAATCTTGTCCGGCCTATATCTCGGAAACCGTAAGGTGTAGGAAGTTGATACTTGGTAGGGACATTGGTTAGGGGGTATAAGTGTGCAACGTCATGGTGTGTCCTTGATTTGGCCTTTGACCTTGCTGTGGTGACCTTGACCTTGTCTGTGCTATATCTCGGAAACTGTAAGGTGCAGGAAGTTGATATTTGGTAGGAACATTGATTATGGGTGAAGGTGTGCAATGTCATGATGTGACTTTGATTTGATCTTTGACCTTACCGTAGTGACCTTGACCTATAAAATCTTGTCTGGCCTATATCTCGGAAGCCGTAGGGTTTAGGAAGTTGATGCTTGATAGGGATATTGGTTAGGGAGTATAGGTGTGCAACGTCATGATGTGACCTTGATTTGACCTTTGACCTTGCTGTAGTGACCTTGACCTATAAAATCTTGTCTGAGCTATATCTCTGAAACCGTAAGGTGTAGGAAGTTGATACTTGTTCAGGATATTGGTTAGGAGGTGTAGGTGTGCAACGTCATGGTGTGATCTTGATTTGACCTTTGATTTTGCTATAGTGACCTTCACCTATAAAATCTTGTCCGAACTATATCTCGGAAACCGTAAGGTGTCGTAAGTTGATACTTGGTAGGGACATTGGTTTGGGGGTATAGGTGTGCAACGTCATGGTATAACCTTGAGTTGACCTTTGACATTGCCGTACTGACCTTGACCTGTAAAATCTTGTCTGCCCTATATCTCGGAAACCGTAAGGTGTAGGGAGTTGATACTTGGTCTGGACATTGGTAAGGGGTTGTAGGTGTGCAATGTCATGGTGTGAAGTTGATTTTACCTTTGACCTTAACGTGGTGACCTTGAATTATAAAATCTGGTCCCTGCTATATCTCTGAAATTGTAAAGTGTAGGAAGTTGATATTTGGTAGGGACATTGGTTAGGGGGTGTAGATGTGCAACTTCAAGGCGTGATCTTGATTTGGCCTTGTTGTATTGACCATAAGTTTGAAAATCTTATTTGGGCTCTTGAATTCTGTAAGGTGCAGAAGGTTGACACTTGGTATGGACATTGGTTAGGGGGTGTAGGTGTGCATCATGGTGTGACCTTTAACTTTGTCACTACCAAAGTGTGTGCACCTGCCATACTTCAGACATGTTTCTCTTATGACAAAGATATATGGATTGCTGCAACTGATTATTATATGTACTTTTTACATACTTTGGTTTAGCATTCGCTACGCCGCCGCCGCCGCGTGTAGAGAGATTTTCGGCATTAACACTCTAAGAGGAAAACGACAGCAGCTAGGTTCACCAAATTTGCAGGATATCTTCATTGGGGGTAAGCTTCTCTGGGAAAGGAAAATAGCCTCATTCTGAAAAACAAGATGGCCGCCACGGGCATTTCTTTGAAAATAATCGACATTTTTCTACTGCCTGTTTCTCATAGGTAGAAGGTTGAATCTCTTCATAGGTGATATGTATAATACATATACATGTCCTCTACAACCTTGCACACATTTGACCTTGAAGCTCTTAATTCAAGGTTATCCACGGAGTGCTGAAGTAACCCACACAGCGGACTTTTAAAAGTGCCTATATCTCCCGGTCCCAGAGGTTTGCTATGTGAAACCAACCTATAGGAAATCATGTGCTGCAAATCTTCTGATGTTGTCAGAATTGACCTTGGACCCATCCTTCAAGGTCAAATGAGGATAGCCAAACTTAAAAGTGCTTATAACTCGCTTATTATTGATCCTAGAGGTTTGGGATGGTAAACCAACATACAGGAAATCATGGGCTGGGAATCTTCTGGCGTGGTTGGATTTGACCTTGGTCCCCTCCTTCAAGGTCAAACGAGGATAGCCAAAGCTAAAAGTGCTTATAACTCACTTATTATTGGTCCTACAGGTTTGAGATGGTAAATCAACATATAGGAAATGATGGGCCAGGAAGCTTCTGGTGTGGTCGGATTTGACCTTGGGCCCCTCCTTCAAGGTCAAACAAGGATAGCCAAAGTTAAAAGTGCTTATAACTCCCTTATTATTGATCCTAGAGTTTTGGGATGGTAACCCCACAGATAGGAAATCATGGGCTGGGAATCTTTCTGTGTGGTCAAATTTGTCCTTGGGCCCCTCCTTCAAGGTCAAACGAGGATAGCCAAAGTTAAAAGTGCTTATAACTCGCTTATTATTGGTCCTAGAGGTTTGGGATGGTAAACCAACATATAGGAAATCATGGGCTGGGAATCTTCTGGTGTGGTCAGATTTGACCTTGGGCCCCTTCTTCAAGGTCAAATGAGGACAGCCAAAGTTAAAAGTGTGCTTATAACTCGCCTATTATTGGTCCTAGAGGTTTGGGATGGAAAACCAACCTATAGAAAATCATGGGCTGGGAATCTTCTGGCATGGTCGGATTTGACCTTGGGCCCCTTCTTCAAGGTCAAATGAGGAGAGCCAAAGTTAAAAGTGCTTATAACTCACGTATTATTGATCCTAGAAGTTTACAGTACAAAACCAACTCATACGAAATCTTGGGCTAGGAATTTTCTGATGTTAGATTTGACCTTGGACCCCTCCTTCAAGGTCAAACAGTGGTTCGCTGGCTTTGGTGAGTTGCCTTTTCGGTGGATACAAATTTGCATCGGTCTCCGATGTGTAGGTCTAGTTGTGCTATTTCCATTGACATCTATTCTCCAGTTAATAAATTTTACAGCTTCATAATTTTAGTTTACTGATTATTCTGTCAACTTTGTATTGAATTGTCTTGTTTTAATACTTCATCTTTACATACATTTTCTTTCTCTTAGACATCATTTTTCTCTACTTAAACATTATAACTGACACTGCTCTGAAAGTATCCTGATCTTTGTACTGTTTCATTACTTCTATATCTCATGGTGTTCAAAAATATGTCCCCAGGCTGTGGGGTACGGACATCTCTGATGCTATTTTTGAAGAAACCAAGAAACTCAGGCTTGTGTTATGGTGATGTTGAATGCACTGTAGTTCTATTTTATCTTGGATCCAACCTTAAACATAAAATTATTGTTCTTGAAGATCTGTGAATTAAATTTAATCAAAAATGTTTATTCTAGGTTCAAGCAAACATTTCTTGTAGAGCATGCTATTTGAGGCCGTTTATATTGAGACAAGGTGTAAGCCTAGATTTGTAGAGAAATGAATTTGGTTTGAATTAATCAAAGTAGTCTTTACTTCCAAAAGTATTGCATATGCTAAAAGCTGAACCATGAATTTCCCAACAGTGTGTTATGGAAGGTGTATGTACAAAGTATTAATTTCTGTTTCATTTGTGGGAGGACATACAGTGACCAAAGTTTCTTGATCTTGCATATACACATAATCCAAACATAACACTTTCTTCATCAACTTCGTCCTCAATTGCCAACAAAAATTTTATGTGACCTTCTTTGTTTCAGCTCCTGCTGTCATTTGTATGAAAACATAACTAGTGGCAAAGTATACTAGTTTTACTGAAGCTTTGAATATTTTAGAAATAACTGGGACAGTATCACCGTTAAAATAAAGACCACTAAATCATGGACTGGAAGAAAAGATTATGTGAAGAACAAAATCAAATTTAAAATAATTTTGCTTGAAGTGCTTCAAATTTTTACAATTTGGTTTTGCTTTTGATATTGTTTTAGGGAAAACATGCCAGACATAGCTACTGTTAAGCCTTAAGAACGGTTAAACACACAATAGTAGCTTTGAATAAAAGGCCACAAAACCATTTGCTAAATAACTGTAACAAAACACTAATTTTGTCAAACTTGAATAATGTATTTTGGAGGCTTTTCTATGGGAAGATCCAGTCAAAGATGATACGGATCCTGAATGAGACCCCACAATAATTTGGGGATTTTTGTGTATATAACTGTTTTAACATAAACGTTTTATATCAGAGCCTACCAAGTAATGATAACAAAATAAAACAGTCAATGAGCAGTTTAAAGTACTTCAACTGATTTCATTCTGTCACGTGAGAAAGTGGTGTCAGACTTTATAAGTCACATGAGAAAGTGGTGAGACTTTATAAGTCACATGAGAAAGTGGTGTCAGACTTTATAAGCTTGACAGTCAACAGTTAGTTAGTTGACTTATGTAACAAGGTAAAATGGAAAATAGAACCTGGTATGACAAA
Organism: Sabellastarte sp. h YS-2021; assembly: GCA_964017235.1. Lineage (NCBI taxonomy): Eukaryota > Metazoa > Annelida > Polychaeta > Sabellida > Sabellidae > Sabellastarte > Sabellastarte sp. h YS-2021. The sequence goes on from OZ024928.1 coordinate 94,033,010, forward strand.
GAAACTGGAAACTCAGGGAGAATCTTTTATGTTAAACTGACAACATATTTTAAGTAGTCCGTGACATTAAACTGACACATATAAACTACATACTATGACACATATAAACTACATAATGCGTAAAAGTCTACACAGAATATATAATATGAAATTTAACTATATATAGCATGAAAGCCATTAAAACCTTTTAAGGTTAAACAGTACACTGTTTGCCTTTTTTAAAGTTCGAGCTTTACGAAGCCCGCACTCAGGCTTTCATGAATTGTGGCGTAGCATAATGAGTACCTGTCCTATCACTAATCTTGTCTCAGATGCCTTTGCGGCTCACGCTAGTAGACTGAAACCCCTTTCGGCCTTCTTTTCAGTTCTATTACTCTTTCATACTTGGATAGCAATGGTTCACACCAGAGGCCCGCAAGCAAGTGTCCTAGATACTTGAGCCCTTTATTTTACAACAACACTCTCTCATGAAGCTGAATCTGAAGTAGAAACTCCCTTTCATCATATCCACAAATTGAAGCATTGTAATACACTGCTTATGATGCATCATATAACCAGTTGAAACCAACGTGTGGCATAACAATCCCCCCCCCCCCAAAAAAAAACAGAAAAAAAAAAAAAGGGCCATGCATGGGGGTGAGGATGTTAACGCTTTTGACTTCATAAAGAATCATGCGTCTGTGTGAGTTCGACTCCCAGCAGTGACAAAGCTGAGGACCCGTCCAAATATGACCCTGACTGTCGAATGGGATGTAAAACGCCAACTTTGACCTTCAAGGATCAAGCCCAAGATACCTTTAAACTTTAAAAGTTAAGTTGATTATAACTTTGTGTAGTGAAGATTTCTGGTAAATGAATCCAAATTTCTCACTCCTTGTTTTACAATTTTACCCTTAAAAGGTTCACAAACAGCAAAACTTTTAGTTCATTTGTAACTACTTTGACATATTTTTGAGACTTAATTTGAGTGCAATATTTATTTCCTAGTCTTTGATATTTATTAAATTTACCTTATACTTCAATTCAAATGCTTTGCAGATTTCATTTATTGGAATTCAATAATAAATTACTGGATAAATCAGAAACTAAGGGCATAAATTACTTTTTTGTTAACAAAGCAAAATATATTATCTGAATGCAAAAGTTTCTTGTATAATGCTCTTCAAAAATCAATTTTAATCATATGTCTCTACTATTGGCATTCAATACTAAATTACCAGATATATCAGAAACTAAGGGAATAAATTACTGCCACTTTAAGAAAGCTCTATTTTTCCTGCATCATAAATTCATAATCAGTCCCTTCTCATTGACAAAATTGTATTTGGAAAAGACAAACTGTTATATATTTGAGTTTTAAATTTTTGCTGATACCGAGGGGATAATTAAAGATACTAAGAAGACTGTAAGGTATGATTCTAATTCAAACTGAACTTTTGTGGTTTTTAATATTCCCTTGATGTATATTTGGGAGTATATGATGTATGTGTGTATATCATATATATGATGTATATTTACAGAAAAATGTTAATAAATCTAACAATAAATATGTAATAAATTACTTCTCATCATTATAGTATAGACGCAGATGCAAATAAAAATGTGGTTAAGCCATAGGGAATACTACTTTACCTTGGGTCAATTTCTCAAAAGGTGACAGACTTGACACAGTCTGGTGCTGTGCTGATGTCTCGAATCAGAGTTTATGACATCAGCTGAGTCTTTGGCTCAAATCGACTGCACTAAAGCTGGCTCAACTGAAACTGGTCTGAGCCAAAAAGGCTGACTCAACTGAAACTTGTCTGAGCCAAAAATGCTGGTTCAACTGAAACTGGTCTGGGGTCGTAACGTAACAGGTATGAGCCAATAAAAAGCTGACTCAACTGAGCTTCAACTAAAACTGAACAAATTCCGTCAATTTATTATGTTTTACACACATACTTTTGAGCATACATAATTTACGGTTATAAACATTATCATGAATGATTGACAGAAAGACTCTTGAGACACTGGGCTCAAAGTTTGAGGCAGCACCTTAGTAGACTTTTGGATACAAATTTGGACAGCGAGCTAGATCGAGGCACCAAGTTCCAAATTTAGGCCTATTTGTATCCACCGGAAGCATCCAGTGGATACTTTGGTTTAGCGTTCGCTACGCTGCCGCCGCCGCCGCGCGTAGAGAAATTTTCGGCGTTAACGCTCTAAGAGGAAAACAACAGCAGCTAGGTTCACCAAATTTGCAGGATATCTTCATTGGGGGGTAAGCTTCTCTGGGAAGGAAAATAGCCTCATTCTGAAAAACAAGATGGCCGCCACGGGCATTTCTTTGAAAATAATCTACATTTTTCTACTGGCTGTTCCTCATAGGTAGAAGGTTGAATCTCTTCATAGGTGATATGTATGACACACATACATGTCCTCTACAACCTTGCACACATTTGACCTTGAAGCTCCTAATTCAAGGTCATTCACGGAGTGCCGAAGTAACCCACATAGTGGACTTTAAAAGTGCCTATATCTCCCTTATTATTGGTCCTAGAGGTTTGCAATGTGAAGCCAACCTATAGGAAATCATGTGCTGCGAATCTTCTGATGTGGTCAGATTTGACCTTGGACCCCTCCTTCAAGGTCAAACGAGGATAGCCAAACTTAAAAGTGCTTATAACTCGCTTATTATCAATCCTAGAGGTTTGGGATGGTAAACCAACATATAGGAAATCATGGGCTGGGAATCTTCTGGTGTGGTCAGATTTGACCTTGGGCCCCTCCTTCAAGGTCAAATGAGGACAGGCAAACTGAAAAGTGCTTATAACTTGCTTATTATTGGTCCTAGAGGTCCAACATATAGGAAATCATGGGCTGGGAATCTTCTGGCGTGGTCGGATTTGACCTTGGGCCCCTCCTTCAAGGTTAAATGAGGACAGCCAAACTTAAAAGTGCTTATAACTTGCTTATTATTGGTCCTAGAGGTTTGGGATGGTAAACCAGTATATAGAAAATCATGGGCTTGGAATCTTCTGGTGTGGTCGGATTTGACCTTAGGCCCCTCCTTCAAGGTCAAACGAGGATAGCCAAAGGTAAAAGTGCCTATAACTCGCTTATTATTGATCCTAGAGGTTTGGGATGGTAAACCAACATATAGAAAATCATGGGCTGGGAATCTTCTGGTGTGGTCGGATTTGACCTTGGGCCCCTCATTCAAGGTCAAACGAGTACAGCCAAACTTAAAAGTGCTTATAACTCGCTTATTATTAGTCCTAGAGGTTTGGGATGGTAAACCAGCATATAGAAAATCATGGGCTGGGAATCTTCTGGTGTGGTCGGATTTGACCTTGGGCCCCTCCTTCAAGGTCAAATGAGGATAGCCAAAGGTAAAAGTGCTTATAACTCGCTTATTATTGGTCCTAGAGGTTTGGGATGGTAAACCAACATATAGGAAATCATGGGCTGGGAATCTTCTGGTGTGGTCGGATTTGACCATGGGCCCCTCCTTCAAGGTCAAGTGAGGACAGCCAAACTTAAAAGAGCTTATAACTCTCTCTTTATTGGTCCTAGAGGTTTGGGATGGTAAACCAGTATATAGGAAATCATGGGCTGGAAATCTTCTGGCGTGGTCGGATTTGACCTTGGGCCCCTCCTTCAAGGTCAAACGAGGACAGTCAAAGGTAAAAGTGCCTATAACTCGCCTATTATTGGTCCTAGAGGTTTGGGATGCTAAACCAACATATAGAAAATCATGGGCTGGGAATCTTCTGGTGTGGTCGGATTTGACCTTGGGCCCCTCGTTCAAGGTTAAATGAGGACAGCCAAACTTAAAAGTGCTTGTAACTTGCTTATTATTGGTCCCACATGTTTTCTGATGGTAAACCAACATATAGGAAATCATGCGCTGGGAATCTTCTGGTGTGGTCGGATTTGACCTTGGGCCCCTCCTTCAAGGTCAAATGAGGACAGCCAAACTTAAAAGAGCTTATAACTCTCTCTTTATTGGTCCTAGAGGTTTGGGATGGTAAACCAGTATGGGGGGTTGGCTTTTTTGTCATTGAAAATATCAAATTCAAAATTCTTGATAGTCCTACATATACAACTTTTGAAAACTTAGTTATTGACATTGGCTCATCTACTAGTCCTTTTATGATAGCATGTGTTTACCGACCTCCAGCCTCATGTTCAGATGAATTTTTGGACCAATTTCTTAACTTTTTTGAGTATCTCTCCTCTGTAAGTTCCTCATTTCTTATGTGTGGGGACTTCAACATTCATGTTGACACAAGTTCCAGTGACAGCACCAAATTTTTGAATTGTCTTGACTCATGCAATATTGCACAGCATGTGCACTCACCTACTCACCTACATGGTCACATCCTCGACCTTGTTCTTGCACCCACTGAGCCGAAGGTTGTTTCCAACGTACGAGTCGGTGGATTTTTTTCTGATCACGCCGTTGTTCATGGTCAGCTTGATTTTGCCAGTCCCACTGCACCCAAGTCAAACACAATCACCTTTCGAAGGTATCATAAGATAAACATGCAGAGTCTGATCTGTGATCTCGAAAAGTGTTCATTTGTTGCAAGTCCTGGCAGTACCGTTAGTGCACTTCATGACCAATACACAAGGGATCTGAGTAACTTGCTCGATAAACACGCTCCTCTGGTCACTCGTACCTTCACCAAAGGTGCTGCAGGTTGGCTATCAGACACGTACTTGCAGGCCAAAGCAGTCAGGCGTCAATTTGAACGGTTCTGGCGGAAAGACAAGTCCCCACAAAATAGGGCTAGACTCCGTAAACAAATTGCTAGGTGCAACGCCATAATTACTAAGGATAAGACCAACTATTTCAGGAACCTCATTAGTGACAATGCTCACGATTCTAAGAAACTGTGGCAGATTCTACGCTCAGTCCTGCACTCTGTTCCTGAGAAGGTACTCCCCTCTCACGCCTCTCAGATATGCCTTGCCAATCGTTTTGTCACTTTTTTCTCAGATAAAATCAGAAAAATCAGGGACTCCTTTACTAACACTGACTCCTTCACTCTTCCTGCTCCTTCAGATGTACCCAAATTTGACCTTTTTAAAGCAGTTTCTGAGGATGAAGTACGGAAAGTAATTACCAAGTCACCTACCAAATCTTGCCTCCTCGATCCATGGCCTACTTTCCTAGTTAAAGAATGTTTGGATATTCTCCTCCCCTCAGTTACTAAACTTGTCAACTGTTCTCTAACTGAAGGTGCTGTCCCGGGTGGTTTAAAAAAGGCTATTGTCTCTCCTCTGATTAAAAAGTCTTCACTACCACCGGATGAATTAAAAAACTACCGACCTGTCTCTGGCTTGAGTTTCATCTCCAAACTTGTTGAGCGTGTAGTTGCTTCGCAGTTAAATGACCATGTTGCCTGTAACGGACTTGAAAATGTCAGTCAATCAGCCTATAAGCAAGGTCACTCGACCGAAACTGCACTACTGTCTATTAAAAATGAAGTCCACCTTGCTCTTGCTAGAGGTGAAGCTACTGCTGTTGTTCTCTTGGACCAATCAGCAGCATTTGACACCATTGATCATGGTACGCTTATTGAGTGTTTGAGTTCCTGGTTTGGTGTTGGAGGTGTGGTTCTGAACTGGTTCAAGTCGTACCTCTGTGACCGCTATCAGTGCATCAAGATTGGTTCTGTTTTATCCGATGCTAAAAGGCTATTGTACGGTGTGCCCCAGGGCTCTGTCCTGGGGCCGATCTTGTTCTCATTATACACTACCCCCCTCAGTAAAGTTATTCAAAATCATCCTGGCATATGTTTCCACTTTTATGCAGACGACACACAGTTATATGTTCATCTCACACATAACCATGCCACTCAGGCCTTTGATAGACTGAAAAACTGCTTGGATGATGTCAGAAAGTGGCTTTCTGCAAATAAGCTTAAACTAAATCCAGACAAGACAGAATTTATTCTGTTTGGCTCAAGAAATGTCCGCACAAAACTCAGGAAATTTTTCCCAGTTAATATACTTGGCAACCTCCTTTCACCTGTTGATGCAATAAAGAACTTAGGTGTCTGGTTTGACTCTGATTTTTCCTTCTCTTGCCATGTCAGGAATACCTGTAAGGCTAGTTTTGTTCATATCAGGGATTTAAAGCGACTCAGAGGATATCTTACACGTGAAGCTGCTCTTTTAGCTGCAAATGCCTTGGTGGGAAGTCGTCTTGACTACTGCAATTCCTTGTTCAGAGGTCTCTCTGCTCTAGACATTCGGAGGCTCCAATGTGTTCAGAACAGTCTTGCAAGAATTGTGGCTAATACCACCAAATACTCACATATCACTCCTGTAAGAAAGAGTCTTCATTGGCTGCCTGTCTTGCATCGCTCTGTCTTCAAGACAGCCCTGTTGGTGTACAAGTTTCTACATAGTGGCCATCCAAAATACTTTGAACCTTTCCTTAAACCCAGGCATAGTGTGTATAGAACACGCAGAAGTCAATCTGATGGTGTGCTGCTTGAGGTCCCACATTGTGCTTCAATATATAAGTCTAAAAAGCATTTTGGCCTTAGCTTTGCATACGATGCCCCAAGAATTTGGAATGATCTTCCTGATGATGTACGCTCAGCTAAATCTCTCTCCTCATTCAGAAAAAAGTTGAAAACTTACCTCTTTGAAAAAGCTTACCCACCCTAGATCACCCCTAGTTTTTCATTTTGTCTCTCCGTGGTGTCGACCCCTGCAATGTCCCTGATTTAACGATTACGATCTCTGATTTTGGCTTTCTGCGTCTTAGAGTCTATCATTAGATAGAGATTAAGCGCTATAAAAGTACTATTAGAATTAGAATTAGAATTAGGAAATCATGGGCTGGAAATCTTCTGGCGTGGTCGGATTTGACCTTGGGCCCCTCCTTCAAGGTCAAACGAGGACAGTCAAAGGTAAAAGTGCCTATAACTCGCCTATTATTGGTCCTAGAGGTTTGGGATGCTAAACCAACATATAGAAAATCATGGGCTGGGAATCTTCTGGTGTGGTCGGATTTGACCTTGGGCCCCTCGTTCAAGGTTAAATGAGGACATCCAAACTTAAAAGTGCTTGTAACTCGCTTATTATTGGTCCCACATGTTTTCTGATGGTAAACCAACATATAGGAAATCATGCGCTGGGAATCTTCTGGCGTGGTCGGATTTGACCTTCGGCCCCTCCTTGAAGGTGAAATGAGGACAGCCAAACTTAAAAGTGCTTATAACTCGCTTATTATTGGTCCTAGAGGTTTTGGTGCATTGTCTTTACGGTGGATACAATTTGCATCGGTTCTCCGATGCGCTAGGTCTAGTTCATTGTATGGACTATTTATCACCCTTATCTCATATTTATTGAATGGTTGCCTTCGGGATCTTGAATTTATTTCATAACAGGTAATTGGATATTTCATAACAACAATAACGACAGCAACCAACTTGTCCTTTTTATTTCACAGTTTTGACTCAATTAAGGCAATTATTTTCACAAGCTTCTGGTATAGTTGATTATAATATTGATATAGTATCAGCTGGCAACCGATGTAGGGTTACTCAATAAGACTGATGTTTCAGATACCTATAATAAGGCAGTCATGTTACAAACTAAACTTTCACTGTTGGCGTTTTAGCATGAAGCCCTGGCTACTGGTTATTATCTTGATTGGTGTATTCTGTGGATATGTAGAACCCATAGAAAAACTCAAGAGGAAAAATATCAAGTAAGAACAATGTTTTATTATAATTTCATTATTTCTATAACTGAATAACGTAGGTGTCATTTATAATTTGATTGTCTGTGATATATGCATTAAACCAAAGCTGCTTGACCTGGAACACACCTCATATTTGCACAAAATGAAGAAAAAATACATATAAATTCTAGTCAATCAGAAAGACGGATTCAAATATAAATATTTTTTTCTCTTTGGTCATGTGCAAATAATGGGGTGCTGATATAAAGCAGAAATTGTATAATCACCCATTAAGATCACCCTAAAAGGTCAACTGGCATGACATTTTTATGTGAATTGCTTTCGGCAACTTGCTCTTGTGTCCGTAAATGTTTTTACAAAAAGAAAGCTGGCCATTTACATATGACAATCACCAACAATGATATGGTCATATTGTTGTTGTAATTACCAAACCCAGCAGTAAAACTAATTGAAAACCCCTATATCAAGACTTCAAGCGTACAAGACTTCTTTTTATTTCAGAATGGTTGGATTAAACGTCACATTCCAAGGAAACTGGAAAATTGTACAGAAATTTTTCAAGCTTGTGGAAAAATTTAGCGTGAGTTATTGTTTCTTATTGATTTTGGAAGGATGATGGAATAAAACTAGAGTTTAGCTTTTCTTAAAACTGTTATATCAAAATCAGAAATAGTTATCCTCAAAAAACTGGAGTGTGGTAAGGTTCAAATCCCGTGCTGGAGAGTAAAGCTTACCACCCCTTATTTTCAAAGTCAAATTAAGAACTAACGTTTTTGCCTAAAGCAACTTAAATTACCCTGCATTAAAATCTTTAACCTCAGCTGTGGCATGTTTACATGCATACTCTACCACTGAAATATGTATTTTTAAACATTATAAACACATTGGTCGCTGAAATCTGTCTCCCTTCTGTTTGTCATGATTCTAGAGGAATCATTATCTCCATAGTATTTTTATTGCTTTCGATAATCATATTACAGTGTATAATGAGAGCAGTATATAAGAAGTCCCATGGTACAAAGTTATGAGGCTGTTTGGATATGCCTGAGGTCATATAAAAACTGCTACAATACCTCCCCATACTACTCTGTTAGCTTAGATTCATTGACATAACTACCTCTTATTAGCATTAGATGTGTCAGAGTCCTGTACTACAGGTCATCATTCTAAAAGTTCCAGTTCACATCAACAACACACTAGCAGATCCAGAGGGGGGGGGGGGGGGGGGGGGGGGGGGGGTTCAGGGAGTTCGACCCCCCCCCCCCCCCCCCCCCTTGAAAAATAATGTAAAGGGGTTCAACCCAAAGTACAAAATTATTTCTTGAGAGTGGTGTTAAATTTACAGGAAATGCACTATATTTTTATCAAAATTTAATTTTTTTCCCGGGGCGGCATGACCAGTTATGGTATGTCTGATGTGAACCTCCACCTTACTTAAAAGCTGGGTCCCCATCTGCAACATGTTACATTTTGGGTAGCTTCTTTTCTACAGCTTGATGTGTGGAAATACCCAGCAGATCAGTATGACAACGCCTTGTTGGTGGTAAAAAGTCAAGACGAAAAAGAACTCAGAAAGAGATTTGAAAAGTTTGGTATTGCTGAAGGTGTAGCTAAACAATTTGATGATAAAATGAAAAAGTAAGTAGATCTGCTGACACTGAAACACACAATTGTTGCTGTTCAAGATAACTATTTGTATAAAATCAATGGTAATTATGTCAGGTACAATCAAACTTCTCTGGTGCAACCAATCTATTTTCATTTTATCTAGTCAAAGGGAACAGATGGGATAATCGGGTGAACATCTACCACAGTGATATAATGGGTATTTCTTCTAATCTTAGTGTGGTCAAATTGGAATCAAATTGTGATGATGTGGAGGCATTACTAACTATATAATCTGAATTTTTAAAAGATTTTGTATGGGAAGTTTTTCTTAAAACAGCGTTTTGCCTTTGAATTTTACAACACATTTTAGATATTTTATTTTATTAATCATTAGTGCTGACAGAAAAAAAATATGATACCCCCTGACACCTTGCCTTCAACAATTATTTCCATGTGCATCCAAATGACCCTCAAACTCCACCAAATGAACATGTGATCTAGAAGTTTTGTCCATTCTTATGTAATTGGGGTGGTTTTTCATACAAATCATGAAGCCAGTTGGCACAAAGACACAAAAGGATATCCAAGTTAAATATGAGGGTACATTTATTCACCCAAACGGAGAAGTGTCATTTCTATATTAACCAACTTTGTAACTTCATATTTAATATAGTATCCAAGTTATATGAATGCAAACAGCTAAAAGCTTTAGCAAGTGACGGTATGACAATATAAACTCTAGGATGGGTTCTAATTTTGTAAAAAATCAACTTAAATAATTTATGTTTTATCATTTAGATCTATGGTGGATGAATTTGATAGGCTGAAGAAAAGAACTAGTAATGGCGATGTCCCATTTGACATCAATGATATCAATTCATTTGAAAAGGTTTGCATTCCTTCTTTCCATTGTTCATGGTAATAACATATATGCTTTGATTACCTGCTCAAACTGAGTCTAATATATCATATACAGGTGCTTTCATTTATCATACTTCATTTGTAAATGGATTGTAGATGATGAAAAAGTTGAATCAATGGAAGAAACAATGTCCAGCAGACTTAAAATGCAGAATAATAACTCTGGACACAACTCTAGAAGGAAATCCGATCAAAATGTTGTCTGTATGTATGACCATATTAATTGCTTTTTAAAGCTGGTGGCATGGGTAATATATTTTTCATCTTCATGAGTGATATATATTTTTTTCATATATTTGTATATGTCATTCCCATTATGTTCAATTGTGACCACTTGTTAACTTATGGGAACGACTTAGTATCTTGTGGTAATGACAGGCTAATTCATGGCAATGAGATTAAAAAATGTAGCAAACAACAGTTCTATGTCCCATCCTGGGCTCTGTAGGTATTCAAGGGTTTTTTGTGTATGTGTGTTATGTACTTTTTTGGTAGAAATAAACTCAAAATCTGTGTACTTTATTTGTGATATAATCTCTGAATAGCCTCCGTTCTCAATTTCTTATAATGTATATTTACTTTCTAAATGAAGAACTTTTATGTAAGAATAATTAAATAAATATTAGCTGATCACCTAGATAACATTTTCAATTGATGTTTTTTCTCATAATTATATACTGTTGTATGTATACGTTGTTGTGTATGTTGCATAACTATGTTGCATAGATTGGGCTTGATGAAGATAAAAAGAGAAAGAAAAGGGAGATTTTGTCAAGTCTTCTGCTATCACCCCCTTCACCTTCCGCTGGCACATATGAACCCCATGTACCTCCAGACTATACTACTAGTTATGTTATTACTACTACTCCTTATATATCTTCAACCCCAATTACAAGTACCATCACAGAGCCAGAGCCACCTGCATCCAAGAGAGGAGTGTGGATTGATTGTCTGATCCATGCTAGAGAGTGGATAACAGGAACCACTTGTATGTTGTTCATCAATAAAGTGAGTCTTGAATGTCATTCTCAGTCTGTGATATAAATGTTATGTAGTACATCTATTACATTGCCTAATGCTTTCAACTTAGCTAAAACAATGTTGAACTAACATAGGGAGTTGCAAGGGTGTTCAAATTTATACAAATCTTTAGAGTAAGTTTATGTTCTAGAATAAATGTTTCTGATATTATATAGTCTCTGGGAAAACAGGGAAAACAAAACCAGAAAGGAGTGATTGTACAAGTAGTTGAAGGTGTCCACATTTTTATTCACATTTAGGATATCACAATGGGAAGAGAGAGTTTATTTATTTGTTTGGGGTTTTACGTCGCTTTCAACACTGTACAGCTCATATCTCGACAGGTAGTTGGAAGGGCAGAGGAAACCAGTACATACAGTTGGTCAAGGTTCTGTACTGTAAACTGCCGACCAACGGCAAGCAACTATCAGCTATTCTACTTGAGTTAGGGCCGGGAACCGAACCCCAACCTCAGTGGTGGGAGGTGAGAGTGAGAAAGGGAGAGTTGTTACATGACTGAATGTATCAGTAACCCAGGGCAACCTAGGATATCATGGTGGCAGTAATGCTGGATATCATGATAGCTAAAGCACGGTGGCCAAGTGGGTAACACACTAGCCTAGCAACACAGAGGACCTGCGTTTGATCCTTGATACAGGCAGAAACATACTGGCTCAGATGACTCAATACAATCCCATAATCTAGTTGAAACTGCTAATGCATACCATATCACAACATACCAATAATTAAGCGTCCCTGAAAGGGCTTATTTGGTTTCGCCTCAGTTTCCTCACCGCAGCCACCGCCGCCACCTTGTAACTTCATACACATGTTTATACTATCAAAAACGTGAGCTGATTAGATTTTGGGAGCAATCCGATGAAAATTGACCGATTTATGAGTGATTATCTCACAGGTACCAATCAGAAAGCTTAAAATTCATGTGAACCCCGTATTATCTTCTTAAATATTGCATTTACAGCCATAAAATGTATTGGGAGGTAGTAGGAAACCATATGTGGAGAGTCTAGAAAGCAAGTCAAATTCCCCCCCCCCCCCCCCGACCCCCCCCTGTAGGGTCAAACTGGGGTCATAAAATAGCCAATTTCATCTTTTCCCCTTATATCTCCTTTATTCTTGCTTCTAGAGCTTGAGAATGTATTAAGAGGTATTGGGAAACCATATGTGAAGAGTCTAGATAGCCGGTCATATTTACCCCTGACCCTCCCTTATGGGTCAAACTGGGGTAATAAAATAGCCGATTTTGTGTTTTTGCCTTTTATCTCCTTTATTCTTGCTTTTAGAGCTTTAGAATGTATTAAGAGGTATTGGGAAACCATATGTGAAGAGTCTAGATAGCTGGTCAGATTTACCCCCGGACCCCCCCCCCCCCTCTTATGGGTCAAACTGGGGGTCATAAAATAGCTGATTTTGTGTTTTTGCCTTATATCTCCTTTATTCTTGCTTTTAGAGTTTAGAATGTATTGGGGAAACCTTGTGTGATGAGTCTAGGTAGCTGGTCAGATTTACCCCCGGATCCCCCTTATGGGTCAAACTGGGGTTATAAAATAGCCGATTATGTGTTTTGCCTTTTATCTCCTTTATTCTTGCTTTTAGACCTTTAGAATGTATTAAGAGGTATTGGGAAACCATATGTGAAGAGTCTAGATAGCTGGTCAGATTTACCCCCTAACTCCCAGCCCCCCACCCCCCACCCCTTTTATGGATCAAACTGGATTCATCAAATAGCCGATTTTGTGTTTTTGCCTTATATCTATTTTATTCTTGCTTTTAGAGATTTACAATGTATTCAGAGGTATTGGGAAACCTTATGTGAAGAGTCTAGATAGCTGGTCAGATTTACCAGATAGATGTGTTCAAAGCATTGTGTCATAAACTTCTTGCCTTTCTAAAGTCTCACATTTTAATATGCCTTTTTCTAAAATGTAAATAGATATATGGCATTTATAAAGCACTGTTACTCTTTAGTTAAGTAGTTTTATGGTGTAACTTTCGACCTATTATAAGTATTGATGCTTTATGCATTCTTAGCGTTTATTCAATTAACTTTTCGCAATTTATGACCATAGAAAACAAAATAAAGCTTAAATTTTTCGTTCATGTTAATGCATGAACTTCCACACTGTCTGCTTAACTTTCACTTCTTCTCTCAGCACTGCATGTTTTTATTTTCAAAAACCTGTTTCTACTGTATATTATATTGCAGTGAACCTTTTTGGGACGCTTAGTTTTTGTTAGCAAAATCATTTTTCTAGTTATATTCTATGAGCAAATATAAAACTATTTTTTTATTTTGAAGAATTTTCCAGTATTTATCAGCTTAATAGGTATGATTCCTGTTATTTCACACCATCCTTGTCTCTGAACAGTAGCCCCTGTGGCACCAGTAGGCAACAGTACCTGGCAGTTCCACCTTTTTATTCTTCACTTCTAAAGTCAGTCAAATATTTTGGTAATCACCTTTCTTTCAATGGCCTTAACATTTGAAATGATCTACCTGACCATGTACGCACAGCAACCTCTAATACTTCCTTCAAGGAAAAAGTTCAATTATCTGTTTGCAAAAGTCTCTCCAGCTTAGCCAGCCTCCCACCCTTGTCTTCTCTTGTATGGCCTGGCTATGTTAATGGACCTAGGATTATTGTACATGCTGTTACATAATGGAGATTTATTTAAAGTGCTATAAAGTTCTTATTAAATCAGATCATCCACATAACACAAAGACCTCTAGATAAAATAACCATAACTTTCGTTTTTGGTCATATATTGAATATCTTTCACCATATTGTTTAGATTAAAACTCATTTGTATCTGGGCCTTTCATATAGGATCAGTGGGGCCCATATGCATATTGACAATAGAAGTGGCAGGTAAACAGTAAATGTAATTCTGTGTTTATATACATATAGTTAATTACAGAATACAAGCAAGCAGGCTTGCAAGAACTCCTAGAAAAGTATGACTGGCATTTTGTCCCAGTGATGAACCCTGATGGTTACAAGCACAGCTGGAGTTTTGTAAGTGCACTAAAGTGTAAAACTTTCACATAATTTGATATTTATCAAATAAGCAGTTCTCTTCTTATGTTACAGAGTATCATGAAGTGGACTCAAACCAGTGACAACATAGGTAAAAAACTAGTTATCAAACTTAATATCCACGAGATAACTTTTGCCTCACATAATTTATTTATTAAAAAGTAAGGCTTGTGAATAATTTAGGTTAAGAATTATTGTATACTTTATATTTACCATTTTATTTCCATTTGTTGTGGCTTTGCTCTTGAGGTGAATGGAGACCTGCCTTTTGAAAAGAAAACAATAACTTCAAGGGCACTCAGAGATCGCATTTCTCTGCCAGGTCCAGCACATCCACTATTACTGATGAGTGTAATGATATAAAAGCCTTTTAAAATCTTGGATTCAGAATTGGTTTGTGGATCATTCTGAAAATTATTATTCTCATGACTTCTTGTTTGTTTGTTTGTTTGTTGTTTGTTTGTCAGGAGGATCATGCAAATGCCGCTTGTTGTAACTTCATGAAAAAAAATTAGATGAGTCTTGGTCCAACTTAGATCCCATTAAATTTTTAGACTGATCTGGATCACCGTCTGGACATGCAAAAGTCCAGATTTACCCATTTACTTATAACTGCGTGCCTTGGTCAAGGTAGGCACTCTCTGAGTGGTCTTGTGCTCTTGTTGTTCTTAATTTCAACCTGTTTTTGATGCAGGATGTCAGAAAGCCAAAGGAATACACAATGAGGCGTTTGTCAAGAAAAAATCGAGCCAGAACATGTCCCAGAAATCCATTATTCCATGGGGTGGATTTAAACAGAAACTACAATGATGGACACTGGTGTGGTAATGCAACATTTCTCTAATACTCTCTCTTATAACTTTTGTCATTTGGAGCACCAACAATAAAATGATTTGTTAATTTTGGGCAAATTAATTGGCTTCTGTTGCCAGATTTAAATTGTTCTTTACAACATATTGTACAGATATTACAGCCCTAATTGTGACATTGTATACCTGTCTAACAATCAAAATTATAAATGTAAACTCTCCTTATTGCATGAATGAGAATGTTGTTGTCATACTGAGGGGCATGTTTTGGTGAAATGACATGACACCATGAACCCTTGTGACCTTGTTTCTGTTTTGCTTTCTTTCACTGTCTTCAGTTTTCTTCCTTCTTCCAATGGCTACACCATAAATTATATTTAATTCTTTTCGGGTCCTTCTACATCATGGAATTCATTTCTGCTTCTGGTAGCTCCTTATTTATTGTTTAGAATTTTCCAGTGTTAAGACACATTCAGTAACAATTACCATCGCTATCACATCATCAACAGAAGATTGCAAATTTGAGGGTTTATGTCGATTTCAACTTAGAAGTAATTACAAATTATGTGAGACAAAAAAGTGTTTCTGTCTACAGTGCATTAGAATTTATGAAAGTCTGGCAACAAAAAGAAATTCTGAGTCTGTTACATCCCATACCTGGCTCACAACTCAGATGGTCAAGTACTAACGTAGCCCAACGTGCTTAAATTCAGTTTTGAGATGGGTAGCCATCATGCTACACCACAATTCATGAACGGCTAGCGACAAAAAATAAATGGAAAAAAGTGATCTCTGAAAGCTCTAGCCTCACTAGAGTTCACTCTTATCAAATAGTGCAATGGCAGTGAAAGAGCTTTACAATTAATTTGCAATTTACTTAAATAATGTCACTCATTTCTTCAGTTTCAAAAGACAAAAAGATGAAAGATGGATGTGATTTCCAGCTGTATTGCGGCACTGATGCAGCTTCAGAAAAAGAAACACAAGCCATTCAAACACAGCTCACAGATAAGAAAAGATGGCCACTCTGTTCTGAAGCAATACTAAAGGCCAAGGACCATTTGGATTTGTTAGTTACTATGCACAATTTTGCCAATGCATGGATGTTCCCAACGGCTAGGACAGTTGGCGGATTGGGAAAGACATGTGATGAAATCAAAGACAAAAACACAGTCGATAGGGTATGTTCATTTTTCACAGTTTAAAAAGCAAGACAGATCTATATATCCAAACCTTTTAATTTTTTCAAGAAGATTGATAGCTTGATTAATACTATGAATGTTAAGCCCCTATATATAATGTCCTCTAGTATTGTTAAACTAAGCCTGGAATTAAATAAAACCTTCAGATTGGCAATATCATGACATAAAACACAAATTAGAGATTGCATTGTGGTGTAATGTCCCAAGCATCCACCATAAGAGATATTCTGCTCACCCACATTTAAGGAAAACTCAACATGAAACTATTAGTTTCTGGAAATTATGAGAACTCAGGTAATCATGAAAAAAATATTTTAAAAAGAATTATAATAAATACATATCACCTGTCAAATACATGTAAATCATTTTCAGATTTGGCACACATGTTTGGCAATTTTTTTCTTTGATCAAATGCCAAACTTATCCTTTCTTGTATCCCTGTGATTTAAATGTGATCTCAGCATTATTGCTAACAAATTTACTGACATTCTGGCAACACTTCGAAAACACATTGCCAATCTCTCTGTTCAGGAAGGCCACTTTCCATTCTGTTTGAAAGCTGTTTATAAATTATACCCACTTCTATAGTCTATAGCCCTATGGTCTATGACCTCAGTATCAAATTCGAGCTTTATTTCCAATTTATTGGGAAGACCGTGCAGAAACAGATAAATGGTTTTACTGCCCAAGAAAGAAGTTGTAAATCAAATCAGCTTTTAAAAGCCTCAACTGACAATGTACTCAGAATGATATCACCGATAAAACTGTTGATATTGTCAAAGCAGTTACCCTCACACCATTGGATCTGTCAGCTGCCTTTGACAGTATTAATCAACCAACCAATTAAAATTTTTGATTGGCTTACTCAGAACTGATGGTAGTTTCTTGTGTTTGATCAGGTCCTACCTCCATGGTCAAAAACTCCAGGTCTATATTTTATGACCAATCCTTTTTCACAATGCACACCAGTCCCTTGAGAAATTTAATGAAAATTGGCATCGTAACGTGAATGACACATGTAGACTAGCATATAACGATATTTTATTCAGTCATGTCAGAGTCAGCAAGATGCAATGGATGGGGAACTCCAAACTCAACCCAGATACATACAAGAGAGTTTATAATTATTTGTAATAATATTACTTGGGGCAGTTTGAAGCTATCTTCTCAAGTAACACTCCTTGGCCTTGGCATTAATATTGTAATATCAGCCAATAAGGTAAAAAAAACTTGAAGTGTTAACTTTGACAATGATTATCCACATGTAAAGTCAGACAGGGCCTGCTATAACCATCAACGTTAATTGTACAATTTTTTCCAAGTACCTAACCTTTGAAACTATAATCCAAACTGCCAATGACATTGGTGATCAGCCAATATGACTATCTTAATTCTGACTTATATTGTATCAGCAAGACAAGCATCACAAAGCTCCAAAAAGTTTTAAATGAATTCTGCCTCATTGTATACATGCTGGATGGCTTTACCCATGCTTTGTGATAGTTGAGAAAACTGTGTATCATTTTTAAATAATCAGCTTGTGTCTAAAGCCACCAAAATGAGTCTCTGTCATACTTGTCTTCACTAATTAAATGCAGCAGCCTTTTCTGGAAGAATGAATTTTCTATTCTCTTAACATGACCAAACATAATTGGCAGATGCTGCTTAATTGTCATAGTTGCCAGTTAAATGTAATAAAATTAACTGTCTGGGTCACAGGACACAATATCTGAATTCATTATTCATCTCAAGACCTCCTTCTTTATAAACTCTTATCCCCCTCCTAGATAACTCCCCTGTTTAGATGCCAATTGTGAGTTTGACCTTTTTGTTTTGGAATATGAACTTTCCCTTCATGGACATTAGTAATTCATAAATGCTTCTAGTATTATAAATAATAATAAATGACATTATAGATTTGATTATGCATTATTGGTTCATTTGGTGCATTTGTTACAGCTGAAAAAATTAACGCAAGCAGCTAAAGCAGCATCTGAAAAAGCTGGAGGCCAGGCATGGAAATCTGGACCTGCTTGTGAAGTACTTAAACGTAGGTTATAATAAACTTTATCTGTGCTTTAAGTTTTAATTAACTAATTAAACAAGCTAGTAGAGCTGTAACATAGATTTAACATTGGTGAGGTAGATTATAAAACCCAAGTGTCTGGGTAACACTCTGGATATATTTGCTTCCAGAAACAGATATAAGTGACAAGATATAAAATGACCGAAAAGTGTAAAACCGTTTAAGATATGGCATTTTGAGAAATTCGTCTGTGCTCCAGTCAGAATACATGCTGTATTTCCGGTGGCTACAGACAGCAAGAAAAGAGAGATGGAATGCAATCCCTCCCGTGAAACACAGTTACAAACATTCCCCTACAGTTTTACTGCAGAAGAGAATCAGTACTGGTGATAGGAATGGTCGTAGTTAGGCACAGAATAAATACAGAAAAGATAGTGTAAAGATACAGTAATGTTAGAACATATAACTTTAATAGACACAGAAAGTTACAGAATAACAAAGAATTAGCAGGAAAGACAGCAGAACTGCTAGAGAAATGACAGGATACCATATAGTAAAAGCAGATTTTGGAAGGTAACCCATCACAAAAGACAATGTTTTTACAGGCCCCATCTTTTTGTTCACCTGTTCATGGATCAAAGAAACATTTCAACCGCAGCTTTACTCATGATGCACCTTACATATGGCAAAAAACACCTGTCCTACATCCTTCAGATCAAAATTAAAATCTTACCTGTTCTCCAAGACTTATTCACCCGTGTTTCTGTTCTTTTTCCTGGTGTCTCAATGGTTTCTGACACCTTCCATCTCCCTGGATATATCTTAGTTTGACTTAGTTTGCAGAGATTAAGCTAAATAAAAGTCTTAATATTACAATTACAGTTATGACTGGGCGAAATTTTGAAGAGTTTAGCTTGTCCGTGTATATAGCCACAAAAAGCAGGAAATACTACAGTATGCAAACTTTACTGACAGAAGTTTGGCAGTACATGGAGGAATGAGGCATGACACAAAACGCCCAGAAACAATACAAGATGCAGTTTGACTCAGGCACTAGGTGGTCCGGGTGATGACAGGTGGTTGTATTTACGAAGTCACTAATATTGTAATAGTTTCTACCTTTTTGCTGTAAAATCTGTAAAAAAACTATACAAAAGTTAAAAAGTGAATCACAGTTTTCATTGCCATAGCATATTTTTTATTTAAAGATTTATGTATGTATAAAAATTTGCGTTCAATGTTGTCTGATATATTTTGCCTTCCAGGTGGTGAAGAGTTTCTCAATGCTCCAGGTAAATATATATGTATATATTTATATTATTTTGTGGCAAGTATTATACTTTTGATACAAACTTTAACAATAACAAAACTGAAACAATAACAAGTCTATTCAACTCATGAAACAGTAACAATGAAGAATACAATATAGTGCCTAAAATAGCTTATCACATTTTACTCCAAGAAAGTCCCATTATAATTATATTTCTAAAGACACCTAAATTATACTTTATAAATGTAACCCTTCTTGACTTATTTTATATGCATCAGGTAATTTGATGGACTTTGCATTTGAGAAAGCTGAAATCAAGAATCCGGTGGCTGTGGAGCTTAGAGGTCCATTTTTCACCATAGGAGATGTAAAGGATATTGAGGATGCTTTTAAAGAAACCTGGGCTGGAGTTGTGGCGATGTTGAATGCAATGTAGATCCATTCTGCATATATTGGCTGTTGAGGAAGACTAAATTTGCTAAATTATGATATGAACAGTAAATATGAATCAAATACAGTTAGCTCATTTTGTTTGTGGACACAATCTTCATAAAAGTATAAAATATTTTGTTGTTTTAACAAATGATAAATATAATGTCTCAGAAAATGTATCTGATCAAGATTCTTTTTTTTTTCCACACAAAGGTTTTTTTCAATAAGTTTTCTTTTTTCAATAATCATGTAACTTGATCTAAAATTTCAAATGAATTTATATTTTGCTAAGGAAGACTTATGTATGCTGTTCTTGAACGTCAACAAAGAATTCTTTTATTCAACCGTCTTGTATAGCGTCTTGTTTATTTTGCCATTTCACATATTGATTAAAATATTTGGCCACCAAAATTGTTCTTTTTATTATAGTTTTTTTTTTTTAAAAAAAAGACTTTCCCATCAATTATCATAAAATAAAAAATAGCATCAGAGATGCCCTACCCCACAGCCTGGGGAAATAGTTTTCAACACCAAGAGATAAAGAAGTAGTGAAACAGTACAAAGATCGGGATACTTTCAGTGCAGTGTCAGTTATATAAAGGTCCAAATAATGTTTTTGTGGAGAAAATAACTTCCACGAGAAAAAATGTATGTAAAGTATTAAAACAAGACAATTCAACGGCAAGATGACAGCATTAATCATAAATAAAAATTATGAAGCTGTAAATTTATTTATCAGAGAATAGCTGTCAATGGAAATAGCACAATTATGAAAACATACATATAATAATCAGTTGCAGTAATCCATGTATCTTTGTCATGTGGGAAATATATATAAAATATGACAGGTGAACACACTTTGGCAGAGCCAAAGTTAAAGGTCACACCATGACGTTGCACACCTACAACACCTAACCAATGTCCCTACCAAGTATCAACTTCCTACACCATATGGTTTCCGAGATATAGCCCGGACAAGATTTTATAGGTGAAGGTCATTACAGCAGGGTTAAAGGTCCAATGAAGTTCATACCATGACGCTGCACACCTACAACCTACAACCAATGTCCCTACCAACTATCAACTTCCTACACCTTATTGTCAGTTAGGGGTTTATGGCTTGTCCTGCTGGTTTCCCGTCTACTTATGGATAAAAAAACCTGACCCCAAGTCAGGTCAGGAGGTAGATCCCTGGTCCTGCTAGTTTCTCGTCTAGTCATGGACAAAAAACCCTGACCCCAAGTCAGGTTGGGGGGTAGATCCAGACAAGCCAGGATATACTACGTCCTGTTCAGGTGAAACCGACCCAAATGTTTGGCGCACTTTTTTCTGGATTTTTGTCCTGACATCTGACTCTTCTAACCGAGCCTAAAGTCATAGAATCGGTTGGAGAGTTGACTCCAGTGGAACACAGTGGAACACCCCCATAAATACACAAACAGGATTGAATGATTACGTCACTTCCTTGCCAGTGCCCTACAGCCAATGGTGAGCTACAATGCATGGAATTCTCAAGAAAACACAATAATGGCATTGTACTCCACAAACAAGACAATTATTTTTAGTTAAGAAATAGTTTCTGTATGATGACTGTCATTTTTTTCCTGAGATACAGAATGATCAGATGTTTATGTGAGGAACATATGTACACTACTTAACTGTCAAATTAGTGATTACGTTGCTTCCTTGGTGGAGGTAAAAATGGTATCAAATATGCCAGTGCCCTACAGCCAATGCAGTAGCATAGGAAGCGGGGAGGGGCATCAGATTTTTTGCCCCCCCCCCCACAGTTAAATATATTTTGAGATTAACTATTCAAACTATTTTAGCCATATGAATTAAATACAACTTATATTTATGAAAAATATAACCTTACACATATAAGGTTAAGAAACATGTAATTCAAAGTACAATTAGATACTGATGTGGTAGCCAATGTATGTTTTAAATATGTTGCTAGGTTTGAGTGAATGTCACAACCTTTGACTCTTTCTAGGGAGTTTATGATGCTATTGCAGGGTGTAGTAGGTAACTGAGCCATAAGAACATGTTGTCTTGAAAGTGTGTTAGTGTCCCAAATGTAGTATATATAATGTTTATACATCTTGAGTTTTGACAAAAAGGCTCGTCAACTGGAGTGTTTTTAGTTTATATCCTCCTCCTGAGCAGTTTCCTATCTACATTTTCTTTTGCAAAGAGGGATACTTTAAATGAAAATTATTAATGTTATTTTAATTACATGAAAGAGTTTTTGAAGGGATGCTGTAGATGGTGAGGGGATTATCTATAACTAAACTGGGATGTGCATACCTTGGTTACATGTAGTGTCAATTTCTGGGAAATGATTGTATTTGGGTCTTCGAGTATTGTAATCATGGAAACAAAAATAAGATTAAGCCTAGTCATGCCACCGTCACTGTCATTGTTTCAGCATGCAATAACTTACAAAATATTTTACTTAGAACTTTTAAATTTGGCATGTGGGTAACATAGGTAACATTGAAAGATCAAAATATAGGTCATCAGAATTATTATGCATTTATATACAACTTTATTCTTGTTTCTTTCTAAAGCTTTGGTCAAAAACAATATTGTTAGTTATTCAGTTCTACATCCATAGTGCATCTATTTTTTACAAGGGGGTAATTGTCAGTGATGCAGTGAGTCTGGGTATGTTGTGCCTGGCCCAAGTGGTTGTTTTCATGGGATACCAAATCCAGTCATTCTGTAGCACAATCACATTGATTGCATTTCATTGTCTAAGCCTCGTAATATGTTTTAACCTAATAACCCATTGACATTAGTAATGCTCGACTTAAATCCCAGGTTGACAACTTATTTATAAAGCACTTTATTCCCACAAATATATAGTAAGTTTGTAACTATAACAAAGGTTAAAGTATAGGGTTTTATGTCCCATTAATCAGCCTCAATAATACAGGGATAGGCCCTCAGCATTGCCACATGTGGGATTCAAATTCATGACCCCAGAGGTGGCTGTCTATGATTAGGTGCCGAATACAACTTTAATACAGTTTAGGTTTGATTATTTGCATATTATTGTGGATCCAGAATGGATATGAGTTTAAAGACCCAATGGCCTGAGAAGGTCTTCTTTGAGTGGTTTTCTAGTTTCTGAATGCCCCCGCCCCTACAATTGCTTCCCCAATATTGCTAATGTTCACTTGCAAGTTGGAATTAGATCACTTAGTGTTTAATGTTTGATGTTTAATCATGCTAGTGTTTTAAGCAAAATTAACCATTGATTTTTTTTGTATTTTCTAAATGACACAGTACCTTCTGTTAGTGTAAAAGTTGGCTGTATTATATTAAGATTAAAGATAACGTCTTCAAATTATTTTGCAATTTATGCTCATTTTACCTTTGTTCCACAAAAATGATTTTAAAAGTTTGAAAGCATATCTTGAGGACTCAAAAAATCCCCCCAAAATTACAAAAATATTTACATTTTTACCTGACATCCCCTTGACTCCTTGAGAATGGTATCACTTCTACCGGTGCCATAAATTAACACAACCGCTGAGTTTAACTTTGCCCCCCCACCCCACTTTTCATATGCTTCCTACGCTACTACAATGGTCAGCTACAATGCACTGGATTCTCATGAAAACACAATAATGGCATTGTACTCCACAAACAAGATTATTATTTGTAGTTGAGGAACAGTTTCTGTATGATGACTGTCAATTTTTCCTGAGATACAGAATGGTCAGATGTTTATGTAGCGTACTTAAGGTCACTGTATGATGGTTAAGCTACAAACCAAGGTGAGTCCATTGAGGAACAGATGTACACTACTTAACTGTCAAACTAATAGGTGTGTCATGTAAAAGCTCCATGTGCTTTACTGTCATGAGATATAGTCCAAAATACATTGACAAATAAAGTCAGTCCATGTGTCAAGGTCAAACGGTATGTCAGACATGACTACACCATCTAACCAATATTTGTCCAAAACAGGAAATTCTATATAATTGCCTCAGAAAATGGGGTGGCTAATGTGTACATACTCAGCAAAATAAATGGGTTATGACAACAACCCCCAAGCCTGTAAAAAGTGTAAAAAGTATGTATGATATTGGGTGAAAATAGGTATTACTCAAGTATGACCTGTTTTATTTTTAATGCTTTCTCCACATTAATTATATGATGGGTTTTAGACTGTTCATGGGTTTTCCAATAATTCTACAGGAAAGGTCACACAAATGGAAGCATTATCCATTCATATCACACAAAAGACATTTACAAGTCATTTTATTAAACAAAAATATATTGAGTAAATTTGAGTATATTTTTAAACAAAATTACAACAACATAGATGACTCTATATGTTTGATAAATATGTGCAGCTTAATGTCTGGATTGAATGTTTATACCTAAACATATGACATTCCCTAATAACTCCCACAGGCATACCTATGGAAACAAGAACAAAATGTCAATCAGAACCTTATCTAAATCAGACTAAATGAAACTATTAACATCCATAAATTAGCTATTTGAGTTTTGTTTAACTATACTTTACAATACCTAATGAACGAATATTAATTATTTCTATTTTATTTATTGTATTTACAACACCTAGTTAATAAAATGTTTCAGTGCCTTCCTACTTGAATATTTATGGCCAGGTAAAGTTACATTGGTAATGATTGAGTCTATTAACTCCTAATATTTACAATGACAATTAACATACAGTCTCTACTCTTTGCTTCTTGTATATTTTGTGCAGATGGTAAAGATTTTCTGTGGGTTCCATTTTCCTTTTTAAATTCCCGCCAACTGCTGAAGCGGTTACATCACTGCTGGCTTTATACAATGAAAGGGGTCCAAATGCTGAAGGTCCATCTGAGTACAATGGAGTACCTTCAACTTGAGTTTTTCTGTTGTAAGTGGAAACACTGAAGCCACCTTCTTCACTGCTGTCAGATGAAGATGTTTCAGGTACTTCTGACCCTTTGTTCACAGATGACTTGACAGTATGTTCTCTTCTCACATGACTTTGTAACTTCTTCAGCTGAGTAAAGGCTACTCCGCACAGACTACAACTCACAGTCACAAAACTGGAGTGGTGAACTGCATTTATGTGTCGCTTTAGGTTTGAGGAGATGCTAAAACAGCGATCACAGTCAGAACACCTATAAGGCTGTTCTCCAGTATGAGTTCTGAGATGTCGAATGAGGTTGGCTGAGCGTGGGAAACCCTTGGCGCAAATGTGACAAGTAAACTGGTCTTCATTGTTTGTGACAAACAAAGCTGAATCTTGCAAACTCTTTGGTCTTGAAGAGTTGTCTGACATCACACTCTGGTTGAAATTTGGACTATTATCGTCGAAATAACTATCATGTTCCGCTGTGCCATTACTATCTGTTTCAGCTGTGCAACCCTGAGCTTGATGGTGTCGCTGGTTGTTTATGGACTCTGCCTTGACATCCGGATTTGGGGATATTTCACTCTTCTGTGAGTTATGTGATGAGTATTCTGATTGATAAGAAGCTCTACTTCCAAAGACATGAGTAACTCTTGGCACAGGACAGTCTGTTGTCTTAGCACTAAGATCTAATGGTTCATCCTCTGAGTCCATTTGGATTGAACTTGCAGTAGCACTAGTTTTGATCAAAGGTATTGGCTGCTCCACCTGGTATCTTTTGCCTGGCATTTCTTGATGTATCTCATATAATTTGGCACAGCTTTCTGGAGTTGAATCTTTTCTGTAGTTAACAGTTGGTCGGTCGTCCCTCTTGAAACTTTTAGCTGCGTTGTATTCAGCAGGAGAATTGTTGTTGTTCTCTGATTTCAAATCTGATGGATCTTCTTGTACTGCATCTGACTGAACGGTATTGACTGGTTTATGGCCAAATGGATACATTCCAGGAAGCTGTGTATTCATCAATAGCTGCTGTCCCTGGGTCAGGAAATAGTTAGTATACGGATTTAAACCAGGAATCGAATAATGAAGGGATGTATTGATTCTTAAAGGCTCCAACAACTTCATTCCTAGATCAGTAGGTCGAATCAGTGGCATGTCATGTATGATCTCCTTCCTTTTGACAGGTTCATCTGTCACAGGCAGTGATCTTCCTTGTCCCTTCTCTTGCTTTGGTTTGGAAGGAGCAGACACCTGGCCACAGAAAGGTTTGTGTTTACTGAGTGAATGGAGTGTTGAGAATGTCTGCTGGCACATGTCACACTTCACGGGTTGCCTGCAATCGGCATGCATCCTCTTATGGCGACACAGATTGCTGAACTGTGTATATGCTTTAAAGCAAACCTTTAAAACAAAGAGAAAGACATTTTTTTCCTTATTTTTATACGTTATATTTAATGGTAATAAATACACATATTAAAGCATTTATTTGAAAACAGAATTAACAAACTTAAGATTAAAGCATTTATTTGAAAACACAATTAACAAACTTAAGATAAAATAATAACTCAATAGTTTCATTCCTGGATCAATAATGTATGTCTAATAAACATCCCCCCCCCCCCCTCAAAGATTTATAATTTTTTGCTGATTTATTATTAAGAATTTATATTTTTCTATCTAAATATAACATTACTTTCCTGATATTTATGTCCAATACAGTATTGCAGTAAGAACTTATAATGTACCACAGTTTGTGAAATCCTGTTGAAACCATCTTGTTTCACTTTATATTGTGGCACATTTTATCAAATATCTAATGTTTGTGACAATTTTGGGGTATCTTATTTGTTGCAGATGTTGTGCCTTGTTGGTACTTACAAAGACAAGTCCAGAGGCGAGTTTCATGAAGCCTCCTTTGAAAAGGAAGTGTTTTTTTTCCTTTGGGAAGGCCACCTTTATATTGAGTTTCATAAAGCTTCCTTTAACTCCCCTAACCAAAGGTCTTCTTGAAACTTAAGGAGGGAGTAAATGTTCATTAAAGTTATTACACATTCCTTGAAGGACACTTCCTTAAATTTAAGGTAGGTCCTTATAGCTTCCATGAAATTTAAAGGAGTTTTCAAGGTCTCCTTTAGGGAAGGAGACTTTGTGAAACTGAGATTTTAAAGGAGGGAGAAATTCAAGGAAATCCTTGAATTTAAGGTTACCTTTATCTTAAGGGGGCTTTGTGAAACTGGCCCCAGGTCCTACATTTTACAGCAAAAATCTGTCTCTTAATTTATGTTAATTTATGCCCCACTCACCTCACACTGAAAAGGTTTCACACTGCTATGTATATGCTGATGTTGTTTTAGACCACTGGATGTTGCAAATGTCTTGCCACAATCAGGACAGGGGTGAGATCTAGCTCCTGGATGTTCAGATCTAATGTGACCCTGCAGCTCATCAGGATGTCTGAAGACCAAGGGGCAGTTGTCACAGTAAAACACCTTGTTGGATACCTGGATAGCCTGCACAAACATGAACATGTCAGTGTGAAACAAAATTGTGTCATAAGATTAACTTCTTGTGCAGTGTTAGGAAAATATGGCTGGTACAGTTAGAGCTATGTTCATTATGTCAATTAATTATATTTTTACCCTTGGGATGTTTGAGAAGTCTCATCTGGAGCAATGGCACAGTGTGATGTTTTATTATTGAAGTACACTGTATTTTCTTTTCACATGTAGTGGGCTAAGGTGGTGCAAGGTAATACAGAATAGAACATAATGGTATGGCAGCCATCTTGCCCATGATCATATTTGGTGCCAGGTGGTTCAGTTAATATTTTAAGGCAGGTTAAAGAACATGCAGTTAAGAGAATGCAATGTGAAAACCTGGAAGAGTTTAAAGACATGTAAGAGGTTTCAAAATCACACATTGGAATTTGGGAATATGTTTAACGAATGTCGGAGTTCCCATAATAATAGTGTTGGAGCCCAACTTAGGAGTCTGTCCATCTTAAGATGTGCATATTAATAATTCTCGAAAATTGATTAATTTATCGGATTGCGAGCAAATATAGATTAATTATAACACTTTATATGATTGGAGACGTTTGTGTATTTCACAAAGGACATACAATGTGTCATCTATGCCATGCCTATATCAACAAAGGACAGTTTGTATCATCTGTATTGTACACATATAAACGAAAACAAAATATGTTAACTCTGGCAGGTAAACATTCTTACCCTGATTCAAGTCTCTGTGTTATATGAGGCCATTATTAAGAACACTATCAGAACTACAGTAACGTCTTAATGCTTGCCAATTTTGTTGTCTCTTTTAGGGACACTTTTATAAAAAAAGTGTCTGGTTAGTCAAAAGTCATAATGTTCTCAATTACAGGAGAAAATCTAAAAACCTTACCTGAGGTAAAAGTATGTCATCTGCAGCATCCACAACGTCCACTTCTATATCTTCTTCATCTTGTATATTCTCGATATCAGGCTCCACACTAAAACAATGGGATGGATTTGTGTGAACATTTAAGTATATGGGACTTTATGGGGGTCTAACATACTATATAAACGGATCCCCAGCATTCAAATTTAAATCTCCAAGAATCTCCTTTTTTTTCCTTACATTATTCAGCAAATTTACAAAATTTACATGGTTCGATTTGCATTGTTAGTATCGTTTAACAAATTCTACAAAACATAAAATGAAAATAGGTAATTGTAGCCCTACTGTCATTGAAATATGGTACATTTGCTCACCGAGTTATTTCAGATTTTGTTTCTCCACTGGCTTCCTCCTGTCTTGGAACAGAGGACTCTCCCCTGTCCTGTTTGAGTACATTGTGAAGTGTTCTGCGATCCATGTGTTGTCTGAAGACAGTCTGCAGGTTATTACACACGTATGTCTCATGACGTCTTAGTGCCACCTTGGATTTGAATGCTTGCTGGCATTTTTGGCAAGGGTAAGAACGTACCTCTGTAAAAAAGTAAATAAACAAATGATAAATAAAAAAATAACCACAGCTCACATAAACTTCAAGAATTTCATATTATTATGTAAAATGAATAACTTTAAACATATAACTAACATCACATATCACACAAAAAAGTGAAAACAAGAAAGATGGTGAGTCTATAGCAGTTTTAAATCATCAAATTGCAGAATTTGAGTAACACTGTGATCAAAATAATTCTTAAATCTATCAATCAGGTAAAAATGTGGGGACTATTTTTGTTAGAGCTATCCTTCCATTTGGGTAGCATAGGATACATTAGCCTTAATTGCTTAAGGCTCAAGTACCCTTGTAATTAAGAGAAAATATACAGAAAACATGGTCATTTTGCATAATGTACTCTTACAATTAACATGTACTGGATTTTACACATGAATATGGCATAGACAGTCTGCTCAGTTTATATCTCAAAACATGCATGAGTGCTTTATGAATACCAAATATCTGTGTACAAGTATGAAAACATATGGTACAAATTTGAGCCTTAAGCAAGGCTAAGGATACATCTGGGCAAGAATGAGACCTAAAGTAGTTCGACAAGCTAGACTGCTGTTACAGTTTAAACAATTTAATGTCTTATTGCCTAGAAAAGAGTCAGTGCATGGGCTTTAAGGGGGTTAAAACTTTTTTGGTGTTAAACAAATCATGACTTTTACTGGCCTTATTGACAGTGGTATCTTAGCCAGGTTTGAATGTTCTTTACAAATACACGCACTATATCAGAAGTATCAAAAACTGTTAGCAGAAACACCAGAACATTCAATTGTACTTCTAACACTTTGCAGAGCCAAAAAATTAAACTTAGAAAAAAAAACTTCCAAAAATAATTTTTCTGAAATTTTCCTCAACACACTGTAAAATAAAGCATGCCAAGGTAAAGTCGGACATAAAGATACTCTCAATTTGAATACAATAACTTGAGTAGAAATGCATCAATCCCATAGCTTACCCTGGGCCTCAGGATGCACACTAATGTCTTTATCTTGTACAAGTTCATGTCCCACACACAACAGCAACTCTTCCCCAGCACACAGATCTCTGCAGCTTTGGTAGAACACCTAAAAAACAAAAACAGCCATTACCACAGCAAAGAAAGTAAATTCTGAAGTCCTAATGGGATTATTTTTGAGGAGGATTGAGTAAAGGGCAGACCCCAACACATATAATAATAAGATTCCAATGTGATTAATAGACGTTATGGTGTAGGTATTGTCAAAAAATTCATTTAAAAACTCTGGAGTCTCGATCTGATTGTGGATCATCTTTGAAGGGAACCAAGCCATGTCTAGATACCACCATGGTGTGAAAATATGGCCCCTATCTGATACTAAGTGATAATCAAACAGACAAACAGATGCAATAACAATATCCGCATTCGTCTTGTTGGGGAGTGAGGGGAATGACACAGTGTAAAGAATGAGATATTTGCCCGGGGCATGTGAAAATACACCACTGATGAAATACCTATTTCTAGTGCTGCAAATTTCACAGATAGAATAAGGGGCTGTAGGTCAAAACCTACGTTCTGCTAATAAATTTGTTGAAGTGTTGTACAGTAAGGTTATGTGTAATGTATCTAAATTTTACAATGATTGAGACATTTCAATGAACACTTATGATCTGGAGGATATCTCTAATGACAATGTAACGACTACTGACTAACGACTACTCAAACATCTATTTACTCCCTGAATTCTTTAATAAAAGTGATGTTGCATTGTCATTAAGTATGACCTGGTTATTTTATAAATGTTTCCATTTACAGGCCCCAGCATGTGTTGGTGGCTAAAGTTTATCCAAATAATTTCTGTTACATTATCTACAGATTTTAAATATTGCTGTGACTCAAAATTAAACATCTTTCATTCTTGGCCTTTGTAATCTTTGTAACGCATGTCTACATAATTCACTATACAAAAGGGTTTATAACAATTGTACTTTAGGACCATTGGCCAAATACCATTATATGTGTTTAAATCCAACTTCTGGTGAAGATAAATATCAGAATAAATATCAGCAGTACATTGTCATTTCACTCTTGGCATAAGTCCTGATATACAGACATTTGGAATATTGAACACCAAGGTCTTATTTATGAAAATAGCAAAGTTATTCACCTTATTTTCTTTCTGCACAGCAAAGACATTGTAGTCACTGAGTTTGGTTGTGCTCCTCACATAAGTCATCCAGTGGTTGCTATGGGAACTGTCCCACCAGCCAATAACACGACCTGTATCATCCAACATCTGAAAGACATCCCAGCCTTGTATATTTAAGTCCACATTGAACAAACTGAATCAAATTAGACCGTGAGTTTACAATTTAAAAGGGCAACTTGGTACATTATTTCATTTTGTACATTTATATTTAAAACTTCTAATGAACTTACTTTTGGTCTAATGTTAATGAAATCACGTAAATTAAAACTTAATTTTATTGTTTAATATAATCAATAAAATAGATGGTTTATGTCACATCGCATCCTTCTTTCAGAGCAGAATGTTACAGTCTATAAAGGTAAAAGGGTTTTGAAGTACTGGCTTATTTTTGTATGAATAGCGGTCATTTTCAATTAGTGTGGATATCACAGACTGAGTCAATATTAGATCAGAGTGGCCACTACACCTGCACCAATACCATATACTTTACAATGGGGGTTTAATTGATTTTATATTTGATCAAGGCAAAGACACGTCCGAGTGTTTCCCATGCCTTTATTTGGACTGACGTCACAGTTCTTGTTTATTTGAGAGATTATGGCACAATGAATAGCTACGATTGCTGACCAGTAAAGTCAAACTGATTTCTTTGTGTCTTCCTAACGTGTCCCGTGTTCAATACATAAGAAATTACTGATTTAAGTGAACTAATATTAACTAACTCCAATAGTGGTACCAGGCTTCTCACAAAGATACAGTCAGTAGAATTTTCATACTAGATTACACGTAATTGGTGAGTTAAACCATCAACGCTAGTAATTATAATATTATGTAATCAACTTGATTCGAATTAAAAGAAGGTACGACTGCAATCAAATCTGTTTTAATATAAAGTCTTGTCAGAAGCACAATATTTGCTTTGGCAAATAATGAAGTTGTTTCCGAAACAAACCTCTGTTATTTAAATAATGTTTGGTTTAATCCTTTGCATATTCACCGAATATAACCATTTATATAAATTATAGCTTTTAACTCCATCTAAATAACTTTTCTAACTTCATGTAAGTTTAATTTCTTTTTTAACTTCGAATAGAGTAGTTTATTATTTTTTATATCTTTCAAGTAAACCAGTTTTGGTTCCATATTAATTATTTGTACATTACCTCCCATGCACTAGTGGTTGGCCCTTCCACTGTGTTCCTCATTTCTCCTTCTAAGGGCCCGAGTTTTTCTCCACGAGCTATGTCCACTTTAGTCCAAACTCCTTCCCCAACATGCACACCAGATCTCCTGAATTCAAGTTCTGTAGGCAAAACGAGGCTGTTCAAAGTTTTGTCTGAATCTTCATCATCTGCTCCATTCGACTGGAACATCTCGGGTTCAGAGTTTGAGCATATCTTTGGCTTGTCCTCTACGTTATTATTGTTTCCTTGGTACAGCTGCTCTCTCGTATCATGACACAGAAGAGAATTAGAGACCATATTTGCATCCATCTTACACTGAAATTAAATGGCACTTTCATGTAAAACTCCGCAGTTACATTGATGTTAATAATGTCTTGTTGGCCTTGAGACTGATTGGAGACTAAAATCATTTGTCAGAATAATTACCTGGATTGGGTCATTCTGTCTAACAACACAATTTCATCACACGTGTGGAATATACTAATAAACGGGGCTTTTTGTGAGGAAAAAATTGCATTCAATTTTAATCAGAAAGGAGAAATTCAGGGGCAAGTGTGATTTGGTAATTGATACCAAAGAGGAAATGATACTAAAAGGAATTTTCTTATTAATAAAACATACTTCTAATTGATGCTGAAAGGAATGTTCTTATTAATAAAACATATGAATAAAACGTGTAAAATCTACTTTTTTTCCTCATTAAAAGATTCTTATATTGACAAGCTTACAACCTTAATGGCTGGCTGGAAAAATACCTTTTTTCTTTTGGAGGACAAAAATCAGTGTGCTTTCGTCATAATAACTACTTGTTTTATGTATTATAGCATCGTTTAGTGACAACATTGATTTAAACTGTACCACAAGCCTATCATTTATATAAAATAAGAACAAAATATTAATAACACATACAACATGAAAAGAGAATGTGTATATATTCAAATAACTTATTTTCCTTTAACAATTTATAGTCTGGATGGATGCAATTCTATAACAGACATAGTCACTCTCATATTGTTAATTTTGAATTTAATAAAAAAAAAATTTCAATCAATATATATAAATTCTTATCTTCAAAAACTGTTTGAAACATATCATTAATGTTATTTTTTTTCTTACAAATTCTATGGTAATCAAAATAATTTAACTTACATCAATATGATCCTGGAATAAATCTACTGCACTTGGAAAATTAATTTCTGATTTGAATATCCCAGACAAGGCATTGAATCCACATTGTCATCTGACTTCCTCTCTTCTCCAGCCCTGGCTTTTATTTATGTGATACAATTAAAGATGGACAGAAAATGTATCAATTTGTCTTGTCTTCTCCTCTCAAATAGACCAGTTTAGACATGTGTTCAAAGACTCACAGAGTATCAATTATGCCTAACAAGGATTTTTTTATAAAAAGGAGGGAAGAATAATGCTTTCACTCCAGCTAATCCTCCCAATCCTTATCTCCTTACACTGATTGGCCCATTGTCCACGAGGAATGACATAATTAATTAACATACATGTGCATAATGCCAGGGACAAATCCAATGTACAGTAACTTGTGGGTGTTAGCTTTTGGGATTAAGGCCAAATAAAGATCGAAGTTGATAGAAATAGCAGTTTCTTGTGACAGCTAACTTAAGCCGAGGGTTGCTTAATCCCATTAAGGTAAATTTTTCTTTTTGAGTATGTAGATCATAAACAGTGACATGAAACACAGATGCATTTGTAAAACATTTATATTTGCATAGTTATTGCACGAGTATTAGATAAATAGTGCTGTCAATAAGGAGTGTTTTTAGTTAACAACATTCTGTACAGTTTTCAGCATTATATGTTGCTAATTCTAAGGTATTTCTGTTCCTGTTTTTTTTACCTGATTTGGTTCTGGCACCCCCAAACTCATTTCTTTTGTGAGGCATGATAAACTGGCAAATGAAATTATAAGCAAAATCATATAATGAACTCCTTCGTCTCAAGGAATATCACATATGAGTAAATTTAACATCATTATACAAAGACAAAAGAAAAAAAAAATTCTGTATTATTGAAATTTTTGATTGGAATATAAGAAAAATATAAGTAATAAACAGTAAACTCTTCTCACTTCAGAAATACTGTGTTGCTTGATTTTGTATATTAGAATTGTGAATAATGTCACATTTCAGTAAATTTTTATTATTTAATGAAAATACATATTCTAGGTGACTAAGGTATTTTATCTTATGAAACTCTACCGATTTCAGCAATTTAAACCAGTATTCTGTATTTTAAGTGAATCGTGTTGTTTTTGATATTCTCTTATACCCCAAACCCTTACATCACTTGTCCCAGTTCTAAATATATTGAGGATATATATACAAAACCTCCATTTTTTTTAACAATGTGGTGGCCAGTTATTGAAACGTTTGGCCAACCTTAAAATTTTAATATGTGTCAATGAACTTTCTTCTCTTGCAAATCCTTAAATTTGTGACTATATATTTGTTACAATCTTATTACATATTTTAGGTATATGATCAAAAGTCAGATTTGTTAATTGTATTCACAGATAGCACACCATTACATAGAGGTGAGTTCAATCTTTAAAAAACCTGATGTCTATAGAACTTCATGTGTAATATTTTATTTCTCAGTGGAGTAGCTAGCTTTCACCACTTTGGTGTTACCTCATTTTCAAGTAGACGCAAAACACACAAAGAGTCTTAAGACAAAGTGAAAACATGGCTTTCTTATGAAATAATATTGAAAATGAGGTTTAGACAAGCCCATTTAATGCTTTTGCTTACAAAGGGATGGACACTTAATTGTCTTTCAAAAGCTGTACATACAGATGTCAGCTCTTGTTTGAATTAGTTTTATTTGTTCAGGAGACACTTTGCCAGATGGGCCGTTGTATATCTTCTGTTTTGTGTGTGAATTTGGTCACATCCTCGGCTCTCAACAGGAGACTATACACAGTTGGTAAGAGACAGTTAAGATTGTGGAGACTTACTTCCAAAGCCTTTGCTTAGAGGTATTTTAGATATGGCCTTATAGAAGTATTTCATGTAAAGAACATATGGAATGACCAACCTTAACCCAAAATTTGAAGCTTTCCCATGTATAGTTGCAACTTTCACCTCTTGATAAGAGTTCCTTTCGACCATAGGTCTGTATGTCATATCCCAATGCTGACAGGGGGGAAAGTTATTTATAATACAAATTCTCAAAAAAGAAACATTTTTTTAGATTTGGAGAAATGATCATATAGTTGATCAACAGATGAAAAATGCAGTAGAAAATTATGTTACTGAGTGACAAGATCGACTTTGGAACTGACCAAGAAAATGGGTAAACTCCCAGAAAGATGATCGAGATAAGTAATATTAATAAGGATTAGTAAAGTAGTGTAAATATGATCAAATAGTGGGGATGTGATAAAAAGATACAGAAAAGAGACCAAGTGGTGGGAATGAGATAAAGTAGTTAGAATGAGATAAAAGAAAAGATGGTCCTCCTGCAAGATAGAGAGAGTAGGAAGAAGCAAGACTAAGTTCACATTGCGACAGGTTAATGTACGGAGCGCCTAATGGGACATGGTAAAAAAAAATTGCACCATGTATTAAGTCGTGCGCACAAGATGATCTCGTGATAACGAGAAAATAAGTCATGTAT
Organism: Sabellastarte sp. h YS-2021; assembly: GCA_964017235.1. Lineage (NCBI taxonomy): Eukaryota > Metazoa > Annelida > Polychaeta > Sabellida > Sabellidae > Sabellastarte > Sabellastarte sp. h YS-2021. Next base: position 94,068,965 of record OZ024928.1, read on the forward strand.
TAAGTCGTGCGCACAAGATGATCTTGTGATAACGAGAAAATAAGTCGTGATAATGAGATGATCTCATTATAATGAGATAATAAGTCGTGATAACAAGATCATCTCATGATATCAAGATGATCTGGTGATAAGGAGATCATCTTGTGATAACAAGATCATCTCGTTATCACAAGTTATTTTCTTGTGATAATGAGATCATCTCATTAGCACCACTTGTTTTCTTGATATCACAAGATCATCTGGTGCTCACCAGATGATCTTGTGCTCACTAGATAAAGTGGTGATCACCAGATGAAGTGGTGATAACGACTTAAGAAGTGGTGAGCACTAGTTGATGTGGCGCTCACTACTTATTTTCTTGTTATCACAAGATGAAGTAGTGATCACCACATCATTTAGTAATAACCAGATCTCATGCTCACCACATCATCTTGTGATAACAAGAAAATAAGTAGTGAGCACCACATCATCTGGTGATCACTAGATGTAGTGGTGAGCATGAGATGAACTAGTGATAATAGAATGATCTGGTTAGCACCAGATAATGAAGTGCTCACTACTTCATCTGGTGATAACAACATAATAAGTGGTGATCACCATATAAACTAGTGCTCACTACTTATTATGTCGTGATAACTACTTTATCTGGTGATCACCACTTTATCTAGTGAGCACAAGATCATCTGGTGAGCACCAGATGATCTTGTGATATCAAGAAAACAAGTGGTGCTAATGAGATGATCTCATTATCACGACTTATTTTCTTGTTATCACGAGATCATCTTGTGTGCACGACTTAATACATGGTACAATTTTTATTTTACCATGTCCTATTAGGGGCTCCCTATTAATGAATTAGTTTGAGGAAGATAAAGACGTGGAATGAGGTGGATGACTTTGAATAATAACTTGTGAAAACAAGGTAACAGAATAACCCAAATAATCTGATTTATCTTGATTGATTGATTGATTGATTGATTGATCGAATGATTGAGTGATTGGGTGAGTGATTCGGTGATTGGTGTCACATGTGTTGAACATATCACAAGGGGTAGTTCGTGGGAATGTAGACCGAGTTTTTGTCCCGTTGCCAATTGCTCTTGATATTTCTGATGGTACGCAATGGCGAGGGACAGAGTTCACATGTACTTGTTTTCTGTGTAAATCTTGAACGGCATATTTGTACACATATTGGCACAAATATATAGTGCTATTTTCATTCTTTGAGGTACATATATGTGCCGTTCACTAATATTTAATGCCTATCCAGCTGCCATGAATAAATTTCTACATATTTATGAAATGTAAACGAACTTCACCAACCTTTTCTGTTCCTATAAATGTATCTTATAGTAATGTCTGAAATGTTTTCTAAATATATTTATATTATAATTTTTTTCACCTACAACTAATTCAAAGGAACAAGAATAATTGGCCACTAGAACAGAAATATGTACTTCAAGATTTACACAGAAAACAAGTACATGTGAGCTCTATCCCTCGCCATTGCGTCCATCAGTATTTCAACAGCAATTGGCGATGGGACAGAAACTCGGTCCAGTGGGAATGGGGAAAGCTAAACAATTCGTAAATACATATGTAATACATACTAGTTGGTCAAGAGCCTGTATTGACAACCGTCAGGTACTGACAAGCAATAACCAACTTTCGGGAGTCCAACCTAGGAGCCAACAGATGGGAGGATAATTTGTCACCCGCTTTGCCATAGTGTCCCCTTTTTCTGAACTAATTTATAGGGTCCCCTTACAGAACAACCACTTTTACAATATTTTGTGAAATCATTTAAATCTATGCAACATACTTGTGTTACTCTATACAGTCTGAACGCCAAAAAACTATTTTAGATATCCAAAGCTCCAAATGTAATACATAAACTGAGGAATTTTCAAACCGTGTAACCTTCAAAAATTTACAGTGATATCTGAACTCGCATGTCGTTCACAAAATGTTTTTGTCAGTAGTTTTCCAGTGTTTTACACTAGGGATTGATTTTGTCTTTAATAAACTCAAACAAATAAGACCTTATTGGGAATACTTTTCACAATTAACCTATTTTGGTTTCTAAGTAAGTTTATCTGCTAGTTCACTCGCTATTTACAATATTAAAATCGAACACTGAGCATCTGCAGTTCAAGTTGACTGGAACAACATTTTTACTTATTATTTTTATTTCACAAAACTATGCCATTTATTAAAACGAAAACTTACCACAGATAAAAGTATCAACACAGAAAACCACTCATAATTTCTTTGCGTGTTTCCCTAAAATTTTTGCAAAATGAAACCTCAAATATGTATAATTGCATGGGCATATTAAGTAGTCATAAAAACATTTATAATTGCACAGTCTTGCTGAAATTACCATTTGATTTTGCAGTATGGCTGAAAGCACAGAAAAGATGGAGTGATTCGCCTCCCTGCCCTTGACATTTAGGTCTCACTTAATATAAGTTTTTGGAACTGCAGTGAGTGGTATGTATTTTTAAAAAGTTTTACAATTAAATTCTTAGTAATACTAAACGGGAAAGCTAGCCGTTTTTGTGGGTGATATATGACAGTAGGCAGTGCCCTCCTTTGCAGCCTCTGTCCCTAATTTATTTTTTTATTTATTTATTCAATTCATGCACTAAGGTATACATATGCAATGGAATGGTCCATAAAAGGTAAAAGCACAAAAAAAACTCTGAACCATAAACATAGAACTAGCATAAGAAATTAGTAAAAAGTAGAAAAAAAATCACTACAAAAAATATACATTGGCTCATTTCAGTTTTACGAAGTTGAAAAATGTTCCAGTAAACATGTAGATTCAAAACTGTTAAATTGGGAACATTTACTATCCCTAATATACAGTAGATCTTTAATGTTGCCAACACAAAAATAATCTGGTGCAATATATATTCTATGGATATAAGAATGGACATTACTACTGAAAACACTTGGTTGGCCATATAACAAGTTTCTATTGCAGTTCATAGATTGAGATACTACATTAATACTTTCAGATACACTAGAACCACTACCATTTATTGCCAAATGCCCACAAGTTTTAACACACCCATTACTGCTACATAAGGCTTTATTTAAGAATTTATTCAACCTTTTAAACAACTGGACATCAATGGGTAGATCATCGCAGATTAGAGGCAGGTATTTACTATGTGTTCTGAGTGGTAACCTCAACAGTTTTCTAATATTTACAGAGCACAGTTTTACCATTTCTGCAAGTTAAAGTTAAATAGTATTGAGAAAAATTAGATTATATAATTCAATATTATTTGGCCTGGTTTGTAGAAGGTAGGTGGATAGGCCCACATGCATAATTACATTGAAATGAAAATAGACTGGAGAAAGCTATAGAAGTAAGAATGCAAAGAGTATGTGGAATATTCACCACACTGGTTAACACACCTTCCAATGTAAGACAACACAATCAAATTTGGAGCTAATTTTGCATCATGGCTGATCAGGGACACAAATACAATTGTATATAAAGAATTCACCACCTAGACAAGGAATAGAAGAGTGAATTTTACACTGTGGCAAATGTCACAGTTCACTTTATGATTAGGAGCTCTTTAAATGAAACAAAGTCACATTATTACTAATGGAATGTTGAAACAATAGGCACAAATCCAATTTAAACTACCGGTATCCTAATGGAAGACAAGTAAATCAACAACAACAGCATATTGTAATGCCCATCAGGGCTAAGGAAATACAATTCATTTCAGTTTTTTGTAATTAAACACTGTTTGTTGGGGTTAGATAAAATGGAATATTTTGATTTCAAAAAATCCAATGAATAGACAAAGTGAAATGGCCAGTTAAGTTTAACAATAATATTATGATATTGTTATCAGTATAATTTCCTTTCATTTGAAAGTGTTTGTTAATAATTTATATTATATTTAGCTTTAAAAACATTCTTACATTTTATTATCATAAGTTGGGCTGATATGTTCTAGCCCATCTAAAGATAGGCTAGCTTATGATCCTAGATTGAGCTGTGGCTCAATTTTACTCTTGCTCTTACTAACTCTTACGTTGGGCTCTAACAGTACCTACACACTCTATCAAATTTAAAGTTATCATTGGGGCTTTACGTCCTATTCTACAGACATTCTCCAAACAACTGGCACATGTTGCACATAAAATCAAACAAACCCACACTTATACAGAAGCATATACCTTTTCTTTGATTTAATGTTGCTTTTCGACACAGTGAACAGGTAGTTAGGCACTTGATTAGAAGTCTGACATAAATTATTCATGATAAAATGAATAGTAGGTCGCTGAAGGCATATTTGATTAAAATTTACTTTGGTATAGAAATGCAGCTTAAGCAAAAGCATTTCTGGATGTTCCATTACATTGTTACATCAGGTGTTCATTTAAAAAACCATCAACAGCATAAATTTTACAATAGAAGAGTGAAAACTGATTTTTTTTCTTGAAGTCTATCCTATAATTACACGAAGAATATAATTGAATTAACAAAGCATTAGTACACAGATGCTGTAATTACATGCCTTAGGTCTTGTTTGACTTCCTTCTATCATAAAGTCAATGGAAACTGGTCCATGTTACAGATATCGCAAGGTGCATAAAGAAGGGGGAAATGAAAATTAATTGTTTCCCCCAACACAGCATCACTTGATTCAACAAATGATCATTTTTCTGGCCCTCAAGACAACATAATATTTGACTTCCTAGCAGTATATTTCATACTTCCCAGTGGACAAAAGGTATCAATTTATGTTAGCTTTTGCTTTGTAATCAATAGCAAGAAAATCCCCTAGATATAAAAATGGTGTCTTAGTGAACGAATGTTTAGGTATGTTGACAAACAAGTTTGGTATCTGTTTGGCTCTGAGCTCTGAGCTTGTAGGTTGAAATCCAGCTGAAGGCAACATGTGAGATTACAATTGAGGGTCTTTCACGACATGACCACAGCTCAAAAAATGGAAAACCTGAAAAGAAATTTTACTGCCACTGTAATTGTGACAATGAATAACAGATCAATAGTCTCATTCATTTTGAAGCGACCACAGCAGCCCGCAAAATGGATCCAAAAGAATTCAGTCCATATACTTTGGACTACATTTAGGAACAGGAAAATATGTTTCATTCTACTTTTAGTAATACAAAGGCAATCGGGGTGCCCAATTAGAAAAGTGGAACGGGGGTTTTAGCCTATGCTTGAGTCTTAATCTAAGACCTACTTCTGAGTTGTTGTTTTTATATAAAAAATGCCTAAGGTTGTGGTCTAAGCCTATTTCACAGAAGGTAATAACTAGATCAAAGGTGCCTTGGCCTGGATTAGCATCTACAAAGTTATTTCATTTTTTTGCATGGTAATTCACTAATTACGCTACAGATGATATGTCTACCGCTGATATACGGCAGGAAAACTGATGTGGAATACAGTTAACTCCTATGAAACAAAGTCTGGTAGTACAAAGAGTAATATACATCACCCTACCCTGCAGTGTAATCAGAGTAGAAGCGTGCTTACACACAAGAAATAAATGCTGGAGATTTTAGATATCATTTGTCATTTGGGAATTTGTCATTAAGTTTTCAATTTTTCCATTTTGTTATTCTTTAAATTGTTGGCCACCGTTTTTGTGAGTGAAAGTTTCTACTTTTAATATCAACAAGTGTTTTGTAGAGCTAAGAAGCGTAAGAAAGGAAATGTATGCATATCTTACTTAGTTATGTTTAGGGCATAACATTCCTTATGGTCACATCTGTATGAATCCGGGATGTTTGGCCGGCAGACATTTGGTCGGTTGAAGATTGGCCGGCAGATATTTGGTCGGTGGACGTTTGGCCGGTGACTTTTTTGGGAGGTAGGACAATTGACCTGTGATATTTTTATGTGTTAATTCAATATGGTCCTAAATGAAATAACTTTTGTAAACATTGAATACAGAGTTTAATATTTTATTTTTATATTGTCTCCAACAAAAAGAGACCCTTTTGTCATTTTAAGGACATAATACAGCAATATATATAGACATTATATTATAATATCATCAGCACTTAAGATAACTGGTCTTACATTGTCTCTAACGAAAAAAACTGTTTTGGCAATACATCTAAACATTATAACATCATTATCACTTTCATTAACTGGTGTTAATAGTGAAACATAATACGTTCATTTGCTCAGTCTGATTAAGTGTCTAATACTATGTAGAAATTCACGGATAGAAATTTCATCTTCTGCGATGCATGTTCACATATAATGGGTATGTTTGCATTGTCTTTTCATGGGTGGCTCTCCATGGGCGGATTGTAATAGTCTGTACACAAAGGCACACTAAGCTTAAAAACAATCGTCAATTCTGAGTGGGAATCAAAGGCCTTTCAGTTCTTTTATGGACATTATATTTAATCCTGAGAAGTTATCCACGGCCTTTTAGTTTCTTATATTTAACCCTGCGCAGTTATCAGTGACTAAACTTAAAAACATTTTATTTAAAACAACAGAATGGCATTTTAAACTTTTTTTGCAATATAAACACAAGTTGTTGTTTTTTCATTTGGGCCAAATAATAAAACAAGTTAATAACATAAATAACATACAGAAATGTCACCGGCCAACTGTCCTATCCCCCCAAAAAAGTCACCAGCCAAACGTCCGCCAGTCAAATGTCCACCGGTCAAATGTCCGCAGGGAAGGGGGTATACTTTCAGAGTTTACACTGGCATTTTGTCCACCCTCCTCCAAAACCGGCTGGCATTTTGTCCACCCATGAAATTTTGACCTGCACTTTGACCACCGGCATTTCGTCCTGGATTCCTCAATAGCATGCTTTGTAATATCCAGGAAACCACCCTATATGACTGAAGAACTGTCGTGAAAATATTATGTTTGGTGAGTTTTGAAGTAATTTCATAGCATTTTTGATGAGCTTAAAAATAAATACTCATTGTTGTGCTTCACCCATGACTTTTAGAGGAATGTAAAATGAATTGCAGCTCATGATTTTTCCCATAATATTGCTGATCCCACCTGTTTTCATTACCTGTTCATTTTATTAAAATATAATGTTTATTTTGAAAAAAAAAATAAGTTATTTTAAGAAATAAATTTAGGTAGGCTGTTGTAGATTTAGAAAAAACACAAGCCCACCCCACTTACATCAAATCAATTCACCTACCTACTTGTTTTATTTGTTTTTTCTAGTTGGTGAAGGTTTAATTAATGTCACAGATATTACAAAAGCATACAAATTAGAGAACTTAATTACAGGCTTTGGAATGGATATTTGTTTCTTCTGGCTGATAATTTCCTATTCCAGTGGAGATAAAAGAAAAAAAAAAGAGACCGAAAAAAAGCTTATGAAAATTTGATGGCATTATTAGTAAATTGAATAGTATTTTGGTATGAGTTGTTGAAGCACAAAGACACGCCTTTCAAAGAACTTAAACAGAACATGTGTCCAACTTTGAATGAAGACTTTTCATGTTGTGTTGTTCTCTGTTCCCCATGACATAATGAATGACTTTTTGCCATCCAGTGTCTTTCCCAGATAATATCAAAAGAGTTGTATTTCTTTGTGCTTGATATAAGATACCAATGAAAAGTAACTAGTTCATTGTCCAATGTAAATGTTTCCCCTTACTTCAAATTTGTCTGTCAACATATCATTCTCAAGTCAACAACTGCTCTGAGACGAGAGTCTTTGGGGAAAGTTTGCCACATGTTTGGTCAAGAGGGGGAATTGAGAGGTTGCATATTGTCTTCTGTATGCAATGGTTACATATTTGAAGTGTTTCATGCCTGAAAGCAGAAAAACAAGCCCTATAAAATCTACAGTCCATGTGTCCCTTTGAAATTGTACTGTGGCTCTTTTAGTATTTTGTTTTTGGCTAGAAATATATTTTTCAGGAAGCCAAAGTGATGTTGACAAGTTTCTCACAAAAGAGACAGTTTTACTAAAAACCAGGAAAACATTTTACATAAACAATGCATCAAATATGAGAGAATTCGATGGTTGGCACTGTCAAGTCATTGTGTATGGCGGGGCTTTTTTAAAGTTTGAAGTAGACACTTCAAGAAAGTACATCTGACGTATGCATTACATCCCAGTCACACAACAGGTGATATTGTCTACATTTATAGGCATTTAAATTACACCTGAGAGTTTTTCTTTTGTTAAAAGTGTCCAGTATCTTTCACTATTGGCCACTTTGTGATTTTGACCATACATAGAAGTCTTTTTAGCACATTTCCAAAGAAACCCTTTTACATGTATTTCAACTAACATGATCATAAAAACCGAAAAAGTACACAACAGGAATATTGAAAGTGTCCATTCGGGACCGAGTCAACAGTCCATTATTTTCCAATATTGGACACGGGGCCACGGTGGCAGAGTGGTAACACTCTCGCCTCCCACCTCTGCGGCCGGGGTTCGATCCCCATCATGGCCGTAAGTGGGAAAGCTGGTAGTTGCTTGCCGTTGGTCGGCAGTTTACAGTACAGAACCCTAGCGAATTATATGTACTGGTTTCCTCTGCCCTTCCAACTACCTGTCGTGATATGACCTGTACAGTGTTGAAAGCGACGTAAAACCCCAAACAAACAAAAAACCAATATTGGACACTTACTTGGCCATTAACCTATACCTAAACCTAAATTTACCTACCTAACTTTAGAACATTTCAAAAGTTATATGTATTGACAGGAGAAGCAGAGAAAGTTAGAGTTTCTCAAGTTCACAGGCAGAAGTGTATCAATAATTACAGGAATGAGGCATTTTAGAAAACACCAATAAACAATCAACACCGCCTGTAGTGTGACTGGGGTGTCAGTTTATGCATTATTACTCTACCAATTTGGTTATCAGCTTTTACGCCAGGGGCAAATAATATTGCATTTTCTTTTGCGTGTGTGTGCGTGGAAAGGGGAGTTTAGTGTTGACATTCTGCATAAGCTATGATCCTAATTCCCGAAGTGTAAGTTTTTATGTCCTGACTAATAGTCATGGGCCAACAGCCAGGGTCATATTGATACAGGCGGCCAACATTACCATTTGTCGGCATAAAATATAATACTCAGGACATAGTTTTCCATGCTGGGATCATGAGATACAAGCCAACAGGCTAGTCTTCCTTCAGTTGTAGTTTGAGAATTTTCAATCCGGTACGCGGAAAAAATGCCTAATGAAAAAAATGCCTCCTAGAAAATATGTTGAAGCAATTTTTTTTCTCAGGAGGCATTTTTTCCTAGTCACAAAATATTCAGGGGGCATTCTTTCTAGGAGGCAAATTTTCTAGGAGGCTTTTTTCCCGGATTTGTTCAATCCACCTTGTATCTTGTTAAGACACATTTAATAGGATTTTGCTTGTGGGTAGGATGCTTTTGGGGGTGCGTGGACATTTGACCGGTGGACGTTTGGCTGGTGGACCTTTGGTCGGCGGATGAAAATGAACTCAAAATCACTCTATCTCTTATAGTTTTAAGTTTGATTTTCCAATATACCGGCTTAAAAATCGGCTTAAAATTTAAAACAATTTATAATTCACATTTTCTAATATTTGGATCAGTACCAGTGTTTGGCGCTAACTCCCGGCAGATAACAACTCAAATTCTTCCTCGCGGGGTGACTTGTGGCAAACGATGCATTCATGGTAAACATCTCCAGCCACATCTTGAGTAGGTGCTATGCCAACTTTATCCTATAATTCAAGCTAATCATACTGCATGTAGATCATCAAAGGTGGTGAAGTCCAATGGTTATTTCATTATGTTCTGATTAATATTTATGAAATCCATTTAATTAAGCTTATGTGATGTAGATTTTTTGCATAAATAGGATGTATAATGGGCCACTAACATAATATCTTTGTCTCTTAATTGCTATTAGGTCTAAGTCTGTTTTTGCCAAATGATTATCACTTGGAATACAAGCTATTGAGACACCTATTAATACATTATAAATTAATGTCTATTTAATACATTTATGAATTAATACACACACACATATATGAAATATAATAAATCTTGATATTCTCTGATTTGAGTTTATATATAATTTATTGCAGCGACTATTATACTGTACATCAAACTTAACTTACAAAATAACCTCAATTAAGATATCCAGCCCTCTTTTGGCACTTATATGTTACTTTAAATGAATACAGAAATAGTATATATAAAGAATAAACATCATTCTGAAAATTTAAATCAGTTTACAAATACTATTTGATTAAAAATACTTCAAATCTTTGCTTTTGTTACAGATATTTTTTATACAAATGGATATATCTTTAGCATTTATTTGTAACATATAAAGATACCAAAAACATGTTTTACAAGTTGCAGTTTGTAAAATATAGTAAGTTTAGCAAATTAAGAACACAACTATGTCCAATATCTTAATTACAATTAGAGGTCCTCAGTGGCCTAGTGGTTAGCAAATTTAGAGACTAATCACAGGCAGTCACCTCTGGGAACCTGTCCCAATATGACCCTGGCTGTTGAACGGGACATAAAACCTCAACTTTGACCTTAATTACAGTTAGACGTTTATCTTCTTGTACACTTACCTACTTCTAGCTAAAAGAGAGTATAAATAATTGACCAATTATAACACAAGATTGAGTTGGCCCAGCTGTTCCTGACTGTTTCACATAACTATGGTTTCACAACTCGAAATCTGGCCATTTCAAAATCTCACTTGGTTTTAATATGGAATAGCCATCAGATTTATTTGGCTGTTTTGATACGGTCAGTGGTTTCAAGATGGCAAGTAATGCGGGTGTTCCACTGCAGCCGACCCTGTAACCAACCCTACGACTCTAGGGTCAGTTGTGAAAGTCGTGGGATTGTAGAAAAAAAAGTATGATTCGGTTTAGAAGTCCATGACAGGATGTTACACTTACAGACAGGACATGATGAGTTCACCAACAAGACATAGGGTCAGGAACATTTATTGCACGGTCAGTCATAGAAGTAGTACGACCAGCCCTAAACCCCTAACAGATAAGTCGTATCAAGAATTCAGGCAGTAAGTATTTCAACTACAAGGGTTACTTCTCCCTGGTACTGTTAGCCCTGGTCGATGCTGAGTACCTGTGGGTCAATGTGGGGGCCAGTGGTTCATGATCTGATGCTCAGATATTCAACCGTAGCATACTGAGAAGAAAAATCGTGAATGGAACTTGGACCTGGGGGCCAGATCTACACTATTTCCTCTTGGGGGACAACACCTTTTGACCCTTATGCCTTGGTTGGTCAAGCCCTACAGCAGAAAACAACTAACCAGAGAAGAGAGAGTAGCCAAGTACATGATATCCAGGGGGACGTAGGGTGGTCGAGAATGCCTTTGGGATACTAGTGGGAAGGTTCGGAGTGCTACTTACCACCATGGAGCAGAGGCCATGGTACTACATAACATGCTGAGAAGCCATCAGGGGGAGCAGAGACCACCCACTCCAGCAGCCGACATACAACCACCACAGAATGACCCAGGGGGAGCAGGGAAAGAATGAAAAAGGTCAGAAATCCTTCGAGGGAGGCCAAACATCAATGAGACCTACTGAAAGGGGGGGTGGGGGGGGTGTGCGTGTCACTTCATTTCTTTTTTTTTTTCTGGGGGGGGGGGGGGGGGGGGGGGGGAGTGACACTTTATTTTTTATTTATTGGGGGTGGGGTGTAGGAACTTTTTTGAAAAGTTTTTTTTTGTGTGGTTGAGTGTGTGGGTTTGAATTTTATTATTTCTAGTTAAACATTCATTCATTCATTCATTCACACAATTTTTATATGTATTTGGGGGAAGTGTAAGTGTTGGACGGTGTGCTTTATTTTGTTTTTGGGATAAACAAGCTGCTGAATAATTGTTTTGGAAAGATTCGGGTGGCCCTTATAAGGGCCTATTGGTGCAACTTGGCTGGACTGACTGGGAGGTCTTGACTGTTCTAATGAGTGGAAGGTGGCACTGGTGACGTTGCTCGTTGAAGTAGAGAGGGTGAAAATGGTTGTGGTGTGTCAATCTGCTGGTACTGTAGTACACTTGGAATCCCCCCAAAGGGGCTTGACAATCCAGAAGTGTTGTGTTGACTATCTTGTTGACTGTGTTGTCCTGATGCGACGGAAGGTGGGTTAACTGTCTTTGATGGGCGCAAAGTAAACATCAGTTGTCTGGAAGTCCCAGGCTGCTGGTCATCCACAACCAGGAAAGATGCTGGCTGTGCTGATGCTGGCCTTAGTGGTTGCTGTACTTTGGCAATCACTGTAGTAGGCTGTGTTGTGGCTATCTGAGTAGGCTGCACAACTGGTATAGAGACTGGCTGAGTATCCGGTATGGTGAGTATGTATTCATGTCCTGCTGTGGCCTGTGTTGCTTCTGGAAGTTGAAATGTGTTGACCTTTCGAGTTGTTGTGACCTGTCTCTTGTGTTCTTCGGCCTTGTACTGTATTTCACTGAGAAGTTTCACTGTCTCATTCCTGAAGGTCAAAAAGTCTCACTCCTCCAGATGTTCAATCTCAGAGTGGAGATAGTTGCAGAACAACTGTCTTGGACTTGGAGTGGGGTCCTGTCGTGCACACAAAAAACTTGATATTGACCTCATCTGCTGGAACTGATCTAAAACTGGATCTTTGACAGTGGTAGTGGCGACTGCAGCTGGTCGGCCTGAAGGACTTGTGGTCGACAGCTGATGAGTAACATCTGATGCAATGCTGATTTCCATCTCAGAATCAGTCTCTCGTGAAGTATCCAGAACTGAAGCTGTGGCTGCTGAAGGTTGCAGTGGTGACTTGAACGAGGAAGACTTAGACACTCCCTTTCTTCTGATGTGACCTTGTAGAAAACTGAAACTGTCCTTCAACCAGGTCTGTCTTTTGGTGTTCTTGGCTGCAGCTTGTCCTGACTTGGTCTGTGTGAGCTTGCCATATCAAACCACTTCTTGACAGTGTCAACAGATAAAGTCCTGGTAGCTGCTACTATTTCCCAGAGTCCCTCTTTCTTCTGCTTGTCTTTGAACTTCGTGTGAGTCTTGTCATAGAGTTTCCCACTAAAGTTACCCACTGTACGGTTATTTCTCCCACACAGTCTGTTTGTCATCATGTACAGTATGGAACTCCATATTTGGGACAAGCAGTATACTTAATACAGACAGGTCTGTTGTATTAACCGACAAGGTGGGAAGTATAACCGACAGGCCGTTAAGTTAACTGAGAAGCCTGTTGCTAGGGGGATAAAATCAGGGTCTGTTACAAGGGTCGGAAATGGTCATTGAAATATCAAACATGTTTGGCATGCACATCTCAAGATGTTTGCCAGAGCTAGCCCCCACGAGTTGGCACAAGGAACAACTCGAAGGGTGAAAATCAATTCTAATTTTTGATTTCAAAACAAGAAACTTGAGCACCTTGTGGGTTCAAAATGATCTCACAATCCTTCTGTGTCTTACAGTAACTTACGTTATAATACAAAATACTTCTAATATTATTTTTTAAATTCATAAAAATGATTAATAAAGACATGGGGCTGTGATATGCAGTTTGAGGTTTATACACTATGCACAGATAAGTTATCAGACAAATCTGTTCAATAGGTAGAGAGAAAGTGATCTAAAAGTAGGAAATTTTATGTAAAAAATATTCATTGAAAGAAGAATTTCAGTAAATTACAAATAAGATGCATCAAACTGAGCAACACACGACTATTACAGGCACGGTAGGTAGCTGCAAATTAACTTAATAATAAATATTATCTTGCACAGAAAGTATTTATAATATCGGATGGTTCATTTACAGAGCCCCTATTGGGCCATTGTGATTTTTATTTTAACAAGTGTCAAGTCGTGATATCAGATAGATTTTGAAAGAACCATTTGTTATGTGGTCATCACCAGAAGATCGCACAAGCACAACTTAATTACTATGTAGAGATCACTAGAAGATGCGATGATCAACATTTATTTTCCTGTGATCACCATTTTATGAAAGATCTCAGACTTAGTCCGGTCTCAGGCTGAGCCACAGGCTCAAATCTGAGCCTTTTTGCTCAGCTAAGTCTTTGTCTCAAACGGTTTTCACAGAAGGGGTCTCAGTTGAGACCAAGCTTATCAAATAACCACAATGGTTTTCTGTGTCATCTGACCCTTTTTTGTTGTCAAAATATTCTACTGATGACAAATATGTTCCTTGCTGATTCTGAAGTGTAGAATGAATTATGGCAGCCATATTTGAGCCTCTATTTACAAAGCTTAAGCCCAGTACCTACCAGTCTCAGCATATGAGCCAGTGGTTTAGCCAAAGCAGAGACTGAGATCTTTTGTGAAATCTGTAAAGGTTGGCCCCATTGCCTGAGACCAGGCTAAGACCTTTCATGAAATTCGCCCCAGATGATGTTAACCTCACCACTTATCTTTTTTCTTTTGATGATCAAATGACATGGTGAATATGAGATGATGTGGTGGACCACGTTGTCTGGTGATCACTACGTAATCTGCTGCTCACAAGATAATGTTAACCACATTATTTGGTGAGCACTAGATGTTGTGATCACCACATCATCCAATTATTATTACATCATATGTTCTTAAAATTGTTACTTGCCGTTTTGAAACCATTTTGCCAATGGCTGTTATGAATGGCCAGAGCTGTGAAACGACCAAGAACGTAAGCACTAGATCATCTCATTATCAGATGATGTAGATGGTGTAGTGATCCCCAGATTACAATGGTAGAATAAGCAGTGCTCACAAGATAATGAGCCGTACACACACAAGAATATCCTAATTGGGATTGTTCTGTATTCATTAAAAGTAATTCTACTTGTCTTTTTTCTCTCATCTCTCAATGAATACATTTTTAAATAAGACAGCATATTTTTCTAAATTGGCCTCCGTTGAGAGGCCACTATGACAGCAAATGGATTTTTCAGCTAGGAAAGTCTCATTCTTAACTTTATTACTTGTATGTTGCACTTGTGGGGAACATGTGGGCAATGTAAGACACATTTTTCTAAATGACGAGAGAGCCAGTGTATACATTATTTGTGGCACAGCAAAAATGCTTAAAAACTTGTCAACTGAACTTATTAGGTTATAAATCAGATAACGATTGTGTTTTCTGAAACTGTAGGATAAACACACTAGCTTTCTAATAGCATTTTTCCACATTGTAGGTCAAAACATAATCCTAGAGTGAAGAAACAGTTTTCAAAAATACTATCAAAAGCTGTTACAACGGTACCCCATAATTATCAGAGTTGCTTGATCATTTCTTATTGCTCTTTGTAATTTATGTTAAAATAGAAATCAACATACCACCCATTACAAATCTATGTTGTGATATAACTATAAACATTGAAATAATATAGTTTTTGGTTTTTTTTTATCTACCATCAGGTACAAAGGTGTGTCGTTACTTAACTGTAAACAATACACCCATATAAATTTGAAATTTTTCACCACAAACTATCAAATCTACCGACCAAGATGGCTATCACCATTACCATATAAGTATGAACAGCTTACTGATGCAATATCAGGCAAACTAATAGAATATTACAATAACAATTATTTTCTACACCTATATTACATACTTTTATGTCTGCAGCAGAATTAATAAAATCCTTATTTTTTAAACATCAGCGAGACTTGTGGGCCATATAGTTTTATTATCTTTAATTCTATTTTCATTACAGTTATTGCAAAGCAGTATTTCTGCTATTTTTTGGTCAGTATTCACGAGAGTATAACTTTACTTATATTTACTGAAAATGGTATACTTGTATCGGGCCGTTTAGACACCAGCGCCGGGTTGAAACGGCTCACTGTGCCATTTCAACGCCACGGTTAATTTACGTTAATTTACGTTGTTTCATACAGGCCTGAGTAGGTAGATGGGATGAATATATAAGGGGCTTTCAAACACTAGCTTATCATTACACTTCAAGTTATGATATGGTAATTATACATATACATATCTGAGATAGAAGGTTGCTTTTGTGATTTTTCTGTGATTTTTGATTGGTGATTAGTATTTTGTATATTAGTATTTTTTGTGATTATGGACGTGTTCAAAGACAAGTGTTTAGAACTTATAAAGACTTATGAGACTGCTCAAACATCAAAAGTGATTAACAGAGAAAAGTATGACAGGCTGGTGAAAGCCATTTTATCACCAAGAACAGGTGTTGAAACGGCGCACATATTGAGTGCGCCAGGTCGAAACGGCTCATGGAGCTGAAACGGCCCGCAACATACTCTTTGACTTATTTCTAATACTTACTACATGGCCTCAAACATATGCCAAAATAATGCTTTTCCAGATTTGGGAAATGAATCTTAAGATTGTCACCAGCCGAACTTAAAACCTTAAGCTTAGCTATGGCCTCGGACAGGCACCTGCACCATTAAATTAAATGTTCAAATAGTTAAACTTAGTAGGTAAATTTACTGGAGAAGACAAGATCTACATGTTCCAATTATGTTACTTTTATGTATTCAATATATAAATACTACACGACTGGATTCAAAATATGAATAATATGTAGTAACTCCTCCATTTAGGATATTTTACTAGTTTAGATATTTACATACAATCATTTTTAACTATATTTACAGTTCATTGCATTTGTGAAACCATATGGGTTACATTAACTCAATGAAAATTGTGTATGTCATTTAGAATATTATATGGCGGAAAAAAACACAAAAAAAACAGGTTTCTTTCAACAGGAGTAAAATCAAACAAAATATATGCAATGCCCTGTTACATAAAACTGGGAATTAATATTGCTACAACTTCCCTAAAAACTTGTCCATAAACACTTCCTCTATTGCTCTGCCCAAAACTGAAGGACTAGAATTCGATAAAAAAATTAATCTAGTTATAACCTGTTACGATACTAAGCAAATCAACATGAAAGGAATGGCTGCCTATTGAGTCTGACATTGATTCAAAAATGAGCACTCAGAAAGCTCTGTCAAGGCCAAGTGCTCCTTCAACATATTTTTATTAGTGCAATGATAAAAAAAAATATCTTTTTATTTCATAAAAATGTAATATACCCTACCATATGAAAACACTTGGGTTAAGCTTGGCTTGGCGTTCGGTGACCGCCACATACACCATACATAGAATTTAAACTATGATGGGAGACCCTCTTTAAACCTATATACTTGCTACCCTTTGACCCCTAGTGACCTAATTCACTCTGCCATGCGCAGTAATACAGAAATAGTTCATTCTTTTTGTGGCGGTTGAAGTGTCAACAGGCGTTTTTGCTAACTCATTAAGACCTACACTTACACGTTATTGGTGCTCTGTAAGTACACTTCTGCTGTTTTATTCACTTTTCCTCCATTTTATTTACCTTTTACTTCAATTTCTGGTGAATTTATTGTCTATTTTGTGCAGTATTTTACGTATTTCTTCACAGTTCATATTATCGCTCATCTGGTCACGTGGTGTTTGAATGTTCACTTGCCTTTGGAAATATTCATTTCCCCGGTGAATTAATTCATTTATTTAAAATGGAGGTCAACCGATCGGTTGTTAGAAAATATTTATTTTCTCAGTGATTACAGCATTTTCAGGTCTGTTTTTTACATTCCTTTTTAATATTTCGAGCATTATCTTGCCAGAGCATAATGTGTAATAATTTTCATATTTAATGCAAATTTTATAGCATAACATTACGGTACTTGTATGTGCCTACCATTCACGGTTCATTTATTGCAAACATAGGGTCTCCTTTTCAGCCTTTCCCCACCTTCAAGCCTGGAGGATGGTGGTAAACGGTTCATGGGGTTGACTTGGTCTTCCCCTTTGGAGACCCATCTCACTGTTACTGGTTTCCTACATTCCAATTTTATGTCATTTTGGCCATTTGGTTTCTCAGTCCATTTTAGTCCTATGGCCTCTTTTGTGCCTAAGGCTAAGCCTATCAGGCTGCTTTTTTTTGGTACTGGGATTACCTTCTCAAGGCCATTTCTTTTCAGGGCCTTTCTTAAGAATTAGTTCTTATCAGTTGAATCCAGCTGATTTTGCTATTGTTATATAGCTCCATTAATTTTCTAATGCTAGGAAAATTTGGGGTTTGGTCAACATCTACTGTTGTTCAACAGTTTTAATTACATTTTGACCAGTTTTTAGATGTGACTACCTACTGGTACATCTCCCTTTTGGGTATGTTGGGGTCCCTCTGTCTGTAGTTTTCCTTCAGGCAGACCACTGGAACCTAATTTCAACATTTTTTGTGCCAGTCTGTTGGACAATTTGGATGCTTTGCACTTTGTCCTTCAATCTTCATTCATTTTTAGGCCTCCTGTCCAACAGATTTTGGGAATAACAGTTGACTGCTCTCATCAATTTTTGAGCAGTCTCAGTTTTTCTCATATGAGTCACCCCTTTTCCTGGCTCAGAAGTTCCTTCGTGCTGTCAGATTTCTTCTTTCTGTCATTCATGATTTTAGGGATCGTCTTATTCTAAGTTTAAGGAGTTGGGTTTTTACCCAAAGTTTCCTTCTAAAACTTAGTTCTTCCAGGTACAAACCCTCTTTAGGGTTTTTCTGGGTTGACTTATACAGGTATCTGGACCTGGGATCTAGCCTAGTGGGTTGTTTTAAGACCTTCACTTTCCTAGTCAGTTTTCCCTGACATTAGGATAGATCTGAGATGGACCTTAGGGTCCTTAATACTCTGGGATTTTCCTTGAGTCCTGTTTTGTTGATCACTTAGTGAAGCTGATTCACCAGACAGTTTTCTCAGTCATCTTTTACCACCCACCATGCTTTGGACACCTTTCAATGGATCTTTCAGCTCATTTCAGCTGGTTGATCTATGGCCTTTTCCAGCCATTAGTCCTCTTTGCACTTTGATTGGAGAGATTTCTTAATCCTTTTCCCTCACTGGTGCCTAGCCACTTTGTAGGAGAAATTGGGTTTTTTTTTTTTGGTCTTATACTGTTTGTTGTGGGGCCTCTTTTCAGACTCTTCTTTCTCACATACGACAGTATAACCAGGAGCTTTTCTTACTGTCCTAATAAAGGTTCCTCTTTTAAGCTTCTGCATTGCCTTTGAGGCAAACTAATAAAGGTGTTCTCTTCCAAGGGAGTCTTCTCTCTAACCTATGGCTAAGGGGGTGTGGTTCCTTTCCAGGTTCCAACATTCTGATGGTGGAATGCGTTCCAGAGGCAGGGCCAAGAACCTCAACCTCTACCTCTTTATTATGTCCTTCAGGAGTTCAGGAGTGTCTTTGTGTCATTCAAACTTTCACTCATACATCCAGATCCCTCCACTTGCCAGTGGGGGAGGTCAACTGATTCCTTCCATTTCATGTGAAATGTTTGGGTGCAGCCTTTCTTTTTCCAGATATCTGGAACATGGTTTCACCTTTCAGTGGTATCTAAAATTCCACTTTCCTGATTTCATCTTCTTCAGCTTTTTTGCTTCTCAGAAGTATGCTGTTCTTTGTCAATCAGCCTCACACTTGCTGTTCATAGTAGCAGTACAAGTACTTGGGCTCCCTTTTGCCTGATAGAAGACTGGAACCAGCATTAGATTTAGATCTTTTTCTAGATTTGGATCTTTTCCTGGTTTTCCAAACTATCAGGATGGAAGCTTATCAGTTAATCATTTTCTCCCTTCTTGTTGGCCAATGGACCACTTCTCTTCCTCAATATGCCTCCTTTCTCTCCTTTGGCTCACTCTTGTTCAGAGTTTTGCTCTTTGGCAGGGTGTACCACTTGGTGGCAATGCCTTTAGGCTTAGCCACAAGCCTTTTAGGATTTACTTCCTCAGTCAAGGAAGTAAGAAAAGTTGGCTTTGAGGTTGGGCATCTTAGTGCACATGTGACTACAAATTGGCCAATAGTTGTGTCAGAGGCTCATTTTGCGACTCTCTTTAGAGTTGACTATTAACTTGGAGTGGTTTTAGCAGGAAGTATTTAGAGATCTGTTCCTACAACAGGTCTTCTTCCTGGGCTAGGTTCTTAACCTGTCTAAAGGTGTTCCTGACAGGGACAAGGTTCTGTCTTTTCAGCAGCTCATCCTTTCTCTGCCTTAGAACACCCTTAAATTTTCTCTCCAACTTGGCACCTTTAATTCTCTTGGCTTCCACTTGGAAGCCACTTCCTCAAGGTCGCCTGCATATGACACTTCTTCAGTGTTATCTCACTTCCCTCTCAGAGGTACTTTGCATTTTCCATTCTTTGATCCTTCTGTAAAGATTCATTTAAGATGGTACTTATCTGGGAACTATGTCATTCCATACCTCCCTTTCATTCCCTAGTTTTTACATCTACTTACATTGATGCTTCACTTCAGGGTTAGGGAGCTCTTTGTGGTCTTTTTGACCACTTAAGGTCCATCTTTGATGTAGCAGTCCAATCTGTTCATCAGTTCTAGAGTTCAAAGTGGCCTTTTGCTCAGATATTTGTTCCTCTTCTATCCTTTCATCACAAGATCATCCTTACAGCCTCAGACAACACTGATGTCTTGCTTTTAAGACATATTCTTCACTTGTCCTTTCTTCTAGGGACACTTCAGATAGTCTCAGGCAACACGGTTGTCTGTGCTTTCTTTTTATATCAAGAGGGCTTCCACTTTTGGGACATGTGTATCTATTTTGGGCAACTTTTTGCCAATTTTTTACAACAAGTCTGTTCTTCCATCTACTCATGTTCCAGGGGCATGAATCCTTGGTAGACCATCTCTGGGGGTCTTATCTGACCTTTCATATAAAGTGGTCTCTCAATTCTTGGATCTTGATTCTTGGATCAAATGGCAGTCTCAGACTTCTCATCTGATTTAGATCTCTTTGCCATGTGATTCAGTCACAAGCTGCTCTTGCATGTGCCTCCAGTGCCAGTTCCTTTGGTTCTGGCAACAGATGCCCTTGAGTTTTTGGTCCGGAGTACTTGTTTTTACTCCTTCCCTCCTTCAGCTCTGTGCCATTTAGGGCCAAGTAGTTATTCTACTTTCTGAGCTGTGGCTTTCTTCTGGTAGCCTTCCTTACCTAGGTTCCTTGCCAGTTGCCAAGGTTTGGCCTCAAGATCTCCTTTAAGAAAGCTTAGGTCTCTTCCTCCTATTCTTCTTAACAAACTCATATAGAGTTTTGTTATTTTTTCTGATGGAGTTCCTTTCTTCATGTCTTGTGGCTGAAGTCTCCTTACAGAAGAATCTTCAGAGGAAGGATTCTGGAGGATAATTAATCCTCCATTACTGTCTATAAAGCAATGTGGAACTGCTTCAAAAACTTGTGAGAAACATGGCCACTCTGCCATGCTTCAACTGTCCCATTCATTGCTGAATTTTTCCTTCTTTGGAATATTTTCCTCAGGCAATAGGGATACAGGTCAGCTCTCTCCATTTAGTACTTGGAGTCGGGTTCTTATAGGGAGCTTGGAAGTCTCTTTTAGAGCTTCTTTAAGTCCAGAATTAGGGTAGTCATCACCTACCTGTTTGGTTCTTAAACCTTGGTTCTGCAGGCTCTTACCAAGGCTCCTCTTGAACCCTGTTTACTTGCTGAGCCAAGTTTTTCACATATAAGACAGTCTTTAATGGGAAGGAGAAGGAGTGAGTTTGTTTCCTTTAGTTAAGGGTATCCTCTCACTCTCTAGGGATGGCCTAAGTCATCCTTAAGTCAGATCTTACTTTCCTGGCTTAAGCCAGTTACCTTCAGAAGGCTCTTCCTGCTTGGACTTTTGTTCAGGATGGCTTAGAGGATTTTTTCTTCCTTACTGTCAGATTCCTTAGATACTATCTATTCTGACTATCTTAGGAGGATTTCTTCTTTGTCTTTCTTCTGAAGTCCAAAGATGGTGATATTGCTGCTCAGACAAGGTGGGTGGCATTTCCCTTTTAAGGAATCTGTTCTTTATCACTATTTTCAGAACCGTGCTTCTTAGTGCCTCTTGGCATGTTCCTATTCTGAGCACAGTGGCATTATGCCTCTCCTTTGAGCCGACCTAATAGGGTGTAGACAGCAGTGTTAAAGTTATTGCATTGGTTAATTCTACTCTCTTAACTCACTAGAGTTATTTCTTCAGCACAGAGGTTTTGGGTTCAATTGCTCCAGGAAGTATCCTATTTATGCAATTAACCTTAGGGTGGTTTTCCTCAGTCTGTCTTTTTCCGACCATCCTTCCATGTGGGCATTCAACCCAAGTGTTTTCATATGGTAGGGTATATTACATTTTTATGAAATAAAATTTCATATTTTTAAATGTAAAATACATTTTTATGAAGAAAAATGTACATACCAATCATATGAAAACAGCAAATCACCCTCCCGCCTGCCCTGCTTTTTAAGACCTTTTTCCAGCATTTATGTTTATTCACAAAAGGAATGAACTATTTCTGTATTACTGCACATGGCAGAGTGAATTAGGTTACCAGGGATCAAAGGGTAGCAAGTATATAGGTTTAAAGAGGGTCTCCCCTCATAGTTTAAATTCTGTGTATGGTGTATGTGGCGGTCACCAAACGCCAAGCCAAGCTTAACCCAAGTGTTTTCATATGGTAGGTATATACATTTTTCTTCATAAAAATGTATTTTACATTTAAAAATATGAAATTTAAAGTCCAAACGGTGATCTGAAATATTACCATATCAAATGATCTGTTCCTTGTGCCATTGTCGACAAAATCTGTTCATAACCTTTTGAGCTATTTGGCATACAAACAAATAAATAAACAAGTACATGCCAGAAAAACCTCACTGGCATAGGTAATCATTCTTAGGAAATATTCCCGCTGATTGCTAGGAATCACTCTACAACATAAGATAATTTCAGGAAAAGTTCAACATCATTCCTTACTATTGCACACCAATCTGAGACACATTTTGCGCCGTTGTGAGATGGTCTCTAGTGTTCAACATGATGCTGGGAAATGTTCAGAATGGTACAGAGGGGAATTTGTTCTAAATTCACACACTAATGCTCCAGAATAACCAGGTAAAAAACAGAAGACTATTCAGGGAGGTTCCTGAAGTGACAGTTCAACAGCCCCTTAATAAAGTCTGTAAATGTATGAAACCTGTGAGAGCCTAGCTCTTCTCATGTAATCAGGTGAATGTGTTACAGTCATAGGTAAAGCAATTTTATTGACTTCAGAAGATGTTGCTTGTTGTTCATGATCGATTGGAATTCCTTCAGTTTCTTGTGAAATATGAATACACTGATACTTGGGAGGAATGGTAAAATTAAGAAAGAACCAGCTGGCTGGTTGTCATATAAATATCACAGGGTCAAATCAATTAGCTGCCAGTTTGAGCGTATGTGGCATAAAAACAGGTCAGAGTTGAGCAGAATTAGATTGTGGAGACAGATTGCCCAGTGCAACACGATTATCAACAGAGATAAGGCTGAATACTACAGCACTGTCATCAATGACAATAGGCGTGACCCAAGGAAGCTATAGCAGGTGCTACGACAGGTTCTTAATAAGGGCCGCTTCCTCGAGCTTCTCACCAGTCTGACAAATCTTTGGCTAATCAATTTGTTTCCTTTTTCACTCAAAAAATCAAGAGAATCCGATATATGTTTTAGGCATCTACCACAATTGTTGCACCATCCACAGATTTACCCCCTAACCTATCTCATTTCAGTTAGGTCTCAGAGAATGACATACTTAAGATTATCAAAAATTCACCCACAAAATGATGTCTTTTAGACAAAGTTCCCACTTTTCTTCTCAAAAACTGCAGATATTTTACTCCCATCCATTACAAATCTTGTCAGCTTGTCAACAATTCAAGAAGGTGGTTGTCACCCCCACCTCCACCCCCTATTAAGACAGCATTACTTCCTACTGACAATTTAAAGAACTATCATTCAATATTAGGACTATGTTTTATGTGAAAAATGGTGGAGTGGGTTGTTGTCAAACAGCTTATGTAAACTGCCCTACCTCTTATTAAAAATGAGATCCATATCTCGCTGTCACATGGTGAGCCTATGGCACTTGTTTTACTTGATCTGTTGGCCGCCTTCGATAAATTGACCATGATACTCTTCTGAACTATCTTAAGTCATGGTTTGGTGTGTGTAGTGTCGTGTTCAAGTGGTTCTCCTCCTATCTCAGCCACCAACTCCAAGCAATTAAAATTGGGTCAACCCAATTTTTGGAGTGACACAAGGCTCTGTCCTTGGCACTCTCTGCTCTTCTCTCTATACACCACTCCTTTGAGTAAGGTTATTCGAAAGCACTCCAATATCAAATTCCATTTTTACACTGACCACACACAGTTGTTCATTCATTTGTCCTACAAAAATGCCACCTCAGCCTTTGATAAATTGAATTCTCATCTTCAGGATGTTCAGGAATGGATGTTGTCAAGTATATGTAAATTAAACCCTGAAAAAACAGAGTTCATCTTATTTGTATCTCATGCTCAACTAAAGAAATTAGATTCTTACCTTCCTGTTAGGATATTTGGTAAACTCGTGCATCCATCAGCTGTTGTGAAGATCCTGGGTGTCTGGTTTGATGCTAATTTTTCCTTTGCTGATCATGTTCGCAATATTTCTAAGACTTGCTTCATCCAAATGTGTGATCTCAGGCGGGTCAGACAGTACCTGATGGCTGAGGCTGCTATCCTGGGGGCAAATGCCCTGGTGACCAGTTGTCTGGACTACTGCAACTCACTTTTCAGAAGTCTGTCCAGTTTCAACATGCACAAACTGCAGTGTATTCAAAATACACTTGGTATGATTGTCACAAATTGCTTTATTAGATACTGACATCCTACTGCTATTCTCAAAAAACTCCATTGGTTGCCAGTTAAATTTTGGTATTTTTTTTCAAAACTGCCACTTTGGTTTATAAGTGAAAGATATGGCACAAGATGCAACCGCCCAGATAAAAGGTTCCTGGAGGTTTCTCAATACTACCCATATGTGCACAAATCAAAAAACACTTTGGTCACAGTTTTGCTTTTGATGCTCCCACACTTTGGAATGAGCTGCCTGATGTTGTTCATTCTGCTCCAACTCTGGCCTGTTTCAGGAAAAAACTAAAATCTTAGCTCTTTGATAAGGCTTTCCCACCTTATTATGTAAACTTCCTCGGTGTCTCTGTGGTGTTGACCTGGCTATGTCTATGGAATGATGATTATTGAATTGGACCTGGTGTGTGCCTTAGAGTCTGCCTTGGCAGAGATCAAGCTCTATAAAAGTTTAGAACAAAATAGAATAGAATAGAATCCAACACACTTTCATCCATTCAATTATTTCATCAGATCCCACCATTTAACTGTTTGGTGGAGATTTCTTTTCA
Source organism: Sabellastarte sp. h YS-2021 (assembly GCA_964017235.1). Lineage (NCBI taxonomy): Eukaryota > Metazoa > Annelida > Polychaeta > Sabellida > Sabellidae > Sabellastarte > Sabellastarte sp. h YS-2021. Next base: position 94,094,244 of record OZ024928.1, read on the forward strand.
AATTTATTGTGTCAATCTTTAATTGTCTCTGACTACTAATACAGTTTGAAACATGTATCTTCCTGCCTCTTCACAACTCTGGTCGTTTCAAAACCTAATATGGTGTTGAAACAGCCTGGCTATTTCAAAACCTATCTGACCAGAGTAAATAAAGCTGTTTTCTGTGATGTTGATTTCATTAGTAAAGGCTCGAAATAGGCTAAAGATATTAGGGCCATGTAACAGGGAATATGCCTATTGTTTTAGTAAAAATTCTAGATCCAGACTGTGACCCAGATCACCATCAAAATCGAAACATCTGTTCTCTGTGCCATTGTCAGCGTTTCCTGTTAATTTAGTCAAAATCCGTTCATAAGTTTCTAGTTATTTTGCAAAAAAAACCAAAACAAACAGATGAACAAATGTGACGAAAAGCATGTCATCTTTACAGTCATCTAACAACAAAATCGGGACATTTATCTCTGTCGTAACTCCGAAAGGAAATGAGAACCTATCCACAAAATATAGTCGGGACTTTAGTAATACCGTATGTAGTACATTATCGCTCGTTAATGCCTGCTGCGTTCTGGATTTTTAATACAAATTCGCTTTTACAAAGGTATTTTATGTGTCATGTCAAATACTTGTGTGGACATAAGTTTACAGATTGTGAAAGAATGCTTTGGGGAGGTTGTTCAGAAAGTAATTTCATGTTTAATGAAGAATGGACCTTCCCCTCTGAGGTTTATTTGCGGCAAAGTGGAATTGAAGCCGGAACAGGTACAGTAGGTTTGATGTTAAGATAATGACTGAAAATATAATATTTTGACCCTTACCAATACAATTTACAGACGTGATTACCTTGACTTTACTTCACTTGTGTCTATACTCAGTAGCTGTTGCAAGACCTCACTTGAAAACAAATCCAGGAAAAATTCCTCCTAGAAAGAATGGGATAGGGCACAGCTTGGCATAGACGTGGTTACCTCAACTCTACTTACTTGCGTGTAGAGCCGTGGCACTACCCCACATAAAACTAGAGATTTGCATAAAACACAAATACCATAAAAATTATACTGCTCAGCCAGTGAATTTCGTCACCCCAGTGAAGTTCGTCACCTGCATTTTATGGCAATATTAAAGTGTTTTTCCAGTGAACTTTTGGCATACATGTATACCTTGTTGCTGAAAGCAGCTATTCCATTTCTTTAAATATTAATATTGCCTATTCTTGAGCATTTTTACAGCAGGTGACGAACTTCACTGGGGTGACGAAATTCACTGGCTGAGCAGTACACACAACTGTTCCCACAACTATTTTGTTACATTGACCTCAACAGTCCGTCAACTATACTCCTCATTATCAATACTTTTTGGACCATTTCTCCAAAAATTTGAAAATGCTCTTTTGTTATAAAAGCTGTATAAAATAGCATATATGTTATACACATATTGTGCCCTTGGCTTAATATCAACTGCTTTTAAATATATCAAACCATTTTGAGTCATTTTATCAAGTTTTATTCAACAGAAAATGATTTTTTGTAAATCTCTAGTTTTATGTGGGGTAGTGCCACGGCTCTACATGCAAGTAAGTAGAGCCGAGGTAACCATGTCTAAGCTTGGCATAGTTATTGGCAATAGTGGTATTCCATCAGAAAACACCAATGGCTAATATTTTTATATTAAATTGTTTTAACAGCTTTATTTCATATTCAAATGATATACACTACAATTATTAATTATTGGAATACCAAACATAGCATTTGTCATTGACCCCTTGCAAAGAAATACAAGGTAACATGCGCATTCACTAGTAGGTAGCTGTTTGCTGGTAGAAAGGCACTATATATGCATTAAAAATTTACTCATAATTAAATTAAAATTGACCTTTTGCATCTTACATCAAATTGTTACTAGGGCTGCGAACGAGTACTCGAGCCTCGGTAGACGAGTCGATCTTGGCTAGTACTTGAGTCCATTTTAACTACTCGGTTACTTGCGAGGTATTGTATCATCACCCACGTAGTGAAACGTTTGTGTAAAATATGCTGCATTTCAGCATTTTCGTCACATAACATCAATTAAAGTTGTTGTTTTTGCTTGAAAACCTATAATTTACTCCATAATCTATAATATCTGGTTAAATAGGAGACATTTTTCTTCAAAAGTTTCATTTCTGGAATCGACTATTTGTTTACAGAAGACTTCTAATGGTGGGAACTAAATCTCGGTTTGGGATTGTAAACAAACATATAGGAAATCATGGGCTGGGAATCTTTCGATGTGGTTAGATTTGACCTTGGACCCCTCCTTCAAGGTCGAACGAGGATAGCCAAACTTAAAAGTGCCTATAACTCACTTATTATTGGTCGTACATGTTTGGGATGGTCAACCAACCTATAGGAAGTCATGGGCTGGGAATCTTTTGATGTGGTCATATTTGACCTTGGACCCCTCCTTCAAGGTCAAACAAGGATAGCCAAACTTAAAAGTGCCTATAACTCGCTTATTATTGGTCCTAGAGGTTTTGGATGGTAAACCAACCTATAGGAAATAATGGGCTGGGAATATTTTAGTTTGGTCGGATTTGACCTTGGGCGCCTTCTTCAAGGTCAAACAAGGATATCTCAAGCCTAAAAGTGCTTATAACTTGCTTATTATTGGTCCTAGAGGTTTGCAAAGTAGAAACCAACCTATAAGAAAACATGGGCTAGGAATCTTTTGATGTGCTCAGATTTGACCTTGGGCCCCTCCTTCAATGTCAAACTAGGATACCCAAACTTAGAAGTGCTTATAGCTTGTTTATTATTGGTCGTAAAGGTTTGTAATGTGAAAATAACCTATAGGAAATCATGGGCTAGGAATTTTTTGATGTGGTCAGATTTAACCTTGGGCCTCTCCTTCAAGGTCAAACGATGGTTCACTGGCTTTGGTGAGTTGTCTTTTCAGTGGATACAAATTTGCATTGGTTTTCCAATGCGTAGGTCTAGTTACAGAATGAAATGATGAAAAAATTCTAAGTTGCATATTTTGGATATATTTTTAATTGTAAATGTTTCATGGTCAGAAATAAAATTGAGAAAAGTTCCAATGAAGTATTAAATTAACAATTAAAGACAAAATAATATGTTTTCAAAAACCATGCTTTGATGAAGGAAATCTAGAATTATTTCCTTTTTACAGAACTCAAGTATATCATTTATGAAAGTAAAACTGTACTGTAAAGTACAGCAGTAAAAATCCATGCTTTTATCACAGGTCTGTACAAAAGACAACTCGCTCCAGAGTAAAGGTAATTTGTTTCACAAAAATATAAACAAGGTATAACATATTGTGTATTGCAGTTGTGTAAAACTAACTATAATTTAGTAATTACGGATTTAGAAAAGGTGCTTTCTTATTTTTTTTTCAGATCAAAAAGTCCTTGCAAACATTGCTACAGCATAATCTAGTAAGTTTTGAAGAGGGTAAAAAAGGTCAAGTAGAGTACACTGCTGATACACTGAATGTTTTGACTAGATTGCACTTCCCACAGTATATATATTCTGCCAAGACATTGTTTGGTGATGCAGCAGAATTACTGGTAAGATTATTCACTTGGTTCAACTATTTTTAGCAAGTTAAAACAAGAGCAAAGCAAACTGCAAAATTGAGGAAATAAAAGCCCTAAATAAATTAACAAAGTTTGTCAAGCTCAGTGGATCAATATTCTATGGCATCATTAAAATTGTGTAATTCAGTTATATAATCAATTTCTATTGCAAGTTATTTTCTTTTTAACACTGAATAATCCATATTTTATTAGTAAGAGATAATTTTTTTTTAGTTTTGCATTTTTTTCTTGCATCAGACAGAAGAACTGTTAGAAAATGGACAGCTACAAATGAGTAACCTTATTCAAAGAGTACAGGACAGGCTGGATGGTGACAAGTCTGCAGGTGATATGGTTCAATCAACTTTAGTGACACACAATTTATTGTTTTCACTCTATTGCATTATTTATAGTGATCATAATTTAGCCCCATTCATTCCTGCAAATAACATTTAGGCTTAGCGTAAAATTGGACAAATACTTAACAGATTTTAGAAATTCCTTTGTACCCTTTAATTTCAAAGTTGGCTTAAATTAAATATACAATAGACCTTCGATTATCTGATCTCATTGGGGGACATTCAATCAGATTGGATAATTGAGGGGTTTGAATACTCAAAATTCAACATCTCATGGTGTGACCTTGATTTGACCTTGCCATAGTGACCTTGACCTATAAAATCTCATCCTGGCTATATCTCGGAAACTGTAAGGTGTAGGAAATTGATACTTGGTAGGGACACTGGTTGGAGGTTTTAGGTTTGCAACATCATGGTGTGACCTCGATGTATCTTTGACCTTGCCGTAGTGACCTTAACCTATAAAATCTTGTCCAGGCAATATCGCGGAAACTGTAAGGTGTAGGAAATTGATACATGGTAGGGACATTGGTTAGGGGTTGTAGGTGTGCAACATCATGGTGTGACCTTGATTTGACCTTTGACCTTGCCATAGTGACCTTGGATTATAAATTCTTGTCCGGGCTATATCTCAGAAACCGTAAGGGGTAGGAAGTTGATACTTAGTAGGGACACTGGTTGTAGGTTGTAGGTGGGCAGCCTCATTGTGTGACCTTGATTTGACCTTTGACATTGCTGTAGTGACCTTGACCTATAAAGTTAAGAAAAAAGTTGTTTTGTATTGGTGATAGATATTGGAACGTGGTACACTCAAAAATGCGAATGAACTGTAGTCCTCTTAAAAGAACCTCTTGCATATAATTTACATGTTATAGAAAATTCAACTTGTGACTGTGGCCTTTCGGTAGAAAACAATTCTCATTTTTGTTTAGAATGCAGACTATATACTCAACATAGGCAGTCAATGCTTAACAAATTACAAGTTTTACCAACAATAACCACTGATCTTCTATTATATGGAGATTATAACTTGACTTTTGAACAAAACAAGGTAGTTTTTGAAGCACTACAAGAATTTTTAAAGGAATTAGGGCGGTTTTCATAGATTTAAATTAGCCACAAGTCCACACCTTCATCATCATTATCATCTATTCATATTCTTTTGTAAAGAGTTCTTCCCGCGAGAAGGCTTATTATAATGTTTGTTGATTTTGCCTGATTGCTTCAATAAAATATTGTTTATGAAAAATCTTGTCCGGGCTGTATCTCAGAGGCTGTAAGGTATATGAAGTTGATACTTGGTGGGGACATTGTATTGGCACATCTGTATGTATGGGTAATATTCCAAAAATTAAGACCATAATTCAACCATACAAAACATATGCATGTATTATAAAGATGGGAGAGATTATAAATCCTGACACAAATGTGTTAGACCACTTTGGTATGTTTGGATAATATTCAAAACATCCCAACCATAATTTGACTGTGCAAGATGTGTGTATATAAACAGCTTGTAGAATAGGCAAACTTGTGGGTTCTTAATCTTTTTGACCTGAAGGTATTTCTGTCAGCCGAGGACTGGCAGATTTTTGTTAATTTCAAACCCTATTAGGGGGTGTAGGTGTGCATCATGGTGTGACCTTTAGCTTTGGCTCTGCCCAAGTGTGTTCACCTGCCATATTTGAGACCTGTTTCTCTTTATATAGATTGTTGCAACTGATTATTATATGTACTTTTACATAATTGTGCTATTTTCCATTGACATCTATTCTCCAGTTAATAAATTTTACAGCATCAAAATTTTTAGTTTAGTGATTAATATTGTCATCTTGCTATTGAATTGTCTTGTTTCAATTTTTCATCTTTACATACATTTTCTTTCTCTGAAACATTATTTTCTCTGCTTAAACCTTAGTTGGAGCTTTATATAACTGACACTGCTCTGAAAGTATCCCGATTTTTGTTCTGTTTCTCTACTTCTCTATCTCAGGGTGTTGAAAATTATTGTCCCAGGCTGTGGGATAAGGGCATCTCTGATGCTATTTTTACCCCACAGCTCTTAAGGGCTGTCAGGGTATTGTTTTCACCCATTGGGATCCGGATGGGCGGGCAGGTGGGCGGCGGGACAAGTTTGTCCAGCCTGTATCTCTGAAACTCTAAGGTGTAGGAAGTTGATACTTGGTAGGGACATTGGTTAGGGGGTGTAGGTGTGCAGTGTCATGATGTTACCTTGATTTGACCTTGCCGTAGTGACCTTGACCAAAAAATTTGTCCGGGCTATATCTCTGAAAGCGTAAGGTGTAAGAAGTTGATACTTGGTAGGGACATTGGTTGGGGGTTGTAGGTTTGCATCGTCATGATGTGACCTTGATTTGACCTTTGACCTTGCCATAATGACCTTGACCTATAAAATCTTGGCTGGGCTATATCTCAGAAACTGTAAGGTATAGGAAGTTGATACTTGGTAGGCACATTGGTTAGGGGGTGTAGGTGTGCAACATCATGATGTGACCTTGATTTGACCTTTGATGTTGCTGTAGTGATCTTAACCTATAAAAGCTTGCAGTGTTCCCTCTCGTCAAAAATGAATGCGAGACAGATTGTCTCCCTTCATTTGAAAAGGCAAGACAACTATGAAAAAATGTGAGACATGTTTTGTGTCAAGATATTTTGAAATATTTAGTTCCAAATTGGGACTGCATAAAATCTTCTTTATTTAAATAATAAGAAATAGATGCTAAAGTAAAAGTTCAAATAAATAAACTATTTAATGCTGTTTTTGTCATTTTTTTTAAATTTCACTTCTAAACCACATCTTAATGGCTTAATGGCTGGGTGCTACTTTTTTATTTTACTGTTATCTGGATTCATCAAATAAGTAAATAAATAAATTACATCTCTTTTCTTTGAAGAAATACATATTTTGCCTCTTCCGATAATAGACGAATTTCTTTGGTCAGTAGTTGTTTTGACTGTTTCGCCTGTGACACAATATGCAGAAGACGAGTTAAAAACTAGACTAAGGACGCATCTGTGGCCAGATGCTGGATGTATCCACCGACAAAGGCCAACTAACATAGTTTAGAAGATAAACAGCATTTTTCGTTAATAAGCAAGCTGAAAGCACTTTTAAGTTTGGCTACCCTTATTTGACCCTGTAGCAGGGGCCCAAGGTGAAGTCTGACCACATCAAAAGATTTGCAGCCCATGATTTCCTATAAGTCGTTTTCACATTGCAAACCTCTAGGACCAATAATAAGCAGGAGGGGCCCAAGGTCAAATCTGACCACATGAAAAGATTTGCAGCCCATGACTTCCCATAAGTTGTTTTCATATTAATGAGTTATTTGAGAAATACTGGCTATCTGCAATACTTCTAGGGATAATTTGCATTTACTCATTTTGAGTAGGTGAATAATTAGCTACGGGTCTGAAACTTCACCAAGTGAAAGCTCTCTCAAAAGTAGGCGAATAAGTTATTTGAGAAAAATTGGCTATCTACAATACTTTTAGAGATAATTCGAATTTACTCATTTTCAGTAGGTGAGTAATTACCTATGGGTCTGGAACTTCACCATGTGAAAGCTCTCCCAAAAGTAGATGAATGAGTTATTTGATAAGAATTGGATATCTGCAATACTTTTTAGAGATAATTAGCATTTACTCATTTTGAGTAGGTGAATAATTAGCTACAGGTCTGAAACTTCACCAAGTGAAAGGTCTCCCAAAAGTAGGTGAAGGAGTTATTTGACAAAATTGGCTCTCTGGAATACTTTTAGAGATAATTTGCATTTACTCATTTTCAGTAGGTGAGACGGGTCTGAAACTTCACCAAGTAAAAGCTCTCCCAAAAGTAGGTGAAGGAGTTATTTGACAAAAAATGGCTATCTGCAATACTTTTAGAGATAATTTGCATTTACTCATTTTGAGTAGGTGAGTAATTACCTACAGGTCTGGAACTTCAGCATGTGAAAGCTCTCCCAAAAGTAGGTGAATGAGTTATTATCTCCCGCGGGAGGGAGATTAGGAAATGATGCCTGTGTGTGCGTGCGTGCGTGCGTGTGTGCGTGCGTTAGTTAGTCACGCAGATTCCTCCAAAACTACTACAGCTACAGATTTTTTGTAAATTAATTGTCCCAATGAATTTTCACGCCCTCGAAAATTTTTTTGGTTTTATGGACTTAGGCCTAAAGATAACTGAGCAATAGCTATCTTAGCTACTTGGAGTAAAGGGCTCATAACTCAAAAACTATTGCAGTTACAACTTTTTCTTCAAATATGTTGTTCAGCTACTTTGTCCTTAGCTATAAGATGGTACATAGTTTGGGGTCCCATTGCATGCCATAAGTGAGTAATAGCTATTTTCTCATTTGTAGCTAAATAACAAAAGGAGTAAATGTCAAATATCTTCAAAAGTATTAGAGTTACAGAAATCTTTTCAAATATGTTGTTCATCTACTTTTTGGTAAGCTATCACATAGTAAAGTTTCAGACCTGTTGCACCTTGGATAGCTGAGTAATAGCTACTTTGAAATTCTGACTGTTGAGTAAAGCCATTGTAACTCCAAAACTATTGCAGTTAGAGTGTTTTCCTAAAATATGTTGTTCAGCTACTTTGTCCTTAGCTATAAGATGGTACATAGTTTGGGGTTCTATTGCATGCCATAAGTGAGTAATAGCTATTTTCTCATTTGTAGCTAAATAACAAAAGAAGTAAATGCCAAGTATCTTCAAAAGTATTACAGTTACAGAAATCTTTTCAAATATGTTATTCATCTACTTTTGGGTAAGCTATCACATAATAAAGTTTCAGACCTGTTGCACCGTGGATAGCCGAGTAATAGCTACTTTCAAATTCCGACTGTTGAGTAAAGCCATTGTATCTCCAAAACTATTGCAGTTAGAGTGTTTTCCTAAAATATGTTGTTCAGCTACTTTGTCCTTAGCTATAAGATGGTACATAGTTTGGGGTTCTATTGCATGCCATAAGTGAGTAATAGCTATTTTCTCATTTGTAGCTAAATAACAAAAGAAGTAAATGTCAAATATCTTCAAAAGTATTAAAGTTAGGGAAATCTTTTCAAATATGTTGTCCATCTACTTTTTGGTAGGCTATCACATAGTAAAGTTTCAGACCTGTTGAATCTTTGATAGCTGAGTAATAGCTACTTTGAAATTCTGACTGTTGAGTAAAGCCATTGTAACTCCAAAACTATTGCAGTTAGAGTGTTTGCCTAAAATATGTTGTTCAGCTTTGTCCTTAGCTATAAGATGGTACATAGTTTGGGGTTCTATTGCATGCCATAAGTGAGTAATAGCTATTTTCTCATTTGTAGCTAATTGAGAGCTTTCACTTGGTGAAGTTTCAGACCCTTAGCTAATTACTCACCTACTCAAAATGAGTAAATGCGAATTATCTCTAAAAGTATTGCAGATAGCCAATTTTTCTCAACTCATTCACCTACTTTTGGAAGAGCTTTCACATGGTCAAGTTTCAGACCCGTAGCTAATTACTCAAAATGAGTAAATGCTAATTATCTCTAAAAGTATTGCAGATAGCCAATTTTTCTCAAATAACTCATTCACCTTCTTTTGAGAGAGCTTTCACTTGGTCAAATTTCAGACCCGTAGCTAATTACTCACCTACTCAAAATGAGTAAATGCGAATTATCTCTAAAAGTATTGCAGATAGCCAATTTTTCTCAAATAACTCATTCACCTACTTTTGAGAGAGCTTTCACTTGGTGAAGTTTCAGACCTGTAGCTAATTAGTCACCTACTCAAAATGAGTAAATGCAAATTATCTGTAAAAGTATTGCAGATAGCCAATTTTTCTCAAATAACTCATTCACCTACTTTTGGAAGAGCTTTCACTTGGTGAAGTTTCAGACCTGTAGCTAATTACTCACCTGCTCAAAATGAGTAAATGCGAATCATCTCTAAAAGTATTGCAGATAGCCAATTTTTTTCAAATAACTCATTCACCTACTTTTGAGAGAGCTTTCACTTGGTGAAGTTTCAGACCTGTAGCTAATTATTCACCTACTCAAAATGAGTAAATGCTAATTATCTCTAAAAGTATTGCAGATAGCCAATTTTTATCTCCCGCGGGAGGGAGATTATGAAATGATGTCTGTGTGTGCGTGCGTGCGTTAGTTAGTCACGCAGATTTCTCCAAAACTACTACAGCTACAGATTTTTTGTAAATTAATTGTCCCAATGAATTTTCATGCCCTTGAAAAAATTTTTGGTTTTATTGACTTAGGCCTAAAGATAAGTGAGTAATAGCAATCATAGCTACTTTAAGTAAAGGGCTCATAACTCAAAAACTATTGCAGTAACAACTTTTTCTTCAAATATGTTGTTCAGCTACTTTGTCCTTAGCTATAAGATGGTACATAGTTTGGGGTCCCATTGCATGCCATAAGTGAGTAATAGCTATTTTCTCATTTGTAGCTAAATAACAGAAGAAGTAAATGTCAAATATCTTCAAAAGTATTGAAGTTAGGGAAATCTTTTCAAATATGTTGTCCATCTTCTTTTTGGTAAGCTATCACATACTAAAGTTTCAGACCTGTTGCACCTTGGATAGCTGAGTAATAGCTACTTTGAAATTCTGACTGTTGAGTAAAGCGATTGTAACTCCAAAACTATTGCAGTTACAGTATTTTCCTAAAATATGTTGTTCAGCTACTTTGTCCTTAGCTATAAGATGGTACATAGTTTGGGGTTCTATTGCATGCCATAAGTGAGTAATAGCTATTTTCTCATTTGTAGCTAAATAACAGAAGAAGTAAATGTCAAATATCTTCAAAAGTATTAAAGTTAGGGAAATATTTTCAAATATGTTGTCGATCTACTTTTTGGTAAGCTATGACATAGTAAAGTTTCAGACCTGTTGCACCTTGGATAGCTGAGTAATAGCTACTTTGAAATTCTGACTGTTGAGTAACGCCATTGTAACTCCAAAACTATTGCAGTTGGAGTATTTTCCTAAAATATGTTGTTCAGCTACTTTGTTCTTAGCTATAAGATGGTACATAGTTTGGGGTTCTATTGCTTACCATAAGTGAGTAATAGCTATTTTGTTATTTGTAGCTAAATAACAGAAGAAGTAAATGTTAAATATCTTCAAAAGTATTGAAGTTAGGGAAATCTTTTCAAATATGTTGTCCATCTACTTTTTGGTAAGCTATAACATAGTAAAGTTTCAGACCTGTTGCACCTTGGATAGCTGAGTAATAGCTACTTTGAAATTCTGACTGTTGAGTAAAGCATTGTAACTCCAAAACTATTGCAGTTAGAGTGTTTTCCTAAAATATGTTGTTCAGCTACTTTGTCCTTAGCTATAAGATGGTACATAGTTTGGGGTTCTATTGCATGCCATAAGTGAGTAATAGCTATTTTGTTATTTGTAGCAAAATCATGACATAAGTAAATGTCGAATATCTTCAAAAGTATTAAAGTTAGGGAATTCTTTTCAAATATGTTATCCATCTACTTTTTCATAAGCTATCACATAGTAAAGTTTCAGATCTGTTGCACATTGGATAGCTGAGTAATAGCTACTTTGAAATTCTACAGTTGAGTAAATCCATTGTAACTCCAAAACTATTGCAGTTACAATATTTTCGTAAAATATGTTGTTCACCTACTTTGTCCTTAGCTATAAGCTGGCATGTAGTTTGGGGTTCTATTGCATGCCATAAGTGAGTAATAGCTATTTTCTTATTAGTAGCAAAATAATGACATAAGTAAATGTCAAATATCTTCAGAAGTATTAAAGTTACAGAATTCTTTTCAAATATGTCATTCATCTACTTTTTTGTAAGCTATCACATAGTAAAGTTTCAGACCTGTTGCACATTGCATAGCTAAGTAATAGCTACTTTGAAATTGTGACTGTTGAGTAAATCCATTGTAACTCCAAAACTATTGCAGTTACAGCTTTTTCTTCAAATATGTTGTTCAGCTACTTTGTCCTTAACTATAACATGGTATATATTTTGGGGTTGTATTGTATGCCATAAGTGAGTAATAGCTATTTTCTTATTTGTAGCAAAATAAGAACATAAGTAAATGTCAAATATCTTCAAAAGTATTAAAGTTAGGGAAATATTTTCAAATATGTTATTCATCTAGTTTTTGATAACCTATCACATAGTAAAGTTTCAGACCTGTTGCACATTGGATAGCCGAGTAATACCTACTTTGAAATTGTGACTGTAGGGTAAATGCATATAGTTTGGGGTTCTATTGCATGCCATAAGTGAGTAATAGCTATTTTCTTATTTGTGGCAAAATAATGACATAATTTTTCTCAAATAACTGCTTCATCTACTTTTGGGAGAGCTTTCACATGGTTCAGTTTCAGACCCGTAGCTAATTATTCACCTACTCAAAATGAGTAAATGATAATTATCTCTAAAAGTATTGCGGATATCCAATTTTTATCAAATAACTCATTCATCTACTTTTGGGAGAGCTTTCACATGGTGAAGTTCCAGACCCGTAGCTAATTACTCACCTACTCAAAATGAGTAAATGTGAATTATCCCTAAAAGTATTGGGGATATCCAATATTTCTGAAATAACTCATTCACATACATTTTGGAGAGCTTTCAATTAGTGAATTTTCAGATCCGTAGCTAATTACTCACCTACTCAAAATGAGTAACTGCCTATTATCACTAAAAGTATTGCAGATATCCAATTTTTCTCAAATAACTCATTCACCTACTTTTGGGAGAGCTTTTACTTGGTGAGGTTTCAGACCCGTAGCTAATTATTCACCTCCTCAAAATGAGTAAATGTGAATTATCTCTAAAAGTATTGCGGGTATCCAATTTTTATCAAATTACTCGTTCATCTACTTTTGGGAGAGCTTTCACATGGTGAAGTTCCAGACCCGCAGCTAATTACTCACCTAATCAAAATGAGTAAATGTGAATTATCTGTAAAAGTATTGCAGATAGCCAATTTCTCTCAAATAACTCATTCACCTACTTTTGGGAGAGCTTTCACTTGGTGAAGTTTCACACCCGTAGTTAATTATTCACCTACTCAAAATGAGTAAATGCGAATTATCTCTACAAGTATTGCAGATAGCCAGTATTTCTGAAATAACTCATTCACATACATTTTGGAGAGCTTTCAATTAGTGAATTTTCAGATCCGTAGCTAATTACTCACCTACTCAAAATGAGTAACTGCCTATTATCACTAAAAGTATTGCAGATAACCAATATTTCTCAAATAACTCATTCACCTACATTTTGGAGAGCTTTCACATGCTAAATTTTTTTAATGAATTTTTTAAATAATTTTTAATGCATTAAAATTCATGAAATCATGCACTAAATCAATTATAACTTGAAAAGTATTACATTTAGAGCACCTTGTTAAAATATGTTATCTTTAGTACATCTCATTTATATGGCGGGAGATAAATGCATGCGGCAGAATGCTTGTTTAAGAAAAATTGGCTATCTGCAATACTTTTAGAGATAATTAGCATTTACTCATTTTCAGTAGGTGAGTAATTACCTATTGGTCTGGAACTTCACCATGTGAAAGCTCTCCCAAAAGTAGATGAATGAGTTATTTGATAAGAATTGGATATCTGCAATACTTTCAGAGATAATTTGCATTTACTCATTTTCAGTAGGTGAGTAATTACCTACGGGTCTGAAACTTCACCAAGTGAAAGCTCTCCCAAAAGTAGGTAAATGAGTTATTTGAGAAAAATTGGCTATCCGCAATACTTTTACAGATAATTTGCATTTACTCATTTTGAGTAGGTGAGTAATTATCTACGGGTATGAAACTTCGCCATGTGAAAGCTCTCCCAAAACTAGATGAATGAGTTATTTGAGAAAAATTGGCTATCTGCAATACTTTTAGAGATAATTCACATTTACTCATTTTGAGTAGGTGAGTAATTACCTACAGGTCTGGAACTTCAGCATGTGAAAGCTCTCCCAAAAGTAGGTGAATGAGTTATTTAAGAAAAATTGGCTATCTGCAATACTTTTAGAGAAAATGCAGAATTACTCATTTTTAGTAGGCAAGTAATTTAGCCACAGGCCTAATTTAGACATAAAGCCTACCAATAGAATACTGTGGTGCACCCTCTAATATACCTTGCAAACTTGAGAAGGGTAGCTATAATATTTTTTTCGTTAGAGCGGTAATGGTGAAATCTCTCTACACACTGCGGCTATCCAGTGGATACAATGATTTACTCAACAGTGAGAACCTGAAAGTAGATATTGGTAAGCTATGCCATGACATAGAGGTCTGCAATTTCACTCTGTTATAGCTGACCAAAAATTATGTGAATAACATATTTAAGCAAAATACTGTAAATGCAATAGTTTTCAAGTTACAACTGATTTACTCAATAGTGAGAACCTGAAAATAGCTATTGCTCAGCTAGGCCATGAGCTATAAGTCTGTCATTTCACGATGTTATAGCTGACCCAAAAGTAGGTGAACAACATATTTTAACAAAATACTCCAAATGCAATATTTTTCAAGTTACAAGTCATTTACTCAACAGTCAGTACCTGAAAATAGCTATTGCTCAGTTGTGCCATGAGCTACAGGTCTGTAATTTCACTATGTTATAGCTGACCCCAAAGTAGCAGAATAACATATTTACACAAATTTCTGTAAATGCAATAGTTTTCCCAACTACAATTGATTTACTCAACAGTGTGAACTTCAAAGTAGCTATTACTCAGCTATGCAATGAGCCACAGGTCTGGAACTTCACTATGTTATAGCTGACTCCGAAATAGGTGAATAACAAATTGAAACAAAATACTCTAAATGTAATACTTTTGAAGTTATACGTAATTTACTCAACAGTGATAACCTCAAAGTAGCTAGTGCCATGAGCTACAGGTCTGAAATTTTACTATGTTATAGCTGACCCAAAAGTAGCTGAATAACATATTTATAGAAAATTGTGTAAATGCAATAGTTTTCAAGTTACAAGTGATTTAACTCATGATGGAAGTTACTGAAAAGCCCAAAAGTAGCTATTACTCACTTAGCTATTGAGACAGACACCCAAGTTACTCACCATGTTGTAGCTATGAAAAAAGTATCTGAATAACATATTTTAACAAAATGCTCTAAATGCAACACTTTTCAAGTTATAAGTGATTTAGTGCATGTTTTATAGCGAAATACCCTTACCATTTCCTAACAGTAGCTATTTGTTGGAGCCATCCAACCCAATGGCCAACGCAGAGATGCGATTTTAAGGTTATGTAACAACCTTAACCAAGCCATTGGGTTACAGTAGTCCGTCCTCCCGCCAATTAGGTCACATGACCACATTGTTTACTTCATTATTTTTGTTGGCCATCATCAGTAAGGACGTCTTTGGAAATTAGGAGAAGTTTTGTCAAGGTTTTATTTATTTCTTGAGATTTTACAGTCAATCTCACTTATTATTTTACATGTATATCATACAGAGGTCCTCGGTGGCCTAGTGGTTAGCAAGTTTGGCATCTAATCATAGGCTGTCACCTCTGTGGGTTCGAGTCCCACAAGTGGCAATGCTGAGGACCTGTCCCAATATGACCCTGGCTGTTGAACGGGACGTTAAACCCCAACTTTGACTTTGACTTTGTATATCATACAGAACTTATACCTTTGTTAAATCTTCGAAGGTATGCATTTATTATGCAAATAAAGGACTTTTGGATGGCGACTTCGAGGTTTCATCATCTTCAACCTCGAGGAAATAGATCAACATAAAGACGGTCATTATGCAACAATAATATCTTTATATAGCTTGCCAGTCGTTCGGTTCAGTTTGCTGGACGTTGGAAGCTATAATTTTGCAGCGTACATGTTTAGAAAGAATGTACTCTTCAATAACAGAAGCGATCTGGAAGACGCCATCTTGGATGAGAATGACAATTCGAGTGGCCGTTATTGCTGTTCACGTCGGGTTCTAATAGCCAGGTGTTGAAAGCAATTTTTTGATCATAATATACATCCCAGTCGAATTGATTGTCGACGAGTCAGTAGAAGGAATCTCCCTTGGGGGCAGCCATTTACGTTGCCATGGACACGGCATCGTGGAGGAGTTTTGAATGCAGGAAATACTACTTCTTCGGAAAACACTTCCGTCGAGGTCCAGTCAAAACATTCACCAGAGGAAATACCTGTGTGAAGTCATCCATGCACAATCGAGTATTCTATACCTCTCAGAAGGTCAGAATTCGGGTTGTCAGATGTCCGGGAGTGTCATTCATATCTACAAGGAGAGGCTTTTGATTTAATGGTTTTGCACAAGAATTTAGTACAATCGGGTTTCTATACCTCTCAAAAGGTTTAGAATTCAGGTTGTCAGGAGATGGTGATTATGATTCATCTCATTACAAGGAATCTATTCCTTATTTTACTTTTGCTTGACTGTTATTGAGTGGCTAGGGATTGATTTAACAGGCACAGTTTCTGTGAATGCTCCCTTGTTTGGTCACATTTACATTCCTTGGGTGAACAGCCAGTATTGAAATGTGGCTTTTATGTTGGGTTTCAAGGAGTGTGAAGCCTCTGATTTTTTAAAGAGCAGCTATACAGGAAGAAGTTTTGCTTGGACTTCCTTACATACGTTACTTTCCTGGACAGCTCCTTAGTTACAGCAGGTCTGCAGGAGGAACATGACCTTTCAGACACTTTGCAAACAAGGTCCCTGGTAGGGGACTGTAAGAGAGAAGAAGCGTGTATATTCTCACTCCTTCACTTCAGGTCATATTTAGAGGATCTTAGGGATCACTATGATATGTTATAGATTTCAATATGCTTTGGACTGGGTGCAATGATGTTTGCATTTCTAGTCCAGTCAACCAGTTGGTGTCCAAATCTTCTTGTTGCAGTTTGCCCATGTCTAAGAACATGTGACTCAACAGGAGGGATGTAAATTAGAATGTCTTTAGCAAACCTACAATGCATTTTTCACTCCTAATGATGTTCTCTTGCTGGGCATATTAGATGTTCAGAGGATTTTCATCTAGTGTTTTCATGGAAATAATTAACAAGGATTAGTAACTCTAGAAGTGAGCATGCTTCTAGTTCTGGTCTAATAAACCATGGAATAGAGTTACAAGTGCCTCCTACTCCTCAGCTAGTTAAAAGGGGAGTGAATCTTACTTATACAGGCCTATGGAAGCAGGGATGATAGCTGGCTTCCTGTGGTTTCAAGGAACCTTTCTCCAGTTTGGTACTATACAAGTCCTGGGAAAGAAGAATATTCAGCCAGACTTTTTAGAAGTGAGGTTGGCAGAAGTTAAAAAAAAAAAAAACGGGAGAAACAGCAATTTTGATAAAAGCTGTTTATGAAATGATCGACAAAAGGGCGATATCACCAGTCACATCGCTGGAAGTTTACAGTTACAGTCTATTTCTTGGGGTTAGTGAAGAAGAAATGACTGTCAGTATACTTAAGGTCAGGTAAACAAGCTTTGCATGTACCTTACTCAATATGAATTGTTTAATATTTGGAATTCGTCTATATAACGAGAGTGGATGACGTCACTCGACTCTTATGGGTACACACTCGTCACCGGTAGACTCAGCTAACAAGGTATCTTCGCCTCAGTGGAGGCTACAGATTCTACCAGTTCACTGCCTTACCCTGCAATATGGCTACAGTTCCTCTCCAGTTCACCAAGGTAGCAAAAGAGGTGAAGCTGATGGCTCGTGCAGAAGGCATCAGTATTCGCCAGTATATAGACGGTTGGCTAATGAGAACAAACTCAAAGCAGCAATGCCAAGATATCACCCTCTGGTTGGTGCATCTTGTCGAAGCCTGGGTTGGATCACAAATTTCAAAAGATCAGATTTATTTCCAACTCCTGTAATCAATTTATTGTTACAATTCGACCTCAGGGTAGGTCTAGTCTTCTCAATTCAAAGAAAATTGATTGAAAGACGGTTACCATGTTGGAAGTTCTCACTTATCTCCAGGGATGCTCAGGTCACTTTGAAAGCATGGTTTTAATGGAGAAGACTATACCATTGGGTGATCTGCAGGTGAAGTCATTCCAATGGTATCTGGGAACATTGCTGATAGCTTCAGTCTCTGGATATCCCATTTCTTGGGTCTTTGGTTCAGGGATCATCTTCAGTGGTGGACCAATAGTTCAATTTTGAAGGAGGACTCACCACTCCTTCAGGAGCACAGTTTTCTCTCCATTCACAGAAGCTTCCCTAATGGGTTGGGGTGCTTTCTTGAGTCATCCACAGCCATTGGTCTGTGGCATCAGGAAGAGTCAAGACTCCACATTACATAACATTGGAAGCAATGTTGTTATTTTTAAAAATGATTCAGAAGTCAGTTTCTGGATTGAAATCAGTTTCATTTTCTCTGACAATTTATTACTGGTTGCCTATATGAACAGCCAGGGAGGCATCCACTCTTAAGTAATATGTACCTTAATCTGCATAATCATGGTTTAATTGAATGCCAGAATGATTCAGATTCACGGAAGTACATCCTAGGGAATCTAGATATTCTGCCAGATTCCTTGTCTAGAGGTTAAGTTATTCAAACCAAAGGGGCTATGAGTCGCCAGGTTTTCAATCAAATTAGACATGTTTTGCCCAGGGCCTTGTTCCTGCAGGTAATGTAAATGTGTCTGTCTCATGTCCCAGACAGTCGGGCTTGGGGAACAGATGCATTGAATGTCAGGGGGAGGGTCTGGTCAGTTATGTCCAGTGGCCCTCATCCCTCAGGTGATTCAACAAATGACCACCTACAGGTGTAGAATCATCATGATTGGGTGGCCAGGGATATCTTGTTTTTGTGTCTGGTGAATCTGTTCCACAAAAACTCCTAAATGGGTGAATCTGTTAGTTCATTTTTTCAGCAACAGACTTCACAACAATCTAGCTTATTTGAATCTTCATGATTGGCATCTGGAGTCAGGCATGAATATTATGAAAGATTCCCAGAGGAAGTGGTGAAACAATGAAGGAGCACTCCTCAAGGAGAATCTGAGAAGCAATTGTTCTTTTTTGGGAAGTGGTGTGAAGAGAGCCAGGTTTATATCTCAGACCCCACTATTCCACATTGAGCAAATTTCCTGAAATTCTAGTTTAAGGAACATACTAATACCATCCGCTATTGTGGGCTATAGAACAGCAATTACGGATGGTTTGGCGCTTAAAGGGTAAAAAGTATCTAAAAGTTGAGCTAAATATTAGATTAGCAACTTTTAGAAAGAGACAAACCAATAGTTTTGGATTTTGTCATTGGTCCTTCAGGCTCTTATCAAACAACCGTTGGGCTTGTGAGGAAGGCTTTTTGAAGTTATTATCTTTCAAGACGTTTGGTCTTGGCTTCAGGTAAAGTAGTGACATTCATGTTTGGACCCTTCCTTTAGTTATAGGGGGAATGGGTCACAAGTAACTTTGGCCCATTGACTGCCTTTTTGGCCATGAACCAGTTGGCTTCAGATGGGCCTACTGCATTTACTGCAACTGAGTCAGTGGTCTTTGTGGACTACAGAGTCATGGTAAAGAAGTGACATTAATGCTTGGACATATTCTTCCTTTAGTTATAAGGAGAATTGATCACGATTAACTCTGGCCCATCAATTGCCAGATCCAAGCCTCTTTGGACAACAGTTTCACTCAATGTGGGTCTGTCTGTCCTGTTAGGGTTTTGGTAAGGTTTGGGATAGAACAAAATCTTTTGTTTTTACTGCCATTAAGAAAGTTTCTTAATAAGACTTATCTTTTGGCACCTATTTCATCTTGATTGAGTCAAGATTGAGTCATGGAAACTATTGATGTATGTTTTTGATTACATCTTTAGTTTTTATAGGTGATTTCCTTACATAGTTTCTTGATACATGTTATTGGAAATTCCATTGTATGTATACCAATTTCTGTCTTAGAAACCTCTGTTGTCATAGGGTCAGATTTGAAATTGGGTCCTACAGTTGCAGTTACAGTTTTGTTACTTTATAAGTATGTGTTCCATACGTATATGGGTACATTTGCAGTTTGTGGCTGGTATGTCTGCAATGCTGGATGTATTTGTAGTTAGATATCAATGTTGCCTAAATCTGACTTGGGAAGGATTTGGCATAATGCTGATGACACTTACAGGTTGGTTTGACCTTGTTTTGGGGTCGGATGTTACAATGTAGATGGGCTATCTATTTATGACATCCTTTTGCAACACCAACATTGTCAGCAGTTGTGAGAACTACAGCTACATACTGCCATTTTTTGGAGTTGTATGTTGTGAATGTTTGGAAGTTATATGTTCATTAATGCATGTAATTCCATTATGAAGTTCTCATGATGTTTAGTTGTAGGTTAGGTAGTGGTTTTCTTAAAAAGAATTCCCTCCATCCTACAAGGCTGAATTCAGCTACTGTTAGGAAATGGTAAGGGTATTTCGCTATAAAATTGGAAAATTTAATAGTAATTTAAATTTTTATTAGAAATACTTACCATTTCCTAACACTCAAATTTCCCTCCCGCCTCCCCGCAAGTCATTCTTTTACTTGCAACAAAAATAATGAAGTAAACAATGTGGTCATGTGACCTAATTGGCGGGAGGACGGACTACTGTAACCCAATGGCTTGGTTAAGGTTGTTACATAACCTTAAAATCGCATCTCTGCGTTGGCCATTGGGTTGGATGGCTCCAACAAATAGCTACTGTTAGGAAATGGTAAGTATTTCTAATAAAAATTTAAATTACTATTAAATTTTCCAAATTTCATGACTTTTAATGCATTTTAGACATTTTTGTCTACCACAGGCCTAATTTAGACATAAAGCCTACCAAAAAGATAGGGTGGTGAGTCCTCTAGCATACCAAGCCACCTGCCAAATATGAAAGAAATCTGGAAAGAAATGTGGACTGTAGGTCGCTAACAAGCAATATTCCACATTTTAGACATTTTTGTCTACCACAGGCCTAATTTAGACATAAAGCCTACCAAAAAGATAGGGTGGCGAGTCCTCTACCATATCAAGCCACCTGCCAAATATGATAGAAATCCGGAAAGAAATGTGGACTGTAGGTCGCTAACAAGCAATATTCCACATTTTAGACATTTTTGTCTACCACAGGCCTAATTTAGACATAAAGCCTACCAAAAAGATAGGGTGGCGAGTCTTCTACCATATCAAGCCACCTGCCAAATATGAAAGAAATCCGGAAAGAAATGTGGACTGTAGGTCGCTAACAAGAAATCTCTGCGGACGAGGGCGCAGACGCGGATGACAACGATGATGAATCCATAGTATCCCCGCTTCGCGTCGGGGATACAATTAGACATAAAGCATGGAAATTTCGTGAGAATACCGTAATTCTCATGTGAATTACTGTTAGCTGGATATATAAAATAAACTGCCCTTCATGCTTTTCTCACCCATTTCTATGAGGATATATGTACGTCGTCCCTTCGGATAATAGACAAATTTCTTCAGTCAGTTTTGAGTGTTTCGCCTGGTAACGACAGCACAGACGCGTTGGTGAGTTGGTTTTGCGACAACTCGCCCCAGAGTGTGTACAAACTCGCGAAATCACGCTCGAGAGCGAACACTGGGGTTGTAGGTGTGCATCACAGTTTTTAGTTTACTGATTAATCCTGTCATTTTGCTATTGGATTGTCTTGTTTTAATACTTTATCTTTGCATACATTTTGTTTCTCTTAGATGTTATTTTCTCTACTTAAACATCATTTAGACCTTATTATAACTGACACTGCTCTGAAAGTATCCCGATCTTTGTACTGTTTCACTACTTCTATATCTCATGGTGTTGAAAACTATTTCCCCAGATTGTGGGGTACAGGCATCTGTGATGCTATTTTTTTAAAATATTATTTGGACTTGAGCTGGGTGTGTTTGGTTTTCGTTGTCATGCGTTTTGTCAATTGAAAAACTGCAGGAGATTGTTAATTGTAAAACCTCATAGAGCACACCTTCAGTGATTGAGTATGCTCTGTTATATGTATTGCATATAAGGTATTATTGGCGTTATTCTTTTACACATCAGTCTGTGAATGGACCTACTCTGTGAGATTATAAATTGCAAAATGCAATAGAACATGCTTTCAGTGATGAAAGAAGTTGTGTAGTGGTGTCGTGTAAATGAATCCCTCCTCAATTAAAACAATCGCATTAAAGATCAAAGAAGTTGAGCATTTCTGTGAATTGTACATTTTATAAACTACTAGATTTAATTGTTATCTTGCATTATCGCTCATGCTAGACTGTGCATTTTTATCTCCCGCCGGCTGATAGGCCCGGTACGGGAGATTATAAAGTGCCCTGTGTCCGTGCGTCGTCTGTGCGTGCGTGCGTCCGTTCATCACGTTTTTACAAAAGCCTTTCTATCTCTTAAAATATTATAGCTAGAGCTTCCAAATTTGCAGGATAAATTCATCATTCAAAAAACTTGCCTGGGAAAAACAAGATGGCCGCCACGGGTGTTAACAAGATGGCTGCCATGGTTTTTTCTTTCAGGTGTTCTCGCATGGGTTTTTTTTCGTTGATTTAGATGGCTGCCATAAGTGTGTATTGCACTTTTATACAGCCTAAAAATAGCCTGCTTGGTAGTTTTCAGACCTAGGTCCATAGCTAAGTGAGTAATAGCAATGGTGGCTACTGTCAGTAAAGTGCTCATAACTCCAAAACGACTACATTTAGAGCATTTCTGTAAAATATGTTGTTCAGCTACTTTCTCCATGCCTACAAGATGGTACCATTTTTAGGGGTCTATCTTGATAGCTAAGTGAGTAATAGCTATTTTCTGTTTTTAACCATGACCAAAATGAGTAAGTTGCTTTTATCTTTGTAACTGTTACTTATAATATTGGTCTCAAATATGTTGTTGAACAACTCCTTCATGTACTATATCATGGTGAGGTTTCCAAGGTCTAGCACCATAGCTAGCAGAGTAACAGCTACACTAAGTTTAACATTTGACCATTCAGCAAGTCACTTATAACTCAAAAACTATTGAATATAGAGGATTTTTGTCAAATATGTTGTTTATCTACTTTTTGATGTACTGTGTTTTCAGAATTTTCAGAGCTGTAACTCCATAGCTAACTGAGTAATAGCTACTTTTAAATTTCTTAATTTCAACATTGAATAAATCACTTATACCTCCAAAACTATTGAATTTAGGGAATTATTGTCAAATATCTTAATTGATTACTTTTTAATGTTCTGTGTCGTGGAAAAGTTTCAGAGCTGTATTTCCATAGCTGAGTAATGGCTACTTTGAATTTCAACAATGAGTAAATCACTTATAACTCCAAAACTATTAAATTTAGAGAATTATTGTCAAATATGTTGTTCACTTACGATTTGATGTACTGTATCATGGGAAATTTTCACAGCTGTATCTCCATAGCTACCTGAGTAATAGCTACTTTGAGGGTTTCCATTGAGTTCTTCACCTACTTTTTTATGTACTGTGAAATGGCAAATTTTGAGACCTGTAAGTCCATAAATAACTGAGTAATACCTACTTTGATGGTTTTCCATTGAGTAAATCACTTATAACAGCAAAACTATTAAATTTACAGGATTTTTGTCAAATATGTTGTTCATGTACTTTTTAATGTTCTGTGTCATGGCAAAGTTTCAGAGCTGTAGGTCCATAGCTAACTGAGTAATAGCTACTTTCATGGTTTTCCATTGATTAAATCGCTTATCACAGCAAAACTGTTGAATTTAAAGGATTTTTGTCAAATATGTTGTTCACCTACTTTTTCATGTATTGTGTAATGGCAAATTTTGAGACCTGTAGGTCCATAGCTAACTGAGTAATAGCTACTTTGATTTTTGCGGAAAATGAAAAAGTCTTAATATCTCGAAAACTGTAAGGGATAGAGCGATTTTGAGTGAATTTTATACTATGCAAAAGGGAAAAAAATCAATTTTCGCCACTTTTGGCGGCTATCTTGGATTTTTAGAAGATAAACATTGAAAATATCTTCGAAATGGTAACAGACAGAGCGATTTAGAGCAAATTTTTGACCCACAGGGTAGTACAACAGTATTCTGTGCCTAGGGGAAAAATGTCATCTTGGATTTTAGCGGAAAATGAAAATTTTGTGAATATCTCGGAAAAGGTATTTCCTTTCCTTTAATGCTCGGCGGGAGATACACACCATGGCAGTGGTCTTGTATTACATGCATTAGGGAGACATGGTTAATCCAGAGATATGGATGAAATAAAGCCTGATAATTGAGGTTGTGTAAAACTTAAAGTGGGGATTTTTTGCAGATTATAGCTTGCAAAACATCCCAAGTTATTGTCATTTTTGTTTCCGGACTCTTACTGGAACATTCTGTCAATCGTTTGACACTTAACATGGTGGTAGGGCACCACCTAGGCTAGGTTGCTTTCGAAAGTGGTGCCATTAGGAAAAACAAGATGGCCACCGTGACTGCCATCTTGTAATTCTATTTCCAGATTCTTACTTAAAGATGCTTCTGCTGATTGATTTGAAACTTACCAGGTTAGTAGGGCGTCATCAAGGCTATGTTGCTTTCGAAGTTGGTGCCATTTGGAAAAAACAAGATGGCTGCCATCTTGAAATTCCGTTTCTGGACTGTAACTCTTAAGAGGCTACTACCGATCGATCTGTAACACGGTTATTGTACACCACCAGGGCTAGGTTGCTTTTGAAATTGGTGTCTGTCCATTTGCCAGATTTGGGTGTGTGCTCATCCAAAATATTTTGGTTTCCGGAATCTAACTTGAAGACACTTTGTTCAATCAATTTGAAACTTAACAGGGTGATAGGACACCATGAGGGCTAGGTTGCTTTTGAAATTGGTGTCTGTCCGTTTGCCTGTTTTGGGTGTGCACGCATCCATTCAAATTTAGACTTTCCAGATTTTAACTCGAAGACACTTCCATTGATCAGTTTGAAATGCCTGGGCTAGGTTGTTTTCAAAATTGGTGGCCATCTGGTCATGCACACGTCCCTCTCTCTGGTCATGTGTGCGTCAACATTTTTGTTTCTTAACTCTAACTCAGCGCTTCCACTGATCGATTTCAAACTTGTCAGATTGAAGGACAGCACACAGCACTATTTTGAAATTTTCAGCACACCTATCATGTTGCATACATGCGGCAGCCTATCCCTAATACTGATTGCACAACCTGCCTGTTGGGTTCTGTGACTCCACTTTCTTGTTAATAACTTCAACTCACTTCTTTATTAGGGCAACTTTGTTTTTGTTTGCAAAAAACTTTTGCTATTTGATTCTGTCTTTTGTTTATGTAGACACAGATAAGACATCCATTTCCTGTGTGCGGGAGAGATTTGTGTGCCTGGCTCAGACTCACTTCATACAGAGGTGTCCTGTTGTTGACCCCACTGTGGAGACAGACGTGAAGAGTGTGGTGCCACAGTTCTGCACGGGTGACATTGATGTCTATCAGGTTCCCAATGTGAATTTGGAAAGTAAGACACAGCAATGTGTAATATTACTAAAAATCAGGAATGGGTTGGAATTTAAGTGTGCTGGGGCACTTAGGAAGCCGTCTTTGATGTCCCTAATGCCCTATAGCTGGATATGGACTATTTAAGAGCAGATGCCTTATCATCATCCCTAACTGTGGATATGTATCTAAAACTACAACAGGGCATTCTAAGTGAAGGTGTGATCATATCGTCGGCCAGGGCTCGATGTTTCCAGTGGTCCGGCAGCCCGAGTCTGCCGAAAATTCAACCGGGCTGCCATTGTACCGTGATAGGCTGACCGAAGGGCTACTAGCAAATAAAATGCATAAATACGTACATATTTCGATATATTGTAGCTTTATTTTACAAAACAATGGTTGAAATAGTTCTAATTTCATCATTGTTTACGTCTGCCGTGACACTTTTTATTTTCAGACGTGAACATTCGAAGATAATTATTTTCAGTTGCAAATTCATTCGAAAATAATTATTTTCAGTCGTAGATTCATTCGAGTTTTTTTCATGGGGCCTACAGTGCTTTACATGATTTTATATTTTAGTCAAGTTTAACTGGAATTAGCAATTTTAATAATATTGGTGTAATTTTAGTTTAAAGTTAATGGTTTGTGTAAATGCAAATTTTTATTGCCAATAAAACAGTGATTCAGATTGTTAACATACTTATCATGACATGTTTATTTGCAGCAGTAAGCCTTGATTAGAACAGTTCATCATAAAATATTTCGGGCTCTTACTTTGGCCACCGGTCTCCCTAACGCCAACTGTAGGCAGCCCGGTGGGCTGCCAGACAATTTTTCGTAACATCTTGCCCTGCGTGGGAATATATTCTTTGTTTCCCTTACTTACCATGTTTACAAAAACTTTCTTTGGCCCATTTTACATAGCATTCTGGGTATTTGATTGCTGAACTTTGACTTTATCTTTTCATTAGCTGTTCCTTAGTTATCAAATATGATTAAGTTTAGCGAAGCAAGCATCATTTATGTATTTCTGAAAGGCAGGAGTAACATGCAAAACATGATTTGCTTGGAATGATCTATATTATGCCTAATTAATGTGAATTGATCCGGGAGAGATGATTTGCTTGGAATGATCTATATTATGTCTAATTAATGTGAATTGATGTGGGAGAGATGATTTGCTTGGAATGATCTATATTATGCCTAATTGATGTGAATTGATGTGGGAGAGATGATTTGCTTGGAATGATCTATATTATGCCTAATTGATGTGAATCGATGTGGGAGAGATGATTTGCTTGGAATGATCTATATTATGCCTAATTGATGTGAATCGATGTGGGAGAGATGATTTGCTTGGAATGATCTATATTATGCCTAATTGATGTGAATCGATGTGAGAGAGATGATTTGCTTGGAATGATCTATATTATGCCTAATTAATGTGAATTGATGTGGGAGAGATGATTTGCTTGGAATGATCTATATTATGCCTAATTGATGTGAATTGATGTGGGAGAGATATTGATGTTGATATCAAGGCAAGTCTGAAATGATGATTGTTAAGTTCAATGCTTGAAAAAAAGCATGTTTGTTTGTGACCTGACTACAAAGACTCTCTAATCAATCTCTCTGTCAGATACCAACTTGTTTGTGGTTTTGAACTAGAGATGGGTCAGTATCAAAAATGTGTACATCGGGAGGTCGCCAATGCAAAACCGTCCTGATTCTGGGACTTCACGTTTTAGTACACCCCAAACAAACATGGATGTTTCCTATTCTCGACATTGCAATAAAAGTGGCCAAATGCACAAAATATGAGATAAAAGCTTATAATTTCTTCAGATTTCTTGTTTGTTCCCAATAATTTAAATTTTCCTTCAATTATATGAGCTGACAAGCGAGACGAAGTTATAAAGTGTCGTAACCAAAACATCGCAGTTCTGCTCAATGTAATCGCTAGTGCTGTATAAAGTCTGCAAATACATGAAAATTGGGGATAAAAGCTTATAATTTCTTCAGATTTTGGGTATGTTCCTAGTATTTTAACTGTTCCTTCCATTATATTTGTTGACAAGCGAAGTGGCAGTTGTAAAATCTCATCACAGTATTTCAGTAAATTGGTCTCAATACCTAGATACCGGGCCTACCGACCTATCCCTAGTATGAACAGTCTAACTATCTGTTACCATAATTTAGATTGATTGAATATATCATTTTACAATTCAATTTACAATTCAACCGAGGCAGTTCTTAACTCACTAAAGATGATCTTACTGAGTTTATGAGATCTCTCACTATCTCGTTGTGCAGGTTACTTCTAAAATGACTTTTTAAAGATACTTTTGGATCAAGCAATATGAAACCTACCGCTAGGAAGGCTCCATTATATTCTTTGAAATACTGGGAATATATCTCCCTTATTACTGATCTGAGACTTTCAGAATTTGAAGCAATGTACAGGAAGTTGTAGGCTAGAAATCTTTCAACAATGTAATATTTAATGTCTGACAACTACTTCAAGATTACATGCTATCTTCATACCCAGGACCACTTCGACTTCATTTGGGTAATTCTCTGTGTTTTGGGCTAATTTGACCCATCTGGGTGCCTGCAGTGGTTAGTCTTACATTAAACTATTGGATGTTCCTATCCAAAGTGTGCTTTTTTTGTCACAATTTTAAGTCATTTACACTAACATCAATTGCATAATTTCAGTGAATTATCCTTCTTGCCCATTAATTCTAAATGGTAGCCCATATGGCAAATTTCATATTAATATGTAGCATATTCTTCATTGTTTTACTATGCTTATTGTTATATTTTATTCACAAAGATTTGGAAAAGCGGAAACGGAAACTCTCCGGAGAGGAGTCCTCACAACCATCAAAGAAGAGAAAATTAGAAGCTGAAACTGTGAGTAGAGGTTTATGGAAGTTTAATTGAAGTTTAAGTCAAGGACTAAACTGTCATAAATCATTGATATGCATTAAAATATACACATTTAAAGTGTTTATTTCCAATGCACTGATCCCTATTGTTGCAGTTTCCAAAATGGCAAAATACATAATTTTATATATTAGTACATCATTTGTCAGCTTTATTTTTAAGTTGTATCCAAGAGTGATAGCTGACTGTAACAAAATCATAGAAATGAAAAACAAGACAGGTGAAATTTATGTTTTGTACTATGTAGACAACTTACACAGTTTTTACCCCACAGCCCTTAACGGCTGTCGGGGTATTGTTTTCACCCATGGTGTCCAGATAAGCGAGTGTGGGGGCGGCAGGTAAAAGTTTGTCCGGGCTGTATCTCAGAAACCGTAAGGTGTAGGAAGTTGATACTTGGTAGGGACATTGGTTAGCAGGTGTGGGTATGCAATGTCATGGTATGACCTTGATTTGACCTTTGACCTTGCCGCAGTGACCTTGAGTTTGAAATTCATGTTCGGGCTATATCTCTGCAACCATAAGGTGTAGGAAGTTGATACTTAGTAGGGACATTAGTTAGGGGGTGTAGGTGTGCAACGTCATGGTCTGACCTTGATTTGACCTTTGACCTTGCCGTAGTGACCTTGACCTATAAAATGTTGTCCGGGCTGTATCTCGGAAACCATAAGGTGTAGGAAGTTGATACTTGGTAGGAACATTGGTTAGTGGGGTGTAGGTGTGCGTCATGGTGTGACCTTGATTTGACCTTGCCATAGTGACCTTGAGCTATAAAATCTTGTCCAGGCTATATCTCTGAAACGTGAGGTGTAGGAAATTGATACCTGGTTGGGACATTGGTTAGGAGTTGTAGGTGTGCAACATTATAGTGCGACCTTGATTTGACCTTGCTGTAGTGACCTTGACCTATGAAATTTTGTTCGGGCTATATCTCGGAAACCACAAGGTGTAGGGAGATGATACTTGGTAGGGACATTGGTTAAGGGATCTAAGTTTGCAACGTCGTGATGTGACCTTGAGCTATAAAATCTTGTCCAGGCTATAAGGTGTAGAAAGTTGATACTTAATACGAACATTGGTTAGGGGGTGTAGGTGTGCAACATCATATTATGGCTATATCTCGGACCTTGCTGTAGTGACCTTGAGCTATAAAATCTTGTCCAGGCTATAAGGTGTAGAAAGTTGATACTTAAATTAGGGACATTGGTTAGGGGTTGTTGGTGTGCAGCATCATATTATGGCTATATCTCGGAAACTGTAAGGTGTAGGAAATTAATACCTGGTAGGGACATTGGTTAGGAGTTGTAGGTGTTCCAGGTTATGGCGTGACCTTGATTTGACCTTGCTGTGATGACCTTGACCTATAAAATCTTGTCCAGGCCATATCTTGGAAACTGTAAGGTGTAGGAACATGATACTTGGTAGGGACATTGGTTAGGGGGTCTAGGTTTGCAGTATTATGGTTTGACCTTGATTTGACTTTTGACCTTGCCGTAGTGACCTTGACCTATAAAATTTTGTCTGGGACATATCTCAGATACTGAAGGTGTAGGAAATTGATACTTGGTAAGGACATTGGTCAGTGTTGAAGGTGTACACCATTTTAGCGTGACCTGGATTTGACCTATGACCTTGTCATAGTGAGTCATTATTAGTGACCATGAGTTTTAAAATCTTGTGTTGGCCATTTCTTGGATATAACTGACACTGCTGTGAAAATATCCAGATCTTTGTACTGTTTCAGTACTTCTATATCTCATGGTGTTGAAAACTATTTCCCCAGGCTGTGGGGTAAGGGCATCTCTGCAATCTCCTTTAATTAAAGCCAATCGTGTGTTCAGATGGTACACTATTAAAAATGGAACCTATTCAGGAGGTTTTGTACTTATTTTTTCATTATAAATTGTAAGAACTTAGAGGCTTTCCTTAATGTAATCTGTCAACCAGGTTACTATCCTTCAATTATCTTCACTAATAAATGTGATACTTAAAAACCCCGGACAATATCTAATAATTGCTTGTTTGAAATTTAATCATAATAGTGCTCAAACCACCTAACTTTCCCCAGGTGTATAATTTCACGATAAAGGGTCTATGATTCAGAAACAATGAATATTAAGTTGGGATTACTATTTGCCTCTTCATCTATGTATGTATGTATGTATTACTTGATAATGCAATAATGATTAGACAGGATCAGAAACAATGAATATTAAGTTGGGATTTTAGAATTTTATCTCTTCATCTATGTATGTGTTTATGTATGTATTTCTCGATAATGTGATAATGATTAGACAGGTAAGATAGCTTCAATATCCTTTCCTATGTTAACCAATAATGCTAGTTAAAAACTTGGTCTGATTAGTAGCATTTTCTTTTGAAAACTTGATATGTTTTGGTGCCTCACTGGTTAACTGGATCACATGCTGAATACATTGTGTGATTTTAAATAGAATTATGCTGTAACTGTATAAAAATAACCATAGCTTTTTCAAATTTTAAAGGTTAGCTTAAAATTTCAATATATAAGACATCCATTATACACAATATGTCATGTGACACACTTTTTTTTATTTTTTATTTTTCTCAAGTTTTCCTTTTTATCTTTGTTTCTGTTTGTATATACATGTTTTTGTTACATGCTCTCAAAACCTTCTTTGCTTTATCCACATGTTTACTCAAAAAACTTTGCCCAGAAACATGTCAATTAATAACATACAAGTATGTATATTTTGAGACTGCTGCTGACGGGGAGTGCAGAAGCTTTACATGGTGAATAGTGGTGTCAAAGTGTTATCAGTGAATTGTCAGGGATTAAGGAACAAAGAGAAAAGAAACGATGTTTTGAATTACTTAGGTAGCCTACAAGCAGGAATAATCTGTTTACAGGATACACATTGGACAGACTCAGATATCCGAGTAATTAAACAAGCATGGAATGGGGAACTTTATATAAAAGGAGAAAAATCTAATTCGAGAGGAGTCGCAATATTAATAAAGGATAACTTTGAATATAAGGTGCTCTCATCTTTTAACGATGATATAGGGAATTTAATTGGAGTTAATTTGGCACTGGGTGAACTTACTATGAAATTAATCAACATTTATGGACCAAATATAGACTCTCCAAGTTTCTACGCCAATCTTCATGACCTTATACTTACCTGTGAGCAAGATTATGTGATTATCTGTGGGGATCTTAATTTGGCATTGGACCCATCAATGGACACAAATAACTATAAATTTATAAACAATCCTAAATCTCGTGCAACACTTTTAAATACAATAGAGAGTTTTAACCTAACGGATATTTACAGATACTTCCACCCACACACTAAAAGATACACATGGCGTAGGAAAAAACCATTTCAACAGGCTAGACTAGATTATATCATAACATCTAACAATTTTGTTGACTTGGTGGGAAATTGCAACATAAAACCTGGCTATCGTACTGACCATTCCATTGTTGAGCTTGATATACAATTATGCAAATTTGCCAGAGGGAAAGGGATTTGGAAGTTTAATTGTGCTTTGTTGAAAGACCAAGAATATATTGAAATGGTAAACTCATTAATAAATCAAATAAAAGCTGAAAATTGTGCACTTGTATATAAATTCGATAGCCTTCCTAATATAAGTGATCAGGACCTTTGTCTGAGAGTATCTCATAGTCAATTCCTTGAAATATTGTTACTGCAAATTAGAGGTGAGACGGTTAAATATGGAACTCGTACGAAAAGAAATAGAAACAAAAAAGAATTACAGATTATGTCTGATATAGAAAATTTAGAGAAAGTCGAAAGTTTGTGTAATGTGAATCTACTAGAGGCTAAACAGAGGGAGTTGCAGGAGTTAAGAGAGGAAAGAATAAAAGGTTCTCTTGTTAGGTCTAGAGTGCAATGGCTTGCGGAAGGAGAAAAACCTTCTAAATATTTCTGTTCACTCGAGCGGCGCAATTATCTGGAAAAAACTATAAAACAAGTTATAAAGCCAAATGGTAAGATTTGCACGGAACAAAAAGAAATATTATTTGAGGTGAAAGAATTTTATAAAAAACTCTTCAAAAATAATGATGACTCTTTAACTGAACCAAACTTAAATAACAGTAATTTTAAGAGTAATGTACGAAAATTATCTGCAAGTGAGTCAAGTGGAATTGAAGGACCTTTAACAATCAATGAAATAGGAGAATCTTTAAAAAAAATGAAGAGTGGAAAATGTCCTGGTATTGATGGTTTCCCTTCTGAATTTTTAAAAGTTTTCTGGCATAAATTAAAATATTTTGTATTAAGATCACTCAATGAAGCATATGAAAAGGGGGAAATGTCAATAACTTTAAGACAATGTGTTATTAATTGTCTGCCAAAAGGAAATAAACCAAGGCACCTTTTAAATAATTGGAGGCCAATATCACTCTTGCCGGTGATTTATAAAATTGGATCTAGTGCAATTGCGAATAGGTTAAAGAAAGTTTTAGACAAAATAATATCAGAAAATCAGTCTGGATTTGTATCAGGCCGCTATATTGGGGACAGTACTAGACTTATATATGACTTAATGTATGTTACACAAAAAAAAGATATCCCTGGACTTCTCATGCTAGTAGACTTTGCAAAAGCCTTTGACTCAGTTTCCTGGAAATTCATGTACTCTGTTCTTAAATTTTTTGGCTTTGGTTCCAGTATTATACGGTGGATACAAACTTTTAATACTAATATCAAAGCAACAGTCTTACAAAGTGGCTTTCTATCTGAATTTATTAACATTGAAAAAGGATGCCAACAAGGAGACCCGATTGTGGCTTACCTGTTTATAATTTGTGCTGAAATATTATTGCTCATGATAAACAATAACGACTCGATTACAGGTATAAAAATTGGTGATACAATGCATAAAATCACTCAATTCGCTGATGACACCACTATTATATTGAATGGCACTTCTGTATCTCTCTTAGCAGCATTAAATACTTTGGAAGTTTATGGATCATATTCAGGACTAAAAATTAACACTGACAAAACAAAACTTGTTTGGATAGGAAAGAAAAGATTTTCTCAAGATAAAATCGATTGTGGAAAAGATTTAGATTGGGGAACAACAGAATTTGATCTACTGGGAATTACCTTTTCGGTAGACCTCTGTAAAATACCAAGCATTAACTATTCTAAAGCGGAAAAAAAATTAAAAATGAACTAAGGAAGTGGGAAATAAGATACTTAACACCTATTGGTAAAATTACAGTTCTAAAAACTCAAGTAATACCAAAATTAAATCATTTTTTTATCTCTCTACCAAGTCCAAGCCCCTCCTTTACTAGTGCACTGAATGATATTTGCTACAAATTTATATGGGATCAAAAACCGGATAAAATTAGTAGAAAACAACTGTGCACTGGCATTCTAGAAGGTGGACTGAAAATGATTGATATTGACAGCTTCATAAAAGGTCTAAAGGCTTCTTGGATTCGTAACCTGTATATTAAAACAGCAGCTCCTTGGGTACAGTTGGCAAAATATATTGTTGGTGATACCAATAAAATAGCATTGTTTGGCTCTGATTGGACAGTCCAAAGGGCAAAACAAATGGACAACCGTTTTTGGAAAGATGTTCTTTCGGCTTGGGCCTGTGTATTACAGAACTTTCACCAAAAGTGTAATATTTATGAAAAATTACATCTACCATTGTGGTACAACCCAGAAATAACACGGACAACTCTCTATATACCTGAATTATATCAACAGGGCATCTTATATCCTATAGACCTTACGAGAAATGGTGACATAATGACTAGGGAAAATATCGCCCTGTTTTATAATATCGCATTAGATTTTTTGACTTACCATAGATTGTATCTATGCTTGAAAAAACTTATTGGGTTAACAAATCTCAACACTAACGCGTACCAACGACCAATATTTCCAACTCAGGTCCAACTGTTACATAGGTCACGAAAAGGAACAAAGGATTTCTACAACATAATCTTGCCATCAATCATCCAAGGGAACAATTTTAAGAAAAAATGGGAAGCTGATTTAAGTTTAATTCTGGATACATTAACCTGGAAAAATATTTATAGAATATGTTTCTACAGTTTAAAGGACAATTTTCTGATTTGGTTCCAATATAAAATAATCTACAGGTTAATTGCGACCAATCGACACCTCTTTAAGATGAAGCAATCAGAAAATTCTGTATGTCGCTTATGCCATGAAAGTGAAGAAACCATAATACATCTGTTTGTCTTCTGCCCTAAAAGTAATGAATTTTGGGGAAGGATAAAATCTTGGATCTCTCAAAACACAAATAAAAATTTTGTTTGTTCCCCATCACACATAATTTTTGGAGTTTGGGAGGATGTTTGTTCAGATAATTCGGTAAATATGATAACTATCACTGGAAAATATTATATCTTTAAATGTGCAAGATCAAACAGATCTTTAAACTTGTTTGAGTATAAAAAGTATCTAAGTAATATATATAATGAACAATTATTGTTAGCCAAAACAGAAATGTTGGTTGAAAAATTTTTTGAAAAATGGTCAGTGTTAATAGATTTATGTAACTAAAAAGACTCAAAAATTTATTATGAGAATGAGTGTATACAATTTTTTTTACTAGAATTTATTTATTGAGGGCAAATGTAATGTTTCATACAGTAATTACTGTTTGTGTTTATATACTCACTATGTATATGTATAGTAATATTTTTATGTAGAAATTACTGTACATAGTCTCGATGGAGGGTTTGCTACCCTCGCCCTCCCGAGACTCTTTCTTTTTTATTGCAAAAGGGTAAATAAAATATATGAGAGCAAAAAAAAAAAAAAAAAAAAAAAAAAAAAAAAAAAAAAAAAAAACTTGAAAAGTACAATGTAGCACATATTTAGCAATCTACAGAGCAGGTTTTATATATTGCACACTATAATGGAGATATTGGACAAAAAATATCACTCATATGCCTTTTTTATCTTGGAATGTAAACAAACTAGATGTTGTTTACCATATTTGTCATTTTTACATCACATAATGGCGTCATGTCACTTGCCCGTCTTCTATTGGCCCTGGGGCAATATCACTTGCCCTCAGGCTTCATAAATCACTAATATTGCCCAAAAAGAGGTGTGTTATTCTGTAATTATATAAAATATAATATCCATCCATAGTCACTGCCTCATGTAATAGTACAAAGTATTATCAAATATAATATCCATCCATAGTCACTGCTTCATGTCATAGTACAGTATATTATAAAAAAAATATCTATGCATAGTCACTGCCTCATGTTACAGTTCAGTTGAATCTTTTCAAGTAAAACCTGAAGCTACCAGAAAGGGTAGTTCTATTTAGCAGGGAAACCCACATAACTGGGCTCACTATGAACATGATAGTCACCTCTACTTAGTGTGAACGGTAAACTCATATACTGCTTTTCATTTTGTTATCTCCCGCCGGGCTTTAGCCCGGGAGGGAGGTTATGAAATGATGCCTGTGTGTGCGTGCGTGCGTGCGTGCGTGCGTGCGTTAGTTAGTCACGCAGATTCCTCCAAAACTACTACAGCTACAGATTTTTTGTAAATTAATTGTCCCAATGAATTTTCACGCCCTCGAAAATTTTTTTGGTTTTATGGACTTAGGCCTAAAGATAACTGAGTAATAGCTATCTTAGCTACTTGGAGTAAAGGGCTCATAACTCAAAAACTATTGCAGTTACAACTTTTTCTTCAAATATGTTGTTCAGCTACTTTGTCCTTAGCTATAAGATGGTACATAGTTTGGGGTCCCATTGCATGCCATAAGTGAGTAATAGCTATTTTCTCATTTGTAGCTAAATAACAAAAGGAGTAAATGTCAAATATCTTCAAAAGTATTAGAGTTACAGAAATCTTTTCAAATATGTTGTTCATCTACTTTTTGGTAAGCTATCACATAGTAAAGTTTCAGACCTGTTGCACCTTGGATAGCTGAGTAATAGCTACTTTGAAATTCTGACTGTTGAGTAAAGCCATTGTAACTCCAAAACTATTGCAGTTAGAGTGTTTTCCTAAAATATGTTGTTCAGCTACTTTGTCCTTAGCTATAAGATGGTACATAGTTTGGGGTTCTATTGCATGCCATAAGTGAGTAATAGCTATTTTCTCATTTGTAGCTAAATAACAAAAGAAGTAAATGCCAAGTATCTACAAAAGTATTAGAGTTACAGAAATCTTTTCAAATATGTTATTCATCTACTTTTGGGTAAGCTATCACATAATAAAGTTTCAGACCTGTTGCACCGTGGATAGCTGAGTAATAGCTACTTTCAAATTCCGACTGTTGAGTAAAGCCATTGTATCTCCAAAACTATTGCAGTTAGAGTGTTTTCCTAAAATATGTTGTTCAGCTACTTTGTCCTTAGCTATAAGATGGTACATAGTTTGGGGTTCTATTGCATGCCATAAGTGAGTAATAGCTATTTTCTCATTTGTAGCTAAATAACAAAAGAAGTAAATGCCAAATATCTTCATAAGTATTAGAGTTACAGAAATCTTTTCAAATATGTTATTCATCTACTTTTGGGTAAGCTATCACATAGTAAACTTTCAGACCTGTTGCACTGTGGATAGCTGAGTAATAGCTACTTTCAAATTCCGACTGTTGAGTAAAGCCATTGTATCTCCAAAACTATTGCAGTTAGAGTGTTTTCCTAAAATATGTTGTTCAGCTACTTTGTCCTTAGCTATAAGATGGTACATAGTTTGGGGTTCTATTGCATGCCATAAGTGAGTAATAGCTATTTTCTCATTTGTAGCTAAATAACAAAAGAAGTAAATGTCAAATATCTTCAAAAGTATTAAAGTTAGTGAAATCTTTTCAAATATGTTGTCCATCTACTTTTTGGTAAGCTATCACATAGTAAAGTTTCAGACCTGTTGAACCTTTGATAGCTGAGTAATAGCTACTTTCAAATTCCGACGGTTGAGTAAAGCCATTGTAACTCCAAAACTATTGCAGTTAGAGTGTTTTCCTAAAATATGTTGTTCAGCTACTTTGTCCTTAGCTATAAGATGGTACATAGTTTGGGGTTCTATTGCATGCCATAAGTGAGTAATAGCTATTTTCTCATTTGTAGCTAAATAACAAAAGAAGTAAATGTCAAATATCTTCAAAAGTATTAAAGTTAGGGAAATCTTTTCAAATATGTTGTCCATCTACTTTTTGGTAAGCTATCACATAGTAAAGTTTCAGACCTGTTGAATCTTTGATAGCTGAGTAATAGCTACTTTGAAATTCTGACTGTTGAGTAAAGCCATTGTAACTCCAAAACTATTGCAGTTAGAGTGTTTTCCTAAAATATGTTGTTCAGCTACTTTGTCCTTAGCTATAAGATGGTACATAGTTTGGGGTTCTATTGCATGCCATAAGTGAGTAATAGCTATTTTCTCATTTGTAGCTAATTGAGAGCTTTCACTTGGTGAAGTTTCAGACCCTTAGCTAATTACTCACCTACTCAAAATGAGTAAATGCGAATTATCTCTAAAAGTATTGCAGATAGCCAATTTTTCTCAACTCATTCACCTACTTTTGGAAGAGCTTTCACATGGTCAAGTTTCAGACCCATAGCTAATTACTCAAAATGAGTAAATGCTAATTATCTCTAAAAGTATTGCAGATACCCAATTTTTCTCAAATAACTCATTCACCTACTTTTGAGAGAGCTTTCACTTGGTGAAGTTTCAGACCTGTAGCTAATTATTCACCTACTCAAAATGAGTAAATGCAAATCATCTGTAAAAGTATTGCAGATAGCCAATTTTTCTCAAATAACTCATTCACCTACTTTTGGAAGAGCTTTCACTTGGTGAAGTTTCAGACCTGTAGCTAATTACTCACCTGCTCAAAATGAGTAAATGCGAATCATCTCTAAAAGTATTGCAGATAGCCAGTTTTTCTCAAATAACTCATTCACCTACTTTTGAGAGAGCTTTCACTTGGTGAAGTTTCAGACCCGTAGCTAATTATTCACCTGCTGAAAATGAGTAAATGCTAATTATCTCTAAAAGTATTGCAGGTAGCCAATTTTTCTCAAATAACTCATTCACGTACTTTTGGAAGAGCTTTCACATGGTCAAGTTTCAGATCCGTAGCTAATTACTCACCTACTCAAAATGAGTAAATGCTAATTATCTCTAAAATTATTGCAGATAGACAATTTTTCTCAAATAACTCCTTCACGTACTTTTGGAAGAGCTTTCACATGGTCAAGTTTCAGATCTGTAGCTAATTACTCACCTACTCAAAATGAGTAAATGCTAATTATCTCTAAAATTATTGCAGATAGACAATTTTTCTCAAATAACTCATTCATCTACTTTTGGGAGAGCTTTCACTTGGTAAAGTTTCAGACCCGTAGCTAATTATTCACCTGCTGAAAATGAGTAAATGCTAATTATCTCTAAAAGTATTGCAGGTAGCCAATTTTTCTCAAATAACTCCTTCACGTAGTTTCGGAAGAGCTTTCACATGGTCAAGTTTCAGATCCGTAGCTAATTACTCACCTACTCAAAATGAGTAAATACGAATTATCTCTAAAAGTATTGCAGATAGCCAATTTTCTCAGATAACTCATTCACCTACTTTTGGGAGAGCTTTCACATGGTGAAATTTCAGACCCATAGCTAATTACTCACCTACTCAAAATGAGTAAATGCTAATTATC